>BSBM01000510.1:13200000-14450000 GCA_027924585.1 Larix kaempferi | reverse complement strand
CTCTTTTGAAAGAATCAATAAGGCACAATCGAAGCCATTCCATTGTTGAAGTTTTCCTGAAGTAGGCTTTTCTAGGGTGAACTTGTATGTTGAATTGTTCATGGTTGAATGTGTTGGTTCATTTTTAATTTTTGTTATTTCATTTTTTGCAATTAGATAATAGAAGCACATTTACTAGATTATAATAAACAACAATAAAGTTTTGAAGATTCGTCGCGATAGATTGTTTAGTGGGATACCTACTATATTTTACAGATCATATTGGTATCAAGGCTAGTTTTCTTTGAAGGCAAAAGAGATCAATTCTAAGTTTAATGCTTATAAGACTGAAGAAGTTGCAAGAAGGTGGAAGACTTGAGATTGGAGTAAAGAGAAGGAAGAAACAGTCTGAGGATCTGTTGATGGGAGAGAATCAAGAGTACAATGAGTCATAGGCAAGCCTATCAAATATGGAGACTTAGATGACTTAGATGTTTCTAAATGTGTCTCATGTGACCTAGGCTTGTCAAAGATGAACAAGAACATCGTTGCCTTGGTTGCTACAATGATGCCCAAGAAAAAGGAATGGAGGCTACCTCATGAGTTGAGTTTGAAGATAAAAACGTTGAACATGAGAAGAAACCCAAACCATTCAAATCAAAATTGGAGAAGAGAGATTGTGGTGAAAATTAGGCACCATTTAATGGAGGCGAAGATAGATATCAAGCCATATGGAGGTAAGATTGATGCCCTCAAATTAAATTAGTGGTTATGATAGTTGGAAGTCTATTTTAGTGTACATGAACTAAGTAGATGACAAATAATTTCTCTTGCCCGTTTAAAGGTGGAAGCTCATCCTTTGACATGGTGGAAGAGGGATGTGGTTGTTTGAATACTTGAATTTGAACTGGTGATTGTCTAGGACATGTTCAAAGACCTTATTAAGCCACAATTCCACCCCCATTGTACATGGGGGGAAGGAGAGGCTAGGCTAGTTCTATCTCAGGAAAAGGTAAGGGTAGAATATGCAAGAAAGATCAAACCATAGAATCTCACAAGAGAGCAATTCAATTGGGTATTTCGCTTAAGAGCATGAAAGTGTTCATTAAATATTTGGGATGCTTGCATAGCCATATTCGAAGCCAAGCGATGCTTTTCAATCCCAAGACCATTGATGAGGGTTTTGTTCAAACTTCAAACTCAATATATTGAGGGGGATAAGAAGAAGACATAGTATGGTGCATCAACGTAGGTAGAACAATAAGGGGAGTCCAAGCTAGGTTGGAAGAAGATGAACAATAAATGGAAGAAGATGGCATCTACTATTAAACACAACTTAGATTTTAGACTCCAATGCAAACACTGTGATCTTGATGGGCACTTAGATGACAAATGTTGGAAGTTGCATCCAGAACTTTGCCCAAAGCACCACAAGTAGTAGAAAAAGAAGGCTTTGGTAGAAGCTGAAACTAGAAATCAAATTGAAGCAGTTTTGATGTCGATGGAAGGATAACTGGTAGATGCACTCTCAAAGAGGTAAGCCCTATAAGATAAGATAAGATAATTTTATTAATGTCCACCAAATGGCCACAAAAGTAGGTCAATGTGATTGCTAAGTACAATAGTGCGGATATATAGTGGGAGAATGGAAAACGACTCCTATATAAAGCAAGATTCACTAAAATAAAGTAAAGTATTGCTCTAAGCTTAAGAAAAGCAAAGTGCAAGCTCTAATCTATTATAAATTGAGCATTGATAGTGAAAAAATAGATTTGGGAGAAACGGACTCAAAATTTGGGATATAAATAATGCAAACATATCAAGATCTTCTAGCAGTGGCTCCCCTAACATTTGAGGACTAAGGGAGGAAACTCTGATTAGAGTGTGTTGTTTGGAGGAGGAACTAGAAGATAATCTGGATTGTGCACTATGATATTTTTTGGACAAGGTTGCCAGTTGTTGAGGTCTTGGTGGCCTTGTTTGATTGCTAATAAATGATTTGGAATAACAATGACATTGGGGTATCTAGGAAGTAGGAATGCCCTGTTGAGTTTGCACTGGTCTAGAGCTAGGGGTCGCATTGCTAACAATTTGTCTCTTGGCAATCCCTGGTAGAAGGGAGCACTAGAAAGAAGGATGTGATCAACCGAGTGGAGATTGGTCTAGGGAGTGGCTTGAAAATGTGGGATCAACTGAGTGGAGATTGGTCTAGGGAGTGGCTCGAAAATGTGGGATCGGAGTCTAAGGGTCTCTTGCATGTATAGAGCCAGGCAACATTACTCAGAATACCAGAATATATTGGGAAGGGCTTGTGACTCCCTAAATAGACAGTGGAACTGCCCTCAAATCTCATAGTAAATGGGGAATTGAAGATGAAATGCTCCTTGTCTCAACCTCTTGAAGATGGCAAATTGGCAAATCCTGTGTGAACGGTCTAGCTAGTGCTCTGCCTCCATGTGAAGTCTATGTACACCCATTTTGAACTAGCCTAGGGGGATGCAAAGAGCATGCATCTAGTGATGAAGTGTGTATGGAGGTTGGATAATGAGTCTGCCCCTAGGGTCAATGAAATGCTTTGGCATAAAAGGCCATCTTTTGGTGTAATTTGCTCGGTGGTTCTATCTAAGTGATCTGAGTGTACTGTTTGTAGATGTTGCCTTATTGGAAAAAATAAGGGCAAAATAAGAAAATATTAGAAGATGTCTACAAATAACATAAATTTTCTAAACCCTAGGTCAATGCTATCCTTATGTTCTCAAATAAATCAACTGATCTTTGATTTGTAGAATATTAAATTCTTCACATAGCAGGATTCACACATAGCTAGAAAATGAACAGCGGAAGCAAAACACAATACACAGACGATTTACATCTTTAAATTAGCCTTTCATTAATAGATCTAGGCTTACAAGAAAACCTCCACAGCTGCAAAAATTTAGAGTTGTACGATACTCAAAATGAAGTAAAAATCAACAAACTTACTGAGGAAAAATGCCCTCAAACAACCGAGAAATCCTCCCAACGCTTGATGGTGACTATACGGATCTGCTGCAGGCCTGTACGGACCTGTCTGTACAAATTCGTAAGATGCTATGGACTTGTTGTACGGATCTGTACGATGGTACATATCTACTGCACGGATCCATATGACTGACTGTATGGACCTTCTATACCTACAGCCTGATCTGGGCTACTCTCCAGTACTCTAACTCTGCTCCTCCATTGAGTTTCTTCACCTTCCAACCAAAACTTCTTCCTGTGAATAATGAATGTTTTTTACCCTCTACCTTGACCTAACTTTATACTTTAGCTGAAACCCTAATCTCCCAGTGAGATCGACGGTTGAGATTAATCTAAATCACTATTGCTTAAAAAAATGCACTTTATTAGACTCAACAACAAAATAAGACTTTCACTTTATTAATAAAGTGAATGACAAAATATATTTGACTTGGACAACTTCACGCACGTTTGACACTAAACCTGTGTGGAAGTTCCTGTACGAGCTACAAACATCAACATATTGGAAAATATTCGACAAAATATCATTTTTGAATATATTACAATATATGAAAACGACATTATCACCGCCTTGAAAATCTCATGATATATCAAGATATTTGCCAATATTATCACAATAAATGCAACTATGAAAAAAGAAATAAAACCACTTTTTTATGCTCCATTCGGGTGATTACAGTGATAATGTTCTGAAATTTATTATTGATTTTGGGAGGATGCACATAGGTGGAATACACGGAAGAGAGATACTGGTGAGAGAAATTTTATTAATTGAAGTCATTGATACAATATGCGAGATGCATTTTTATTCATGTGTTTGGTAGTTAGACTACCAGGCGCCACTAACTACCACTTAACATTTAATGTGACCCTTATTAAAAGCAGCGACACTTTGTTATTTTCATGTTATTACTCTAACATCTCCCTCCCAACTCTCTAGCACAAATACAAATATTTTTAGATTATTACACCCCCTCGATACAGTCTCAACTTTTAGGAAGAAGAAGAACTATAACACACATATGATCCACTGATTTACTCTGTTCTGATAAATCGGGAACCATCTACCAAGTTGCCATTCCCCTTGTGTATCTTCACATTGAAGGTAGAATGCACCTGAACAATTATTGCTTCATCAAGTCGAAGGTAGCATTTCATTGAATCTCTCTAGCAACCATCCACACTGAGCTTCCCACCATTGGTGCCACATCAGGTTACCATTACTGTCACGGTCAAAGCAGAAATCATAACTTGGTATGAGGACCATGAACTCACCGAGGCAAGATCTAGGAGTCCCTTCTAAAGCTATCCTTGAATGAAGGACTGCTCAACAAGCTACCTTTTAGGCAGCAGTCATCATCTTCGTCACCAATACCATCTTCTTCATTAACATAGTTATGGCAACACTTCTCTCACTATTTTCATCTGTTTCACTTCCCAATATATACTTCTTCCTAAATAAATGTAACTCCAACCTCTGAAAATATAATCATTCATACCCATTACAAGAAATTACATCTTCCAGATTTAAATTCTTAAAAATCATAAAAGTATCTCCTGATCAAGCAAAGATGTCTGAAAATACTTGTGTCTTACATCTCTTCATGTGCCCTAGCACTCTATTCTTTGGAGTTCACAGGTCCGCAAATCACGCATTCTACAGAGGCATCTCATGCTTTATCTTCTGACATCTGCAATTGTAAGTCCTGCCAGCAGAGAGATGAACTGGAGTGTCTGCAACAAGTTTTTGTTTGCCACATCGGGGACAAATTTTGGACTGCATTATCTCTTTGGTGGTCTGGCATTTTCTGGAATCTCCACAGCGTCTGCAATCATCTATGATTCTTCTCTTTTTGGTCACGCCCTTAAAGTTTGATGTCTTCCTCATTGATATGTTTGAGGTTGCAACGTTCTGTGTCTAGCTGTTAATTTGTTTTCCCTTGACTAATACATGTCTGCCAGTGTAATCTGAATCGGACCCGAACCGGCAAAATCGACTGGTCCAACTGGTTTTGGGTGTTTTCCGGTCCAGTCCAGTGTTTATGACTGTGTATGGCCGGTTTTGTACCGAACTGGTCGGTTTCGTACGGAACCGGCCATAAATGTCTGAACCGGCCAGTTTTGTACAAGTTCATACACCATGGTTTTGAACATGAAATTCTTAAAGTAAAAGTGACATTCTCCTTATCTTTCATTTTCTAACCAGCAAAATCGACTGGTCCAACTGGTTTTGGGTGTTTTCCGGTCCGCTCCAGTGTTTATGACCGGGTATGGCCGGTTTTGTACCGAACTGGTCGGTTTCGTACGGAACCGGCCATAAATGTTCGAACTGGCCAGTTTTGAACAAGTTCATACACCATGGTTTTGAACATGAAATTCTTAAAGTAAAAGTGACATTCTCCTTATCTTTCATTTTCTATCCTTTTGCTCAGATTTTTAACATTACCATTAATTGTTTTAGGATGTTTGAGAGTGGTTCCAAGTTCCAACCTCATCGGACTTCATATGCAAAAGATAGAATTTTTTTTCCCATTCAGAATTCAACAGGTTAACATTTTTTGGATTTCAGGATTGCAACGTTTCCAGTGGATTCTATCATGTATGAGGGTATGGGATTGGCGTTTGATCAAGCACATCAATCCCTCTATGTACCTTAATGTTGGTAACTTGGTGGTGCCTTTTGTTGAACTCCTCTTTCATGACCTTAATAAAAATGTACCTTATTTTAATTCTTGGATTAGGAAGTTTCATCAAAAGTGTAAGGTGTTGACATCTCCTTGGAGGATCAACTTCAAGATTCAAGGTAAAGGCAAGGGCTAGAGCCTAGAGGAAGGGGGCACATATTGCTATTGATGAATAGGAACCCAATATAGGCAATGATTTTGATGATATATAGTTATTTGTTGTAGCATGAATTTTTTTGGACTCTAGAGGCCATTTAGAGCTTCTCTGTTCATGTATTTTGTGTCAGATATGGATTGCACTCGATGCTATTTTAGTACTACACCCATAATGAAATAAAACTATGGAGTCCCAAGACTATCAAAGATGCCACACTCAACGGAATTAATTGAACAAAAAAATAAAGTCAACAAGACATCATTTACAGGAGCATATAGATCAAATAGTTATTTTAATGAAAAGTCAAGTAAAAACACTACAGATGGGCTGAACATTCAACAGATATATACCACCTCATTTAAGGGAAGATGGAGTACAATGACTTCAGGATACATATGATAAATAGGTGAATACGTATAGATATTGTGGAGGCAAATGGTCACGAGGGCATAAGTGGTGTCATCAGAAATTGTATAATTGTGAAGCTGAAAGAGAATCAGACATGTCCAGTAGTGACTCCGATGAAGAAAGAAGGAGGAAAATAAGGACACTAATACAGAATTTGAAGAACCAATGCCCAACATATCTCTAGCCGCAATAACAGGGATCACACAACCACAAACATTGAATCTAACAATTATAACTACGGACATCGAGTGGGGCATGCAACAAAGGCAGCCAGCCTGTTGGATCGACTTTGAGACCTCCTGCATGAAGCTCAAAGCACTCAATAACTTGACCTAGCCCACTGGGTTCATTTATGTGACACTTGTTACAAACGCTAACACTAATAATTATAACTACTCTTTGAAGCTTGTCCATACATTTTCATAAGATAATTAGTTCCAATGCTAAACTATAACACTTTTACCAGAGAAAATGCATGTTGTTGTGATTTCAAGAAAATAGTTTATTCAGAGCTTATATCCTGCCTATGGTTTCATCTGGCTTATTCCAATATTCAATTGAAAGAGATAATTGTTTACATCAATGGTTTGCCTTTAATGATGAGTCTTATATTTCAGTGTTCAATTACAATAAATCTTTTTTTGTAAGAATAAACTTTTGAAACATTTTTTTCCATATATTCCTTTCATGTAGAGTTTCAGAAAATTCAGTTTTGAGATTGAAATAAACATTGGATGAAATCAATTTTAGAAAAAGTGGGGTCAGCTTATAAAAAAAATATGTGCATGTGTGCATGACTACTTCCAGTTGGGAGAAGCTACTGTAAATTCAATGTTGAAAATTTATTGTGCCTCACATGTTTGACATAATCTGCTTCATTTTTATGTGCAATTTGTCATTTTGCTGGATTCTAACACATCGAAATATTGCCTTTCAGGTTTGACTTTGTTGCACCTAGCAGCTTCTTTAAAGGTACATCTTTTGGTTCTGAAGTTTCATCGATAAACAGTTGTTTTCATTAACCCAACAATCCACAGCATATTGTGAAGTTCATCATTAAGAGTCTCTCTATTAACTGATGTATTAGTTTGTTTCTGTTAATTCAACATTTGGAAATGGCAAATTGGCGATCTTGGAATTGATTGCTGCAGATTATAATTGGGTTTCAATATCAAGATTTGAGGGCAGAAGTAGGTTGATTATCTTAGGAACATCTTACAGGATCTGGGATGCTCTCCAAATTTTCTTCCAGAGGTCAAGCCATGGATGAACAAATTGCAAGTGCTTCAGATGTTGGCTTCAGAAGAAGGGTCATCTGCAAGAATTTTCAAGGCCATTGCTGATCCTCCAACTACCAGTCTACAACGATTGAAGGTGAACAATGGCACCTCTTCATGAAATTATCAATGTTAGGAACAATAAGATTGGCATTGGCAATATGTGCATGATTTTTGTACTTTTTAATCTGCATTTTTTCATTTTAATTGCATACTCTTTTCTTTTCTCCTAGTGAAATACACATCTTGGGAAACCCACTGGTCACTCCTCATTCTGAGAATGGTGTTACCAATTGATCTTGCACTTAATCTACAAGTCCAAAAGCGGTGCAAGCATAGGGTTACTCAAGGGGAATGCCACTCTTCGTTTCACCTCAACAAACCCTCTTCTTACTTAAGACCAGTTGTCCTCGGGTACAAGGTGGGTGTCTCTCGCATAGGATTACTAAGACATAGACAATAATGGCTCGAGGTAAAATGAAGAGTTATCTTAGTAAAACTGTTTTTTTTGAATGAATAATAGGTTTAATTTTAGTGGTGGTTGATGGGGAATGACTAGTGCCAAATATTCAAGAGGGCATATGGAGTCGAGGGTTTCTAAGAGGGCTTGAAAATATGAATGGACTAGGGTAAATATGCCGTCCTAACATGCAGAAATTTACCAATGAATGAAGATTTGTATGGCTTAAAAATAACAGATTATGTAGGTGCTAACTAGGTGCTCAACTTATGCACATGCATACAACAAGGTGTGATTTTATTACAAGCTGAAATACATCATGTAATTGTTCAATGAAGTCACAAGTGCATAACAACATCTATGTTTCCAACTTAAATATAAAAACAGCAAGGAAGTAAAATAGTCATAGCGTCACTTCACCTCCTTCCTCAATAGCTGGCCACCCTACTTGAGATCCTTATTACGACAGATTTTAATAGATGATTTCAGCGTATACAAATGAGCAAGATGGAAAATTATGGACAGCTGCACATAGATAGAAATCTCCTTGATTTACATAGCTTTAAAAGTTCTTCAATACAAGCCAAGACAAGGGAGTATAATGCCTCCTCAAACCATCAATAACTATTACAATAGCAGGTGCTCATCTTATATAGATTCGGAGCCCAAACCCTCCTCAATTAAAATAATAATTTCACGAGTTAGATCCTAGATCTCTCCTAGGGAGGAATAAACAGTAATATCCTCCAGCTACCTCTAGACTACTCAAAATCCTAAAGCAATAAAATAAACAAGTAAAATGGACTAAAGAGTGGGGATGCCACTTGTTCTCTTCTCATGCAAAATGCCACTCGTCCTTGGTGTGCTCTCCAACATAAATCTTCAACAACCTCCTCCAAGAAAATATTAATACATTGCCTAGTCAAAGGGAAGAGGGTGCTCTTTAAGAAGGGTTTTCAACCATCGTTGACCAATCCAAATAATATATAAAATGGTCCATGAGGCTGTGCCATAAATGCCCAAAATACAAGAGTGGTTAGGGCATCCTCTCCAAGGAGATAACAACTCGTTTCCGGAGGAGATCCCATGGGAACATGTGCAATAAAGGTCCACATAATGCTATAACAACCTCAAAGAAGTGGAGCAACTTCAATCCATGTGCTGAAGTAGTTAGATCTCCTCAATAGATGTGCCAAACCAACTCCCCAAGAGTGCATCATCCAAGAATATAATATAATAATCCTCATGGGTTAGTGCTGCGATAAGATACGGACAAACCATGCCAAATATAGTAACAACTGCTAGGGTTTGAAGAGAATATGTCAATATAAGCAACCCTTGCCTCAACATGTGTGCAAAAATAATAAAATAAGGGAGCACTCCTCCAATATAGTAAGTGGATGATCATGAGATAACAACCACATGCTCATAATAAGGGAGCGTTTTCCCCAAGGAGTCAACTGACTCACTCCACAAGAAGATACGGTGGGAACATGTGCCCAATGTCCATATAAATGTTATAACTAACCCCAAAGTAGAGCAGAATGACCTGGATATATGCATCAGAGTGGTTAGAGGCCCATGTATCAACACCGTAACTCCTCATAACCAACTCATCCTAGCAGTGCCTATAAGATGGGATGATCTCCAATACCAAGATAATAAAGATCTAAAGAACCTAGACTGAATATGTAAAACCATGTGCAAATACCATGAACCACTATCCAAAACCAAGGGTGCCAATGTGGAGAGACCTAGAATAATGTACAAGCAAGGTCTTGCTTGAAAATATGTGCCAAAGATGCCATCAAGGGGAGTGCTTTGCTCCATCAAGCCACTAACCACTCAAAGCAAGCCACATCATTGTCAAACTATCAATACCCACAAGGACGTTCCATCACCGAGGAAATGCATCATGAATCATACACACCAATAGCCTTTGGTAAGTTAGACCACCATAAAAATGTGTGCATGAATGGAACACTCCACGAGAATAGCCTTGAAAATTGATGAATAAGCTAACAACGAAGACATTGAAGGAAATGCACATCATCTAACCAAGGTATATCTATAATAAACCATAGAAACAATCCCCATGGTGATGTGCTCTAGTGGCAACAACAATAAGCAAGTGTGTAGAAGAACAAATCTCCTCAAGACACCTTAGCACACACCAATGGTGGTCGATAATGTAAGGGAAGTGTCAAGAAAGGTAATGTAAGGGAAGTGTCAAGAAAGGTGTGTGCACAAAAAATAATGTCCTCAATAAACCATGAAGCTTCATCATTTGTTTGTCCAGTGTGAAGATAATTCCGATTGAATAATAATCATTGATATGTGCATTTGGTAACAAGATATGGTAAAAGGCCACAGCACTCCACATGTAGTAGGGTCTTCAACTGGATCAAATACCTTATGCTCTATGAGGGTGTAATAGATGGTAGTTCATGTAGTGTGAAGATAATGCCATCTGAATAATAATCATTCATATGTGCATTTGGTAACAAGATATGGTGAAAGGCCACAACACTCCACGCGTAGCAAGGTCTTCAACTGGACTAAATACCTCATGCTAAATGAGGGGGTAACGGATGGTACCCATAAGGTAAACTAGATTGTTCAGGGCTGAAGGCCAATCTAAAAATATACTCCTTAAGAGCTCAATTGTATATTACTAGTTAAAACCCAACTCTCTCAACCACCGAGACTAAACCCAACTTATAATTGCATATTCTTTCCTATTCTTAGCAGAATATACCTCATTTTTCTTTTTGTTATTCATAAAGATCCTATCACATCTAGTAGGTTGTTTTTCAATAAGGAATAGTCATAATTTATGTTGCATGAGTTTTAAGGGTGGAGGGAATGACAATGACAAAAATATTAAAAGATTGCAAATAATTCATAAACATAAGTAAATGAAAGAAAATCTAGTGCAAATAATTTATAAACATGCATGATAGATGATAATAATGTCATATTGAACAATTCCATGGGAAACATAATTAGTACTGTTACCAACTGAGTTGCACACAGTTGGACTTCCAGAGAGCTACCAAAGTTTGCACAAGTACTTGTGCATATCAGGGTTCAGAAGTTCAAATCAGGCCTTTCCAGAGGCCCTCTTTTTACCTTTTTCACATGTTCATGCTCCACGGGGTTTGTAATAAAGTGTGCTAGCATGGTGGTCTTGTAAAGAACTTGAATCCCTAAGACTTGGTAACCAATCTAGGTATTCCAAGGAGTTTTTTCCCTTGTAAATTATGCTTTGCGTTTTAGCCGAGTATAATTTTCGAGTTTTTCTCCTACACCTCCAAAGCTGGAATGCTCAAGTTGGTGGTTAGGCCTTGGGGGGTTATTAAAGTTCATGTGTTAATGTATATAAACATGCTAGACACTATAATAAAGTCATATGGACATGTGCCAGGTCACTAGGTGTTTTTGTAATGTTTTGGAAAAATTAAATTTTCCCGTAAATTAGGCCATTTTTAATGGTTTAATTAGGAAAATTCAAAATGTAATAATTAAGTGGTTTGTGGACAAAATCTAACAATGGGATGCTCGTTTTTTAAGCCAGAGCACCCATTTAACCCATAAACCCACTTTTCCTAAGTTTCAAGTAAGTATTTATCTCAAAAAACGATATTACTTCAAAAAGCCAAAAACAACATAATAAATGTCAAATTAAGACATATTAAAGGAAAAGACAAATACCTAAATCAGTGGAAAGTGTCCGGAGTTGATCTGTGGATGAACTAAAGTGACTGAGCAGTTAACTAAAGGTGATCTGAGCTCTGAAATAGACAAATCTTGATAAGGTGTTGAAGATCTAGCTAACTTCATCTTGGGAATTGCGCCCTCCATGAGCTTGGGCGACTTTGTGATGTGGCATATCTCCATTGGATGAGATTTCTACGAGGTTGGGGCTGCCTACCTATTCTAGAGGTGGCGCAACCTCCTTCCATTGGCATTCAATCTTGTTTCAATCAAGATCTATCACAACCTTGACTCCCTCATCAGGATGGTGCGCCCTCCTTGAGATATGCACCCTCTCTGCATGCTTTCTTCTATATATTGAGAGCTATTCTCCTTTGCGAGGATCAGAAGGTTGAACCTCTGCTTGCTTGTATTGTAATATTTTTCATTGAGTTAATAAAAAGGCTTTGGAGGCTACTCTGGTGTTGGATGTTCGATGCTTTGCTAATATGAGGTAATTTGTATCATTGTTGCATGCTTGTAATTGTTGGGATTCATTTGTGTTTGAAGGGAAATTATTTTCATAAAGAATAGTAAGTAATGCTTTATAGATTACTCACTCTTGTTAATGATACTGGAATGCTAGAGGTAGTAAGTTTTCTTGCTTGAATCTATTATTTCTCATGTTTTCTTTTGGTCATTCACACAAATGCTTTTAATCCCCTTTGCTAGTGTTGCAGTGATTTTGCGGTTGCTTAAGCTAGAGGATGTAGTGAGCATGTTAGCTTGATACTTAATGCAGTGGATTTGAACAAGGCGGTTGATCCCATCGGTGCATCAAGAAGGAGACTCCATATCCAATTTTCAGCACTCAACCCCCATGGGTTCATAACTTCTCGAGCCAATTCTTCTCATCTTTCTTGGTTACTGGTTTTTTTGTCCATTTTTTATTTAGATCTTGCTTCGAAAGTTTATTTTTAAAGTAGATCTAAATGTTTGCAATCTAAAAGTTATAAAAGGTTTATCTAATATTCTAGATCTAGGTTGCTTTTCTTCATTTTTTGCAAATATTAAATCGTAGATCTAAGGGAGCAAAATAGAAGAAAATTTGAAGTTAAAATTCTTATCAAGCAAATCTAGTGCTATTGATTTGCTTGCCATCTCTTAAAGAGGCAAGCAAAGATCCTAGGAAGGCAAGCTCTTTAGCTTGCCTTAGTTTATTTTTTTGCTTTTTCTTTGCTAGTTAACTTAGAATTTTTTTGTAAATTTTTGTAGTATGGCCAAAGACACTTTTTAAATGTTTTTTGGCTCTTTTGAGACTAATTAAGCTCTCTGTTTTTTCTGATATTTTAGCAGGTTTGAAAGATTTATTGTTCAAAATCACACATTTGGAACCTTTCGTGACCATCCAGAGAGCTAGTTTTACCATTTCTTTATTTCTTCTATCCTTTGTAAGCTGTTTGGTGCCTATTTCATAAAGGACCAACAACATTTCTTTATTGGGTTAATGTCACTTGAAAAATAAAAAGAGCAAAGCAGGCTATTCTGCCCCCATCCCCCCAGGGGGAATCTGCATTTTTTGTGTTTTTATGTTGTTGCATTTTTTAGTAATTTTTTGCTTTAGCTTAGTTTTATTTTGCAATTAGTAATTAAATAACATCACAAGCACACAATCTGTCCACATAGGGCTTTATAGATTAGATTTACCATTTCATGCTTTTGGTCATTTTTTACAATTTTTACAATTTTGCAAATAAAATTTGAGCCCTTGCTTTCCCGAAGTACTGCACCTTTTGGTGTGTGGAAAATAGACTCTTGGGCTGTAGATTAGTTAAACAACTCACATTTCAAACACTTATTAAAAATTACCAAGACTTGAAAGATCCGAGTATGCTCTTGGCCGCTACAACTTTGTTTGGATAGTTTGGTCAATTAGAAAGGGGATTTTTAAGTGACTAGTTTTAACAGGACAATCCTTCAACGATTCAATCTTTAGAACTCGGGAATTCGAGTGAGGCTAACTATAGAGTCCGCAGGTTGCCGTAAGCAGGTTCATCCTCGCCTGGTTGGACACTTGGTATAGCTGTCACAACGTCCAGTTCGAAGGAGCGATTCTGAGTTGGGCCAAACAAAAAATCAACCCATTCCTTTAATATTCATTAATAAATCTAAAACGAACAACGAGACTTTGCAATACTTTCACGACATAACACATCGGCATTATACCCACAATCTCAGCACTGGTCATCACACGTTATCATTGCTTAAATTAAATTCATAAAATGTCGTGAATATGTTTAATATCATGTCTTGTTGTGCTTAAACTAAATTGCAAATTGTTTCCTTGTTTCAATATTTTCATATCCATCATTAACTCCTAGAATAACTTTTACTCTTTTCTTTATATAGTTTAAAAGCCATATTTTCTTTTATAGGGACCACCCCCCCTTGGCTTCGCTAGGAGTAGCCTAGACAGAGGAGTCAAGTAATCAGGTGACAACACTTGACTTTGACTTTCCCCCAAGGACACACCGAGCGGCTTGAAGGTTTCCTGTCGCGTTCCCCCCAGGTGTGTATTAGGCGACAACAAGTACCACTTATGATTCTATAAAATGATTAAAAGACAAATAGTCAGTACCTATTACAAATAGTCAATACCTATTTATGTACTGATTTTTAATAAAATTGAGCAAGTACGTAGTCCAAAATGGCCATATTCCCAAAATATGTGCTCACTACTCATATTGAATTATGAAATTTAGGGTAGCCTCGTTGATTATGTATTTTGTTTCAGATATGTGTTGCAGTCGGCCATTGTGATATATTCACCCTTACATGGTATATACATGAGCAAACTTGCATATTTTGTCTCTAATGGTTTGGAATCTTTAAAATATTTTTTTTTCATCAAAATTTTAGTATTTTATGTCTTTTTTAGTAAACCGTCGTTAAATTCAAACTGGTCCTAGTCATGATTGAGTTCGAGTTGACCCTTGGTTGAGTTTGAGTTTTAAAACATTGATCTAGGCATCTCACCACTAACAGTGGTAGATGGTAGGACCTCCTGCACCTCAATTATACAAACATGATGAATGGAGTTGGTGGCATAGTTTGTATCTTCTGGCTTCAAGAATTCCATATTTGCAGGCATTCTAAAACAGCTAAAGATGAATGGTGGCTACAAATGAATATTTGTGCCTCTCTTGCACTTATAATGCGGGGGAGCAAAGGAATATCGTTAATACCTTTGGGTGCATTATTTAGTACTTGCTCACAAGGAGTGCATAATAGGTATTTGTATGTGTTTTGAATCATTAACCCTTTAGATCTACAAACTAGTGCTACATTTATGAGAAGCTCTATAATAGAAGGAACAAGTTTCTCCTCTGCATTCTTAAACTCACTATGGAAAGATGAGTTCTTTATCTTTCAAGTACATTGAATAGCCCTTGAAACATATTTCCTTATGAAGAGCTCGCAATAATGTTTATCAAGGGGCTATACCTAATACCCAACCATCCATCATAATTGAACACAGAGTCCTAACCCAAGTATGTTTTAAAACTTTCATCAATCCTGGCGTTTTTGAGACCCCCTTGTCTAACATTGTTGCTCTTAATATTTTGTAGTTAGGGTGTGTGTTTCTAGGTGCAAGATCTTGTTGGAGTATACTGCTCCATTAGTTGTTATAATCTAATGTAAAAGTCACTTTCATATAAGTGACTAATAAATTGAGAATTAGATATTATTAAATAAAGTAGTTACATCATAACGGTAACACAACTACCAAACCAATTTTGTAAAAGGAGACCAAACCTATTGTATCAATGACTTCATTGTAATAAAATAATATTTAACGTGAGTCCATTTTTATCATGTATCCAATCTTTTTTGTGTTTAAAAGTTTAACATGGTATCAGAGCGGGAAGCTCTTCAAAAATAAAGTAAAAAATTAATACGAAGTGATTGAATTTCACTGTGATCGTGATTACAATAAAAGGTTCAAGGAGAAAAACCAATTTATAAGAGTTTCCTACCATATCATTTGTGGAGTTGCCATGAAGGAGAGCCAACATTAATTTGTGTATCCAATACATGAAGCCAACCACCAATAGCCAAATAAGAAAGTGTTGTTGTACAAGATTTGAGAGTATCAACCAAAGCCATCATCCACTAGTATCACAAAGAGAAAATCCGCTCTGATCATGCAATCACCACTGAGAAGAGAATACATGTAGAAGAGTAGAGAAATCCAGAGTACAAAGTGATAGAGAAATATGAGTCCATATAAGGCAAGAAGTAGAGGTATCTGAGTGATTTTCTGAGTTAAAAGTATCACTCACATTTTTTAGTCTTTGAAAGAAAGGAGGGGAGAGATAGAATGTTTACTTCTCCAAAGAATAATTATTTTTAGTTCAAAGATAAGATAAGATAATTTTATTAATGTCCAATGAATGACCACTGAAGTCGGTTAAATGGACTATAGGGTACGAAATGATGTCAATTTAAAGAGGGAGCACTAAAATGACTCCTATGAAAAGCAAGATGCAAGAAGTAAAGTAGGATTCTAATCTAAATCTCATAAAACTAACACTGAAGATGGAGAGTCGACTTGAGAATGAGATATACAAAGAGAATGGATCTATAATTTGTGATACAAATGCTATAAGCCTGTCATGGTTCGTTGGGACCATCTCTCCTAGCATTTGTAGATGAATGGATGGATCTCAACATAGAATCTTGTCTGGAGGAGGACCTGGAAGAGGCGTTGGACTTGCTTGGAGGAGGGGGCTCATCTTTGTGGTTTAGATTATATCTACATGCAGTTTGTGTAGGTCACTTGGATGAATCCTTAGGGTGGTGTTGATGGGTTGAAATGACCCTGGCCAACAGTAAGGGCTACCCTTGGTGAAAAACCCCTATTTAACTAAGCATCGTTTGGGATAGGGCACCCATTCGGATTTTGTCCAGCGACCATTAATGCTTTTAGGGTTTACTTGTTGCGGCCTGGTCCACCATTTATGGTTTTCTAGATTAAAGTACGAAATGCAACTATTCTGAAATGAAAAATGTATGCGTCCGAATAGGATAACAATTACAAGAGATAAGCACAAAACCATACATGCGCCTATCAATGACCCATGAGTTAGTTCGCTAAGAATAAGTCAGGAATATGGGAGAATGATTGTAAAACCATTAACAGTTTTGTACTCACTAATTTAGACAAACAGAAATAAGAATGCATCAACTACACATAAGAGCAGTCCGCGGTGTGAGATACATCCCTACACAATCTCAATGCTTAAAAAATGCGGCATAATAGTCCACAACAAATACACACGAGGATCATAGCTTCTCGGAAAGTGACTTGGCCAAAAGCAACTTATCCTCATTAACAATTCAGTAATAGTACATAACAAGTTAGAGAGCCAAAATCTCTTTCTCATTGGGTGTCCTCCTATTTAACTTTTCTCCTTCGGAAGCTGAATAGTTCCTTTGAGTAACAGTTAGATTGTTTAATTTTCTAGAGAATTTTTATGTTCCCCTATTCTTAAAACTATACTTCTGTTTCATATGAATTATCCTTTCTTTAGGGGAAACTTTCATTACATTAGAATTTTCACTTTATCTAAATAATTACCCCTCAGCTAACTATCTTTTGCTTTTGTAATGAGGGGTCACCATGTGGCTTCATTAAAAGGGAGACATTTCAATTAATTACAGGTGTAATGATAGCCAATGGCTTCTTTGAAAGATATCATTGAAGCCATATATTGAATGAAAACAAAAAGGGGGTGCGTTATCTTAGTTTTTACGCATGCACTCCACTAAGCGTATCACCCAAGTGCTCTATTAAGCCAAGTGTATGTGTTGGTTAAGAGAATCCAAAAGAGATGCTCATCATTCAAAAGGACCCAAGAAATAACTGTCACGTCATCAAGAAAGGATGTATAGATAAAAAATGATAAATGCTTTTTGCTTTATGAGTGGTTACAAGAATTTTTTTGAAACGTGTGCTAACCTTATCCCATATTTGGAGCTGGAGCTTTTGCATTTATCCGACTTTTAATAGACATGACGGTCACGCAGTATAACATTATTCCATAGGGGAAGTACTTCATTTATCATTGGAGGATTGTAATATTGTGTTGGGTTAAAACCTATAATAAAAGCAACCTTGGAGTCAAGAAAATGATGTTTCTCAAAGACCTATCTTGTCACTTCATTGAAGAAAGCATAAACGGCGGCATTGTTGCGGAAGCGAATGCGCATTGCAATCTTATCACCTAATTGGATGAAAGTAGAGTATGTTTATTATTGACATCTAAACCTAGGAACGAGATTGCACTCTTATTTTGTAAATCCCCGACAAGGGAGAACAAGGTAGCACCACTTAAATTTTTATGTGAGTGATGAGGATAGCTTTCCAAGCGATACAAACCGATGACTGGGTTCGACGAGAAACCATCAATATGTGTTTTGGTACTTCCGGAGCTCGGATTTGAATTCCGTTAGTTGCGTTGGATTCGTAAGGAGGCGAAAATCATAGTTGGCTTGGTTCATTGGTGAAAATTTCATTTTCACTGGCCATCAAAATTTCGTGCGAAAGCATTTTTAATGGAATCGAGGCCCCATTCTTGTGCAAGCTTTACTCAAAATTAATTTTGTTAGGTCCCCTGCTATTTGTGTTATAGAGGCTTTCTATGTGCTAACAGGAATTGACACCAACCATCAGCAACTAAGAGATTTGAAATCCTGAACTAGGCCACTTAACGCCTTGGTGCACTTTATGCCCAACACCTGGGGAAAGGTCGATTCACCCTTGAAACCTAGTTCTGAGTCAGCTAGTGACCTATGGATGCTAAAGAGAGTTGACTAGGGTTTAGAGAAGCCTAACATACAAAGTAGATCCATTTACATTTGGAAATGTAGAGAAAAGGTTTGTGATGCATGTAATCGAACATACACAGACTCAATTAACTTGCGGCGTGAATTGACTTGATCGTGCAAGGCTTCAAAGGTCAATATAACAAAAGGCTTCAAAGATCAATATAACAACATAACCAAGGATGAAATCAATAAAAACAAACCAATTACCAAATGCGCTAATCCCTACTTGAAAGTCTACGTAGTGTCCTCAACCCTTGTCAATCACCAAGTTAAGAAAACACAAACTAGGCGAAAAATCAGGATTTTAATATGGCAATTGGAAACCAAGCATGGGATACTCAAAACAACATGAAGGACCATGGAAACGATACTTAGAGCATCCGAGTCAATAGTGAGGGAGGAAGCAGTAAAATCAAAAAAGTTTGAATGAGTCATTCAAGGACGTCAAAAACATCATCCAAGATCATCAACAAAGTCGTCGAATCATTCATCGTTTACTAATCAATCCAAGTCACACTCGGAAACCCTAAATTTAGTATGGGGGCCCCCTCATTTTCTCTTTCTAGGCCAAGAAAAGTAGGGGAGTTTGTTGTGGCCACAACAGGTGGGTTATGTTTGAAGATGGCCTTCTACGTGGAGCATTTCATGGATCTCATTGTTCGGCCCCATTACACTCTCCGCCATTGGGTGCACACTCTTTGTATTCCCTTGGGCCAATTCAGCGTAGGCTCTCATAGACTTAGCGTGGAAATGGATCACCGGATTGATTGATCTGACATGATTTGCAGTTCCACTATCTTTTCAGGGAGCTTTAGACTCTGGCCAACTTCTTCAAGTATCTCGATCAGAGATGTTTGCCCTTATACTTGTAGGAGGTCCTCCGTCTCCACTTCCTCATCCTCGAGCTACATCCACATCTTGTACCAACTTCCACTCAGCCGATCACTACCTTTTTCACCATGTCTCATCTACTAGGAAGAGGGGGATGAAACAATTTTTATTTAATTTCATATTCTCGTTTTATTTCCAAACAAAGAAAAATTATCATTCCAAAAATAGAAAGATTATACATAAAAAAGTTCATTTTGAGAATATGTTGAGATTTTGATAGAGTTTATTTGAGATTGGATGTGAAGCATTTACTCTTTACGAAAGTTAAAATAGCTACCAACCCCAATGAATCAAAGGCAATGAATGATGATGACAAATGCAGATTGTGAATTTTTATTTCAAGTGGTTGAATTTTCAAAACAGGAAGGAATCAAAGATGGTTTAACCCAGCATGGATTGTTGTCCAAGTAATTTGGGAATTTCAATTTGGGAGTTTGGGAACTTGAGGAATTCAGGAACTCGAGAATTTAGAATAATTCGGGAGTTTGGGAATTAGGAAACTTGGAAGATTTGGAAATTTGGGAATTCTACTCTTATGAGAATGGTGGGACAGCATGATGGAGTACCTTCAAGATTCTAGATCTATAGAGAAGAGAAGCTGCTTAAAGAAAACAAATTTCATTTTATGTTTTTGTTGTAATTCTTGATATTGTAGCATTGGGGGTGTTGGGGTATAATGCTCCAATAGTAGTTATAATCTAATCTAAAAATCACATTCATATAAGTGGCTAATTAGTTGAGAATTAGATATAATAAATAAAGTAGTTACATTATAAATAGCACAGCTACAAAGCCAATGACATAAAAGGAGACCAAACCTATTGTATCAAATGATTTCATTGTAATAAAAGAATAGTTTAAGTGAGTCCATTTTTTATCATGTATCCAATCTTTCTTTTGTGTTTAAAAGTTTAACCGATCTATGATTGTCCTGATCACAAATTCAACAATTGCTTCATCAGCATTCATATCTCCTATAACAAATCTGGGGATATATTGAGGATAGTGCCAGCAACGGCAATACAATTCAGATGGTGGATTTGCAGGTTAGATGTAAAGAATGGCATATGGGAAAATCAACCACAAGCGGTGCAGTTTGCAACTAAGAGGGATGTTGTGGACGGGGCTCCTTACCGGTTTCAGGCAGGTTCAAAGGTCTGGCTCTTAAAGTTTGATATATGTTGGTACCTAGGTGTAGAAAATAGCAGCTTTTTGGAGTTCAAATTAACTTCTACATATGTGGTAGTGTTGACAAAGCTAGTTGGCATGGTCGTCAACATGATTCAATCTGAGAGGATAAGAGGAAAAAGATGAAGCTGTAGAACATAATAGATAAACTAAGAAGAAAGCAGAAAGGAGAGGAAAAATAATGAAGATGATAGAAGAAAAGGAAAAGCTATCCCCTTAGACATGGTGTAAGCATATAAAGAGAGAAGATAATGCCATCTACTGGCACAATTGTCTGAGTTTGGAAACTGGAGCACGTGGGGAAAGGAAGAATGATCAAGTTGATAGAAGAAAATGAGAAGATATCCCATCAGATACGCCATAAGCTCAGAAAGAGAGAGGATAATCCCCAATACCAGCAGAATCGTCTGAGTTTGGAAAAGACAAGTACAACCACTGGAATACATGCCTCATCCTTATTTTGAATTACTATTCACCTCTCTGTATTGCAATCCTCTAAAATATGCTGGCTCAAGCATTGATAGTCTCTAAGATATCAATGTGGCATGAATACAGAATGAGACATTAACATGCACTTTTACACCATTGATGAATAATGTGAACTCCAACTTCTCAAAGATGGACAATATGATTTGATAGCACAAATATATACACCGGTAGAACAAATTTATGCAGTCGCCCCTCAAAGAATGGCATGTATATCCCAAACAAGCCGAGGATGCAGGGAACATGCAGCTGTGAGGCTTCGTTTTACTAGTCTCCAGGCAAACTCCATAGTAAAGTAAAAAAATCCTTGAATCATGTGAAACATAGTTCAAGAACAAAGCTTCGAAGTTAGATGGCTAGTTTAAATAGCATTGATAGTCATAAAAAAAAGCTACACCATTAAAAAAGCTATGAGCAAAACCAACTACTTGTATAATTCTATTAATTATAAGTTAGCAACTCACAATCACAAGCATTCATTATAAATTCAATCAATCCAAGGCGAATCAGATATTGCATACATGACAGGCAGCCCAGAAGACCATAACTCACTTGGAAAAGCAGCTTAGACAAGAGAAGACAGGGAACATCACTCTTCCCCATAACAACACCATGTGTTGGCAGGAAGCTCATAGAAGGTATGCTCTTTGGATGATAGATATACATTATTCTTCTTTTGTGCAGCACCTTCACAAGACCAAAGTGGCCACCTTTAATTCTGCTTGCAGGTGGTGTATATGTGTTGGGGAATGATTCCATGTAAATTGAACTAAGGCAGCAACAAGCTCCAAACAACCACATGTATGGAATGGTCAAGAATAAATTAATAATCCCTCTGTGTACATGCTTCAATCAAAGTTAAAGCCAACTACACTTGATTTAGCATGGGCCATTCACTTCCTTAAGTCAGGCACACGCACAATCAGATGATAAACACTGCTTACAGCAATGCCTAACCAAACCACCTTCAAATGAAGTTGCTACGAACAGAAGGCATAGCCCGATCATATTAACCAACAGGTAACATTCAACTATGATTAGAAATGCTTTTTATATGGTGGATAACATTGGCAGACTCAAGTCTTTAGATACTTGCTTTATGATGAATCTCATAGTTTTTTGGTGTGTCTGCCCTCCAGTGTCCAAACCATTCATGGTAATAGCCATATACAGAACCAACAATACGCTAGACATTGGTTCAGCCTTGAGTTACAGATACATCAAACGAACCCATATTGCGATAAAATTCCAATCCAAAGATCACTGCATAAAAATATAGCATTTAAGAACAGACAAGATAAGATAAAATGATTTTATTAATGTACAAGTAATGACAACAAATAAGTCAATGGGACTGGTAAGTACAACAGTCCTGTTCTTGCATGATTTAACAGCTTATTGATGCAAGGAAAATCGACTACTATACCTGCAAAACCTCAGAGATCTATCCCTAAGTGTCACACAGATAGCTCTCTCTCTCTCTCTCTCTCTCTCTCTTCAAGTTTCCTAAATCTCCTAAGGAAATCTAGAGTAACCATGTGAGGTACCCCCAACTAGAGATTCCACATGCAAGCCTAAAGAGGACAGTACAGCGTGGGCTAGCTTTCTCAAGTTGATTTCTGTGAGAGGTGACTAAGGATACTTAAGCAAATGCAGGGAATCAAATCAAAGTTTCTTAGTTGGGCTAGGATGAATCTAAGGATGATATGAATTCCTAGCAAAGATCTACTTGGTTTGCCTAACCAATGATCTAAGTAAGTTTATGGAGTTTAATGTTAAGTTTTTACTTGTTAAGCATAATAACATTAAAAACAATAAGATCACTGAAAGAAGAACAAGCACAGCAACACAAAGAACACAAGATTTTCCTCGGGGAAACCACAAGGGAGAAAACCCCACAAAACTTCCTCAATATAGAAATCACCAAGACAATGTAAAACCCCAAGACAACTTCTTTCTTCACCAGCGATCTTCTGTCTCTCTCTCTCTCTTATGCGAACTTGCTTGAGTGGATGAGTGGGTGAGAGTGATACCAAATGAGGAATTCGACTCCTCTATTTATATTCTTCAGTTGGGTGACTTTTTACCCTAACTGGGCAACTTCTCCTATTTGACTGGGCCGACTTCACTTAGGGAGACTCAAAAACTTATTTAATATAATTCTTGAGGGTACTATTGACCCGACTTACAAAGGAGGGTTTACATTGACTCTTTCAATGACTCTTACATGACCAATTACATCAATGACATCTCCCGAAGGAGGAATAATAATATAATAAACAAATACAATTAGAATATCTTCCGCAGTTACATTTCTCTAACATTTAAAAGAGGAAGATTCAACACAATTAAATAAGGAACCATTTATGATTTAACACATTGAATAAAGAATAATGCACCAAAAACTCATATTTATATAACACATGAAGAAGATTTAGTCCAAGCTTTAGATGTGATTAGGAAGTGCTAGTGCAACATATGTTATGAATAAAACAACATCAACATTCACAAAAGATGTCACTTAGATTTAGATGTGTGATTTACTTATCCAAGTGTGAAAGCATTAAGATGTTGATTACTAAAACCAAAGTAAGTATGAAATAACTATAAGTATGAGAGTGCTCCCTTGGGATGTGTCCAAGGTACTAAGGTTTTTCTTATATGAATCCTAAACTTACTTTGGTATGAAGAGAGCTCCTAAGAGATCTCTTCTTGAAGGTTCTCCTCTTGCGAAGAGGTAAGTGTAAAGGTCAAGACTGGACTCCTCTTTGTCTTGGGTAGACGTATTTAAGTGTTGAGTGAATTAGATTGGTGACCAACAATTGTGAGCATGTACCTTTAAGTGAGAAACTTGGTAAAGTGATGAGAATGAATTGCCCAAAATGCTTCACAAGTTATCAGATTGGAATTACACAATGCTCGTAATGATTCATGAACATATCAACACTTAATAGGCCTGCATATCATGATAAATTTGCTGCTGTCATAAAAAAGGCAGCAAGCTGAATGCTAGTAAATAACAGGGATATTGAAATTAAAACCATAAATTAACATGCACATACTAAGTAAACAACATAGCAAAAGAAACCATGAGAGAATCCACCATGAACAAGTACTTTTTAGGGATTTAGGGTTGATTTTATCTTCTTAGGTGTTTGTGAGTTTGCTGTAGCTTTTCCTTAGTTAAATATTATGGTAAGTACATTGAATGAAGCTATAAGCTTTCCCAAGAAGGTCTCTCAAGACTTATCTTGCCCTCTGGTTACAAAGTACATGAATAGGGTAATATAAATGGAAATAAAGAAGCATGATGAGTGAGAAATGAAATAGTAAAAAGAAAGGGGGAGAATCCTTCCTAGTAGCCTTATATCTAAAAATGGTGGGCCAAGGGACTCTATAGCATCCTTCCTAGTAGCAAATCCTCAATTCTTCAAAAGATGGGAGGTGTTGCTGCCTGGTTTCACACTTGGGAAAACGTGGCAGAAGTCTTCAAGCTGCTGGTGTGGCCTTGGGGGCAAGCCAGAGTCAAGTGCTGTCACCTGAAACTCGATTCCTCCGTTTAGGCTTACTCCTAGCGAAGCGAAGGGGGGTGTACCCTAAAAAATAAACTAAGGTGTCTAATCTATGAAAGACAAACAATTAATCTAGGAGTTAGAATATTTTTGTAAACACAAGAGCAATGCAACATATATAAAGAAAAATCATTCATTGTTCATCATCATTGTCATTCGAAAATATAAAACATCCATCATCATGAACATGTAAATAAGTAGACCAGTGCTGAATAATGGAGTCAGAAATAAAGTGCTTGAAACTGAAAATGACAATGTTGTGCAATTTTTTTTGGTTGATTTTATTATTAATGTGGTAATGATCTTTTTATTAAAAGCTGGGGGATTCCCGATATACTCCAAAAAGGTACAGGGAATATGTCTAGAATTCAACTATGTGGTTTCTCACTTAGACATGTGGGCTGGATCGGAGTCCCAAGGAGATGTTCAACACTATACCAAACGAGGGTATAGTCTAACGGTTTCCAGGAGGTCGCTATCCAGGGGTCCCACGCCCTTTGAGAAATTTGCCCACCACAGAAGAATGACCGATTGTGTCGGATTTTCACAAATAGGTGGTTTATTTGGGATGTGTTAGAACCTATTACTAGTCACTTATCCCTTTCTGATGTGTGCTAGGATGTTCAGACTATGCTGCAGTGGCCACATAGCATACGTGGAAAAGCCTTGGAAATTTTAAGTTTTTAGAACCAATATTTTACTTTTTTAAACCCCAAGAGTCTCTTTTCGGGCCAGTACTCGGGAAAGCCCTTGTCTTGAAACCTTACTTCGGGAAAGCAAGGGGGTGTTTTGGATTGTAAAAAAAAGGTGAAAATTGTAAAAAAAAATGGAAAAAGCTAGGTCCTGAGTGAACTCGTGGCTCGCCAATGGAATGGACCAACGAGGTTAATTTTAAGTCCTAGTTACTTTTAATTAATTGCCGAAAAGAAAACTAAACTAAAAAATAGTCACGCCACGAAAATGAGTCGACACAGTTTTCCCCCCTGGGGGGATGGGGTGTGGGCGCTGGTTAGCCCACTTGCTCTCATTTAATTTTTTGTTACAATGCGATAGAAGTGCCCCAGTCTTTTCTTATGTCTTGGTGGCTTACAAAAATGGAAAGAAAGAGTATCCGGTTTGAGAAATTTAAGCTCTAGGTGCTTCGAATGACTTAAATCTTCAAATTTTGGCCAACATCTCCCTTTACCTGTTCATCAAATGCTGCAAACCAGCAAGCAAACATTAGTAAAAGATGCCTAAAAACACTTTAAGAGTGTATTTGGGACACCTGCTAAAAACCCCCAAAAAAATCTAAGTTAAAATGCAGAAAAGTAACTAAGTGAGACAAGCTGTGAGGCTTGTCTCCTTAGGATCTTTGCAAACTTTGAGGAGCTGCAAATTACTAGCTCTTATGATAGCCAAATATACTTTTAAATTAGATCTAAACACTACCTTTCAAACTTTTTAAGATTTAACAATTTTGTACAAGTTGAGAAAAGTGAAATGCTAGATAAAAGAAAAGATCTAATCTATTAAAGATGAATACTTTGCAAATGGAATAGATTAGACTTTTAGAGTAATATATCATAATGTAAACTTTGAAATGCAAACCACTATTACTCTATACTTGTAACCGGTAACCAAAATGAAAGTATGAAGTAGAAGAGAAAGAGATATGGAGAGTTTTTATCAATTTATCAATTTTTTCCTTGAAGAAGCCTTGGAACCTTCTTGGTGGTGAGCTGAGGGACTATATCTGCAAAATAAATTAGAGAAGTAGGAGAAACAAGCAAGATCTCCCACCTATCCACTTGAAACATCCTGCACAACACATCAACTTGAAACACAAAGATCAAATCTAGAAAAATACATAGAAGAAAATGCTCATAAACAAATGATACATCTAAATTAGATCTCTACATATGCATAGATAAGAGATTAAACAATAAACAAATTACTTAATCTCCCTTATAAATCAGTACTGATCCTTCCCAAAGCTAGATTTGATGCAAAGAGAAACAAAATAGCATAAATACAGGGTACCTCAATTTAAATCATTACATTCATCCACTCATAAGAAGCCCAACACCATGACTGACCTCCAAAGTCTCTTTATTCATTAAGCAAAATGACAATTATAAAATCGAATTACAAGTGCTAGCTCTAACTCCCAAACTCCAACTAACCAAATGGGAGAGAGCTGCCATGAATTTATAGAAAGAGCAAGGTGAGGAGGGCAAATTTGCTTTGAGTGGATGGTGCCATGAAGTGGGGCATAAAAGGGGCTGCCCACCCACCTATCTAGGCTGCTAAAACAGTAGCAAATCAGCCAAATATCAGCTCATGTGACAGCCCATGAAATGGGCTGCCACTTCCCCAATTCGTGGGCTCCTCCATAAGGTAAATGCGCCCATGCTTTGAGGAATGCGCCTAGCTACAATGGGGGGAGTCATGCCCATGTTTTGGGCTGCCCATCCGTCATAAAACACAGCCCATATCTCTCCACAAACCATGCTGATTAATTTCTGACTTCAATCCCCCCAAAATGGGATTTAATTTTTTTATAATTTTATAATTTTTTTTATTTTTCTCTCCATTTTTCACTTTGTTTTTTATTTTTTAGCCTTAAGTGAAAAATAAATGGGTCTAAGACTATAGAAAGTGGGTTTAGGGGTAAGGTGGGTGCTCTGAGTTAGAAAACGAGCACCCCCAAGGCAAAAAAGACCCCTAGATGACATTTTTATGCTAATTACAATTTTTTTTAATTAAACCATTAAAAAATGGCTCAATTACGGAAAAACTTTTTTCGCCGGGAATTAAAAAAAACCTAGGGGGACCTAGCACATGTCCATACGACTCAAAATTAATGTCTAGCATGTTCATATACATTGACCCATGGACTTTAATAACCCCCTAAGGCCCGTTAACCTCACCAAGCATTCCAACTTTGGAGGAGCAGGAGAAAAACTCAAAAATTATGTTATGCAAAGTTGCAAGACATAATTAATAAGTGAAAAAACTCC
Source organism: Larix kaempferi (assembly GCA_027924585.1). NCBI lineage: Eukaryota > Viridiplantae > Streptophyta > Pinopsida > Pinales > Pinaceae > Larix > Larix kaempferi. The sequence goes on along the minus strand of BSBM01000510.1, from coordinate 14,422,288 downwards.
TTGGAATACCCGACTTGGTCAAAAAGTCCTAGGGAACCAAGTCCTTTACAAAAAATACCATGCTAGTACATTTTATTACAAACCTCGCAGGGCATGGACATGTGGAAAATAAAAATAAAAGGGGGCCCTTAAAAGGCCAGTTGATGATCAAATCATAAAAAATGAACATGTCATATGTTCAACTTTGCCCGCTCCCTTGATAATTCAACCAAGTACAACTTAATTGGCAACAGGAGGCTCTTAACAATTTCTTCTCTTTCCCCACTTGGCCTTGAATCAATCCTTTGCTCCACTTCTTGCTGCAATCCTACAAAGACAAAGGAGGCCACCAACAATCCAAAACCAAAGTAGTCTCACAACAAGGTTAGATAAATAGCCAAAGCAAGACCAAAATAACCAAATAGATTCAAGGAGGTTGTTAGCAATCTAAGCATTCAATCGAACTATTGATCAACCGAAGAGGGTGTTAGCAATCTAAAGTTTTTATTTACTTTAACTAAACAAATTATGGAAGATCTTACCTCAAATTTTGTTGAAAAAAATCATTCCCATGGAAAGTAATCTTGGAAATCCAATGATCTTCCACACCTAAGATACCGGACACATTGATTTAGGGCCAAGTCTCCCGTGTCATCGTATCCGACATAGACACTATGAGGACACGTGTTTTGATCGTGTCCTTTTTCGGGACATGGTCAAAACACGTGTCTAACACTATCAAGACCGTGTCTCGACCTGTGCAGGTAGTGTCCCAAAACATGACATGTTTTCTGGCCCATATCCGCATCTCTGCTTTGCCCATATTCTGTGCCGCACCTTCAATATCCTCCCATGACCCTCTATTATAGTTCACAGAAGTTTTCACATGTTAATGAATCTCAGAACTTGGTTCACAGAACCTTATGATGAATATCAGAGCCTCTTACTTAAAGATTTCGAGATGGCTTGCACAGAAATGCCCGCCACTACAACTTTGATTCCTGAATCATTTCTTATAGAGTAGATGCAAAATATTCTAGACGAGAATAGTACTCCTTAGGGTTTGAGCATCTCGAGCTAACACTTATTTCTGTATCCGATCAGCAACCCTCCAAGAAGCAATTAGACCTATTTTTCATGAACTCATGGCAAATAACCTTAAGCAACAATCATGAGCAAAGCAAATTTGTTTAAATTTGTTTTTATATGTTCTCAATAACCACAACTTATTCTTCCAAGTAAATTTATTTACTTATTCAGAAGGAGGCAATGTCGTCCCTGCTTGAGGTACAAGCTAGGAGGGTAGTTAACTCAGGAGAAATTTTATGAGTCTATGAGTCTACCATTGACATATGCATTGTGATTTGTGAATGTGTATTGTGTATTGATTGTAATTTCTATTTAATATTTGTAAATGTAAATATATTTTCACTTGGAAACTATCTTATACTCGCTAGGCAAGTATACATGAACGAGCATCAACAACCCCCGAGAGGGCCGATCACAATAAACGGCTCACTAGCCTAATATTTCATTACATACAAGGGCTCCCAAGGAGCAAATGTCCCCGACGAGATTCGAACCCGGGTGGGGAGTGCAACGACCAAATCTCCCAACCACCCGAGCTACGCCTCAAGGACAATGTAAATGTAAATATATATATATATATATATGTATAAAACGTGTTCTCCATGTCTTGATTCCGGGGTTCGTCATGTCCGTGTCAGATACGCATATTTCCGTGTCATCTGTGTCCCTTGTGCTCGTGTCAGGTGACTTAGTTCCTCACATAACATTAAGCACAAAAGACCAAGGTTACAAGAATCGTGGGTGCGGTCGGAATCGGTTGAAGAATCCGTGCGGATTCGACACTCATCCTAAAAACAAGAATCATGGAATTGGAACCCTAACCCTAATTTTGTTTATAAATATATATTTTATATTGATATTTAAAAAAAATTAATTTATAATGAAAATAATAAAATATAAAAGAAAAAAAAAATCTAAAAAAAAATGATTCATAGAATCATGTAACATCATGGACTCTAAAATGCCAAATACTAAATACATCAATGCATCATAGTTTTACATCTAACATCAATCATGAATCATGATTCATCATACATCTACCAAGCATCTATATGGCATTGATAAAAATGAACCATAATTGTCAGAAAAATTTGTATGTTCATCAGCGAAAGGAATATGAAATCCTTGTCTATCTTTTAGCATTTATTTCTTTATTCTTCCCTGATTCCCTGCTTGAAATTTGAATATAAATAACATCTGCTGTTTATAGACTGTTTGCGATAGCATTTATGTACTGTAGGGTTTGGAATGCACCAAGCACGAGAATTACCATATATTCTAACCAACTTAATAATTAATGGAAACCAACTTTCAGTTGCCCCAGTGCTGAGATAAACTTCAACATCTGGACATATAATTACTTCCTACCTGATTCCCTGCTTGAAATTTGAATATCAATAGCATCTCTATTTGCAGTTGCATTTATGTATTGTAGGGTTTGAATGCCATGCATGATAACTACCATACATTCTAACTAACTTAATAAATAATGGAAACCAGCTTTTGGTTGCACGAATATGGAGATAAATTTAAGCATCTGGATATGTCTATTGAGATTGCAATCGCAGAGGTTCCCTCTTATTATTGTTACTCCCATGATCAGGAGATACAAAGAATCATGGACATAATATAATGCTTATATCACCTATTTTAGAGAGATTTTAAGAAAGCTGTGTAATACAGATGGTACGTAGATTTGTATTATACAAATCCCTAGTCCAATTGCCTAATTGATGGGCCAATTAGATTTTATCATCTCACATAAATTTGTGCAATAGCATGTAAAAGTAGCTTGGTTAAGAATGTGAAGTGGGGTAAATAAGATCTCTCCTATGGGCTTTATTGCCTCTGGATTTTGTGTTTTTTGCCTCTTAATTTTTGTTTTTTTTAATAAAAGGCGGATTTGGTTCCAGTTGAAGGAACTGATTCCCGACTTTTAGGAATCGATTCCTTCAACTGAAACCAGATTCCTATTTTCAAAACACGATTCTTAAGAACAAAATAGATTCCCTCCCATGAAGAATCGTTTCCGATTCTCGAAATCGAATCCGAACCGAATTTTTTGATTTTTCCTGGATTCCGGTACAGTTTCGCGATTCCCCGGTTCCGATGAGATTCCGGTACGAAATCTTAGTAGGGGGCCGATTCCTGTAACTCTGCAAAAGACACAAGTTTGATCTCAAAAATAATACCCAAGTATCATAGTATTCCAAATGCTCAACACTCAACCCCTTACAAATGAGGAGATCTCATCCTTTTATAGCATAAGGAGAGTCTCAATATAATGAGTACAAATACTATGGGTGGTACAAAACCATGTGCAAATCCAAAAGCATGAGTATAAAACCATGTGCAAATACCATGTGCTATCTCCAAAACCATGAGTAAAAACCCTGTGTTGTGCCAAAGCATGTGCCAACACAACAAACTCCACTAGCAAGTGCACCTTCCCAAGACAAGTGCGCCACCCTAGACAAGCATGCTCTCCCAAGTGGGATATATATCAATAAATGGCCAAATGGGTATCCAAATATGTGCTCAGAATGCACAGATCCCATGTACAACAAAAGATGGCCAAACATGTGCCTCACTGACGGGACTGGTTACACACATAACTGCACCAACAACCATTGAATCAATTGAATATCTCTAAGGGAGGCATGATTATGTCTCTACATATCTGAAACTCTGTCATGATGCTATACTGCTGTTAAGTAGTGTCCCAGGTGGATTGGTAGTGGTGTACATCTGCATAATCAATGTACGTAATAGACATAATACATTTAATTGTTTAAGTGTGAGTAATCATATAGCATAGTCATGAAATCATGATGATATACCCCATAAGTATCTTCAAACAGGCTCATCAGATTAATGATTTAAGAGCATACTAGTACCATGCAAATATCAAAGTATTTATCAAAGAACTATTTCTTCTTCGGGGTAGAGATGGATAACTCGTAAGAGGTTTGAAAAGTGGATTGGATTTAGTTAAATGTTTGACTCAAGATAAGGGAATCAAGGTTTCCTTTGTGGTTTCACCAATAATACAGATAACCAAAGCATGTGTCGATCAGAAAGGGTGTGTTATGAGGTACCTTTTCCTTGATCCCAGTAGTAATAGTTCTCTTTATTTAACTTTTTATTTTTCTTTTTACTTTTCTTTTAGCATAGGACTAACGTATTGGAAGACACTGGCCTTGGTTTTACACCTTTCGGATACCAGTGATGACACGACCTTAGCTTTGTTGCTAGTGAGCGTCCATAGTCCCGACGGAGTTGCCACAATAATACATGACTGCAAATAGGCATAACACCTGCAACCGACGAGCGTCCTAGCCCTAACAGGGATTACTTATTCTTCCAACTGTTAACCATTATATAATAATAGTATAGGGAATTTTGGATCTTGGGAGAAGGAATTGCTCAATTGTAGCTCTTCTTGATTATTGACAACCAACCCTGTGGAGCACATAGTCCCGACGGAGTTGCCACAATAATACATATGACTACAAATAGGCATAACACCTGCAACCGGCGAGCGTCCATAGCCCTGACAGGGATTACTTATTCTTCCAACTGTTAACCATTATATAACAATAGTATAGGGAATTTTGGATCTTGGGAGAAGGCATTGCTCAATTGTAGCTTTTCTTGACTATTGAAAACCAACCTCGTGGAGCATTCATGTACCGAGGATTCACTACGACACAACAACCCTTAGACACAATTATGAAAAAGCAAAACATAAATGGTGATAGATCCACAAAGGGGGAGAACTAGAGGCGATCAATCAACTTTAAGCCAATGGGATGTGAACACAAGATGGAGTGGTATGGATGAAATGATAAAGGATAAAGGTGGAACCAAAGAAGGTGGAATAGCCCTTAGAAATACCAAATTAAGAGTAGTCATCTTGGTACATGGTATGTCATCAAACCAACAACTCTTCACCCTCGTCAACCTATGCAAGGTACTACTTGCTATACTCATTAAATCAATGAAATACAATATATCATGTAGTAATAGTAAACAATATAGTACAACATCAAGTAATACATCATCATCTGTCATGGCATAGTACTAGAACAAGGCAAAAATATAACATCATCTCATGGTTAGAACATCACCCATATCACATAGAATACCCATAAGCAGAAAAATGGGCCACAACAAACTGGAATAGAATGAAGCAAAAATAAGTCATACTATGCCTATATAGTATGTGGCATAACATCTGGCTCCATTGGGGACATGTACTCTAAGGGAGAGAGTACTCGAGAACCTCAAAATCTCAAGTACATCAGTAGCAATCAAAATGAGTACCTACAAAATGAAATGTTACTTTCCCCACAGACCATTATTAGAATGCATCTTAAATAAACATAACTTCGCAAAAATAAATCCTAAGTAAATGATATGAAAATATGCTCAAAATTTTCTAAATCTAAAAATAAAGGGGATTGAAATGACACATCAAGATTCAAATTTTCTAAGTATTTGCACGAAATTATTCTAATGTTTAAGAGTGAACTTATTCATCCCACATATTCATTAGCTAAAAGTTGAAGAAAAGGCTAGGTAAAATTGAAGATCTAGTGGAACCACTTGATGAATTGATCAATCGCTCTTTCTTTGTGCTTGATGATAAACCAAGTCAATGATACATTAATGAAAGATGGGATTGCCATCATTCCTTGCTTGAAAGTTGAGGGAAAACTAAAGTGATGAAAGATGAAGTCATGCCCAAGTTGAGATTCACTTTTGCAAGCTTCTCTATCCAAAGGTCAATGGGATAGAAAATTGATAAGTATCATTCACCAAGTCATGATGTATGAATGATGGTGAAAAAGGGTCATGTGACATTTCACCAGAGACTACTTGGCATTTGTTGATTTCTCCAATGAAAGGTTTGATCATAGAAACATGATTTGAAAATGAAAAAGTGATGTGAGATTCCAATGATGGGGATGGAGGGTGGAGTGAAGAAATGTATTTTGCTCCATATCACTTATAATGGTTGACCTTAAATTCTCACGAGATGAAGGGCTTTGTGATTGGAAATTATTAAATTTATCGATTTCACACATAGGCCCTATTTACCTAAGTTAGGAGAGAGGTCAATATTAGTTCCTAAAGAATGGGACTTAAATTGATTGCTTTCATTGACTCCTTCATCCAAAGTATCTTGATCACCCTTACCAAGTTGATTTTCACCCATACAATGATGATGTGATTGCCCTTCCAAGGGTACTTCCATGGCTTCCTTAATAAATTGTTCATAAGGATTTTTAACTATGGATTTTTCTCCCAAGGAATCTTCTAAAGATTGATTATGGATTTCTTCTAGAATCTCTTTGTCTTGGTCTTCCACTCTTCATCCTTCATCTCTAAATCGAGAATAGCTTTTGGAATAAAGTGAGGAGATTTAACTTGATTTGAAATAGGCATAGATTCTTGATGTATGGGAATTTGTAAATTTGATAGTAAAAATATTCAGTCATTACTACTTTCCATATTTGTTCTAATTTTTTTTCCAGAAAAATAACTAGGAAAATTTAATTCATGAGTTATTCTTGACAATGTTGCTCTATGTTGACATTATTCCAGGGATTGACAACTGGTGGGTTGCCTACTTTTATTGATGTTGGCAATAGCTTTGGTGCTCCCGCAATTACAGAAGATAATTTGATATATCAGGTGTGTGGATAATGCTGTTCTGTTTTCCATTTTTCTTCGGTTGAATTGCATGTGTTTCTAAGGCTAGATGGAAGGACAAGGTTAGTAACATATATTTTTCATTGAGTTTGCAGCTAATCAAGCATGGGAGACGTGTGATCATGATGGGTGACGATACTTGGCTACAAGTATTTCCAAATCATTTTCATGAAGCTTATCCATTTCCATCATTCAATGTCAAGGACCTTCATACTGTATGTGTGCAATTACTCTACAATAATTGTAATTGTTTTCACTTGGTTTGTTTATCCGATTTTTATTATGAGATGTTAGATAAGTACTATTTTTTCATTTTACAGAATGCTTCATGTTTTACTTAGAGGAAATGTGTTATATTTAAAACTCTGGTTTGTGTAATATCTCATAGCCTTTTTGAAATAATAAAAGTTGCTTGATCTCATCCTGTTTGCAAACATACTCTTGCAGGTCGATAATGGTGTCATTGAACACATGTTTCCAGCTTTATATCGGAATGATTGGGATGTTCTTATTGCACATTTTCTTGGTGTGGTATGGATAACTAGAGGTTCCTGAAGAGTCATATATTTGTTTTTTCTTAGTAGTTACTTTGTAATATTTGCATCAGATCGGGCTGTTTAACTTTCTATTATTGCTTTCTTGTGGCCTCTAATAACCCTCGTAGAGTTGCCTTGAGAACATTAGAGCATATGAACTGGAGAAGAGTTGCATTGTCCTACAATTTTCTGGCAAAAAGATGGGTTCCAGTTAAAGCTTTTATATAGGACAAAGTGGATACCTTTTTGAAACTATTATACTTATTTCCAAAAGGAATTGACATTAGGTCCATTAGAAATTTTAGGCATAATAATAGTGCACTGGTGTGACAGTGTTGCTGGTCCCAATATTCTGTGATGAGGTAATTTGTATATGGATTTGGGCCTTTCTTTAATAACTTTATCTTGTCGGGTTGACTGTACCAAAATATGACTAGTGGTTGAAGGCATTCAAGCACCCTGCTAACAGTGCAAGGATGCCTACATATTCATAGATTTAAGTAATAGAAGATGATTATCTATATTCTATATTGTCTTTCTATGATTTTTTTTAGATAGCAAAATTTATTTCTTTAACCTCAGTAAAGGTGCACATTTCTCTTTTCCTTGAGTGGCTAAGGATGAATGCCATTGTCAAGCTCAAAGTTCCTAGGTGACCACACTGTCTCTTCTGAGTAGCCATTACATGTGTTTGCAAGTTATATTCCATAGCTTTGTTCATCAAAGGTTAGAGTTTCTGCATTCTATGGTGAAGTACCTACTATTTGCCACAGGCGATGAAATATTGATGTGGGTGTGATGTCATTCTATGTACCATAACTGATTGCCAGAGGCATAATATTTTAGAGAGGGGTTTAAGGGTAATTTTAATGGAAAATTTGTAGAGGAGGTATTCTAAAGAGTTTTAACTCTGGTCAGTATTTTTGACTTGTTTTCTTAGTGATTATTATAATAAACGGCTCTGTGATTTTTGTGGAATAGGACCATGCAGGCCACATATTTGGGGTGGACTCTCCACCGATGATTGAGAAGTTGGAGCAATATAATGGTATCTTAGAGGTGAGTGCCTCTTGTTTGATTGGAACATAAAATTCATTCCTTCTGCACATGTATCCCTTTTTTGGATGTGTTCATCAATATGATTCACTAATTCGTATGATATTCACTAATAATATTGAAGGATAAAATGGATAACTGGTGAAGCATTTAACCTGTGAAAAAGGTATGGAAAGCTTGTCAAGCATCAAGAGCTTGTTTGTTTTTAATTGAAAAATAGCTTTCAATAATATTGGAAGATATTGCATAATGCATAAAAAAATAGGGATGCATTAGGCAGGCCACAACCGCCCTAGCCATGAGAGATTATTGAAATGCCTTGATGTACAAAGTGCTTCTAAAGGATAGAATTTACCAAAAACCGGCCACAGTTTTTCAAAATTTTGACAAAATTATCAACGATTCACAAATTTAAGTCCTTTTGGCTTCATGCATAATTAATATATACAGTGTTTGTAATGAAGGAAATAGTGGGCGCTGCCATTAATTCTCCACCATGGCCCTTCCACTTGCCAGTGGCTCATGGTTATGGTCGTCATGACTCATGATCCCATGGGTTCTTCAAGAGATTGCTTGTTTGAGAAGTTCTATTAGTATATTTGTGACATTGGAAAATTTTATGTATTTTTCTTTCAACGACATAAATAACCCATTATTGTTATGTACTCCATGTTCTAATTGTTGATTTTGTTGTACCTAGGAAAGTGTTCCCTTAGTGACTTTTTGCCTAAGTCGCTAAAAGGGGAAAAGTGACATGACCCTTGCATTCATTACATGAGATGTGTAATTAATTTCACGTTAGAGACTTAAAGTGACTTTTTGATTTATTTAAGTGGGAATTGAGAGAAAATTTATTTAAGGAGAGAATAAAGTGCATTTATCTCATCCATTGATCTTATATCCCTAGATTGATTGTGGGCCCTTGATCTAGTGACTCTTCAACTACCCTAATGAGGAAAGCAAAAAGGCTGGGGGCAAGTTGAATGGGCAATTCATTTCTTCATGAGCATTGGAAAGTAAGTTGAGTTTTTGAGAGAGAGAAGAAGTCTGTTGGAGGGCACAAATTCCAAGATAGAATCCATACAGCAGAGGGCATGATTTTCAGAGTATGTCTGGCACATATCTCAAGGAGAAGATCAGCATTAAATGCTGCCTGTAGCCAGCACACAAATCGAGGTAAAAGCAGTTAATTAATAACATGAAGTTCGAGGTGAAAAGGGCACAGATTTCAAGGAAGATTCTGGGCACAAATTCTGAGGATGAAGGCACGAATTCGAGGAGGAATATTCAGCATTAATTGTGCAGAAAATTCTGTGGTGGCCATACAGTGAGCAGTCTGTATTTGGCTTGAATTTCAAGGCAACGTGGGCACTGAAATCAAGGGCAGAATTTGACAGACAGTACATTTTTCCAGACTGTCCTGGGCACAGTGCTCGAGGCAAGCTACAGGCATACTTTCACAGAAAACGAGGAGGCTGTACTGTACTGTCTCTGTCAGTTGGCATGTTTTTCAAGACTGGAAATAAGCACTAGTTGTGAGATAAGTTTGTCTTTAGTATGCTGAATCTGACTGCTGTATTTTCATTTTCGAGAAGAAAATAATAAAATTCATCTCTCTCAATAGGTTTTCCCTTGGGGGTTTTTCCTGGACCATTTGGCTAAAAATTCTGAGTCTGAAAATTTTATGGTGTGGCTGTGTTTTTATTTCTGCTCATTATAATTTGTAATTTTCTCTAGTGTTTCAAGCACAGTTTTGTTTATGAGAGACATGTTATCACACAACTTGTAGTTGCCCCAAAAGGTGATCCTATCCAGGATGGTAGAGTTGTTGGGCAACTAAAGAGGTGACCTAAGAGGGCTTCGATTCCCAAAGATAAATGGTTGTCACGCTAATCGAGACACTCTTCACTTTAGATCAAGCAAATGCAAGACCAAGGGGGAGACCCTAGCTAGCTAAGGAAGGCTAGCGAACCTACTCTAGACACTCTAGGGAAATGTGAAGTTGAAGAGAGAGAGAGAGATCAAGAGTAAGTAGATCTAGATCTAGGGAAGACAAGTGGCTAATGAGGTTAGGGCTTGGTTGAGGAGGCTTATGAAAGGGGTAAATGCTCAACTATGGAATGAATATGCCACTAATGAAATTAAAAGAGTAGATCTAGGTAGATCTAATGCCAATCTAAAAGACCCAAGTGGGGCCCACCCTTGATTTAGTCAAAAGTGAAGTGAAGTGGGGCCCACTAGGTGAAATTAAGGTAGGAATGGCACTAGGAGGGTGGCTAAGTGATGGATCTGAAGTTTCAAAGACAAAATAGCAACACCCAGATGATAGATATGGAAAAAGACTACAAACCCACAAGTGCGTCCCCCTTTAGAGATGGCCAATGCCTTGGATCGAGGGGTAAATGGAGTCGGATTTCCACCAAATTTGGTCTCTAAGGTTCTTCAATTAATTAAGAGGTGGGTTTTAGTTATTAAGCCCAAATTATCACTAGATCTATTAGATCTATAAAACTAGGGTTTTAACAATAAGGGTTTGAAATGACCAATGGGTAAAATGCATGAAAACCAATACGTACCTTGTAGATCTTACCTCAAATGCTTGCAGCCGCCAAGTACATTGATGATTCTTCCATTTAGTTACAATTCCAAGCAAGATCCAAGTGATTTCAAGCCAAAACGTCCTAGCCCAAGGAGGAAAAGTGTCTTCTTTTACTCGCAAATTCAAACAACCCAAGTTAGATTTGATCCACAAATAAAAGATGAGCTATGCATGGCATATTGAAGAAAATAAATCAATGGACGAATCACAATTGACAAACTCCCTTCAAGATGAAAATGTCATGCCCAAGAGAAGATGGGGAGCCCACAATCGTCCCTCCAAGCAATTCGCAACCTTGCACAAGATGAATTCAGCCTCCCTCTGTAGATGTCGAAACCACCTGTAAAGCACTTAGATGTCTACAAGAAAAGATTTACAATCATGTACGAGAACATTCATTAAAGCATGAGAAGTAGATCTGCAAAATAATATTTTATTCCAAGAGTTCAAGGGCCCAAAGGTGCCTTTACAATGAGGGGGTCTCTTCCTTAAATAGGAATGAGAGAGACCAAAACCCTAACCACTTTATGAATGAGTGGTGGAGATCAAAAGATAAAAATAATACAACCGACGGCTAAGATGAGCCGGAGCAACAATACATGGATCAACTCACTAAAGAGAGGGGTGCGCACTCACTAAGTGACCCTAGGGGGGTCTCACCACATGACAAATGACTAGGATGAGTGAAACAAGCACATGGTGGGGCTAGGAGGTATTAATGTCCTTCACTAGCATTACCCCATGGCATAATGATAAAAGACATGACTCAATAACATCTCAAAGTGACCAAGTGACCAAATCGTGTCCCTTTCAATAACAGAATAATACTTCAAAATAATAACCCAGAGAGTGTGCGGACCCCACTAAATGCTGTAAGCTGTGTCGGAAGGTGTGTGATACATCACAAATGACCTTTGAACAAACCTCATGCCAATTCCTTGCCTCAATTACCCAAACCGATTTCGTCAGTGACCATTTTATTCCATTTTTAATCCTCAGAAAACCACCTATAAATCAATAAAATGCCTGTAGCTCTCTGCCTGGTCCCTCGGGCACAAATCTGACTGTACCAAAGTGTCTGGGGGTATGGTAATATGGTAAAAACAAGTGGCTGGACCCCATACTCCCTCTGTAGCGCCCTAGGAGAACCAAATAACCATCCAACTGTGCTGTCAGGCCATTTTATAATGGCAAATCTGCAGAAGAAAGTGACAATTTGAGTGAAATCTCGTCCAGAAGTGCCTGTAACTGAAATCTGAGTGTACCAATGGACTCAGAAGGTCCAAATGTACTAGAGATGAGTACCCATACACCCTGTGGCTACCTGTATAATCATCTGTAGTCTCAACCATGCCTAGACAAATAAAAATAATGGTCTATAAATAATAATAACTATAAAAATCCACCAAACCATCATGTGAAACCTGTGTCTGCTGCATGGAACCATCAAATGGGTATCAAAGGACCATAAATCATCAACCTCGAACATCACTGGTCCAACTCATCTTAGATCCTATGGTTGACTTGGTCAAACTGGCTTTGACCAGGTCAAGAATGATCAAAATATGACCCAGGCTTAAATGCCTGATGCTGCAAGTGCAAATGGATAAGGCATGCTCTTTTAACCATTCTATTAGCAAGACTTAAAGCATAAACTGCCATTTTACTGGCGGTTAAACAATCATCAAAATATAAGACCAAAATTAAAATAATCAATTACTTAAAATAAAACCTCAAGAATATACTCATTTCATGGCCATGATCATTTTGCTAGAAGTGGGTGAAGGTGAAAAATGCAAGGCTAGGATAAGGGGATGACTTTACTGACTCAACACTGTGATACTTTGGATAAGGGAAAAGGAATACACACTTAAGCATATGCTGGATAATAACACACAGGGAATGGCAGTGTCTCACAAATGGAATGAGTTGTTTTGAGAGGTGCTTATTCAACCTTGGCAAATGTCTACAACTCACATCCAAGCTGAAACAGCTCCGTGAGGATCTTCTCTAGAACCGCCGTAACTAGGTGCACAACTAACCGTAACTTGAGGTTCTAGGGGACACTTAGAATTAGCTGTCCCTTACTCTATCTCACATCTCAACCCGTAGGCTCTGTGAGGAATTTAATTATTACATAATATCATGGCCAACAATCTTTGGATTTAGCATACATTTAACCATTGCTTTTTAGGCCTTAGGACCCTTTGGATTTTGCATGTGCTTAGAAGCACAACTAATCGTAGCTTTAATCCAGGGTGCTTTAACATTTCAATTTCCATAGGCCACTTTCATTGTGCTGAGAAGCACAACTTTAATTTGTTTCCATGGGCTTGCACAAAAGATTTGATAATAGTTTCCATATGCATGTAATGATGGTAGTACAATTTGCTTCAGGTTTAGCCAACACAACTCAGGCAACTAGGGGGATCATTCACAATCAGGACCAAACATCGGGGGCAACCAACCAGAGAGGTCAAGGCATCAAATCCAACTCACCTAATCTCAGGAACCAACACCAACGGGTTCTCATGGACCAGAAGGATCAAGGCTTCGGTAAGTTCTGTTTCCAACTCAGAGCCGAGACACGAAACAACAGGGATGCTATCCAACACAGAGGCAAAAGTGGGGAGGTCCTCTATATCACAGGCTGAGGTGTAAGTCAAGGTGAAACCAACACTGGGAGAGAACGGATGGATGGGGAAATTGAAAGGTGATGCCAAAACTAGCAAGCCATAAATGGTGGGAATGATCACGTCCATTCTACTAAGAGGGTAAAACCAATGAGTATAAACAAGAGATTGTAATTCTGAGTAATTAGACCATTTAGATAATCATTAAAACAAACATGTCTACATAACACACACACACACACACACACACACACACACACATATATATATACCGGCGGATCATGACCACTAGATACCAAGTCAAGCTACTAAGATGAGCAAAAGAGCAAAACAATCATAGCCAATGCGCATCCATATACCTGTATCTGCCATCTGGATCATCAATAATCACTTGAAACACTGCTGCTGTGAAAACTCTGGGCACTACACTGCTCTGTATGGAACAAAAGTGGTCACCTCGGTCATCAAATTTGAGGTCATGAGGCTCAGTCTTGGCATAAGGTTCATCATGTCTGATCTGGGGCTGCTCTGATATGTGAATGATCATCAAAAGTATTGCTCATCATAGGCTAATCTCATCAAAACTGTGCAAAGGCCTGGCTCAAAAATATACAAGGAACTGCTCTGCAATCATGGTAGCCCGACTACTATGGATGTGATAACAAGACAACTTCATTTGCAACAGTGAAAACATGTATGGGGTTGGGCATTAAACATTATGCACTATTGAAAACTTGAAATCGGGATTGGGAATGTGGAAAATTTTACACTAATATGTTTAGGGTAGCCATATATTTGCACTGCCTAGATGTGCATTAAGAGAGATGAAGGATACAAAGAACATATAATTTCATACACATACATACCATTGAGCATTTCCATTAAATAGTTGTATTTCAAAGACAGAAAAAGCTATCATTGACACCTAGCACCTTGTTTAAGAAATCTCCAACTTTTTTTTTCCAAGGAAAAAAAACATATTTTCTATTCGTGTGTAGAACAAAAAATACATTCTGCAGGTGCTTGAGGCACTGAACCAGTGATAGGGAGGCTAGTACTCTCTAGAATCATCCAGAAACTTATACAAAAAGGAAACCGCCTTTTAACGAGGCTCATCAGTCTACAAATGTCCTTAAATTGATAGCTTACATGGACAAGTATAGGTTACTATAATCCTTACTGGGGATCTTAAATGACCAGCAAGATGTTAGGGTCCTGCCCTAACTCTCCTTACTTTAGTAGTTAGTCACACAATTGTATAAAGGCCATATCTTTGAAATAAGGCCGAGTAAGTTAGTGTTCATCAGTCGATGTAAAGAGTGTCTCTTTATTAATTAAGATCATTTGTTAATTATTTGACCATGTCAAGTAGTTAGGGTTTTGGATCTGAGAAGCCTATTTAAAGAGCTACAAGGCTATGAAGAATTTTGTCGAGTATTGTTGTAACAGAGCTTTGCTGAAGTGAAAGGTCGCCCTACATCAAGAGGCCCGTGAACATTGCTTCCAATAAGTTTTCTCTTAATATAAAGCTCATATTTTGCCATCTTTATCTTTCAATTTTTAATATTTCTTGTTTTGCTCTATAATTTTTGGTTTGTTGCTTCTTAACCTTTGTATAGCATGTGTTGTTTTAAGTTACAAGGCTAAAGAACACCACAAGGGTCTCTTTATTAATTAAGACTGTCTAGGAATTTGTATTTTTTTTATTATTTGACTATGTCAAGTAGTTAGGGTTTTGGATTTGAGAAGCCTATTTAAAGAGCTACAAGGCTATGAAGCCAAGATGTAGGAAACGCCACTCCCCCCTCCGTCCCAGCACCATTTCCATACAGAAATGCGTTTCAATGTTTGGGACGGTACGGATGGATGCGTTTCTGTACAGACGGACTCGGTTTCCTGTACGGAAACGCGTTTCCGTATAGGAAACTCGTCTATATGACGCGTTTCCCCTTGTCCGACGATTTTAACTTATGCAAATCAGATTTTTCTAGATTTTTTTTTAGTTATGACTTTAATTAATGGTCTTAGGAAGGATGAGGATGTTGATTATTAGTCTTCACTGTTCAGTATTTACTATTTACTACTTTCAGCATTGTACTTGTAGCCTCATACATGAAGGCTGATTTTGAATATATATGTACTAGCCTCCTTTATCAAGGCTGATTTTTGATATATATGTACTAGCCTCCTTTATCAAGGCTGATTTTTGATATATATGTACTAGCCTCATTTATCAAGGTTGTTTTTTGATAGTACTACTTGCATTATGGAGTCATTTATGAATAAAATCTGTGTTCTTTTAAATTTACTACTTGCATTATAGAATCATTTATGAAATCATGAATAAATTGTGATGTTACATGTATGATTCATTGATTTGTAATATGTATTTTCAATTTTTAAATGTCCTATATATATATATATATATATAATATATATCGCGTTTCCCCATTTCCTAAATTTTGGGGGGGTCACATTTCCGACGCGTCCCCGTTTCGGAAACTTGTCCCTGTTTCCCCGTTTCGTGCAACTTAGCTATGAAGAGTTTTGTTGAGTATTATTGTAACAGAGCTTTGCTGAAGTAAAAGGTTGCCCTACCTCAAGAAACCTGTGAACATTGCTTCCAATAAGTTTTCTCTTAATATAAAGCTCATATTTTGCCATGTTTATCTTTCAATTGTTTAATATTTCTTGTTTTGCTCAATAATTTCTAGTTTTTTGCATCTTAACCTCTGTATACCATGTGTTGTTTTAAGTTACAGGGCTAACGAACACCACAAGTGTATCAGAGCTACCTTCCATGAGCCAGCAAACTTCTGAATTTCTCTTAATATAAAGCTCATATTTTGCCATGTTTATCTTTCAATTGTTTAATATTTCTTGTTTGCTCAATAATTTCTAGTTTGTTGCATCTTAACCTCTGTATAGCATGTGTTGTTTTAAGTTACAGGGCTAACGAACACCACAAGTGTATCAGAGCTACCTTCCATGAGCCAGCAAGCTTCTGATATTTTTATAATTTTTTTTTAGGCTAGAGACGTGTTTGTTGGTCTTTGAATAACCGTAGAGATCTATCGTTTAACGGGTAAATTTGCGGCTGGGGAACACTACACGTAGCGAATACAATTGGTACTTAAGTCACATTGTACCCTCGGTGCAATTGTTGGACACTATTGCAACTCCTTTGGTACCCCTTTGAGTAGTATCACATTAGACAACACCTACACTTAGAATCACTTCCACATACCCTAGGGTATGTCAGAAGCCCCCCTAGGTCATTTGAAACCAGCCAATGACCGTCTTGTTGCTATAGTGTCACCAAGTGCATCACTTGAGAAGATACTCTTGTGTACCTTGGTAGTCGAGTAGTACGACTAAGGGAACAGTTGAGTCTCCTTAGTTAGCACCTCGAGAGATTGGGCTGAGTACTAATGTTGGACCCCACACGTATATAAGGCTGCTATAGCCCATGACAATCTCGTCTTAAGAACTTTGGAACTTGAAAACCCTTGTATCTGCAACTTGTTTGTGAAATTTCTTCATTCTGTCAGAGCAACAATTCAATTAATTGTGGGCGGCCATGCGAAATTCCTATGTCTTTGAGTCTAGCAAGAATTTGGGAATTTTGCCAGTGCTGTAACATTCAACTAGGAGTAATAGTTGCATCAGCATAAAAAAGTATAGGGGTCCAGGAAACCCTTATTTGTGACCCACCTCATTGGAATCCTTGCATCCACTGATCATTTAAATATGTATTTGTCAATCTTTTTTGGGTGTATCCATAAACCCTTATTTGTGATCTACCTCAACAGACTCCTTGCATCGTGTTGATCATTTTGATATATATCTCTCAGAACCCTGTTTTGGTAGACCTGATCCCTATTCCTTTGCGGTTCATACTTTTCCGCTCCAATGGTACACACTTGCAACCAGGCCAACATGGAGAATACCAACTAGAATCCACCCAAATCGAATCCGAACCAACCCACTCCCTCTCTCGACCTTCAAACCTTGGCCTCTTTACTTAGGAAACTAGACTAGCGACTGACCACCCAGAAATTTTGATTAGAAGCTGCCCAACCAGGACATTTTGCTAACTGTTAATCCCTACATTGCAAAAATGCTCCACCATTTGACACTCCAACCCATGAAGTTGTGACCATTGAAGATCAAGGCTCTCACTCTCTATTCCTGGAAAGTCAACTTCACTCCTTTGAGGATGAAACTTCATGGCATTACTTTCCAAAGATTGACGTGCGAATTTGATGGTTTCGATCCCTAGAGTGGGGTGACCCAAATGGAACATTATTTTTCTCTCCATGGCATTAAAGATGATCTTCAAAAGTTGAAAATTGGGGTTTTATATTTAGATTCCGATTGATGGCAATGGTGGCAATGGTACCAAAAATCTTATCGCCGTTATGTCCCTTGGAGCCAATTTGTGAAGGTCCTTCATGAGCATTTTGATAGTGACACACACTATTTGGGTAGGTTGACCAAATTGTGCAAAATTGACACTGTTATGGAATATAGGACAATGCTTGAGCAGTTGGCTATTTGCACAGAGGGTTGCTCTGATTTTTTTTTTTGGTAATGTTTCATTGGTGGCCTCAAGGAGGCAATTCGTGCACATGTCCTTATGTAGCGACTCACCACTTGGTTGGCAGCTTGTGATAGAGTTCACGAAGCTGAATTGGTGATCAATGCCCAACCCAAATGCCCTTTGTTTCCCACTCGCAACGTGCCTCCTAAGGCTCCCCCTCCCAACACTTCCACCAACCCGCCGCTCTGAATCCATAAGTTGACCTTGAATGCCATGGTTGAGCGTTAGTGCCTATGCCTTTGCTATAATTGTGATGAAAACATTTCAGAGGGCATAAATGGAAAGAACAAAAGCTATTCCAGATTGAGGCATATCCCCCTAAGGCTCAATAGGACCACACCTTGTAAGCTTAGCTTGAACCAGAAATAGATGATCAAATGCTTCCCTCGAAGATGCTCCTGATATGCCAGTTCTTGAGGAGCGATCCCAAATTTCACTCCATGCTTTATCAGGACTTTCCACACCTCAGACACTGAAATTGATTGGCTACATCAAGCACAAAAAGTTATGGTGTTAATTAATAGTGGCAATACCCATAATTTCATCCATCGGCTTATGGCTGAAGACACCCATTGCTATATCCGCCCCATCTCCAATTTCCAAATTATGATAGGCAATGGGAGTATAATGAAATGTGGTGGCCATTGTGAAAATGGAAAACTCCAAATGGGGGACTACCATCTCCAAACCCATATGTTTGCTATTATCATGGGTGGTTGCGATATAGTTTTTAAATTTTAGAGTTGAATGGCTCAAGTGTCAAGACCTTAGGTCCCGTCACAATGGATATCAGGGCACTTTCTCTTAGCTTCACTCATGTGGAGCACAAACATCACCTCCATGGAATTACACTTGGTTCTTCGAAAATGATCTCATCCCACTGTATGGAGAAATTGTTGAAGAAAGGACACTCCAATGTCATTGCTCAGTTCCATGCCATCCAAGTTATGTAAACGCCCGCATCAGATATTCTACCCGACTTGCATCAGGTTCTCTCCTAGTATCAACAGGGTTTCGAGGCACCTAGGGGTTTACCTCCATCCCTTGGGGAACATGACCATGGAATTCCTTTAATTAAAGGTAGTCAACCCCCTAATGTCCGCCCTTACCACCACCCTTTTGCATAGATGAAATTGAAAAAAATCATGCAAGGATTATTTTGATGGCAGTCGATATTATTTGTCCTAGCACAAGCCCTTATTCCTTGCCAGTGGTTATGGTCCTCACTATTGGACTTACAGGACCAACAGTTATTTGTGAAATGCTTAAAATGTGCTTTTGGGATCATCGAGGTTGTATACTTGGGTCATATTGTGAGTCAAGACGAGGTAAGGGTGGATACCAAGAAAGTGGAAGCTATGAAGAACTGGCCCTGCCCCAAAGCTTTCAAGAGCTTGAGAGGGTTCCTTGGACTTACTGGCTGTTATTGTAAGTTTGTGCGAAATTATGGGAAGATTGCAACTCCTATTACTGCATTGCTCAAAAAGATTGCTTTCCCCTAGAATAAGGCAGGGGAGTAGGCCTTATAAGCACTAAAGGAGGCTATGTGTACTACACTTGTGTTAGCCATGCTAGAATTCACCAAGATAATTGTCTTAGAATGTGATGCCTCAGGCCGTGGCTTGGGATTCGTCTTATTGCAAGAAGGATGCCCATTGGCCTTCACCAGTAAGCAGTTTTGTGATTGAAACTTGGGAAAATCCACCTATGAGAAAGAAATGATGGCTATCCTTCATTTAGTTGAGACATGGAGACCATATTTTGATAGGGAGACATTTCTAGATCAAGATCAACCATCATAGTCTCAAGTATTTTCTGGATCAGTGGCTATCCTCATCCGAGCAACACAAATGGGTCACTAAGATGTTGGGTTATGATTATGAAATCAAATATAAGGAGGGTCGCGCCAATGTGTTGGAAGATGCTTTGTCTAGGCAATTTGAGGAGGAGGGTTCACTCTTCGCCTTATCCTTACTAGTCCCAAGATGGATCGATGAAGTGTAATAGGAATGGTTAGCCCAGGACGTGGTTAGACACCTCATCAAATGGCTACTAGAAGACTTGAACACCCCGCTTGGGTACACATGGAACCACAATATTTTGAGGTATAAAGAGCACATCTTTCTCACCTCGGATTTTGCCTTGAAATCACAAATCTTAAAGGAATTACATTCATCCCCCACAACATGTCATTTAGGGTTTCATAAAACTTATGAAAGAATTAAGATCTCTTTTTTTCTGGGAAGGCATGGAAAAGGATATCCAAGACTTTGTTGCAGCCTATGACACTTGCCAATGACATAAGGGCGAAACAATGAAGTCACCAAATGCTTTGCACCCACTTCCCATACCCAACGATATATGGATGGACACCTCTATGGATTTAATTGCGGGGCTTCCTAAGGTAGGCAATATACAATCATTATCATGGTAGTCAAACGTCTAGCCAAATACACCCACTTTTGTGCCTTACCACCAACTCTTACACCCTCATTGGTGGCACAAGTCTTCATGGATCAAATTTTCAAGCTCTATGGCATGCCCACTTATATTGTCTTTGATCGTGATCCCACTTTTACTAGCAAGTTTTGGCAGGAGTTGTTTCAACTTCAGGGAACCCAATTGAATCTCAACATAGCATATCACCCTCAAACAGATGGTCAAACAAAAACGGTCAATAAATGCTTCAAAACCTACTTGTGATGCTTTGTGTTGGACAAGCCACACCATTGGGCTGTAACAACAAGAGCTGTACTTAAACAAAAATGTTCTGTAAAAATAATGTTTATTGATTGAAAAATGATGAATGATGTATTACATTGAATGAAGGGCCTAAATATATAGGCCTTCTTGGTGTCTCTTCACGTAAAGCTATGTCTTTATGTGAGGTGACCTTAAGTAATTACAATTAAATTAATTAATTACAAATATAATATA
Organism: Larix kaempferi; assembly: GCA_027924585.1. NCBI lineage: Eukaryota > Viridiplantae > Streptophyta > Pinopsida > Pinales > Pinaceae > Larix > Larix kaempferi. Next base: position 14,401,138 of record BSBM01000510.1, on the reverse strand, counting down.
CATATTATTGTTTGCATTAATTTTTATGTTTGTTACATTGCCACCCCCTTAAGGCATGCTTTGTCCTCAAAGCTAATAAATTGGATTCTCCCTGGTCGAGCATGCTTCTCTGGTGGTTTCATTTTTTACTTCATCTACCTTTAGGAGTTTGCTGGAGTTTCCCATTTGAGAATTTGCTAGATCCTTTTGTAGTTTTAGCATCATATCTTGAAGTTCTTTGAGTTGGGTTTTTAACTTAGGCTCTTGATGCTTCTTCGATGTAAACTTGTTTTGTTGTTCCACGTTTTTCGGAGCTTCTTCCCTTCTTTCTTGTTGTTTCACTTCTTCTTCCTTGATGATGGAACCTTCTTTTCCATATAATTTATAATGTCTACCATGAAGGTGGAATTCCATGTACTGTTCTTCGAGATTGGTGGAATAAGTGCCCAATTGCATCAGCCATTCTGCACCTAGCACCATGTCCATCCCATCAAGTGGTAGCGCATAAAATCTCGATTTTGATTTCTAGGTCTTGTATTTGAACATAAATTTTAGGACATCTTCCCTTGTCGTTGAAGTGATGTCCATCTGCAACCTTAATAGTGAGATCCCTTGTGGGGTACACAAAAAGGTTTAACTCTTTTGCAACATTAATATCTACACAGTTATGGGTGCTACCAGAATCTACAAGGATTGTTAGTTCCTTATTTTTAACACGTCCCATGAGTTTTAGTGTCTTGGGCTGTGAGTTTTTGGTTTTAACTGTACACGAAATTGTCGTTTTTTCTGTCTCTTTTCTTGTAACCTCGACCTCATTAGACTTCCTACGATGAGGGGGAATATATTTGGTGGTTACTTGTGTTTCATTTTTTTGAACATTTTCCCTTTTTGACGCCTCATCATCACCACTGCTAAAAGAGGGAGTTGAATTTTGTTTGAATAGTCATGACTGTACCGGAGGGTGGGGATGTGTTAAGGCGTGGACGAAGTCCACGGGGATAGAGATAATGGAGAGCGAGGGCACTGGTGATGGTAGACAGGGAGGCTTGGAAGAGATGGACAAGAAGGAGTAGGCTGAGAGTGGTCGCCGAATGATGGGATGCGTGGAAGAGGTTGGTGGTGTGGACGGGGTCAATGGTGGTGGATGGTGGTGGGTAGCGGATTTGTGGCAGGAAATGGTTGGGCGTGATGGTATGTGGCATGGAGTGTAGCAGATGAAGGGCGCGCAGGAGTGTGAAGGGTGTATAATGCAGGTTGCAAGTAATAGGAAACAGAGTGGAATCGGCACAAAATATGAACAACAGGGGCACGATTACGGATGTGTAGTAGATGAAGGGCGCGCAGGAGTGTGAAGGGTGTATAATGCAGGTTGCAAGTGATAGGAAACAGAGTGGAATCGGCACAAAATACGAACAAGAGGGGCACGATTACGGATATGCAGTCGTGATGGCACAGTGTGGGAGCGAGTACGGGAAACAGCGTGGGTCGGGATTGTGATTACGGCAGTGTAGACAGAGTACGAACGTGGCACAATTTGATTGGTGACTGGACTGTACGGAACCGGCAGCAATAGCAAAATGAACTGTACAAAATTCTATGCTTGATTGGCAGCGGACTGTGTATGGTTTTCCTTGGCCAAGAACTTGGCTCTGATACCACTGTAACAGCAATAGCTGTACTTAAACAGAAATGTTCTGTAAAAATAATGTTTATTGATTGAAAAATGATGAATGCTGTATTACATTGAATGAAGGGCCTGAATATATAGGCTTCTTGGTTTCTCTTCACGTAAAGCTATGTCTTTACGTGAGGTGACCCTAAGTAATTACAATTAAATTAACTAATTACAAATATACTATACGTATCATTGTTTGCATTAATTTTTATGTTTGTTACATGGGCCCAATGGCTCCCTATGGCCAAATGGTGGTATAATACCACCTATCATAGCTCCTCAAAGATGACACCATATGAAGCAGTGTTTGGACAAAAACCCTTATCAGTGATTTCTTATCTACCAGGTACCTCCCGGGTTCAAGTAGTGGACAATACACTCCGCACCAGAGCATACATCCTCTGCATCCTTCAGGACAATCTGGTTCTGGCTCAAAACAGAATGAAACAACAGGTTGATCAACATCGCTTCGAATGCTCCTTTGAATTTGGGGATTGGGTGTTTCTTTGCCTCCAACCTTATAAACATACATCCCTCAAGACCCATCTCCATTAGAAGCCTCCGAAGTTCTATGGACCCTACAACATCTTCCAATGCATTGGACAAATGGCATACAAGCTTGCTTTGCCAGAACATTCCAAGATTCACCTAGTCTTCCACATCTCTTGCCTAAAAAAAGTGGTGTGATCTAATTGTAAAGTGTAGACCAGCTTACCAAAATTGGATAAGGAAGGCTCCATTTGGCTTCAGCCGGCTGCAATCTTGGCTTCCAGGGAACGACAATTGAGAAGGTGCACAATCCAAAAACATTTGATCCAGATGAAAGATATGATGCCAGAAGATGCCGCTTGGGAACCAACTGACATTTTGCATTTTGCAGCAATTTCTGCACCTTCAGCATTGAGGGCAATGCTTCTCTTCAAGAGGGAGGGCCTGCCAGGGTCCTACCCTAACTTGCCTTACTTTAGGAGTTAGTCACATAATTGTATAAGGCCATATCTTTGAAAAAAGGCTGAGTAAGTTAGTGTTCATCAATCAATGTAAAGACGGTCTCTTTATTAATTAAGACCCACTAAGAAGTTGTATTTGTTAATTATTTGACCATGTCAAGTAGTTAGGGTTTTGGATCTGAGAAGCCTATTTAAAGAGCTACAAGGCTATGAAGAGTTTTGTTGAGTATTATTGTAACAGAGCTCTGCTCAAGTGAAAGGCCACCCTACCTCAAGGGGCCCATGAACAATGCTTCCAATAAGTTTTCCCTTAATATAAAGCTCATTCTGCCATCTTTATCTTTTGATTGTCTAATATTTCTTATTTTGCTCTACAATTTCTGGTTTATTGCATCTTAACCTCTGCATGGCCTCTGTTGTTTTAAGTTACAGGGCTAAAGAACACCACACAAGAAAACAAATGTAAATCATCCTTTTAAAAGGTTAGGTCCAGAAATATTGGCAGAGACCTGTCCTTTCAGTGATTCTTCAATGATGACCTTCCCCACAGGTGAAAGCAAACCTTTAGATAATGTATATGCCATGGAATTGTGCTCACAAAAGATACGAGTGAAAGTGAGGGAATCGGAAAATGCATTGATCTCTCTTAAGCTTACCACAAGAGGGAGTAACTGAATATTCCGGAGTTGAAGTTGCCCATTCATCCAAGAGGTCACCAGTTTTGAATTCCAATTAATTGTAGATGATTCAAACCCAGATGCATTGCAATTTTCAGTATTGTCTTTAGAGCCATGAATGCCCCAAAATCATTAGTAACTCTTCCCACATTTGCATTAAATTTATAATGATGAGTGTCTGAGAGGAAGTCGAGTCCTCCCACTCCACAAACAACAACCATAAAAAAGCTTCAAGCATTAGATTTGTCTATCTGAAGCACACCCAGCTTCCTGGGAGCTAAGTCACCTGGTTCGAGTTTGTGTTTTCGAAGACCTTGAAATTCGACAAAAATTCGGCAATGGAAAATTTGGCGATAAAATTTGACATTAAGTTCGAATGATTATAAAATTTGAAAATTAAAAAATATGTGGAAATTTTCAATAAAATTCATGATACTCATTAAACTGTGAACATTGAACACATCAACAATGAACATGATAGTCATAAATTCATAGAAATAAAAATATGGCAACATAAATAATTAAACATATATTTCATAAAATGATAAAACATAATATTGAAATGTCATTAAATATAAATATTTAGAATATTTAGCATCCCGAAAAGAAACTAAAAGTTCGAAAGTAAACTCAAGTAACAAAAAAATCATATCATATAAATAATAAATAAATTAAAAATAAATGAACATTAATTCCTTCTTTCTTTTCTGAGAGCCCTCTTCTAATCAGTGGAATAATTCCGCAGGCAGGCAGAAGGAGGGTAAAGGAAAGTTACATTGATTAAATCGTGGGTAGAGATAGCAGATGTTTATTGGTTACTCAGGAAGCCAATCGACGGAGTGGGAAGAAAAAAATATGGATGGGTCGGATAAGGTCAGGCATATAAATATCCTAAGAGAAGAGGGTGGGTCAGGGGTTAAATTGATGGGCACCCTTACCCATCACTACAAAAAATGGGTGGGTCAGGGGTTAAATTGATGGGCACCCTTACCCATCACTACAAAAAATTATGACGGTTTTCTTCCTAAGAGTGCCCTTCATATGACGTCTAGTTTTTTTTTTTACCTGTAATAAAAAAAATGATTGTAATACCCAATCATGCATTCACTGTCCTTATCATCTATCTCTGGTTTTATGATTAACTCAGAAATTGCCTGTCTCAACAACAATCTGAAACTAATACCCTCATATATCATCAACAAACTGGATATAATGAAAATGAAGGTTTCATTACGATGTATTCCAAAACTCTGGTGCGATTACCATTTTATATGTAGATTAAACGCCAATGATAGGAACTGGGTGTAGTCATTCATCGATCAAATGCCAAGGCGTTCTCTAATTCATTCAGTCCCTTTAAATTCCACTTAACAAGCCGGTACCATTTCGTATACAATGTAATCCATTTACAGGGTTCATCTCTAGTCACAAACAAAAATGCTTTGTTCTCCCACACACATCGTTCAATGCAATCCAAAACAATAAAAAAAACTCCACACTGAAAATCATATATAAATGCAGACTAGGGAGAGAAAAGGAAAATAAACATGAACATAAAGTTTCAAAACTTCTTTGAAAGCCACTCCTCTCTACTTCTTACATGAATTCTCAAATCATAGTTTTTATCATAGAAAGAATTGGTTCGCTCAGGTGTACAAAGATGGATGGAATCAACTAATTCAAGATTATTAAAGTGCCAACAAAAGTACAGGCAACCCAAAATGAGATAAAAGGCTTTCACACTATAAACCATTTTCGGAAAAAAGGTAAATTTTTCATCTCTATTGCCACTTTTAATCAGCATAGGTTTATCTATTTGACTGCTTTTTTAGTCTCTCATTTAACATGAGTAGTGTAGTGAGTATCAGGAATCAATGAAACCCTCAAATTAAACTAATTTTTTGAAAATCCATTTGTAAAAAATCATGAATTTTGTAAAAAAAAATTGAGATAGTAAATTACAAAATTGTCTCAATTACCATAAATACATTTCTATTTCATTTAAATCCTTTACATTATTACACTGAAATCATGCTTTCAATATATATATATTTTTTTATAAACCTTGCAATTTTATATAAAGTCTAAACTGTAAACTGTTGGTTAGTAGGTTACCTTATTTTTTACAGGGGGCTTGGCTACTGTCAACCTCCCACAGCCTGAAGTATTCGACAATATCTAACACGCCTTCAGTTCCAATCTCACAAAGAGCCAAATAAATACCCTACTCATTCCCCAGATTATATAGCTAATGGAATCGGGATGTTTGCCCCCAAGGGACCGAACCCTGGCAATCATAGCGATTTATTGGAACTTATGAGCATGGCTGCGCTATAGCCTGCCAAACTTTTAATCTCAAACTGAAAAATGTGGGCCAAGTGCCACGAATCACCATGGAAGCCTGAAAATGGCATTGGCATTTACACAAATTAGGGAGATCCCAGAGAAGCACTCGTAACCAATTCTTTGGAGATCGACCATATGAACGAGTATAAAATTTGCATCTATTTTTTCCCTGATAAAAGGGTTGAGCAGGAATATTTGAATGAAGGATGTTAAAAAATGGAAAATGGAACCTGCCCAAGTCCAACCCATCCTCGACCGGGTTCCGAGCGCAACATCCCTACGGCCTATACTAATAGCCAAGATCTCGGCGGGGTGAGGGTGAATCTTGCACTAGAGCTTTAGTCTATCACTCGGGAGTCGGAATGTTGGACAGATATGATGTGAACCAAAGATTGTTGGATCGATACGCAGCAGGACAGATATGATGTGAACCAGAGTTCGCCTGATGGATAGGTAACAAGACAGATCAGATATGATGTCAACTAAGATCAGCAGATGGATACGCAATAGTATAGTAGTTGAAAATAATTATAGCTTTAAAAAAGGCATGGGTTGAGGTTTATGGTTTCACATAATATATAAACATATAAACTTTGAATACGGGCAATTTTTAACTGTACCAGTCAATTTGACGATCTCCAAAATTAATTGAACTTGGAAGTTGACGTGTTAATTCCACGTTTACCTATATTTTACGGGTAAAAAGTTAAAAAACGGGCATACAGACGTCAATTTTAACCCCTGGGGTGGGTCGATCTAAAAACGAAACAAGTCAACTACCAGCGGCAATGATCAGTCAATCTCCCTCCCTCCATTAGCCAGATCATTCTGAACCGACTTGCTAAATCTGATTTGGACTGACGTCGCCTTGCATTTCTTCCTCATCTCCGACACATTCCTTACACAACCACTCCACAAATTCGAGCGTGTGGCTAGACTAGAGTTTAGGTTCGGAATGATTCATGACGGTGGCTCAGTCTTCAGTTTTGGTCATCGACTAGGGTTTACACGTGGGCCACCGAAAGGCAAAAAAACGAACTTAAACGATTTGCTGCCAATTCTGAACAAAATCGTGCCGATTTTTTGACAACTTAATTCGCCTGGAAAATCACGACCGAATCGTAATTGAATTTTCCTTAAAAATCGCTGAATTTCAACGTACTAATTCACCAGGCACAGAAAAACGACGATTTTCGAATTTTATGGCGAAAAATTGCCGAATTTGGTGACTTAGCTTGGGAGGGACTATCTTCCTAGGAGCCTAGCAATGTGGTAGAAAGGCTAAAACCTGAGCTGAAACCTGAAAGGCTGGAAAAGCCTTGTCCTCGAACACATGTGGATTCCTCTCATTCCATGTTCCCAATAGCACCAGAAATGGAACAACTCTATAGGATTTTAGATCAGGTCAGTTGAATCAGGTTTGCAAACAGTCTACTAGACTCTTTATCCCACAAATGAAGTAGACCTAGTCTGGTTTCTATCTCCTTCCAAACATACTTAGAGAAGAGGCAGTCAATGTTGATTAGATTCTGCCTCATTCTTACAAAGAAGACAAATACTTGGTCCAGCCTTGTTCCTTTTCTGAAGTTGATCCCGGGTAAGGACTTTGTTGTGGAGTCACAGAGTGCTAACCACATGAAAAGTTTTGTTTTCAGAGGCACCCTTATCTTCCATAACTTCGACCACCACCATAGAGTATCCTGAGGATCATTTCCTTGTAAAGTAAGATAACCCAACTTTGCAGTGTAATTATCCCCTACCTTGTTCATGACCCAGACAAGTTCATCCTCTCCTTCCAAAAGTCTGACATGAGCTCTGCCAAGCTCCCCTGTGTATCTAGTCCAGATCTGAAAAGAGTCTTCTGAAAATCCTAGTTCCTGTGCTGTCATCCACCCGTCTCTAGATTGTAGTGTTGTTGGGGTCTCCATCCAAGTTCAGGGTTTGCCTCCCAATACTTTGTAGATGAACAATTAAATGGTTTGGAAGAAAACTGTTTGGATCACAACCCATTACTGCATCTGCACCTACCCTGACCTGGGAGCCACTGCCAACCTTCCAAGCTAGGAAGGAACCAAACACAAGGAAGGCCAGAGTTAATGCTTTCCAGTGGTTTGAGACATTGTGAATACTCTTCCTTTCTTTCCTTACCCAGTCTAGTAAAGATCCTGGGGCAATGTACTTGTGAAAAATTTATTCTTTTCCATAGATTGTCTTTGGAGAAAAGGTTCCACAGTGACGTAGCTGCCAGGGGCCTTCCAAAATGAAAGATATCCTTTATTGTCCATCCTCCTTGATCCTTAGGGTTGGCAATTGACTTCCAGCTGGTTAGATGAGTTCCCAGTTTATGTGTTCCCTCTCCAAAGGAAGTTCAAGCAATTCTTCCTAAAATTCTCCAGAATTTCTTTTGGTACATGTGCTATCAAATGCCAGTAGACAGGTATGGCTTCTAGCACTGATTTCATTAATACCAGCCTGCCCCCTTTAGACAGCCACCTGTTGCACCAAAAATAGATCCTTTTCTCAATTTTGGCAATTAGCCACTACCAATCTTTCTTGACATAACCATTTGGTTTGAGCAGGTAACCAAGGTATTTTAGGCCATCTAAAAAATACGAGAAATTATAAGGGAACAGATTTCTCATGTAGTCCGTCAAATCCTCATCTAACCCATTGTGAATGAGGGTAGACTTGTTGATATTTATTTCCATACCTGTAGCCAAGTTGTAGAGCTGTGAACTTTCCTTAAAGTGTCCGCCTTCCTACTTAGACCCAAAGCAAATGAGTAATATATCATTGACTTACAGCAAATGAGTTAAATCCTCCTCTCCTCCCAGTGTTCCATGATAAGTCAAAACACATAGAAATACGACATTTCTACATCCGTGATATGGTGCAGAAGGGAGATATAAAGCTCCAATATGTGAGCACTGATGAGTAGGTTGCAGATGTGTTGACTTAGCCTCTGTCTCGAGTGAAGTTTGAGCACTTCCGTGACAAGCTTGGTGTAGTCCGAAAGGGGGAGTAGTGCTGATGATATTGTGATGCAGTGGGATCGATCATCCCTAGATTGAGATAGTCTTAAATGATTGTGTTGGGATCGATCATCCCTAGACTGAGATAGTCTTAAACGATTGTGTTGGGATCAATCATTCCTAGACAGAGATAGTCTTAAATGATTGTGTTGGGATCGATCATCCCTAGACATAGATAGTCTTAAATGATTGTGGTGGGATCGATCATCCCTAGGCATAGATCCCGAGTTTTGAAAGGAAGGATAGTCTTAAATGATCCTTAGACTGAATCCCTAGTTCCGAAAGGAAGAATTGTCTATGAGTGTTGGACTTAATCCCTGGTTCCGAAAGGAAGGATTGTCCATGATCCCTAGTTCTGAAAGGAAGTATCATATGTGTGCTGCAGGTGTTGATGCTCCTAATGATGTTCCAGTACTATAGATGAGGATACTCCAGTGCTGCAGAGGTTCCAGGATGCTCCATTACTGCAGATGATGATGTTCCAGTACTGAAGATGAGGATGCTCCAGTGCTGCAGATGATGATGCTCCAGTGCTGAAGATGAGGATGCTCCAGTGCTGCAGATGATGATGATCCAGTACTGAAGATGAGGATGCTCCAATGTTGCAGATGATGATGCTCCAGTGCTGAAGATGAGGATGCTCCAGTGCTGCAGATGATGATACTTCAGCTCTGTACTGAAGATGATGTTGATAATGTTACAGCAGCTATTCCAGTTGCTGATGATGATGTTGAAGAACTTCCAATGATTTATAGATGTATCAAATGATGTTGTTGTTGATGCTCTCCTCTCTCTGATGATGTTGTGTAGAGTTACACATGCAGATATTGTTGTCAGTAGAGTACCCTTCTTGTTAAGGGGGAGTGTTAAATTAATGTAACTTCAAAGTATAGTCTACTTGTACTTTATTATTGTAACTCCGTCGGGGATGTTTTACCTCCGCTTGAGGATGTCATTATTACATTTGGTCATGTAAAGGTCATGAGGTTAAACCTCCATTGTAAGTCGGGTCGTTAGCACCCAAGTGAATGTAATATAAGTGGTAATTGAGTCTCCCTAGAGAAGTCGGCCCAGTTAGGATTATTGAGGCCAACCTAGTTGAGTTAAAGGTTAAGTGAAAAGTAATGTATAAATAGATAGTGAGTTCCTCTCATTTATTCATTCACTCACTTGTGCAATTCGCATTAGAGGAGAGAGAGAGATATCTACGAAGGAGAAGGAGGAGTGGCTTGGATCTAGAGTTTGATCTTTTTGTCTCTCTTATTTGTGAGACATATTTTTGGGGCATTGTACTTGATCATCTATATTGAGGAAGTTCTTGCTGGGTTTTCTTCCCCTTGAGGGTTTCCCAGGATATATTGTTTTTGTGCTTTGTGATTGTGTATCTTTCAGAGATCCTTATTATGTTGCTATTGTGAATAATTTATTGAATGCTAATGAATTTGCAATCTAGTCCATGGTAGCATGTAATCTTAACAGAGATAGCAAACCAATTCCAACTGTGTGCAACTCAGTTGCTAACAGTGCCCATACTTCTGGCAAGCAAAGCACTTGACTTTGCTCATGTCTTTCTTTTGCTCGCCACCCCGCTGCTTGGTCCCACCCATAGAACCCTTCTTGGACTTTTTCTTCTTTCCCTTTGTTGCCAATGCCACATTCTCTTCATCTTCCTTACTATGAGACAAACTACCCTGTACATACCCTCTCCAGGTCTCCTCCTGAATGAAGTCATCCCAGAGATGATCCCAGGAAGGCATATGCTCATGAGCAACTACGGACTCCACAAATACAGCCCTTGGCTTCGTTACACCATTCAAAGCTGTCCGCACCAACTCACTGCCCTGTACAACCTCCCCGATTGCTCCGAGTTCATCTCTGACCTATGTAATCCTAGTAAGGTATAAAGCCATGTTTTCACCCTTGTTCATGCGAATGCCTTTCAACTTTTCCCTCAAAACCATTTTTCTTTTTTTGTTTGAGCTTTGATACATATTTGTTAAGGCAGTTCACATTTGAAATGCATGGTCTTTTCCTGTGACATGTGGGATCACATGATCCTTCACGGCATCAAGTATGATCCTCTTCGCTTTGATATCTTTCGTATCAAAAACTGCCTTTTCTATAGCATCGGTAGGGACTGTGACTGGTTTAGACTGTGTACTATTGAGTATTGACTATATCCCATAGTTCGTTTTCTTGCAGAATCAGTACAATTCTAGCCTTCCATGGGCTAAAATTTACAGCCCCATCCAACCTATCTTCAATTCTAAGCCCAGTGGCGATAACCACAAACAGTCCAAGAACCTGTAAACTCAATAACCAACCTGTTCTCCCTTCTTTTCCAAGTCTGAAATTTAACTCTGAAATTTATTTCTGGACTTTAAAGATGCTCTGATACCATGAAAAATTTCTTATCCCAACTCGGTTTCAAGTTTGGGATTTTCACATAGAGTTTAATGCCCAAACCCCATAGCTGCAAAATCACTTTACATGCATGAAAATTTAATCTTTCTTGAAACACATGGAAAATTTTCAAACTTTAAATGCTCAGAAAATAAATGACAGCCAAACCACAAATTTGAACTCAGTGATTTTTGACAAAAGTTGGTCCAGGATAAAACCCTAGAAGGGAAAACCTGTTAAGAGAGAGAGATTTTATTTTTCTTCTTTTTCAAATAAAATATACAGCAGTAATTCTAAAACTCATCAAACAACTTATCTCACAGTCAGTACATTCCTCCTCGAAATCTGTGCATATGGCTGCCCTCAGAATTCATGCCCAGAATTTATCTCAAAAAACTGAACCAGAGTGCCTTGAAACTCATGCAGCTACTACAGGAAATACAGCTAATTAATTCCTGTGTACGGCCTGGATTTATGCCAGTGTACTCTGCTCAAAATCTGAACCAAATGCCTCGATTTTCATGCCAGATTACTGCTGCTGAGATTACCTCTATTTTCATGCCCACTCTACAGAAAATCGTACAGTACGGCCTGGTTATTTAATGCTGTTTTCTTCTTGGAAATCATGCCAGCAGATTGATAATGATGCTGCTGTCCTTCACTTCGATATCTGTGCTAGTTTGCTGCTGTAAGATGCATGGGAAAACGTGCCAGTCATCTGCTTCTCTCTCTAAGCTTTCTCAGCTTCTTCTCTTCTCAAGAAGACCAAATACCCTAGCTCGAGTTCTCTTTTCTCCTCACACCTTTTCCAAATCTCTTGGTTGAAGAATGAATTTAAACAATGCCTTTTCCCTAGTTTTGATTATGGCAACTAACTCCTTTCAAATCAATGGCTAGGATTAGAACTTAACTTGATGAGATCTAGGGCTCTCATTAAATGCTCACCTTTTTCTCATTAAATGAATTTAAGCCACTTCATTTAAATAATTAATGAGACATTAAATATTTTGCCCACCTTTTAAATTCTCATAAAGTCAATTAAATGTTATAACCACAACCCACCTTTATAAAGTGACTTTATAAATATAAAGTACATCTCACTTAGTAAAGTGACTATGGACCTCATTTATTATTGTCCACCCCTAGGCATGACAAGGTGAACAACACTTGCCTTGGTACTTTTTCAACACTATAATACCCTTGATGTGTCTCTGCCTTCTTGTTTTAAGAATCAGTCTTCTTAGGCCTTTAGATACTAGAAGCAAGAGATAGGTAGGTTGCCCTTGTCTTGAACCGCTAGATGGTTTGAAAAATCTGGAGGCTGACCCATTGATTAAGACTGCATAGTTAGCTGTTTGGACACATCCCATTTGCAGGCAAATAATACAAATGTGCACCTTGACAAGATATTATTGTGCCTTGAGCTGGAGAATACGACCACTAGATGCAAATTGTAATTGCATGTTTGAATATTTATATGTACATATTTGTGTTTGTGTGTAAGTGTTATAAGAAATTTCTGATTCTGTTTTTTAGTTTATTGAAAGTCTTAAGTTTTAACATATACACTACTTCTATAGCAATCCATGGCCACCCAGTATCTGCAGTTTCAGGAAAGTGCTCTTGGTAGGACACTGTCTCCTCTTTGGAAGTTTCATTTGCTTTTATAGAGGTTTATCTATGTTTTGGAAAAGCAGGGTCCTATTTTCTGAGATAGCTTATATTGTGATATCCTGTGTAATCATAGACAAGAATGCATGAAGTGTGTACATATTGTTTCCCCTTGTATAATACTATTGTGAAATAATGCATCTTTTCTACAGGAAGTTGTATCAATTTTGAAGAATCACTCAGAACCTGGGGGCTTGCATGAGAATACAATGCTTATAGTGATGGGAGATCATGGTCAAACTCTGAATGGAGATCATGGTGGAGGGACACCTGAAGAGGTCGCTTTTGGCATCTCCATTTTTAGTTCCTGATTGCCTTTTACAAATGCTACTATTTCAGTAAAGTTTTTGAAATAAGTTTTGAATCTTTGATTGATTTCATCACAAGTTGCAGGTAGAAACATCGATTTTTGCAATGAGCATGCATGCTCCTGTAGGATCGATTCCATCAAAACTTGACACTTCAGATTGCAAAATAGCTGTGGTAAGTTGGTATTTTCACAAAAGAGAAGTGCCTATGCTTTGATTGCTGTACTTTTTGCTTTTTGCTTTTTTAGAGGAAGATTTCTTTTTGGCACGTCTATAATTAGTAGTTTCTATGTATGGTAGATATAGGTTGAGATGTTATGGTTCTGATTATGCAGTGGTGGGGTCGTCCAAGGTCCTGGTGGGTGAAGAGTGATGAGTCAAGTACAGTAGTCGGCAGATTTAGTTGTGCTTTTAGTATGACACATGGCAGCTTGTTGGGGGTTCCACTTGCATGAATTTCAAAATTCAGTTCATACCAAATTGTTAACTTGTCCACTCCAAAGCCCTAGGTTGATTTCTTATGGACTAGTTGTCATGTTTGTTGTTTACCATGAAAACTTGCTTACCTATGCTTAGATATCATTCTTGCTAATTTTAAGTCTTGGCATGTGTGATGGTCAAAACCCTAAGTTGCGTTGCCACATGTAGCTGCCATTTTTCCTAAAATTTGACGAGTCTAAAAATCCTCATCCCTATAATCAAAATTATCAATTATCAATTATCAATCATGGTTATAACTTATCAAATTATCAGTTATGGGACTTGAATGGCTAATAGTCATCCCTATAATCAAAATTATCAATTATCAATTATCAATCATGGTTATAACTTATCAAATTATCAATTATGGAACATGAATGGCTAATAGTAATATGCATGAGAACTCTCTCTTTTGGATGTAACTTATAGTTCTATTCTTGTGTTTCCTGTTTGTTCTTCACTCTGTTTTATTTATTTATTATAATTTTTTTTATACTATTTTTGTACTTGTCATTTCCTTGCCATATTAGAATCTTAGATTTTCAAAAGTGTGGTGAATCCATTGTTGGGTGTGTTATCTTCTTTGCATGGTAATTGATGGTATAGTCGATGGTCTACTAAGTACATAGTCAGATCACGACTCTTGGTTGATCGACTTTGGTGCATCGTATTATATGACATCACACAGAGAGTGGTTTTGGGAATATGAGAATACGACTGTGGTGTTGTTCTTCTAGGAGATGATTCATCGACCATGATTGTTAGACGAGGTAAAGTTCGACTGATACTAAAAGATGGAAGGATAGGAACTCTTCTAATGGTGTTGCATATTCCAGGTTTGGATCGAAACTTGATATCTGTCATTAAGATGGGAAATGCATGTGTGTAGTTTGTATTTGGGAAAGATTTGTGTAAATTGGTGCAAGGAGCGTTGGTACTGATTAGAGGAGTCTGGACTGGAACATTGTACAAGCTATTGGGAAGAATAGATACCAATGGATGTGCGAATATAGTCTTCCATGAATCCGACGGCATATCTTATTCTCTAATCGACTCGACCATGTGTGGCATTATCAGATGGGACAGATTGGTGAGAAGTGTCTTCGTGCTATGCACAACAAAGGTATGGTTGAAGGTCGCCTTGATTGTTATTTGGAAATAGACTTCTATGAACATTGTATTTATGGTAAACAAAGTCGTGCAAGATTCCCATCTGGGGCCACAAGGGCCGAGGAAATGTTGGAGTAAATACACAATAATGTGTTTGGACTAGTACCGGTCCTATCACTAGAGGGATCCCAGTATTACGTCTCTTTCATAGATGTTTTCTCTAGAATGACATGGATGTGCTTTTTGAGGAAGAAACCTGAGGGTTTTGAGAAGTTTCAAGACTTCAAAACTCTTATAGAAAATCAGACTCATAGAAAGATTAAGATGCTGAGAACTGATAACGGAGGAGAGTTCTGTAGTAAAGCATTCTACCAGTTCTGTAGATAGCATGATATAGCTTGACAAAACACAACTCCGTACATGCCTCAACAGAATGGAGTTGCTAAAAGAATGGATAGAACGATTATGGAGAAAGCAAGGAGCATGCCCAGTGGTGCGGGTACAAGAATTTTGGGTAGAAGCAGTCGGCATGGCATGCTATCTGGTGAATAGGTTGCCATCGACGGCTCTAGTCAACAGGACTCCATATGAGGCATGGGTTGGTAAGAGGCCCTCTCTTGCACATATCAAAGTCTTTGGGTGTGATGCCTTTGTACATGTCCCTAAGGAAAAAATAAACAAACTCTATAATAAGTTTGAGAAATGCATCTTCATCGAGTACAAGGATGGAGTGAAAGGGTATAAGCTATGCAATCCAATCACAAGGAAGGCAGTCTGTATTAGAGATGTGATCTTTAGAGAAGTCGGAAGTACTTCCAGGAGTGAAGAGGATAGAAGAGAAAAGGAACCAAAAAAGCTAGAGTTTGAATGGAACGCCGAAAGTCATGATTCATAAGAGTCAACTAAATCCGATGAAGAGGTGGAACAACAGACTCCGGTCATCAGGAGGTTTGGTTGAGCAAGCAACAACCTGAAAGGTATAGTCCACCATATTTTCGCTCTACTTTTGCATTAACTGCCATAGAAGAGGACCCCAGGTTAATAATGAAAGCGATAAACTCGATAGAGGGTGAACTCTGGAAAAAGGCCATGAAATAGGAAATGGAATCCTTGAGGAAGAATGAAAGATGGGATTTGGTCACATTGCCAAATGGAAGGAAACCCGTCGGCAGTAATTGGGTATTTAAGAAAAAGATGATTACAACAGGACAGGTCGAGAAGTACAAGGCTTGATTAGTAGCGAAGGGATATTTCCAAGTCAAGGGTGTCGACTTTGGTGGGATCTTCTCTCCTTTTGCAAAGTTAACTTGCATTCGGGTACTAATGTCTTTAGCTATAGTATTTGATCTTGAAATAGAACAAATGGACGTGAAGACATCATTTCTTCATGGTGATCTTGAAGAAGAAATTTATATGAAGCAACTTGAAGGATTCACAGTGAAAGGGGAGGATTACTCTGCAAGCTCAAGAAGTCCTATGGTTTAAAGCAATCACCCCGTATGTGGTACCAAAAGTTTGATTATGATATTTATATCCAACAACTAGGTTTTGTGAGAAGTCAGGTTGATCACTGTGTGTACATCAAGAAATTCGACGGTTAATTTATATATGTAGTTTTGTATGTCGATGACATGCTGGTTGGAAATAACATGGATTTGATTAAGGAGGTGAAACTGCAGTTGTTCTTCAAGTTTGATATGAAGGACCTCAGTGTAGCCCATTTCATTCTTGGGATGGAAATAAAGATAGATTGAGGAGGTAGAAGGCTCTGGTTAAGTTAGAGAAAATATGTTGAGACAATTCTGAAATGCTTCAACATGTAGGAGTGAAAGATGGTTAAGGTCCCTATTCTTGTCGGAGTTAAATTATCAGCTGAACAATGTCCTAAGACACATCAAGAGATAGAGTACATGGCACATGTGCCCTATGCTAGTGTAGTAGGTAGTCTGATGTATGGTATAGTTTGTACTTGACCTTATATTGTTTATGCAGTGGGAGTATTGAGCAAGTACATGTTGACACCTGTAAAGGATCACTGGATTGCAGTCAAGAGAGTATTCGGGTATTTGTGTGGTGCTATCGCTCAAACTAGCAGCCCTTTGCAAATCAAGGCTATGTAGAGCTAGTGCCACCACAGTCTAACCTCTCAACACTTCAGGTAACTCCAAAATCTAGGGGGAGATCCTAATCAATGAAAGATACCTGCAACCACCAACAAACCACAAATACCTTCCATGAAACCTTAATAGCTATGACCAATGCCTTATCGGAGTCGAACAATATCAAATCAAGACACAAGAATCATATATAAATGTAGTTATTCACCTTGTCACAAATTCCAAATAATATCATTCCTTTCAAGGCAATTTCACGCTTCTCAAGGTAGCCACTTCAAAAAGTGTGCCCTAAAGGAAAGGACAATTGAACTAGGGCAAAGTTGTAGGAGAAGCCAAAAATACCACACCCTTTGATTCACCAATTACAAGGGTTTCATGTATCCCAATGCACTTCCTCAGAAGAGGATGCCCTTTAGGGTTTGTGTATAAAATCCTAGGGCAAAATTTTAGGGTGGACCAGAAATACCAAATCACGTCTATTTTTGGATTTTTGAATTTATTTAGTTTTTTAGGGTTTATTCCAAAGAAAAATATTTTATGCATAAAATATAACATGTAAAATTTGATAAAAAGAGGATCGATATATAGGGCACTAGATTCTTGTCTCAAAGACTAGGGCTATGAGAGATCGAGGCTAACGTCCCTCCTCTTAAGATGGTATTCAATACTTGCAACTAGGTCTAAGCTAGCGACCTCAAGGGTTAGGTAGTTAAACCCTAATTAGGGCAAATAGATAAGTCCAAGGCCCAATAGAACAATGGAGAGATCTCATTGGTAGGAAGGTTTCCTCAAGCAAGTTGATAAAATGCTAGCAAACAAACCCTAACTCAGTCCAAAGCACTTCAAGAGCAATGTTAAATTAGGGTTAGGAGATAAACTTACCAACAATAATCAAGAATGAGCAAGATAGTGCATCCTTGGTCACCCTTAAGCATGAGATATTACAACTAGTCTAGCATCAACTTGGCATGTGCAAAATCAAACCCTAGAACATCATCATTTCATCCTTCAAGCAAAAAAACATCCAAGAGAGAGGTGCGCATAGCTTCAAGTGCTCCAGTAAACCAAGAGAATAAGAAAATATAACATGCTCAAATCCTTGTCCATGATTTATAAATGAGGTGAGGTTGTCTTATTTATATGAGACAACCCTCAACCTTTTACAAATTTGAGCCTACAGGTTAATGACAAAATATAATTTTTTAGGTTAGTGCACCCACAAACTTGGGGACTAAACCATACGATGACATAAAATAAGAATAAAAATGTGCAATTAGGCTCGACCAAGTGCAAGGTGAGCCAAAAGCAGGGCGTCATGGATCTGGAGACCAGGTGTAGGGGTTTTGCATCAAAACAATAAGTCCAAGTGGGAAAAATGAGGTGTGCTAAAGCATGCATGACAACCCTTACACGTGTAATCACCTCTACAAAGAAAAATATGAGTGTGGCCATGTGTCCTAGTGATTTGCCTCAAGGGCATTGGACACCCACCCAAAGGGTAGTCAACAAAGCCACAAGACTAGCACCTCCTTGAGTTGGAAACCAAGGGGACTTGCCATGCCTTGATCAACGGTATTTAGCCCCGAAAGCAACACTCTACATAATATAGCGCCAAAACTTGGCCTTTACAAAGAAAAGATAAACCCCTCACTCTGGCATATCTGGAAGGAACGCTTCAGACACTTTGAGGTGTAATAGCTGGCTCCAACTGGGGGACATGCACTCTTCTTGGGAGTGTATGAGAACCCCCTAGAATCTCCTGAGTACCTGTAGACCTACACACACATCTAACAACAACTATGTCAAATGCATCGAAGGTAGACACTTTCGTCCTGACTTGTTCAAAATGAAATGCGATATAAATCAAAATGAAATAACGACAAGTGCAATGCATAGGTAACAGTAAATGCTGAACTCAAATGAAGCTAAATCTAATATAATACAAAGGAAAGGATGTCTTTGAGACTCATATATCACCTGTGTAAAACTTCTTTAATGCTTACCCATTAACAGGCAAGGACAACTTTTCTCGACTCAAATGGCTCAGGCGGAAAGAATTCGTACCTACAACATCATTAATTTGATATGGACCCGTTATCACTATTCTTGTAGCCGCCCCTTCGCTAGATCCTATCCAGTTTGGTAGAGGGGGTGGGCAGCTAAAGTAGTGACCCTCGAAGATCTTGATCACCAGGGATGGATTGGTTGTCACACTGATCAAAGCCTTCATCACTTGAAGCCAACAATGTGAGAAGGCTAAGGGGGAGACCCTTGGTCATTCACTAAGGAAAGACCGATCAAACAAGATACCCTAAAGGCTATGCAGTCACGAGAAGAGAAATATCTTGTAATGATGAACCCTAGGTGATAGAAGGGTAGCTAATGAGGGAGTTTTAAATGATTGATTTAGATTTAGTAGATGCAACAATATAGATTCAACTAATTACTCCCCAGCAACCTCAAAATTAATAAAAGACCTAGGTTGATTTAGTGCTAGAGATGAATAAGTAAAATGCTAGCCTGGGGGTTTGGCTTAGTGAAATAAGAATGCCCAAGGTAGGATTTTAAATCAGCAAGTAATGGCTGCTCTAACACTCCAAAAATGTTGTTTGGATGATAGATAAGTGAAGTGATATAAGTCTCAAGCAAAATACAGGTCACAAACAAGAATCCCTAGGTCACTAGCAAGAGGGGTGCATTAGCTAACATATTAGTGCCAAAACTAGAGGGAAGATGGAGTCAAAATAAAACAATAAGCAGTGTTTAGATGTTTTAGAACATGCACAAAAATACCCAAATGCTAGTTTCTTAAGATTCCAAATAATGTTATCACCAAACTTGTAGTTGCCCCTAAAGGTAGATCCAAGATGGATGGCAGAAGGGATGGGCAACCCAAAAGGTGCAACCAAGATGGCCTCGACTCCCAATGGATGGTTGTCATGCCAATCGAGGCAATCTTCACTTTATGTTATCTAGCCCAAGACAACAAAGGGGGAGACCCAGATCTACTCCCGATAGGAGAGATCAAACCAAAACACCAGATCAAGTCAAGTATAGATGAAATACGTAAGGTGTATGGTGAACCCTAGATCTATGGAAGAAGTCACAAGATGAGTAATAATGGGTTTAGACAATGTAGCTTTGGTCCATTATGGATGTAAGAGTGACTTATGATGTGTGAAATAAGATCCAGGATTAGGGTACTAGCCAATTATGAGAAAATCCACTGCTTGGGAACCGTGTCCAATGCAGGGTAGTTAAGGACTGAATTGGGGCTAACCAGTACCAAAGGTGAGCTTGATTGATTGATATGACAATGTCAAGGGGTTCAGGATCAAACCACAAGCTAACCCAACAATCCAGGAAAGTCGAATGGGCTTGGAGAAAGATCAATGTCTTGGGAAATGGGCCAAATGGAGTCGGATGTCCACCAAATTGTAGATCTGGAATGTTGAGGTGTTGAGGTAGGTGGATCTTGAAAATTAAGGTCATCCAATGGCTAGATCTCAGTAGATCTGAGATTGAAATGTGCGACACAGTGACCCAAGTGGGGCTCAACCCTCAAAATGAGGAACGGGGCCCACAAGGTCAAAATCACTGAAATGACACAGTAGGGGTAGGTTATCAACTGTGGAGATGATGGATCAAGTGGGATCGCACCTACCCAGAGGCTAGATCCTTGCAAACTAGCCTCTCCTAGGAAGTGCGACCTCCATTGGAGAGACTCCTTTGCCTTGGAAAAAGGGTCAAATGATGGCCAATCCTCACCAAACTACAGATCCGAATCGCCGTGGATACTGTAGAGGTGGGTTTTAAATTTTATACCCAAAGACCAAGTAGATCTTGCTAGATCTGAAAAAATGTAAAATGAGGGTTTGAAGCATGAAATAGCTATGCCAATGGATTGGAACCAAGACAAGAAGAACAAACCTGTGGATCTTACTTGGATAACCTTGTAGATGCCTTGATGATGATGATCTATGCAAACCCGATCAATTTGGAGTGATTTGAGGTAGTTTTCTATGAAGTTGATTTGCCCAAGGAAGCCAATGCGCCCTCTCCCCTGCACAATAAACGTCAACAATATTAGATTTACTGCGAACAAGAGATAAGACTAATGCCACAAGAGAAATAACAGAAAGATAGCATAGATCACAATGATACTAATGATAACCCCCCGATACAAGCGAATGCCAAGTGGAGTGAGTTGAAGAAGCCTTGCAAAAACGCCTAGGTGAAGTCGCCCTCCTGTAGACAAGACAAAAGTTTCCAAAAAGATAGATCTTACCACAAATACCCAAATGCTAGGATGCAATAGACTTTCCAATCACCATCTAAGAACACCATATGCAAAGGAGACCACAAGAATTTCCACAAGAAAGTTTTTCTATATCAAGATTCCAAGAGGCAAAGACCCCCTTTACAAATGAGAAGCTCTCTCCTTTAAATAGAATGGAGAGAGGCCATAACCCTAACCACTTTTTGAATGAGTGGCTAAGATCAAAAGATCAAAAGATCTAATCAATGGTTGAGATGAGCTCAACAATACAATACATGGATCAATAATAAAATATAACAATAAGTGGACAAAATCGCCCTAGGAGAGGGGATCCCACCAAATCATGATGACAAAGTACATAAGATAGCTCATGGTGGGTCCAAGGGGTAATTTCTAACACCCTTGGTCAATCCCCATGGCACAATATCCAAGAATAAAAGATCTAGACACCAAATCGTGCCTCTCTGGGAAAATCGTGAGCCTTCGGAGGCTCCAGAAATCATCAAAAAGTGCCATAAGTGATGGATGTGGGTCCCGATGAAGCTGAAACTGCTAGAGAAGTTGTGGAAGACATCCCACTCATCATCACTGATCATCCCATGCCATAAACTCGCCTCAGTAGCCCAAATCGAATTCTTCTGTAGCCATTTTTACCATTTCTGGACTGCCTCGGGAAGTGTGAAACTGCCCAAACTGCCTCCTGGAGTGCCTGCGCTGTCAAGGTGAGCTCACCAATGAGTTTGGGAGGGGGGTAATATGGTAATAACAAGTGGTTGGACCACCCCCTCAATGCACAGTGCCCTAGGTGAACCAATCAAATCTCATCACTGCTCTGACAGGGCCTCTGATAGGCCAAAACTGCACTAGGATAGCCAACTAAGGCTCAAACCTCACTGTAACTGCCTGGAACTGAAAACAGACTGTCTCATTGGACTCAGAAGGTCCAAATCCATCTAAGGTGTGTACTCATACACCATATAAACCTCTGCATGGTCCAAAATAAATACTCATCATATCTGGCAGACCAAATAATAATAATCTGTAAAAGTGCTAAAAAGCACAAATCATCATCATAAGCCTGAAACCACTGCATAAGCCCACCATGGTGACCTGTACTAGACCATATATCATCTATCTGTAACATCTGAGGTCTGTCACCTCATGTCCTGTGGTTGACTTTTGGTCAAACTGGGTTTGACCAAGTGAACATGACCAAAATATAACTCAAACTGTCATTAAGCTGCTGCAAGGTGTCAGAGGTTAAAACACGCTTTACAATCCATTCAAATAGCAATTATAACAAATAGCAATCATTACTGGCGATCTAAATCCAAACATAATAGGTCATTAATTATTATTTATTACTCAGACAAGACTTTCAAGGTCATACTCACTTCATAGTTGTGATCAATTTGCTAGTGAAGGGTGAAGGCTAAGAATAACATGGCTAGGTCAAAGGATGACTTACTGACTTAACACTGTGACACTTTGGAAATGGATAAGGGAATACACACCATAACATATAGTGGACAAGCAACAACACAGGGAATGGGGGTGTCTCACAAATGGGTAAGTTGTTCAAAGAGTGTTTATTCACCTTCACAGATGCGCACAATCCATAATACAAATGAGGCCAGCAATCTTTTTGATATAGACTTTAAGTTCCATTTCTTTTTGGGCCTAGAGTTTCCATAGCCTTTGATCTATGTACGTTTACAAACACATTGCATAGATTTACATTTATTTAGGCTTCTTGCTGCAGGTGTGTTTTTAAGGCACTTGTTTACCTGAGCACTTCTAGGTGTGTCACAGACAACTTGTTTACCTAGGTATTTACATTTCACAAAAGATATAACATTTGATATTTCATAGCCATTTTAATTTGGCTTGCCTTTCATTCACGTGTGTTTAGAAACACATTGCATGAATGGGCTTTTCATACAAGATACAACATTTCATTTTTATACTTTGTATTCATGGCAGCACTAAAAGTTTCCGGTTTAGCCAACAACATCTTTAGTGACTAGGGGGACTTCTCAAGGAAATCCAACTCACCATAGGTAAGTTTTGTCACCAACTCAGAGCCGAGACACAATAAACAGGGAAGCTTATCCAATATAGAGGCTACAGTGGGGGAAGGTCCTCCATGCCACTAGCTAAGTAGTAAGTCAGGGTAATGAAACCAATTGGGTAAGTCATGGATGGATGAAGACAATGAATAATGAACCAACACTAGCAAGCCAAAGTATGGCGGGAATGATCACCTCTATTCTCCCTAGGGAGGGTAAAACCAATGAGTATAGGCCAAGAACTTTTAAGTCTGAGTAGGGACAAATATGATATATATATAATACAACCAGGTTCACATATCTATATGATCGCCAGATCATAATACTAAATGCTAAGACATGCTAAGAGAATGGAAATAAAAGCAATATAACCACAACACCATAATATACCTGCTGAGTCATATACCTGAATGCTCATCATTTGAACCATCATCTGTCCTCTGAAACTGCTGCTGTAACTTTGGGCATTATTGACTGCTCTGTACAAATGGCTAAATAGCTACATCGGTCATCTCTCTGAGTGTCCTGAGACTCAGTCATGGCATGGGGAATAAAACTGCTGTCCACAATCTGATAATGATCCATAGTAGATGCTCATCTCAGCATCTCAAATGCAAGGGAACTGTCTGAATAGTGTACTGGAATCTGACAACAAATGTATGGTAGCCCGACTACTATATATGTGGTAACAGGTAACTTGCCAAATTTTAAGACGGTTGGAAATTACTTGTATTGTTTAACTGACTAGAGGTATGGTAATGAGAATGAGAGCATGGCTGAAATATTTACCTGGAAAACTTGGAAAATGCTGAGTAAATGACAGTCCTCTCCAACGGTGATCAACTTAGAGGATGATGATGAGTCTTTGGCCCAAATCGATTTGCCCAAAGTGACCAATGTGCCCTCTTCCGTGCCAAACAAACAACTGAAAGTTAGTTTGATTTGCTGATGAAGAATGACAATTACACACAAGAAATTTCAAAGAGTTAATGATTCAAAATGAAATACAAAAACAACTCCTTGAATGCTTCACGATTTGGAGAGGGAGAAAGAGGGGTTTCCCCACTAATGCGCCCCCTTCAAAATCACAATCTCGCCTACAAATTCAAATCACAACAAATATGACGAAAACCACAACAAAATTTCTCTAGTGCCAAGGGGAAATGACAAGCAATCACAATGCTCAAACATCTATCACAAGAGAACACAAGTTTTGCTCGTAAGAATTTCTCTCTATTGCTGCAAATCCAACAGCCAAAAGTCCATAACTATGAGCAGCTCCTCCCTTATATAGAAACGGGAGAGCAAAATCCCTAGCCTCTTCAAAATGAAGGGCTGAGATTCTAAGATAGAAGTCTGATCCAATGGCTGAGATTTAAAACATCTCAACATCACATACACCAAGTCAAAGGGGGGGGCGATTTTCCCTAGTGCACCCAAGTACAATGTGTAATGATAAATCATGATAGTGAATGATAGGGGGTGTCTAAAGGCTGTTTTATCCCCCTAGGAATACAACATGGCAGCCCCAAACAATAACAAAGTCATCACATGAGGTGGCTGCCCCACCAAGTGCACCCTCCTCCATGGCTTGATTTGCCCAAGAGGGCCCAAATACATAATGTGGGACCCAAAGCATGCAAAATAATGTTCAATCTGCCTCTAATGCATAACCAAAAATATCCAAAGTCACTTTCAACCCACATTTCACTCTTTTATAAACATTATTAAACCATGGTCACTTAAATAAATTAATTAAAATGCTGATGATGCCTATAAATACCAATGTTGCAGGACTCAGACTCGGCAAAGACTCGACTGGCATATGACTTGTGGACTCGGGAAAAACTCGGGAAAGACTCGGGAAAGATTCGGGACAGACTCGGCAAGACTTGGGAAATAGGAAAAAAATAAAAATATTGTACATTTGGGGCACAAAAAAGAGGTTAAAAGCATTTCCAATCCATATAACCTATAAAACTACAATTTATGCAATAATTCATAACAATATCTCATATTCTAAAATAAAAAAAAATCAATAAATATAAATTTAAATCATATAATGTAAATAAATTAAAAAAAAACAGAAATTAAAAAAAATCAAAATAAAAAATATGTAATAAAAAAATTTATAACAAAAAATATAAATAAACAAAACTATTTAACAAAATCTATATAATAAAAAATATTAATAAAAAAACTATAGATATAATATACATTATATATAAAATATAAAATATAATATAAAAAAAAAATTATATAACAAAATAAATAAATAAATAACTATACAACATAAACTATAAATAAATAAAAACTATACAATAAAAATTATATAACATAAACAAGTCATAACATAACATAATAAATAAAATAAATTTTTTTTTTTTTTTTTTACTACACAGAGGACTTACCCGGCCCGCAAAGACGCGCAACTGCAAGTCAAGACTGAGTATCCACTCCCGAACCTTCATGAACCTTCACCGCAACGAGCAAGTTGATGCTCGAACCTTCACCGCAACGCGCTGCACAATTGAACTTCACGAACTGGAACTGTCATGAACAGAAGCACGATAAAATGGCGTGTGAAACCCTCAATTGGCGTCTGTCTGTAGCGTGCTGCCGAGTTCCACGAGTCTCTGCCGAGTTCGTCGATTCTCCGCCGGGTCCAGCTAGTGGGCGAGTCCACGAGTGCCAGGCCGAGTCTTTCCCAGTTATGCAGTGTGGGAGGCCGCTCGGGGAGACTCGCGAGTCCCAACCGAGTGGTGGTTCATTGATAAATACAGAAATCTGCCCATAAAGTGCCCTTCCTTTTTCCAGAAGTTCGATCTAAATGCATAAACGAAATCAAAAGGCCCAAATCTACTAGGGACAAGTACTCATACGGCCGGAATCCACCTGTAATGTGATGTACTCGCGAGTCCCAGTCGAGTTGTGCTTCACTGATAAATACACAAATCTGCCCATAGAGTGCCCTTCCTTTTCCCAGAAGTCTGATCTAAATGCATAAATGAAATCAGAAGGCCCAAATCTACTAGGGACAAGTACTCATACGACCGGAATCCACCTGTAATGTGTGATTTATGAAGAAGTCCATGCTCAATAATTAAAATATATGGCCTGTAAAATAATAATAAATGTGTATCCGGGCCAAAATTCACTAAACGAAGCATGGAATGGTACAATGGATATCCATAGGCATAAACAAACATGAAATGAGTGTCTGTAGTCACACCCGCTCGCGGGCCCCGCCAGGTGACCAAGTCAAGGGTTCACCAAGTCAAACTTAGTCAAACATGGTCAAACAGGTCAAAACTGATGACTGATCCAAAAACTGAGTGTCTTTGCATGCACAAGGTGTTAGAAGTACTTTCCGAATTATATTAGTAGCGGACATAAATCATAAATGGCCTATAGCAGTGGTGATCATAACAAACATCATAAAAAATAAAGAAAATAATTGACAATTTTGCAACAAAAATGAGGTCTTAGACATATGCTCAGGTTCACACTCTCTCCCATGTACAAGTTAGGCCGCCCCTCACTCACTTTGGGTGAAGTGGAAACAGTGAAAGTCAAGGCTAAGTGAAGGTTGACTTATGTGGATAAGACTCAAGATCTCTTAGAGTACAGGGGAAGAAGATGGAAACCACAGTGACATATGTTGGACAGAAGACACTAGGGAAGGGAGGTGTCTCACAAATGGTTAGAGTGTTTAGAAGGTCTCCAATAGGTTCTAGCAAGCATCCTTTATAACATTTAATTAACATGGTTTAGAACATTTCACTTTCAACTTGTGATCTTTTCTTCACTAGCCAACATCCAAGGGTAGGTGCCCTGGATAGCCTTGTGGGCCCCAAATAATGATTCAGTTTGACCACCATTTCCCACCACCGTCCATAGGTGCGATGGAGTTACCACCCTGTTTCCCTTTACGGGAAAATGACCTTACATCATACGAAGGATGAGTGCTCATCCCTTTGTCACTAACTAGTTACAAAATGATTTATTTGATTTCATTTCATTTAGGCCTAGTGTTTAAAAACACAACTAATCGTAGTTGGCCTTACATCCTTTAGATATAGCGTGTGTCCTTTCGATGCACTTTATGAAGATAACTTGCTTAGAAGTCTAAGGGAGACAATCCAGTGGACAACACAATCCTAACTGCACCTCAACAGTAGGGGCAACTTATAGGAAGCAGATCAATAGGTCTAACTGTGTAGCCACACACTCTAGAGCTGAGACACAAACAAACATGGAGCCTATCCAACAAAGAGGTCAAGGTGGGGGAAATCTCATTGATCTCAAGAGTCTCACCCAATTCAAGGGAGGTAATCAACATAGCGGACAAATGAATGGGTGGAAGACAAGTGAAAACGATGGTGCCAGAAGTAGATGGGGAGTGGGCTAAGTTGTACAAAGGGTAACCCTACTACTGAGCATATGAATACATCTTGACATTATGCTGCTTAACCATTCAATTATTTATCCAAAAGTGACTAATAGACAATCACTACACTGCTACCACATATGACCAGTCACATCTACTAATATAATCAGGAAAGACAATGAGTGCAAACCTCATGCCATATACCTGCTCAGTCATCTCTGCATCTGTATATGGATCTGCAATGCCTCTAACTGTCTGGAAGGGCAAGGAAGGTGTATATCAACTAACTGCTTTGCTGTACTGTTCAAGTGAACCATGGCCTAATAAGCATCTCTCCGGGATCATGTGGGCTCAAAAGTGACAAATGCAAGCTAGCAATGCTGCTCGGGCTCTAGCTGTCTTTGAAGGTACTCTGCCACTAATCATCACTGCCCAAAAATAGGACCATCTCAGTGTAGGACTGGCTCTGGTTTGGAATAAAACTAGTCTGCAACACCATGGTAGTTTAGCTACTATGGATGTGATAACAAGACCTTACCAAAGACTTTCAAACTTACCATGCTTACCTAGTTGTTAGTTTCTTTTGTTCCATAGGAGGATGAGATCACCTTTTTTGAAATTGCGTTGGTGAGTCTTCTTATCAAATTTTCCTTTAATTTTTCCCTGACTCTGCACCATATGGTCGAAAGCGCTCTTCTTTAGGTTTCATCAAGCTCTATCAAATGATCAATCTTGCGTTGGACTACATCTGGATCTGGGATGTGCTACTGGAGGATTTTATGTGCGAGAAGTTTCAAATGAATAGGTAAGGTAACATCAAGCCCATACGTGAGCTCAAAGGGGCTCTTCTTAGTTGATTCTTTGTGTGTGATCCTATCAACCCATATTGCATACTTTAACATACTGTCCCAACTTCTCTTGTTGTCTCCAACAGTCTTCTTTATAATGTTCATCAGATTTTTTGTTGTTGGACTCAACCAATCCATTCCCTTGTGCATAGTAGTTGGATGAATGAGATGATACTGTGCCATAATCGAAACAAAAAGTAGATAAGCCACTGGAATTGAAGGCTTGGGCATTGTCTATAATAATTTTGACCGGTACTCCGAATTGAGTGATAATCTTGTCCTCAAGCAAAGTTGAAACACTCGTTTGACACAATGATTCAGATCCAACAATCGGCATTATCACAACACACGTGATTACAGTGGCCCATCTTCAACATTTTCTAATGTAATATGTAGAGGGCAAATGAGCGGGTCGATTTCAGCTACGGTTTGATCAAATCTCAGGTGCCTGCAAGGAGAAGGGACCTCCGGTGCTTGTCACCAGAATCATGGTCATGGCAGACAACATTCCATTGGATGTGTTGTGGCTTTCTCTGCAACGATTTTCCATGCTCTGAGGACTGGTAAGAATCTAGCCAAGATAAGTGCTTGTATGGTAGGGACTAGGGATAGATGCGACAATTGGCCAAAATGTGATTTGTTGGCATATTGCAATTTAAACGTCAACTGGTAGGGGATTTATGATCTATTGATGTCTAAGAGCCATGCCCATGATTTGCTTATTGATCAATGTATGGATTTGAGATTCTAGAGTCTTTGGAGATTTACAATTGATGGGTGCCTAGTTTGCTTCAATTTGAGCTAGTCATCCTCGTAGAAGTAACACCTTCTTGCCTTGTTTACCCTCTATATTTCTCCTTAGAACTCATATTACCTCCAATACACTTACACATCTAACAAAGGAACGATGGATCATTATTTTAGAAGATCAATTAGTTTATTTAGAGAATTTAGGCTAATAGTTTAAGAGTTTACATTATGATATCATATCTAAGGATTGTGCAGATTCTAGGTTTAAAAAAGACAAGGTTTAATCTGACAAATATCTATGAAATCAAGAGAAGCATCAATGCATTGATTACTTGATTAATGAGTTTGGTACCTTATTATTATAAGAGGAGAGCTTGGAACTACTTTCCTAGAATATAGGGATTGCCTTGGAGCATCTTTTGTAAGTAATAACACATATCTAGGATTTAGTTACAAGTTTGTTATATTTCATTTAGTGCAAAATATGCCTGAACTTTATAAATAAGAGGGCCATGGCTGAGGCAGACTCACGCCCATGTATGTATTTTTTAGTTTATGAATGAAAGTATAGTTGGAATTCTGAGTAGTTCCTTAGTATTGTAGTTCATACCAACACCATGTTCCCATGGAGGCAGGGCCCACTCCATGAGAACATGTGTTGTGTATTGTAAATAGTTTTTTTCATGTAACTCACCACTCTACTACTCGGAGTACTTTGAAACTCAGCTCACGGCTTGTTGCTTCGATCAGACGAACCAACATGAAAGTAAGAGGTGATCATCCTGGTCATCTCAAGGCGAGGTGGGGTATGTAGGAACTGAGATATGTGGCTGAGATACATATGTGGCTGAGTATCTCTCTGATGAAGAGGGCTAGGCATCTGTGGTCCTGATATCAGAAGGAAGTAGAGAGGGAACCTCTCGAGTGTCTATAGAGGTAGTGGTATCGTCATCTGATTTCATAGTATAGGGGGCACCTAAAGATGTGGTGCACCTCCATCTTTGGTTCCTGTAGGTGTCCATTTTGCAGGTTCTATTAGATCGTGGTATATGATGGTCGATCTCCACGTAGAGTCAATGCGATTCAACTTGGGTTTGCCCCAAGGGAATCCTGAGTGTGTGTATACATTGCTTGCGCGTGTATGAGGGGTGTACGATGAGGCCATCCTGTAGCTCCAAGAAGTGCTCAAGGTAGAAGGACATCTTTGAGCCCAGGCTCATCGAAGGTGAATTCCAAGTGACTTGGATGTACAATCTGTAGATATTCTCTGTGATGGACTGATTCACTACCTGTCTAGTCGACAAGATATGGCTCGGTGCATCAAGGGAGAATCTGAATGGGGGAGAGTGCTCTGGGTAGATGGTCACTAACTGGAGAAGCTGAGATGCCAATGAGTACTAACTACGAGCTCGACCAATTGGGTGAGATGAGGTGATGGCCTCCGAGGAACAAATTGCAAGATAGGGGTACCTGTCCCTCCCAGTGGTTGAATCTCTGAAGTATCTGACTCCGTGAAGGAAGGAGACCCAAGAGAAATATGACCTCGGGTCGTAAGGGGTGGACACCAAACTCTGCCTGAATAATGGGATGTGGAACGGTGCGCTTTCATCGGATGATGTGCTTGAGAAGCAAGGTCTTGACTCTCTCCGTCTAGGCCCAATCTGTCTATATCAATCTTAGCCCCCAAATATCGGAGCCATAGAGGACCGTGGGCCTGTAATTGCCTCCATGAGGTAGAGTTTGGACGAGATGTCCTGAAATTGACTCTGGAAACACTATCTCTCGACGGGGGCTAGGGAACCATAACCTTTGCTAAGCTGAGGTTGGGGGGCTTGACGCATGCCAAAACGAGGCCCCATGAACTGTACTCCCAGGTAAATGTGTGAAGGGAATCCTTTTCTTTTGGTTATTTATCAGAGTTCATAAATTAGGGATTAATCCCACTTATTTCGTCAAATTCTGCCAGGGATACTATTCAGGCCAGAAACCCATCACATTGTTAAATGTGCCATACAAAATCTTAGCTAAGGCGTTAGTGTGGCACATTCATAGAATTAGTGCTCGTGTGGTCAAGAAAGAGGATATTGGTGTTTTTCAGGGAAGTCAATGCTTATAAAGCATACTATCACAAAGCTCATTCTACAACTCATTCATCATTATCAATTATACATTTATTTATCCCCATGGTTTGTTTTATGCTATCCTTCTAATGTTGGATATTTTCTTGTAAATACGATATTGTTCATTTCGTTGGTATCATAACCCCTTCTAGGGAACTCTTTGATTCAGCTTTTGGCCACACAATTATTAAAGCCTCTTTGACTCCGGGTCGTTGCCCACAAATTGGCCTTTGGCAATTTAATGTTCAGGAATTTCGTTGAAGAAAGATTACCTTGCAGCAAATTTGAGAAAAAGCCACAAAGCAAACATTAAAAATCACAGCTAGGAAGTAAAAATCATCGAGATCAGTTTACCTATCCAAGGAGGCATAGATCAGTATAAAATTATAGTTATAAACACTAAAAATTGCAGTTGCAGAAAAGTTGTCTGTGAAAAGGTGTTTTTTTGTTCAAAATAATTTAGAAGTTAGAACAATACTGGAGCATAATATATCATTATCATTGGAATAAAGCCACCATCAAGCAGAAGAAAATACAACACATCAACTACCATACATTTGAAATCACAGTTGTCAACAATAAGATGACCACCACTTGCCTAGACAATCCATCGTAGAAATATATTGTGAGTTTAAGTGCTACCAAATAGGAAAACTTTGGTGTTTTCTCAAATCAACAATGTTATATCGTATAGATATTCGTAAGAGAACATTTTATGTTGGGGAAATGGGTTGTCCTTCTAAAGGCAGGGTGAAGGAGCATTGTTTAGACATCCCCCACAACCGTGTAAAAAGATCAGCACTTGCAAAACAATCAACAAACACAATGCATCAAATTCTATTGGAGGATGATAAAATCGTGTCTAGCATTGATCATTTCACCAAGCAGTGCGTAAGGGAGGCTGTGGAAATTGGAAAACTTGGAAACTAAGCAACACCTTGAAACCCGTCATTCAAAAGTTCAAAAGAAGAGCCTAAAATTCCTTTCGTATTTGGAAGGTAATTAATTATATCAGGCTCCTAGCTGACGATTATTCTTTTACTTATATCCATTATTCAACACACTTTCCAGCATCCTTTGCCTCATCTCCTTCTGGTGATTAGTGGTCCTTGATGATGGGTTTTGTATCTAAAGCTCGAAACGCCTGATTAAATCTCTTTATTTTAAGTTCCATCTAACTATAAGAGGACAATTGCTCATTCACTGGGAAGTACCTATCACTAGTAGATAAACCACCTTAAAATTTTTGGTAGTCATGCTAGTTAAAGAAAATCGTTGGTGGTGCAGGTCTATCTAGGGCACAGTATGTTCTTGAACAGGTGTTAGCGATTCTTCGCAATACCATCTTAAATTGTTGTGCCTCAAAACTACTCTCCCCCAAGAGTAAGTTGTATTTGTTGGGATTGGTTGGCTGCCAAGTAGTGATCCATTGTGACAGTTAGAAAAGTAAAGACTAGATACATATAAAAAAAATTAAAGACGCGAGGGTTTGAAACTGTTATAAGTAAGGCATCACCAAAATAAATGAATAAAAAAATCTGATCAAAGTTTAAAGGGTTATTAAAATATACATTTCTAAGCTCCAACCGAGAATAAAGTTTAAGGAAAATGAACATAAATGGTATTATAATACTCCATTTAAAAGAAATTTGATGGTAAATAATAAAAGGAAAGTGAGACTTGAACCTTGGTCTTAATGGTACCTAGTAATTTATCTCTTACCAGCTATCCATTTTAAATATTGGATTTTGTTACAAGCAATAGAAACACTTATTTAGTTTAAGGGTACCATTTCAAAGTAGGGAGGTAATATTGAAGAAGGTTATTATTTTAGTGGGACCCTGACACTTCATGTGCCCATTTATTATCAAAGAAGTAAGTTTTGGCATAAGTGAGCTGTGAACTATGGATTCCATAAATAATTTAAGCTTTTGTAGTTAATGCCCTTTTTGTGCAATGTAGCGGAAGCATTTGTTGACCTTTGAAAATCAAAATCTTCTTTGCCACAATTGTCATAGAGGATTTATTGCAATGGAGTATTCAAGTCATGCAAAAATGTAGAAATTCAAGTTGCAAATTAAGACTTAGAGAATGAACTAGCAAAACATCAATAAAATGAGAATGTGTCACATTAAAAAACTCAAGATCTCGAAAAGAAATTTGACAAAAAATTATCAGAGAAAGATGAAGAAAATTCTTGTTTAAAGAACCATATTCAAAGTTTGGTTCTGTTACAACATATTACTACGTTGTGATTTTGATCACGTCACTTGTGAAATTTTTTCACGAGTGTTGAGCTTGTAGGATTTCATGGCTAGATAGTTGGTGGGCAGGTGGTACATTTGTCTCCTTGCTTAGAGATGTTGCTTCATCATGGTTGAGTGGTGGCTACGGTGATTGGTTAGGAAGTGTTGGGGTGATATGTTTTCATGTCTTCATGTCTTCATGTTGTTAATTGGTGATTATGGTGTGCCTACTAAGTAAAAATGCTCATAAGATGATGCACTTCCTCTTAATTGATGATTAAAGGTGAAATGACTAATGTATTACAACAATTAATTAACACTTAATTATTTAATGGAATGGGAACTCATCAACTTAGGGTCTCCCTAAGTTTTGAAGTGTTAATAATTGCACTCTTGAAGGTAATAGATGTTGATTTTTGTAGCATCGGACAGGTACTTCTATATAGGCCAAGTGTCGGGCATGCATAAGTAGTCTAGATTCCTCTAGGAACTTGCTTGAAGGAGCAAGTGACTTTTTGTATCTCTTTCTTAAGTCTAACTTAGGAAAAACAGATTATCAACTTAATGTTGGCTAATGACTAAAAAGTGACTTAGGGCCCATGGTATTGGCCCAAGGTATTTTGGTCATTGAGATATTATAAAAGGAAGCCTAAGGAGAGGAGGTGACACAACAGCCACACAGAGTGAGTGAGATCTCATTGAGTAGGTGGAGAAGGACTTCCATCCAAGTGTGAGGGCAAGGGTTGAGGAACTGAGCAAAAGGGGCAACAAAGGAAGTAGTAGCCAGGTGTGATAGGCTAGGCTACTTGTTGTTTTGTATATTCCTCAGGAGGGCCATTATCTCAGGACGTGAGCTTGTGATTTTTTAATAAAATCTTCTATTGCTGGTTTTTCCCTAGTTGGGGTTTTCCAGGGTAAATCCAAGTGTCAAATGTATGTGTGATTTTCCTGATTTTTCCGCTGCGTAATTGTTAATAGCTTCAGTGTATTTTCTTTCATAATTTTGTAATTATCGGAAGTCTAAGGAGAGGAGGTGACACAACAGTCACACAGAGTGAGTGAGATCTCATTGAGTGGGTGGAGCAGGACTTCCATCCAAGTGTGAGGGCAGGGGTTGAGGAACAGAGCAAAATGGGCAGCAAAGAAAGTAGCAGCCAGGTGTGATATGCTAGGCTACTTCTTGTTTTGTATATTCCTCAGGAGGGCCATTATCCTAGGACGCGAAGTCATGATTTTTTAATAAAATCTTCTGTTGCCGGTTTTTCCCTAGTTGGGGTTTTCCATGGTAAATTTGAGTGTCAAATGTATGTGTGATTTTCCTGATTTTTCCGTTGCGTAATTGTTAAGAGCTTCAGTGTATTTTCTTTCATAATTTCGTAATTATTGGAATAGAAAATCAGATCTGGGTTCCTAAAATTAACAAAGTATGAGAGCCGAGGCTAAGACTTTGAGCGGGAAATCAATGTTTGAGGGGATTTACTGAGAAATTAGAAAAAAGGGAGCTGTACGATCCTATACGTGGTACAACCATGTGACTGTTGCTGCAATTAGAGAAATCGCCAACGTTGGACAGGAGTGTCGTGGACCGGTACTAGAGCTGGAGTGGAAGAGGCGTGGATTGTGGCAGCGACTCAGTGCGAGCTTGTGCGAGGAGTCGACAAGCGGAGTGAATGCGGCCGAGGGAGATGTGGGTGCACGATGGACGAGCCAGGGAGCTCGAGCAGCCATTGACGTGAAGAAAAAATGTGGCTACAAATGCCAGTAGCCGCCAACCGCTTGAGGGAAGTTTGATAGCAGCTAGGACTGCAGAACTGTCATACAGCCGACTCAGCAGCAGAGAACCGCAGGCAAGGTAGCCTGAGGGAAGTCTGATAGTCGCCAAGACTACAGAACTGTCGTACAATCGACTCAGTAGTAGAGAATCTCAGGTAAGGCAGTCACCAGATCGCCCTGGGCAGCAGGTTAGCCTCCAGGAAAGTGTGTACAGGCTCGAGCAGGGGAAGGAATTCAACCAACATGCCCTGAAAAACTTCGGGCAGTGCTCAAAAGTGCCTAGAAAATTCTGGGCAGCGAACAGAAAAATTTCGGTCAGCAAGCCCAGGAAATTCGGGTAGGCCCACCAGACGTCGAGCAACCCAGAACAGACCTCGAGCAGCATCCAAAAGGACTTGGGTAGCTTAGAAAAGGGTCCAAGCAGTGCCTAGAAAACCCTCGGGCAACAACAAAAAGTCGCAGTAAGCCTTGGGCAACAATAACAGTCTCCGGGCAACAATAGGGAGGTCCGAGCAACCCCAAACAATAGTTTGGGCAGTTGTAGAAATATGGAAAGCATCAGAATGGTAGAGAACAAGGAGCAAGTAGCTCTGAAGGTTGAGCATCTCAGGTGGAGTCAACCTTCAAGTTCGAGTAGGAAGGAGCAACCTTCCAAGTCTGTCAAGGAGTCATGGTATGAAATGACCCATGCAGGATGATCAGGAGTAGTAGGCTCCTAGGAGCATAGTTAGGAGGAACAAATCTTCAGAGTAGATTCCAAAGTAGGTGGTAGGGAAGTCTTCTAGTTCTGAGGGAGCAGCTACAACAACGAATGATGTGGTGGGATTGAAGATAGATCCAGGTGGAGGTTCTTCTAGAAGTACCTTCCTCGTTAAGAGGGAATGTTGATTTTTGTAGCATCGGATAGGTACTTCTATATAGGCCAAGTGTCGGGCATGCAGGAGTTGTCCATATTCCTCTAGGAACTTGCTTGAAGGAGTAAGTGACTTTTTGTATCTCTTTCGTAAGTCTAACTTAGGAAAAGCACATTATCAACTTAATGTTGGCTAATGACTAAAAATTGACTTAG
Organism: Larix kaempferi; assembly: GCA_027924585.1. Lineage (NCBI taxonomy): Eukaryota > Viridiplantae > Streptophyta > Pinopsida > Pinales > Pinaceae > Larix > Larix kaempferi. The sequence continues at coordinate 14,364,846 of BSBM01000510.1, read as the reverse complement.
GGCCCGTGGTATTTGATAGCCCATGGTATTGGCTGAAGGTATTTTGGTCATTGAGATGTTATTAAAGGAAGCCTAAGGAGAGGAGTTGACACAACAATCACACGTGGTGAGTGAGATCTCATTGAGTGGGTGGAGAAGGACTTCCATTCAAGTGTGAGGGCAGGGGCCGAGGAACGGAGCAAAAGGGGCAACATAGGAAGTAGCAGCTAGGTGTGATAGGCTAGGGTACTTTTTGTTTTGTATATTCCTCAGGAGGGCTATTATCCCAGGACAGGAGTCCGTGATTTTTTAATAAAATCATCTGTTGCTGGGTTTTCCCCAGTTGGGGTTTTCCAGGGTAAGAGTGTCAATTGTATGTGTGATTTTCCTGTCTTTTTCGCTACATAATTGTTAAGAACTTCAGTGTATTTTCTTTCATAATTTCGTAATTATCAGAACAGAAAATCAGATCTAGGTTCCTAAAATTAACCATGGATTAATTAAAGTTTCTTACATTGGGGTTTTTAAGGTTTTACTGATTAGTTAAAGTCAATCAAAGAAAATAACTTTATCGCATTAATTAACCAAAGTACTTATGGTTTGCACTTTAGATTAATTAAATTATCACTTAAGAGGGAGGCGCTAGGCACGATGGTCCCATATCTTTTGTCAGAGTACTTCAATTGTTGCTGGATCAATGACATTAGACGTAGAGTGGCCGTGGAATTTCCGAAAAGTGGTTATAATAGAAAAATTGATAAGTATTGAGCAAGTTGGTGATTTCAAAACTGATATTTAAAAACCCGTACTGCATTTTTACCACACTTGGCCTTTGGAGGATGTGCTTCAGCTAGGTGATCCAGACGTGCCATTGGGAGTTTGTTGTTGTTCATTTATGGAGGTTGTTACAAACTAACTCCCTTATTTTATTATTGTTGAATTTTCTCATCGAGTTAGTTAATTGATAACTATTTTTCTATTATTTCCCTTGGACAGAAAAGTGGATCTAACCACTAGTTTGCTATTCTTAGAAAAAATGGTTGAGCAAATAGTGGATTTAGAAAGGGAAATTATTATTTTATTGTACAAGGAAGATGAACTAAAACTTATATAAGGGTTTGTCTTTTCACTTGAGAGGAATCCATTGTAATTCATCCTTGTTTTAAGAATAATTCATGCAACCACTTGATATATTCCATTGATGTTTTTAGGAGGAAGATTGGACTATGCAATCATCCATCCATTGCTCTATCTTTATGATACTATGCGCCCAATTGATTCTGGGCATTAGTTCTTTCCTATATACCATGACTCATACTTAATTCCATATCTAAACCCCATTCGTTTTGCTAAAGTATCTTTCTCCCATGAGCATTCATTCCTAGCCTTTAGCTATCCTAGTAGTAGGGAAGCCTCTCTTGTGCTAGAGGAAAACTAACACTAAATAGTAGAAGAGGTTGGTGAGGTGACAGTGGCCCCCTCTTAGTTCAATCTAGGCTCATACTTGTGCTTTAAGATTTTATCACAAGGGGTGTGAATTTTTGTTGTAACATGTTCTACAAATCGAGAAGTTGAAGAATGAAAAGTAGTCATTGATTGATAAAGAAACAATGATTGACCCAATTGAAATAGAGAAGTTGTTAGATATAAAAATCTAGACCATGGAGACATGAACCACTATAGACCAAATTGATATCATAAACCAAAATGATGCTTGTGTTGGAATATTATCAACCAATGAATAACTAGAAGTGGTCCCAACACTGAAATCAATACATGAGATAGAAGGATGCCTTATCGTCATCCAAATCACAAGAGTCAACGACAAAATCAATATGACTGTAAACCATGACAGTATCAGGAACAGAGCATCAAGTGAAAGCATTGCATACAAGATCAAAGGTGTAGCCTTTTCTAGATCATACTTTGAGGACAAAGCATCCCTAAAGGAGGAGGCAATGTAGTGAATACAAAATACATAATAATAATGTTAAATAAATAAACCGAGGGACACAACCTTTCACCTTTGTGACTAGTCAATGCTTATAGAGTATAATGTTTTATTGCTTATTATACAATTCATTATTAATTATGTATTGTTTTATCTGTATTGATTATTTTATGTTATCCTTCTTATGTTGAACATTATCTCATAAATGAACTATTGTTCATTAGAGAATGTGCCAAGGAGTCTCAAAAAAATTCTCTCTTTCTTAAGATTGACTTTGACAAAGCATAGGTATGATTGATTGGTTCTTCGTTATAGAAAGGCTTCAATGCCTTGGCTTCGGTCTTAAATGTGTATCCATGGTTAACACACACTTGTCTCATGCTTCTGCCTTTGTTTCAGTCAATGGTTCCTTCTTTGGTAGTATTCTGTTGCGTTGATCCACTAGACAAGGGTGTCCTGTAGCACCCTATTTGTATGTACTAGCTGCATATGCCTTGGGCTATTTGTTGGAGGGGGCAAGGATTCAGGGGAAGATCAAGGGAGTTGCTAGTTGGCTGGGGACAAAGATGGTGAATAACCACTTTGCTGGTGATTCTCTTATCTCAGTTCAGGCTGACCAAGTTTATCTAGAGAATGCCTTGATGTCTTCTGCGTAGCTTCAAGTTTTGTCGTGAGCACTTGAAACACTGATGTATGATGTATTTGTCTATATAAACCCCCAGGATGGATTTTGTCTGCTTGGAACTTTATTTGTCTTGGGGTAATTGTTTGCTGTTGTGGATTCACTTTGGCAGAGGTCTTTCTTTAATGGTCAAGTGGGAATGGTGTTTGCAGTTGTTACATATTAAACTGCAATATTGGTGCAGTATCTTTCTCTTGTGGGCAAGCTGATGGTCATCTCCAGGATTCTACAAGCCGCTCACATTTATTATGTTTCTTGGTGGCTGCCCAGCTGGGCTCCATTTGGTACACTGCAATTTTTTTTGAGAACCTTTCTACGGGCCAAGTATGGTGGGGAATGTGGGTTAATGATGATCCTATGTGATGTATGCATTTTGCTGAAGGGAGAGTGTGGTTTGGGATTGATTGATGTAGCATCTCAGGGTAAAATCTTAACAGCAAAGTGGATTGTGAGATGTTTGGAGGGCTCGGCTCCTTGGAAGGTGTCGTTGAGATATACGATTTTGTAGGTTCAACGCGTTCACAGGATTTGGGGTTGTTTTAGCTTATTTGACATTAATTCTTCCCTTCACTACCAAGGTTCCTTTATTCTAAAAAGGATGTTGTCAGCATCGAAATTTGTTGCTAATTATGTGAGTTGGAATTTCAATTAATTGAGCAGTAGAAGTGGGTGGGCTTTAGCCCTATACCCATTATGGAGCTGGAAAGATCAAGTTATTGTTGAAATCCCTCTTTAAATTGCCTGCAGGTTTAGTAGGAAGGGCATTTTATTTTGGAAGGACTAGTGGGATTTTGATTCTAGATCATGGTTAGATTGGAGGATGTTAGCTCATTAGAAGGCTCTTCTTATTTCAGGCAGAGTGGGTACTTGCGAGGTTGAGAGGTTGATCCCTTTTGAGGATTTGTTTAAAATGAATATTTAGAATTTTAGACGTATGCTGCAGGAAATGCCTAGGTAACATGCGTACCCGTCCTGGAAACTTCCTGAAACGCGAAACCGGTACGAATTCCGCCGAAACGCCATCCATATGGGCCGAAACTCCGTCGAAATGCCAGCGGCCGTACCGTACGGCGTTTTGTGATTGCAAAATGCTGTACGTATGGCCTCTGGCGTTTTGGCAGAGTTTTGGCCCATATGGGTGGCGTTTCGGTGTGGATTCCTCCTTTTGTGGGCCTATACGGGTGGCCAAGAGGGCCGCAGGTCCTTCAAATGGGCTCAAAATTTGTTTTTTTTTTTCCATTTTTAAAAGGATACACTAATGTATATGTAATCAATGATATGGACATGGTTTTCCTTCTAAAATGTCATTTATGTGTGTTATTTTTTTTTTCTTGCAGGATAATGTGTTTTTAAAATATATCTATAATATATATATATATATATATATATTTTTTTTTTTTTTAAATATGGCATTTTCCTTGGCGTTTCCATTTTTGGAGGGTCACATTTCCTGCCATCCCTGTTTCAGAAACTTCCAGACGTTTCCCCGTTTCGCACAACTTAGATTTAGACGGAAAGCCCAATTTGGAGGTATTCGTGTTGGTATTTTGGCAACCGACTGGAAGTACAACACAAACAAGATTTATTCCTTGTTGCATTAAAAGCATCCTTTGGCCCTGGTTTTGAATAAATGGGCTTTTCATCTGATTCAAAGAATTCAGTGTATGGAGTTTCCACTTAATTTATAAGATACAAGTTTCCTTGGTTAGTCATCTACCAGGGATCGCCAATGAAAGCTCGTTTGGCAAAAAGTGGTTTCGCGGATGACCACTGTTGTGTTTGTGGTAAAACAAAGTCTCTTAAGCAAATTTTGTGGGAATGCCAGAGAGCTAGAGGGGGTTGGAAGCAGCTTCTGAAGCAAGTTCCCTCTATATTTCACGGGCTGTTCATTGGAGGGCTGCACTTTTGGTTGACTCCAAACAGTTAACTCTATTAGCTTTTATGGGCCTTTGGAACTGTCTTAAGGTCATTGTTTTGTTCTCTATCTGGAAATGTAGGTAGTTTATCTTCAACAATGAGGTTAGTTCTGTTTTGTCATTTTGTAGGATTTGGCATGAAGAGGTATGTACTCAACTTCAAGCTAAGGATTCTCTCTTTATTAGAGATTCCAAGGCTGTAGATGCTTTTGCTTAGTCTGATTTAATTTTGGTTCTATTGGTGTTGAGGAAGAGTCCTGGAATTTTGTTGCTCCTTGTACACACTCTTCCTTGTATATATCTATGCGTATGCTTTATGTAAATATTCTTTGTTTAATATAAGAATATTTAGAATTTTTTTAATAGATTCCAAGGCTGTAGATGCTTTTGCTTAGTCTGATTTAATTTTGGTTCTATTGGTGTTGAGGAAGAGTCCTGGAATTTTGTTGCTCCTTGTACACACTCTTCCTTGTATATATCTATGCGTATGCTTTATGTAAATATTCTTTGTTTAATATAAGAATATTTAGAATTTTTTTAATACATTTTGTGACGGGGCAGAATTTTGGAGGGAGAGTAGCTGCAAAAATGTCTGGTGTAAGTGTCCAGAAATTGCAGATCCGGTGGGTAATTAGGAGTCCAATGGAAGTAGATAGAAATACATCCAAAAAAAATCAGGCTCTTATTTTTTAGCTTTGAGAAAGTAAAAAAGACTTCTGTTCATGTATATTTCTGGCTAGTAGTGTGGAGTTGTTGATACCGGGATAGTTAATGGAAGCATCTAAATTAAAAAAATTGAGAGCTATGTGATAAAGCCAAAAAATTATAACTGGACATGTCTAAGGTGTGCATGACCTTTCCAAAACAATGTATGGCAAACTTGGAGCTGTATGTTAGTTTTTGGTCACAGGAAGTGTTGATAATTTGCAGCTAGTATTTGTTTTATAATTTCCTATGAAATCCAATATTGTTGGTGAAAATTTGGTGAGTCTCTTCTCAATGGTCTTTTGAATGTCCTTTAAACAAGTCTAATTAGGAAAATTGATGTTAAGACGTTTTTGATATCTTGAAGTCTTATATACCATTCATTTTGCAGAATGGAAGAACTGATATATGTATTGGATCCATTCCCCAGGTGAGTGCTGTCCATATTTTTATATGCAAAAGTTAAGGCTCATGCTATATTTTTTAATTTTCTTCTATAAAATTGCTTGCCTTTATTCTTTGTTTTCTTACAAGAATTAGTGGGGATGAATTCTTGATCAAGCCTTTTCTATAATCTATGCAGTTTTGATGCTGTTTCTGTAAAATAATTACAATATTTAAAATTTATATTTAGTAGTTAATTTTAGCTGGTTATTATTGCAGCTTGATTTTGCGGCGACAATGGCAGCATTAATTGGTATACCATTTCCTTTTGGGAGGTGAGAATCACAAAGCTGTATTTTATTTATTCACTTTCCTTGGGGAGATTCTTTTAGCTGCCGGTTTCACATTTCTACTTGTTAGTTTTTCATACAATTATAGCATAATAATTCAATTGCATAAGATCAATAGGATCACTAGAGGAAAGACAAAGCACAGAAACAAAGAACACGAGAATTTCTCCTGGGAAACCCAATTGGGAGAAAACCCAGCAACCTTCGTATAGAGATGAATAATTCCGGGAACAGAGCACAATGATGAGAGAGATAAAGAAGAAAGTCTCTCTAAGTAAAACCCCAAAAATCAGCTTCTCCTCTCTGCAGATGCGAGCTCCTCTCCAAGTGATGCGAACTTGTGTGAATGAGTGAGTGTGTCATGAGGTGAACTTTCCTCTCTATTTATACACATGCCAAACTGGCTTTTTCCCTAACTGGCCCAAATTGTCAAATTGACTGGGCTGACCTGACCTGGGGTACAATAAATAAATTTATTTTAATATTTTTCTTTGGGTAATTTATCCCCACGTTTTACATTGATTCTTTCAAGGGTTTACATGATTAATTACATCAAGATCAACTCCCTTAGGAGGTACAATCAATTACAATAAAATACAATAAGAATAACTTCTGAAGTTGCACAAATTCCAACACTAGTCAGATTGGTGTTTTCTCTATTTACATATGCAAACTGTCAGGATTTTATAATAATTGTCCAATTCACTTTGTTTTTTGGAAGTGCTTCCAGAAACACACCCAAAGAGAGTCCTCCTTTTGCTTTTTGTGCAGGTTTGAGGGGTAATTCCACCAAAACTTGTGTAGGAACTGCACGCTGACTCATGACATACAGGTGGGTTTGACCATAGCGAGAATGGAACCCTGGTGGATGGCTTAACACTTTATCGACCTCACCAGTGAACTGACACCCTGTTGACTAAAATTATTTAATTTTGAAGCCATTATGAAATAATGGAAATAAATTCCTCTCTTAGTGACTGACACAAGCGTATCTAATGTTCCTTATCTTCATGAAATTGGAGTCCATCTCGATTCTCAATCACAATAATAATTCAAGATGAGTACGATCTTATCCAAGATGAATGTGTAGAATGTTAATCATCATCCCCTTAGTCAAGGTATTTGTTGGGTCAAACAAGAAATGTATTTGCTGTGTTCTGGTCGAAAATGTAAACCGTTCATCTTATGAGACCTCACAGACACTGCAACTTTGGAGCAGAGGGAAAGAATTGATTGCAAAAATAGATGCCAATCAGAAACAGTTTGAGAAGAGAAACTATAGAATGATAATGGAACTTGCAGATAGGAAGTTTGAAGGAAGATTAAATACACACTGCGAGTTTGCATGAGAGAATCAATAAATATATGCCCATTATGCAATGCAAAGGTAGTGAGTTTGAGAGTCACATCTGCATTGTCTGCACATATCACTGGATTAAGTAAAACTGCTGTAGTGCTTTCATATCTCAATTAGAGTGTGAATATGAGCTGATGTAGTGAGCACATCATACTGACTCCATAGCTGTAGTAGCTAAGGAATGCAATTGCCTTAGAAGAAGGAAATTTGGCCTGCTATTCTGTTGCAAGTTTAGGAGTAGTGCACCGAAAGATATGTTGTATAATAGCAGGGATAGATGAGTGAAATAAGATGGCTACGTATGATTTAAAGATGTAAATGGTAACCATCCAAATATAAAACCAGATGCGATAAGATATGTAATGATCACACAGACACTCGCAGACACCTGAGGTAAGCCTCTACCTCCCTTGCAACGACGCCAAAAATGTTATCACACAACTTGTAGTTGCCCCTAAAGGTGATCCTATCCAGGATGGCAGAGGTATTAAGCAACTAAAGAGGTGACCCAAGAGGGCCTCGATTCCCAAGGATGATTGGTTGTCACGCCAATCGAGGCACTCTTCACTTTAGATCAAGCTAAAGTGAGATCAAGGGGGAGACCCTTACTAGCCACTGAGGGCTAGTGAATCAACACAAGACACTCTAAAGGTTACGAATGATGCACAAGAGTAGATCTTGGTGGATAAAATCTAGATCTAGGGAAACATAGTGGTTTATGGGAGTTAGAAACCAGTTGAGGAGGCTTAGGAAAAATAGAGATTCTCAACCATAGAAGAAAAGTACCACTTATGAATTTAGGAAAGTAGATCTAGATGGATCTAGTTCATATGAAGAATACCCAAATTGGATCTATCTAGGGTTTAAGCAAATGAGTCCAAAGTGGACCCAAAATAGTAGATCCGGGTGTTAGATGACTAGATCTAGGTTCTTGATGAATAGATCTGTGAAATTTGGGGGGGTTCAAGCATACCCAACTAATAGATCTGAAAAATGGACCAAAAACCCAAGGAGGGCGTCCCACCTAGAGGAGACTAGTGCTAGATCCGGGGGTAAATGTAGTCGGATTAAGTTGAAAATTTAGATCTAGTGTTTTTATAATTATTCCAAAGTGGGTTTTGATGCCCGTACTCAAATAGGTTCCCGATTTATAATATCAAGAAAATGAGGGTTTTAACAATGAGGATTTTAATGGTGACAATTGGAATGGATCCCGAAACAACAAAAATAACTTGAAACGCACCTGGAAATGCTTGCGCCTGCTTTGCAAATTGATGATCTTCCCAAATCGAAGCAATCTAGAGTGAGATCCAACCTCCCCAAGTGAAATTGCTTGCTCCAAGATAGCAAATGCGCCCCTCCTACCAAAACGATCTAGAGTCAGAATCGGTCTAAACAAGAAGTAAACTATACGGTAATGAAGATAAATGAAAGAGCATGAATATGATCATAAGATGCAATAGAAATACTCCCTGAGATGCAAAACGTCGTGAGGGAAAGATATGGGGTTTCCCCACAATAACGCCCCCTTCAAATCGTCCTCCTTCACTACTACACGGCCCCTGCAAAATAGTTATGGAGAGAGAGAGATCCACAATGATGTCGAAGAGAAAAGACTTTACAATCACTTGCAAGAACATTCATCAAAGCTTACAAGAGTTTTGCAAAAATATTTTTATTATGCCGGAAATCCAAGAGCCCAAGAGTGCCTTTACAATGAGGGGGGTGTCTTCCTTAAATAGGAATGAGAGAGACCAAAACCCTAACCACTTTTTGAATGAGTGGTGGAGATCAAAATATATAACAATAATAATCAACGGCTAAGATGAGCCGGAAATACAATACATGGATCAACTCACAAATAGAGGATTTTCAAGTGTATACTCGTTTATTGACTTGAACAATTTGTTAACCACGAGTGAAGGTGTAAAAACAAAGGCTAGGCTAGGGGAGGGACTCAACAACCTCAACACTGCAATCTCTTGGATGAAGGAACCAGGGAGACCACCTAGACATATACTGGATAGAAGATAACACGAGGAATGGTGGTGTCTCACAAATGGGTAGAGTGATGAGAATGTTTTCAGTAGACTCTAGACAAGCAACCTTTAAGCAATTTATTATTTGTCAGCTTTCACATGTAAGATTTCACATTTATTTCATTTCATAGATTTTCACTAGCCAACCTCTAAGAGGAGGTGCCCTGAATAGCCTGGCGGGCCTCAGATAATGGCTCGGTATGAACTCCATTGGCTGCCACTGTCCATAGGTGCGATGGAGTGACCACCCTGTTGCCCTGTTGGGGCAAACGACCTTACACCATACAAAGGGTGAGTGCGTGTCCCTTGGCCACTGACTAGCTAATATAGATATGTATAGTTAATGTTTAGCAACACTATTTTTGCTGACTAAGCATCCCTTAGATTTAGCAGTTAAGATTCGATGCTCTAGTGTTGAGCAACACTGTTTGTAGGAATACTTGGTTTCGAGGGCTAGAGGAGAACAACCATTGTGACTAAAATCACACACTCTAGAGCCAAGAGACAATGCAAACTGGGAATCTATCCAACACAATGGTCTAGGTGGGGGAAGTCCTCAAGATCACTTGCTAAGGTGTGAGTCGGGATAAAACCAAAACTGGAAGGTACCAGATGGACAGAGAAAGTGACAAATGGTGCCATGGGTAGCAAAGGCCCTAAAATAAGGGAATGGACAAGTCAATACTTCATGGAGTAAGGGTATGACCAACGAGTATATTTAAGAACCTCCTGTTAATAGTAACCAACCACTTTTTAATCTAAACAACAATTAAGCATCAAATAAGATAGAGCCAGCAACCATCACAATATATACCCAATCATAAACTGCCTAGATAAGAGGAAGAGCACATCAACAACCCACATGTACCACAATATACTTGCTGGATCATGCATCTGAGTCCCTGATTTGAACTACATGAATAACACTGAAGCACTGCATCTGAATATAATATGGGCACTGTCATCAATTTGCTCTAGATGATAGAGGAATGGCTATCTCAGTCACCGATTTGGGGTCATGGGGCTCAGTCCTGGCATGAGACTGTAACTGTGCAAAATTTGGATCCACTGAATATATGTGAGTGATCATCAAAATGTTGCTCATCATAGGATGATCTTATCAAAACTGTGTAAAGGACTGGCTCAAAAATATACTAGAAACTGCTCTGCAATCATGGTAGCCCATCTACTATGGATGTGATAACATCTAACTCCTCACTACTATGGATGTGATAACAGTAACCAACCACTTCAAACAAGAACCTCAAGTGTATACTCATTTATAGACTTGGCCATTTTGCTAGTTACGGGAGAAGGTGGAAGAAACAAGGTTAGGCCTGAGGGTTTGACTTGACAACCTCAACACTGTAACATCTTGGATGAAGGTTAAAGGGGAAACCACCTATACATATGCTAGATAAAGAAACACTAGGGGATGGCGGTGTCTCACAAATGAGTAGAGTGATGAGTCTGCTTCCAGTAGACTCTACACAAGTAACCGTATTGCGATTTAATTCATTGTCAACTTTGCACACTTTAATATTTAACATTAACTTTACTTTAGATCAACTTTCACTAGTCAACCTCCAAGGGAAGGTGCCCTGAATAGCCTTGTGGGCCTCAGATAATGACTCTGTATGACCTCCATTCCCTGCCACCGTCCATAGGTGCAATGGAGTGACCACCCTGTTGCCATGTAGAGGCAAATGAGTGCGGGTCCCTTGGCCACCAACTAGCTACGGTAGACATTTAATTTATTTGCAATAGTGTTTAACAACACTGTTTTTGCTGACTCAGCATCCGTTTAGATACGACACACTTAAGTTTTGATGCTTTAGTGTCTAAAGACACTTTTGTTAAGCATACTTGGTTTCGAGGACTAAAGGAGAACATTCACTGTGACTAGAATCACACACTCCAGAGCCGAGACACAAGGTAAACATAGAGTCTATCCAACAGAGAGGCATAAGTGGGGGAAGTCCTCAATATCACTAGTTAAGGTGTAAGTCAGGATAAAATAAAAAAATGGATGATAACGGATGGATGGGGAAAGTGACAACATGATGCCATGACTAGCAAAGACCCTACGGGGGAATGACGAAGTCCATACTATGACAAGGGCATGACCAATGAGTATACACAAGAACCTCTTACTCAAAGTAACTGAATCACCTCTACTCTAAACCAGCCAACACCACAAAACATTGCCCATGCATCACCACCATATACCCAGTCAAGCTACCAAGATAAGCAAATGAACACAAATACAAATTTCCAAGTGCACAAAGTTCAAACCATATACCTACTGGGTCATATACTTGCATCTGTAATCTGTAACCACTGAATGACACTGTAACACTGCTGCTGTACATACCGTGGGCACTGTCATCATATCTGCTATGAATGGAAGGGAATGGCTAACTCAATCATCGACCTGGGGTCATGAGGCTCAGTATTGACATGAGACTGAACAAATATAAGCTTTGGGTCCGTTGAAAGTAAGAGTGATCATCATTAAACTGCTCGTCAACTGTCAATCTTGTGCATAGCATAGTAAAGGACTGGCTCAAAAATATGCTCAAAATTGGTCTGTAATCATGGTATCCCCGGCTACTATGGATGTGATAACATCTGGCTCTAGCTGGGACAAGTGCTCTGCTGAATAGAGCGTTTGAGAACCTCAGAATCTCTGGTCCTCATCACTCTGCTACTCGTATCTACAAACATGCACTCGGGTGTCTGCATCATCATCAAATATGTACCTAATACCTGCACAATGCAAAGCGCTATACCAATCTCACAAACCGATTGTCACTAGCCTGCATATATACAAAATAAAATAAATATAAAATAAAAGTACTGAAAATATAATGCTGAAAGTAAAAATGCTAATTTGCTAACTGAAATTAAAAATATGTTTTTGTAGGAACAAAAAAGAAAAAACACTCAAGACGAACTGCCAGATTCAATGGCAAAGTTTAAGAAGGAAAGGTGCCAGACTCAATGGCGAAGGAAAAGGCTAACTATTGCTCAAATGAGCTTATTCGTTTTCCTACCTACCCTAAGCTACCAGGTAAAGGAAGTACTAAGTGAAGTCATAGATCTAGTGCAACCATTCATCAAATTGATTAATGACTGTTCCTTGATGTTCTTTAACAAAACAAGTCAAGATTGAATTAAAGATTAATGAATTTAATACCACATTCTTCCTGTCTTATTCAAAATTTGAAAAAGTATTGGAATGTTGCAAAATGAAATCATGCCAAGGAGGAGATCAACTGATGTAACCATCCTCCATCAGAATATCAATAGGATCATAAAAATTATGCAAGTTATTAAAATATGTATTATATAAAAAACGCTTCCAAAAACAGAAGCTTTTGAAAATTTCACTTTCCTTTCTCGCTTCCCGCTCCTGCTCCCTGCTTCCAACAGCATAGTGCAACTACAGTTTTAAAGGAGGACCCACAATAAAATGTTGCAAGATGGAATGATTGTGACATGCAATAAAGTGTTCCTTTAAGGTGACCATCCTACAAAGGCCAGGTTGCTGGCCCATGGGAGATTGCATGAAAAAGTTGTTGTTTAGTACAAGTTACACAAGCAAGAATGTTGCGAGCACCACAAGAGTAGTTCATTGGCTAACCAAAAGCACATGAACAAAAGCATATGGGAAGTAGTTATGGCAAGCAAGAAAATGTTATGTCGTGGGCCATGAGAGATTGCTAGTAAACTTTGTTTTCTTACAAGCTGCTTGCTAGAGTGTTGCAAGCTCTGTGTTACGCCTTAGAGCTACTGCAACATTCCAGCAGGGCCAAACCTAGAGCAAGGGGTCTAAATGTTTTTGTAAAAAGGCCAAAGTTGGTTATATTGTATGGATATTTGGATTAGGGGTTGTTGTCCCCCTGGATTGGTCATGGCAAGCTCCCTTGGTTTCACTCTTAGAAGTACTTAGATTTGTGGCACAGCTGATTGCCCCTTTAGTGTGTGGATGTCCCCACTATGCAGGGCTTTAAGCCCATGGGTTGGTGTCCGAGGCTTCTTGGGGTGACCCACTGGGGCACATGACCACCTTGGTTTTGTTATGCAGAGGTGATTGCGTCTTGTAAAGGTTTGTTGCTCTCTATTTAGCTCATCTCCTTCACCCACTTGGACCTCATTCCAACACAGTTAAACTCTTCTAGCTCTTTGGCCTATGACGTCATCCATCCACAGTTGATCCTATAAGCTTGGAAGGGAGGCATTGAGGAACAACATTCTGGGGTTAGTTGGGGTATGACGTCCCCCTCTGGGTCACTTTTTTAACAAGTGAAGCTTTATTTTAGTCTATTTCCCTATTTTATGTCTATTTTAGGGCTTAATTCCCAACTTGTGGGGGATTTACCCTAAAAATAACCTAATTTTATTTTAACTTTATTTTGAACTTGTAGGCTCAAAAATTAAAAAGGTTGAGAATGAAATCATATAAATAGATCACCTCACCTCATTGTAAAATCATAAGGCAAGGGTTCAAATATGTTTTTTACTCTCTTTCTCCTACTCTATGAGTCATTAACATGATGTACACTTCTCTTGGGATGAATTCTTTGGCTTGGAGGTGGATGAATGATGTTTTAGGGCTTCTTGTTACACATGCAAATGGTTGATGCTATACTAGTTGGAAGAACTCATGCACAAGTGTGACCTAAGGTCGCTTTCCTTGCTCATTCTTATTAAATGTTGGTAAGTTATGCTCCTAGCTTAGTTGAATGGCGCTTTTATAGTGCATTTTGCTGATTTGTTAGGGATTTTTGTCAACATTTTGTCAACTTTTGTATGAAGGGAACGTCCTCCATAGGAGTTCTCCATTGCTATTTGGGGCTTTGGACTCCTTCATTTGCCCTAGTTAGGCTCTCCTATTGAACCCTAGAGGTTGCTAGGCGATGCCCTAGCTTGCAAGTGTTAAAGGACATTTCAAGAGAGGGACGTTGACCATTGATCTCTCAATGCCCTAGGGATTGAGATATAAATCATATCCCCTTTTCTTGTCATTAAATTACTCTTTTTATTAGTTTAGTTGTATTTTATTTTGCTACAATTTTATGGATAAAAACCCTAAAAATCTGAAAATTTCTAAAAACCGTAAAAATCTAAAAATTCCAAAATTGCCAAAATATTTGGAATTTGGAAATTTGGTCCACCCACTAAATTCGCCATAGTGGATTTATCCATAGATCTCTAAGGGCATCCTCATTGGATATTGAAAAAACCCTAAAAATATAATATTGTTGGGAAAACCCTAAAAATCTAAATAAATTCATAACTCCAACAATAGTTGTGAGTTCACAATTCTGGTCCACCCACAAAATTCGCTCTAGTGGATTTAATCGACAGATTTTTGAGTGCATCCCCTTTTGCCTTGGTGCATTGGGAAACATGAATTTGCTCGAATTAGGGTTTTTGGAAATTATGACCGGATCATCAAGCGCTCCCTAGTTAACTTGATCTTTCCCCCTTCAGAGCACACTTTTCTGGGGTAGTGCCTTGGGAAGTGTGAAACCCTACCTTGATAAGTGTGAAGTTGCGTTAGGATTCGTGAAATCTATCAAAGAGGAAAGTGATTGATGATGTTAGTGAACAACTATTGAAATAACTCCTTAATTAGATCTAAGTGTCTTCTTTATTTGTTGTTTGACTCCATACAGGGCACTGATCTGGTTACAAGGTTGTAGGAAGGTATTTGCATGTTTTGGTGTTTGCAGGTATCTTAAAGGGCTCTCCCCTGGGTTTGAGAGTTACCCAAAGTAGTTGAGAGGTTGGGTTGAGGTGACATTTGGGCCTAGACCTCTCCCACATGCTTACCATTCGCTAACATACAGAGCACATAGTGTTGCTAATTTAAGACTGCTAGTTTGAAGGGTAACATTGTGTAAGAGAAAGTGTCGGCTCAATGAAGGCTTCACAAGCAGAACTTGCAGTACATCCTCAATCAACGTAGTATGAAGCACCATGAAAGCGTTCTTGACCTTCAACCCTTTTATATCCCTAGTTGCATTCCTTTTGGTTTATGGGGTTTTGGTATATTATATTTTCTACTCTTAGTGTATTAAAACAATAGTTAAAGGAATAATCTAGAACAATACTATTGGGCCTAAATTTTTTATCTAGGGAACAAAATGTTGGCAGCAATGATTACATCAACCAATGTTTGTTGCCTCCTCCTTCAATATAATTGCATGATCTAGAGTAAAAGGTCAAATTCCTTGGTCGAACCCTATTTTAACTTTTATAACTTTTATATTCTAATCATTTTATATGTATCATGGAGTTTTGGGAATAGGGGATGGTAGGGCAGGCCTCAGGTACAGCTGGAAGGTATCCCCCAATTTCCACTGGATTATTGGACAGCTACAAAAAGATATAAAATAATATTAGGAATTAAATATGAAAAAGCCTAAAACCATGGTGCAGTTAAATAGATAAAGTAAAGTAAGGAAATTCAAGTGCAAATAAGTGATAAGAATAAACAATGATCATATTGAAGAATTCTCCTAAAAGATATACGAAGGTCCAATATCATTCATGATTCCATAAAATGATTTAATTCAAATTAGTCATCTATTAATTGACCCTAAAAATGAGTATGTAGTTGAAAAGAGCAAAATGCAGCTGAATATTCGAAGTTTCTTCCACTTGAATCTGTCAAATGTCTTTGGTTGAAGCACCAACCCAGCTGAAAAATATTGTCCTCCAAGGCTCCCCAAGGCTGAAAAACTCAGAATATATCAGTTGGAAAACCTCAGAATATATGACTCCAAGGCTCTCCAAGGCTGCTGACTTGCTATTCTAATTCTGTGTTTTGAACTGTGGCTGGCAGCCAATATAAAGGATAAATTACCTAAAACGTGGTTGAGTGAGTTTAGTGGATTAGGGAGTTATCTAGAGTTACTTTTAGGGTTTATTTTATGATTTTTTTGTTAAATTAAATTTTGACCAAGCTGGTTCTGAAAATGTGTTGGTTTTGACATGAGATGCCCAGGCATTCCCAGTAGGATGTTTGAGCGACAGTTGGTTTTTCCTTGTGACATTGGGGATGCCTTGTTGCACGAAATTGCAAGTAGTCAGCGCTCCCTGGTGTATCATGACAAGGGACTAATCGCCTCTCGTGGATCCTTGAAATCTGGCGGTGATGAGTTTACCAATCACCTGCGGGTTTTGGTGTAACGGCAGCCGTACTACCAACAATTGGTATCAGAGCTAGAGGTCACGAGTTCGATACACACTCGGTTCGCGCTGAGGGGGAGATTGTTGCACGAAATTGCAAGTAGTCAGTGCTCCCCGGTGTATCGTGACAAGGGACTAATCGCCTCTCGTGGATCCTTGAAATCTGGCGATGATGAGTTTACCAATCACTTGCGGGTTTTGGTGTAACGGCAGCCGTACTACCAACATGCCCCCCAAACACCCCATTTTCCTCTAGAAATATCTTATTTTTTCCAAGTAACATATCCTAGGGAAAACACCTAGGCACTTCCCCTAATTTTGAGGACGGTACCCAGGACAAAACCCTATATTCTTTGGGGTACAAGGCTAAATGATCAACATGTATCAAAGCTGTTATTACAATATACTCGTTATGAGCTCAACATGTCACTTACAGAAATAGAACTTGGGTGGGGAGGATAACACTCCATCCCATAACCACTCAGACTAGACACAATTGAGCCTTCTGGAAATATCTATGACATCCCATACAATGTCATTGGGAAACATGGGGTCACCTGTTGTCTTGCTCACCAGTGTCAGGGAATCGTTGTGGATGCATCGTCTATGCAATATAGATCATCATCATTCAAACTTCTTGATGAGGCAATACATGGAAGTCTCTCTCATCTATTTTCACCATACTAGAATATGAATGTATAGATTGCTTGATTTGTAAAGGTGACATATTTTCATTGATAAGAACAAGGTAAAGCATGGTGCATTTGACTCAATTATTCTATTACAACAAAATTTCGAACTTGCTTTTTCTCTCTTGATCATTTGAAATAATTGCCAAAGTTCACGCCCACATAGAGAAGTTGGCGTTTATGAAGGTGTCTATAATTATACATGTATTTCATGCCATCCCCAGAATTGTGTCAATCTAGATTTCTTTTCATTCAAACAGACGCTCTATATCCTTCACTGACTCTTGTCCCCTATCACTAAATTATTGACTGGACCAACAAAAACTAAATTTTAAGTTATATTTTCAATTCCATATACATGTGTAATGTACTGAAAAATATTCAAGGGTTTGTGATATGCAAAGCACTTTGTTGTAATGATTAATCCCGTTATTGCAATCTGCAGTTTGTTAGATATGACAGCTTCATCATTTTAAGTATATTTCTGGACTTACCACTGTTTACCAACTGATGTTATTCTTTTTGCAGTATTGGACGTGTGAACCCAGAGCTCTATGGCTTAGGTTCAGGGACATGGTCTCAACCGAGTGGTGTTCCTAATGGTGACTCTAGTGTCTGTTTGAATATCCAAAGATGGATGGAACATTACACTGATGTTATGTGCATCAATAGTTGGCAAGTAAGTATATTACCTTAGTTTAGGTATCCTGTGTGTTTATTTATAGAAATATCCTTGTCCCTGACAGAGTGCCGGTTATTAATAGAAATATCCTTTTCCTTGACTAAGGATTTTGTCATCACTTGAACCTAGAGTGAAAAGTGTGTAGACTTTTGGCAATAAAGCTCAAAAAGATAGGAATTTGAAGATCTTATTGGAATCATTCATTATCCTAGTCTGATCATGATGATCTCCAGAGATGTAAAGTCAGGTGAAATAAACTATAAAAAATCTGTCTCATCTCTTAACAGTTTGTAATTTGGTGAAAGTCATACCTAGTCAGTGTTGATAGAGCAAAAGTTCAACACAGACTAGGTATGCTAAGCAAGTTAGAAATTTAATATAAGAATTTACGGTACATGCATTCATAGAGATGATTGTAGAGAGAGGAAAAAATAACTGACTTTATTGCTAATGTTGCAATGATAAATATATCACACAGCCTTACATCATGTCTCATTCTAATGTATAGCATCACTAAGTGGTGAAGGTGATTTAACTGCCTAACCCTGAACCGCAACATTTAAATTTTACATCGGTCATTTTTTATTAGTATAAATTGACCATTAAACAAACGCTTTTACTCCTAAATTTTCTTAATGTTAATACTCCAAGACCCCCCTAATGCAAACATAATATTTCTAAGATTTTTCTCAGCCCAAAAGTTCAAAATAATGCAGCTTGGGAAATTTACATAAAAGAAATAAAAGATGACTACAAAATTTGAATACAACATATGGGTCTACAACCGTTCACCATCATGCCTGGCTAACCAAACACAGTGCTCATTGGTTTTCTAGGGTAGAGTTTAGCAGCAAATTTTACCCATTGGACGTGGTAGAGATAGAGGAGCAATGCTGTGAATATTTAATTAATATTATTATTTATATATTAAATAGATTATTAGGTTAATAAGCGAAAGGGTGTAACCCTTCGCTATTCTTGCTCAAGCCCTATAAAGGCGAGCTTATTGTAACCTTATCATCATCTATCAATATATTATTATCATTTATCTCAAATATGGAAGACGGATTCGTTTCTTAACTTAGTGAACGGATATGTTTACTGCATTTGGTATCAGAGCTCGGTTTCGGCTCTCCCTTCAAATCCAACCGGATACGGTTTCTGAGCACGGTTTCGGCTCACATTATTTCAACTCCACACTCTACACTACTGTCCTTCACACACTTCCATCCTTGCGCACAACCTACCCATTCTACACATCTGTCTATCCATTCCTTCAATCCACGTCACTCACCCACATCGTTGCCCAACACTCCATCCTCTCCACGTTTCTCCGCCATCTACCACACCCATCCTTCCCGCGTCCCGCTCCCTTCTGCCACCTTTCCAACGCTCCTCCCACTCCTCCTGCGCACTCATCCCCACACCCTCCATTCCTGCGCATCACTCCAACACTATACGCCCTTCATTCCTGCGCATCACTCCAACACTCCACGCCCTCCGTTGCTCCCACCGCATCCTCCATTGTTGCCCTCCTTTCATGCTACTATCATCTCCGCCCCCCTTTCCTTCCCTTCACACCCTACATCTCCTCTACACCCTCTCCTCACTCCCTCCATCTACCATCGCCACTCCTCTCTGCCGCTCAACCCCGCGCCCCTCCTCTCTGCTCCTCCCCGTGCCCTCTCTGCTCCTCCCTATGCCCTCTCTTCCGCTCAACCCTGCGTCACCCCTCCTCTCTACCGTCGCTCCTCTCCCCACCAATGCCGTCCCTCCTGCCAACCTCCTTTTTTCCCTGCGTGCATTCATGCCACCTCCGGCTCCGTCCAACCCTCCGCGTGGACCACCCAGCCTGCACGACCATCTGCTGCCACTAGCTGCCATCCCTCCCACCCTCCTTCTTGCCACCAACTCGGCCCTCCTCCCTCCTCATACCAACGCCCACGTTACTCCCCCTCCAACGCCCACGTTATCGCTCTGGGCAAACCCTAACCTGCAACGAAACAAAGCCAAATAAAAATTAAATAATAAAATATTATAATAACAAATTTTATAATATTTTTTTAATTTATTTTTTTTATTTTTTCCAAACCTTAGAATAAAAATAATTAAATATAATATTATTATATTTATTATTATTTTTATTACAAACACTATTAATTATAGTAATTAGCTTTACTATAGTAATTATCATTTTTCCCTAAGACATTAATTGTCTTTTCCCTTATCCATAAACCAAAATAACTCCCAAATATTCACCTCCCCACACCAGGTCAAGAACCATGGCCGAGTTACGAGACCGACTAGAAAAATTAGAAAAAGACCAAATTAGAGATTTAAAAATCGTCGAAGGTCTAAACTCCAAAATGGACAAACTTGAGAAAATGTTTCAAGAAGATTTAAAGGAAGAGATGAAAAATAACAATACCGTGCTTAAAAAAGAAATCAAAGATGAAGTTGTTTTGGTACTAGAAAGAAGGTTGAGTGAAAAATTTGACACTCTGAACGAAAAACAAAAAGACTTGGATGAAAAAATGAGTGCTATGACTCAAAACATAAACACCATAACCTAGAACTTGAGCACCATGATGCAGAACCATAATATATTAATGGAGGTGTTACAAAGACTAACGCCTAAGACAGACCAAGTCAGCAGTCCAGACATGCTAGATGCCTCATTTCATATTTTCACATAGGAAGCACTTGCCAAGAATCAAGAAGAATTGCAAAAAGAAATAAAGATTAACAATGCGACGCTTAAGCAAGAGATAGAAACAAAAGTACTGCCAGATATGGAGGCACGATTAAATAGCCAAATAGAAGCTATCAGTAAGATAGTAGAGAATAAAAAAGATATAAATCACCGCCAACAACGAAGCAGTTCAAATATGTCACTTACGTTGTCCAGTAGTTCCGATCCACCATCAAACCATAAAGCAAAAGGGAATCAATATCACCCTTACATAGTGTACCCACCTAAGGCAAAAATAGAGTTGTCGAAATACAATGGAAGTGAAGACCAATGCGTTGCTTGGCTAAACAAAGCAGAAGAATACTTCAACATTTACAATATTCAATCTGACGAGGAGAAGGTGAAATATGCGTCAATGCATATGGAAGGGTACGCCTATAATTGGTACTTATGGTGGAAGAAAGACAATTTTGCCTACACTTGGAACTTGTTCAAAAATGATTTTTTTAATAGGTTTCAAGGTATCAAAGAAGATGAATTTTTCAGTAAACTTACCAGATTACAACAGGTTGGAAGCGTTGAGGAATTCACACATTAGTGGGAATCCTTATCGACACGAGTATTTGGGTTGTCTGACAAACAAAGACTCGAAACCTATTTAGGAGGTCTTAAAACGTACCTCCAAAAAGAATTAAAGTTACATGACATACCTAACGTAGAGGTAGCAAGACATAAAGCAAAAGCCGCAGAACGCAAATTGGAAGGAATAAAAACAAGAGGTGATAACCATTATCGACAAGAAAAAGAGACACAATGTAGGTACTGTGCAGATACTTGGTCACCCGGCCATCAATGCCACAAACCTCAATCATATGCCTATGAAATGGAAAATAGATCAAAGTCATCTAACAGTTACTCTGATAATAGAAAAAAGAAGAAAAACATATGTCGTCGATGCGGTGATGATTGGATCCCAGGCCATAAATGTAGGAACAATCAGACAATACAGTGCAAAATCATCAATGGAAAGGAAGTGCAAGTCTCTACACAAGAAATCATGTCCGATTCTAATACCGACACTGAATCTGAATGAAGGATGGCATTAGGAAAATACTCAAGCTTTGAGGACAAAGCTTTCCAAATGGGGAAGGCAATGCTGTGAATATTTAATTAATATTATTATTTATATATTAAATAGATTATTAGGTTAATAAGCGAAAGGGTGTAACCCTTCGCTATTCTTGCTCAAGCCCTATAAAGGCGAGCTTATTGTAACCTTATCATCATCTATCAATATATTATTATCATTTATCTCAAATATGGAAGACGGATTCGTTTCTTAACTTAGTGAACGGATACGTTCACTGCAAGCAACTTATCTTTACAGGTCCTGGTAGTATCAGATTAGAGGCTGGTTCCATTGTCTCTACAAGAGCTCGGGTAGATCCTTATCTATATTTTTTTAGATTTTCTGACTAGCAGTGCCTTTCCTTGTACATTAGACAGGCATTTGCTCTTAAGTGATGTACGAGGTAGAGATAGAGGAGCACCTTATCTTTACAGGCCCTGGTATCAGATTAGAGGCTGCTTCCATTGTCTCTACAGGAGCTTGGGTAGATCCTTATCTATCTTTTTTTAGATTTTCTGACTAGCAGTGCCTTGCTTGTACATTAGAGAGGCATTTGCTCTTAGGCGATGTTGATCTCAGAGCTCTTTCGCAGTGGCTACATAGATTATCTCCTTCTTTTACTCTGTCCAAGACACTGGGGGTAAAGCGTCGGAAAACCATTTAGTTGGACAACAATAGGACTGGCCAGCATTGTTCTCTGGCCCACACCACTAGATTTTGGGATTGTTCCATGTTGAGGGCTTGTAGGAGGACTAGATTTGCTCAGAAAAATCACCCATACAAGACACTTGCTCAAAGATGCATTACTGGCTTGTACCCTGGTACTAGGAAATCTTTGACCTTGGGTATTCGGACTGCCTCTACTTTAGTCTCTACCTGAACAATTGACAAGAGCGTTTTGATGCCACACGAGATTTCTCGCTGAGGCCCTATTAGGTGAGACCGCTTATTAGATGACTTCCCTAGCTAATCTCTCAACTCTATCAGATGGCCATCATCCTCTTTCCTTGAAGGTAGAGTTAGGTTGGGTTCACCTTGACTATCTATTAAATTTATCTTACCAACCTCTGTATCCTTTGCTGGAATTCTTTTAAAGATAATAATAAACAACTAGCCTTTATCAGTTTTGTTCTTTGTTTTACAAACTACGGGCAATCTCCAATATAAAACTTATTTTTTTAGAATTAAATCTTCAAGCCGTTTTCATCAAAAGATGGGCATCTATTCTGTAATTGGACAACATGTTTTTTGTAACAGATCTTGTGAATGTATCATCGTTTTGTGCTAGGTGTGGAAACTAACGATTTCATTTTAAAAATTGTGATCATATTTTCAACATTTAAAAAAATTTCTTCTGGTTTTGCTTGGAGGTTTATATTCATCTGCCAAAAAATATTTCTTCTAATTTTTGAAGTCCCTATTTCATTGCAAAAAAAGCACTTGAAGAAATAAATACATCTGAAATCTAGTTGTACAAAAATTGTCCACCAATCTGTCTTCTGACTAGACTCTTCAAACCATGATCCTGAGCTTTAAATACAAATGGATGTTTATCTACCAAGTTACCAACACTATGCCAATATAAAAGATACTCACAAGGTCTCATATGCTGTGTAAAAAATCCATGTCATTTGGACCATGCCTACCACTATGGTTCTAAACAAAAGCATTTTTTTGGCATGCCGTAGTCAGGGTGTCTTTCTCTGATAAATGTCTGAATCTGCTACGGTCTTGATAAAAAGTCATGTGTGGGCTGCTTTGTGAGTACTGCTCTGTGAGGGCCATGTTTTTCTAGTTTGTATTAGTTGGTTATCAAATAGGTATGGCAATCACTCATAGAAATCGGGTTTTATTTTCCTCTGCACCTATCCATTGCCTTTGCCAATGCCACTACCAGAGCGGGAATGATTGTCTTCATTGATTAGTTATGTTGTTACTTTCACAGGAAACAGGACATTTATGTAGTTGCCTCGGTCATATTTTTGCTACGGGTTGAATCTCATTCTTGCCGTTGAATGTTGAATGATTGTGCTTTTATTTGAAGATATTATTGTTGCTGATAATAGCAATACTTCTTAGCCTGAGTCTTATGCAGATGCAACGTCATCAGATAGAAATAAATATTGTAAAAACATTTTTCTACTACTAGTCTGTTGAATTTTCTTGGCTATGTTTGTCTGTCAAATTTCTTTGCCCATCGAATATATTACACACAGGCTGTTGTTCTTAATGCTCTAGCTTTATCCATAATTATTAGATCCGATCTGTCTGGATTGGAACTGGTTGGTCGAGACCCTTTAACCCCTAAACCAGTGGCTGAACTGGATTTGGCTTGTTGGGACTGGTTCAAACCCTTCAACACCTGTATTGGTGGCTGAACCAGACTGGAGCATTGAACTGACTGGTTCAGACCGATTCAGCTGATTCAAAACCGGTTCATAGTCAGTTCAGACCAGCAGGATTATCAGTGTTTTGGGAGATGGAAAAAACAAAAAATAAAGGTGAAAACAAAGAGAAACCCCATTCCCCCTCCCTCCCGAACACCCCAAAAAAACAAACTTCACATATTTGTTGCCTAGTAGTTTGGATTTACTTTGATGTGTGTGTGTGTTTAGTTTGGAATCTGGATTTACTTTGATGTGTGTGTCTGTGTGTGTGTTTAGTTTGGAATCTGGATTTACTTTGATGTGTGTGTGTGTGTGTTTGGAATCTGGATTTACTTTGATATGTGTGTGTGTGTGTGTGTTTAGTTTGGATCTAGATTTACTTTGATATGTGTGTGTGTGTGTGTATTAAATTTTGGATATTTTATGTATTTTTAGTAGACCAATTCATAAGTGTGTGTGTGTGCCTATTAAATTTTGAATATTTTATGTATTTTTAGTACACCAGTTCATAAAACCTGTTCACATGTCCAGATCAATACTGGTCTGACCCTCAGCCAGTTCTGGTTCTGATAACATTGGTTTAATCTGCAAAAAAACTGGCATTTTACTCTAGTGTACCCTATAGGGAATAAGATAAGATATTTTTATTGATGTCTACAAATGGCCAAAGAAATGGACTAGAAAATGCAAGCAATTGATATTTGTATTATACACATCCATGGTTGGGAAGTTACCGTGGGGCTTAGCACCTCTAGTTACCAAGATAGGCTGGAAAAAAAGAGGTGATAAGGCTAGTGGTGCAAAGTCTAGAAAGTCCTGCAATACCATGTCTGTGACGGATCACCTTGGGTATGTTTAATGCTAGACATTGCTAATTGGGATAGTGAAATAAAGTTGCAAGAGATTCTCCAGAATCATGAAACAAGTAGTGATAAATCCCCCAGATCTCATTATATTTTGGACTTCTTAAGATAAAGTGCTCCTTCATCTCAATCTCCTGGAGATGGTAAAATTAGCATATCCAACCAAAAGAGAGAGAGGTCTCAAAATCCAAGCACGAGTTCAAGTGAGGAAGAGGCTCTCTTTATAAGGAGAGTAGCTCAACTTCCTTTACAACAAAATAATAATAAATCCCTAGATCTAACCTAGGGTGGAGTAAACAACCAAAAACACTCCACGAACCCTCCCAACAAAATCCAAAAAAAGTGGTGGTCAAAGCCACAAGTACAATGCATCCATCAAAAGGAGGTCCAAAGAATGAGAGCGCCTCTTTCAAAGGAATAACAAATACCAAGTGGTGTCCAAGTCAAGCCTCCAAAGGCTTCTCCAAGGCAACACTCCTCAAGAAAGTGGTCTCCAAAGGCATGCATAAACCTAATGTCTAGGGTTTGACCCCTCTAGGACTTCTAGTCTCTAGATGCCAACGATCTGGTGTTTGATATAGCAGGTAGGGGAAAACAATTCCTGATAGTTGGCACGAAATATCAAGCAGCTGATTTAGTAGCATCAGTTGCTACACCTTCATAAAAATGCAAAATGGCCCCTTCAAAGTGGAATGCTTCAACAATTCAAAGCCTCCAAGGTGGACGTTCCACAAATGATGGCATGGAATGATTCTATGGTGGTCTCCAAAGGTGACAAATAAGCAAAAACCCTCCAACAAATGGTCCAAAAGGAATGAAGAAGCCCTAGATCTGAAATGTCCCTCCATAAAGCAAGCTCCAAGGGTAGACGTCTTCTCCAAATAAGGCAAGAAACCTTCCCACAAATGGCTGTTCTACCAAATATGCAAGTTTAGCCCTCCTCCAAGTGGACAAATTCTAGAAATCTCCTCAATTAAGACAGCGTCATGGCATACATAAATGCAAGGAGCCTCCCAAAGGTTGTAGTGATTCTAAGAATAGGCTAGAAGGAGAAGGCTGTCCCAAACTCTCTGAAATCTGCCGCAGGACGTCACTTTATTCAGTCCACCATGCTGCTACAGGATCATTTATTCTGCTGTTTTAGGGCTACTGCTACAGGCAACCACCATTTGGATCACTTATTCCACTGTTTGGCAACCTTTAATACATAGAAATTAGAAAACTATCTTTTGGGGCTGCAGCTGCAGGAAATCACTTCATATTATGCTCAGAATATGCCCAGACCTGAAAGTAATGCTTCTTACTCCTGTTTTTTATGCACAGGTTTGCCCAGATTTGCCCTTTACTGCTGTTTTGGAGGCTACAAACAGATTGGAGTAAGAGATACCAGGGTGTAGGTTACAAATTGCACACATGGTGACCACAAAATTTATCCAAATTCATCTTTTATTCCAGCGTTGACTGTCATAAATTGCCATCTTTTAGGGCTGACCTTGTACTTGCCTTAAAAATTATTCTGTTATATGCCAAAGTCTGCTGGAGGAAACCTAAAACAGGTTTGAAAGCTTGTGATCCATGGCACATCATGACTTGAAACGATGCTCCATATTAGGCTAGACGCCTCTATTTCTATTAGAAAAAACACAAAAAATAGGTCAGGGCCGACCCTTAGACTACAAATAGGGATGGCTGGCCTATTTAATTGAACCATTCCTTTGATCAGGGCCAGTCTAAATGCCTCAAACACTTCCCCAACAGGCCTTATCACCATTCATGCTAGAGCAGAACTCACCATGCCATGTCATCCCTAAAACGACCATTGAAATAGCCAAATTGGTGTAGCCAGGTCATCATCTTCTGTTAGCGGTTGGTACTCATCAAAACTCTAGGTAGCAACACTCCAGCATCCGCATTAAACTTCTGTTTAACTGCTGCATATGATTCTTCTGTAGGTTTTTAGCAGATTAGGGGCTGGTCTGGTCACTGGTGCATAAGACTTCAGCATGTGATATGGCTGTAGAAAAGAATGCCCAGGGACTTCTCAGAAAAGGTCTAGAATGACTGCTGGCTTCATCAAGATGCAAACCCACTGAGAATGTGACAAAACCACAAGTGAACACCCATGCCATATGGGGGGTAACATGTGCATTAACTGAAAACTTTAGTGGTAGTTGGGCTCAAGTTGATGGCCTAAAGTGGGCACTGGTTGGAGAGATTGAGCAGTTATGAAGTAAAACGAATATTGGAGACTGGAGGGGAGGGAGGGCCTTTCATTGTATATACAGTATCTATTCAGTGGGGAAAAAGCATTGAGGGTGTGCATAATCATTACAGATAGCTTCCTTAAATTTTCACATAAACATAAAGTGGGCTTTTGGAGGGAATATAATTGAAACAACTACTCAACATTTTATGACAAAAACATTTGGAGTGTTATGAGTGGAAAATTGAGATGAGGTAAATACTAAATTCATTGTGATTAGAAACATAAATGTTATAGAGATATTCTAATTGAGTTCTTTGTTGCATAACTGGCTCTATTCTTTGACAATAAGTTTGAGATTGCTGTGTGCTTTTTGTACTTACAATTTATAACTTGTAAGGTATACTTTGGTTATATAGGTCAAGCGGTATATTGATTTGTACTCCAAATCGTCCATTATTGGATTTTCCCCAGAAGATTTGGTTCAATTAGAAGATATTTATGCTCAATCACAAGCTACCTTTTCAAGTGTTAGAGAGGAACAATCATCCTCTGAAGATTGTTTTGATAATGGAAAATGTGAAATGAAAATATCTATATTGCAAAGACAGATTGATGCTTATTATAAATACCTCGAAGCAACTGCTGAGCTTGCTCGATCCAAATGGACACAATTTGGTCTGAAAACAATGATTTTCGGGCTCGTTCTCTTGCTACTTTCAGTTGCTGTGCATTTAACTGCATTATCAAGTGTTGGAAAGATTATGGTGGTTTGTTCAAAGGAACAGTACAAACTACTGGAGCATTATGAAATGTTGGAGGCATGCTTCCCCTGGAGGAAATTGGTTTTCATCGGATCATCCTCAACTCTTTTTGGAATTTTATGCTTCCCATTTGCCTTCTGTATTTCTGAAGGTGTGGGTTTTCCTCAGGCAGTTGATGCTTTGAAACAGAATGGTTTCCTTTTAGTTGTGGGAACCTTCACTATGGGTTCAGCAATTGGTTATTTATCACCATTGAAGGTTAATTCATATGGAGAGAGGAAGCAGTGCTGCTCCATAAGTGAGATTAAGCTGGGTTCCTCCGTGACTTATCGGGGAAATCTGCTAAGATGTGTGGCAGCTATGTCTACTGTCATCATGCGTGCAAGCAGTTTTCTTTCAAACAGCTTTATTCGTAAGTCTTTTCTGTAACTTTTTTATTTCTATTATAAACTTAGAGCACTGTTTCTCTAAATGTTGCATTTCTATGTCAAGCTTTAAGTCAATTAGTTGCAAAGGAGTGAAATGGATTTTAAAGTTGTAAACATCTGAAATGAGATTTTTATTTATTTATTTTTGGATTTGGTTTAGTTGTTGAGGGAGGGGTGGCAAATTTTCTTCTGGCTTCAACAGGAGTCTTAACTCTTCAGTCTGCTATTCAGAATGACTCTATGGTTTTCAAGGTAATAAACATTAAAGATTCTATGTGTATTTTTGAAATATGGCATGGGGGTATAAATAATGATGTTCTTTCTTCTGCAATTAACTATTCAATAGTGATAAAATCATATATGCATCTGGAAGGTGGGTGCAATGAAATAATTTATTTTTTAATCGCTGGATTGAAACATCAATTTCAGACCTCTGTCATCTTTTGCAGGCAGTCTTGTTTCTGATACTAAACACTCTTCTTGGTGTCATTGGGGGAAATGGGGTGTCAAAAGAAACAGTAATTCAACCAGTACGAAATGCTTATTCTTCTGCAATCTTCAATAGTATATCCATGCATAGTTCTACGGCAATTTTGGCTGCAGTTCTTCCTCTCATCATTCTAATACTGCTAATCTCTCAGTGGTTTCGAGTGAAGCATTTTTCATGGGACAGATATTGTTGGTATACCTTTTACAGTGGGGTAATTCTAAGTTACCTTTTGATACTCTTCCATTGGATTTTGGAAGATACAACCTTTATGCCATCTATCGCTCTTCTGAATTTGCTGAAAGATACTGCAAGACTTCTGTTTCCACGCCTAGTTTATCTTCTTACCGCTGGGCTGACAATATTTTTGTTCTATAAAAGTCAATCAACATTGGAGAGGGTTAATTGTACTTTCAAGGATAGCACAACTGTAGCAGTGGTAACCATGTTATCAGTGTGGAGTTCAAGTATTTTATTGTTGCTGGGGAAGCAGG
Source organism: Larix kaempferi (assembly GCA_027924585.1). Classification (NCBI taxonomy): domain Eukaryota; kingdom Viridiplantae; phylum Streptophyta; class Pinopsida; order Pinales; family Pinaceae; genus Larix; species Larix kaempferi. The sequence continues at coordinate 14,335,462 of BSBM01000510.1, read as the reverse complement.
GCCCTTTTATATTATTGATTGCCATTTTGCAAGGTATGCTTATTTAACTCTCAAACTATCATGTGGACTCTTTTCATGAAATGTTGTATATATATATATATATATTTAACAATAACTGATATATTTGCATTAGAAAGGATGCAGCCTAACCAGTTGGCATTGTAGTTCAAAAATGCTATTTCCAGTCTGGGGCCTGCCAGAGTTCCAAGTTTGGAAACAAACTAGCAGTTTCATCTATTCTGTCATATCAAATATTGCTGATATCACTAAGGCTACTATATTTCCTTGCATACTGTCCCATTAAAAGCGAAAATTGCAATACATCTACTACAGACAGGAGATTAAAAAGCTGGCCCATGCCCTTGAAGTCCTCTAGTGCAGAGTATGTAACTGGATTAGCCTCCTCCTTTGAAACCTTCTCTTCCTTTACAGCTCAAAGCCCCGACCAATCCATCTCTCCAAATACAGGTTGAACATAATGCGAAGCACCACCACATGCATTTTATCCAATTAAAGCCTTAGTTGGGTAGCCTCATAATCATCTGAAGATTGAGTTTTGTGTGATTTAGGCTGGAGAACAAGTAACAACCATATTCGAAGTACCTTTCTTGAAGCCCAAAGCAGAGAAGAGTCTTGGCTGTGATTGCTCCTTTTTCCATAATCGAAGATATATTACTTTTTTTTCCTTGACATTTTGCTTCTTAATGTCTAGTGAATGTGAAAAAGATCAACTTTGGGTTTTTGCAAACCTTATGTTGTAGATGTTCCACCTGGCTGAATCTCCTCCCTGGATACCAAAGCTGAAGGAAAATGTGTTAAGGATAAAACACTGTCTTTAAAAGGCTCATTAGATGTCTGCTTCTGTGTAAGAATTTCACCTGAATCTACATCTAGTACTGATTTACCCTCCACTCTGTCCTTACTTACTGACCCTCTGGTTGTTGTTCATATGTCTCTGTGGTTGAAGGAACTTGTGAGGCTTCTGGCTTTGACCTCTTATTACTCTTTTCTTGCTTCTGAGGAGTATTAACTACACACTGCTGTGCCATCTGCTTTGAAATATCAACTGTCTCAACAGCCAAAGTGGCTATTGAACTGGTAGCAACCTCAATTTTTGGACCTGTATTAGTATCAGTTTTTGGAGTATCATTCTTTTTCTTCTGCTGTGTATTTCCCTGTAATATGTCCTGAATCTGTCCCCAACTATCTTTATTTGCCAGCTTTCTAATCCAAAATTTGTTACATGTAGATAGGGAGAAGATCCTAATTCTACTCTTCCTTTTGATATAAAATGATGTGGGTCATACCTCCATACTTTTCCTTGACTGAAATTCAACTCTTTTAACGTCCTTTCCACAATGACTTGAGCTGCTTTAAATTTCACTAGAAATGCACCTACTTTAACAGGTAAATAAAAAGTGATCTTATGATTTTTGGATCCAAAGTGAATGAAATCTGAGCCTCTGTCGGATGTATTCCAAATCAAATATTCTCGGGGTTAGATAGACAAGCAACAGGAAAGGCTTCAATTCTGAACCATAGATTCTCAAAACTGTGTAATTCTCAAACAGATAACAATCTTCTACTTCAGTATCTGGGCTTAACTGCAGCAGGTTTCTACATTTAGGAAAGATTCTAGGAGGTGGACCCCCTTAGAAAACATATGCACTGTATACATGAACGTGTTAACAAATTGGGAAAACCCTTTCTTCTTTGCATGTTTTCTGACTAAGGAAGTCCATTCTGTAACTGGCGAAGGATGTCTGATTTCATCTTCTCTATTTATCTCAATATGTTGGAAATTCAGGATTTGAAAGTACAAGATAAGATAAACCAGATAGGATGGATATCTAAAGAATTTGGTGGAATTGAAATTTATGAGCTGTAATGGCCTCTGCAAGATATTGAGCATAATTGAACTTGACCAAAGGGGTATTAGATGGAGGAAAAATGGTTGACCTGAAACCCAAGATAGCTTCATCAACAGTTTTATCATTATCATACCCTAAAGTTAAACACATAATAGAAATGACTTCCTTAGAGGTGTCAGGAAAGATATCTGATTTATAAGGTGGAGGAGCATTAGGTACATAAGCATCTTTAGGCAGATATCTAGCTAACAGTTTTCATTTCTGAGTCTGGTTGAGGGATTTATAACTAGCAAGTAAAGCTTCTTCATCAAGATTGTGAGTGTCAGGGTTTTCTGGAAGAATTAACATCTGAGAATGATATTAGCATTTAAATTCTGCACACAAAGCTACAAATGCCAGGAAATGATAGGCTTCAGGAACGATGGCTTTGGAAAGGTCCGACTCCCAAGCAGGAATTTGGTCTCGGGAATCTCTGAATCTTCCCCACGTAGCTTGTCTAAGTTTGTATGGGTCAAAACAGTTTCACGGACTTTAATATCTCTATCAATCAAGTGTTCCTCATCTGAATGGGTTTGAATAGGATGAGTAGAAAGTTGAGGTTTCTTTACAGGGGCCATTTACAAAAAGAAGCAAAGCAAGAAACCTAAAGGAAATTTTTCTACAGAGAACACCCAATTCTTAAGCTTCTTGGTTCTCTGACTGATGAGCTTGATAACCTTAGGCAACCTTAATGGCGTATCTTGGCAACAATTCCCTTTTCATATCACCTTTTTGCACTTATTTGGAAATTGGAAAAGTATAGAAATAGCATTAAAATCAACCTCCATTTGGCACATTTTGATTTATCCGTGATATAACTCCAGCCCACTTGCTGATGTCACCTCACGGCTCACACTAACCCCACTTTACGCCTTTATTCCTAAAGTGATAACGGATAGGTCATGAAGTGGTTTTAATAAACCACCTTCGCGACCTGAAATACATATAAAGCTGCCACATCAACAGAGTGGTTTGGGACCTCAGGTCGATAGCATAAAGATGAAGTTCGATGGAGTTTGTGATCCGAAATAAATCTCCACCATTGATCAAGTGAAATGATGACCATTATATCTGGGTATAACCCAGCTCGTCTATAACACCTTAAACATATAAGCTGTGCATTTTATCATCATAAATTATATCTGGACGTTCAATTTAATTCTTTCTCGATCATTAAACCTGAAAAATGTAATTCTGGCATCATCAGATTTTTTGGATTTCCTCCAAGAAATTCTCTGTTACAACAGTTCGTGCAGAGGTCCAAGAGCCAAGAGAGGCAAGGACAAAAACGTTTAAAGGTTTTATGCAGAAACCAGCATTCGATGAAAAACCTAATACATGGATCTGTCCCAGAAGAGAGCAGTATGCAACCTTGAACTATGAAGAACACAGTTGAGGAGGTGTAACATCTTCCAGAAATGAGGAGTTGCATTACCATCCATGCTCAAAGAGGCGCCCAATTCTAATGTTTGTACTTTGAGGTTCAGTAAGACAGTCGAGATCTTTATTTGCTGGAGGTTTCCTGCCATGGATCTCTCCAAGGTAATCTATGAGGCTTACTGTGTGCAGTTTAGCTTTGACACCTGTAGTTCACATGTATCCCTGTTCCCACAGCTAGCAACACTAATACTAACATGTAGATGACAGCACTGCTGTAATAAACATCCAAGCTTTAGGCCTATGTATGTTGAATCCCAGTGGTTAAAAAAATGGAACCAGCAACATAGGAAGTAGATCTGTGAAGAATTGTTTGCAGTCATAGGGTGGTCAATTTCAGATCACACTGATAGGCTCTGAACTGTACATTGTGTCATAGTGTGTTTTAGCTAATAAGGCCTGGAATTACTTGCTAAGTTGCTCCCTCATGTAGCATAGAATGTCTCCTAAATAAAAAATTACCATCTGATTGTAGATTGAGAATGACATAATGGAAGAACTGTTACTCAACTGGGGATTGATTTCTAGGATTGTAACTCTTCATTTGTTTGATTGATCATTAAAATCCTTTAAGAGCGATGGAAGATTCCATCATTCTCTCAAATATATTCAAGCCTACATGATGGTCTGCTTTCCATCAACGTTTGAGGTTGCAATGCCCTCCTGAACCTTCAACGTGCTCCTGTAACAGACCATATTTTTACAAATACAAATAAATCCCATGAACAGTCTGAGACTCTGAAATCTTTTACATTTGTGAACTTTATGATCAGGTTGTTTCATTATATTTATTTTGCAAGGGGAGTGGAAAGATTCCATTATCATTTTTTAAAAGTTATATAGTAGATTAAGTGAGATCATTCTTCTCTATATCTTTTATCATGATGTGTTCATACATGATTTTTTGCTTTTTTTAAGAATGTAAAAGACTGCTACTATTTGCTTGAAGAGGCTTATCATGGCTTCTTTAGGGATATTTTTTCTATCTTTTGTTCGTACATTATGTAGTACTTAGTTAATCTTTGACAGGGTGGTGCATCTTGCAATTGCAAAATATTGTGAAGAAAGAGAAAGAACCTGATGCCACGAAGAATGATCGGAGGTCAGACCCCTTGCCAGTTATCCAGTGGAGCCTCCTTGCTGTGCAGTTATTTTTCTGCACAGGTCATAGGTAATATGCAGGGGAACTTCTTCTATAAGATATTCAAGTATTTCCTGAGTCCTTCACTCTGTTGTAACTTGTTTCTGGTTTAGCTGTTTTCTTGTTAACCTGAGTATTAGTAACCTGTTGGGAGGAGTAATTTTCCTATTGCATTTTGAAATGATATAATTTAAGAGCCAATATCCAGTTGATCTAGTCTATACTGTGTTTGTTGTTTTTTGTCTATTGTTTTATAAATGTTTTTTTTCAATATGAGTTCTTTTAAAACTTATAAAACTATAACTCTTATCCTGCATATCTGTTAATTGTTGATTATGCCTCAGCTTTGGATGTACACTGGCTATCTTGCCCCAAATGAACGATATTGTACATGCTATAGAAGCCAGGATCCTTAACATGTTGTGCTGACATTTGGAATCTCATGTAAGTTACTATGGTTCATGGGAGCAGGTGCAGGTGTGGGTACAGTGATGCCATTTGGGAAATCCAGGTTTGTCAGTGTACAGCGGTGCATCAACATATGTGTGTGTGCTTATATAAAATATTATACATATATTATAACAACTTACATGATAAGGCCTTTTGGAGTCTGATTGGAATGAGGTATTTGGCCATTAATTAAGATATGTATACATATATTATTGTGGTTTCCTGTTAATCATTTTATGTGTTTACTGATGAGGTAGGGCTGGCCTATATTTTTAACCCAGTCCCTCATAAGTTTGTTTTTTTCCTTGTAATATATTTATCTAGTTCTTCTGGTTTAATTCATTTTTTGTTTTGTTTTGTTTATGTTTTCTTCTTTCATTGGGGATGCTCCCTGTTCCCAGTGGGGGACATAGGGATGTCACCCGACTAGGCACTAGGGATGAAGGGTGCATCCTTGGGATGCTTGGGAATTCCATTCTGCAGTTGGCTGTGCAATGGGGGTCTCAAGTACCTTGATGACAGGGGTTGCTTCTACATCTTGGCTTCGATCCTGTTATCACACAACTTGTAGATGCCCCAAAAGGTGATCCTATCCAGGATGGTAGAGGTGCTAGGAAACTAAAGAGGTGACCTAAGAGGGCTTCGATTCCCAAGGATAAATGGTTGTCAAGCTAATCGAGGCACTCTTCACTTTAGATCAAACTAACGCAAGACCAAGGGGGAGACCCTAGCTAGCTAATGAAGGCTAGCGAACCTACTCTAGACACTCTAGGATGATGTAAAGTGGAAAAGAAAGAGAGTTCAAGAGTAAGTAGATCTAGATCTATGGAAGATGAGTGGCAAATAGAGTTAGGGCTTGATTGAGGAGGCTTATGCAAAGGTAAATGCTCAACCAAGGAATGAATGTGCCACTAATGGAGTTAAACAAGTAGATCTAGATAGATCTAGTGCCGATCTAAGAGACCCAAATGAGATCCACCTATGATTTGGTCAAAATGGAGTGAGGTGGGTCCCACTTAGTGAAATTAGGATAGGATAGGCACTAAAAAGGTTGCTAGATGACAGATCTGGAGTTTAAAGGACAAAATAGCAACACCCAAGTGACAGATTTGGAAAATTGACTAAAAACCCACTAGTGCGTCCTCCCCTAGAGATGGCCAGTGCTTGGATCTGAGGGTAAATGGAGTCGGATTTTCACCAAACTTGGTCGTTAAGGTTTATTAATTATTTACGAAGTGGGTTTTAGTTATTAAGCCCAAATTATCGCCAGATCTATCAGATCTATAAAACAAGGGTTTTAACAATGAGGGTTTTGAATGACAATTGGGTAGAATGGATGAAAATCAATACACACCTTGTAGATCTTACCTCAAATGCTTGCGGCCGCCAAGTACATTGATGATCCTTTCAACTAGTTAGAATTCCAAGTGAGATCCAGTTGATTTCAAGCTAAAACGTGTGGGTCCAAGGAGGAAGTGTGTTGTCTTTACCTGCAAAATTCAAACAACCCAAGTTAGATTTGATCCACAGATGAAAGAACAACTATGCATGGCATATCACAGAGAATAAACCAATGGACAACAATAAATAATATGACCAAATAATATCATAAAGTGACCAAGAGACCAAATCGTGCCCCCCTCAAGATTACAATAAAATATCCAAATAATAGCCCGGAGTGTGTGTGGACCCCACTGAATGTTGCAAGCTGTGTCGGAAGGTGTGGGATGCACTAAAAAAATCCTCTAAACAAACCTCATGCCAATTCCTTGCCTCAATTGCCCAAATCGATTTCTTCAGTGACCATTTCTTCCATTTTTTTATCCTCGGAAAACCACTTGAAAAATAATAAAATGCCTGTACCTCTCTTCCTGGTGTCCCAGGCACAAATCTGACTACATCAAAATGTCTGGGAGTATGGTAATATGGTAATAACAAGTGGTTGGACCCCATACTCCCTCTGTAGTGCCCTAGGAGAACCAAATAGATATCAAAATGTGCTGCCAGGCCATTTTATAATGGCAATTATGCAATAAAGTGATAATCTGACTATAACCTCATTTGAAAGTGCCTGAAATTGATACCTGAGTGTGCCAATGAACTCAGAAGGCCCAACTGTAGTAGATATGAGTACTCATACACCATGTGGCCACCTGGATAATCATATTGAAGCTCAACCATGCCCGGACAAATAAAAATAATGGTTTGTAAATAGTAATAATAATAAAAATCCACCAAACCATCATATGAAATCTATGTCTGCTGCATGGAACCATCAAGTGGGCATCATAGGACCATAAATAATCAATCTCGAACATCATCGATCCAACTCATCTCAGATCCTGCGGTTGACCAGATCAAGATTGACCAAAATAATGACTGATGCTGCAAGTGCAAATGGATAAGATATTCTCCTTTAATTATTTCAATAGCAAGACTAAAGTATAAAGTAGCATTTCACTAGCGATTAAGCAATTAACACATTAAATATAAGTCCAAAATCAAAACAATCAATTACTCAGAAGAGACCCTCAAGTGTATACTCATTTCATGGACGTGACCATTTTGCTAGGAATGGGTGAAGGTGGGAAATGCAAGGCTAGGACAAGGGGATGACTTTACAAACTCAACACTGTGACACTTTGGATAAGGGAAAGGGAAACCACCTAAGCATATGTTTGATAGAAAACACACAAGGAATGGCAGTGTCTCACAAATGGAATGAGTTGATTTGAGGAGTGTTTATTCAACTTTTAGCAAATGCCTACAACTCACATCCAAGCTTGAACCAACTTTGTGAGGATCTTTTCTAGAACCACCGTGACTGGGTGCATAGCTAATCGTAATTTGAGGTTGTAGGGGACACTTAGAATTAGCTGTCCCTTACTCCATCTCACATCCCAACCTGTAGGCTCCGTGAGGAATTTAATCATTACTTTTTTATCATGGCCGACAGTCTTTGGATTTAGCATACATTTAACCACTGCTTTTTAGGCCTTATAACCCTTTGGATTTTTGTATGTGCTTAGAACCACAACGAATCACGGCTTTCATCCGGGGTGCTTTTTTCATTTCATTTCATAGCGCTCTTTCATTGTGCTGAAAAGCACAGTTTTAGTTTATAATCATGGGCTTGCATATAAGATATAATAATGAGTCACATATGCATGTAATGATGGTAGTACATTTTGCTTCAAATCTAGCCAACACAACTCAGGAAACTAGGGGGATCATCCACAATCAGGACCAAACATCGGGGGCAACCGACCAGAGAGGTCAAGGCTTCAAATCCAACTCACCTAAGCTCAGGAACCAACACCAGTGGTTTCCCCTGGCTTAGAAGGATCAAGGCTTCGGTAAGTTCTGTTGCACAACTCAGAGCCGAGACACAAATCAACAGGGAAACTATCCAACATAGAGGCAAAAGTGGGGAGGTCCTCCATATCACAGGCTGAGGTGTAAGTCAAGGTAAAACCAGTATGGAAGAGAACGGATGGATGGGGAAAGTGATAGGTGATGCCATAACTAGCAAGCCATAAAGGTGGGAATGACCACATCCATACTACTTAAGAGGGTGAAACCAACGAGTATAAACAAGAAAATCTTATTCTGAGTAATTAAATCACTTAGATTCCAGACAATCAATCAATAACCATATCCATATATATATATCGCCAGATCATGACCACTAAATACCTAGTCAAGCTACTAAGATAAGCAAAAGAGCATAATAAGAGTATCCAATGCACAACCATATACCTGCTGGGTCATGTACCTGTATCTGTCATCTGGACCATCAATCATCACTGGAACACTGCTGTTGTACAACTTTGGGCACTGCACTGTATGGAAGAAAATGGTCACCTCAGTCATCAAATCTGAGGTCATGAGGCTCAGTCATGGCATAAGGCTTGTCACCTCTGCTTTGGAGCTGCTCAAACTGTGAGTGATCATAAAGAAGTACTGCTGATCATAGGCTGATCTCATCAAAAATTCGTAAAGGAATGGCTCAAAAATATACAAGAAACTACTCTGCAATCATGGTAGCCCGGCTACTATGGATGTGATAACAGATCCCTCGTACGAAGGACATGAACACTGGCAACATTAAATTTAATTTATGCCAATCATGTAGCTTCCCTTGTAAATATAATACTGTGAGGAATTACTTTGGTGCACTAAATTTGAGCTTTCTAGAAGGTGGGTTTTATAATCAAAATAAAGGCTAGTTAAAATGTTATTAGAACTAGACCTGTGATCGAACCAAAAGAGCCCAAATGTGAATCGGACCGGAAACCGAAAAAAATCGATTGACCAAAAAATACATCAAATATTCATATTTTGTAAAAAAATATATATTCATGTGCATACATATGAATCCAACCTATTAATACACAAATATGCAAAGTTTCTCATATATATAGCAAGTACAGGTGCAAATAACCAAAATAGCACCGAGTGCAATACATCTTTGAAGTTTTGAACCAAAATACATCAACAAAGAGTAGGGGCGTGTTCTTTAAATAACATGAGTAGGGGCTTAGGGTTAGGTTAGAATCTTTAGGAAAGAGTTTTTATGTAGTACGACAGAGTACGATAGAGTATGGGTCCCTCGTCGTGGTGGTACGACAGAGTATGGACCGATTAGTTCGGTGGTTTTGGTTTGGTTCCATACAGAACCAATCAGGTCACAACCGGTCCAAGACAAAACCAGGGGTTTTCTGGTTTAGGCACCTAACTGGACCGGTTGGCCCTGTGAATGGGTCGGATTGACTGGTTTTATTGGTTCCGGTCTAGTTCCGATAACACTAGCTTGGATGAAGCCATGCGACAGTGGAAGCACTTGTTTAGTTAAAGGGGGTCACTTGATGAGGAGCATTCAATTTCAAGGAGCCATTTTGATTTCTTGATCATGAGTATACCACCTTGTAGGAGGGACACTTTTGCAAGAAGTGATCTATAGCATATTAGAGTTACTTTATGGGGCAATGCACATTATTCGAGGATGATTCTAGATATTTGGAGTCATGTTTCACCCTCAAGACATATTTGGGGCATTACACTTTGTTCGAGGAAATGATCTACATATTTGGAGGGGAGTCCTTTTTATGAGGACATACCATGTGGAATAGTTGATATGGTCTAATCCCTTCAACAAAGAATAAAGGCATTCTCTGAAGAAGTAGAATTATGACATATTGCAAATTGACCTATGCCAAAGTGAATGAGGTCCCAAGTCAAACTTGGACATATAAACCTGAAGAAGATCAAATGAAACATTGCTTTCACTCATGCAGAGGAGCACTAGGGTTTATGGGCTCTATAAAAGGTGCACAAGGGTTTGAGATGCCTCAATTCTACTACCCTGGGGGGGATTGAAGGTAAAACTTGATGAAGTAATCAAAGTAGTAGATTTGAGAGAAATTAGGGCTTTCTAACACCTTAATTATATGACTTGAGGATAGATTTGACAATATCAATACACACAAGCAGTACCCAGATCACAAGCCAACCGAAAGATGAGCAAAACCAAGGAAGGCGAATGGGTTGAAGATCAGTGCCTTCCAGATTAGGGCAGATGGAGTCCTCCAAGGCTGATGCCCTTGAGAACCTTCTTCAGGCTCAGGCCAAAGGTAAATACCCAGAAAGGATTTGCCAAGAAATTAAGTTGTGTGACCCAGAGAATTTTTATAAATAGTTTACAAAGGGTTTGAAATTAAATCTAAGTGATGACTATTGGAATAGAACTTGAAACAAAATAAAATAGATGGGAACTTATCTGGATGTCTTGTAGATGCTAAGTGCAATGATGCTCTAACCCCCTCGAATCAATTTCCGACCAAAATGACGAGATCCAAGATGAAAGCAATTTGCCCAAGTTGAGCTAGTGCACCCTCCCTCCTACAAAGACAAACTACTATTAGATTTGATTCACAAGAGAAAAAGTAAATGATGCAAGATAAATCAAAGAGCATAAACAGTGATCAAAGATACAATGCAAACTACTCCTTGATTATTAAACTTGTTCAATGGATATTTCCAGAGTTCCCCCACAAAATCTCTCCAAGTGAAGTCGCGCTCCTGCAATCACACACTATCTCTAGAACATATAGCATGGAATCATCATCATATAACTGGAACGTCTTAGGCTATTGGATCTACAATCAAGCACAAGAACAATCTTTGACAAAGACACAAGATTTCCCCCAAAATTTCTTTTATTGCCAAAAATCCAGAGCCAAAAATCCCTTTACAATGAGGGGGTCCTCTCTCTTAAATAGATCTGAGAGAGACCAAAACCCTAACCACTTTTTGAATGAGTGGTTGAGATTAAAAGATACAATGAAGATCATCAACGATAGAGATCTTTTTATTTTTTACATACACAAATCAATGATCAAGTCATAGAGGGGGGCGCACTTTTTTCCCAATGATGCCTTAGGAAAGGAAAATACAATATAACATCATGATATAAGTTTATAACATGAGGCAACATAAGAAGGGGTTCACTAGGGGCATAAATCACCCTAGGGGCCCACATTTTACAATGATACAATAATATAACATGATAACATATCAAATGATCAACATCTAGTGCGCCCCGAAGGAAGACATCCTCCCTAGGACCAAGGTAGCATTGTGTAAAGTCTTCCCCGGACGAAGATAATCCATGGAACATGCATGTAGAGCCATATTTCATCATAATCAACCATCCCCAAGTCATTTCCTTACCCACATTATCCAAATCGATTTTCCTAGTGAAGCCATGGTCATTTTTTATGATTAAAAACTGCCGGTTCATCATGCTGGAGAATAAAACCATAATTAAGTCCATTTCCTTTGCCCAAAGTCAACATCTGAGTGTATCAAGTGAATCAGAGGCCTCAAGAGTCAAATCCACCAATAGTGACTAAAAACACTCCATATGTCCATCAAAGTATGCATCTGAAGCCTAACACCACATCCAGTATATTAAATATGGCCATAATAATAATAATAATCACTGTAACTGCTGCGTAATGGCCACAAATAAAAAATTGAGCATGGGAATGGTGTATTGGATACATTTGGAGGATAAGTATGCAGTCTCGAACACTGCAGTCACTTCCTCGAGAAACGTGTTGACCAAGTCAAAGTACTCAAACTGAAGGTAGAGCAATAATTTGGATAGTCCTGCATGCATGATGGATGAATAATGCTCACAAGTTTATAGTTAATAATGGACTAAAACATGAAATACATAGTAGTGGCCACATAATCAAATAATATTATACCTGTGTGAGAGAAACTATCAAGTCTTTCATGAAGCCCCCTACATGCTCACTCATAGACTTAGGTAAACTGCTAGGATGAGTGAGGTGGAAAAACAAGGCTAAGATAATGGGGAAGGACTTGATAACTTCAACACTGTGGTCACTTGGACATGAGGGAAAATGGGAGACCACTTAGAAATATGTGTTGATTAAGTTGTCATTGATGCCAACAGTGCTTGGTCATTGATGCCAACAATGTATATTCATTGATGCCAAGATGTCTTGGTGCCCCTTGAGGAGCCCCTGAGAGTTAAGTAATTGTCAGTGTCTAGGGAGACCTTTTGATCTTGTCCAAGCCCAAGTTTGAAGCCCTTGGAGCCCTTGGGACAATGACAAAAGCCCTGAACACCCTGTAGAGTGTTTAAGTACCCCAAAGATGTTTTGTGGTTCCCCAGTTGTTTCTTTGGTTCCTCAGTACCACAACTTATGCCCCAGCATGATACAAAAGTGTTGAAGAAGTTGCAAGAGTCCAAATGACCCCTTCAGTGGTCATTTGTGTTTATTAAGGTCATGGTACCCCAGGAGAAGGTCTAGCAACCCCACAGGTGATGTCATGATGGATCTTGACCCTTGTAGGTCTCCTGGTGTGGTTGAGGTGGTTGAAGAAGCCTATGAAGCCCCTATGAAGCCCCTTGCTTGATGAAGAAGCCCTGAAGAAGTCCTTGGACCCACATTTGATGGCTTAATGGTCCTTGACCCCTTAAAGGTGATGATGTGGTCATTAATGACTTGATGAAGACTTGGAACCCTTGATGAAGATCTTGATGCCCATGTATCCCTTGTTGGGGTCATGGAACCCTTGGAGATGGTCATTATGCATGAGAAGGTCTGGCACCCACATAAATGGCGGCATGATGACCCTTGGACACTATATGATCATTGATGGTGCATTTGGAAATGATTTGGGTCTTGGAATCCATACATATGGTGGTTTGTAAGCCCATGATTGTTGGAGCCTTTGATATGATAGAATCCTTGGTCATGATTCCCTCATCACTTGGCGATGGAGTCCTAAGTGATGGGCTTGAAGTCCATGGAAAGTATCTTGTTTAAATATTATATGATATCCTTGAAAGAGTCCTTAAAACCCTTGCATGCGGTGCCTTGGGTCTTGAACCATGGTGATGTATGGTCCTATTTGTGGTTATATGGCTATTGGGATGTAGATGGAGGTAGATCCCACGGACGTGCCTTGATATGTTGAAGAAGACTTTGAAACTCTTGTAGTTAGTGGTATGGTCTTTGGCACCCTCATGTGTGGGGTCTTTGACGTCTTGGACACATTGAATAATTTAAGGGTATTAGACCAAGAATTTGCAAATAAACCCATCATAGGGAGATAGTCCTCGTCAAGCCATTTCCATTGATATGTGGAGCATCTTCTAACTCCTTATGGTTGAAGAGATATGAATTTTTGAAGTTGGTGTACCCCACCTTTTTGGGTGAGCCGACCTAACAAAAGAAAATTTAATTATTTGTAATTTTGAATTGCATGTCGGCCCTGTTTGAGGTAATAACTTTCCTCCACGACCTATATAAATAGAATATCAAACATTTCATTTGCTAATCAATAGGAATTTCACAACTCTTGGAGAAAAGTGCAAAATTTTGTGGAGGAGAAATTTTTGGGCATCTTTACTAAAATTGGCATAACTTTCTCATACGGAATCGGAATTACAAAATTCTTGGCTCGTTGGAAAGCTTGTTACGAGGGCTATGTGATGACATGATCTAGATTTTATTTTGGTTTGTCTATTGTTTCTTGACCTTATTATCTTCAAAAAGGTATGGCTCATGCTTCTGGGTTTCTCTTGTAATGGCACATGTCTCTCATGGATAGAGTTCATCTTTGATATTAGTATGTGAGCCTATATATTGGTATATATATTTGAAGTCATTATGGAGGATATGATGATGATGTTGCATACCTTTATGCTATGATATTATACACTTTATGATGATAATGCATGTGATAATGATGTACACTCTATGAAGTTGATGCACTCCTATACAATATGATGTACATGCATACCATAGTGTGATGATGCTCTCCTATGCATTATGATGTATACTTGATGTTGATGATGCATACACGGTGCACACTGAAGTGACAATTATGCATATTTTATGATGATGATGCATACCCTATGACGATGATGCATACCTATGATGATGATGCATGACAATGCATACCTTATGTTCAATGATACATGCATGAAATATTTACACAGTGGCATATACATATGTACTTAGTAATATTTAAACAGTGGTATGTTCAGTAAAATACACTCAGTGGCATGACAATTAGTACACAGTAATATATCTATGATGAAACACAGTGATAAATGCTTAGTTTGATATGCTCAGTGATGTTTACACAGTGATACTCAGTGATGTATGATGAAAACACAATGTGTGAGGATATAGAATTATAAATGATGCAATGACGACAATTGTACATTGATGAATAGTGGTAATTAGGAGTGAGTACATTGGTTCAGTTGAGCAGCATTAGCACAGGCTACTACATGTGCATTTGGTCTGACTCATATTGGCTGAGTTGTATGAGCAGTTGGTTTGACTCAGGTGGACTGAGTCTCGTGTACGGTTGGTTAAACTCAGATTGACTAACTCAGATGATGTGAACAACAACTTGATTGGTACAGCTAGATTGCGCATGTTGACGAGCAGTGTTGCACAGTTATGGTGCAGTGGTTAGTGGACAGTTGATGAGGAGTGGTCAGTTGATGAGCAGTGAAAGTGGTTTTGCAGTGTGGTACAGGTTGTGCAGTGTGGTTTAGATTTTGCAGTGTGATACAGGTTGTGCAGTGTGGTACAAGTGTTGGATAGCAGGTCCGCAGGATCAGTGCAGTTTGTGGTTCAATAGTTCAGTATCTATCTTCATATCAAGGTGGCAGGACGGGGCAAGGAAATTGAGGGAGCTAAGGCTTCCTTCAGGTTGTAGCCTATAAAGTAGGGGGTTGTAGCCTCCTTCCAGTTGTAGCTGGAGAATTGAAGTCTTTGTAACAAAGGGGGTTGTTGCCTCCTTCCAGTTGTTGCTGGTAAATTATTATTATAAAGGCTTCCGTGGTTTTTCCCCCAGGACTTGGGTTTCCACGTAAAAATCTTGTGTACTGTGTTTTGCTATGCTTCCTATGTGATGATGATATGATGATATGTGATGATGAACTGTAATTGTTAATAATGCTGATGATATAATGATAATGTGATAATACATTAATGAATGATGTATTGAAGAAGCAGTTGATGATTGTTAAAGTTGAAAAGTTAATAAAAAGCTATACACACTGTTCACCCCCCCCTCTCAGTGTGCTCGGTGTGTCCAACAATATGCTGGATAAAAGACACTAGGGAATGGCAGTGCCTCACAAATGGGTAGTGTGCTTGGAAGGCTTCTAGTAGAGTCTAGACAAGCATCCTTTTGCATTTAATTTATTGTCAGCTTTTTGCACATTTAACATTTAACACTTTGATCAATCTTTCACTAGCCAACCTGCAAGAGCAGGTGCCCTGAATAGCCTTGCGGGCCTCAGATAATGAATCGGTCTTGCCACCATTGCCTGCCACCGTCCATAGGTGCGATGGAGTTACCACCTTGTTGCCCTGTAGAGGAAAACAACGTTACATCATACAAGGGATGAGCAGTGTTGCACATATCGACGATATATTGGAAATATCGGATATATCGTCAAGGTTTTCCCCTTCCAATATACCAGAATTAAAATATCGCGACATTTCCGATATATTTGAATTTGTCGGCCTACTGCTGGAAAGTGCAAAAAATTGTGCCTGTTCATGACATTTTTTGTTGATTTGACATCTTGGAAACCACATCTAATGAAGCTAGGGCTTCAACAAGATAGCTTTCCTTTTGAATAAGGAGGTTAAAACAAGGTCTATTTGTTGTAGCTTTAGATATTTAAAAAATTGAAAAAAATGAGTATTATTGTATTTTTTTTGAGGTCTTGCGACACTTTCCAAGATTTTTCGATATTTTCCGCTGATACCACCAAGAAGTTATATTCCAGACCCTTGCCGATACTTTCCCCGAGACGATATATGCAACACTGGGGATGAGTGCTCGTCCCTTAGCCACTGACTAGCTACGGAAGTTTTTTATTTGCTTAGTGTTTAGCGACATTGCTTGTAGCTGACTTTTTTTTTGCATCCATTTAGATATAGTGTTTATGCATTCCGATGCTTTTTGTAAAAGTACTCATTTTCGAGGACTAAAGGATAACATCCCGGTGACATAGGCCACACACTCTAGAGCTGAGGCACAAGGTAAACATAGAGTCTATCCAACAAAGAGGTCTAAGTGGGGCGAAGTCCTCGATCTCACTAGTCAAAGTACAAGTTGAGATCAAACCAGATAATGGAAGAGACAGATGAATGGAGAAGGGTGAAAAGTGATGCCATCAAAGCAAGGGTAGGGCTAAGTCTATGTAAGGCGGAAGATATTCTAAATGTATTTGTTTATTATATTATTGTTATTCCTCCTTTGGGAGATGTCATTAATGTAATTGGTTCGGTAAGAGTCATTGAAAGAGTCAATGTAAATCCTCCTTTGTAAGTCGGGTCAATAGTACCCTCAAGAGTCATATTAAATAAGTTATTGAGTCTCCCTATGTGAAGTCAACCCAGTTAGTTAGGTGAAGCTGGCCCTGTTGGGGAAAAAGTCACGCAACTGAAGAATATAAATAGAGAAGTCGAGTTGCTCATTTGTATCATTCATTCACTCACTTAACTTCGCATAGGAGAGAGAGAGAAGTTTGTTGGTGAAGGAGAGAAGCTGTTTTGTCTTGGGGTTTTGTTTTGTACTTGGTGAATTCTATATTGAGGAAGTTTTGCCGGGGTTTTCTCCCTTGTGGTTTACCCAAGAGAAATATTGTGTTCTTTGTGATTGTTGTGCTTGTCTTTCTTTCAGTGATTATATTGTTTAATGTTAGTATGCTAAACAAGTAAAAACTCAACAATGTAATGACCTTACACTTGGGACTCTCTAACAACTCACAACATAGGTTCTCAAACCATGAAGCTCAGAATGCCATTGTTAGTACAACATCCATAGTCACAGTAATTAAAATAAACTATAGAGCAACTATAACATCCAAATAATATATATATATATATATATATATATATATATATACACCTCTGCTCAAGCATATACCTATCTCTAAAAACATCTGCAACTGACTGTGGGAAAAGAACATCACCAACTAACTGCTCTACTCTGAATGAACCATGACTACACCAAAATCATCTCAATGTGGTCATGTAGGATAAGTCATGACAAGGGGGCAAACTGATGCTACTGGCTCAGAAATAACTTCATCACCACTGAAAAATAGGCTCATCTCAACCACAGGACTGGCTCATGAGTGTGAAAAAATTTGGTCTGCATCATGGTAGCCCAGCTACAATGTATGTGATAAACATCTGGCTTCAGCTGGGACACGTGCTCTAATGAAGAGAGTGCTTGAGAACCTCAAAAATCTCCGGTTCGCAACACTCTGCTAATCAAGTCTTCGAACATGCACTCGAGCGTCTGCATCGTCGTCAAATATGTACCAATATCTGCAGATCGAATATTAGGCCTATAATAAAAATATAAACATAAACAAAGGTAAAATGCATAAAAGAACAAATATTGAAAATTAAAATACTATTCTACTAACTGAAAGTAAAAAAATTGTTTTATTGTTTTGCAAGAAAAATAAAAATTAAAGGCACTCAAGTAAACAAGCTGCTAGACTCAATGGAAAAGACACAACTAACTACTGCTCAAGTGAGCTTATTCGGTTTCCTACCTACCCTACTCTACCCCCCTTAGACATGTATTAAGTGAAATCATAGATCCAGTGCAACCATTCATCAAACAGATTAATGATTCTTCCTTGATGCCTTTTAACAAAACAAGTCAAGATTAAGTTAATGATTAGTGAATTTAATACTATGATTTTCCTGACTTGTTCAAAAGTTGAAAAAGGATTGGAATGGTACAAAATGAAATCATGCCAAGGAGAAGACTGATTTATGCAAACATCCTCCATCAAAATATTGATAGGATCCTAGAAATTATGCAAGCTATTGTTCAAAATGCATGGAGGGAAAAGATTTGACAAAAGATTCAATTCCCCTTGACTCAAACTGTGTTTCCGCCTAATTCTCACCTCAGGTCACGTGGCAGAAATATTCAAGCCACTGGGTGCGACCTTGGGGGCAAGTAAGAGTCAAGTGCTGTCACTTGATCTTGACTCCTCCATCTAGGCTTTCTCCTAGTGAAGCCAAGGGGGGTGGTCCCTATTACAATAATCTAAGGTTGTTAATCTATGAAAGGAAAAAACAACTATTCTAGGAGTTAAGATGAAATACCTTAAAAATAAACCATAAATCACCGCAATATGAAATTAAAACCCACAACTTTTAAGATACAACACCATTCATGGCATTGGTAAAAATTAACTTAAACATAAAACATAAAAAAGGAAATATTAAAGATCAGTGCAGATGAAAATGGAGAGCTTGTGAGGGTTTTTTCTGTGGTCTCGATGAAAGTATTGCAGTGTCTTAGTTGGTAAATTTTAAGATTATTAAATGAGTGGATTAGGGAATGGGTTACTTCTTGGTTTGGCCCACTAATACTAATCTTCTCGAACTGAGCGCTAAAGCGGCTTTACCAAGGGTCCAACAGGGCGAGGCATAACCTGATTAAAGTAGCCCTCTGACTCTGTAGTACTCGCTCTTTGCGACCTCCCGAGTTCTTAAAGATTTGTCTTATTAGGTGGATTGCCCTATTAAGCTAGTCACTTTAATCCCTTTTTGATTGTCCCACCGTTCTAGCCATAGGCCTGCAGTGTTCACAAGAACATACAGGGACAAAAGCCTAAGTTTATTTTAAGAATTTTATCAATCATGTGGTTGTTTAAAGAATCACTATACTGTTACTCTCTTTTCCCTTTTCAGGTACTTTGGGAACACATACGGATTCATAAATTTTAAAAGGAAGCAAAATTTTTATGAAATAGAATAATAACTTAAATGAAATTTACTAATCTAAAAAAAAACAAACCACAAAAAAAAAAAAATCGACACGGATCCCCCTTGGAGGGAATATTTGTGTTCGTTTGTAGAATAGGAAACACAAATTTACAAAATTTGAGGCTTTTAAAAAAAACGCCCACAGGACAAGTAGCAAGAGGAAAGGCTCCCAGATGGCTTAAATCTTCAAAATCTCGCCAGAGTGCCTCTCTACCTGTTCGTTAATTACTGCAAAACAACAAGCTGTGCTAGATAATCATTTAAAAGCATAAAAAATTTGACATAATGTTCAAGTACGTTTAAGAGATAAAATTAAAGTTTTAAACAAGTACTTGTCAGAAGCTAGATCTATAAAAATGAACCTTTAAAAATAAGATCTAAACTTAAAAAAACAAATGCAAATCAAATTAGTTTATGATAGATTTTTATGCACTAACTTGATCAACAATGCTAAAGTAACTAGTAACCAGAAAAGTAAATTTTAGTTTTGCAGAATGAAAGGAGGAGTAAAGCAGCTTGATGCTAGAACTTGGGTGATGGAGTTTTTAACAGTGGAGCACAAAGGGACTATATCTTTATGAAAATCTTCAAGAGTAGAAAGATGCAAACAAGCTCAACCTCTTCTTCAACTAAGAACCCGCAACTTGGACAAGATCTTGCACATAAAAGTGATTAGAAAAAACTTGGTGTTACCTGCCACAGGAGCTTAGAAAAACAAGATCATTAAACAAAATAATAATGTAATTCTAATAGATCTGAAACAAATATACAGTAAGATTGCAAGCAAACAAGCTGTTAAATCTTACCCTACCGGGAGATAGCCTCCCTTCAAAGGCCCAACACAACCACCAAGAATGCAAGAAAAGTACAAAGCCAATCACTTCATGAGCACAAAACAATATTCATCCACACATGAAAATGCTACACAGTTCTTGACCTCCAAAGCCTTTATTGAAAATCTATGTTGCAGGAAACGACTAGGGGCCCCACGTACCACCCTCGTTTCTGCTCTGAAACGCTGAAATGCGACTGAAACGCGTTTCAGTCGCGTATCACCCTCCAATCAACGCGTTTCCAAAATTTAAACAACCCATATGGGCCCCAAAACAAACCCAAACACTTAATTGGGGTTAAAAAAAACTAAGCTGGGGTTTAAACGACCGATTAGGGTTTCTAGAACATTGCAGAACTAAGTTTTTTTAATAAATTGAAGCGTTATCTGTGTTCTCTCCACACCGTACTGCCGGTTACTTCCGTGACGACTGAGCGACTGCCGGTTTTGGGCCTTGGCATATGAGCGACTGTCGGCTACTTTGGCTACTTCGGGCAGCTACTTCGGGAAGGCGACGACCCAACGAGAAGGTGAGCACAGTTGCAATCACGATTTGCCGTCACCATTTGTCACGATTTGCAGTCACGATTTGCTGTCACCATTTGTCCCGATTTGTCATTTGCTGTCCCGATTTGTCATTCGCTGTCACGATTTGTCACACTGTCACGATTTGTCACGATTTGCTCGTTTTGCAGTCACGATTTGTTGTACAACAATCGTTTTTTATTTTTATACATTTTAATTTTTAATTTCTAACTTTTAATTTTTTTTACTGTGTTTCAGTTTCATTTTGCTGGGCAAATAGGGATTCAGAATCGATTTGGCATTTTGGTAGCTGCTACAACCAGTTCTGAAGTTCATTATTTAAATTTTTAAGTTTAACTTTTAATTTTTTCTTTCACTTTTAATTTTTAAGTTTAACTTTTAATTTTTAAGTTGAACTTTTAAACATTTTAATTTTTAAGTTTAACTTTTAATTTTTAAATTTAACATTTTAATTTTTAACTTTAACTTTTAATTTTTTTTTGATGTGTTTCATTTTGCAAATTTGGAGGTACCATGGACAGTGGGTCAATCCGATATGACTTGGCATTTGGCAATTTGCTGCTACAGCTACACTGTACAACCATCAATTGTTTCTGTTTAGTGGCCTTTTGGGGTAGTAGCAATCACTTTCAGCCGTCAAATTTGATTTTGGGGCAGCAGTGACTTCAGCCATTCATGTTTTGGGGCAGCAGCAATCACGTCTTGCTGTCTTGTGGTGAGCACTTCAACCTTGAATGAAGTTGAATTCTTCATAATCTTTTTAATGCTCAATGAGTCAAGACTCAATACTAATTAATTTCCTCTTTTCTTTTTGCAGAAGTAATGGCAGCCAATCAAGAAGTTACTAGTACTTTTCCTCCTATGCCTAAGCCCAACAAGAGGGTTGACTATTACCCTTTATGGAGGCATGCTAAACAATTGCAAGAATTCCGGGTGGTGGTTCATGGGAATGGCGCTGCACTCTCTGCAATGGCTTGTATAAGGGCTCTTACCCAAGAGTGAGGGCACATTTTTTGCATGAAACAGGAAAAGGGGTTGATAGTTGCACGAAAACAAGTGACCTAGGGGAAAGGCGAAAGTTTGAGAATGAACAACAAGAGGCTGATAGGATTAAGAGAAGGCATGATGAGCTGAATAATGCCACTATTCAAGCTCCATCCATGGAGCCAAGGATTGTGCAGGAAGCAAGGAAGAGGAAGGCAGCTCAAACAAAGGGGCAGGCATTAAAAATCAATACTAGTTCTTCTCCTTCAATTCAAGAGAGCAGGATAGCTAAAATCGTGAATGTTTAAGGAAGGGAAGAAGCTGAAACAAGAGTGGCTAGAGCCATTTATGCTTGCGTTATCCCCTTCAATGTGGTTCGGTCTCCTTATTGGCAAGACATGGTAAGGGCAATTAACACTGCTCCAAAAGGGTTCAAGGGGCCCAACTATGAAAAAGTACGAATTGATCTCCTAAAAAAGGAGGAGCTTTTGGAGTATGTTTTATCACCTATTCGTGCTTCATGGGGTAGTTCTGGTGTTACCATTGTCTTTGATGGATGGATAGATACTAGGCGGAGACCACTGATAAATATTATTGCCACTTTGCCAAAAGGAGCAATGTTCCTAAAGGCTGAAGACTGTTCAGGGGAGGTAAAGGATGCCCCTTTCATTGCTGGTGTTATAATGAAAGCTATTGAGCAAATAGGGCCTAGTAAGGTGGTGCAAGTTATCACGGATAATGCACCAGTATGCAAAGCTGCGGGTCTAATTGTTGAGAGCAGGTATGATCACATTTTTTGGACACCATGCATTGCCCATAATCTAAATCTGATCTTAGAAGAAATAGACAACAAAGTTCCATGGATAAAGGAACTAACTGGGCAAGCAAGGGAGATAATTAAATTCATCACCAACCACCACCAGTCTCAAGCAATATTTCGAGAATTCTCTAGATTGGAGTTGTTGAAGGTTGCTGACGATTTGCCTCCAACTTCATCATGTTGCGTCGCCTCGTTGAGGTTAAGCAACCATTAGTTTCTATGGTGGTCAGCAACTTTGGGCTGAGTGGAGGCAGGCAGATTCAGAGCGGGGAACTATGGTGCGTAGATTGTGCCTTGATGAGGAGTGGTGGAGCAAGATAGATTTCTTGCTCAAGTTCACAGGCCCTGCATTTGAGCTTCTCCGTAGTGCTGACACGGACCAACCTTTCTTGGGAGAGGTATGTGATGGCATGGACACTTTGGTTGAGAAAACTATGGAATTCATTTCACAAGAGAGTCCTCAGCTAGTATTTGTTGATGCTCAGTTTGCTGATTTAGTGCAAAAAATCATGCTTGAGAAGTGGAACAACTTCAACACTCCACTTCACACTTTAGCACATGCCTTGAACCCGCAATTCTATGATGAGGACTTCATTGTTGCTAGCAATGGAAAGAGGAAAGCACCACATAAGGATAGAGAGGTGGCCAATGGAGTGAAAAAAGCTCTTATGAAAATGTTTCCAGCTGATCTACATAGGGAGGTGAAGGAAGAGTTTGCTAGTTTTGCTGCAGGATTGGATGATTATTCAGACATATCAGCTTTGGATGAAAGAAGCACCATGAATCCAGTTAGGTGGTGGATTTGTCATGGAGCAAATGGTGTACATTTGCAGACCCTTGCCATTCGTATTCTTTCACAAGTGGCTAGCTCTTCATCGACAGAAAAGAATTGGAGCACCTATGGTTTTATTCATTCTGTGAAGCGCAATAGGTTGGGTTCACAAAAGGCTGAGGATCTTGTCTATGTGCACTCCAAACTTCGCCTTGCATTGTGTAGAGGTCCCGAATATAGCTCTGTGCCTTGCAAAGATTGGGTTGTGGAACCAGAAACTGTTGACTTGGACATTTCTCTAGCTGCACTGAATATTGTTGATGAACCTAGAAGTGAAGTTGGAATTTATTCCTCCAATCCACAGTCCACTGCTGAGCGTGCATCTTGTTCCATTTTTGAGGAAGACTATGATGATCAGGATGATGACTATTAGTATTAGTCTTTGACTCTTTCAGTCTTCAATTTTTGCCAGCTTTTCTCATGTTTTAGTTATGTGTTGACTGTTCACATTTTCATCTATGTAGCACTGTAGCCTCATATATAAAGGCTGATTTTGGATATTACTATTGTATTTTCCATTTGGCAACCTGCATTATATAATAAAGATGGAGTGATGGACTTATGTGTGAAACAATGAAATTTGATGAGTAAAAATGTGATTTATGATTTTATCACTTCTAGACTTCTAGTTGTCATTTATGTTTCACATTTAATTTTTTAATGTCCTTCCTAATTTTAAAATTTAAAATTTAAATAATATATATTGTAATTTATATATATATATATATATATATCGCGTTTCCCCGTTTCCAAATTTTTTGGGGGTCACGTTTCCAATGCGTTTCCGTATCGGATACACGTTTTCGTTTTCTCGTATCATGCAACTTAGTTGAAAATAATCAACAGTATTACAATAGAAACAACCTTTCGGTTCTCATTCCACTGTGATCAATGGAGAGAGCGCTTGCTTAAATAGATGAAGCCAAGCATAAGGGGGGCGCACTTGCCCAAGAGATGATGCCTTGCTTGGGTTTTACACAACTCAGAGTGAGTTGTAATGGGTTGGAAAATGATGCAAATCAGCTTACTTCCAATTCCTAACTCCACTTACTTGCTTTATCTTACAACTTGCCACTTTTTCTTGAGAGTTGTGCCCCCCACTTGGAGAGAAAACTCATCTTGCCTTTATTTGCCGAGAAAAACACTCCGGAGTGTTTTAGAAACCTTAGGAATGTTTCCACTTTACTTTGCTAACTCATAAAACTCACCTTCGGCATGTTTCTGAGTTTTTAGAAATTGTTAGTTTCTTTATTTTCTCCATTTTTTTTGGTCTTTTTACTATTTTCGAGTAATATTCAATTTTGGAGATAAATAATTACTCGAAAACTTATGAAAGTGGGTCTAGGGGTAAAGTAGGTGCTCCGAGTTAGGAAATGAGCACCCCCATGGCAAAATCAGACTCTAAACCACACTTTTATTACATTTTTAATTTTTCCAATCTATTAAAAAATAGTCCAATTTTACGGAAAAAAAATATTTTTTTCAAAACTTTAAAAAAACCCTATGGGGACCTTTCACATGCCCATATGACTCAATATTTATGTCTATTATGTTTAAATACATTGACATGTGAACTTTAATAACCTCCTAAGGGCTAACCATCAATATGACCATTCCAGCTTTGGAGGAACAGGTGAAAAACTCGAAAATTATATGTTGTTTATTCAACAACATATAATTAACAAGGAAAAAACACCTTGGAATACCTGGCTTGATGTTTAAGTCCTAGGAAACCAAGTCCTTTAAAAAAAACCCATGCTAGTACATTTTTACAACTTCCCTTCAGGGAATGAACATGTGTTTAAAAAAATAAAAAAGGACCTAGGAAGGCCTGAATGGAATTTTGAACTTGGAATTTGAACTAGTAATATGTTCATCTTTGGCGGCTCATTAGAAAGTCCAATTGAGTGCCACCTAATTGGTAACAAGCTGTTTTCCTCATCTACCCGACTGGGATACTCAATTCTGTTCACTCCAAGAATGATGGACCATAATGTAATAAAACTAAGCTTGAGATTAGCCCCACTTATTGTTCAAAAATGGAGAAACGATGAAATTGATCTTTATACACCTTTTCCGGCCACCAACAAGAAAGATTGATAAATTGAAAAGTGTTATTCACCAAAGATGCCTAAAAAGGGAAATGAAACACTTTATCTACAATTATGCGACAATGCTTAGATTGAAAATCTCAGAAGGAAAAGCTTGACGAAAACACAAACTTATATAGGAAAACTCCAAAAGCTGGGATGGGAGGGTGGATTGAAAACATACAATTTCTCCCATATGGCTTGGAATGATTGACCTTGGAATTTGGTAAGAGGGAAAACTTTTGAACTCAATGGCACTTTTAATTCCACGGAAAATTTCAAAGTTCAGATCAAGGTCAATACTCATTTTATGAGGATAGGACTCACTGCGACCACCCAACCCCAAGAATTGAATCAAGTTATCTTGATCAAAGATTGACTGGGGCAAAATATCAACATTAGATGAGTTAAGTGAAGGATTGTTTGTGAACTTCCCATAATCAGTTAGACATTGATTTGAGTATTCTATTAAGGAAAGGTCTTGATCAGTTTGATTCACTAACTCATCCTCATCATGAGATTGCTTTTTAGTTGGTTTATCATTAAATTCATATGATGATAATTGATCAGGGAACATATCAATAAACTCATTAACTACCACCTGATCATTTTCATAATATTGATCTCTAAACACACAATGATCACATGAATTCGTTTCAAAAGAAAATTGGTTATTGTCCCCATTTTCTTCTTCTTTAATAACATGATCAGAAGTATCGTCAATTACAAAAGGATTATGAAAAGGCATCTTAAGAGGATCATCAAAGGATTAACTGATGGAAAACTCAACCATGGATGTTTCTTGTTGGAAATCATTGGTATCCTCCTCTTCATCTATGACTTGTTCAGGTAATGATGACAAGATTTTAATAATTCCCCCCTTTATGTCTATATTGAGGCAATAATCGTGAGGGGTTGAAATTTGCTCACTATCACACGTTACTTTCTCATGAGACTCTTCAAGGATGTTTTTCAAATGGACTGTAGGCTCACTCATGAGTTGAGTCAAAGGCATACTCACTATTGGATTAACATAAGAGGAATCAATTTGATAAGGACAATCATTTGTCATTTCATTATCAATATCCTGATCATCTTCATCAAGTTGATTCTCATCAAGATAATCATCACTTGACTACTCTTCCAAGGATTTATCAATGTTTTCACCCCACTCCTCTTTTAGCAAATTAGTAAACATATCATACCCAGTGATGGATGCCAGTGCTAAATGATCAAACCATAATTGGCCATCCCCATCTAGTGATGCACCAAGGGCTCACATGTAGACATTCTCATCATAAGCACCTAGAGATTCCATATAATCCCAGAGGACATCCAACAAACTTTCAATATATTTACCATTACATCCATTGAAACGAGGAAACCTCTCAAGATAATTATTTGGCATAGAATGAGGTGCCCCATATATTTTAGAGAAGTCAAAGGGAGATGGATTTGCTTGCGTTCTAACTACTCTAGCTTTTCTGCTAGGGATTTGATTTGGATGTCCAACTAGAGTATAAGAATCATTCCAGTGCATGCTTTGGAGTATTACAATTTACGAAATAGCTGAAAATGAAATGTTTTTGGAGGGGGGGCAAATTACTTCCACGAGCCCATGTACATGCAAATAAATCACAAGTGGTAAGTGTTGTTCATTACTAGGGGCTCCCCTTGGTGGTCCCTCCCACCTTTTACATCACAAAAATGCTGAAGTATAACTCATATTTTGCTAAGTGTCCCCCTTGGAGGAGAGTGTACCCCACTGTGAAGTGCCATTTCAGATGTTGAGTAGGTTATGCCAGAATGATGATGTGATGATCAAAATGTGGTTAGGAGTCCAAAATAAGACTACCCAAATCATTACTTATCTTTTCCGGAATCTCGTTACCATACATCTTGAACCTTAGGATTTTTTAAAATTGGAACTTAGGATATAATTAATTAGTGCCCCACATACTACGAGATCAGAGGACGATTCCATTGTTTGTTCAGAGGCTCTCAGACACTAGCCGACTTTTTCAAGTATCCTGACCAGAGATGTTTAGCACTCTATATACAGGAGGCTCTCAGGTTTCGAGCACATATTCTTCAGCCCCCCACCAGACTAGATACCACACAGAAAATCACGACATTCTTCAATGTGCTACCACCAGCCAGAGGCACCAAGAGACCAACTAAATTGGATACCGAGCCAGTTTCTAGATCAGTGAGGATCCATGGAACCGTATCTCGACCCACAAGATCTCAGTAGCAAGTCCGTAATAGGTCTCTCCCTGAGAGATGGACTAGGTGCTCCAGACTTCGACATCATACAGCCTCTTCTTGGCAGCGTCTCAGTAGACGACCCGCATCCTCTTCGGGCCAGCAAACGTTATTGAACTTCCCTCAGTTTTCTTCATTCAACCTCGAATGTTAGGAGTACTAGACCTTCCTCGGTCTTTTTCACTCCGCGATCTTTTCCACCAGAGCATCTTTGTCCCATTGCGGGGTTCTGGAGTTGTGGCTGCGGCTAGAGCTCTCTCATACTTCAACCCAACTCGCATTGTTCACTATTACTTTCCGCATTGTATTTCTCTTTTTAAAGGAGACCGTTTGGTCCTCCCGCATTGTAGGGGCATCATTGTAGCCAACAATCCCATTGACCTACTTTGTGGTCATTAGTTGGACATAAATAAATTATCCTATCTATCTTACTTCTCTTGCCCATAATGCAAATATGATGCCATAGATGAGTTCCTTGACCTCAAAAACCATAAGATGCATCATACTTATGCCTAAATCCAATTTGAAATGTCTTGTTTATAATCAACTCCGAATAATTAAATTATACTTAGGCTAAAATTCCAGACTTAGGAAAATATTTCCAATTTTAGCCAATTAATTCAGATATGCCACAAATGCTATTTGGAAGGGTCCAATTCGCCTCCAAAGGCTGAGATATGATGACTGATGTATATGTGAGTGTCCCATATTGTCGTTTGACCCCTTTGACTAGGTCAAACTTGGGTTTGATCAAGTCAAAAAAGTCAAACTTGGTCAAACTTTGACCAAGATGAAAAGTGATGGGATAATCATGTATTCAACCTGTAGAGGAATATAGCCACTTAATAATGTGCAGCATTGACAAACAACTAATCAAAAGGTCCTATCCTATAACATGTGATTACCATGCGACTTCTCTTATGACATGTCATCATAGCAAAAATACATAACAAAACATATAATACAAGTAAATGAGTGTTGCAAAGATCACAGTGTTGCAGACCATAACAAAACATATTATTCTCTGATAAAAAACATCTCATAGTGTTACAAAGATCAAGCCTTTTTAGTGGGTGGAGTGGATGGTCAAATAATCAATAGGCTTAGTCAAGTGAGTTGTCTGATCAGTGGAAGGCTTGAGTTACTCTTGGAGATAGGGGAGACAAGAAACTGTTATCACCTAAACTGTAGTTACCCCTATGGATGTATCCACTCATGGATGGCAATAGGGAAGGGCAACTCAAAAGGTGCAACCACGATCACCTCGACCTCCAATATATGGTTGTCACTCCAGTCGAGGCAACCTTCACTTTATGTTATCTAGCCCAGACAACAAAGGGGGAGACCCGATCTACTCCCGACAAGAGAGATCAAAACCAAGACACCAAATCAAGTTGATTCTAAGTGAAGTAAGGTGTATGGTTTATCCTAGACCTTAGGATGAAGTCACAAGACAAGTGAGGGGTTCAATGAGTATAGCTTTAGTTCATTGTTGATGTGAGAGTGACTTATAATAATTAAAGATAAGATTCAGGATTAGAGTACTAGTCAATGTGAAAAAATCCACTGCCTTGGGATCCGTGTCTAATGCAGGGTAGTTTAGGGGTTGAATTGGGGCTAACTAGTACAAGTGACAAGCTTGATCATGATACATGATGGCATCAAGGGTTTAGTTCACCACACTAAGGTCAAACCACAAGTTAATCCAACAATCTAGGAAAGTCGAATTGACTTGGAGAGAAACCAGTGCCTTGGGAATTGGGATAATGGAGTCAAAGTAAGGTTGACTTGTGGTTAAGGACTCCTATTGCATGAGACAAGTGGGCAATTAAAGTCTTGAGGGATGAATAGGTTTAGATCTAGGTTTGACCAAAGTGGACCACAATTCCTTAAAACAAGGAATGCTATCCCCAAGGCAAGATTTGATAAGGTGACCTACTAGACCTAGGTTTTGAATTATTCTCGTTCCAAATCCACTGAAATCTCAAGTACCCACGTCCTAGAAGTGGGACAACTCCCTTCTCCAAGGTGGTGCGACTTTACCCAAGGATGCTAAAATGTGGGTTAGGTGGGTCAAGACAAGTCCGATGGCATCCAAACTTTAGATCGGGGTAGGTTAATCAAGTAGGAGTGTGGATCTACAATTTCAAGGCAATCTGATGGCTAGATCTTACTAGATCTGAGTTTAAAGATACCAAGTGGTCCAAAATGGGGGATAAATCCTTAAAATGTGGAATAGGGCCCACAAGGTAGAAATCAGAAAAGTGACAATCTGGGGGTAGGTTATCGGATGTGTAGATCATGAATCAAGCGGGATCTCAACTACCCATCAACTAAATCTAGGTCAACTCACCCTCACCAAGAAGTGCGCCCTTGCTTGGAGAAGCTAAGTTGGCTTGGGAAGAGGGTCAAATGGACGCCAATCCTCACCAAACTATAGATCCGGGATGCCGTGGATACTATAGAGGTGGGTTTTCAATATCTTACCCAAGAAGCCACTAGATCTTAGTAGATCTGAAAAAATGTAAAATGAGGGTTTTGAAGTAATTAGGGTTTTATCAATTTATGAGCTATGTCAATGGATTGGATCAAGGTAAGAGAAACAAACCTGTGGATCTTACCTGGGTAACCTTGTAGATGCCTTGATGATGATGATCTATACAAACCCGATCAATTTGAGAAGCTTTGAGGTAGTTTTCTATGCAATCGATTTAGTCCAAGAAGCCAATGCGCCCTCTCTCCTGCACAACAAACGTCAACAATATCAGATTTGATGTAATCAAGAGATAAGACTAATGCCACAAGAGAAGTAACAGAAAGATAGCATAGATCACAATGATGCTAATGATAACCCCCTGATACAAGCAAATGCCAAGAAAGTCGATTTGAAGAAGCCTTGCAAAATCGCTCTTGTTGAAGTCGCCCTCCTGTAGACAAGACAATGATTTCCAAAATAGATAGATCTTACCACAAGTTCCAAATGCTAGGTTGCAATAGACTTTCCAATCACCATCTAAGAACACCAGATGCAAAGGAGACCACAAGAATTTCCACAAGAAAGTTTTTCTATACAAATAATCCAAGAGCCAAAGACCCCTTACAAATGAGAAGCTCTCTTCTTTAAATAGGAAGGAGAGGCATCAAAATCTTAACCACTTTTTGAATGAGTGGCTAAGATTAAAAGATACAAATGTCTAATCAATGGTTGAGATGAGCTCAATAATAAAAAACATGGATCACTAATAAAATATAATATAAGTGGACAAAATCGCCCTAGAAGAGGGGAATCCCACCAAATCATGATGACAAAATATAATAAGAAGCTTATGGTGGGTCCAAGGGGTAATTTTAACCACCCTTGGTCAATCCCCATAGCACAATAGTCATAAACTAATCATCAATATACCAAATCGTGCCTCCATGGTCAAATCGTAGGCCTCAAAAGACCTCAGAAATCATCAGAAAGTGCCATAAGTGATGGATGCGGGCCCCGATGAAGCTGAAACTGCTGGAGGAGGTGTGGAAGACATCGATCTATCATCACTGCTCATCCCATGCCATAACATTGCCTCAGTAGCCCAAATCGATTTCCTCAATCGCCATTTCTACCAATCCTGAAATGCCTCGGGAAGCGTGAAACTGCCCCAAAATGCCTCATGGAGTGCCTGCGCTGTCAAGGTGAGGGCACCAGTGTGTCCGGGAGGGGGGTAATATGGTAAAAACAAGTGGCTGGACCACCCCCTCCAAGCACAACGCCCTAGGTCAACCGGATAAAAATCACATCTGCTCTGACAGGGCCTCCGACCAACCAAAACTGCACTGGGATAGCCTACTGAGGCTCAATCATCACTGTAAGTGCCCGGAACTGAAAACAAACTGTCTCATTGGACTCAGAAGGTCCAAATCCATCCAAGATGTGTACTCATACACCATATGAGTCTCTGCATGATCAATATATATATCTAACATACCGGAACAGGGCAAATAATAATAATCTGTAAATGATCAAATACTACTGTAAACCATGAATCATCATCATAGCCTTGTAGCTGCTACATAGAATCATCATATACATGTACATAGACCATATATCATCTATCCATATCATCATAAGGTCCAACCATCTCATGTCCTATGGTTGACCTTGGTCAAACTAGGTTTGACCAAGTCAACATGACCAAATATAACTCAGACCATCATCGGAAGCTGCTGCAAAGTGCCAAAGGCTAATGCATGCTCTACAACTTATTCATATAACAATTATAACACAAAGTAATCATTACTAGCGATCTAAATCCAAATATAATGTCATTAATTATTATTGTTACTCAGACTAGACTTTCACGATCATACTCACTTCATAGCTGTGATCAATTTGCTAGTGAAGGGTGAAGGCTAAAATAACTGGCTAGGCTAAGGGATGACTTGACTGACTTAACTTTGTGACACTTTGGCAAAGGGAAAGGAAAAACACACCATAGTATATACTGAATGAGCAACAACACAGGGAATGGCGATGCCTCACAAATGGATGAGTTGTTCAAAGAGGGTTTATTCACCTTTAACAGATGCGCACAATCCATAATACAAATAAGGCCAGCAATTGTTTTGATATAGCTTTTAAGTTCCATTGCTTTTTGGGCCTGAAGTTTCCATAGCCTTGATCTATGTGTGTTTATAAACACATTGCATAGATTTACATTTATTTTAGGCTTTCTGTTGCAGGTGTGTTTTTAAGGCACTTGTTTACCTGAGCACTTCTAGGTGTGTCACGGACAGCTTGTTTACCTAGGTATTTACATTTCCAAAAGATATAACATTTTATTTTCATGGCCACTTTCATTTGGCATGCCTTTCATTCATGTGTGTTTAGAAACACATTGCATGAATGGGCTTTTCAATACAAGATATAGCATTTCATTTTCCAGATTTTGTATTCATGGCAGCACTAAAAGTTTCAGGTTTAGCCAACACAACTTTAGTGACTAGGGGGAATTCCAAAGAACTCCAACTCACCATAGGTAAGTTTTGTCACTAACTCAGAGCCGAGACACAATAGACAGGGAAGCTCATCCAATACAGAGGCTATAGTGGGGGGAAAGTCCTCCATGCCACTAGTCAAGTAGTAAGTCAGGGTGATAAACTAAAAGGTAGGCAATGGATGGATGAAGACAATGAATAATGGAGCCAACACTAGCAAGCCAAGGTATGGTGGAATGATCACCTCTATTCTCCCTAAGGAGGGTAAAACCAATGAGTATGAATAGTGAACTTCTAAGTCTGAGTAGGGACAATATAATATATATAATAAGCTTCAACCAGGTCCATATATCTATATGATCGCCAGATCATGACACTAGGTGCTAAGACATGCTATGAGAATAAGTATAAAAGCAATATAACCATAACACAACGATATACCTGCTGAGTTATATACCTGACTGCTCATCAACCTGTACCATCATCTGTCCTCTGAAACTGCTGCTGTAACTCTGGGCACTACTGACTGCTCTGTACCAATGGTATAATGGCTACATCGGTCATCTCTCTGAGTGTCCTGAGACTCAGTCATGGCATGGGGAATACAACTGCTGTCGAAGATCTGATAGTGATCCAACATAGATGCTCATCTCAACATCTCACATGTAAGGGAACTGGCTGAATAGTGTACTGGCATCAGAAAAATAATGTATGGTAGCTCGGCTACTATATATGTGATAACAGAAACCTCTGTGACATTTGCTAGTTTGGTAGACACTATGGAGTAGGGTGTCTCACAAATGGATAATGTGTTAGAAGGAACCCCTTTAACTTTAGCAAGCCCCCTTTATTTCACTTCACATTTGACTTTCTCATATGAATTTCTTTCTTTGAATCACTTTATTCATTTGCAATCCCTTAGTTGGCTAATGACTGAAAGGTACTGGCCTTGTATTTCCTTCTGGGCACCAATTATGACATGGCCTTAGCTTTGCTGCTAGCCACCATCCATAGGTGCAAGGAGTTGCCACAATAATGCATTTTTAGAGCAAGTAGGTTTAATCCCTTAATTCAAGGAGTACCTACCCTGCTAGCCACTAACCAATTTCAAGGATGGGGAGCACTTGTTTCAAGTCTAGGGAGTACACTTCTGGTGACTAGACCACTTAGTCTCCAAACTCAACATCGGTAGGTCTTTTGACATGAAAAGTTAAGGTTTCAGATAGTCTTGTCACGCCTGTTGCCAACTAAGTTGTACTTGGTTGGATTATCAAGCGAGCGGGCAAAGTAGAACATGATACATGTTCGTTTTTGATGATTTGATATCCAGCTGGCCTTTTTAAAGGGCCCCGGTTTTAACTTTTTTCCACATGTCCATGGCCCTGCGGGGTTTGTAATAAAACGTACTAGCATGGTGTTTTGTAAAAGACTTGGTTCCCTAGGACTTTTTGGCTAAGTCAGGTATTTCAAGGAGTTTTTTCACCTAGTTATTATGTCTTGCATTAGTGCATAACATAATTTTTGGGTTTTTCTCCTGCTCCTCCAAAGCTGGAATGCCTGGGGAGGCTGACGGGCCTTAGGGGGTTGTTAAAGTCTATGGGTCAATGTATATGAACATGCTAGGCGTTATTTTTGAGTCATATGGACATGTGCTAAGTCCCCCTAGGTTTTTTTTTTTTTTAAATTTTCAGCAAGGTTTATTTTTTTCGTAAATTGGGCCATTTTTTAATGGTTCAATTAAAAAATTTGTAATCAGCCTAGAAGTGGCGTCTGGAGGTCTTTTTTGCCTTAGGGGTGCTCATTTTCTAACTTAGAGCACCCCCTTAACCTCTAAACCCACTTTTCCTAATGTTTGAATGCTTCAATTTTTCCCTATGGCCAAAAAACCCAAAAAAGTCAAAAAGTCATGAAAAAATAAAAAAAATTGGAAAAATGACTTGAAAAAATAAAAAAGGTTTTGGAATGTTTTGATGACTGGATTGGATCAGCATCAATCTAGGAGTGTTTTGGGCTGAATTTTGTGTCATATGGGCAGCTTTAAAGGTGGAGATAACTTGCACCAAAAGGGGAGGGCACATTCCTCATTACATGGGCGCATTTAGCAAGAGGGAGTGCCCACGAATCATGGTATTTGCAGCATGATATGTGCTGCTGTGTTAGCACCATATGTGTTGCGTGTGGACAGCAAAGAAGGTGGAGTGTGCAGCCCTATCTCCTCCACCATTCATGCCACCACTCCCCCTCTCATTTAGCTATTGCGCCTTTCCTCACTCGGCTATTTTTCCTATAAATTGAGGTGCTTCTCTCTGTGTGAGCTAGTTGGAGGAGGAGCAGAAATTGTACAAGCTTATGCTATTTGTTTAACGAATAAAAGACTTTGGAGGTCCATTGGTGTTGTGCTTTGTGAGTGGTTCCATGATCTCTGTGTATGAGGTGATTTGTGGCAAGAGCAATATGTGTTCAAGTAATTTTTCAGCCATCAACTAAGCTCACTTGAAGGACTGGTAACAGTTTTGTGAGGATAGCTAATTATTCTTGTTTGATTTAATTAGTTTTCTATATGTCATTGTGTTAGAGATTTAAAAATGAATATGTATCATTTGCTTATGTGCATGTTATTTTGATTTCTGACCCAATGCATTTCTAGTTGATGGGTGCTTTGCAAGTGTTTTGCTAGCTACAGGTTGTCAGGTGGATGAAAAGATAGCTTGTTTGCTCTTGTATTTTTCATCTGTGCATGCTTTGGTGGATCTTACCCTCGGTGTCCCACTTCTAAGTTTCAAAGTTTTCAATTTCGGAGAACCATTCTGTTTCCTTCATCCTTCTCAGCAAAGTTTGAAAAATCAACAAAACTCTCTTGGTCACTTTGGTTTGCATTTCTCAGATCTTGTCTCTCTTTAAATACCTTATGTAGATCTGATTTGTATTTGGATCTTATGTGTTCCCAAAGTCATATCTAAATCTAGATCTTACTTTAGCTTACTACTTCCGAAAGTTAGAATTTTCATGCATACTTTAAATAACTTGAACAAGTAGTGCTTTCTGGTTATAAAAGTTTTATCTAGCTGTTTGAAGAGCATATAATTTGCAGCCATTAAAAGCTAGCAAAGATCCCAAGTAGACAAGCCCCATAGCTTGTTTTGCTTGGTTACTTTCGGTCATTTTAACTTAGAAGTTTAACTTAGTTTTTTCTGGGTTTTTAAGAGGTGTTCCAAAGACACTCTTAAAGTGTTTTTGGGCATCTTTACTGATTTATTGCTTGCTGGTTTGTAGCATTTAAAGAGCAGGTAGAGAGAATTGTTGGCCAATTTTCCAGGATCCAGGCCATCCGGAGCATCTAGTTCGAAAATTTCCTGAACCGGTCACTTTTTCTTTTCTATTTTGTAAGCCACTAAGTCGATTTAAGACTGGGGCATTTCTATCATATTGTAACTAAAGCATCAAACGAGAGCAAGCGGGCTAACCAAGCGCCCACACCCCATCCCCCCAGGGGGAAAAATGTGTCGACTCAAATTTCGTGGTTTGCAATTTTTTAGTTTAGATTTCTTTTTCTGCAATCAATAAAATCAAATTAGGATTAAAATCAACCTTGTTGGTCCGTTCCACTGGTGGGCCACAAGTTCACTCAAAACATAGTTTTTATCATTTTTTTTACAAACTCAAAGGCCCCCTTGCTTTCTCGAAGTAGGGTTTCTGTGCAAGGGCTTGCCCGAGTATGTGCCTGAAAAGAGACTCTTGGGGTTTAAAAAAAGATAAAATTTTGATTCATAAAATTTTCTAAAAAATACCAAGGTCTTCTCCCGTATGCTCTGTGGCCAACTTGCAGCTCAGTCTGATCCAGTTGGAACACATCAGAAAGGAGGAGATGACTAGTAATAGGATCTAACACCGCTCCGAATAAAAAAACCTTTATGTGAAAATTCGGCACATCGCGAACATTTTGTTGTCGTGGGGAAATTTCTCAGAAGGCTT
Organism: Larix kaempferi; assembly: GCA_027924585.1. Lineage (NCBI taxonomy): Eukaryota > Viridiplantae > Streptophyta > Pinopsida > Pinales > Pinaceae > Larix > Larix kaempferi. The sequence goes on along the minus strand of BSBM01000510.1, from coordinate 14,298,825 downwards.
GGGACAAAACTTAGTAGTGACCTCTTGGAAACAGTTAGGCTTGCCCTCGTTGGTACAGCATCTGAACACCTCCTTGAGACTTTGATTCAGCCCAAGCCTGAGAGGGAAGCCACACATAAAAATTCCAGACACGTTCCCCCGTACCTTGTGTATATTGGGAACCAACCAGCCATAATAAAAAGATCACTTTCACATTAATTTTAAAATAAACCAAGAACACTTGCACTACATTTACTTTTCTGCTCGTGCATTTATTTGACTCCATTACAAGGCACTGGTCTATATTAATGTTATTTCATGTTGTTGACAAATGATGCAAATGAATGATAATGATAATGAAGGAGAGCAAATGATGTACTGATGAATGATTGCTTTGCTTTACAAAAGTATATGCTGCTTTTATCTTGGTTATCAAAAATATTTTTTCTAACTCCTAGATTAGACACCTTAGTTTTTATTTTTAGGGTCAACCCCCCTTGGCTTCGCTAGGAAAGCCTAGACGGAGGAGTCAAGTCCCAAGTGACAGCACTTGACTCTGACTTGCCCCCAAGGCCACACCAGCAGCTTGAAGACTTCTGCTGCGTTTTCCCAGGTGTGGAACTAGGCGGCAACAATGCCCATCAGAGCCGAAACACCAAGGAGAACATGGAGGCCATCCTAACAAAGAGGTTACTGAGGGGGAGTGTCCTTAAGTCACTTAGTCGTATCCGGATCAACAGGGATTTGTATCAAGGAAGGTGAATGGGTGGAATATAGTAAAGGCCAATATATGGGTCCAAAGGGTTAGGTAATGATCCAAGCAACACTATGGAGACCTGGCAGAGAACATGTATATAAACCACAAACTAACACTAAAAGTGATGCCATGCTAATGTCTTGTTCATCATACTTATCAAATAATCCCAAGTTATAAGATAAATCCTATTGCTAGTCAGTTTACCAATACCACATATACTCATCCATAAAATACTCTCAGGACATAATGTCTGTGTTAGTTTTTAATCGATCCTAGATCCGATTTACAGTCACTAATATTTAACTGCAATTATTAGCTGCAAACACACTGAGATCTTAACTAATTACATAGAAAAAATAGTCAAGAAATCATTCACACATTTGACATTTAGATTTACCCTGGAAAACACCAACTGGGGAAAACCAACAAACAATTTGATTTTATTAACTATAAAATTCTGGGCTCTCGTCCTGGGATTATGGCCCATTGAGAAATACAATGATAGAATGCTAGCTTTCGAACCTCAAGATCAGTCCTTTGATCTTGCTTGTAGCTAACCCTCGATTGCCCCTTACTTCGTTCCTCTAACCCTGCCCCTGCACTTGCACACGTGGCTGAAAGTCCTTCTCCAGCCTCTTCAATGAGATCTCACTCACTCTGTGCGACTAACAAATGTGTCCTCTCCTCTCAGCTAGGCTACCTTTTATAACATTACAATATGCAAATACCTAGGGCCAATACCATGGGCCCTCTAGATCAATTTACATAAAATAATTACAAAAGTACATTCACTTAAATAGTTCACTTTACTAAAGTGAATCTCCTAAGTTTGAGAGTCAATAATGATGCTTTCCACCCGTTAGACATTGTCCACATGGAACTACCTATCCGATTCTACAAAAATCAACACTCCCTCTTAGTGAGGAAGGTACTTCTCCGAGAGCCACCTGTAATTGGTTCTCCCTCTGACCTTGGCACTGTTGAAATTTTAGCTACTTTCATAAATTGGTAATTATGAGAGTAATTTTAGAATTTTCTTTAGCATAATGAAAGTATCAACTATATGTATGAGCAGTATAACTTAACCAGATGTAATAGTAAACAAAATAGAGCAGGAATACATCACATCACAACAATCATGCACAGTGGACACCATAATTTACCCTGGGAAAACCTTCTTTCCTTCAGAGGGAAAAACCCAACAACCTTTCTTATGATAGATAGAAGAACAAGTATACATAAAATGACAATGAACAATAAAAACCCTTTCACACATAAGGGTATACAGTAACAGAGAGGCCAAGTACTTATCTTTTCATTTAGGACATTTAGCTGCATTGCCATGTTGGATCACATTAAGGACTATCATAAATTTCTTGTCTCGCTATAGGAGCTAGTGCCTCTATCTCTCCAACACGTGGTGCCAACCTTTATCCACACATATACAAGACAAGGCAGATCTAATCTAAGATCTGAACTGTAGCATGAAGAGAGCACTTTCAAAGATAACATCAGCCCATGAGAAATAGAGATGAAGTTCTGTGACATCCCTTTTCAAGATGAATATAGCTTGAATCAAATTTCATAGCCTTTGCAGTAGCCCTGCTAGATGATGAAGTTAACCATGAACAAGATGACTGCTGCAGCCAGTCAAACTGATCCAAATCCCAACTTCTGCCAATAACTGAACTAAGGCAACTGTTGACTGAATTGAAGACCTCTGCCAGCCAGTCATCTCCAAAATGAGATGACTGAGTTTTACAACAGCAGGCTAAGAATAAGCCTCTTCAATAATTGAAAAGTGTTCCACTGACCAACGAGAAAAATATCAAACTTCTGTTGACTGCCCTTGAGTCTGAGTTTGACAGAGAAAGAGTTACTGTTGGCTGTAGGTGCCTGAACTTGATGGGCTGCAGATCTGTGTGACCCTAACAGAGCTGTTCTGAAGATAGTAAGCCCATACTAGGGCTTGGCTGCAAGAGAAAGAGCCCAAGACAAATCTCAAACTGTCCCTTCCACACTGACATAAATTTCGGCCTGTCTTACTATACTGAAATAGATCTGCAGCTAATGTAAGAGACTAGCAATGTGAAGAGAGAACCCAACAATAAAAATCACCCGCAAACTATCTTTTGGATAAGTCAAAATGATACCCATGAACTGTCTCACGAGCTGTCCTCAAAACACCACGAGTTGTCACTTTAAATTTTGAGTTTTCTTTCTTATTTATAATGGAACGAGTGGCAAAAATAATTCCACTAATATGGGGCCGACCTGCACCTTTTTATATATATAAATTTATTTATTTAATTTTTTTTATTTCCATTGGGGTCGACCTACACCCTTTTATATATATATTTCCATTCAATAATTTAATTGAGGTTGACTCTTCAATATATACATAATATATATATTTTTATTTATTTATTTATTTATTTCTTCAAAAAATAAATAAATATTATTTTATTTGTGCTTTTAATCCTTCATAAAAGGATTTGACTTTTATCTTGGACTTTTGGTCCTTTACTATTGGGCTCTTGGTCCTTCATTGGGTTTCTATGACCATAACCCCTTAACCAAGTCATCTTAGACTCTTCTCTTGGTCAAATGTGCCTTAGAACCCTTAGGGTCTTTTAGAACCTTCTGGCTTGAGTCCTTGTGACTCAACCATTAAGTATTGGTCCTCTTTTCAATGGTCAACTTGTCTTCTAGAATCTTCATCATAAGAAAGGTTTTTTGAGAGATCTCATGTTATCAACGTGCTGGTCCCTGACCAGGTTCTCAGCCTCAGGATGATGCCAATTCTCTTAGAGAATGGCTCTCGATGCTGCCCAAAAATCAACACTCCCTCTCAGCGAGAGAGGCATTCTTTGTTAAGCAAGCTCATCACACATTGATGCATCTCACATGTCATCAATGTCCTGGTAACTGACCAGGAACCTCAGTTCAAGGCTATATCCATTCTCCCAGAGAATGGTACTAGATGATGTAATCATCTCTAGACAATGTGATCATATCGTTCTCCCTACTAACACCAAGGTCATATGCTAGTTACTCCAACAAGGGGTGGCCAGTCCCTTGAGGAGGTCCCTTAGCTCGAATGACCAAGGAGAGGAGTACGTCACACATCTAGACCCAGTCTAGGAATTCTCATGTTGATCAACGCCTTGGTCCCTGACCAGGATTATCAGCCCCAGGCTGAAAGTTGACTAAAGTCAACATCTTGATAACTGACCAAGTGCCTCCATTCTTGTAGAGGATGGCTCTCAGCCCCAAGCTGAGCTTCAGTCCCAGACTGAATTAAATTCCTGGTAACTGACCAGGTGCCTCCATTCTCCCAGAGAATGGCTCTCAGCTCCAAGCTGAGCTTCAGTCCCAGACTGAATTAAATTCCTGGTAACTGACCAGGTGCCTCCATTCTCCCAGAGAATGGCTCTCATCTCCAAGTTGAGCTTCAGTCCCAGACTGAATTAAATTCCTGGTAACTGACCAGGTGCCTCCATTCTCCCAGAGAATGGCTCTCAATGTGTGATGCTCATCACTATTCTCAGCAAGTGATCCATAGGGCAATGATCCTCCATCCCATAACTAGAGACTAACTCCCTCTTGTTTTCTTCCAAGGAGAAACAAGTCATCACTGAGATCAACAACCTGTTTCATCTACATTTTATTAGGTATCTACAAATCCCATACTTTGGGAGTCTACAAGGTACACATAAATCTACCTCTGAATTAGAGGAACCAATTGTCTCTGTTACATAGATCACAACTCAAGTGATCCTTCAACCATTGGTGATACCTCATACAGATGAAAATGATATGAAAGGTCTTGTGCTCTCCTTCTATCAATGAATGGATTTTCAGGCTCCCTCTGAGCCCAACAACAGACTGTCTTGGCAACCTGTAACCAAAGCATTTCAGTACTTTGTATACTGAACCAAACTGATAAGGAAGGAGATTCACACATCCAATTAGATGTGATCTTAACTCATTATTGCACAGCCGAAGTGTACTGGGAACATACGATCCTTCATAGTCCACTCCTTCTGTGAGAGAGTCCTCTCAATGCTTCTCACTGACTGATTTAAGGAGTAATCCTAGATTCCAATCTGAACTGCATCCTTAATACTAGCTCTTATAGAGCAAATACTGCCTCTCATACAAGTCTCCATCAATGTGGACATGAACTCATAGTCTACTTAGTACTATTCCGAATCTCCTCGGGTCCTCAACTTCTTTTGTCTCAGGAATAATTCATTAGCTGTCAGGCACATCTAAATCCAACGGATAGTACAACAAGTTCAGATGCTCATCTCAAACCAGGGACCAACTCCCTCTGCATCCGGTCACTCGACTCATTCTAAATACAAGTACCCTGTACTAAATCATCCTGTACACATAATGAATCCAGAGTAACATATTTCTGTCATCAATTGCTGGAAATACAATGAGTATAAACTTAATCCAAACACAATGGAGGACTGTTCTGCTGCTACCACAATCTAATGCAGGTTGGGTCCATCAAATCCATTTGAGGGTTACTACTATCCTCTGAACTCGTAACTCATCATTTGCCACATGCCACAGGCATTACGAAGGTGCCTCTAAGATTAACTCTTCACAATCCTTCGATGCTTTTGATAATCTTCAACAAACATAAGACAATAACTATTGTCATTACTTGTACAAGAATCACTTTAAATAGCTTATAAGCATACATAAGTGTCTTTTATGATTACGCCGATCAGACTTTCCTTGTTATGGCAAATCCATCCAACTCAAAGTTGGAAGCACTTTAAACTTCATTTACCAAAGAAGACTTTACAATTGGTCTTTCTTGATCATAAAATGATAAGAAAGCAGAGCACCAACTAAATGATACTTCTTTACACCCTAGCTCAAAAGGGTGAATAGATAACACTTATCATTGTGTCCACAAAGCATATTATCAGCAAACCTTCTCTCAAAATGGTAAGTGTCTGATTCAATCTCCTCCATAACATATTTCAACTCCATGTCAAACTGGGTGTGAAGAACAAGGGATCCTCTGATGCAAGAAGTAATTGATTATAGACAGCAGCAAGCCTTCTTGCCATGCACGATCACCCTATCGAAATGAAGACTGATTTGAATCCTATTAAAAATAATCTGCAATGGATATATCAGGTCCTTTTTATGAGTATGTTGAGCTGAGTTAAGGTGACAGTCTTTTCCTTCAAGCAACAATCTAGCATGATCCTTCTTGCCAACTAAACTTGTTTTGTATTCTTCACATCTCCATTATACACAGGAAACTTCAATCATGCACGAACAACTCTTCAGCTTGAAGGGAAGGTGCCATTATGTGCCACACATTACACAGAAGTGATATGGGCAGCTTCATAAGTTTTAACCAAGCAATGTGATCTCTATGCAAAAGTCAGATAAAAAATTCAGCGCCTTTAGTCAACTAATGTTGCACAATTTTGGGGTCTTTCTTCATGGAATTCACATGCCGTCTTGCATCAACACCCACAAGCATGTGGGCTGTGGACCAGACCTGTAATGGCCTCCTTCAGTAACAACAGTGCTTGGTCATTGATGCCAACAGTTGAGTCTTGGTGCCCCTTGTGGAGCCCCCGAGGGTTAGTGTTTGGTTTGTGGTTGTCTGTGTCAAGAGGAGACCTTTTGACTTTGTCCAAGCCCAAGCTTGAAGCCCTTGGAGGCATTGGGAAAATGGCAAAAGCCCTGAACACCCTTTAGAGTGTTTAAGTACCCCTAAGGTGTTTCTCTGGTTCCCCAGTTGTTTTCCAGTACCACAACCTATGCCCTAATATTCTAGAAAGTGTCCTTTGTGGGTTGAATAAGTTGCAAGAGTCCAAATGAACCTTTCAGTGGTCATTTGTGTTTATTGAGGTCATGGTACCCCAGGAGAAGGTCTAGCAACCCCACAGGTGATGTCATGATGGATCTTGACCCTTGTAGGTCTCCTGGTGTGGTTGAGGTGGTTGAAGAAGCCTATGAAGCCCCTTGCTTGATGAAGAAGCCCTGAAGAAGTCCTTGGACCCACATTTGATGGCTTAATGGTCCTTGTCCCCTTAAAGGTGATGATGTGGTCATTAATGACTTGATGAAGACTTGGAACCCTTGATGAAGATCTTGATGCCCATGTATCCCTTGTTGGGGTCATGGAACCCTTGGAGATGGTCATTATGCATGAGAAGGTCTGGCACCCACATAAATGGCGGCATGATGACCCTTGGACACTATATGATCATTGATGGTGCATTTGGAAATGATTTGGGTCTTGGAATCCATACATATGGTGGTTTGTAAGCCCATGATTGTTGGAGCCTTTGATATGATAGAATCCTTGGTCATGATTCCCTCATCACTTGGCGATGGAGTCCTATGTGATGGGCTTGAAGTCCATGGAAAGTATCTTGTTTAAATATTATATGATATCCTTGAAAGAGTCCTTGAAACCCTTGCATGCGGTGCCTTGGGTCTTGAACCATGGTGATGTATGGTCCTATTTGTGGTTATATGGCTATTGGGATGTAGATGGAGGTAGATCCCACGGACGTGCCTTGATATGTTGAAGAAGACTTTGAAACTCTTGTAGTTAGTGGTATGGTCTTTGGCACCCTCATGTGTGGGGTCTTTGACGTCCTGGACACATTGAATAATTTAAGGGTATTAGACCAAGAATTTGCAAATAAACCCATCATAGGGAGATAGTCCTCGTCAATCCATTTCCATTGATATGTGGAGCATCTTCTAACTCCTTATGGTTGAAGAGATATGAATTTTTGAAGTTGGTGTACCCCACCTTTTTGGGTGAGCGGACCTAACAAAAGAAAATTTAATTATTTGTAATTTTGAATTGCATGTCGGCCCTGTTTGAGGTAATAACTTTCCTCCACGACCTATATAAATAGAATATCAAACATTTCATTTGCTTATCAATTGGAATTTCGCAACTCTTGGAGAAAAGTGCGAAATTTTGTGGAGGAGAAATTTTTGGGCATCTTTACTAAAATTGGCATAACTTTCTCATACGGAATCGGAATTACAAAATTCTTGGCTCGTTGGAAAGCTTGTTACGAGGGCTATGTGATGACATGATCTAGAGTTTATTTTGGTTTGTCTATTGTTTCTTGACCTTATGATCTTCAAAAAGGTATGGCTCATGCTTCTGGGTTTCTCTTGTAATGGCACATGTCTCTCATGGATAGAGTTCATCTTTGATATTAGTATGTGAGCCTATATATTGGTATATATATTTGAAGTCATTATGGAGGATATGATGATGATGTGGCATACCTTTATGCTATGATATTATACACTTTATGATGATAATGCATGTGATAATGATGGACACTCTATGAAGTTGATGCACTCCTATACAATATGATGTACATGCATACCATAGTGTGATGATGCTCTCCTATGCATTATGATGTATACTTGATGTTGATGATGCATACACGGTGCACACTGAAGTGACAATTATGCATATTTTTTGATGATGATGCATACCCTATGACGATGATGCATACCTATGATGATGATGCATGACGATGCATGCCTTATGTTCAATGGAAGTAGAGAAGGATTATTTGTTCAGTGACTGTGTATGACGAGGTGTACAAGGATGTACATGAGCAGTGTATGGCAGTAAAATGACTTGTTGGTATACATGGATGATTTGGCAGTGATAAGAGTGCAGAGGTTATCAGCAACAGATTCAGGGTTTGGTGTGCAGTTGGTTAGACTCAGATTGACTTAGCCGGATGATGTGAACAACAGATTGATTGGTGTAGACAGATTGATTGGTCAGTTGATGAGTAGTGTGGAGCAGTTGTGGTGCAGTGGTCAGTGGACAATTGATGAGCAGTGAACAGTTGATGAGTAGTGGTCAGTTGATGAGTAGTGACAGTGGTTGTGCAGTGTGGTATAGATTGGGTACAAGTGTTGGATAGCAGGTCCGCAGGATCAGTGAAGTTTGTGGTTCAGTAGTTTCAGTTACTATCTTCATATCAGGGTGGCAGGACGGGGCAAGGAAATCTAGGGAGCTAAGGCTTCCTTCAGGTTGTAGCCTATAAAGTAGGGGTTTGTAGCCTCCTTCCAGTTGTAGCTGGAGAATTGAAGTCTTTGTAACAAAGGGGGTTGTTGCCTCCTTCCAGTTGTTGCTGGTAAATTATTATTATAAAGGCTTCCGTGGTTTTTCCCCCAGTACTTGGGTTTCCACGTAAAAATCTTGTGTACTGTGTTTTGCTATGCTTCCTATGTGATGATGATATGATGATATGTGATGATGAGCTGTAATTGTTAATAATGCTGATGATATAATGATAATGTGATAATACATTAATGAATGATGTATTGAAGAAGCAGTTGATGATTGTTAAAGTTGAAAAAGTAATAAAAAGCTACACACACTGTTCACCCCCCCCTCTCAGTGTGCTCGGTGTGTCCAACACAAACCTTCTCTCAAAATGGTAAGTGTCTGATTCAATCTCCTCCATAACATATTTCAACTCCATGTCAAACTGGGTGTGAAGAACAAGGGATCCAAGGGATCCTCTGATGCAAGAAGTAATTGATTATAGACAGCAGCAAGCCTTCTTGCCATGCACGATCACCCTATCGAAATGAAGACTGATTTGAATCCTATTAAAAATAATCTGCAATGGATATATCAGGTCCTTTTTATGAGTATGTTGAGCTGAGTTAAGGTGACAGTCTTTTCCTTCAAGCAACAATCTAGCATGATCCTTCTTGCCAACTAAACTTGTTTTGTATTCTTCACATCTCCATTATACACAGGAAACTTCAATCATGCACGAACAACTCTTCAGCTTGAAGGGAATGTGCCATTATGTGCCACACATTACACAGAAGTGATATGGGCAGCTTCACAAGTTTTAACCAAGCAATGTGATCTCTATGCAAAAGTCAGATAAAAAATTCAGCGCCTTTATTCAACTAATGTTGCACAATTTTGGGGTCTTTCTTCATGGAATTCACATGCCGTCTTGCATCAACACCCACAAGCATGTGGGCTGTGGACCAGACCTGTAATGGCCTCCTTCAGTAACAGACTGCCACTTAGCATGCAATCTCCAATGGGTGCTTTAAATTCAATTGCCACTGGTTCCTACCCTTGCAGATCAATACCCATGATTAGACTGTCATACACTTGAGCAGATTGATGAACTTCTGCAGCAAAATTCAAAAAAACATTTCCTGAGGGAGGTCAACTTCACAATCTGCTAAGGTCCAATACTTCACCAAGCATCCACCAATTGGTACACTGCTCCATATCCAGGATCTTTCCTGCGCCGGTCAAGGCAAAAACATCAGAACCTCGCTCTGATACCATGTTGAAATTTTAGCTACTTTCATAAATTGGTAATTATGAGAGTAATTTTAGAATTTTCTTTAGCATAATGAAAGTATCAACTATATGTATGAACAGTATAACTTAACCAGATGTAATAGTAAACAAAATGGAGCAGGAATACATCACATCACAACAATCATGCACAGTGGACACCATAATTTACCCTGGGAAAACCCTCTTTCCTTCAGAGGGAAAAACCCAGCAACCTTTCTTATGATAGATAGAAGAACAATTATACATAAAATGACCATGAACAACAAAAACCCTTTCACACATAAGGGTATACAGAAACAGAGAGACCAAGTACTTATCTTTTCATTTAGGACATTTAGCTGCATTGCCATGTTGGATCACATTAAGGATTATCATAAATTTCTTGTCTCGCTGTAGGAGCTAGTGCCTCTATCTCTCCAACACGTGGTGCCAACCTTTATCCACACATATACAAGACAAGGCAGATCTAATCTAAGATCTGAACTGTAGCATGGAGAGAGCACTTTCAAAGATAACATCAGCCCATGAGAAACAGAGATGAAGTTCTGTGACAGCCCTTTTCAATATGAATATAGCCTGAATCAAATTTCATAGCCTTTGCAGTAGCCCTGCTAGATGATGAAGTTAACCATGAACAAGATGACTGCTGCAGCCAGTCAATCTGATCCAAATCCCAACTTCTGCCAATAACTGAACTAAGGCAACTGTTGACTGAATTGAAGACCTCTGCCAGCCAGTCATCTCCAAAATGAGATGACTGAGTTTTACAACAGCAGGCTAAGAATAAGCCTCTTCAATAATTGAAAAGTGTTCCACTGACCAACGAGAAAAATATCAAACTTCTGTTGACTGCCCTTGAGTTTGAGTTTGACAGAGAAAGAGTTATTGTTGGTTGTAGGTGCCTGAACTTGATGGGCTGCAGATCTGTGTGACCCTAACAGAGCTGTTCTGAAGATAGTAAGCCCATACTAGGGCTTGGCTGCAAGAGAAAGAGCCCAAGAGAAATCTCAAACTATCCCTTCCACACTGACATAAATTTTGGCCTGTCTTACTGTACTGAAATAGATCTGCAGCTAATGTAAGAGACCAGCAATGTGAAGAGAGAACCCAACAGTAAAAATCACCCACAAACTGTCTTTTGGATCAATCAAAATGATACCCACGAACTGTCTCACGAGCTGTCCTCAAAACACCACGAGTTGTCACTTTAAATGTTGAGTTTTCTTTCTTATTTATAGTGGAACGAGTGGCAAAAATAATTCCACTAATATGGGGCCGACCTGCACCTTTTTATATATATAAATTTATTTATTTAATTTTTTTTTATTTCCATTGGGGCCGACCTGCACCCTTTTATATATATATTTCCATTCAATAATTTAATTGAGGCCGACTCTTCAATATATACACAATATATATATTTTTATTTATTTATTTATTTATTTTTTCAAAAAATAAATATATATTATTTTATTTGTGCTTTTAATCCTTCATAAAAGGATTTGACTTTTATCTTGGACTTTTGGTCCTTTACTAGTGGGCTCTTGGTCCTTCATTGGGTTTCTATGACCATAACCCCTTAACCAAGTCGTCTTGGACTCTTTTCTTGGTCAAATGTGCCTTAGAACCCTTAGGGTCTTTTAGAACCTTCTGGCTTGAGTCCTTGTGACTCAACCATTAAGTATTGGTCCTCTTTTCAATGGTCAACTTGTCTTCTAGAATCTTCATCATAAGAAAGGTTTTCTGAGAGATCTCATGTTATCAACGTGTTGGTCCCTGACCAGGTTCTCAGACTCAGGCTGATGCCAATTCTCTTAGAGAATGGCTCTCGATGTTGCCCAAAAATCAACAGGCACACCGTCGCTCACATCATCTTGCACACTAGCATTCCTTCAACCCTGTTGGTTAGTTGTTCCCTATTTACTGGAAGACACGAAATCAATGATTCTACATACATTGCACATCAATGCCAAGAAGTTTGAAAACTTCGTCAAATGTATGCTCTCCTGCAATGTGCTCCTAGGAGATTGCTCCTGCTCCTGAGCATCCATCAATGTCATCTCGTACCAACTAGGTCTTCTGGCAGAACTAGAAGGGGTCAACTCCTTTTCCCCTCAAAAGGTTTACTCCCCACATTCAAAGTTTGTGAACTCTGCTCTCCCTTGAAAGTCTTCTGATCCTTGACCTCCGTCACTGACATCGATCCATGATCCAAGATCCCCTTGGATGCAACTATAGGCTTGCCTTGTAACCTGTAAACTTTGTCCTCTCTGACACCAAGAAATCGCGCTGAGTCTATTCCAGATGTTATCGGTCGAATGAGAACTCATCCCCTCTCAAAAGAGAGGGTGTACCCACTGCCCTCCAATGCCGATAATGAGGACAAGTTCATCTTGAGCTCCGGTACATACAACACATCTGTCACCTCTAGAGATCCTCTTGACTCTAGCTCAAACTTGACTTTTCCAACTCTGTTCACAACACAGTTGGCATGAGTGCCATGCTCCACATGTAAATTTGGGTCTCTCCCTGACAAACTGGTGAACAACTCACGCGACCCTGTCATGTGCAGAGAAGCCCCACTATCCATGAACCAGGCACTGCTTGAAACTGTGCTAGAAATACAAGAGAGTAATGAGAACTCTTTCTCAAACTTCTTAGCAAACTCCTCTTGAGCTTCTGCAGTTTCAACTTTCTGCTACCTGCTGAGACTTGCTCTTATCTTTCTTTCGTTCTAGACACTTGAAGCATAGTGGCCACACTTATGGCACGAAAAGTACTTAACTTTGCTCATGTCATTCTTCTTCTTCACCCCTTGTGAAGTTGACCTTGTACTGTTCTTGTTCCTCTTTACCTGACTGGCAAGTGCAATATTCTCCTCATCATCCTCCTTCTGTTGGCCTCCAGATAGACTCCTCCCGAATCTCCTCTTGGATGAAGTCATCCTATAACTTCCCCCAATTAGGGAGTTTCTCCTGTGCAACAATCCGTTTGACGAAGGTTTCCCATGGCTTCTTGAAGCCATTCAGGTCAATCCTCACCAACTGTTGCTAACTTATCACGAACTTGTGTGATCCCGGTGAGATAAGAAGCTACAGCATCGGTCTTGGACATCTTGGTGCTTCTAAGCTCCTCCCTCAACACCATCTTCTTGTTTTGGTTGTTACTCTGATATAAGACTGTTAGAGCATCCCACATTGCCTTCGCTGACATCTTCTCAACTATGTGAGGAATCAAATGATCCTTCACCACATCTAAGATAATCCTCCTGGCCTTCACATCTTTCAGGTTGTGAGCTGCCAGGTCCTTGGTTGCGGTCACTCCTGTGCTTGCTAACTCCCGAAGCCCGTTCTCCATGAGAGCCATCTTGACCCTCGCCTTCCAAGGGTTGTATTTGGAGGTTCCCTCCAACCTATCTTCATATCGAATACCAACGGCAGACATCCTCACTTCCTGCCCGAATTTTCGCTGTTGCCTAGTTTCTTGCTGCCCACACCCCTGCCTGAGGCTACCCAAACTTTATCTATTGATAAGATCTACAACCTACTGCTGCCTAGGGGTTTTCTGCAGTTTTGATAGGCATTGGACGAACGTTTTTGGGCTTGGTCGAAATTTCCTAAGTGCTGCTTGGATTTTTCTTGGCTACCAAGCAGTTTCGTACCCCTGCCTGGGTTCTTGGGTCTACTGCCCAAGTGGCTGCCCGCTGCCCGCAACTGCTCCTGGCGGCTATGTTTTTTTTCCATGGCGGCTGACCCCAGAGCTGCTTGCTCCTAGTGGTTGTTGGCCCTTTCTTTTTCCTACCGACTCTCTCAGCCTCCCACCCGCAATCCGCTATCTCTACCCGCACATTGCGGCCTAATCCTTCCACCACAATCTTTGTTAGCGGCTCCTCTGCGACCCCGACTCGCCATTGGCAGCTATGTCCAATCCGCTGCACGTCTGTCCACCCTAACTCCATCGTTGTAGCCCAGCGCTGTTGCTCGCCACCCTGCATACCCAAGCTTTGTTTGCACTTTGTGTTGCAGATCACAACTTCCCCTAGAGCCCACGTCTCAGATACTTGCTGTCCCCGCTTCCCAGCACTCCTGTCGTCATATCATGCTGAGTCCCTTCCCGTGGAACCCTCCTTTCTGCCCTATACACGTGCGACCTAGATCACGTCATTGCAGCAGCTCCGCATGCCGTCCGTCGGTCTCTCGCCCAGGCTCCTTGCTGTGGCAGCTGCTACACTGACTCCCAGCTATATCTTGCCGCGAAGTCTACTCCACAGGCCTGATCCTTTCCACATCCTAGCTGTCGACTATCCACCCCTTCTACTCTGTGCCAATGCTTGTCTGCTCGAGCCACTTGCTGGCTTTTGTTTCCATGTCCAACAACTTGGTTCACTGTAGCAGCCCGTCACTCAAATGTATGATGCACAAGACTGTACAATGCTGTACGGGACTGTACAACTCTTACCCCTTTTTTTTTCATAAATCCGTCAAACCAAGAACTTCTTGCTTGGAGTCTGAAACCGAGCTTTGATATCATGCTTGTTTTTACTCAATCCAAGTCAGTAATAATTTACTGCAATTATTAACTGCAAACACACAGAGATCCTAACTAATTACGCAGTGGAAATACTCAGGAAATCATTCACACATTTGTCACTTAGATTTATCCTGGAAAACCCAACTGGGAAAAAGCCAACAAACAATTTGATTTTATTAACTATAAAATCTTGGGCTCCTGTACTGAGATAATGGCCCACTGAGGAATATAATGACAGAAAGATAGCTTTTAAACCTCAAGATCAGTCCTTTGATCTTGCTGGTTGCTAATCCTCGACTGCCCCTTGCTTCGTTCCTCTAACCCTGTCCCCATGGCTGAAAGTCCTCCAACCACTTCAATGACATCTCACTCACTCTGTGTGACTGATGGATGTGTCCTCTCCTCTCACCTAGGCTGCCTTTTATAACATTATAATATGCAAATGCCAAATAGGCCAACACCATGGGCCCTCTAGATCACTTTACATAACGTAATTACAAAAGTACATTCATTTTAATAGTTCACTTTACTAAAGTGAATCTCCTAAGTCTGAGAGTCAATACTGACGCCTTCCACCTGTTAGACACTTTCCACGTGGAAGTACCTGTCCGATGCTACAAAAATAATCAGTCTGGTACATAATTGCACATAATTGCAGAATGTAGGATACATCATAGGTGCATAATGTGAAGCACTGTAAGTCAAGATCCAATCTCTCTGTCCAATAGTGGAGAAATTCACTGTATGAAAGGTTCCAAAATATATGGCAAGGGATCCCAGAATCGCTCAGTAAAAAACCTGGGGCTGTACTCCTAGACTCTGCCCACTCAACTGATCCAGCTATAATCAAAACAATGGATCTCATCCATCCATAACTCATGCTCTGTCTCTGGTGCTCACTGTACTGGACTGCTCAAAATCTGGTCTGCTCTGGTAAAAATGAGAGGTAACCCCCCCTACAGGGTCTGTGATAACAGTGTTCTATGTCAATGCTCTATTGTTTATAATCAATTTTATTTGATAGTATTTAATTTATATTCCATTTCCTCTACATACAGTGTTGTAAATGAACTACATGTTCACTGAAAATCTGAGATAATATGTAAACAGAGTGCACGATTATGTGTATTCTTTCTTGCTGTTTAGAAGCAGGTTTAGTTATAGTAGAATGGCAAAGTAGTGTGCGTGTGTAAGCATGCTTAATTGTCCTTTTCTGTTCCTACGATGGTGTAAGAGTTAGTTTCCTCTGGGGATGCATGTTCTGGCTTTAAGGCAATATATGCTGTTGCTATTATATATAGATAAGAAAAAATATGAAGCAAACGTTAAATTGATTAGGATGGATTGAATAGAGATTGTTTGATGTCTTTCTCATCTACTGGAAACTCAAGAATTAAAAGTGAAAAGAGGCAGTGAGAAACAATGTAAGTTATTCAATAAGGAGAGAAAATTCTATACTTCAGAGTCAGTTGCTCCAGTATATGCTTCTAATTCTTCAATTGTTTCTGCAGCTGTACTTTTGATGGCCTTCGTTATGCTGCAGCATTTATTGGGTGAGCATGGCTTCCAGTTTCATCCATTTTTCTTATGAAAATTATACATGATTGTTATGTTTTTTACTGTCATGTAGAAAAACAAAATTATTATTGGGATGATTCTAAGACAATTAGGAGATCAGGTAATTATGTAGGTCTCTTTTGTAACTCTTACCTTTTGAAAGGGCAAACAAATTTATTTTAAGATTCCCAAAATTAGAAATCATGATTGTTAAGGGGTTTGCTATCCTAGTGTTGATCATTTCTATAATTGTAAGTTGTAGAAGCTGCCTTAACTTGTATTTCTGTGGTTTCCAGGTTTGATAACTTCAACATCATTCGACAAGGTGTTCTCCTTGCAATAGATACATTTGGAGTTTCTCACATACTGCCCATATTTGGACTTCCATTACTTGTTTCAACCAAACGTTCACATGCTCAAAGTGGTGAATGTGATCTCTTACAACTAGTGCAGGTGAGCTTTCTCTTTCTCTATATCATGCACACATGCATGCACAAACACACACACATGGACTCGATTTGCCCCCATCCTGTTTTTTTCCTAAAATGGTCAAACTGGTGGTTGACTTGGCTGGAAGCACAGTGGGATCAGCTTGTTCAACTTGCAAATCAGCTAGTATTCATGTCAACCAAACCGCCTCACAAGTTGCAATCGCCATTGCCCTAAACTGTTGTTTAGTGAAGGAAGGTGCTACTGCAAGCTGTCTTACTAAACCAAGAAATTGCACCTGTAGAGAGTTTGAAAACACATAATGTTGTGGATTTCCT
This sequence comes from Larix kaempferi, assembly GCA_027924585.1. Lineage (NCBI taxonomy): Eukaryota > Viridiplantae > Streptophyta > Pinopsida > Pinales > Pinaceae > Larix > Larix kaempferi. The sequence continues at coordinate 14,281,853 of BSBM01000510.1, read as the reverse complement.
GTCATCAACTGAACCTGCCCAATCTGAGTCTGTGGACGTGAGAACTACGAATTCTCCGATATGTCATACATGCTGTTGTACTTTAAGATATTTAAAGACCACAAAATCCTCTTGGCAGATGTCCAATGATCAACCTTAGGGGTTGTCATAAATTTTGGAAATGTAGCTAATGGTGAAACTCAAATCTAGCTTCATGGTTGTGAGATAAATCTAGCTGCCCACTACTGTATGTACATTGACTTGTTGGCTTGTTTAGATTAAGCAATGTTCCCCCATGTTTCTGGGATGGGGGGACGCAGGAGGGGGGAAACGCACATTCGGGACGCTTGGAGACCACCCCCAAATTTTAGGGAAATTCGGGGCGACGTCGCAAAAATTATAAAAATAAAATAAAATACCAAAAATAATATTTCATTTGACATATATTCATGATTGTGCAATGTAAATACTAAATATATTGATTTATTTTCTAAGTAGTAATAAGTAGGGATTGTAAAAAGTGAAAATAATGGAAAAACATAAAAAAAATATTCTCAGGGGCATGGGTGGGGGGAAAGGTTTCGTCAGGAGTCCCCGGGACGCAGGAAACGTGTCCCCGACCCTATGGAACGTGTCCCCGTGGAACACTAAGATTAAGATGTGACTGATAAATTTAGCTCAACCTCTAGAGGTGTAGATGTTACCTTGCAATCCACCAAAATTCTACACCTAAACAGTAATGATTGAGGCCTATGTCAGTCATGTCAAAAACTGAACACCAATCAGATTTTACCTTCTAAATTGCATTGAGTGGGTCTGTTGTGTCGATGATGTCAACATAAATCACTTAATCACCAAATCATCACTTGTGCTTTCGAGATAAAGATTTAGATCAAAAAAATTTCTTCTGAATCCAGATCCTATTAGATATTTGTCAACTTTTATTTATCGGACTCTTGGAGCTTGTTTCAATTTGTAAAGAGTTTTTATCAACCTGCACGCCATATGTTTCCGCCCTGTGACTTAGAATCCCTATCACTGATACATAGACACTTCCTCCTAGGTCACCATTGAGGATATCACTCTTTTCATCTATCTGGTAAATTTTCTAGCCAAAATGTGCTGCCATGGCTAGAACCAACTTGATGCGCACTAACTTCATCATTAAGGTGACAGTCTCCTCATAATCCATCCCCTCCTAGGCTGCAAATCCTTCTGCAGATGACCTCCCTTTATGATTCTCCAATGAACCATTTGCTTACAACGAATGGGTTTGTTACTTGCAAATCCTTCTGCAGACGACCTCCCTTTATGCTTCTCCAACGAACCATTTGCTTACAACGAATGGGTTTGTTACTTGTAGGAAATTCTTCGAACAGCCATATGTTGTTCTTCATGAGTGCATCGTTTTCAACCTTCATGGCTTTTTCCCACTCATTTTGCTGTTTGGATTCTTCATTATTCTTAGGTTCAAAAGAATTTGAACAACAAACATTCATTTCATATGCTTACATTTCCTCAGAAGTCTTTCGCTTGGCCATTATTCTCTTGGTTGAGAAAGTTCCTTGAACCTGACATCCACCACAGCGCTGTAATACCATCTTTGTCATCCTTTCTCCATTTTTCTCTTTCAAATCAGCATTGCCTTCAACTTGCATTGGAGCATTTTAAAACTTCTCAGTGTTGTGCTATTCATACATACCAGCCTCAGAGCCTGTGATGAGTGAGTTATGGTTTAGAAATCCTCTTTTGGAGTGACCTTTCACATTGCTTTTGTAGGACACTTTTTCAATAGAGATACAATAGCGTGTACTTATTTTTCCCAATATTTGTTTGGGACTGCCCTTAACTCCAACATGCATCTGTCCATTTCAGCCATACTTTATATCGGCACTATTGTACTAGGCAATCCCATTGATCTAATTTTGTGTTCTTTCGGTGGACGCTAATAAAATCTTATCTAATCTCCACAATGCCATCCTATTTCAGAGTGTACGCTTCAGAACGCTGGTTTCAAATGCCTTTCTTATAAAATTCAACAATGTCATTAGAAGACAATACACCTCTGTTATTTGTTTGATCTTGTTAGGATATTTTGTCGTTTCAACATGAGTAGTTTGTTTAAGTTGAACTTGGTCTAATGTGTGTTTAGGTTGAATTGTGCTTTTAGTGTGTTTCTTTAGTGTACTTCTGTACATTACTAATTCGACTATCACAATCATGTTCTACATGAGTCATTAAATGGTTCAAACGTATCCATGGTATTAACGACAATTTATTCATGGCTTAGCATCCAATTGATCCATGATCTCTATTTATAGATTGTTATCGCTTGAAAATGCATGGTTCATTTAACATTTTTTTAGGCATTACTTTCTCAATACTGTGATGCGAGGAGATGTGTACCCTTGGAGAATCAGTGGGGTTTACAAGTTGCGAGCATTGTCTTGGAGACCATTTGCTTGTTCTACCTTGATCGAACATTACTTGGTTCATCAGTCATTGCTAGATCAGGGACTTGGAGTACTAGAGGTGTCTTGGTGAGGATCCATTGTTCCATGTTATATTTCATGTTTAAATGATCTCAACTTCATCTGACGGAAAGCATTTGGAGCATTCTCGACTCCTTCCCTTGTTCTCGGCTCCAAAGCATTGTATTTCTTCTCTTTGGTATTGTGATAGTTGTGATTGGGTCATATAGATTAGTGTGGATTTTTGCTTTTATAAAAGTGGTCTTTGTACTCCCACCTTGTATTGCCACTTATATACTGAGGAGTCTTGTTGACCTACTTTTAGTGATTTGCTGGACATGAATAAACTAATCTTACCTTATCATATCTACATATTTGGAGGCAGTGGCTACATATTTGGAGGAATGCTTGCATTTGTGGTATAGTTGCTACATATTTTGATGCATGTTTCATCATTGAAGATGTCATTTCATGCTATCCAACGTAGATTCTACATATTTGGATGCATGAGTCATGATTGAGGTGGGGGGGGGGGGTGCTGTTGTTGACCTTTTTGCACTCTTTACCAAGGCTGTTGGGAGTGCGGAGCGGGAGCGAAAGGCAAAATTTTCAAAAGCTTCTGTTTTGGGAGCGTTTTTTATATAATATATATTTTAATATATTTTGATGCATATATATTAAAAAAAACATGTATTATGCCAAATTAGCTATAGAAAACATGAAAACATAGATATTCATAATTCATATAACCATTTAGTACACATCGATATAACATCAATCATCTAGGAGCTATAACTTATAACATTGTCATTAAATGATCAAAATCAAATCATCAATTATCAATCATCAAGAACATCAACCTTCAAATTTCAACATATAATATTTGCCATCAAACTAGGCCATAATGTTTACAAAATAGGCCGTAATAAACATGAAATACAAAGTACTATGATACTATCTAGTATCTACTAAGCTTTCCGCTTGCCACGAGAAACTTCCAATTTCTTTTCTCGTGGTCTAAGTGGAATAAGAGCTGCTGGAAGTGATCGTGGAACATGAGAAGATGAATGCCCCCCACAGATTGTTGGACGTTGTGAAGCTAAAGGCAAAACTCCTGTATCTGGAAAGCTGCTGCTGCTTGGGGGTGGCATCTCTGTACGGGTACCTGTAGTATGAATTGGATCATCATGATCACCCAATAGTTCATCCTCTAAGCGCTCTGATGCTATGGCTCCATCCTCCACATTAGCCTCCTCTGGATTGTTGTCCCAAGTAAAAAATGTTCTATCATTCTTGGCCGCCTTACAATAATGGGACAACAACCTCAAGTTGTAGTGCACATAAACCAAGCTTTCTGTGTGTCCTACATTCAAATTGTTTCTCTTTATGCTGCGGATGAAGCTGTAGGTGCTCCAACACCTCTCTGCAGAAGAGATATTAACAACCCGCGAAAGCACCCTCACTGCCAATTTATGCAAATATGAGGCTCTAGAGCCATACATGTTCCACCAACGAATAGGATCCAATCTATCTTGATCTTTGGTTGCATGTAGGGTACCAAAGACTCCATGCTCACTGATGTATTCGCTCAATTCACTCCGTACTTGAGCACACTCATCCTCATCAGGGACCAACTTGTCTAATGCAAGCATATACCCATTTTGCACCTCTGGATATGTGGGGTTTTTTCCTAACTCCACACCCAGGTGCAGGTTGGGCCAACCAAATTAGAGAATAGTATTTTGGGGTAAGGACATCTGCAAGGGCATGGAGTGGAAAATTTAGATTATCCCACCTTTTGACCACATGTTTATGAATATGGTCATACAAGATTGCATCTCTTTGCTCAACAATGTCTTTGATTTGACCAAGCATGCTATCCATCTGCTCATATACCTCCCCAATCATCGGCTTATGTATTTGCAAAACGAATCATGTTATAAACTGGCTTGGTGAACTGGAGACCATACTTAACCTGTGACTAGAAATGACCATCAAGAACGGTGTCCTCCACCTCCTGAAAGTCATGTCTATCAGCTGTGCTTGCAGGTCTGTCTTTTAATTCTTGCCATGGATCACTTGAAACCATACTAGCCAATGCCTCTCTTACCTTCAAAAGCCTCCTGAAGGTGAGGTAGTAGCTAGCAAATATAGTCTTTGCAATCTTCAATAGCTCCAACCTAGAGTGATTGCGAAAAATGTGGTGGGCCATGCTATGATTGGTAATAAATTTGATCATTTTCTTCCCTCTCTTGTACAAGGCACCAATCCATCGGTAATTAGGGTCCTTCATCTTGACAATATCATGCATCAAAAGGTTCAATGTGTGAACCAAACACCTTGACCAAAATATGTTGGGATACTTATCCTCAATGATTGCTCTTGCTGCCTTACAATTAGCAGCATTATCAGTGATGACTTGAATGACATTGTAAGGCCCAATCTCCTGAATGGTTTTAAGTAAAGGTTGTGCAATATTAATACCGGTCTTGTAGTGATCTAAGTAGTCATGGGCTGAAAGGAAGATCGCACCGCTAGCAGAAACGCCAAGAATATTTATCAATGGCTTGCCTTTAACCTACGTTGCGGGGAAGCGCTCTCCCCCCTCTCGCCCCCGCTCCGGAAGCTAGCTTCCGGCCGAAGCTAGGCGGAAGCGCGATTCGCTTTCGCTTCCGGGCGGAATCGTTTTTGAGAAGCGCGCTTCGGGGTTCAAATTTTCGCTCCCTGCCACTGTCTGAGAGCGTGCAGGAATCGATCCGAAGCGTCGCTTCCGGATCGATTCCTCTTCGCTTCCTATTCGCTTCCTGTTCGCTTCCCCCAGCGATTCCGGCGAAAAAAAAAAAACGCTTCGGTCGCTTCCGAAATCGATTCCCCGTAGCTTCCTCGGACGATTCGCCAAAAACCGCGATTTTCATGGTGAGTTGAAGCTCGTGGGGTCCACGCTTGGGGTTTTGGAGGGGGGAATAGGGCTTTGAGGTATAAAGCCCTCCTCCACACTCCATTTTGTCACTTTGTTTGAGAAGAGAAGAGAAGAGAGTAGAGGAGAGGAGAAGAGAAGAGAAGAAGAGAAAGAGGAGAAGAGAAGAGGAGAAGGTGCCATTGGAGATTGAAGAAGGTTGGAATCTTGGATGCTTGGAGCCTTGGCAAGTTGGCACACTCACTACCATTGGAGTCTTGGACATCCAAATAGGTAGGCTCTAAACCCCTTCTTGTTGATTTGCTTTGTGTTTGAAGTTTGAACTTGAAGTTTTGATGGTTGGGACTTGAATTTTTTAAGCTTGAAATTTGACTAGAATCTAGAATGTCATTGTAAATGTTCCTCTCCTACTCTTTCCCATGCTTTCTCCATCATTTCTATTGCAGGGCAATAGGTTAAACTCTAGTTCCACTTCCAACTTCCAAGTCCAACAAACATGATGATGGGTTTATGGTTTCTTTTGTTGGTTCCATTTGTTGTTTTGATGATGTTCATTGAAAACCGGAGGAGGAATGAGGGAGAGGGAGATGATGAAGAAGTGGGTAGTGGCACATACCGTGGAGAGGAGGAGGGAGGGGAAGAGGAGGAGGAGGAGGAGGGAAACCAAATGAAAACCAAGGAAGACACAACACCCTTATGGAAATATGTCACCAAGCAGGGAGGAAGCAAGGGGGGTGGAACCGCCAAATTTGGTTGCCCCCATTGTAAAAAGACTTACACGGGTTCATATACCCGTCTGAGAAGACATCTATGTGGGAACATGCCATGTGATGAAAACAAAACTGTAGGAGTTTGTGTTTGCAAAAGTGTGCCATCAACACAAAGAGCCATGTATAAGAAGGAAGAATTTGAAGCACAAAACAAATCAAAAGCAAGGGTTGACCATGACCCCTCAATGAACTCACCGATAGCTAGAGGCCCATCCACCCAAGGTAGTGGATTCTCACCCCCTGGGTCACGCAGGACAATATCAGATTTCCTTGACACCAACGGTAGGGATGACATGGATGCAAGAGTGTTCCGGTTTCTCTATGCATGTGGCATACCGTTCAATGTCCTTCGCTCACCCTATTGGCATGAAATGGTAGATGCCATTCGCACTGCTCTAGCAGGATACAAGAGCCCAGGGTATGACAAAGCTAGAACTGTGGGGCTTGACAAGGAAAGAGGCAAGATCCAAAATGCTTTGGGGCAATTCACAAATGCTTGGAATGAGTATGGGGTATCAATTGTATCAGATGGATGGACAAATGTAAAAGGCAAGCCATTGATAAATGTTCTTGGTGTGTCTGCTACTGGTGCAGTCTTCCTTTCAGCCCATGACTACTCAGATAAATTCAAGACTGGCATAAACATTGCAGAACTCCTACTCAAAACCATTGAATCTATTGGTCCATACAATGTCATCCAAGTCATAACCGACAATGCTGCTAATTGTAAGGCAGCGGGAGCAATCATTGAAGATAAATACCCCAACATATTTTGGTCTGGGTGTTTGGTTCACACAATGAACCTTTTGATGCACGACATCATTAAGTTGAAGGAAAATCAATACAAATGGATTGGTGAATTGTACAAAAAGGGCAAGAAGATGATAAGATTTATAACCAACCATAGCAATGCCCATGGCATTTTCCGCAGTCACTCAAAGTTGGAGCTATTGAAGATAGCAAAGACTAGATTTGCTAGCTACTACCTCACTTTCAGGCGCCTTTTGAAGGTAAGAGAGGCATTAGCTAGTATGGTATCAAGTGAGTCATGGCAGGTCTTGAAAGATAGGTGTACATCCGCATCTGAAAGGCTTGATTTTCAGGAGGTGGAAGAAACAGTTCTTGATGCGGGATTTTGGGCAAGTGTCAAGTATGTTTTGCAGTTCACAAAGCCCATATATAACATGATTCGGTTTGCAGATACAGATAAGCCGGTGATTGGGGAGGTGTATGAGCAGATGGATAGCATGCTGGGTCAAATTAAAGATATTGTTGAACAGAAAGATCCCATCTTGTAAGACCATATTCATGAACATGTGGTCAAAAGGTGGGAACATCTCAACGTTCCACTGCATGCCTTAGCGTATGTATTAACACCAAAATATTATTCTCCATCTTGGTTGGCCAAACCAGCACCTGGGGGTGGGGTTAGGAGAAAGCCCCACACAGATCCAGAGGTACATCTTGCATACATGACTGCTATAGACAAATTGGTCCCTGATTTAGAGGAATGTGACATATTGCGCAGTGAATTAAGCAAATACCTCAGTGAAGTTGGTCCATTTGGTACTTTGCATGCAATCAGAGATCGAGATAGGGCGCCTCCTATCGAATGGTGGAACATGTATGGCTCAACATGCCAACGCTTGTATAGATTGGCTGTTAGAGTGCTTTCACAGGTGGTTAACAGTTCCTCTACAGAAAGGTGTTGGAGCACCTATAGCTTCATCCACTCAGTGAAAAGAAATCGATTAAATGAAAATCAAGCAGAAAGCTTGGTTTATGTACATTACAACTTGAGGTTGTTGACTCATTATTGTGAGCGTGCCAAAACTGATAGATCATATGTCACTTGGGACAACAATCCGGAGGAGCATAACTTGGAGGATGGAGCCATAGCTTTGGAGCGCTTGGAGGAAGAGCTTTTGGGCGATGAGGATGACGCATATGCAGTACCACTACCAAGGGCGCCGCCATCTTCTTCCTCGTTTCCAGATGCACCATCTTTGCCTAGAGGTTCACGACCTCCATCTGCATCAGTGAGGGGGGGTCGTGCAGGATCGAGTCTTGGACGTGGCTCAGCAGTGGTGGCTACTGGGGATGATAATCCCACTCCCATTGTTCAGAGAGCACGAGAAAAGAAAATGGAAATTTCTCGTGGCAAGAGGAAACATCCATGATTCCATAAAATCTACTTTTCTTGTATTTTCTTGTTTACAGTACTTTCAAGTTTCGGCACTATTGACTCTTTTATATTTATTATCATATATTTTGTAAACATTACATGGCATTTCAAGTTTGAAGTTTTATGTTGAACCTACCTTTGAATTTGAAGCTTTAAGGTTGAATCTTGATGTTATAACTTATGGAATCATGGATATTGGACCTATGGTTGATGAAATCATGAATTCACTAGTAAATGATTAATGAATGATGTTATATGGTATTATTGTTTATTTCATGCTTTTCAATGATTAATGATGTTATATGATGTTATCTGATGATTGATGAACTTCTACTTGCATTTGTTGACATATATGCATCAAAATATATAAAAAATATATATTATATAAAAAACGCTTCCGGAACGCTTCCTAACCGGAAGCTTTTGAAAATTTCGCTTCTCGCTCCCGCTCCCGCTCCCGCTTCTCGCTCCCGCTTCCGCTCCCAAGTAACCTTGCCTTTAACATTTGTCCACCCATCAGATACAATGGATACCCCATAGTTGGACCAATCATTTGTAAACTTTCCAAGAGCACTATTGATTTTGGCTCTTTCCCTGTCAAGTTCCACGGTTCTAGCTTTGTCATACCCAGGGCTTCTGTATCCTTTAGGGGCACCATTGATGGCTTGTACCATTTCATGCCAATAGGGTGAGCGAAGAACATTGAATGGCAGACCACATGCATAGAGAAACCTATAAACTTTTGAATCCACATCATCTCTACAACCTTGGTCAAGGAAATCTGATAATGTTCTTCGCATAGGCGAGATTCCACTACCATGGGGAGATGAGGGTCCCGATCGAGCCGATGATGATCCAGTTCCACTACCAAACATTCTCTGTGAGGATTCAGATTCAACCCTTGATCTCTCGGAATTGTTTTGAGCGGCCTCTTCTTCCATCATGTATTTGTTTCTCTCTTTAGCTGGCACTTTGTCACAGGTTTTGACTCCAGTAGCCTTACCTTGATCGCATGGTATAATCCCACACAAATGCTTTCTCACCCGGGTATATGAACCTGTGTAAGTTTTATTAGAATGGGGGCATATAAACTTTGTGGTTCCACTCCCTCTTGCTCCCCCAAGCCTTGTCACATACTTCCACAAAGGTGTTGTGTCTTTTTGTTTTTGCCCCTGATCACTCATTCTCATCATCATCACCCTCTTCCCCTTCCTCCTCTTCTCCATGGTATGTGTCACTCTCTACCTCTTTTCCCTCATCACTACCACCACCATATCTGCTTCCCAACACCATCATAATGAGAAGAAGTGGAACCAAAAGCCAAAACCACATACCCATCATGTTTCTTGATTCAAGATGAGAGTCACTTGTTGCCTGCAATAGAATGATGGAGAAGAAGAAATTGGAAAGACTAGGAGAAGAGAACATTGACAATCATAATTGTCATTGATGACAACACATTAATGACAAAGGTTAAGTTGATGACAAGTGATTGGTGACATGGCAAACATGACAAGTGTTGGTGACATGGCTTGATGATGATATGGCAGAGGACAAAGACAAAGAAAATGAGTGGAGGACATGACACACAAATGACATGGCAAAGGACTTATACAATCAAGTATGACAAGGCTAATGCATGACAAGTGGGACAAGATGATGTGGCAAGTATTGATGACATGGCAACAAGTATGACAAATGCATGACAAATGGAAAGCATGGACAAGCATGACATGGCAAGGGTTGATGAAAGGACAACCTGTGGGCATGGAGAAGGAGCCCTGCGGGCATTTGCAAATGGTCTTGCGGGCATCCCTTTAACCGCTTGCGGGCATAATTAAAGGGACCATGTAGGTATTTGTTGGAGGACATTGTGGGCATTTGAAGGCCCATTGCGGGCATAATTTAAATGCATTCAAAGTGCCCTTGCGGGCATCTTATTGATGAAATAAAGGTCAACTGCAGGCATATTCAAAAGCCCATTGCGGGCATTTCTAGTGGGCATTGTGGGCATTCACCATTGCGGGCATTCACCTAAGGAAGTTTGATTAATTAATTGGAATTAATTAGATCTTCATGAATTCTTACCCAAATCACTTGGGAGTTGCCTTGAATGGATTCCTTGCTGCTCTAATGTCCCATACCAATCAAAATCATGCCACAAACCAATATGAAATATCCATTATTAAGTTGCTCCAAATTATTAAATTAGGACTTAAGCTTTTTTAATTGAAAACTTAGGAAAACCCATAAATTAAAGCCTATTAGTCCAAAATAACTTAAAATCACATTTGGAAGGGTTCAATTGGCTTCCAAACGCTGAAGTTTGATGAATGGTAATGTATGGTGACCGCATACTATTGGTTGGTCTTGTTGACCAAGTCAAAAAGTTGAAAAAATCAACTTTGGTCAAAGTTGGGTAATGATATTCAATGATGAAAGGACACATCCAAATCTTCTAGGAGGATAATAGTACACTAGAGCTACAATACTCACATTACACAAGTGACTCATGTGAATCCTTACATAGCTTCAAACATAGGAAATATTGCAGAAATTAATACATAGCATCAAGTTAATTTTTTATATTCATGCCACCATCTAAACCATCATCAAGAATATTGCAAGGATCATTCTTCTTTTAGGTGAAGTGGATGGTCAAAGTCAACAAGGCTAAGTCAAGTGGAGGATTGGTCAAAGATCACTGATTGACTCAAGCTGAAGGGGAAGAGGGGAACTTTGTGACATTCATTATTCAATGAAACGTTAGGGAAAGTGTCTCACAAATGGATAATGTGTTAGGATAGGATACTCCTTTTGACCTTGGCAATCAAACTTAACCCCATTTTCTGTGACTTTTGCTTTTAAAGCTCCTTCTTGCACTTGTCTTCCTTTATTTTCTTGGACTACTTTTCTTGTACTTTTTCTTCCTTTTTAGACCTTGGCCTTTATTTTTCTTTGAGGCACATGCAAGTTTAGACTTGTTCTTTTTCTTCATTGCTTGATTTTTACAATTTTACTTAGTCTTCTTTTGCTTTCTTTCATTCTGGTACAAGGAGTGTTGGACTAGAAGCTGCTTGATGTGACCTCTTTGAGGCACTTGTTAGAAAGTGACAACAAGGAAGGTCTTCCTGCATGTGTCCTTGCCAGTGTTACAAATATCGGCGATATATCGCTAACATTGCGATACGATCTCCCCGATGATAATATCAGAAAACATCGCGGCGATGTTTCGGGCGATTTTTTGTGCAGAAAAATCACGATGTTTAGGAAAATATCGTGAGTAGATGTTTGACATCGCCAGTCCGCCCTCGGGGTCATAAAACTCAGAAACACGTTTTTTGTTTTGTTTTTCTTTCTGTTTGTGTCACTTCGTTCACGTTGAGAGCTAGGGTAAAGTACCCCGTGGTCGCCGGGCTGTGCTTGGAGTTGGAAGTTGAAGCCTTGGAGGAGATTGAGACGTGGAGGAGAAGGGACGTGGAGAGTGGGAGTCGGGAGTCCGGGACAGTGACAAGTCTGTGACAGTGTGAAGGCCACTCTGCTGTGGAAGATTTCGGGACAGTTTAGGGTCCAATTCGAGGTATGCAAGCAGCCCTCCCTTTTCACATTTTTTATTTTTAAATTTTTCTCCATCCCTCTGCCTAGTTTTTAAATGTTTTGTTCTGATTCCTGAAGCAATATGGATTCTGGAAAATTGGAAATTAGTAATTAGTAATTACTAATTTTAATTTCTAATTCTGAGTAAGTAATTTTACATAATAAAATGAAAAATCAGAGTTTTGCATTCGCTAAAAACCCTTATTTTAAATCCACAAAATGCCATTAGTGTGCCATTAGTGTGCCATTTTACTTTTGAAATGCCATTAGTGTGCCATTTTAACTTTTAAATGCCATTAGTGTGCCATTTTAAATCCCCAAAATGCCATTACAGTCAAAATGTAAATTAATTTTTAATTTTTAATTTTTCCTTGTTTGTCTGATTTGCTATTTTTTGCAATAAAGATATAGTAAAAAACGTTTTTTTTGTTGCAGGTTCAAAGTTGCAAACATGCCGAAGATTTTGGATCCATTCTGGGAGTATGCAGAGCTCGTTGATCCACATAATCGACAAAAGCTAAAATCCAATTTGTGTGGGAAGGAGACGACGGGGGGGATAAGTAGGCTCAAATACCACCTCGCACAACTTTCAGGGCATGAGGTGGATATTTGTAAAAACTCCACGCCTAAAATTATTCATAGGGCCAAACTCGCAATTGAAAATATTGGCAAGAAGAAAGATGAAAGGGAAGCTTTTAGGCAGGAACTTGGAATGAGAGCGTCATTAGATCCGGGACAACCGGACACACTTTAGGGGGAGTGGGGAGTGAGACCTTATCCTCATCTTCTGCCATGCCTACATCTACATCTCCTTTTTTTGTTCCGAGATCCGTGGCTGGTGGACAACCAGGTATAAAGTCAATGTACAAGATAAATGAGAAAAAGGAAGCAGACAAACTTGTGGGTCGGTGCCTTTTATGGAGTGATATACCATTCCACTTTGCGAGGAACCCATTCTACGTTCCTATGTTTGAGGCCGTTGCTATTGTTGGGTCGGGGTATAAGCCCCCCACTTATGAGGAGCTGAGAGGGCCCCTCCTTGATAATGAAAAGGTTGATTGCACTTCTAGGTTGGAGGAGCTTCGAGGTTCATGGGAGGTCACGGGATGCACGGTGATGTTAGATGGTTGGACTGATACGAAGGGTAGGACCCTTCTCAATTTCTTGGTTCATTGTCCCAGGGGCATAATGTTTATAAAATCCGTGGATGCATCTGCACATATCAAAGATGCAGCATTACTATGTGAGTTGTTGGATGGGTGCATCTAGGAGATAGGTCCGCAGCATGTTGTCCAAGTAATATCGGACAATGCTGTGAATGATGTGGCTGTTGGTAGGATGCTTATGGATAGGTATCCTACTTTGTTTTGGACCCCTTGTGCTTTACACTGTATCGACTTGATCTTAGAGGATATGGGAAAGATTGAGTTTATCAGGGATGTCATTGATCCAACAAGAAGCATCACCAAATTTATATACAATTATGCTTCTGTGCTTAGCTTGACGAGGCAGTTTACTCATGACAGGGAGTTGGTTCGTCCCGCCATCACTCGCTTTGCCACTTGTTTCATCTCTCTCCAGTCTCTCCTTACTTCTATGTGGGACTTGCAGACTATGTTCCTTTCAGCTGAGTGGCGTGCTTTATCGATTAGCACTAAACCGGAGGGACTTGCCATATCCAGACTAGTGTCATACCAGGAGAGCTTATGGGCTGGGGTGAAGGAGGTGTGTGCCATCTGTGAACCTTTGGTAAGGGTTATTCGCCTTGTTGATGGAGACAAGCCCGCAATGGGCTACCTATATGAGGCCATGGATAGGACCAAAGAGGCCATTCGTGCCTACTATGAGGACAGGGGGGATGAGGGGCAAGCGAAGCAACAATTGAGATGGGCGGTGATTGATCAACGATGGAACAACACACTTCATCGCCCCATTCATGCTGTAGTGCTATTCCTCAACCCCGCATTCTCTTATTCTTGTGGCTTCGGGTTTGATGCAAAGGTAATGGATGGGTTCTTGGAATGTGTCCATAGGATGGTGCCAAGTGAAGATGATCGTTCAGAGATTTCCAAAGAGTTGGAAATCTATAGGAGGGCCGTGGGAACATTTGGGTTTGCTATGGCGATCAAGGACAGGAAGAACATAATGCCAAGTAAGCTTTACGTTGTTTCAAGTTCAACTTTCAAGAATGAAAATTCAATTTATTTATTTCTTTGTTTTAAATTTTAAATTTTCAATGTCTTCTCTTATGTTTCTAACTTTTTCCAATTCATTGTAGATAATTGGTGGGAAACCTATGGCAGACGAGTACCCCATCTCCAAAGGCTTGCGGTTCGGATCCTTAGCCAGACATGCAACTCTTCTGGTTGTGAGCGCAACTGGAGTGTATTTGAAAAAATACACACCAAGAAGCGCAACAGGTTAGAGAATTTGAAATTAAATTCGAAATTCATTATCTATTGTAATTTATGTCCCATGGGTAATTATAATTGATGTATTCTAAATTCTAATTTAATAAATTTACTGTCCTCATACAGGTTGGATACCCAACGCCGGAATGATCTAGTGTATGTCTCCTACAATCTCAGGTTGTGGGTGAAGCAACTTGAGAAAAAACCTGAGGTGGAGGCCATTTCATTGGATGACATTGACACCATTGCTGTGTGGAGAGTGGAGATTGAGGAACCTGTTATGGAGGCAGCCCTTGATTGGTTAGAGGATGATCATGATACATAGGATCCCCAGAGTGAGATATGGGGGGATGAGGGGTTTGGCTTTGAGAGTGTGCCACCACCAGAGCCACCAGTAGCACAGCCACCAGTTGCACAGCCACCGGTTGCACAGCCACCGGTTGCATAGCCACTAGTTGCATAGCCACCGGTTGCACAGCCACCGGTTGCACAACCACCAGTTGCACGGCCACAGTCTCAGCCAGAGGGACCCAGATATAGGGGCAATGGTAGCAGTAGCAGTGGTAGAGGAGTTGATGAGGGTGACCTAGTACCTTATCATTCTTCTAGTTCTTCTAGAGTACATCAGTTTCCAGGCACTTCTAGAGGCAGAGGATGCCAGAGTCCACGATGACCCCCACGAGCACTTGGGATTTCTAGCTCTAGAGGCAGAGCCATTACTAGAGCGATTACCTTTACCCGTAGAAGGGGTAGAGGGAATCCATAGTTTACTTTATTTAGTTGATTTCATTGCATATGACAATTGACTCTGAGATACATTGATTGTATTTTTTTGGTGATTCATGAGTCGGGGACTCAAGATCCAGGACACGATTCATTTTTGATGTGTGATGTCTAGCGATACGTCTTATTATTTATACATCTTATATATCAGTTTTCTTTCCATATGCATGTGGCAATGTGTTTAAACTTTATTTGATGTTCTTGTTGCTTTAAATGTTTAGAAAATTGAAAAAAAATGAAGGACACGATTCATTTTTGATGTGTGATGTCTAGCAATACGTCTTATACATCTTATATATCTGTTTTGTTTCCATATGCATGTGGCAATGTGTTTATTTGATGTTCTTGTTGCTTTAGATGTTTAGAAAATTGAAAAAAAATGAATATTTTTGTATTTTTTTAAGTTTGCCGATATATTGCCGATGTTTGCCGACATTTTCGCCGATAAATCCGATAATTTCTTTTTGGACCCTCAGCGATATATTCGCCGATACGATATTTGTAACATTGGTCCTTGCATGCAGAAGACTTAAATTGGAGAAGCCAATAAAATGTATTTAATTTATTTTTCCTAAGTTTACTTTGGAAAATAAATTAAAGTGATCTAATTATTGATTGACTTTATGAAACACTTTTTTATAAAGTGTAAGTGAAAATATTTAAGTGATGGCCAGATCTAATCTTGGCTATCCAATCTCACCGGAGGATCTCATCCATAGATCTATAGTGAGATTAGGGTTTTCGCTTAGCATTGAGTTATAAAAGAAAGATCAATTGGTGGAGAGGACACATAATTGCATTCCGACAGAGATGGAGGAAGAGAAGTGTGAGAGAGAGTTTTTGCGAAGAAGACGGAGGAGCAGCCATTCGGAGAAGGCAACACAAAATTCGCAGAGGAGAGAGACAGGAGGACTCGACAGAGGTGACAGTACAACAGGCAGGCCGTACAACATCCTGTCCATACAGACCGTACGGATTTCGTACAACAGGCCATACAACAGCAGCAGTAATGTTGCGTTGGATCCGTGCCCATTCACAGGTTTTTCTCAAGTGATTTTTGTGTGGTACGATTTTTCCAATTGGGTAGAATCAGAATTTTGAATTGTACTGCTCTATATTGTCTTAATAAAATAAAATCTCATACTGCTGCACCGGTTTTCCCATCTTGGGTTTTGTCCGAGGGTTTATACCCAAAAAGATTGAGTTGTCTCTATTGATGTGATTGCTGCTATATTTCTTTCAGTATTTATTGTTCTGTTGCATAGTGAAGAAATCCATGTGTGGTTATTGGTAGCAATTAATTGGCATGCTTTTATACCTAGTTGGATTTTAAGTAAATTTACATGGTATTAGAGCTCTTCTGAGCAGACTGAGAGAGAGCAGCAGGTTGGTTGGATAGATCATTGCATATCTATCCAAAGGGTTTACATGTACTATTCACTATGGCCGTACAGTTGAGAGTTGAGGATAGACTCTAGGGAGCACAAAACTTTCCTACTTGGAAAGAGAGGATCACCAGGATCCTTGATGTCAGTGATGCTGAAGAGCACATTGATGACCAAAAGTTAGCTCCCACAGATCCAACAGATTTGGCTAGATGGAAGAAGATAGATTCCAGGGCAATGTTGATCATCTTGGATGGGGTGAAAGACCACATAGTCCCTCATCTGTTTGGGAAGAAAACCACATTAGAGATGTGGAAGGATTTGGAGAGTCTCTACCAGAGTAGGAATGAAAACCGGAAGATGGTGCTGCAAGAGAGATTGCGCAGTACCAAGATGGCCAAGGGTGAAGGAGTGGTGCTTTATCTTACAAGGCTCACACAGATTAGGGATGAGCTTGGAGCAATTGGCTCTAAGATTGAGGACGAGGAGCTAGTTCGTATAGCTCTCAATGGCTTCTCTAAGCCGTGGGACGTCTTTGTCAAAGGCGTGGTGGCTAGGGAGAAGATCCCTGACTGGCAGAGATTGTGGGATGATTTCGCACAGGAAGAGACCCGGATGGGTCAAGGTTCAGCTTCATCCAGCGGTGCTACACAGATCGTGGATGAAGAGGCCCTAGCCCTAATAAACAAAGGTAAGGGGAAGGCAAAGAAGAAGAAGGGCGGCAAGAAGAAATTGGACATGGAAAAAGTCAAGTGCTTCATTTGTCATAAGTATGGACACTTTGCTTCCTAGTGCCCAGAGAAGAAGAAGAAGAACAACAACACACAGATGGCAGGATCTGCAGAGGTGGATGATTTCAACAAGAGTTTTGATGAGGACTTTTGTTTGATAGCTTGCATGGCAAGTTCCAACAACAACAGTATCTGGTATGTGGATAGCGGTGCATCTTATCACACGACAGGACACAAAGGGTTCTTCAAGAGCTTGCAGGAGGGTGGAGTAATTCTCCATATTGAGTTAGGAGATGATGCGCGGTATCAGGCACAGGGTGTTGGCACTGTTTTGTTTTAGAGGGAGTCTGGAAAACCTATCAGCTTTGCTTATGTGTTATATGTCCCAGGGATGACCAAGAATCTCATATCAGTTTCCACACTAGAAGACAAGGGTTTTCTGGTGACTTTCCTGGACCTGAAAGTATATATTAGGCCACATGGGTCAGATCAGAGATTGGACATGATGATTGGGGTTCGGAGCGGGAAGGTTTATAGACTATAGTTTGAGGCCGCAAAGGCTCTGGTCAGTAGCAACAACAATGATTGTTAGTTGTGGCATAGGAGGATGGCACACTTACACCATGGTGCACTGAGGCATCTGAGACAGGAAGTCATTGGAGTTCCTTCAGTACAGGAGGACAAGCACAACCACTGCAAGGGTTGTGCGTTGGGGAAGAACATCAGGAAGCCTTTCCCACATAGTGAGCACAAGTCTGAGGGGGCCTTAGACTTGGTGCATTCGGATATATGCGGACCAATGAGCGTCCATTCTTTTAGTGGTTACAGTTACTGCGTCACATTCATTGATGACTATTCCAGGAAAACCGGGATCTGTTTTCTGAAGGCCAAGTCAGAGGTCTTCGACCGGTTCCGAGAGTTTAAGACTCTCGTGGAGAACCAAACAGGGAAGAAGAGCCGGATATTGAGGACAAACAACGGTGGAGAGTACACCAACAGAGAATTCATGGAGTACTATGCATCAGAGGGGATTAAGAAGGAACACACTGTTCCTCATACCTCACAGCACAATGGGGTGGCGGAGAGGAAGAACAAGACACTGGTGAGTGCAGCCAAGGCCATGTTATTTGATCAGGGATTACCACTATTCCTATGGGTCGAGGCATTTCGGACTGCAGTATATGTCTAGAACAGGTGTCCCCACACAACACTGGGGAGGAAGACACCTGAGGAGGTATTTACAGGTACTAGACCGGATGTTAGTCATTTGCGCATATTCGGGAATATCTGCTATTGTCACATTCATGCTGACACTAGGAAGAAGCTGGATCCTTCTAGAGAGAAGGGGCTTCTAGTTGGGTATAGTGAGACTTCCAAGGCTTATAGAGTATATGTTCCAGCTCGCAAGAGGATCATTGTGAGCAGGGATGTCCAGTTTGATGAGGACAGAGCCTTGAGAAGATCTATGGATTTATTAGCATAGGAGCAGACAGCCAAGGACTCAGGAGGAGTCAAGTTGGAGGAGTCACAGGTATAGGTTCAGACACAGGGCATAGGCGCTGGTAGCCAGAGGGAGTTAGGTGGATAGGATCCTCCTATCTTTGATGGGGAGGATGAACAGTAGCAGGAGGAGGATATACAGCAGCCGCAGCAAGAAGACACTAGGTCACGGCCTAAGCGGTAGAGGTCCACTGTTCAGGATTCCAGACAGGTGAGTCTTCCACCGAGATCCTTTAGGCGGAGTGTACCACCAGATAGACTGAGTTATATGGCATTGATGACAGAGTTGATTGACTTTGAACCTTCTAGTTTCGAGGAGGCTTCACAACATGATGTGTGGCAAGAGGCCATGGTTGAGGAGTATGACTCAATCATGAAGAATCAGGTATGGGAGGTTGTTCAGAGGCCACAGGGTAAGAAGGTGGTGGGATCTAGATGGATCTACAAGGTAAAGCATGCAACAGACGAAAGTGTGGAGAAGTACAAGGCACGCTTCGTGGCGAAGGGGTATTCGCAGAAGGAAGGTATTGACTATGAGGAAACCTTCGCCCCTGTCACTAGGTATTCTTCTATTCAGACTATCCTATCATTGGCAGTAGAGATGGGTTGGCGTGTTCATCAGATGGACGTGAAGACAACCTTCCTCAATGGAGTTATTGAGGAAGAGGTTTATACTGAGCAACCAGAGGGGTTTGAGGTGGAGAGTAGAGAGTCTCATGTATGCAGACTACAAAGAGCTCTTTATGGGCTCAAGCAGGCACCTCAAACATGGTACTCGAGGATTGACAACTATCTACGAGAGATGGGGCTGCAACGGAGTGAGGTAGACCATAACCTATACTTCTTGGTAGGTGAGGTACCTCTCATACTGGTTCTATATGTGGATGATCTCTTTCTTACAGGAGATGAGGAGCTGATCAGGGACTGCAAGTCCAATCTTGCAGTGGAGTTTGAGATGAAAGACCTTGGGTTGATGCATTACTTCCTAGGTCTGTAGGTTTGGCAGAGAGATGGGTGCTTCTTCATTGGACAGGGGAAGTATGCAGTAGAGATCTTGAAGAGATTCAGGATGGAGGACTGTAGATCTATGGCCATACCTCTAGTTTCCAATTGGAGGAAGATTGATGTATCGGGATCAGAGGAGTTTGATCCTACATTGTATAGGAAGCTTATCGGGTCGCTTATGTATCTGGTCAACACTTGACCAGACATTAGTTTTGCAGTCAACTCTTTGAGTCAATTCATGGTGAACCCTCGAAGAGTACATTGGACAGCTGCGAAGCACATACTTCGCTACATCAGAGGCACAGTGGAGTATGGATTGGTTTATGAGCGCAGTGGGAGTATACAGTTGGCTGGTTTCACAGACGCTGATTGGGCAGGATGTGTAGAGGATCAGAAGAGTACTTCAGGTTGTTGCTTCGGCATTGGATCAGGGGTTGTCTCTTGGTTCAGCAGGAAGCAGAAGTCAGTTGCATTGAGTTCAGCAAAGGTTGAATACATGGCAGCCAGCATGGCTGCATGTGAGGGGATGTGGCTGAGGAAGTTGCTCTCAGGATTATTCGAGAGTGAGATAGAGACTACTGTAGTTCACTGTGACAATCAGAGTGGTAGTATCAACCTTTCTGAGAATCCAGTGTTCCATGACAGGAATAAGCACAATGACATCCGGTATCACTTCCTTAGAGATTGTGTTGAGAGAGGAACCATTCGGTTGGAGTACATTCAGACAGATGAGCAGGTAGCAGACATATTCACCAAGGCACTTTGCAAACTCAAGTTTCTGAAGTTCAGAGACAAGTTGGGGTGGTTACCCAATCCCTTCCTCGTTGAGAGGGAGTGTTAGAAAGTGACAACAAGGAAGGTCTTCTTGCATGCATGTGTCCTTGCATGCAGAAGACTTAAATTGGACAAGTCAATAAAATGTATTTAATTTATTTTTCCTTAGTTTACTTTGGAAAATAAATTAAAGTGATCTAATTATTGATTGACTTTATGAAACACTTTTTTATAAAGTGTAAGTGAAAATATTTAAGTGATGGCCAGATCTAAGCTTGGCCATCCAATCTCACCGGAGGATCTCATCCATAGATCTATAGTGAGATTAGGGTTTTCGCTTAGCATTGAGTTATAAAAGAAAGATCAATTGGTGGAGAGGACACACAATTGGATTCCGACAGAGACGGAGGAAGAGAAGTGTGAGAGAGAGAGTTTTTGCGAAGAAGACGGAGGAGCAACCATTCGGAGAAGGCAGCACAAAATTCGCAGAGGAGAGAGACAGGAGGACTTGGCAGAGGTGACCGTACAGCAGGCAGGCCGTACAGCCGTACAATAGCCCATCCGTACAGACCGTATGGGTTCCGTACAGCAAGCCGTACATCAGCAGCAGTACTGCCGCGTTGGCAGAGGTGACCGTACAACAGGCAGGCCGTACAGCCGTACAACAACCCATCCATACAGACCGTACGGGTTCCGTACAGCAAGCCGTACAGCCGTACATCAGCAGCAGTACTGCTGCGTTGGGATCCATGCCCATTCACAGGTTTTTCTCAAGTGATTTTTGTGTGGTACGATTTTTCCAATTGGGCAGAATCGGAATTCTGAATTGTACTGCTGTATATTTTCTTAATAAAATAAAATCTCATACTGCTGCACCGGTTTTCTCATCTTGGGTTTTGTCCAGGGTTTTATACCCAAAACGATTGAGTTGTCTCTATTGATGTGATTGCTGCTATATTTCTTTCAGTATTTATTGTTCCGCTGCATAGTGAAGAAATCCATGTGTGGTTATTGGTAGCAATTAATTGGCATGCTTTTAGCCCTAGTTGGATTTTAAGGAAATTTAGAGCACTGAAGGGGGAAAAGCCTTTCATGCTTCAGATCTAGGGAGCATATTTCTCAAACCTAATTTTTAGGGATTTTTGGTTTGAGTTCTTTGTCTTTTCTTAGGGACCACCCCCCTTGGCTTCGCTAGGAGTTGGCCTACACGGAGGAGTTGAGTGTTGAATTACAGTATCTCAACTCGAGACTTGCCCCCAAGGATGCACCAAGCGACTTGAAGATTTCTTCCGCGTTAGCCCAGGTGCGTTTTCAGGCGGAAACAGGTTCAATCACATCCTAGTTGTTTTAGATGTTTACAAGTTGCTTATATATTAATATTATTGGTTAAATAATGCATCATTTTGAGGACACATTGATTCACTTGATCTTTCTGATAATTTTTATTGATAAGATATTCACATCTAAGATGTGTTGTTTGAACAGTGCCATTAATGGAACTCCTACCTGCATTTTGTTTAGTACAATTGTCTTTAGTTAAACTTTGCTATCTGCTTTCAGGTGGATGTTTTTGATAATTTTTATTATCATTTCTGTGCTATTAGTTTTCAACATACTAGATTTCCAAATATCCTTTGCCAAGAGTTGTTGCCCCAGCTTGTTTAGATTAATATTTCTAGTCGTGCTTTCCATAGACACATTAGCTCTGTGGGATTTCAGATTGGGAGTCCTAATGGCAGATAGCCATCCTCTCCTAGGAGGATGGTATTTTCAATAATGTTTTATCAGATACCCTTTGTATTGTTGCTTTTACTCGTGGATTATTTGTTCCTTCTGTTTTTCCATGCATTCGTAATCTCAGTTTTTTTTTTAATCTGGATTTTCAGATTGACCCTCTTAGTTTGTATGGGTAGGTCCTGTTTGTTGAATTATGGAAATGGAGGATTTGTCCCAGTAAATAGGTATTGGCCCATAAATATTCGGTTCAAATGTATTTAAGAATTTTCAGAAAGCAGTAACCTTGAGCTCAACTCTTGTACATTTTTGGAAAGTGTTAATAATGGGATTTATTTGTCTGGTTTTTTTTTTCAATTAAATCCTCTATTTTCCCTGATTCACTTTGTCAGCATATGAATTTGATGTTTACTGTGGAAGTGGATTTGTCCTTTATCTAGTTCGATATGTTAATTAAATTAATTTTTATGTTTTTGATCATTATTCAAAGATGTTTTTCACTAACGATCACAATAAACTGCCCCTCAGAAGCGTACATGGTTAATTTGTTAGATTCATAGTTCTAATTCTATTTGAAGTTCAGTTAGTTTTTATGTTTTTAGTATGATATTCGAAAACAGTGCATTCATTGTAAAACTTTGGGTTTACATTCCTAAAAACCTGGAGTCATTTAATTTTTAATGATAAAGCATCATTTGTCTCAAATCTGCTTGATGCTTTGTTTTTACTGCAAAAAATACGTAGGGGCTCTTGTGCTATAATATTATTATGCTGTGTTGCTTTGTTGCTTTGTTGTATGCTTTGGCTAATTATCTTTTGCATCCATGTTGAACTGTACAATTATTTATGCAGGTTTTCTTGATTTATGGTTTAGTTTCTGCAACAATGGCAACTTTATCAACAGTTTGTGTCACAATACAGCGTCGCCATTTGATGGTTAGTTTAATGCACTTATTTTCTTTTGTTCCTTGGGACTAATTGTTAGGAGCAAAATTGTTTTTCATAGTGTATTTAGAGAAAGTGCAACAATGGCTATCTAAACCATACCTGGGGTAGTTGGTTCTGGATGACGTTCTCAAATCCTTAGTTTTACCTGGATTTATGTAGATAGAAGCTAATCCAACTGCATTCCCTCCAGGTTTGCCAATCTTAGCATCCATCACAATGAGATTTGCACATCCAAGTTAGTCGATCATTGTTACATTTTGCATTGCCCATCTGGATGTGTCGTCTCCTCAATTCACTGATGTCTGGCTAAGTCGATCATTGTTACATTTTGCATTGCCCATCTAGATGTGTTGTCTCCACAATTCACTGATGTCTTACCTGTTTATGAGTTGTTCCCTTGAGATTCAGCATGGAATTGAGCAAGTCTCATATGATTCTATCAGTGAGCATAATATAGAAACCTATGTAGTATGGAGGTTTTAATTTTTAAACCTATGAGGTATCCCATTGCATTGCAGCTCTATTTTTGTTATTTCACATTTTTCTAGCACTTGCAGTTGCTATTTCTCTACTCCGTCTACCTCACTGCCTTGCTTGTCCTTCCTATTGCAGTGAAACAATTTTGTCCACATTGATAAGCATTGAAGTTGCATGTTGTCTTTGCAGGTGTGGGGGTTATTTGCCCCAAAATATGTGTTTGATGTTATTGGTCTTCTCCTTACAGACACCTTTATTATTGTGGCTGCTCTGTATTATTTTTAAGCAAAGACAATTGAGATGTCATGAACAACATATTTGGCAAAGATGGATTCTTTAAGCATTATGTTTTGGATCTCATCCACAAAGGTTGGTACATTCTTGACATGATTTTGTAGTCAGCACGGCTATTTCAAATTTCTGTGTTACAAGAGGATTCAGGGAGCAAACTAAGCGTGCCAATCATCATAGACACTAGACAATAATGTCTCAGGTTTCCCTTTTCAAGGGCATTATATTGGTACAATATTTTCCATGAAGTTCCAAAATTGGAACATGCTAGTGTTTTACGTTGTTGAATCATCCACTACAGGGGAGATGTTGATGAAAAATGCTGAGCATCATCAAAAGTAAATTTTTCTCTTGCTTGTTATATCACAATATTATCTTGCAAGTAAGCATTATGCTTAAAAATTGAATTAAGTGAATCAATTGATGGCATTCATTGTACGTATAACATACTGCATGGACAATTTGAATAGCATATGCACCATTTGAAAATAGAGGATGGGAGCATGGATTACGGTTAAAGGATATATTTGGTGCAGTAGCACCATTTGAAAATAGAGGATGATGAGCATGGATTCAAGTTAAGGAGAGAGTTTGCACAGTAGCCCCTGCATTCCATTTTAGATCTGACTTCTGAGAGAGAGTGTATTCCCTTGCACACCAATGGTTGTGCAAGGGCATACACTACACTGTTTGAGAGTCCAATGTAAGCTAAAGGTATTCATCGAGCCAAGGGCTCTGTTAATATTCTTTCTCGACACTACTGAGGTGGGTAGGTACTGGTTAACATTTTTTGGCAAGGCAAGTTTGATGATGTAACTTCTGATGGCCATCTTGTTTTATTAAGGTTCTGTAGTAAAATTTCAAGTTTGAACTTTTCCATATAAATTGTATTCATTGAACTATATTTCATCCAATAGACTTTATTGGATAAGAGCACAAATCTTCAAGTAATATTTATTTTTTACAATTTTAAAATTAATGATCAAAGGTTGAACGTAGTGTATACAGTTATAAATTTCACATTGGATTATTTATAAGATGGAAGACAAATACTCTCTTGGCCACGATCTAATGACCATCTTGGAATCAACTAAGGAAAAAAATGTGAATTTCTTCCAAATATTTATTTAAAATACTTCTCTATCTACCATCTATTTTTTATTCAATTCAAACCAAATCCATGAGTATTTAGTAACTTATTTGTTTCTTTATAAACTTCACAATGTCAGTAAAACTACCTTCTTCTTCTTCTTCTTCTTATTTTAAAAGAACATTATTGATAATAATATGGAACTAGATTACATCATAATTTGTCACAGATCATCTCCCTTTCCCAAAAATATAATTACTAATCATGGTCGTGAAAGGGTTTGCATACAATGTGCTTACCCAATCACTACAAGATAGTATTGATCACCATCCACCTCTTGTGAGGTGCTGAAGTATGGGGTTGTTATCATGCAAATCCACACATAAAACAGTGAACATAGGTGACTTAGTTATGTCACTTGCTAAATATCTGTCTAGGCTGGTGCTTTTCCAACCACAGGGGGTTGTCTCAAAGGTTGTTTTCTGCTGTAATGGTGGTTTAAAATCGGCATGTAAACCCAAAAAATAAATTAGAAATTGAGGCTGCCAATGAAGCGCTCGAAGACACCCAAGAATACAATACAAGTTTATAAAATAATTTGCAGAAAATAAATCAGCAATTGAGGCTTCCCTTGATGCAATTGAAGACACCTAAGAATATAATACAAGTTTAAAAAATAAATTCTAAAACTTCAGGACCGGTTCTTAATTATTTTCAGCAGAAGAAGTCTAAAACTTAGACAACTTTGCTCTTCCAGTGAGTTTTTGACTGGAGTCCAGCGATTTTTATAATAAATCCAAATTTTGTGTTGTTCAAATCGTGCTTCTGAATGCATTAGTGGATTCGGCACCCTCAAATACCCTAGGGCACCTAGATTATGCAAGTTTAAAAACTGTTATTTGAGATTTTAGGAATTTCTTCAAAAATTTTACCAGTTTACGTCGAAATCGTGCAAGAAATTGTTGTTGGGAAAGGGCGAAATCGTCAAATGTTTAGGCTATTCGTTTTCAACAGCAAAAAGAGTGTAGATGACTTGGAACACGCATTTTAAGTGAAAACAATTCAAAGTAAATGCATTAAAGACAACAATATGATTAATAATAACACGATTTATGCACATAAACAATTCATAGTATTATATAGAGACGGGAAATGTGCCAGGAGTACAATGTATCAAGGGTTGAATTGTCAATCCAAAGTATGTGTTGTTGAGTGTTTGTGAGGATGGTTGAGAGGAGCTCTAGAACCCATGCAAAACGAATTTGATCTCATGAGACTCTTTATAAGACAACAAAGGAAGACAATAAGAAACTATGTGTCCCAGATGTGAGAAGGAGAGGGATCAAAATCCAATTCAAACCACTAATGGATTAATCTAGTGGAGATTAAAGCCTCTAGAGATAATTTGTTCTACTTCCACCAATAGTTCAATATCCCACTTATGCATGTGCATTAACTCTATCTTTGCGTGACTTGATCTACTTGTAAAACGAGCCCATTAATGATGCACTTATCCATGTACAACTTGGATTCTCAACTTCCAAAGTAGACCAAGGCATGCGAACAAGTCCAATTGTATCCCCTCATGTATGCGAAGATCTATTTCTATGATTTTTCCAAATTAAAAGGATAATTTAAGATCGAGATAGTAGAATAAATTAAAGTGCATCGAAAATTCCTAGAATAGTACTAACACATGTGCCCTCATTGAACTATAGTTAACTTGTGTCTATTGAAGTTCATATGTAGTGGATTGAAGTGACCAATTTGAACCTCAAGAGAACCCAAAGACACCAAAAATAACAATTCAAACCACTTAGGTGATGTCATGAATGCCACATGAGTGCAATGATATATTTATATCTAGGTATCACATTTCAAAATATGATGCCATTGCCACCCATTGATAATCAACTTGAAAACTCCACAAGTAAACTATACATCCTTCATCCAAATTAAAGCTCAACAACAAATCCAAATGATATACATTGCTAGATGTCATTTCTCCATCACTTGCTAAAATCAAATTTGTCAAAAACTGTAGTTACATCTCCTTTAAACAAAGACTCTTTATGAAAAGTAGGAGTCATAATAAAGAAAACAACTATGACAACTTCTCCTACAAAATAAAAAGCACTAAAAAAAGGAAATTAGGCTAGTGAACCTACAAGGACAGGATTATGCCCCTAATTTTGTCATACTAGCCCTTAAATATGGACTCCCAAAAAGTATCAAACTACAAAAATAAAAAGTTCTCAGAATTTGAAAGAAAGTCGAAGTAGAGTAGTTGTTCAACCATAGAGGGCCCTAAATGTAATCATCAACTACATTTCCGATTTTGGGGTTAACAATGCCAAGTAAAGGGGACACGTCCACCTTGTGGGATGTTGAGAACTTTTGAGTCTTTGGACTTCAAATTTTGAACTTTGAATGTCTGGGTTTGTGGATTGGTACTATCTATCCGTTAGAGTTATGGTACTAGCATTTGGTGCCTCTACCAATCTACTAGAAAAAGGTAGATGGTCACACATGGTCATTTATAAAAATAACTTGAAGTGATCTTAAAATGTATGAATCCATCACATGAAAATGTGTTGAAATTGACATGATGGAAGACACCATCTCGTCAAGTGTTGATGATAAAATCCCTTTCTAGATGGGAGGAAACCCACAAATGAGGCTAACGGGATATGTCGAGGTTGAACATTTACAAGATTCATTCAAGTAGAGCTCGACGATGAGAAATCCTATTGAATGTGAGATGACCAAGAATGAGGCTAGCAACCATCAAGGTGCTCTATTTTTGTGTCAATCCTTAAATAATGTGATGGAGTAGATGAGGAGAGATCAAGGATAACTAATGCAAAGCCTACAAATATGAATCAAATGATGGTGTCTTGTCCTTATGTTTGGATGAGGTACTGACCAATATGAGTTGACTGAGGCATGACTCAATGAAGATGATAAGATGAGACGATGACATGACTCAAGTCTCTCCTACTAGCATAGACATCATCGTTGATCCCATGTCTATTTGAAGCACATGATCCATGCCAGGGTAATTGTCCTTGAGAGATGACAACTTAAAATTTCAAAAATCAATGTATTTGTGGATTTGACTATTCTTTTGCTACCCAATTGGAATAACATATAGAAGTAATGATAAGACCCTATAAGAGATTTTGTAGTTCCTTTTGAATAACTAGGGCTATTGTGGGTTCATATGTCTTTGTTGCTAGTGGAATGGCTTGGCATCATAGCGGAACTTAATTGCATGTTTGATCAATACGACATGAAGGGTAATGATATGAGGGTCATGTAATACTTTATGTTTCATCTATAACCAATATGATGTAAGGAGTAAAGATCTCACATCCACCATCAACCAAGAAACTAGAAATATTAATTGAAACTCAATATACAATGGAAGGGTTTTTATTAGTGAATTTATTTGAGAGAGGGCACTCTCCAAGCCACTTTTAGTGAAATGAACTATAGTTCATTTGCCAACAAATATCTAACATAATGACATACAATAGCAATCCATATGGGGCAATAACAAATATAATTGAAGAATGAATAGATAAGAATATGATTACAATGCCATGGGATGGTACACTTCTATTCACATTGATTGGTCACCATAGTTGATGCATCATGCCCTTTCATCGGGTCATGCATTTTCTTTAAAATGTGTCACTTCACTATTATTATTATTATTGATTTATTTGATATTAAATATATTATGTCGATTACATATAGGGGGAGACCTTTGAATACAAGACAACAATATAATCAAGATATTCCTTGAGCACATACAATGAGCTTTATATACAGGTAGGGGTTGACCTTGCATTCCCTTGAGATGCCATATAGAGGGGATCATTTAGACGTAAAAGTTTATTGCTAATAAGAGTGATACACAAAAGAGTGACATAGATTAATAAAAGAGTGTGCTTAAATAGAAGTGAAACAATATATTATATGGTCCACTCACATTCATTATTAGAAGACATTGAGGTAGAGATATATACCATATATTCACTAAATATTGAGTTAGGTATATACCAATATGTAGAGATATAATCTTGAAGACCAAGATATAACATATTGCCATCATTTGAGCTGCCAACAAGGTGGGATACCAACTTGGTGTTGGAAACAACTTTATGTAGTGGAGCCCATGAAAGCACACAACACATACTAAATGTTGCATTGACATTTCCAACAATTACCCTATGTGAAGACAAAAGAGGTCCAGTGAGATGAAGCCTTCTTATTATTTGTGATGGAAATTGAACATTTGGCTACTTTGTCGACTTTGAATCTAATTCTTGATTTTCTATTGGACTAGACTTTTAAGCAAGGTCTTCATCTTTGATAAGATATGGAATGGAATTTTGCCCAACACTTTCTTCATGCTTCTTTTCACATTGCAAAGGGGTGGGCTAGTGTGGGCTAGTGGGGGTTATGTAATTCTTGCTATTTTTCTTCTTGGTTGATATCCAAGTTGTCATCTTATACTAGTTATTGTCTACGTGTTGTATTGCTTTCCTTTTTTGTAGGTTTGTGTTACACCTAAATCTCGTCATCATGAGTCTTGTGTCAACTTCATGCCTCAATCCCTGAAGTTTCCCTGACCAAAAACACCCAGAGCAAGTTGTTGACCCTTGTGTCCACATTTTCTAGTTGCACTAGGGCATGTTGTCTTCTAGCAACAGGCACCAAAACATGATGGCGCAAAATGCCACCTAGCATAATGCACCAGTTGCTCAGGTTTCCCTCATACAGCATGCGTTGCCCCCTTCCCGGCGCCAATTGCCTTCATGCAGGGTGCGCCAGGGTTGGTTAAATTGGATAAACAAGAGCTTCGAGCGACTTCTCGAAGCATGGTGAGGTGGAAGTCTATCCCTAATTGATAGGTGAGCTGTCCTTCGGTTCCCTAACCTCAAGGGAGTATCCCTTAGACTTCTCCCATTAATCCTCAACCCACTCTATCCATTTGGTCTTATAAATATGAAGCTCCTCCCCATTGGAAAAAGGAGGAAGGTCTATAGCACTCTCATGCTGGTGGAATCATCTTAGGTGACCCTTGTTCATCTTTGGGAGTCTTACTTCATCCTTGGAGGCTTGGTTTGGCTTGTTGGAAGGAAGGTTGTGACGTTAAGGCATAGGTTGTAACGTTCTCTCTTATTGCA
This sequence comes from Larix kaempferi, assembly GCA_027924585.1. Taxonomy (NCBI): domain Eukaryota; kingdom Viridiplantae; phylum Streptophyta; class Pinopsida; order Pinales; family Pinaceae; genus Larix; species Larix kaempferi. The sequence goes on along the minus strand of BSBM01000510.1, from coordinate 14,251,607 downwards.
CTCTCCTTTATTACAGTTAATACAAACTCTTCCCATATACATTATTGTGTTGTTAATGTTTAGAGCTTACTTCCTTAACTGTTAGCTTAGGTCAATCATATGCAATATATGCTTTTACTGCTTGTTTGTGTCTACTTGTTCAACAGGGCTTTGCAGTTGTAGATCTGAAGGTTCCAGAGCATCGGGTCAAGCAAGGAGCAAAGGGAATTGTGAATCTCTGGTAAGAGATCCACTTGTTACTTTGCACTTTTATTGATCTAGGGAAGTTGATTATATTTTGTACTTATTTGTTCTAGATCCAGTTGGACTAGGGAGATCTAGCCTTTAAGTCTGCTTACGTAGATTGTCCAAAAACAAATCTAGCGACCATACTAGGGAGGATACTCTTTACCCCTCAATTTCACCATGAGTAGTGTTCCTCCACTCTTTAGTAACCATCAACCTACTGCAAGTCAACCATCAACGATTGGTCAAAACATCGTTACTGGGGGGCAACCCTTGTTCTCTAGCCATAATATGAGTGGAGGGCTTCAAACTAGTCATTTCGTTGGTGGCTCCTTACCAGTTGCGGGACCTACCATGGGATTACATCATGGCGGGGGGCCATCCAACCTAACTCAATCACTATGGAGCTATACATATCCAGGTAATTTCCACCTTGTGTCGGGACAATATCATCCCAGGAACATTATTCCCAGGATATCTTATCCTGGAAAGCCAAACACTCAATGGGGACATCACAATGTTATGCCAATTGGACCCCCACCAACTTTTGCTCACGTCCCACCACCCCCTCCACCGTTTGGTCCACCCCCAACTCCTTCTAGAGGCGGCGGACCCACACCTCATTCCGGCGGGGGTAGACCTCCACCATCTGGCGAAGGTCCACCTCATTCCGGCAGTGGAGGCCCACCATATTCTGACGAAGGAGGCAGAGGACCCCCTTATTCCGGCGGTAGCGGAGGACCCCCACCTTCTAGCAGAGGCCTACCTCATTCTGGCGGTGGAGACCCACCTTACTCCGGCGGCGGAGGCCCACCATATTCCGGTGGAGGAGGCAGAGGACCCCCTTACTCCGGCAGTGGAGGACCCCCACCTTACGGTGGCAGACCACCCTATTATGGCGGCGGACCACCATCAGATCCACTACCCAACCCAGGCGACCCACCCCCCTACGGCCAATTCCCTATGGGAGGACCTTAGAATCAGTCGATTCAAGGTCCTACTGATACACAAATGCCATATCAATATTACCAGTATCCGCAGCCAAACCAACAACTACCATTTCTGGCTACTTTAGATCTGCCAGACCTGTCTCGTTTGACCAACGATCCCATCCAACACGGTTATAATTGGCCACCCATTCCGGTTAAGTTACCTTCTGATATACCAAAGTTTGATGGCAAGCCTGGTGAAGATTCGAAGAACCATGTGATGACATACCATTTATGGTGCTCATCCAATTCCTTGATGGATGATTCGATCCGTCTGAGGTTATTTCAAAGGATCCTCACCGGTACAGCTACCAAGTGGTACATTGAACTACCACTGCACTCATTGCTTGACTTTCGTTCTTTAGCTATGTCATTCCTAACTCATTTCCAGTTACCCATCCGCTATGAAACATGTACGGGCCTACTGACTTCTCTCTGTCAGACCACCGTAACTCATATCCGATCATATCCACGAGTGGCGGAGGAGACGATGTCTCATTAAGGCTCCCATTCGAGACCAATTATTAGATGACTAGTTTACGAAGTCTCTTTTAACCACCGTAGCTAGAGATGTAGCCATGGGTGGGGCCGTCACCGAGGAACAAGCTATCGCTCGTGCCCAATACTTAGATCTTGTCTATGCTCAATCCAACACTTTATATGATATTGTTCCTGACGCCCCTCGCCCTACCTACGACCTTGCAAAAGCGCGCCAGGGACCTCTGTTAATTTTTCGATAATTTCATTCAAACATTATCTTAGGATCCTACTAAGAGAATAACATGCACAACATAACAATCATAAACACAAGAGACACAGAGTTTCCTCGGGGAAAACCAAGAAGGTGAAAAACCCTGAAACTTCCTCAAAGATAGAATAAGCCACAATACAAGATGACAATGATCAAACCCAAAGAGATGTCTCTAGCAGATACTCCTCCTCCTCCACTTGTGCACAACTCTCTCTCTCAACTATGCGAGTTGGATGAGTGAGTGAATGGTTAGAATGAGACACACTCACTCTCTATTTATACACAACTTAACCTGCCTTTTACTTTAGATGGGCCGACCTCCTAAGGAAGTCTAATAACCCACTCACATAATATAATCAGGGCCGACCCCACACTAGTGGTCTAATAACCCATCAAATATAAGTTGCGACACTTGCAACACTTGCGACACTTACAAATACAAATGACGACACTTCTGATTGGAGGAATAATACATCTCCATCATACATATAACAAAGTACATGTGTAATACATAGAAGAATATCTTCCGAAGTTACAAATACATCAACACTCCCTCTTAACTAGGAAGGTATTCTCTAGACACAGGTCATCAATACATATCGACACAAGTCTTTAATTATGGAGCTAGATCATCGTCACTGGATCACAGAGCATCATCATCATCACTGCTGCTGTACTCGTCATCTCGATCACTGGGCTATCTCTGAATTCTTCTCGTCATAGGAAGTTCTACAGAGCCATCCCTTTTTCATGTTGGGTGTAGGCCTAGCCTCCTGTAGGTCTTCATCATCTGTGCGAACGGTCTGATAGAGGTGGATTCTTAGGACTAATTATGTGCTGATGCAATACCTAACAAGAGCATCCCAGGAACATTTATGTGCCTAAGAACGACCGACAAGATCTCCCGGGACTGATTACATGCATCCCTTCACAATACCTTTAAAGAGCATCCCAGGAACATTTATGTGCCGCAGCGCGACCGAAAAGATATCTAAAGAGCATCCCAGGACTTATTACGAGCACACAGCTCAACCTATCGGATCTCCAGGACTGATTACATGTGAATAGGAAATACCTTAAAATATTATCCTAGGAACATTTTACGTGCCTAAGCACGACCGACAAGATATCTAAAGAGCATCCCAGGACTTATTACGAGCACACAGCTCAACCCATCGGATCTCCAAGACTGATTACATGCCTCTCTAGCAAAAACTCGAAAGAGCATCCCGGGACTGATTACGAGCACACAACTCAACATATTGGATCTCCCAGGATCTTTTACATGCTACTGCACAACCTGCCACATATCATCCATGACCTCGAAGTATCATCTTGATACTCATGATCCAACTGATCATCATCGCACGGTGCATCAACCTGATGCACATCATCATCACATGATCATCCTGATCATCATCATAGCATCGTCCTGATGCATATCATCTAGAGCATCATCCTGATGCATATCATCTAGAGCATCATCCTGATGCTCATCACACATGATAATCTTGATCATTGGCACAACATCATCCTGATGCATATCATCTGGAGCATCGTCCTGATGCTCATCACACAATGCTTACATCCACAACCATGGGAGGATCCTCCTACCACCATGCTTGGAATGGCTCCTGCAAATGTGTCCCATCACTTCTTCCTCGAAGTATCTTCTATCTGAAGAACACCAAGCCTCTCTCTGAAGTACTCAAACTTCACTCTCGCTAGTGGTTTGGTCAACACATCTGCAATCTGCTCATCCGTCGCAACATACTGGAGCTTCACTGCTCCTCTCTGCACCATATCCCTGATATAGGATATTTGATCTCGATTTGCTTCGACCTGTAATGGAACACTAGGTTCTCAGACAACTTCACACAACTCTGGTTGTCACAGAAGATACAGGTAGCATCCAACGGGATATCAAATAAATTAGACAATAGCTTCCTAAGCCATACTGCCTCACAACTAGCCGAACAAGCTGCGACATACTCTGCTTCGGCTGTACTCAGTGCTACGCAGGATTGCTTCCTGCTAAACCAAGAGATCACACCTGATCCCATACTGAAGCAACACCCCGAAGTGCTCTTCCTATCTACAGCACTGCCTGCCCAATCTGAATCAACATAACCCTCCAGGTTAAACTTTTGATTCACATCAGACTTGATCCCATAATCAATCGTACTCTTCAGGTACCTCAGAATATGCTTTACAGCAACCAGGTGAACATGTCTAGGATCTTCCAGAAACTGGCTCAAGGTGTTCACCGCAAAGCAAATATCTGGTCTCCTGTTCGTCAGGTACATCAAGGACCCAATCATCTGACGATACACCATGACATCAACCATCTCAGATGAAGCATCACATAATAGCTTCAGGTTCGATGCCATAGGTGTGCCACGGCCTTGCATTCCATCATCCCAAACCGCTTCAGGATCTCTACTGCATATTTCCCTTGTCCAAGGAAGATCCCATCTGCACTCTGCCACACCTCCATGCTTAGAAAGTAATGCATCATCCCCAAGTCCTTCATCTCGAACTCGGCAGCAAGCTTCCTCTTGGTGTCGGCAATCAACCCATCCTCACCTGTAACAAACAGGTCATCCACATACAACAGTAGTATCACTGGATTGCCTTCCTCAACCTTGTAGTAAAGATTGGAATCCGCTTTACTCTTAGTAAAGTCCAAACTGGATAGAAAGCAATCTATCCTACCATACCAAGTCCTAGGAGCTTGCTTCAAGCCATACAAGGCTTTCTTCAACCTGCACACATATGACTCCTTGTTATGTGTCTCAAAACCGAGTGGCTGCTCCACATACACTTCCTCTTCGACTACACCATTCAAGAAAGCTGTCTTGACATCCATCTGGTGTATCTTCCACTTCATCACTGCAGCCAGAGCAAGTACTGTTCTGATGGAAGTATATCTGGCTACAGGAGCAAAAGTCTCTTCATAATCTATTCCCTCTTTCTAGGAGAATCCATGAGCTACAAACCTCACCTTGTATTTCTCTATGCTACCATATGCAACATGCTTGATCTTATAGATCCACTTGGAAGTCACAACAGACTTCCCTTTAGGTCTTGGGACCACATCCCAAACATCATTCTTCATGATCGACTGGTATTCCTCGACCATGGCATCCTTCCATTTTTTCTTTTCCGCTGCTTCTTTATAACTGGAAGGTTCTTTGTTCATAATGTCACAGAGCAAGGCAACATATCTGGTGTGTGACCTTGTCCTTTTTCTGTGTTCCTCTTCTGGAATACCATACCTTTCTGCATCTTGGATGAGCTCTCTAGCCCATGCAGGTTTCCTCTTGTGAGAGTTCTTCTCACGGGGTGGATCTACAGGTTCTTGTGGATCTTCAATTTCACGATCTTCTTCTGGAATTGCTTCATTCATAGTAGTGTCTTGAGTTCTGGTTACCCTTGGTTCTTCATTGTCTTCAACAGGTGTTTTCCTAGATTTGTTGTATGCTGAGTCTTCATCAAAAGTCACATTCCTGCTGATGTCAATCTTCTTGAACCCTGGAAAGTAGATTCTGTAAGCCTTCGAGCTTTCACTGTAACCCACAAAGATGCCCTTCTTTCCTGAAGGATCTAGCTTTGTCCTCTTTTCCTTTGGAATGTGTGTGTATACTAGACAACCAAATATTCTGAGATGGCTAACTTCTAGTTTCTTACCAGAGAAGACTTCTTCGAGTGTTTTGTTGTCAAGTATCTTGTGAGGTGTTCTGTTCTGCACATATATAGCTGTTCTTGCTGCTTCTGCCCATAGGTGCATAGGTAGATCCTGATCATGCAACATTGCCCGTGCTGCTTCCATGATAGTTCTATTCTTCCTTTATGCAACTCCATTCTGTTGTGGATTGTAAGGAGTAGTCAACTCCCTCTTAATCCCTGAATCACTACATAACTTCTTGAAGTCACCTGAAGTGAATTCTCCGCCATTGTCGGATATGAAGCTCTTGATCTTCTTATCAGTTTGATTTTCTATCAAGGCTTTGAGTTCCTTGAACTTATCAAACACTTCATATTTATTCTTCAAGAAGTAAACCCAAGTCTTCCTAGAGAAATCATCAATGAAGGAAACATAGTATACATACCCACTTAGAGAACTAGATGACATTGGACCGCATACATTGGAGTGGATAATCTCCAAGATTCATTTTGCTTTGCTTTCACTGCTTGGAAATGCCTTCTTTGTTTTCTTTCCTTTTGCACACCTTTGCAAATACCTTCATGCTTTGACTGGATTTCAGGAAGACCTTCTACTGCTTTGCTTGCAATTGGTAGTGCCCTATAGTGCACATGAGCAAGCCTTCTATGCCAAAGTTCACTTGGCTCCATGGATTCATGTACCATGGCATGTTCAGGTTGTCCCTTCAATTTGTACAATCCTCCCTCTTGCTCTCCAATCACCACTGCATCATCTATTGTCTTACCCTTTGGCCACATGAGTACTTGGCCATTTATAAATGCAACTCTCATTCCCTTTGCATCCAAAGATGATATGGAGAGAAGATTCTTCTTGAGTCTAAGTACATATAGAACATCTTTCATCTTCAAAGACGTCCCAGAGTCTAACTTGTAGGAGGATAGTCACCACTTCCTTTTATAGGATATTGATAGTCATCCCCAAGTTTCACCTTATGGGGTGACTCATGTTCAGATAGGTCTACAAAGGATTCTTTAAATCCTGTCATGTGTTTGGAAGCCCCACTATCAATAAGCCAATCATCACATCCATGTGAGATAGTACCTGTAAGAGCAGAGATCAACACATATTCTTCCTCACTTGAAGAGTCTTCGCTTTCTTCCCTAGTCTTCTTCTTGGGAGGTTCATCATCCTCAGCAACATGAACATGATGCCTCTTCTTGATGTTCTTCTTCTTGTAGTTGTTGGTACCTTCTTTTCTCTTCTTGGGACATTTTGAGGCAAAGTGTCATTTCACATTACAATTGAAGCACTTCAGATCTTTTTCTCTTTGTGATAGGGGTGAGAAGATTTCTTGTGGTGAGATGGCTCCCTCTTGAACTTTCCTTTCTTGGTGTGAGCTGTGAGGGTTTGATCTTCACTTCCCATCTTTTATTCTTGGGCCACAAGCCTAGCTTCTTCTTGTGAACATTCCTAACATAGTCTACTGAAAGAGATCAATTTCTTTCTTGCACAGATTCCTTGGTTGAAGGAGTCCCATGACCTAGGTAGGTCATTCAAAGTGGTAATGACAATTTCTCCATTCTCCACTACTTCATCCACAACTTCAAGTTGTTCCTTGATTTGAGAGACCTTAGAAAAGTAGGATTGGATGGTCTCTCCATTCTGGATCTTTACCCCTTTCAATTGGTTCCGTAGAGTCACCTTTCGATTTATGTTCTTTCCTTCAAACAACTTAGTCAAAGAGTCAAATATCTCCTTAGGTGTCTTTAGGGAAGACGCATGGGGTATGAGATGGTCCTTAATAGAATCAACAACGATTCTCTTGGCTTTGACCAAGTTCTTCTTGTGTGAGGCCTTAGCCTCTTCTCCCTCTGGGACTAGAACCTCTTCACTTATGTAAGTGTCCAACTCATTCTCTTCTAGGATTAGCCCAATCCTATACTTCCAGGCTCGAAAATTATCAGCCCCTTTAAGCTTATCCTCAAGCTTGGTGCAGTGAGACATTTTTAATGAGAAACTCAAAGGGAAATAAAAGATTTAGGTTTTACCACTTGATTTGCTGAAAACTGGATTTGGAGTTGGATTAGGGTTTGTCAGAGAAACCCTAAAAATTCAAACTTTGAATTTCAAACTTCTGAAAGGATAGAAAGATGCGCCTTGCTGAGCTGGTCAAGCTGGTATACTTTGATTTTGAGATCTGCAAAATTTGACCCCTCAAAATTGCCTTTGAAACTTCCGGATCTACTAGACAGGATCCCGAATTAGGGTTTTATCAAACCCGGTCTTCTGCCCAACCAAAAAGTTCGATCTAGTGCTCTAAACTTCGATTTTCTTGAGGAGTATTCAGCCGTGGTCTCGGATTCCAAAAATTCCAACTTTCTCCAAAACCCTAATTTCCCGCAATAGTGATGGGCCAAAAACTAAAAATGCTCAGAATTGAATTCTGTCTCAACAGAAAGATGTGCCCTTGCTGGGAGAGTTAATCTAGTCTCCTGCCTTTGATGATCCGTGGAGAGAAACCAAAAAATTAAGAAGCCCTAGTTTCCGCAGCTGTACAATGCCTTCTTCTTAGGTCAGCTATGATACCATGTTAATTTTTTGATAATTTCATTCAAACATTATCTTAGGATCCTACTAAGAGAATAACATGCACAGCATAACAATCATAAACACAAGAGAAACAAAGTTTCCTTGGGGAAAACCAAGAAGGTGAAAAACCCTGCAACTTCCTCAGAGATAGAATAAGCCACAATACAAGATGACAATGATCAAACCTAAAGAGATGTCTCTAGCAGATACTCCTCCTCCTCCTCCACTTGTGTGCAACTCTCTCTCTCAATTATGCGAGTTGGATGAGTGAGTGAATGGTTAGAATGAGACACACTCACACTCTATTTATACACAACTTAACCTGCCTTTTACTTTAGCTGTGTCGACCTCCTAAGGAAGTCTAATAACCCACTCACATAATATAATCAGCGCTGACCCCACACTAGTGGTCTAATAACCCATCAAATATAAGTTGCGACACTTGCAACACTTGTGACACTTACAAATACAAATGACGACTTTTCTGATTGGAGGAATACATCTCCATCATACATATAACAAATTACAAGTGTAATACATAGAAGAATATCTTCCAAAGTTACAAATATATCAACAACCTCATGCTGATGGCATTGTTGGTTTCGTCCAATCCCAGCCTTCTACTCAAACCGATGGATCGTCGAACCACCATGGTTCTTCCCCACCGTCATCACAAGCTGGCAACACCACCAAGTCATCCACTCCTGCTTCCACCGAGGAGGTGAATTCTATTCAATCAGATTCGCCTCTGAAATCCAGTGGCAAGAAGAGGACCAAAGGCAAACCCAAGAAGTCTTCCAATCAGCAGGAACATAAGAACCCTCCCAAAGACACGAAACAAAAGCAGAAGGTCAAGTATCCTTGTTTACTGTGTGGTGGTGACCATTTGACCAAAGAGTTCCCACATAGAGACGAAGTGCAGAAGTTTCTTAAGGGAAACTCCACACCCGCAGTTCTCAATGATCCCTTCCCCACCCAAAACCAACAAATGATCACCCAACCCCCTCCTTCTCAAGGAGAAACATCCTCCACCACGCATGTTCTCATGATGCGTAGTGAAACGGTTAACTTGAATACTCGATCATGATCATACGACTCAGTCTCTCATAAGGAATCCACTAGAAGTAATATTGAAAAAGCTTCCACCTCTACCTCAGACATCCCCGCGCTGCAAGGTCCTCTCACCATTGAGAAACCTTCATTAGATGCAGTGTTGCGTCCGCCTAAGAGCACGATTAGAAAAGCAGTTTTCAATCTTAATGCTAGGGAAGCTCATAACTAAAACATTATAGAGGACTTGGAACAAGCTCCTTGTGCCATGTCGACGCTAGAAGTATTGCATAATTGTCCCAATCAACGTAAGACTCTTCTCGCTTCCATTGGCGCTGTAGACCCGGATTCCTCAAATACAATCATGTTTAAGCTTGAGTATTTTAAACCGAGGCTTTCCTACCAGCTGGATTTCCAAATTGCCACAAAAGTTGCTGGGAAGACAATCCATTGTACTATGTTAGACGAAGGTGCCACTACCTTGGTCATGTCGTTATCCTGTTGGCAAGCCATTGGCTCTCTCGAGTTAAACCGTTCCCCTAATACCCTGAAAGCATTCGACGGTCGTGGATTCCAACCCCATGGTTTGTTACAAGCCTTAGCAATAGAGTTGGGGGGCAAGACTGTGACCATTAACGTGGAAGTAGTCACCGCCCCATTGGATTATAATCTCTTGCTTGGTCGTAATTGGTTTTACGCCATGACTGCAGTCACATCATCTATCTTCCGCATTGTGCAATTCCCCCATCAGGGTCGAATTGTCACCATCGACCAATTGGACTTCTGTACACCAGACACCGCTACTCACCCTGGCGACAATGTCCCTTTGTTAGGGAAATATTCACAGCTATATGAGAGTGTGGGGGTCGACCTCATAAAAGATTCATCTCTTACGGACGTCTTTCCAACCCCGGATCCCCCTAACCATGTTGTCATGGTGAACATGATCTCCTCCATAATTCCATCTTCTTCCAACGCTACAGATCAATGGCTCGTGCTCGATCCGACCACCATGCATTTAATTGGAGATACTATGCCTCTCTCATCAGCTGAAGCTACCTATGAGGCTATCCAGTCAGCCCCTGAAGACCACTTGATTGTGGCCTCTACGTCTCATTCTCTACAGCGGACGTCATCCTTACTAGATCCTTTGCTCCAGACTTTTCATTCTAATGGGTCCATTATGGAGATTATGAGCATGGATGAACCTCCATGGGAAGACCTCCACCATCGATCGTCTTTCCTACCCAAATTGGATTCTGTGGAGAATGCTATCACAACCATTTTTACACCATATGTCTATCCTTTCCCGCAGTCATCGATCCTCATTTGCAATACGGTCACTAAAGGAAACTTGGAAAACATCACGCCCACCATCCTGATTGACATCTCGTTTACGCCCGGTGTCGTGGAACATCTCCGCATCGGCCAGAACTGTTCTCCCGATGAGATCACCGCATACACGGCCTTATTCAAAACAATTCGCGATGTCTTCACATGGACCTATGAGGAAATGCTCGAGATCGATCCTTCCATTGTGGTGCATGAGATCCAAACCTATCCCGACGCTAAACCTATCCGCCAAAAGTTGCGACCAGTGCACCCTCGAAAAATTGCGGCAATTAAAACTCAGATTGAAAAGCTCTTGAAGGTCGGCTTCATCTATCCTGTTCCTTTAACAGAATGGGTCTCCAATGTCGTCCCTGTGGCCAAGAAGCAGGGTACTATTAGGGTCTATGTTGATTATAAGGACTTGAACAAGGCTTGTCCCAAGGACAACTACCCTACCCCCTTCATCGACCATTGCGCCGGGAGCATAATCTTCTCGTTTATGGATGGCTTTTCCGATTATAATCAAATTGAGATCCACCCGGCCGACCAACATAAAACTGCTTTCATCTGCCCCTGGGGTACGTTTGCTTATCGTAAACTCCCTTTTGGCCTAAAAAATGTTGGGGCTACATTCCAGCGGGCCATGTCGTACACTTTTCACGATGTGAAGGACTTTGTGTAACCCTATCTCGATGATCTCCCTGCTCATTCGCAGCATCGTTAGTTTCACATCGATCATCTGATGGCTGCATTCCTCAGATGCAGGCGGTATAACATCCGTCTGAATCCTCACAAGTGCATATTCTGCGTCGAATCCGGACGCCTCCTAGGTTTCATGGTCTCAAAGGATGGAATCCGCATTGATCCCTTGAAGGTGGAAGCCATTGTAGCTCTCCCGCCTCCTACTGATATTCTAGAACTACAAAGTTTGCAAGGGAAGGCAAACTACCTACAACGTTTTGTATGTAATTTCGCTGCAAAGAAACAAGGCTATATGCGGTTGTTGAAGGACATCCCTTTCATCTGGGAAGACCAAGCTCAACAATCTTTCGACAACTTGAAGTATGCCATTACTCACGCCCCTGTGCTCCAATCGCCCAATTACTATAAGGATTACATCCTTTATCTTGCCGCTTCCGCCACCACGATCTCCATGGTCTTGGTCCAAGAAGACGATAACGCCCAGGAACATGTGATCTATTACCTAAGTAAGGGTCTTATTGACTCTGAAACCCGTTATTCACTTGTCGAGAAATTGGCTCTGGCAACAGTCATTGTTGTCCAAAAGTTTCGTCACTACATACTACTCCCCACCACTACCATCATTGTCGACTCTAACCCCATGTACCATGTCCTTACACGTCAGGTGCTTGGGGGAAAGTATTCACACTGGATAGTGATACTTCAGGAATTTGATCTCCTCTTCGAGAAGGCCAAGTCAAAGAAATCTTTGGTTTTTGCGGAGCTCATTTGCGATCTTCCCCGTGCTGATTCGGGAACTGAGCCCATCAACTCCCTCCGAGATGAGTCGTTGTTTCTCATCAGCACGCATGACCCATGGTATGGAGATATCACCTTATACCTTCAAACGCAACGGTTCAACCCTCAACTATATCGCGACGACCGTCGTCGTATACGCCACCACGCCAAGTACTACTTGATCATCAGTGATACCTTGTATCATTGTGGTGTTGACTCCATCCTTTGACGTTGTTTAACACATGAGGAGGTTGAACACGTACTGAATGACCATCACTCCGGGGCTTGTGGAGGTCATCTTTTTGGGATGGCTACAACCCAGAAAATATTACGCACAGGATACTACTGGCCTTCGATCTTCAAACACTGTGTTGAAGCCGTCAAGAAGTGTCCCCCATGCCAGCACTTTCAATTCAAAAAGAGCTCCCATCCAGCCCCTTTACATTCGGTTATTGTCGTTGGCCCCTTTGCTAAGTGGGGTATAGACTTCATGCATTGTAATCCTACCTCGGTCGGGAGGCATGGTTACGTCATCGTAGTCGTTGGCTATTTCACTAAATGGGTCGAGGCTATGCCTACATACAAGGAAGATGGCAAAACCGCTGCACTCTTCATGTTCAATCATGTCATTGCACGATTCGGAGTCCCACAAGCCATCGTTACCGACCACGGATCTCATTTCCAAAACGAGATGGTCGATGAATTTAGCACCAGACTGGGTTTTCGCCATGAGAAATCAACCCCGTACTATCCACAGTCCAATGGACAAGTAGAGACCATCAATAAGGTCTTGAAAACGATGATTCAACGCATGGTGGGTATGCACAAGTCAAACTCGCATAACATGCTCTTTTCATCCCTATGGGAATACAGTGATGAATATGGTTGTCATTGATGAAAACATTAATGACAAAGGTGAAGTGTGTGGATGGATTGAAGTGATACCCTAGACAAAGATGAAGTGGACAAGGTTAATGGCATGACAAGCATGGAGGACAATGCGCAAGATGGACAAAGGTCATTGGATGTGGGCATTGAAACCATTGGAACACCAAATGAGTCAAATGACCCATTCTGTGGTCATTTGGAATTGGTCCAAATACCCTAGACAAGGATGATGCGAATGGTCAAGCACATGAAGAGAAACCAAGCATTGGTTGGCTTGAAGGGTGATGACAAAGAAGCATGGCAAATGACAAGAAGATGAAGAACAAATGGCAAACAAGTGTGTGATGGTAACTTAGCTTGAAGTTGTTTGCTTGAACTTGATGGACAAAGGACAATGAAGATCAAGCTCAACAAATGAAGGACAAATGGAAAAAATAGAGAAGACATATGCCAAGCAAGCGTGAGCTTGCGGGCATGTCGCTTAAGGTCATGCGGGCATGTCAAAGAAGGCAAAAAAGAAGTGTATTGCAGGCATCCTCATGAGAGGTTATGAGCATCTCCAAACACCACCTGCGAGCACACTTGAAGGAAAGAAGATGGCCCTTGCGGGCATGTGGAGACCACCATGAGATGGGATAAAAATACACTTGGCAAAATAACCAAACAATTGTATATATTTGGATGAGAAAAATGTGGAATAATATATACATATCATTTGATTAAATAATGGACAAGTCGGCCTCCACATTAATTAAATAAAAAATATAAAATGAAATATTCCTAAGACAAGTCGGCCAGCTAAAGGAATTAAAATAACATGCTTATCATACAAGTCGGATCAACATTATTTTTTTGAAGAACGACCTATATAAATACACCCTAAACCTTCTTTCTTGCAAGTGGAAATTCAGACTGCCTGAGAGAGAAAAATTCGGACTGTTCACTGAGGTGAATTTCGGGTACTGTAGCAGCTACAGTAGACAGAAAATTTCTAAGGTTTCTTTTTTTTTTGCTCTGATTTTTGGAATTGGTGGTGTGGAAGAAATTCACATGGTTTAGGGAATGATCTCAGGGGACAGTGATGGACAGTTTGGTGGTGTGAGCAGGAGCAGTAGCAACAGCATGATAACTCTGTTTTAAATCTTATCTTTTGGTTTTTGTTGATGATGGTGTTGATAACACGATGCTGATGGACTGAATTATAACAATCAGGATGATGCTGGACAGTTTAATGTGGACATATGATGGACAGTGTTGATGTTGATTTGATGCTGAACATTTTTTATATGATGACATGATGCTTGATTTTCTAAGTTGATTAGGGTAGCCGATTACTGAAGATGATGAGAACATGCACAGTAAGACAATGTTGATGATGATGCTGGGAAATTGATGATGAAGATTATAAAGACAGATGATGTTGCTATGATGATGCTGATTGCTAGTGATAAATGAAGACATGGTGAGAATGTTGAACGTAATGAGAAAATAGAATATGGACAGTATGCTGAAGATTGTATAGACATAATTGATGTTTTGGATGATGGAATGATGCTGGAAAGGTTGATGTGTGTTCATGCTAGGGCTACAACAATGAAAAAATTCATGTGATGAAGACAAGTGCTGATGTGAACAAAATTGTGAAGACAAATGTGATGTTGATGACATGCATGGACAACTTGATTTGATGAACCAGGGCAGTCAAATATGCATGGACAGAATGACATGTTTGTGTCATAGTATGCTTGACAGAATTATGGTGATGATGATAGTGTGGTCAGATTGATTGATGTAATATGTACATATAATTTACAAGCAGGGTCTTGTGATGAATTGTACTAGTAAATACAAGCAGGGTCTTGTATCCATTTTCTTGGCTGGGTCTAAGAAAAACTAGGTTGCTTCCTAGATAAGGAATTGGTACTCTTTATTTCAGTTGGTGTTGAATTGCCTCACGGTTGTAGCCGTTGAACCAAATACAAAAGATTACAAAACTATATCCTGCGTCTCTTTTGCAATGTGTTAATGATGATGTGTTTTTGTTGATGAATGACATGTGCTTAGTTGATATATAATTCATTGATAAATATGATGCTGAAGTGAATGTGAAATAATTATACAAGATTTGTAGAAAAAGTTGAAATTGAATTTAGCCTTAGCTCACTGATTCACCCCCCCCTCTCAGTGAGCATTGTGTCTAACAATTGGTATCAGAGCAGGTCTTCAGCATAAGCCTAACAAGCTTGAAGGGACTAGTAGACACAAGTGAAGGAAAGTCATGGAGGTTAATACAGAAGAAAATATTCCATTGTTCAATGGATCAAGTTATGAATTCTGAAGCTTCATAATGAAGTTTTACTTACAGGGACAAGGGGTTGACATCTGGAAATCAGTTGAAGGAGCAACAACTAAGAAGCCACGTGAAAACAATGAAAAGGCACTAAACTTGATCATGAGGAGTTTGCCTCGATCAGAGAAGGAAAGGTTGAATCTTGGGAAGTACACTTCAGCCAAAGATCTTTGGATCACACTAGAAAGTGAACACAAAACGAAAGGTCAAGACATCGACAAAGAAAAAGAAGTCAAGACATTTGAAGAACACAAAAAGAAGGAGGCTCAAGCTTCGAGCACTAATGAAGGTAAGAACTCTCCTATTGAAATTAATGATGATGAAGTTGCAAAGGATGAAGAAGATGAACTATTGAAATTCAAAGAGTCATTTGCAAAAACTCTATTGGATAAGGATGTCAAATCCAATATAAGGCTTAAAAAGAAGATCATGGGAGCATTTGAAAAATATCAAGAAGAGAAAAGCATTGTTCATGAGCTTGAAGCTCAAGAACAAAGAATTGCAAGATGAATTAGAAGATAAAAAACATGAGCTCAAAAGGTTGAAGGATGAACTAGGAAAAGGACAAGAAAATATTGATGTGGATCCTAGAGAACTTGAAGAGGTAAGATGGGATAAACTTGATTTGAAGGTTCAATTGGATGAGTACAAGAGAATTGAAGAGGTCTTGAAAAATCAATTAGATGAGAAAGATAAAACTTGTCTAAAGCTTGAAATGGAGGTAGTTAAATTGAGAAAGAAAAATGAAAAGTTTGATGCATATGGAAAATTCAATCACAGCTCAGCCATCCTAGATGAAATACTAGTTTGTCAAAGGCCCCCATTTGAAAAATCTGGCCTTGGGTACAAGAAAGAAGAAGAAAAATATGAAGATGACACCTGGCCTCCCAAGACTTTTGAAGTTGGGTTCAACTCTTCCAAAGAAGAAAGCAAAGCTCCTCATGTACCTGCACATGACGACAAAGATTTTGGAAAGCCAAAAATGGTTGAAGAAGTCAGCACTGCACCTCAAAGCAAATTGAAGACAACTCCAAGATGGAGCCAAACATCAAGGTATGAAAATGGTTTTAATGGCTACTGTTTTTCTTGTTCAAACTTTGGCCACAAAGCTATGGATTGTGCATATGGAAGAAGGAATATTGAAAGTCAAAATGTCAAGATAAGATGCTGGACGTGCGATCAAATTGGACACATTGCATCCAACTGTCACACATTAAAATGCTTCACTTGTGGAGGTGTTGGGCTTAAAGCCCGAGTCTGTGCAAATCCAAGAATACCATTCATGAGGAGATTAACATACAACTCACCAAGCAAAGCAAATGAAGAAGATGGAACAAGTTATGAAAAGACTGAGATCAAAAAGAAAGTATGGGTGAAGAAAAATGAAGTTGATGATCAATGCAAAAATGAAAATGGCTGCCATTTGGCAAGCCAAGTTTGAGGTCTCTTAAAGACCATGGTGCACCTTGAGTTCATGGTGTTTTGGAGGATGAATTCAATGGTAAGTGAAGGTCTTTCCAAACATGTACTAGGATCGTATTGCAAGACATTAACAATTGGTAGAGTGTTTCCAAAGGTTAATCTAACTTCGGCTACCAACGTGCACAAAGTGGAATAATCCAAGTCATTTTCAGACTGTCTAAAAGTGTGAAGAAATCTCATCATCATGGCTGCCAAGATGATACTATGCATATAGCAGATTTTTTTTTTTGAAGACTGAGCTGGAAGTTGTGGTTCTATTTTAAATTTGGGTATAAAGAAAAAGTGCTGAAGCAGCCAGAGCTGAATACACAGTTTGTAAGAATGTGAGTGTACATTGATATACATACAGTGCAATAGTGCTTTGAATAATCAAACCTTGGAATATGCAGAATGTACAGTGATATGTGAATGGCATCCATACAATACGTGCACAATGGTGTAAAAACAAGTGCCAAGTGAAAAACACAGTTGTGTACAGTACAGTAAGACAATGATTTGATAATGAATACCCTATAATGATGCAAACCCCATGATGATGCATACTCTATGATGTTGTTCCAGACTTTGATGGCAATGCTTGACCAGCTGTATTGAGAAGATTGCAAAGAGTGACATAAAGTTGCAGCTAATGATGACATAAACAATTTGAAATAGCCCTTGAAATTGATAGTGATATACAAACAAAGAAGTGGCACAATGATAGGGGGAGCAGAAAATCTGAGATCAAGCATCCAAGGAAGGTATGAGGAAGCTACAACAAGAAATATTCAGAAGCAAGAGTTGGTTAAACTTACCAAAAATTTGAAGCATTCACCTTGATCCTGAAGCAAGCAGTTCGGATGACAAAATTTGTGGTATGAAGAAACCCTAGGCATGAAGTTGAAGTTTGAGTAGCTGAAGCAAATGAAGAAAATATAAAAGCAAGTCAAGAGTTCTGGTATGAAATTGCTTGAGGTACATGATGTTGGTTATGAAGTAAAAACAAAACTCTGAGTTTGGTTAAGAAGAGATGCACATATGATGCATGTTGATGACACACTAAGAACTTTAGCAGTCACATGATTATCCATAGTTTTGGTCATCTACAAAAAAGACAAAAGCATACAATTCAGTGAAATGATTGCTTAAGTATATATAGTAATGTATTAATGATGATGATGGTGTCTTGAAGTGATGAAAGTTTGTTATGCATAGTTGAAGTCTGATACAAACCCCATGATGAAGTACACTTGTGAATGATGACACTATATTTGATGGTGATCTATTTGCGATCATTTGAAGACTTGAGAGCTTATTTGGTTAAACATTTGAAGCAGCTTGAGGACTGTTTGAAACATAGCAGCCTGGAGCATCATGGAACACCAAATAAGCTCTCAAGCTGCTTCAAATTTTTAACCAAATAAGCTCTCAACTCTTCAAATGATTGCAAATAGATAACCATCAAATATAGTGTCATCATTCACAAGTGTACTTCATCATGGGGTTTGTATCAGACTTCAACTATGCATAACAAACTTTCATCACTTCAATACACCATCATCATCATTAATACATTACTGTATATACTTAAGCAATCATTTCACTGAACTGTATGCTTTTTTCTTTTCTGTAGATGACCAAAACTGTGGATAATCATGTGACTGCTAAAGTTCTTAGTGTGTCATCAACATGCATCATATGTGCATCTCTTCTTAACCAAACTCAGAGTTTTGTTTTTACTTCATAACCAACATCATGTACCTCAAGCAATTTCATGCCAGAACTCTTGACTTGCTTTTAAATAAGCATGAGAGTTGGTTAAACATTTGAACATTATGTTTAACAAGATGCATGCTTACCTTTTATGAATTTACTAACATCAGCATATCGGTTAGGGGGAGCATTTATGTGAAACTTGAAGATGGGAAGTGATGAGCAAACATGATAAAGCATTCGAAGAATTTCTTTTTGGACTTTGTGAAACCTTTAATGGCTGCTCAACCCTTTGTCATTAATGTCAAAGGGGGAGAAGAAGAAGTTGGGTGGTTGCCATCAATGACACAGGGGGATATTGATTAATATGGTTGTCTATGGTTGTCATTGATGACAACATTAATGAAAAAGGTGAAGTGTGTGGATGGATTGAAGTGATACCCTAGACAAAGATGAAGTGGACAAGGTTAATGGCATGACAAGCATGGAGGACAATGAGCAAGATGGACAAAGGTCATTCGATGTGGGCATTGAAACCATTGGAACACCAAATGAGTCAAATGACCCATTCTTTGGTCATTTGGAATTGGTCCAAATACCCTAGACAAGGATGATGCGAATGGTCAAGCAAATGAAGAGCAACCAAGCATTGGTTGGCTTGAAGGGTGATGACAAAGAAGCATGGAAAATGACAAGAAGATGAAGAACCCATGGCAAACACGTGTGTGATGGTAACTTAGCTTGAAGTTGTTTGCTTGAAATTGATGGACAAAGGACAATGAAGATCAAGCTCAACAAATGAAGGACAAATGGAAAAAATAGAGAAGACATATGCCAAGCAAGCGTGAGCTTGTGGGCATGTCTCTTAAGGTCACGCGGGCATGTCAAAGAAGGAAAAAAAGAAGTGTATTGCAGACATCCTCATGAGAGGTTATGGGCATCACCAAACACCACTTGCGAGCACACTTGAAGGCAAGAAGATGGCCCTTGCGGGCATGTGGAGACCACCTTGAGATGGGATAAAAATCCACTTGGCAAAATAACCAAACAATTGTATATATTTGGATGAGAAAAATGTGGAATAATATATACATATCATTTGATTAAATAATGGACAAGTCGGCCTCCACATTAATTAAATAAAAAATAAAAAATGAAATATTCCTAAGACAAGTCGGCCAGCTAAAGCAATTAAAATAACATGCTTATCATACAAGTTGGCTCAACATTATTTTTTTGAAGAACAACCTATATAAATACACCCTAAACCTTCTTTCTTGCAAGTGGAAATTCAGATTGCCTGAGCGAGAAAAATTCGGATTGTTCACTGAGGTGAATTTTGGGTACTGTAGCAGCTACAATAGAAAGAAAAATTTTAAGGTTTCTTTTTTTTTGCTCTGATTTTTGGAATTGGTGGTGTGGAAGAAATTCGCATGGTTTAGGGAATGATCTCGGGGGATAGTGATGGACAGTTTGGTGGTGTGAGCAGGAGCAGAAACAACATAATGATAACTCTGTTTTAAATCTTATCTTTTGGTTTTTGTTGATGATGGTGTTGATAACACGATGTTGATGGACTGAATTATAACAATCAAGATGATGATGGACAGTGTTGATGTTGATTTGATGCTGAACATTTTTTATATGATGACATGATGCTTGATTTTCTTAGTTGATTAGGGCAGCAGATTACTGAAGATGATGAGAACATGCACAGTAAGACAATGTTGATGATGATGCTGGGCAACTGATGATGAAGACTATAAAGACAGATGATGCTGATTGCTAGTGATAAATGAAGACATGGTGAGGATGTTGAACATAATGAGAAAATAGAATATGGATAGTATGCTGAAGATTGTCTAGACATAATTGATGTTTTGGATGATGGAATGATGCTGGAAAGGTTGATGTGTGTTCGTGCTAGGGTTACAACAATGACAAAATCCATGTGATGAAGACAAGTGCCGATGTGAACAAAATTGTGAAGACAAATGTGATGTTGATGACATGCATGGACACCTTGATTTGATGAACTAGGGCAGTGAAATATGCATGGACAGAATGACATGTTTGTGTCATAGTATGCTTGACAAAATTATGATGACGATGACAGTGTGGTTAGATTGATTAATGTAATATGTACATATAATTTACAAGCAGGGTCTTGTATCCATTTTCTTGGTTGGGTCTAAGAAAAACTAGGTTGGGTCCTAGATAAGGAGTTGGTGCTCTTTATTTCAGTTGGTGCTGAATTGCCTCACAGTTGTAGCCGTTGAACCAAATACAAAAGATTACAAAACTATATCTTACGTCTCTTGTCCAATGTGTTGATGATGATGTGTTTTTGTTGATGAATGACATGTGCTTAGTTGATATATAATTCACTGATAAATATGATGCTGAAGTGAATGTGAAATAATTATACAAGATTGGTAGAAAAAGTTGAAATTGAATTTAGCCTTAGCTCACTGATTTACCCCCCCCCTCTCAGTGAGCATTGTGTCTAACATACAGGACCTCCATTAAGACTGTCACCAGGTTCACACCTTTCCAACTAGGTTATGGATTGGAGGCAGTTCTACCGATAGAGTGTGAAATTCCATCACTGAAACTTTCAGTCGAACTTCTCCCGAACACCACTGCTGAGGAAGAACGTTTCCTTCACTTAGCAAAAATCGACAAGACCCACCGCGATGCTTCTCTTTCCAACGAAGCACATAAGAAACACATCAAAGGACAGTATGATAAGTCAGTCAAACCAAAAACATGATAAGCTGGGGGCAGGAAAGTTTGAGTCCATGTGGCACGGGCCATATGTTGTAAAACGTGTCTTGGAGAAGGGAGCATACAAGCTTGAAGATTATGATGGGATATCTCTGGGAGAGCCTCACAATGGGCTCTACCTGAAGAGGTACTACGCCTGAGTCTTTCACGCATTAGTATCTTGTATATACTGTACATAGTGTGTGTTTTGTGTGGTGTGACACTTTGCTTTAGTGTGTTAGGATCTTGGATGTACGCTTATATCATGTTCTACCTGCATGTGTAGATGGCGACCTGTTTTGGATTCGCTGACGACACCAGCCGACATACCCGCAGCCTCGCTTCGGCAGCCTGGGTACTTTATTCTCCTACCAGCGAGCTCATTAGTTCAGAAGGGGGTTTTCTAGGGTACGCAACTAACAATGCCGCAAAATATCACACGGTTATTGGAGTCTTGACCGACGCTCTTTCCTTGGGTATGGATCACATTGTCGTTCACCTCGACTCACAATTAGTGGTCTCCCACCTTAACCATGTCTATGCCATACGTGATCCCACGTTACTCCGTCTTTTCAGACGACTACATCTCTTGGAGAGGTCCTTCGAATCTGTTCAGTACCTGCACATTTCTAGAGACATGAACACCATTGCTGATTCCATGGCCAATTTCATATTGGACTGGTATATTGCACATTCATGAAACATTCATAGATATAAAAGTGGCACGACATGTACACAATGCATAAACAAACACATACGCAAGATCGCATAATCATCCATAAAAACACAGTGTATAAATCCACCAATAGAGTTTTTATACATCATGTCGGTACAAAGTACAAAAATGTAGAACTGATACAAAAATCTGAAGCATGTCGGCTTTCAGTAAAATATCTCCCGATACAAAATCTGAAGCCCATAGCTTTCAGTACATATACATATACACACGAGTCTAGTCCCCATGACGCTCGTGATAGCAGATGATCTCCCTCGCTACTTTCCTAAGCAGTGAACCGAAGCGCTCAGACACTCCAACAGTTTGACGCTGGCATCGACGAGGCAAGTCATGAACCCCCAACTCTGGAATATCTAGAGTCAAACGTCGAAGGTTCTCCTCCAGCTCATCTAGCTCCTTGACGATGTCGCACGTCGCAACATCTATCTCCTGCATTACTCCTCTCCGCGCAATCGGAGAGACCCCAACTGGTCGTGATGGGACCACATCTGCATCAAACACATGTCAATCATCAATACTACTCCAAAAACATTTCAAAAACATAAAATGAAAAAAACAACAGAGTTGTCATTCTTGTCCATGTCGCCCCACTGCATCCCCTTGGGGAGATCCAGGTCTGGATCCCCCCTGAAGTCAGTGCCATCGTAAGGGTAATCCTCACCCATGAGGAGCTAACCCCTCAACCACCTGAAGAAGGGTGTACCATAAGTAATGATGGGACCACCATTGCCGTGGCAAGCCATCACCTCTGACCAACAGACCATGTGAGGATCCCTCAGATCCAGATCCTCTATATCGACCTGCGGGCGTAGATGTGGCACCCTCTCTAGAAACAACAAGACTACGACTGATCCATAGTTGAACTGCTTCAGCGCACTGTGTCGACACTTGGTGAGTTGATCTCGCACGTTGGCGAGGAGTCCCTCGCACCAGTTGAAGACCGTAGGAGCCATGCACTCCTCAACATATAACATATGGGATTTGCTCACCAAAT
This sequence comes from Larix kaempferi, assembly GCA_027924585.1. Taxonomy (NCBI): domain Eukaryota; kingdom Viridiplantae; phylum Streptophyta; class Pinopsida; order Pinales; family Pinaceae; genus Larix; species Larix kaempferi. Next base: position 14,228,617 of record BSBM01000510.1, on the reverse strand, counting down.
GAGCAGCCCTATTGCCGACCACCCTCACGACGGTGAACAAAATTGTATGGAGAGGTAGACCCTGACCTCCTTGATGGGAATCTTCCCACCAACCATCTGGGTGCCATTAGTGCACCACTGGTCTATCATATCCTCGGTAGTTTGGTCACTCCCTCGTGACCCCAATAAAGATACGGGACTCCCCCGTCGAGACAATCCTATCAGGAAATAGATATCCTCGATATCTATAATCAGTATGTGGACGCCTATATGGAAGTGTTGTTGTACCGGATCCCAACACTAGATCAAATGCTCTAATAGTAGCACTTGGGCTCTCATGCCCAGAACATGGAAGTATTTCAACAACCCACAGTTCCACAATGCGTCCATGCATTGTGGGTCGTTTGCTGCTTGAGCATCATCAAGCTCATGCTCTCTCTCTCGCCATTCAACCACCATTGTGTCCACCTAAAACTTGTCCAAAAAGAAATAAAAACACCATTAGAAGCTTTCCCAACCAACCAAATCATCTATCTTTGGCTAGATTTTGAGCTTGCCATACGTACTTGCGTCGACGCATCCCGTCTTTGCAAACAGGGAGCCGTCGGTGCAGGACCCTGTGTCAAGATTTGCGTCGATTGGCCCTTGGCACATTTCCCGAAAGGAGAAGCTGCGTCGGACTGAGGGCGCAATTTCCCCCCACAAAGCAAGCCCAAAACCTTAAAACATGGAAAGGAAATGAAATTCTAAACCACTGAAAATGGAGAAGGAAGGGATTAGGCTTACCTGATGCTGACGACACTGAAAATGACAGATCACAACTCCCGCAATCGACAGTTGAAAATTGCACTCCAAAAGGTCATTTTCATCTCCCAATTTGGTAAAAAATAAATGGTAACTATTTTTACTATTTTTCCCTATTTATATTAAAAAATGCATATTCCCTTTTTAATTTATTCTTTTTGTGGGTTATTTTACTATAGTTGGGGATATTTTTATATTTAAAATGCCCAATTGATCATTTTGACCTAGTCTTTGGAGTCCGCACGTGAAGTAAAATACCGTATTATAATCTTGGTCACGATCGTGGTCATCTCGCACCCTTTTCCAGGTGCGAACAAATCTTCAAGCGTTCTTTGTGTTGTTAGTCCGCTCGTTAAAATCGACTATTCATTACACCGAACATACTCTTTGTTCCTTCTCGTGCTCGTAAAACGATGAGAATAAGTCACCGAGTTACATTTTATCAATTTTTCGGGCTCGTTAAACTTCCACGAAAAAGGAACCCCTCAAAGTCCTTTAAGCTCTTTTAGCGCTCCCTAAATACAAAAAGATCGCCAAGCGAACTTGATGCATTCACGCTTGTAAAAGTATATGAATGATCCTTCTTCTGGTGATAGTTTACCCTTTTTTTGAACCAGGAGGCACTATTTACGAAAAAGGAGCACTCCAACCAATCATGGTTGGAAGAGTTCTCTTTCACGTTGTTTTACCCTTTTTTTTTTCGGGCAAAGAGACTAACTTTACGAAAAAGAAACTTTGGAGTCTTCTTTAGTTCTTTTCAGACTCTCTAAACATGAAATGACACTGATTTTACCATCTTTGGACACGTTAAAATCTAACATCGAAGGGCCCGTCATGGGACGAACCCCTCCTATCCTAGGTTCATAAAATATTTGGGATTGGACTCATCCATGGGGTGAGTTATACCGAGCATCTGTTACCCTCCTCAAGCTCGCTAAAAAACAAAAGAGGTACTAATCAATCATGATGGGGAATAGGGATGAGATTGTGTTCATCATAGTTATGGAAGTACATGGTCACTCTTGAACATGGCACTCAGTTGCATATGCATTCAGTACTTGGGAAATTTGTTTGTCTTCAAGCCCTGCTAATTCCATGAGTCTTGTCACTCCTTTGAGTTATCCAAAGAATTCTTCCATTATCAGTTGCATTAGGGGTTGGTACCATTCTCGTCATTTCAATACTGCCAAGTCATGCCATGCCCATGTTCAAGAGGCGTTCATTATTCATTATCTGCTGTCAATATACCTTCCTTCATGTTAGTTTACCCTGAGTCAGTATTACACATCACTCTACTGTTTGATTCACCCCAAACATATGTGATCGCGTTTCACGTCGATGATGGGGGATTTATCATGGCCCTCCTTCGATGGATTCATCCTTGTTGACTTCAACACATCATCCGGGGATTGAATCTAGAAACCAATCAAGTACCTTGGGCCTACATGCCTCAATGGAAAGATACCTCACTTTTGACATGAGTTTACATCATTGACTCTTGATTGAAAGATCCCGTCGAGTGTTCGACCTCAACTCATTTATTCACACTCGATGGTATGTACTGTGATACTTTGGGAATCATTGACATCAATGGTGATTTCCCTCGCACTTGTTAACGGTATACATCAATGACTGGTAATCAAGTGGTTTCTACCATGTTCGAATCCAAGACATTGTAATCACGTGGATAGACTCATATCATTGTGGGTTTAGCTTGAAGACCCTGGGTCATTTCATATTTCACCCAGGTTGCGATGGAGATTGTTTGAGTCATATCACATGGATCCACTTTGTATTGGTCGTGGTTGTGTTATCATCTCATCATGGATCTACGATTGTGTCTAGTAGCCATGATTGTGTTCGGTCAGTCTTTACTGCCATGGATCTGCAATGTATTGGTTGGTATCCATGTTGTGAGTCATGTGAGACTTGTATCTCAGAGTCAGTTGTACTGCAGCAACACCTTCCCGCTAACAAGTCCTTGCCATCTCTCTTGCAAAGCATATCACCTATCTTATTTTACCAACTTCATGCTTTGGGGGGCATTCTGTTACACCTAAATCCCGTGATCATGAGTCCTGTGTCAACTTCATGCCTCAATCCCTGAAGTTTCCCTGACCAAAAACACCCAGAGCAAGTTGTTGACCCTTGTGTCCACATTTTCTAGTTGCACTTGCATAGGTTGTCTTCTAGCAATAGGCACTAGAACATGCCTGGCACAAAATGCCACCTGCCAGAATGCGCCAGTGGCTCAGGTTTCCCTCGTACATCCTGTGTTGCCCCCTTCCTGGCACCAGTTGCCTTCATGTAGGGTGCACCAGGGTTGGTTAAATAGGATAAACAAGAGCTTCGAGCGACTTCTCGAAACATGGTGAGGTGGAAGTATATCCATAATCGATAGGTGAGCTGTCCTTCGATTCGCTAACCTCAAGGGAGTATCCCTTAGACTTCTCCCATTAATCCTCAACCCACTCTATCCATTTGGTCTTATAAATATGAAGCTCCTCCCCATTGGAAAAAGGAGGAAGGTCTATAGCACTCTCATGCTGGTGGAATCATCTTAGGTGACCCTTTTTCATCTTTGAGAGTCTTATTTCATCCTTGGAGGCTTGGTTTGGCTTGTTGGAAGGAAGGTTGCGACGTTAAGGCATAGGTTGTAACGTTCTCTCTTATTTTAGCAACCCACAATTCCGCAATGCGGCCATGCATTGTGGGTCGTTTGTTGCTTGAGCATCATCAAGCTCATGCTCTCGCCATTCCACCAGCATTGTGTCCACCTAAAACCTGTCCAAAAAGTAATAAAAACACCATTAGAAGCTTTCCCAACCAACCAAATCATCTATCTTTGGTTAGATTTTGAGCTTTCCATACGGACTTGCACCGACGTATCCCGTCTTTGCAAATAGGGAGCCACCGGCACAGGACCCTGTGTCGAGATTTGCACTGGTCGACCCTTGGCGCATTTCTCGAAAGGGGAAGCTGCGTCGGGCTGAGGGCACAATTCCCCCCCACAAAGCAAGTACAAAACCTTAAAAAATGGAAAGGAAATGAAATTCTAAACCACTGAAAATGAAGAAGGCACGGATTAGGCTTACCTGACGCCGACGGCACTAAAAATGACGGATCACGGCTCCCGCAATCGACAGTTGAAAATTGCACTCCAAAAGGTCATTTTCATCTCCCAATTTGGTAAAAAAACAAATGGTAACTATTTTTACTATTTTTCCCTATTTATATTAAAAAATGCATATTCCCTTTTTAATTTATTCTTTTTTTGGGTTATTTTACTATAGTTGGGGATATTTTTATATTTAAAATGCCCAATTGATCATTTTGACCTACTCTTTGGAGTCCGCAGGTGAAGTAAAATGCCATATTATAATCTTTGGTCACGATCGTGGTCATCTCGCACCCTTTTCCAGGTGTGAAAAACTCTTCGAGCGTTCTTTGTGTTGTTAGTCCGCTCGTTAAAATCTACTATTAATGACACCGAGCATACTCTGTGTTCCTTCTCGTGCTCGTAAAATGATGAGAATAAGTCACCAAGTTACATTTTATCGTTTTTTCGGGCTCATTAAACTTCCATGAAAAAAGAACCCCTCGGAGTCCTTTAATCTCTTTTCACGCTCCCTAAATACGAAAAGATTGCCAAGCGAACTTGATGCGGTCACGCTTGTAAAAGTATATGAATGATCGTTCTTCTGGTGATAGTAGTTTACCCCTTTTTCGGACCAGGAGGCACTATTTATGAAAAAGGAGCACTCCAACCAATCATGGTTGGAAGAGTTCTCTTTCACGTTTTACCCTTTTTTTCGGGCAAAGAGACTAACTTTACGAAAAAGGAACTTTGGAGTCTTCTTTAGTTCTTTTCAGACTCTCTAAACATGAAATGACGCCGATTTTACCTTCTTTGGACTCATTAAGATCTAACATCGAAGGGCCCATCATGGGACGAACCCCTCCTATCCTAGGTTCGTAAAATATTTGGGATTGGACTCATCCATGGGGTGAGTTATAGCGAGCATCTGTTACCCTCCTCAAGCTCGCTAAAAAACAAAAGAGGTACTCATCAATCATAAAGGGGAATAGGGATGAGATTGTGTTCATCGTAGTTATGGCAGTACATGGTCACTCTTGAACATGGCACTCAGTTGCATATGCATTCAGTACTTGGGAAATTTGTTTGTCTTCGAGTCCTGCTAATTCCATGATTCTTGTTACTCCTTTGAGTTATCCAAAGAATGCTTCCATTATCAGTTTCATTAGGGGTTGGTACCATTCTCGTCGTTTCAATACTGCCAAGTCATGCCATGCCCATGTTCAAGAGGCGTTCGTTATTCATTATTTGTTGTCAATATACCTTCCTTCATGTCGGTTTGCCATGAGTTAGTCTTACACATCACTCTACTGTCTGATTCACCCCAAACATCTATGATCGCGTTTCACGTCGGTGATGGGGGATTTATCATGGCCCTCCTTCGACGGATTCATCCTTGTCGACTTCAACACATCATCTAGGGATTGAATCTAGAAACCAATCAAGTACCTTGGGCCTGTATGCCTCAATGGTAGGATACCTCACTTTTGACATGAGTTTACATCATTGACTCTTGATTGAAATATCTCGTCAAGTGTTCAACCTCAACTCATTTATTCACACTCAATGGTATGTATTGTGATACCTTGGGAATCATTGACATCAATGGTGATTTCTCTCGTGCTTGTTAACGGTATACATCAATGAACGGTAATCAAATGGTTTCTACCATGTTCAACTCCAAGACATTGTAATCACATGGATAGACTCATATCATTGTGGGTTCAGCTTGAAGACCTTGGGTCGTTTCATATTTCACCCAGGTTGCGATGGAAATTGTTTGAGTCATATCACACGGATCCACTTTGTATTGGTCGTGGTTGTGTTATTATCTCATCATGGATCTACGGTTGTGTCTAGTAGCCATGATTGTGTTCGTTCGATCTTTACTACCATGGATCTGCAATGTATTAGTCGGCAGCCATGTTGTGAGTCATGTGAGACTTGTATCTCAAAGTCATTTGTACTGCAGCAACACCTTCCGACTAACAAGTCTTTGCCATCTATCTTGCAAAGCATATCACCTATCTTATTTTACCAGCTTCATGCTTTGGGGGGCATTCTGTTACACCTAAATCTTGTCATCATGAGTCTTGTGTCAACTTCATGCCTCAATCCTTGAAGTTTCCTTGACCAAAAACACCCAGATCAAGTTGTTGACCCTTGTGTCCACATTTTCTAGTTGCACTGGCGCAGGTTGTCTTCTAGCAACAGGCGCGAGAACATGCCTGGCGCAAAATGCCACCTGGCAGAATGCGCCAGTGGCTTAGGTTTTCCTCATACTGCTTGCGCTGCCCCTTTCCTGGCGCCAGTTGCCTTCATGCAGGGTGCACCAGGGTTGGTTAAATTGGATAAACAAGAGCTTCGAGGAACTTCTCGATGCATGGTGAGGTGGAATTCTATCCCTAATCGATAGGTTAGATGTCCTTCGGTTCCCTAACCTCAAGGGAGTATCCCTTAGACTTCTCCCATTAATCCTCAACCCACTCTATCCATTTCGTCTTATAAATATGAAGCTCCTCCCCATTGGAAAAAGGAGGAAGGTCTATAGCACTCTCATGTTGGTGGAATCAGCTTAGGTGACCCTTATTCATCTTTGGGAGTCTTACTTCATCCTTGGAGGCTTGGTTTGGCTTGTTGGAAGGAAGGTTGCGACGTTAAGGCATAGGTTGTAACGTTCTCTCTTATTGTACTCTCCTTTATTACACTTAATACAAACTCTTCCCATATACATTATTGTGTTGTTAATGTTTAGATCTTACTTCCTTAACTATTAGCTTAGGTCAATCATATACAATATATGCTTTTACTACTTGTTTGTGTCTACTTGTTCAACAGGGCTTTGCAGTTGTAGATATGAAGGTTCCAGAGCATTGGGTCAAGCAAGGAGCAAAGGGAATTGTGAACCTTAGGTAAGAGATCCACTTTCTACTTTTGACTTCTATTGATCTAGGGAAGTTGATTATATTATGTACTTATTTGTTCTAAATCCAGTTGGACTAGGGAGATCTAGCCTTTAAGTCCGCTTAGGTAGATTGTCCAAAAACAGTTTGGTAAAAGTTTTTTATTAATTATGTATTTCATATTTAGATAACATTTTAATTAATTATCCCACATACTACACTAGGAATCCTTGAGTCTCCCATATTGATGCCTTCAATGATTGCCCAACCTATCTTAAATTTTATGTTGACTGAAGAAAAAGAAGAAGAAGGTATGCTTGCCCTTAGGACTTGCATACTATATGCCTTTTTGTTACTCTATATCCAATAATGACCAATTATTTATGTTTTCTAAAAAAAAGCTAAAAATAAATTATTTTGCTAGGATTTATAGGATAGAATTCACAAAGACAATCCGCACTTTTCTCTTTGAAATACCATAAAATTCTTAATCCTTAGAAATGGACAATACCAACTTTTGTTTTATTAATATTTGCTCACTCTCATCTTTTGTAATTTTTTGCTTGTTTACTTTCATAACAATAATATTATAATAACAATGATGACTAAAACAACTTAGAATGCATGAGGATTTACATCCAGGAGAAAATGAAAAAAAAATGTAAAAAGTAAAAAGGATATTTACTCAAATGTTGTCATGAATTTGGGATCAACAAAATGTGTTGTAAGATAGATTCAAACCCATTATGTAGGGATAAATTGATCCAAATGTTAAGTTATATATTTTGTGAAATTTGGGACTACTTAGAGCACTTTTATTGTTGTTCAAAGTTCAAGGTCACCCAAAAATTTTGTTTTGCAAATTCATACTTGCTTTAGAAGGAAAATTTTATCTAGAGAATGAGATCTATCTTTAGGTGAAGTTTCAAAATTATCATAACTCTTTTTTGTGTGGAATCAAATGGACAAATTTGACACGAATTTGAGGTCACCCAAAAATTTGAGGTCACTATTAACTGTGAGACTAGAAATATCAATTGAAGCTCAATGAGATGCAATGGAAGAACTTTTGTTATCAGCTCTATCCAAGGAGACTAACGATGATGTTCAAAGGATGTTGAAAACATCTCATTTCGATAGAGATGTCTACCATTAGATACATTGTTAACACATATGATTATTCTAGAAATAGTCACCCACATTGTCAAACATAATTGTAAATTGAACAACCAATTTGTACCGATGGAGACATTGATTATTAAATTTAGTGGAGTTGCAAGTTATTGAATACAACATTTATTAATTATGGACACGATTTTCATAAGAGAATTGTAAATGTCGCAATATATTCTTCCACTATCTTGTCCACTTGATGTTGTGTAGATATATCCTATGCAAACGATGTGGTGATTTCAATAATATTTCATTGATTTTTTTATCGAATTATGTAGAGGACAAATTTGATGGTCTAAGAGATTACTTTATTTTGTTGAGATCAAAGAAACTGTGGTAGTCAAAACTACCTATATTATACTGTAGAGCTAATCTTGCACTTATACTTTTGCTTAAAGTTTTACTTGATTTTGATAGTGTATTCTTAAGTGACTTCCAATGATGATAAGTCCAAGAAATACATTTGAATTTGGATGTACCTATGTAGGCCAATAAGGTACTTCAGGATCAACTTCTATTCGAAGTCTTAGAAACTCAACTTTAAGCATAAGGTATGAAAGACATTAGTGAAACTTGGCACTGTCCGATCTCTCTCCTAGTGCAAAGTTGTCCAACTCATGCATTTGGTCATCATAGTTTCCGACATGGTTGAATTCTCTTTGGGAGCATCAACAAAATCTACCCAAGTGGGGTTTTCCTTGAATGTTGTAGACTCAGCTCCGACATGTTTGTACCCATAACCATCCCACCAATTTTTTACATGGGGGAGGGGCTTAAGGATTGTGAAGTTGATATTTTCATTGTTGATTTTTTTTAACAGAGTAAAACCCTCTAAAATATTTAACCTTTTTTCCAAAGTATCACACCTCTAAAATGGTTGTTTATTTAAGGTGTCTCCATCTTTATTGGTAGTCGTTGAAGGAATTGGGAAAAATTATCTATCATCTCATTCCTTTGTTGTGTGAGGGTTTCCTTGAGAAAAAGTTGATAGGATCTCATTCTCCATCGTCTATTCTTTCTTCTGTCATGGGAGATTACTTGGTCTGGAGAGAATAGTCTTCTCAATGTTTAGTTAGTTCGAGACCCAACTCTTGATACCCGAACCTCATTGTGGACATGCACATAGAAACAACAAAGATATAATTGGTCGGATACCATTGATCAAGATTTTATCGAGAAAAAAATGAAGGAAAAAATATAAATGGAAACAAACAAAGATATTTCAAAGAGCATAGTAGTACAATAAAACCCAAATTCTATTAATGAAAGAAATGGAAAAAAGACTATAAAATGCAAAGCAATACAAGCTAGCTAGAATTGTGGTATCTTATCTTTAACTGAAGAGAGATGCATCGTCTATGCTCATTTGCAAGAAGATATTACAAGAGGCCAAAAGTTACTTTTAATAAAAAATATGATGCCCTAAGATGCAAAAACCCTAAATATCCAAAACCCTAACCATAAGAAATGATGCAGAAAAAGGAATGCAGGCCCCAAGGAGGTTAGTTGATACATCAAGTTCTTGAGTATGCATCTTTTGCATACACACCATTTAGGGTGTTTCTTGGACCATTACAAAACTTAATTTATGCTCCAATGAGTTTCATAGGCCACCCAATATTTGATTATGTGGCCTAATTCAACTACAAAAAACACAAGGGAATTACCAAAAAAATGTTAGAACTCCGGGATTTGAAATTTTGTAATAAATTTTCCAAGATGTGGAGCCATTCTGAATTAGTGGAATAGGTGGGTGCCCACCACTATTTTTCATGCACCAAATTCCCAAAAGAGCATAAAATAAGAAAGAGAGATCAATCCAATGCCTTAAGAATGAAGAAAATAGATGAATAAGAAGCCTCTTTGAGGGGGAAACTTCTTTATACAATGTACCAAATACACAAGACAAAATGAGATGATCTTAAAGCTAGGTCTCCTTGGTATATCTATCTATCTATATATATATATATATATAGGAGACAAAGTGTACAATGATAATTCTATCCAACCATACAATTACAATTAAGGTCTTAGTCGACTAATAAAGACAATACTAATATAACGATAGAAATATAATGTTACGATAGATAGGGCTTAACGTGCCCCTCCTCTTCAAACAAGTGTTGTCCTCTACACTTGATTAATTTTGGATGTTTCTTCTCAAAGTACTCATATTCCCATGTCTCCTCTTCTATTGGCAAGTTCTTCCACTTGATTAGGTACTTAATAATTGCTTGATTTCATAGTTTCTTAGTTCTTGTGTCAAGGATTGTTTTAGGTTCTAGTACCAATTTCCCTTCTTCATCAATCTATGGTAAAATAGTCTAGACTAAGATCTTGTCACCAATTACCTTCTCTAGGAAAGACACATGGAAGACTAAATGCACACCTGAAGATGGAGACAACTCCAATTTGTAAGCCATACTTCCAATCCTTTGCAACACCTTATAGGGACCATATTATTTGGGTTCTAATTTATCGTCCATATTTTGCTACTTGATGGCATCTGTTTGTAAGGTTGTAGCCTCTTAAATACCCCGCATCAAATTTCCTTTCACCACAATGTTGATCTACTTGTTGTTTCATACTATTTTGCGCTATAACCAAGTTATCTTTCAATAGTTGGAGAACCTCTTGTTGGTGCTTTATGCAATCCTCAATTGTTTGAATCTTATATTTATCCTTCAAGGATGATGTTATGGAAGGAGGTTTATAGCCATCAAGTGCCATAAATGGTGACTTTTTTATGAAGTATCGAAAGAAGTGTTGTACCACCATTCTGCTAAGGGAAACCACTTGCCCATTGTGTTTGTTTAGCAAATGCAAAGCAATGGATATATCCTTTTAGGAATTTATTCACAATCTCTATTTTCCCGTCATATTGAGGATCATAAGAGGATTTATGATCCAATTGAGTGCCCAAACACGAAAATATTTCCTTCCAAAAATTGCTAGTGAAATTGGATCTCTATCACTTATAATAATCTTGGGGATTCCATGTAGCTTCATAATTGATTCCATGAATGATGCATCTATTGTACTTGCTTTAAAAGCATGAGAAAGAGATCATACGTGGGCATACTTTGTGAGTCGGTCCACTACTACCATGATGACTTCCTTTCCCTCTAACTTTGGTGGACCTGTGATAAAACCCATTGAGACCTCTTCCAAATGTTGATTTGGTATTTCTAATGGTTGTAGAAGACCTGGTGTCTTGATTGTCTCTCGTTTGTTTTGTTGGCAAACCAAACATTCCACCACAATCTTTTGGACACCATTTTTAATACCTTCCTAGGAAAAATCCTTCTTGATCCTATGGTATGTTTTCAAGAACCCTGAATGTCCTCCTATAGGAGAAGTGTGCAATTCCATAAGGACCTTTTGTTTGAGTTGAGAATTCTTACATAAATATAGGTGACCTTGGTACCATAGAGAGTCATTCTTCCACACAAATTTATCTAGTGAACTAGGGTCTTCTTGTAGTTGTTGAATTATCGTATGTGCCTTCTAATTTTGTTTCCATTTTTGTCCTTGATTCTTCTACCCAATCAAATTGCATAATGGAAATAGACAAAGTAAGCCTCATTGTCATCTTCTTTTCTTGAAAATGCATTTGCCACCACATTTTGTTTTCCTTTTTTGTAGAAAATTTCAAATTCATAACCTAACATCTTTGAAACCCATTTTTGTTGCTCTTCTAAAGATAATATTTTTTCCAAGAAGTACTTAAGACATCATGATATGTTCTTACCTTGAAGTGTCTTGCTATTAGGTAAGGGCGTCATTTCTTAATTGCATGTAGTATGACCCACATTTCACTTTCATAAATTGGTTTCAATAAGTTTTTTCCTTTAAGTTGGCAGCTTTCAAAGGCAATTGGCCTTCCTTCTTGCATTAAAACCGCATCAATGCCATGCCTCGAGGCATCACATTCCACAATAAAGGTTTTTGTGAATTCATGTGTGGCTAATATAGGAGTTGTACACATAGCTACTTTAAGTTTTTTGAAATCCTAAATTGTGTCTTGAGTCCAAGAGAATGCCTCCTTTTTCAATAACCTTGTTGGAGGTGCTTCTATTTGACCATGATTTTTGAGGAACTTGCGGTAGGAGCCTGTTAATCCTAAGAATCCTCAAAGATTATTAAAAGGTTTTCGGAATTGGCCATTCCATGATAGCCTTAATTTTTTTATGGTCCATTTTGACATCTTCGTGAGATACAATATGACCCCAATATTCCACTTTCTGAACTTCAAAGGCACACTTAGAAAGATTGGAATATTGTTGGTGTTCATCCAATAGTTTTAAGACCCAGTCAACATTTTGTACATGCTCCTCCCAAGATTAGCTATAGTTTAGTATATCCTCAAAAAATGCTAACACAATTTTTTTAAGGAAAGGTTTAAAAATATAATTCATCAAGATTTGAAATGTGAAAGGTGCATTAGTAAGTCCAAATGGCATCTCCAAAAATTCATAATGGCCTTGATGTGTTATGAAGACTATTTTTGGAATGTCTTTTTTCCTCTTCTTGATTTGATGATGTCCAAAATGAAGATCCAACTTGGTAAATAAAATTGCTCCTTGTAATTCATCTAATAATTCATTAATGATGGTAATAAGAAACTTATCTTTTATGGTAATCCTATTTATCTCTCTATGGTCTGGATGCATATGCCATGAATCTTCCTTTTTATGAACCATCACCATTGGTGCAAAGAAAGAACTTTGGTTGGGTTGAATGATGCCTACATATAACATTTCTTGAGCCATATTTTCAATTTCACTCTTTTGTGCATATGGGTACCTCTAGGGTCTAATGTTAGGTGGTACACTACTTGGTTGAAAGTGAATAGCATGGTCATGATATGTAGTAGGTGGAATACCTTTAGGCATTTCTCCAAATAACTTGGAATGTTTGTCAATAACTTGTTGGAGGTCCACTATAATAGAGGGCATAGATGCTTGCACATCTAGCGAGCACAATTGTGCAATTACTCCATAGTGTTCCCTTTCTAGCAATTTTGTCACACAATTAGAGATTATCACTTTAGATGGTTTCCCTATAATAGCTCTATGTTTAATTTCCTTTCCTTTTAAAGAGAATCTCATGAAAAGTTCCTGAAAATTAAGAGCCATTGTTCCCAATGATTGTAGCCACTGGACCCCTATTACAATATCAACACCACCCATTTGGATTGCAATCATTGGCCTATCCAATAAATATTGTTGAACACAAATTAATGCTGAGAAGGGGGGTGAATCAGTATCAAGTGCAATCTTAACAGTTTATACAATTCTTCTCCTTATATATCATACACCAATGACAGAGCAATTAATAACATAGAAAAAATGTGTGCAAGGTATTTGCAAAGAAACTGTATATAAATAAAATCTTTGATTACATAGATTGTTGGGAGACACCAATATCCAATAATAGTGTGAGCACCTACTCATAGAATTTGCAGACACCAATTTGATAGGGACACCAATCCCTTGTGAAAGCACCAACTTGCTATTTGCAAGCACCAACCTATGAGGACACCAATCCTCTTATGAGCACCAACTCATAATCAACAAGCACCAACTTGCACATTCAGTCACCAACGTGTCTGATAGATGAGAACATCGATTCTCCTGAGCACCAACTCATATCTACACGAACCAACCTTTAGGAGACCTAAGTCTCCCGTCCTTTCCCCTTCCATCCTCCCTTGATAAGATATCGATGTAACTATGTTCCATTGTCGCACTCTATTATGCGCTTCTTGGTCTACACACTTTGTTTTTGCACAAACTCCTCAACACCCCTTTCTTCTACACTCATTGCTTCACGGATTCTATTGTTTTATGTTCTACACAGTTTCTCCTTGTACTCTTCTATACTGAGCACCTAACCACATACTCTACTGGATATGCGTGTCTGACCAAGTTCCCTGCTTTCCCTTTATTCTTCGTGCTCAACTTTCTGCTTTTTCCATGACTGTGACTTCATATATGACTCAGTTTCATACTGTCGCATTCCACCGATCAACAAGTTGTTGATTCCACTTTAGCCCCCAAGTACTTCAATCCACTTCACACTAAAACACATCAATCTTTTGTTTATTTATAATCATTCTAGCATTTATACTTATTTCCTTGAATCCATTTATTTGTCTAGAAGTAGGGGCTTCTCTATGTCGGCGACACCCCTTCTTCCTTTCTTTACGGTCAAGTGTACCAAAACATTCAACTTAAACCAACCAAATTTCTTATTCTTTTGTTGGCGTGTAATTTGCACATTTTGAAATATTTACTTACTGTGCGGTATTTGTGCAACAAGCACATGTCTTTTCCTTTCTTTACGGTCAAGTGTACCAAAACATTCAACTTAAACCAACCAAATTTTTTATTCTTTTGTTGGCCTTTAATTTGTGCATTTTGAAACATTTACTTACTGCGCGGTATTTGTGCAACAAGCACATGTCTTTTACTTGCATGAATGGATTTCTATGACTTGGTGGGACTTGTGCACGTATTCCCTTTGACAAATGGCTTCTGGACTTCATGCTTCTTATTTGACATCAATCTTGATGGGACTTGCGTACGTACTCCCCTCGACAACTATTTCTTATATACTTCTTTAAACTGGCTTCTAGACTTCATACTTCTTATTTGGCATCAATGACAATACTAAGTTCAACAAATATTACCCCATAGTAAGATTAATACTATGGCATTTCCTTGACAATTTATGGTACCTTCATTTGCAATCATCCTCATAAAGAATTTAAATATTATGAGAGCATGTATAATTATGTTGTTCCACTAGGCCCCTATATAGAGATAAGTTATGCTCTACTTTGACTACACTTTTCTCTAACTTTACCAAGAAAACAATTATTAGGCTAACCTACCTAGTTGGAGTAGCTCTATACCCTTTGATCCTCACCTTACCAATGTCAACAATTTGTTGTATTGTATACCTCACTCTTTAGCTCTCTTCCAAGGTGGAAACCATTTCAAGTTGGGGGAATAATACATCCCTAGTTCTGAAAGAGGGAATGTGACACTTGTGTATGAGTTTATCTACAACCTGCCAAAGATGTTCAGGATCCTTCAATTCCTCCTCAACATCGTCACTCACTTTTTGATATGATTCCTTCCAGCATTCCATCCCTATTTTATTGTTATGGATGGTGTTATCATTCATTATGTGGACCTTCGTGGGAGTAATAACGTAATCTTGTTTTCATTTATTTAAAATATCAAAACACATTTTGTACCCTTCCTATGTTCCCTTCCATTATTGCATTTTGTTGAAAAGGGTGAGTACTTCCTATGATTGTTTCTTGATTACTTGTGCCCTTTTGCAAATAGACCTTTGTGCTACATTCAATGCATCCTAAATTTCTAAAGCATAATCTACAAATTCAACAATGCTACTCTTATTAACTTTGTAATATTCAACCTAATTCTTCAAAGTTCAATCTCTTTATTTTAGTTTGTTACTTTCTTGGATAATTTAACAACATTGAATTCACTAGCTTGGAAAATGGCCACTACTATTGAAGTTGTTGCTAATGGATTTGTTTCCTCCATATCCATCATGTTATTTTCTATAGTTTCAACTAGATTATAATCAATGATCAATTTCATTTTCTTGTGGGCCTACCATACAATTTGTTTCCTTTTCTTATCAAAGGAAAACAACTCCAATCTAGGCACTACATCTATGGGATGATCTATCTGCATAAATTATTGTATACTTGAGCACTACATCATCCTTCCATGCTCATTCCAACTAAAGGAATCATTATTATGTTTCTTGGATTTTTTGTTTTTGGGCTAGGTGATCCTCCCCCTATTTCTCCAGTTACATTATTTGTTGTTCCCTCCTCAATCCTTTTCTTCTTGAATTATTTCTCTATTTATTTCAATAGTGTTGTAGTTTCTATCCTTGTCCTTTTTTATTCAATGTCTATTGATGATTTAGCAATTTCTTTATATACTATATCAAGTCTCATTTTCTGTACTTCATGTTGTTATATTTTCTTACAATCTTCTTCTTCCATTCTCTTCTTCTCAACAATCTCTGCTTTCATTGCTTCAAAATTTGTTGTTTCTTTAGCTTTGGATTCAACTTATATTTCAACTTCTTCTTCTTTTAATATATTCCACTAATTTCTTTTTCTCATTTACTCAACCTCCCCTTTATATTTTCCCCTCCTTTCTTCCTTATAATTTTTCCTCTTGTTGCATTTGTAATTGCACCTCTTCATACAAGGGTGCTCTTATCTTCCCTCTTCTTCCTCCCAATTTTTATGAGTATATGGCTAAGTGATGGCCATATAAGTTTGGTTGTTTCATACCACTTGCATAGAATCATGCCTAGAATCATGGCTTTTGAACCTTTTCTCCTTGAATATATATTCTTCCATTTTTCTGCCTCTATTCTTGCAAAAAAAATTGATTAGTTCGTAGAATCCTATATAGATAGGATATCAAGTACATAGCAAAAGAGTAGTCAATAAGGTGTTAAAACCATGAAGGATGGTATACTAAGATATTTCCTTTATTACTCGCTTATTTGGAAAATTATTTGGGAGGGTGCGAGAGATTTCATTGCTCCATTTATTCTAATATATGTACTCTTCCCGTCGATATACCAATATCCAATCTTGTCCAAAACTTGGAAAAATTCCTCGTAAATCCTTGGATATGGTTTGCATAAAATTATTTCATACAAATGAGAAAATAAATGGCCACATCCACCCCATTTAAGGGAAAGAATTAGCTACACACAACATGTCCATGAGATGAAATGAGGTCTAGAGTTTAAGAGGTGTATCAAGTACATGATACTTGGCCCTTGTATCATCATATGTGATAGATTAGAATCCTTATTAAGAACTGATCCCTCCTTCAATATGTTAAATAATAGAGAAACTCAAACTTCCTTGAAATGTGTAGTGTTATTTTCTATGTAGAACCTGCTTACCATGGTGATAACATGTATGTATGGTACCCTTAGGTTAGAAGTGTGGTACATATCTATGTCTCGAGATTTGGATTTATTTCCTTCATCCCACCACTTACTGGTGATTTTATGGTAGATTATTGTATAGGAAAAGTTCAATCACCCTTGAAATAGTCATGTATGTTTCCATCTTGGGGAACTTGTAGTATGTCTCTAGAGTATTGGCTTCAAATGAATCCATGCAACTACATTTCTCATTCACCATTGTTTTGGTCAATATAATCCATTTGATCATCTTAAAACAAGGAAACATGACAGGCCATGTAGCTACATTATGTAGTTGAGATCTATGAATATTCAGGTTTGTGGAGGAATATTGATCTTCATCTTTAGTTGGATCAACATGTGTGGTAGGCCATGTTTATGCTCTGATTGGATGCATGTTTTAATGGCCTAATGGAGCTTCCCAAGGTTTGAACGTGGAACGGTCTTGTAATTGAAGGATTGTAGGAGTCTTTATTAAATTAGGCAATTCAAGCTAATCCATAGTTTCCTTTGACATAACATTAATAGAAGCTCCAAGGTTGACCAGTGTATTTGTGATCCAAACATTGTCGATTTGAACATTAACTATTGGACTACCTAGATTATACTTGGTAGTAAATTTTTTACCAAGCATTAAGTTTGCCAACTGATCAACCACATGTATAGTTGAGGGATCTTTCTACTTCCTACCAGTTTTCTTGATTCATAGTTATTTGAATGTTTGAGCATATATGGGGACATCTTTGATTGCTTGAAAGAGTGGAATTTTTACACATAAATTCCATAGTTCACCTAATAAATCAAACTCAATCTATATATGTGGTCTTGCTACAGTCAGTCGCTTTAGGAAAGGATGGAGCTGGGCAGTATCTAATGTTTGTGGTTGGTCTAATATTTTAGGAGAAGTGGAGTGAGGTGTGGTGAGAGAATGATATGGGGATTGATTGTCAAAGTGATTTGTAACATGTTTTGGAACTTCTTCATCATCTCATTCTAAGATTATTGGGGAAGTTCTCTTATTGAGTGTCATCCCTGATTGGAGTTGTATATCGTGGCATTCCACAAGGGAAGTTGAGTATGTAGGATACTTTGGAAACTCAATAGTGTAAGTGTTTTGATTTTCTTTATTCTTGGGATTAGGACCGGGTTATGCAAGAAATTGTGGTCATGGAAGGGGTTTATTTGCATAAAGTTATAATTATTGATGTTGAGGAAACTATGGTTGTTGTGGGGCTTGTTCTTGATTTTCATAAGGAGGTCGCCAACCTTGAGGCCACTAATATCCTTGGGATGGTTGGGGTGGCCAAGGTGGGTACCAAACTTGAGGAGGATATGACATTTGTTGGGAAGGATAATTCATTTGTTGATTAGTCCAATAAGCATTAAAAATGTGAAGAATATTGGCTCATACCTGGTTGTTGTGATGGTCATTGTCGCTTTTTGGTAATTATGTATATTTTTTATGTCTCTTCATTTGTTCCTTGATATACTTCTTTAATCCCAGGAAGAGAAGGGCGTCTACTGGTAGAATGGTTCTAGTCGCAAATGTTGCAAGTCTCCAAACTATCTAGTAGATAGTTCTTCATAAGATGTTTCCTCCTACACTTGGAGCAAAATATGGACAAATCTATTTTTGCTTCCTCCTGCTTCTTCTTGACTTGCATTGAATCAAATCATGATCTTGCAATGCTAAGAATATCAATTTTGGAATTCTCAAGTAAGTTACCAATTCCATCACGTGTAACTCCTCCTACAGTAGACTTTGTAATCCTAGCAGTGATATCTATGGAATTCCTTCCATATTTTGAAGTTTCCCTAGAATATATGTGGCATAGTTCAAATATATCGTCATACTCAAGCTGAGAAATGCCCCCCGCAATAAATTTAAGTGGTCCAAACATTTGTCTCTTATGCCGTTGATCAAAATGGTCCTTAAACTATTTTTATCTAATTTGCTTTGCTTGGATATTTAAAGATTGTAGTGGAAAATCTCCACATAATCCTCGAAGCTCTCATCCTCTTTTTCGGTCATATGAATATATCTCCTCAAAGATCTTGAGCCATGATGTAGTCTTGGTACTTAAAAAAATGCTTTCTTCATTTCCTCCTAGGTGTGAATGGTATTTCCACCTAATCCCATGAACCAACGAAGTGATGCATTTTTCAAAGTGGAAGGAATTAGCTTCAACTTCTGAGCATCCATAGTGTAATCATAAATTATGCAAAGAACAACATATTAAAAAAGAAAGGTGTGTGGATCTTCACTCAATAAGCCATGAAAATTTGGCAAGGTTGAGGGAGGAATGTTTTTCATTTGTGATTGTCCCCCTCATCTCTGATTGGGAATTCAAATGTGACTACCTCTTCATTGGAGCCAATTCCTTTTGCATATTACATTTTATGTATATGGTTTATGAAGGAAGGATGTTCCCCCTTATGCCATAGATTCTTCTGAGGAAATGGACTCCCCCAAAAAGTTTGGCTCTTGGACCAGATTCCTTTGAAATTAAGGGTAAAGCTGCCCATTGATTAGTTCATCTATTTGTGCAAACTCCGTGGGTGGATTGAGTTCTACCTCAGATGCAGAAGCAGACTCTGTTGAATCTTTTATTACAATAGTAAAAATAGGATCTAGTTATGGGATTACTACAGTTGTTGTAGAGGAAACTTCTTCTTCAATTGTAATATCAGCTTCTGTAGTTGGAACAACTGTTTCAACAATGACCTCTTCATAAATAACTTCTCCCATAGAACCCGTATCATTGGGAAAAGTATTATTGCATGAACCAATGGTAGGTATCT
The DNA here is from genome assembly GCA_027924585.1 of Larix kaempferi. Classification (NCBI taxonomy): domain Eukaryota; kingdom Viridiplantae; phylum Streptophyta; class Pinopsida; order Pinales; family Pinaceae; genus Larix; species Larix kaempferi. The sequence continues at coordinate 14,208,853 of BSBM01000510.1, read as the reverse complement.
TCTTGTGTCCAGAACTAGAATGAGAAGCCTTTGAGCTCTTCCCTTTAGTAGATTTTCTTGCATTGCAATTAGTGGTTTGGGTGGTTCTTATTGAACCACAAAATTAACCTCTTAGATCTTTGTTTTTGGTCATGCATCCTATATGCAGCTAATTTTTAAATGCAAACACTATGTATGGGAATTCAAAGAATTGAGTTGATAAGCAACCTCTAAAAATACCAATACTAAGTGCCAACTAAAACCAATACATAATTATTCTTCCTCATTTAATAACTCCCCGATAATGACACAAAAAAATATGAGCGTTTCAATTACCCTTTTTAAAAGTAATCAAATAGTTCGCCCAGTATGTTATGTGTATGTTATCAATCTAGATTTTGAGTCTTCTTGCGAGTTATTGTGCCATGTATATGCAGGTTATAATTTCTTTTCTAGCATTGGTTTGTTTATTATGAAGTTTAGTAAAACAAAAGAAGCAACTCAACAAAGAGTCAAAGCCTAGTTATCTTTCCAGTTGAAAAATTAACAAGAAACTATGTACCTTGTTGAGTTATATAACCCAAAACAATTCCAAATGTCCTATCAACATAAATATAGGAATGATAAATTAACAAACTAAACACACCACAACACACCAACTATTATAAATATACCTAAATTAAAATAACCAGCACATGCTCGGGGGAGTGGGCCTTGCCTCCCTAGAACAAAGTGTTGTAAAACAATTCAAGAGATAAAGGATTAACTTGCTCAATGCATGCACAGACGCTTTAGATTGAAAAACTAGATTCTTTATTAATCACTTCAATTCAAAATGAAATGACATAGTATCGTTGTCTTCCTCAAGGAGAAGAGGCTATGTTTTTATACAATGTCATAATCAATTGTTTTTAGGAAAATGCTAAGAACAGGCTTGCGAATCTTATGGATTCTCAAGTTTTTTTAACTAACAAAAGAGTAGGTTACTAACAACCATATAGAAAATAGATACAGCAATATGTCAATTTCCTTTTTTCCAATTATGTCCTTGTCCATATTCAAACTTCTACATGGTAAACGTCTAATAACAATTTTCGACTTTCTTTATAAAATACAACAGATGACTCAGGTCTCCTCATAACGTGGCATAAGATCCGCAACGGTCAATCATGTACTCAAAATTAGCAGTACTACCATATCCAATGGATTACGTAGCAACAATAGATAGTTGCGTTCTTCGGATCCACATAAAATAAAGGAGTCCCAACTGTCATAACATAAAAAAATAGCAACTTCATGGCACCAATGGAGTAGCAACATCGCAATATAACCGGAGTAACAATATTGCGATATAACTAGAGTAGCAGCGTTGCGATATAAATAGAGTAGCAATGTCGTGATATAACTGGAGTAGTAGCATCACCAAAAGAGGATACATGTGTCACGACAGGACCGGAGTAGTAGTTGTAACATATGTTGGTCTCATGAGTAAATGCGAAAGGCATACATCTCCTTAATGCACAACATAATTCATTAAAATGACATGTAATAAGGGAAAAGAGTACCTTGAATAAAATTTATTAATATGAACAGTAAGAAACTAAAAATGAATATCGAGGATAGCAAAAAGGTTTTATAGATGAGAGACCAGATGTAATAAAGATGACAATTCTATAGAGCCTAACAAGCACTTTAATGGAGAACATTCAACATGAGGTACGATTCTTTGAACCTAAGTCATTATTCAACATGAGGTACGATTCTTTGAACCTAAGTCATTAAGGAATTATTTAGTTTGGAAAGTAAAAATATGGCTACTTGAAGGGATACAACTAGTACCTATAGAGAAGGATATGCTTCCACTCCTAACGTCACTTAGCCTACAAGGTTGACACCTCAACAATTGGAGGAAGGAAGGGAAAAATGAATGTGTTTCAATTGTGACAGTGAGACAATAAGGGGCATAAGTGTATTGAGAAGAATTTATTCTACATATATTTTGAAGAGGAAGAAGATCAAGAATTGGAACAGTGTCAATATGTAGAACTGGGAGATACTATTCCAACCATATCTTTTCATGCATTGGTTGGCATAAGCACTCCTCAAACTATCAATAAAAATGATACATATGAAAATAAAAGTTAGCATTGTTGATTTATTATGTTAGTACCCATAACTTGATTAATTGCAAATTAGCCAAACCTCTCTCTCTCTCTCTCTCTCTCTCTCTCTCTCTCTCTATATATATATATATATATAATTGTTCAAGAAAGTTCCATACTATTAAGCTCACTATGGGGAGGTATTTATTCGATAGTTCAATGATTGCAATCTCAATGGGTGGTTCTTATGTTGTATTAGGGGTCCAATGGTTATATTCATTGGGGATACTGGATCTTAATTTTCAGGAACTTTCCATGAGATTCTCCTTAGGAGGAGAGGAAATTGAAATTAGAGGTATCTTAGTGAAACCCTCTAAATTGATAATCTCTAATAGCACGATGAAATTGTTAAAAAAGAGACACCATAGTGTAATTGCATAATTGTGCTCACTAGATGTTCAAACATCTAGACCCTCTATTTCCATGGATCTCCAAAGAGTTCTTGGAAATCATCCCAATGTGTTTGGAGATATGACTAAAGGTCTTCCACCTGCTCAAGCTCATTGTGAAATTTTGCTCAATTGATCTAGAGACAAAATTAATCTGTAATGTCCCCATTTTGATCCCCCTTTGTATAAAATCGTAAATGATGTGAATATTGTAATTTAATCATGGTGAGGAGCTCAAGGCCAAGGCCCCACCATTGATTTAGCGTTTCGTGTATCGGCAATTAAAAATAGATGCCTATGGTTCTCGTGCTAGATAGGCACAATGTATATAAGACATCATGTAAATACGAATTTTAATGGAAAAACCCACAACCGGCTATGCAATGCAACAAAAGAGATGGGGCATGACTCTACAAGGAAAAGGGAGGGAAATTATTCAAACCCTTGAGCCAATGGTATTAAACCATGTGTCAATGAGGAAACCCATAAACCACCAACTACCCATTTTGTCTCATGCACCCAATCATTTAATTCTTCCAAGAAATTGGTTAAGGCAGTTAATGCCTTGGGAATGAGGGAGTATGGCAGCCAATTTCGTGCATGGGAAAGCCATCAACCTGGAAATTCGTGTTTTTTCTTGTGGGGCAAGAAAACACCCACGAAATGGTGCCCAAATCCATGGGGAATGGGCAGTCTTCACTCATTCACGTAGATAGAGAAGGTTGGGAGTTACAGTCACGTTTTTGGAGCAAAAACGTAGGGTTCTCCCTGCCCAAAAACCCGTTTTTGGTTTTGGATAGTAGCTGGGAAGGAGGGGCTGCGATTTGGGACTGTAGGGAGTTCGTTTTGTTCCCGATTTGCCATGGGCGTTTTTCCTAAAAACGTTTTCTGCTACCTGGGGTTTTCTCCAAACCTCCATTGCTCATTTTTAACCTTCCCACGTTTTTCTGAAGCCTAGGGGATCATTTTCATGCTTGTCACTGTACAAACGATTTTCATTTATGCCCATAATTGTGTTCTGCTGTTCTGTGCATCCTCATTTTGGTTTGAACCTGTGAATTGAAGTTTTGGAGTGGTAGTGGACAGAAGTAGCTTGATAAACCTAGTGGGGGAGACAACCTCTCAAGAAGATCAAGAGGGATTTGGTTACTCTTCTATGCATACCCTGAGAGCACTAGATAGGGAAGGTATGGCTTGAGGGACTGTATAGCAGAGAAAAGAATACTTCCTTGTGTTGGGTGTGTAGGTATTGTGGGTGCCAAGCTAGATAGATCTTGCAAGGTTATCCCTGGCTCTGTGCTGGAGCTCACTAGCTTAGCAACTCTTCCTTTCCATCTCCTAGCATCCTGATAAACCCAATTGTAGATTGGCTTGGCTCATTTTGGTGTATGCTTGGCTATGTGTGAGTCTGCTATTCCCTGGTTCCTTGTAGAGATCATGCCCAGCCCGGGGGTGGCAGTGGTGCTGAGAGATTGAGGAGCACACTGGCCTACGGTTGGGTGGAACGTTGCAGTTGCATAGCCAGTTGCGTGGGACTACCTTATTGAGATAAGTATTTCTCTTGTGTTGAATTTGCAATTATCATTTGATGAATATTTTGAATGTATCATGGATCTGCTGATAAATTTGCTTCCGCTGTGTATTCAAATGATTATGCATTTCCATATGATCTTTTATACTTCCGCAAAGATCTTTATTTCATGGCGGTCACAAAAAGTTGAAGGTGTGCTAGAGATCAACAGTATTTGTTTAATTACCGTCGTGTTTCCATAGCATGCACATATACATGTCTTTTCATCAATAAACTCAATTAATGGATATGGGGCTAATTGCCCGGATTGAGCACCATGTCCTCTCTATCCTGATGTATGGTAGGAGGGGACACTACATAATCCTCACTTAATTTCACAAAGATGCATAGGAAAATTGAGAAGAATAAATGTGCTAAAACACAAGAGATTTTGGAACTCAATTGGAATACTTCCCATGTGTATATTATTCACCAATGTGTGTACATATATAATACATCCTCAAGAGAGAAATTCGTGAGCCTTAGGAGGCATTTGAGATCCATAAATGTGGCAGACTTATCTTGGAAGATTCACATCACAATCATGAGTACTAGTTGCAACTCCGATCAAATGGCAGTTTAATTGATGGTAGGTGGAAGTTAATTGATTGTAGGTGGCTTGGAGGGCGCATGAGTCAATTAAATGGAAGTAGGTAGACCAAGAGGGTGCACTAGGAAGTTACATGCTAAAATAACTGAGAGAAAATATCAAGAGGGCGCATGAGTGAGTTTAGTTGACTATCAATGGTCTTCGGTGATGAAATCAAGGAAGGTGCTCAGGATCCCTAAATTTAAGGAGGCCCCTAAAATTTAGGAGACTAACTCAACATGTCCCAAAAATCATGGAAGAGGGCACATCAGTGGATAATGAGGCTAAACATGACAAATCAATAGTCCAATGATAATCACAATGATGAGGACTATGCACTAGGAGGTCAACAACATGGTCTATGCACTAGGGAAAACAAAAAAATGTTTTATGCCTAATTTCTAGATGTGTAATATATCCCAACACTCATGACCATGCTATTCACTTGAAACCAGGAAGTTTACCACCTAACATTAGACATTATACCCATATGCACAAAAGAGGGAGACTGAGAATATGGTTCAAGAAATGGTATATGTTGGCATCATTCAACATAGCCATAGTACTTTGTATATACCAATGGTGATGGTTCACAAAAAAAGAAGGTTCATGGCATACATGTCCAGAATATAAAGAGTTCAATAAGATGACCATTAAAGATAAGTTTTGTTTTCCTGCCATTGATGAATTATTAGATGAATTGCAAGGATAAATTTTCTTTACTAAGTTGTATCTCTATCCTGGATATCATCAAATCATAATGAAGAAAGAATGAATTCCAAACACAGCATTTAGAACACATGAAGGTCGTTATCAATTTTTGGTGATGTTGTTTGGACTCACTAATGCACCTTCCACTTTTAAAATATTGATGAAACTTGTTTTTAAACCCCTGCTCAGAAAATTTATGTTAATATTTCTTGATGATATACTAATATACAAAAAATATTTGGAAGAGAATGTACAACATGTTGACATGGTCTTAAAACTATTGGAGAAGCAACAACTATATGCAAATCCTTCCAAGTGTTCCTTTGGGGATTAGGAATTGGAATATTTGGGTCATAATGTATCTCATGAAGGCATAGAAAATGACCCCCAAAAATTAGATCTATAATAGAGTGCCCAATTCCTAAAACCTTGAAGAATATTAGAGGATTCTTAGGACTAATAGACTATTACCATAAGTTTGTCAAGAATTGTGGTCAAATAGAAGAACCTTTAACAATGTTATTTAAAAAGGAGGCATTTTCTTGGACTCAAGAAGCGACCAAACATTTTGAAAACCTTAAAGTAGCTATGTGTACAACTCCTATAATATCCACTCCCGACTTCATAAAAAAACTATATTATGGAGTATGATGCCTTAAGGCATGGCATTAGTGTTGTTTTAATGCAAGCAGGAAGGACCCTTGCATTTGAAAGATTACAAATTCAAGGGAAAGCCTTAAACCAATCTATGAAAATGAAATGATGGCCATACTGCATGAAGTTAATAAATGGAACCATTACCTAATATGAAAACACTTCAAGGTAAGAACAAATCATGGTAGTATTAAGTACTTATTGGAAAAATGTTTATCTTTAGAAGAGAAACTAAAATGGGTTACAAATATGTTAGGTTACGACTTTGAAATTATATATAAAAGTAAAAAAAAATGTGGTGTAAAATGTACTTTCAAGGAAACAAGAAGACATAAAGGGCTTACTTTGTGGTATTTCCATTCTACAATTTGATTGGATGGGATAACCAAGGATAAAATGGAATCAAAATCAAAATACATGCAAGATGATTTAGCAACTATAAGAGGACCCTAGTGCATTAGATAAATTTGTGTGGAAGAATGATCACACTATGGTATCACGATTGCCTATATTTATGTAATAATTCCCAACACAAATAGAAGGTCCTTTTGGAATTGCACACTTCTCCTATATGAGGGAATTTAGGGTTCTTGAAAACTTACCATAGGTTCAAGAACTATTTTTTATGGGAAGGTCTTAAAACTGAAGCTGATCAAATTTTTTTATCAGACGTTTTGGATTCCCAGAAGAATAAGGGAGAGACAATCAAGACACCATGTCTTCTCCTCCATTTTTATCATGATGTAATGGAGGAACCACACCCAGACAGAAGGAGAGACATTGAGCAGATCACTCAACACATCCCCTCCTTAGTGTCTAAGCCCCAAACTGATATGTTGATAAGACCAATTTCTATGTCGGAAGTCGAGGAAGAGGTTCAACAAATGGAATATGGGAAGGCTCTTGGTCTCGATGGATTTACGGCCAACTTCTTCCACTTTTTCTGGGATACGATAAAAGAGGGGATATGGAGAATTGTTGAGGATTCTCGTCGTTTGAAGTGCATCTTTAATGCTTTCAATGCCACTTTCCTGACCCTCATTCCCAAATTTGATGGGGATGATACTCATGGTATGTTCATACTTGTTGCACTATGCAATGTGATTTACAATATTATAATGAAGTTCATCGCAAATAGGCTCAAACCCTTCCTCCCTTCCCTCATATCTCCTGAGAAATCGGGTTTTGTTGAAGGGAGGAAAATCGTGGATGGGGTAATCTTGGTTCATGAAGTTATTCACTCTCTAAAAATGGCCAAGATCCTGGGGATAATGCTAAAATTGGATATTGCCAAGGAATATGATAAGATCAGATAGTAGTACATGAGAGAGATGTTGAAGGCTTTCAGTTTTAGGTCGGAATGGATCCAATGGGTAATGATCTTGGTTTCTTTGGTCTTTTTTCCATTATGTAAAATGGTTCTCTCTCTGGGGCGTTTAGACCTTCCTATGGCATTAGAAAAGGGGGCCCTCTGTCTCCCTTCCTTTTCGTTTTAATGGTCGAAGGGTTGGGCAGGGAGATCAAGGCTATGAGGGCAACACAAGATTTACGGGGTCTGAATATCCACCCCTGTGCGGATCTCCAAACTCACCATGTTGATGGGCCACCCTTTGGTACAAGAAGCCTGAGTTGTCAAAATATGCCTGAAACTTTTTGCAGACACTTTTGGGCTCGAAGTAAATGATAAAAAGTCTCAAGTTTTTTTCTTCAATACACCTAGGATTACCAAACAAAACATATGTTGTATCCTCATGTTTCATGAGAGCTCCCTTTTGTCCAAATATCTTGGGGCTTGTCTTTCTGAATCGATTGTCCACAAGAGTTCTTGGACCGAAATGTTAGATAGAATGAAGAAGAAGTTGTAAAATTGGACCATTCGCCCCCTCAATATGGCGAGTGGGATTTTATTGGTTAAGGCAGTTTTGCAAGCGATTTCTAATTACCTATTCTCATCTATGGCGGTTCCCAAGTCTGTTATGAAGGAAATAAACAACTTTCAATGGAAATTCCTTTGGAGTGGGGACAGAGAAAAACCCAAATGGGACTTAGTCAAGTGGGAGGAAATTTACACCTCGAAGCTCCAGGGGGGGCTTGGCGTTCAGGTCTCGGAGAGAGACAACCAAATTTTTGGGGCCAAAATGTGGAGGAGATGGATGACCCATGAATCATAGCAATGGGAAAAGATATGGCTACATAAATGTGCAACAAATTGGAACAAGCAGGTTCTTGTCCGCTATTCAGAGCACCAACTGGGATCTCATATCTGGCAATAAGCGCTCCTAGGTAGGTCTTTGGTCCAACATAATAACTTATGGGAAATTATGAATGGAGGCTCGGCAAATTTTTGGAGTGATTCATGGCTACAATTACCGAAGCTTCAAGTTCTTTCTGATTTCTCTAGCATTCAATGATTTTGTGAAATCCAGCACAAAAGGAAGATGGTTAAGGATTTTTTCCAAGAGGATCCTGTAACTCCGGATTTCAGGGTGTGGAGACCTAAGGAATGGTGGATGCAAGGTGGGAAAAGGGAGGATACTAATCAACTATGGGAAGCTCTTTAGTAACATTGCATAAGAGTGAACTTGGGTCTGGACAAGCTTCGATGGGGATTCCTTTCTAAAGGAGTATTCATAATCAAGGAAGCTTATGATATCTAGACGGGTCATTATAATCAGCCTAGAGAATATGGAAAAAGATCTGGAAAGCTCAACTATGGCCTAAAATTGAAACATTTATATGGTTACTCAGTAAAAGACAAATTCTAACAGGGGAAAATCTTATGAAAAGAGGAATGAAGGGACCTTTTTGTTGTTGCATGTATGAAAGAGAAGAAGAAAACCTTGATCATCTTCTAGATTCCTGCTCATTTGCTTCCAATATTTGAGATAGAGGGGTGATCTCCTTTCGTAGAACGAGTAGGATTCGCGAGCGTCCTGACTGATCGATTATGAAATAGCATGTGGATCCTTTTCAGAATCCTATTGCAAATCAGCTTTGGAAACTCTTCCCAAGATTTTTGCTATGGGAAATCTGGCAAGAGCGGAACCTTCGCACTTTCCCTGGGAAATACAATTCTAAGAATGGTATCTGGGCTATCATAAAAATACAAATGTTGGAAACTATCTGGTTATATCCGTGGAGCGATAAGGACTGGTAGGATATGGGGTCAAAATCCTTGATACTATCCACCTGGGTAATTTATGGTCCCCTTTAATTTCTTGGTATCCACTGTCACCCTCTTAGGAGGGAGGTTAGCCCTGACCGCTATTGTGCTCCACCTGAGGGTTTATTCAAGTTAAACATTGACGGTGCTTCTAAGGGGAACCCTGATTTGGGTGGTTTCGGTGGGTTGTTCAAAAACCACAAAGTTGAAATCCTGATAATCTTCAAGGGGTTCATTGGGTGGGAGACCAACAATGTTGATGAGCTAGAGGGTCTGATTCATGGAATACTTATGGCTCAACGTCGGAATTGGTTTCCCCTAGGGGATTTGAAAGTGATCATTGATATGGATACATGGATTTAGAATGGTAAATAGAGCTTCCAAGTCTTTACACATTGGAGATTGGAGGACCAGCTTGAGTGATTAGTTGACTATCTTTTGGATAGGAGGGCTTGCTCCTTCAGCCACATCTTGTGGAAGGGGAATAACATGGCATACCTCTTGGATAATAGTGGTACCTAGGGATGGATCAGGTACATGGAAGGACGGTTGACTGATCTAACGGACGAGACTTTACACGCCCAATCTGAGGCCCAATGGGATTTGGATGTGGCCCATCATGAGAGAGTGAGTAATTAGAACCTGTGGTGGAGACATGGAGCAAGTATACGACCATGTTTCGCATGATCAATTATGGACATGGTCGGCTTTTGTTAATGGTGAAGGTATAAATGGGGGGTGGCGAGGAGAATGAATTCCAGTCTCATTGAAGGGTATGGGAATTGATTTCTCATGTGTGAATATAGGATCTTAAGGAGTGGGGAATTATGGCAGTAAATGGGACTGATACGGATGGGGTCGATGTACCCTGGATCGACATCATTAGGGGAGCTGCTCTCATCATCTCCATTTATGGTAAGATCATATTTAAGGCTAAGAAAGGTGGCTAGCCCCATCGTCGTCATCTTATTTCCTAATGGGTGCATGAAAGAGAGAGAACTCTAAAGCCTTGGAGGTTGTCGTTCTCCCGAGATATCATGCAAGCTGTGAAGGTACCATGGAGGGAGTTGGGTCAAGGAAGAGGAAGGAAACTAGGGGGGAATATTTTGTGGAAGGCCAGAGAGTAACCAGGGCACAATCTTGCGCGGTGCAAGAGGCCTGCTACTTTAAACTAGGTCTCTCGTTTGATGTCCAACAAGAGATGGATTCCATGGAAGTTGGGTTGTGGAACGGTTGGATGTGAGAAGTTGAAGGAGAAAACTCGGGTGATTAACTATTGGTTCATCAACCCTGGAAATACTATGGCTAGGATGGGCCTTTATGACCACACGATGGCCCAGTATTGGGTCATGAAGAACATGTTGGGGAAAGTGTTATGGGAGCGGTAGCTGAAAGAATCAGGGGATGAAGTCCTCGTCCAGAACTGGAAGGAGCACCACTCTGACTCTATGGTAATGCATCTGAAGATCGATGCTATTGCAAAGAAGCTGGGCATTCAATTCTTGGAACTACCGGAAAGCATCTGTAGGGATTTTTTTATGTTCCAGCTGGGTGAAGCGCCAGGGTTTCCTGTTGGGCCAAGCGATTTCTGAATTTTTCTTTCCTCTAGTTTTTGTTTTGCATGATGTTTATGTTTTTGCGATATGTAAGGTATCGATAGTTTAGTTTGAGTATAATTAGTCTAGTGGGTGTAAGTTGTTCAAGATATGTCTATGTAATCAAGGGTCTCCCTAAGGGGATAATGTATTCATGCAAGTCAAAAAAGGGAAATTTTGAGTTTGGTATCGGTCGGGCATTCTACAAGGCCCTGGGAAAACAATTGTAATCATTGTTTTGTACGTATTATTTTTTTAATATAATTTCATTCTTACTTACACAAAAAAGGCACCATGTATTCTACAGCCATTAGCCATACCAGAACAACATTTGGAAGAGGTCTAAATGGATTTTATCATGGGTCTACCAAAGTCTGAAGGAAATTATTTCATCATGGTGGTGGTGGATCAAATCACAAAGTATTCCCATTTCTGCTCTCTTTATCATCCTTTTAGTGCAAGTATAGTAGCTACAACATTCATGGAAATAGTTCAAAAGATACATGGAATCCCCAAGATTATTGTAATTGATAGAGATCCAATTTTCATTGTTCATTTTTAGAATGAATTATTTTCTTTTTCAGTTACTCAATTGGCTCACATCTCCTCTTACCATCCTCAATCCGATGGGAAAACTAAGATTGTGAGTAAATTTCTAGAACGATATTTTTGTTTCTTTGCATCTGATAAACAAACACAATGGGTCAAATGGTTTCCCTTGGTAGAATGGTAGTACAACATGTCCTTCATGTCAGGGTCCTACCCTAACCACTCTACTTTAATGATGTATGAGGAGACCTCCTTTGAATAAGGCCTTTTAGATAGTTAGTTGATAGGTAATCAATTGAAAAGGGTATGTTTATTAATTAAGGTTGTTTACGGACATTCTTTCAGTGCGGACACTAACCGATCTCCCTAATACGAATGGTTCGGATCTAGAACAAAAACAATACAAAATAGAGAGACATTTCCTAGATTAACCAAATTGAAAAAGGTATGAAGGAATGGATTACCTTATGATTGTAGTGCTACCTCCTTGCTTGATGTAGCTCCCGATCTTCAGCTTCAAGAAAATACACAAACAAGTGGAAACATACAAATACTGATAATATGCAATATGGATTAGTCTAAACTAGTAGTCAAAGAAACCAATTCTAAAGATATTAATACAACAAGACTTTATGGAAAGAATATATATTACTGTAAATGAAAGAAATACATAGGGAGAGATTACAACCAATATTTTACGTTGCAACCTCTTCCAAATGTTCCTAGCCTCAAAGATCCAATATTTTTCCTCTTAATGGATGCAAGGGAATAATATCTAGCAGAATTTCTCCAGTGTTTAGGTGCTCTATATTTATCCTCCTTAACTATGAAGAGAGGGATTATATATATAGGCCTAAAGGGATAGAAGAGGTTGAGTATTTATGGGAGAAGGTCAAGGAATTATCCCCAAAGGTTAGGGGATCGAATGCCACCTTTCCTAGTTCATAGGGATAAGCCCCCACGAAGCCATGGGCTCTAAAAGGCGCTCTAACCTTCTCTTTTTCCTTTTAAACTGACAGTGCTGCACTTTGTCCAAAGGCAACATGCGTCTTTGAGGAGTGATGCACTTTGTTCAAAGGCGGAATGTGTCAGCGACGCGCTCTGTCAATGTGCAGAGCGCGTCACCTGGAGTCTGATGCACTTTGTCAACGTGCAAGGTGCGTCAAGGTGACAACAAAGGGAAAAAGGATAACCACAACTCTTCCTTCAATCAATTTGGCTTAAGTGCTTTAGGAATCAGGAAAAATGAAGGACGCATAACTCATAATGACAATATTTTGGTGTAACAAAATACCATCCAAAGCATGAAGCTAGCAAGATAGGGTAGGTGAGGTACTTCAATATATGGAAATTTGAGGCAAGAACCATCGGTTGAAGTGTTGAACAAAGACTTCTGCAGATATATGTCTCAAATGACTCGTAACATGGATGCCAACCAATACACTATGGATCCATGAAACATTGAATAAAAAGTATGGCCACTAAGAATACAACTGTGGATCCATACACCCATGACAAGACCAGATCGTAGCCACAAGATAGTATATAGTCGATCTACGAGATGAATCAAACGTATCCATGGACCAATACAATGTAGATCTATGTAACAATATAATGGTTCCATCATGATATCTGTGTGGAACCTACTAAAAAATATCTCTATCGCATCTTGGGTGAAATACATAAGTTAACCCAGGGTCTTCAACCCGAACCCGCAATGATATGAATCTAACCATGTGATTGCAATGTGTTGAAGTCGAACACGGCATAAACCACTTGATTACCGGTCGTTGATGTATACCGTTAACAAGTGCGAGGGAAATCATCATTGATGTCAATGATCCCCAAGGTATCATAGTACATACCGCCGAATGTGAATCAAATGAGTTGAGGTTGAACATTCGGTGGAATCTTTCAATCAGAAGTCAATGATGTGAACTTATTGTTGAAAGCGAGGTAACCTGTCATTAAGGCATGCAATCCCAATGCTGTGAATATTTAATTAATAATCTATTTAATATAGAAATAATAATATTGATTAAATATTCACAGCATATAAGATAAGAATATATTGATTGATGATAGAATAAAAGATACAATAAGCTGGCCTTTATAGGGCTTGAGAAAGAATAGCGAAGGGTTACACCCTTTCGCTTATTAACCTAATAATCTATTTAATATATAAATAATAATATTAATTAAATATTCACAGCATTGCCTTCCCCTTTTGGAAAGCTTTGTCATCAAAGCTTGAGTATTTTCCTAATGTCGTCCCTCATTCAGATTCAGTGTCAGTATTAGAGTTGGACGCAATTTCTTGTGTAGAGACTTGCACTTCTTTTCCATTGATGATTTTGCACTGTATTGTCTGATTGTTCCTACATTTATGGCCTGGGATCCAATCATCACCGCATCAACGACATATGTTTTTCTTCTTCTTTCTATTATCAGAGTAACTGTTAGATGGCTTTGATCTATTTTCCATTTCATAGGCATATGATTGAGGTTTGTGGCATTGATGGCCGGGTGACCACGTATCTTCACAATACCTACATTGTGTCTCTTTTTCTTGTTGATAATGGTTGTCGCCTCTTGTTTTTATTCCTTCCAGTTTGCGTTCTGCGGATTTTGCTTTATGTCTTGCTACCTCTATGTTAGGTATGTCATGTAACTTTAACTCTTTTTGGAGGTACGGTTTAAGACCTCCTAAATAGGTTTTGAGTCTTTGCTTGTCAGACAACCCAAATACTCGTGTCGACAAGGATTCCCACTGATGTGTGAATTCCTCAACACTTCCAACTTGTTGTAATCTCGTAAGTTTACTGAAAAATTCATCTTCCTTGATTCCTTGAAACCTATTAAAAAAATCATTTTTGAACAAGTTCCAGGTGTAGGCAAAATTGTCTCTCTTCCACCATAAGTACCAATTATAGGCGTACCCTTCCATATGCATTGACGCATATTTCACCTTCTCCTCGTCAGATTGAATATTGTAAATGTCGAAGTATTCTTCCGCTTTGTTTAGCCAAGCAACGCATTGGTCTTCACTTCCATTGTATTTCGACAACTCTATTTTTGCCTTAGGTGGGTACACTATGTAAGGGTGATATTGATTCCCTTTTGCTTTATGGTTTGATGGTGGATCGGAACTACTGGACGATGTAAGTGACATATTTGAATTGCTTCGTTGTTGGTGATTTTTATCTTTTTTATTCTCTACTATCTTACTGATAGCTTCTATTTGGCTGTTTAATCGTGCCTCCATATCTGGCAGTACTTTTGTTTCTATCTCTTGCTTAAGCGTCGCATTGTTAATCTTTATTTCTTTTTGCAATTCTTCTTGATTCTTGGCAAGTGCTTCCTGTGTGAAAATATGAAATGAGGCATCTAGCATGTTTGGACTGCTGAATTGGTCTGTCTTAAGCGTTAGTCTTTGTAATGCCTCCATTAATGTATTATGGTTCTATGTCATGGTGCTCAAGTTCTGGATTATGGTGTTTATGTTTTGAGTCATAGCACTCATTTTGTCGTCCAAGTTTTTTTGTTTTTCGTTCAGAGTGTCAAATTTTTCACTCAACCTTTTTTCTAGTACCAGAACAACTTCATCTTTGATTTCTTTTTTAAGCACGGCATTGTTATTTTTCATCTCTTCCTTTAAATCTTCTCGAAACACTTTCTCAAGTTCGTCCATTCTGGAGTTTAGACCTTCAACGATTTTTAAATCTCTAATTTGGTCTTTTTCTAATTTTTCTAGTTGGTCTCGTAACTCGGCCATGGTTCTTGACCTGGTGTGGGGAGGTGAATATTTGGAATTGATTTTGGTAGGACTAAATTAGTTAATAAGAATTATTGTAAAGACAATAATTATTATATGGATAAAATAAATAAATATAATAATTATTATATTTAAATATTAAATATATATATATTTTTAATTTGGAAATCTATTTTTTAATAAAATTAAATATTAATATAATAATATTAATATAGTATTTAATTTTTATTAAAAATTAGGGTTACGGAATGGTGGAGCGAAGGGATGGCCTGGCGTGGAGTGGTGGTGAAGCATATGAATAGTAGCAGTGTA
Source organism: Larix kaempferi (assembly GCA_027924585.1). Classification (NCBI taxonomy): domain Eukaryota; kingdom Viridiplantae; phylum Streptophyta; class Pinopsida; order Pinales; family Pinaceae; genus Larix; species Larix kaempferi. The sequence continues at coordinate 14,193,405 of BSBM01000510.1, read as the reverse complement.
TGGAATGGAGAGTGAGTGCTGGTGAAGAGCACAGGTAGGAAGGACGCGAGGGATTGAGGCTGGTGGATGTTGCGAGAGATGGGTGAAGGGAGGAAGGAGGGTGGCGATGGAGATGGAGTTGGATGGAGGAGGGTGGCGTGTGGGACGAGGGGAACGCAGAGCGCGGGGTGGAGTTGGGGGTAGAGGGGAACACAGAGCACGGGGGAGACCTGCGTAGGGAGCTGCGCGGGAAGGTCGTGATGGAGGGAGGGAAGGCGAAGTGGAGGAGGGAGGAAGAAGAGTACGTGGAGGGAAGAGATGGGTTGCAGGTCGCGTGGAGGAGGATGGAAGGCGGATATGGGAAGCAGGTGGATGAAGAGAGGAGGTGTGGGAGCTGTGCGGGAAGAGTGAAGTGGGAGATGGAAATGGTTGGTGGAGATCGCTGGTGTGGAATGAGCTGGAGTAAGAATGCGAGTCAAAGATGGGGAAGTAAGTGGGTGAAATTGGGTGAAAGTAAGTGGATGAGCTGTATCCGAGCTCAGTGCAGCAGGAGCGAACTTGGCGCAACCGTATCCGGTTGGATTTGAAGGGAGAGCCAAAACCGAGCTCTGATACCAAATGCAGTGAACGTATCCGTTCACTAATTTAATAGTCAAATCCGACTCTCATATTGAATAGTAGATAAGAATATATTGATTGATGATAGAATAAAAGATACAATAAGCTCGCCTTTATAGGGCTTGAGCAAGAATAGCGAAGGGTTACACCCTTTTGCTTATTAACCTAATAATCTATATAATATATAAATAATAATATTAATTAAATATTCATAGCACCCAAGGTACTTGACTGGTTTCTAGGTTCAATCCTTGGATGATGTGTCAAGGATGACAAGGATGAACCCACCAAAGGAGGGCCATGATTTTTCCCCTATCATCGACACGAAACAATATTAAATATGTTTTGGAATAGATCGGATAGTAGAGTGATGTTTGGGACTGACTCGGGGGTGACCGACATAAAGGAGGGTATAACGACTGCATATGTTGGCTCGATCAACAGACTTCTCTTGAACATGGAATGGAATGACTTGGTAGCATTGACACGACGAGACAGATACCAATACCTAATACAATAAATGATTGATGCATTCCTCGGAGACTGAAAGGAGTATAATGACTCATGGAGTTGGTGAGACTTGAGGGCAAGCATATTATCCATGTGGTTTGAATGAAATGAAAATGAGTGCCACATTCAAGAGTGACTATGTACTTCCACTAATACAGGTAAATACAAACTCTTTCCTTATTCCCCATCATGATTGATGAGTACCTCTTTATTTATTAACGAGCTTGAGGAGGGTAACAGATGCTCGGTATATCTCATCCTTAGGACGATTCCAATATCACATGTTTTATGAACCTGATATAGGAGGGGTTCGTCCCTAAAAAGGCCTTTCGATCTTAGATTTTAACAAGTCCAAAGAAGGTAAACTCGACGTCATTTCATGTTTAGAGAGTCTGAAAGGACTAAAGAAGACTCCAATGAGTACTTTTTCGTAAATTTTAGTCTCCTCACTCGAAAAAAGGATAAAAAAACGTGAGAGAGAACTCTTCTTCTTCTAGTCATGATTAACTAGAGTGCTCCTTTTTTGTAAATAGTCTCGCTGGTCCAAAAAAGGGATAATAATTTTACAAGCGAGAAAGAATCAAGTTCGCTTGGCATATTTTCCTATTTAGGGATTCTAAAAAGAGCTTAAAGGATAACTTCAGGGGGGTTCCTTTTCGTAGGATTTTTATGAGCCTGAAAAAGAGATAAAAGATAACTCAGTGACTTATTCTCATGTATTTACAAGCACGAGAAGGAACAAAGACTCAGCTCGATACCTTTAATATTTAGCTTTAATGAGCATGATCATGGTATCAAAAAATTCTTAGAGGCCTTTTCACAGATGATAAGGAGTATGAAAAGTCAACAATGGTTCCCTTCATAGCCAAAACACCACTCTCCTCCACCTGCAAGCTTCGGAATAAAGTTTAGAACTATCACAAGGATTTTTCAAACAAAAATAATATCAACTATGGTAAAAAACCCATAAATAAATAAAAATCAATAAAGGAATATTCCATTTTGATATAAAAGGGTTTAATAGTAAAAAATATTTACCATTTCATTTTTCCAAGTTGAAAAAGTGAGAAAACCCTCTTTCAAGCTCGATCTTGCGGTGACGATTGTGGGAGATTCGGTCAGTCATTCAGCCTCCCGTCAGTTCGAGGTAACTCTAAACTTCCTTCCCATTTGATTCGGTTATGGGATCCAGATCACCAGCATTTCAGATTTGGAACACATATCCTCACTTTAGACATTGAGGATATATACTTCTTGATAGGATTATCTAGGCGTGGGGCCCCAGTGTCACTATCTGTACCTACGGGTAGTGACCAGTCCACCGAGGATCTCATTGAACAATTTTGTACTCTAGGCACACAGATGTTGGATGGGAAAATTTCCATCAAGAACGTGCGGGATCGTCCCTTGAGGACTGTATTGTTTACTATCGAGCAAGTGGAAGGAAGTAGGGCCCCACATCAGGCCACCAAGGCCCATATGTTGTATTCCATCGAGTGTATGGCTCCTACAATGTTCAAATGGTGCAAGGGGCTCCTCGCAAGTTTAAAGGAACAATTGACCAAGTGTCGTAGAGGGGAGTTGAAACAGTTTGGTTATGGTTCCATCATGGTCTCTTTCTTCTTGGAGAGGGTTCCACTTCTCTGTCCTCAGGTCAAGATTAGTGATCTCGATCCACAAGATCCGCGTATGCATAGGTGGGTTGAGGTTATGGCCCACCATGGTGGTGGTGGACCAATGATCACATACAGACTGACTTTCTTTAGGTGGTTACATAGCCATCTCCTCGTGGTTGATGATTATCCTTACGTGGGGACAGACTTTAGAGGAGACCTCGATTTAGCTCTAGACCAGCGAGATCCTCACCTATCGAGAGGCGAGGAGTAGTTCATGAGATGGAAGTAGTCCATCAGGAGGATGTGGAGGAGCTAGATGAGTTGGAGGAGAACCTCCAGCGACTGACTACCGACATTCCAAACATATCCATAGACGATATTCGTCGAAACAATCAGCGTAGGACAACTGGAGTTTCATGATGTTTTGGTCGGTTAGTCCGCCAAGTGGCTAGGGCCATCATATGATATCACAAGCACCCTCAGGGATAGGTTGTATATGTGATGATGCACTGAAAGCCACATGCTTCAGATTTTTTATATGTGACATACTGAAATCCATGAGCTTCATATTTTTGTATCAGTACCTTTTTTGTACAACATTTTTCCAGACTTAATATTAAATGTTATCTAGCGGTTTATACAATGTGTTTTTATGATGGATATGAGTGTTATGTATTTTTGTGTATACATTGATAGATAATTTACATGTCGTGTCAATTTTGAAGCTTTAATAGAAATGCTTATGAATGTGCAATGTGCCAATCTAATACAAAATTAGCCAATGAATCGGCAACCGTATTCATACATCTCGGAACGTGTAGGTATTGAATAGACTCAAAATACCTTTCCAAGAGACGTACCGCCGAAACAAGCGGAGTAATATAGGGTCATGGATAATGTAGACTCAGTTCAAATGAGAGACCACTAGTTGAGAATCAAGGTAGATGACAACGTGGTCCACACCGAGAGAAAAGGCGTCGGTCAATAATCTGATCACCACGTGATATTCGACGACATTATTAGTTGCAGGACCTAGGCAAGTTCCTCCTAAGCTTATCAGTTCACCGGCAGGGGAATAGAGTACCCAAGGTGTCGAGGAGAGGCCACAGGTGTGCCGGCTAGCGCCATCCACGAATCCATAACAAGTTTCCATTTGCACATCCAGGTAGAACATGGTATAAGAGAAAATAGAGATAAAACCCTAACACACTAAAAGAACGTGTCACACCAAACATAAACACACGTCATGTACAATATATACAGAGTACTGATGCAACATAAATTAAGCATAGTACCGTTTTAGGTAGACCCCATTACGAGGCTCCCCTAAGGATATTTTGTCATAGTCAACCAACTCATAAGCTCCCTTTTCCAATACACCTTTTACGATGTATAGCCCATGCCACATGGACTCAAGTTTACCTGCCCCCAACTTATCATTTTTTTGGTCATAACTAAGGACCAAATCACCCTCGTTGAAGATACGAGGTTTTACATATATTTCATACTGGGCCTTGATTCGTTTCTTATGCGTTTCATTGGCTATAGCTGCATCATGGCGGGTTTCATTGAGTTTTGCTAAGTATAAGAATCGTTCTTCCTCAACAGTTGTGTTTGGTAAAAGTTCAACAACTAGTTTTAAGGATGGAATTTCGCACTCAATTGGAAATACTACCTCTAGTCCATACACCAACTAGAAAGGTGTGAAACCAGTGGCAATTTTGATGAAAGTTCGGTATGCCCAAAGGGCTCAAAAACGCATCACATGCCAATTTTACTTGTGTGTGCCTACCATACGTTGATTCATGGTTTTCAAGACCTTGTTAATGGCCTCTACTTGTCCATTTGATTGAGGATAGTAGGGGGTTGAATTTTCATGATGAAAGCCCAACTTGGTGCTTAGTTTATACACCATATTATTTTGGAAATGTGATCCATGATCGGTAACGATGGCTTGTGGGACTCTGAATCTAGCGATGATATGATTGAACATAAAGAGTGTGGCAGTTTTGACGTCTTCCTTGTATGTAGGCATAGCCTCAGCCCATTTGGTAAAGTAGTCTACAACGACAATGATATAACCATGCCCCCCCGCCCGAGGTAGGCATACAATGCATGAAGTCGATGCCCCATTTTGTGAAGGGGCCAATGATGATAACTAGATGTAGTGGGGCTGGGTGCGAGCGATTTTATGATGAAAAATTTGGTAGGGAGGACACTTCTTGACTGCTTCCATACAATCTTTGAAAATGAAAAAGTTGGTAGGGAGGACACTTCTTGACTGCTTCCAAACAATCTTTGAAAATGGATGGCCAGTAGTATCCAGTGCATAATATATTCTAGGTTGTATCCATCCCAGAAAGATGACCACCACATGCCCCCGAGTGGCAATCATTTAAGGCATGATTTGCCTCTTCGTGAGTTAAACAACGTCGTAAGATGGAATCAATGCCATGGCAATATAGCGTAACATCAATGATTAGGTAATATTTTGCGTGGTGATGGATATGACGACGTTCATCGTGGGATAAGTGAGGACCAAAGCGTTGGGTTTGGAGATACAAGGTGATATCTTCGTACCAAGGGTCAGAAGTACTAATAAAAAACAATGACTCATCGAGGAGAGAGTCAATGGGCTCATATTCTTGATCAGTACGGGGAAGATCACAAATGAGCTCCGCAAATACCAATGACTTTTTTTATTTAGCCTTTTCAAAATGGAGGTCAAATTCTTGGAGAATTACGATCCAACACGAGTATTTTCACCCCAGTACCTGACGTGTGAGTATGTGGTACATAGGGTTAGAATCGGCAATGATGGTGGTAGTTTGGAGCAGGATACAGTGATGGAACTTCTGGACAGTGATGACCGTTGCCATAGCTAACTTCTCCACATGCAAATAACGGGTTTCAGAGTCGATGAGACCCTTACTAAGGTAGTAGATCACATGTTCCTATGTGTTGCTATCCTCCCACACTAAAACCATAGCGATAGTTGAGGTAGAGACAGCAAGATAAAGGATGTAATCCTTGGTGTAATCCGATGGTTATAACACAGGTGCATGAGTAATAGCATGCTTGATATTGTCAAAGGCCTTTTTGGCATAATCATCCCAAATAAACGGGACATCCTTCTTTAACAATCACATGTAACCCTATGTTTTTTATGCAAAATTACACACGAAACGGCACAGGTAGTTTTCCTTGCCCTGCAAACTTTGAATTCTATAATATTCGTGGGTGGGGATAGGGAAACAATGGCCTTTACCTTGGGGGGATCAATGTGGATTCCATCTTTGGAAATGATGAAGCCAAGGAGACGATCGGACTCCACACAGAATATGCACTTATGGGGATTTAAATGGATATTGTACCGTCGACATCTGAGAAACATAGTCGTCAGATGATCGATGTGAAATTCACGACGATTTGAATGAGTGCGAAAATCATCGAGTTAGGGTTCCACAAAATATTTTATATCGTGAAAGGCATACGACATGGTCGTTGGAATGTGGAAACAACATTTTTAAGGCCAAAAAAGTAATTTGTGATATCAAAATGTACCCCATGGGTAAACGAAAGCAATTTTATGTTGGTCGGTTGGGTGGATCTCAATCTGATTATAGCCAGAAAATCCATCCACAAATGAAAAGATGACACTTCCAGTGCAGTTGTCAATAATTTGGTCGATAAATGGGGTAGGGTAATTGTCCTTAGGATAGGCCTTATTGAGATCCCTGTAATCAACGTAAACTCTGATTTTTCCCTGTTTCTTTGTAACCAGGACGACATTGGAGACCCAATCTGTCAAGGGGACAGGATAAATGAATCCAACTTTCAACAACTTTTCAATCTCTGCCTTGATGGCCACAATATTCCTAGGGTGCACTGGATGGAGTTTTTTCCGGATAGGTTTTGCGTCGGGATATGTTTGGATTTCATGCATAACAACAGCATGATCAATCCCAGGCATTTCCTCGTATCTCCATGCAAATACATCAGGGAACTGTTTAAACAAGGCCGTAAAAGTATTGATTTCATCGGGAGAACAAGTGTGGCCTATGTGGATATGTTCCATGATTCTTGGTTAATCGAGATGTATAATGTGATGGTAGGCGTGATGTTTTCCAAATTCCCCTCGGTTACCGTATCCTGGATGAGAATAGGATATTGACGGTGAGGAAAGACATCTGGTGAAACAATAGTATGAATCGCATTCTCGACCGTGTCTAGAGGCGGGAGGAAAGATGATCGATGATGATGGTCTTCCCATGGAGGCTCATCCAAGCTCATAATCTCCATGATCAATTCATCAGAGTGAAAGTATGGAGTAGACGATCTGGTGATGGTGGGGATGAATTCTGTCGAGATGGCAGAGAACCTGAGTTAGATGCCACCGAAGAGTGGGAATCTAGTAAATCGGGCATTGATTGGATGGCCTCATAAGTGGCTTAAGCGAGGCTGAGAGGCATTACATATCCAATCAAATCAAGGTGATTAAGATCGAGCACAATCCATTAGTCTGTGGAGTTGGAGGAGGATGGGATCATGGATGAGATCATGTTCACTGTGGCAACATGTGATGGGGGATATGGTGTTGGAAAGATTCCCATCAGGGATGAGTCTTTTAGGAGTCCTACCCCCACACTCTCATATATGTGCGATGAGTGTCCCAAGAGAGGGACATTATCCGTAGGATGAGTAGTGGTGTCTGGTGTACAAAAATCTAACTGGTCAATAGTGATAATTTTTCCATAATGGGGAAATTGCACAATGTGGAAGACGGATGATGCAACCGCAGTCATGGCATAGAACCAATTTTGACCAAGTAACAAATTATAATCCAATGGAGTGGCTACTACTTCCACATTCATGGAAATAGTCTTACCTTCCAACTCTACGGCTAAAGATTGTAACAGCCCGTGGAGTTGAAATCCACGTCTGTCAAATGCTTTCAAAGTAGTAGGGGAATAGTTCAACTCGGGAGAGTCGATGGCTCTCCAATAGGATATCAACATAACAGAAGTAGAGGGTCCTTCATCTAAAATAGTATGATGGATACTTTTCCCAACAACATTGGTAATGATTTGACATGCCAATTGGTGGGAAAGCCTCGGCTTGAAATATTCCAATCTAAACATGATATTCTTACACTGATTGGGACAATTTTGTAAGACTTCAAACATTGAAATAGAAAAAGGGTCCCGGGATAGATATTCCACAATATTGTAGTTTTGAGCGGCCCGGGTGTTAGGGTTAAAAATGGCTTTTCGAATTGTGCTTTTTGGTGGACGCAATACTGCATCTCGCAGAGGTTTCTCTATGGTTAAAGGACCTTGTGGTGTAGAAACATTGGATGTAGACAAGAAGGATTTTTCAGTATTACCTCCATTAGATTCCTTTTTAGGAATAGAGTTGTATGTACGTGACCTAGTAGATAAGTTGATCATTTCATTGCGCATCATGAGAACATGAGCGGTTGTGGAAGGTTCTCCTTGAGAAGGAGGTGGTGGTTGTGCAACCATTTGTTGTTGTTGTGTGGGTAAGGGGTCAGTTAAAACTGCGGGTGTAGGGTTTCCTTTGAGAAACTTTTGGACTTCTTCACGATGTGGACATTCTTTCATGAAGTGATCTTCGCCGTACAGTAAACAAGGATATTTGGCCTTCCATCTCGGTTTTTTGTCATTAGGATCAGGATTGTTTTTGTGCTCCTGCTGATTAGAAGACTTCTTGGATTTGCCTTTGTTATTCTTTTTACCACTGGATTTCTGAGGTGAAGCATATTGGACTGAATTCACCTTTGCTGTGGAAGCAAGGCTGGGTGACCCATTGGTGTTGGTGCCATCTTGTGACGAGGATGAAGTTGAACTGATGTGATCCACTCGATTGAGTAGCGGGATGGGTAGAAACGGAACCAATGATGCCATCGACATGTGATCCCATGGGAGGTTTTGTTGGGTCATGTGTGGGGCGTGGGGCATGAGGAATAATGTCATATAATGTGACTGATTGAGCATAGACTAGGTTTAGTTACTGATCATGCGAGATGGATTTATCTTCCGTAACACCCCCGCCCATAGCAACGTCTTTAGCTATGATGGGTAATAATGACTTCGTAAGCTAATCAGCAAGTAGCTGATATGGAATGGGAGCATTAATGAGTCGATGTCTCCTTCTCCACTCATGATTATGATCATAAATGTGAGTGAAGGTTGATTGTCGAAGAGACGTCAAAAGATCCGTTCCAGTTTCATAGCGGATCGGTAATTGAAAATGGATAAAAAAGGCCATAGCTACAGATCTAAAATCGGCAAAAGAGTGTGGTGGTAAATCGATGTACCTCTTTGCGGCGGTGCCAGTAAGGGTTTGTTGATTGAAAAAGCCTCAGACAGATGGAGTCATCCATTAAGGATTTCGAGGAGCACCACAAATGGTGTGTCATTACATGGTTCTTAAGATCCTCACCGGGTTGACGTCAAATTTGGGTATGTCCGATGGTAACTTCACAGCAATGGGTGGCCAATTTATACCATGTTGGATAGGATCATTGGTCAAACATGACAGATCCGACAAATATAACGTGGCCAGAAATGGTAACTGTCGGTTTGGATATGGATACTAGTAATATCGATAAGGCATCTGGGTATCAGTAGGACCATGGATTGATTGATCATAAGGTCCTCCCATAGATGGTTGGCCATATGGAGGTGGTCCTCCCAAGTTAGGAGGTGGGCCTGAAGGGGGTCCTCCGGATGGTGGAGGTGGAGGTGGGACAGGTGGTGGAGGAGGGGGTGGGACAGGTGGTGGGGGTGGTGGGGGAGGGAGGGGGGGGAGGGGGGGGTGGGCCTCCGGCTGGAGGTCCAGTCAGTGGAACATTATGATGCCCCCATGTGGTGTTCATATTTCCAAGATAAGTTAATCTGGGGTAAATATTCCCCTAGTAATTTTGACCTATTGTGATTACCCGGGTATGTATTCCCCCATGGGAGTTGGGTCCAAGTAGATGATCCCCCCACGTGGTACGCCCATGTAGTTTGTCCCATGGCTGGGAGTGAAATTCTAGCCATATTGTAGTTCATGTATGAATTATATCCTCCACTTACACTCTATCCCCTAACTAGAGGTACCCCCAATTAGATTTTTTTCATTGACTAGGGGTTGCCCCCTAGTTGAATGATGTCCACCAATTGGAGTATGCTCGGTAAGCATATGTTGACCACTAAATCTAGGTTGACCCCTGATCATATATTGACCCCTAAATAGGGGATAGCCTCCGCTCGAATTTTGAGGCGGAGGTGGTGTTCCAGTTACGAATTTAATGGTAGTTAAAGGTTTCCCTCCAATAGTTGGGGTCAAGAGGGGTGTAGAACCGACCGAATGATTTTGAGGCGTACTAGACGAAAAAGAAGGTTGTCCTAGTTCATAGGTGGTCATAATGGGCACAGATATTCCTGGTGAAGGGAGAGTAAAATAATGTATAAGGGAATGTTGTTCAGGAATGGGTACCTCTGGGGTGGGTCAAGGAGGAAAAATTTGGCGTCTTACCCACTCCGAGTGTGCATAAATGATCGATAGTCTCGTAAAACAGTGAGAGAAATTTCGTGTTTGGAATAAATCGGGTAGGGAACGGGCATGGTGGAGTTTCCACCATCGGAAGTGAACCAAAATCAGAAATATCATGACCTAAGGAGGTCCCCCAAAATGATACAGTTGGACCAAAATCAGTTGCTATTAGTTCATCTGGGGGTCGAGTGAATATCCAATCAACGGCTCCAAGGTTACCTTCAAGCGGGTGATGAAAAGATGTGTCATGTGGAGGAGGTTGTTCCACCAACAAAGGTCCTATAGGATCGGTGATGGGTGGATTTAAAGGAGGAGAAACGTTTCCCCCTAATTCAGGGATAGGAATTCCATCTTCGCGTGATCTAGATGTTGTGGGTTGATCCATGCTTGCTCCTGAGTTCTCCTCCTCGCTTAGGGGATATTCAGGTGGGAAAGTTAGTATTCTGTGGGATATTCTTAAGGGTTGTTCAGCCAGGGAAGTTGATGAAAGGATTCTCCTAAAAGTGTTCTAAAATAAAAACACACTTCAAGTCCTACTCAAGCTAAAGCCACAAGCAAACCTATATGATAGGTGGGATTAAAGTCTGGAACCTCACGGGAGTATCAAGCCGTTGCAAATCGCGATATACTACAGGGTCCAATAGTAATACTCGACCCAATTTTTCAGAGCACTAACCAGGGAGGATTATAATTTAAGACTGTACCCCTGACCGTATTACCCAACTACATGGAAGTACGTGCATAGTAGCTCCCAGAGTGTTGTTCTCGGTGTATTTCCATGCCAAGAGGGCCAATAGTTGATTCGGATGGTTTCAGAAATCCTAGTGGGGTCTCCCAATATACTCAAGGTACGGGGGAGATCCGACCAGTAGTAGTGTTGTCTAATGCACAACCGTACGATAGGATCCTTCCTATATACTGTCGAGTATGTGAAGCACCTTTCTATATACTCGAAGGTACGTGAAAGGTCATTCAATATACCGACTGGTATGTGGAAGAACTGCAAGTCCCCTGGATGCAGTGCAGGCAGATAACGACAGCTGCTACGTTTTAATACGTCGAAACATGTCTCTACCCTATCACAAGAGTTTCTATAAAATTTTAACCTAGGCTACCGCTTGATTTCATCTTGTACGGTTAGGTGAATGCATGAAGTGTAGACTTGTAAAGTAAACAAGATGCACAACTAAGCTAAATGAAGTGCAAGTCTTTCATTTTTGTTTTCGATGAAAACTATCTAAAGGAAGGACAAATCTTTTCTTTTACAAAAGTAAATGAACAACGTATGCTTCCTACTTTTCTCTCCAATTTAACCAAAAGACTACAAACAATCTTTCATTTAGCCCAACAAAATGAAAACAACACATCAAACCAAAATATTTTTCTTTTTTCTTTTCAACTAAGCTAGATATATGAGCAAAAAGAAAAGATGAACTTCTCTTTTGATTGCAATAACTTTGATTTGAAAACAAAGAACAAAAGAAGTGAAAGGGAAATACAAAAATATGAGAGCATTCACTAGCTTTTTCAATACTTCGAGAAGGCCTAAATTCACTTGATATTTTCAACGAGATGAAGTTGAACTTTTCAAAACCAAGAGAACATAAGCATTGACAATTTTTGAGCTTTTTCAAAGTTTCTTAAACAACTAACCAAAGCATGAAACACTCTTCATAACAATCTCAAGTAATCTACTCGAAATGGAGACAGTAAAGAATTTTTATTTTATTTTCCAAACTAATATACTCAAAAATCTGAGAATGATACCACTTCTTCAATTCTGATTCAAAATATTAGAGGATACTTACTACTGCAATCTTTAAGCAACTAGAAGTTCTCAAGAAATCAAATCACCCAAAATCATAATACAACACAAAATCCACACCAAATTGCACAAGAATCACAACACCCTAGTTTTTTTGACTTATCAATCAGAGATACTGAAGGGAGTCACAAGATAGTTTTCACTCGAGAGGGATTGAAATTTCCCACGACTAGAGAGACAGCCGCTTCACTAGTTAGGACTCAAATCAAGCTCTAAATTCCGAAATAAGCCAAGGACGAAGCATACTAAATCTGAGGAATACTATGGCTGCAATGGGTAATACACATACCTCAGGAAACCAAGCAAAAACCAATTTTGTGGGATTTTTTTTAACCCTATGCACTAGGCCTGGCAAGGTGATGCACCCTGCAATTATACACGAGGATGTTGGAAGACCAGTGATGCAGGTTGCAGACACGGTAAGTGCATCAGTGACGCAGGTTGAACACAGAAAAAAATGCGCTAGCGACGCAGTCTGCCTAAAGGAAAAGAGCATCAGAATTATAGTGACGCAGGAACAGAACTACCTAGGTGCGTCGGGAAAAAACCAACTTTGAAAAAATAAAAAATCCCTAGAAGGAAAAGATAAATGGCTAAGCAAAATATCCCAATCAGAGATTGGATCACCCAGTAACTCTCTAAGAAACAGATCCAAGATGAGGCAATTTAGAGGCTATTAGAATAAAAAACCAAGAAAACATAAATCACAATCAAATCAAATACTATGGGCCTGAATTCCCCAGTATGGTCACCAATATTTTTTACGTACAATCCATCAATGCGGACACTAACCGATCTCCTTAGTCCGAATGGTTCAGATCTAGAACAAAAATAGTACATAATACATAGATCTTTCCTAGATTAACCAAATTGCAAAAGGTATGAAGGAATGGCTTACCTTATGATTGTAGTGCTACCTCCTTTCTTGATGTAGCTCCTAATATTCAGCTTCAAGAGAATACACAAAAAAGTGGAAACACACAAATACTAATAATATGCAATATGGATTAGTCTAGACTAGTAGTCAAAGAAACCAATTCTAAAGATCTTAATACGACAAGACTTTATGGAAAGAATATGTATTACTGTAAATGAAAGAAATACATAGGGAGAGATTACAACCAATCCTTGACGTTGCAACTTCTTCCAAATGGTCCTGGCCTCAAAGATACAATATTTTGCCTCTTAATGGATGAAAGGGAATAAGCTCCAGCAGAATTTATCCAGCATTTAGGTGCTCTATCTTTCTCCTCCTTAACTATGAAGAGAGGGATTGTATATATAGGCCTAAAGGTATAGAATAGGTTGAGGATTTGTGGGATAAGGTCAAGGGATTATCCCCAAAGGTTAGGGGATCGAATTCCACCTTTCCTAGTTCATAGGGATAAGCCTCCACGAAGCCATAGGTTCTAGAAGGTGCTTGAACTATCTATTTTTCCTTTTAAACTGACAGTACCGCACTTTTTCCAAAGGAAACATGCATATTTGAGGAGTGATGCACTCTATTCAAAGGCGGAATGTGTCAGCGACGCACTCTGTCAATGTGCAAAGCGTGTCACCTGGAGTCCAACGCACTTTGTCAACGTGCAAGGTGCGTCAGGGTGACAACAAAGGGAAAAAGAATAACCAGAACTCTTCCTTCAATCAATTTGGCTTAAGTGCTTTAGGAATCAGGACAAATGAAGGACACATAACTCATAATGACGATCTTTTGGTGTAACAAAGGCCCGCTGGGTGGTCAACCCTCTGTAATAGTGGGACCACAAGTAGTTACGTTTTTATTATTGGTGCACTATATAGAGAGTAGAAGGTTGTGTAATGGAACCAATATTGTTATTGTATTTGGAGCTCTACTCATAGAAGGTTACCCCCTCAAAGAGGCAAGTGAACATTGCTCTCTCTTTTGGACATCATCAATATAAGGGTTCTTTCTCGGGTACTATCTATTTCTCTCTTGTGTTTTCTTTTCAGCACTAGCATTTTATTGCATTATGTTATTTTGGTTTGTAATTATGGGGTTAAGTACATTACAAGTGGTATCATAGAACCTTCTTGGGCCAAGAACACACCTAACTTTTATAATTTTTTTAAGGATAGGGATGTGTTTTGATGTCTTTAAATAACACAAAGATATTTAGTCAGGTGGGTAAAACTATAGTCAAGGAAGACTACATGTCAAAAATACAAGATGTTTCACTTGGTTGGACACCCTTGTAATTTTGAACACACTAGGGACACTGAGAAAGGTGGGGGGGGGGGGGGTGAATCAATTTCATATACTCTAACTACTTTTTTTCCTCTCAATATACACTTCTTCAAGCACATTCATAGATTAATCATTAGATATATGTAGATCAACATCAAAAATAGCTCATCAACAAGAACAAAGGTAGTACACAAGATGTATATGGAAAATTCAATATATAATATTAATAAAAACCATATAAGTGATTACAACAATTGAGGAGACTCCAATCTCCAATATTTACCAGCTACAACTGGTAGGAGGATCCAACCCTCAAGTTTATTCAGCTCTGACTGGAGGGATGATCCAACACCCTTCTTCTCCAGATCCAACTAGAAGGAGGCTACGACCCCCTTTGTCTTGGTCAGCTCCAACTAACAAGAAGCTTCCAGCTACAAATGGAAGGAGGTTACAACCCCCTCATACACTTCCTAAAGTTTTACTGCTGCAACAGGAGGGAACGCTGCAACAAGAGGGAATGCTACAACACCCTTTGTCTCAAGCTCCAACTTGAACTCTGAACCAAATATTTTTCAACTTATGACTTTGTCAACTTTCTTCATCAAGTCTATTCAAGATCAATTTGTAATCTCTATCAGCATGACTCTCACTGTTGTTCATATATCAATATGATTGTTCTTGCACTCACTGATTCATTCTTCTTCTACCTTTCTGTACTATAAATCATATTCCTATAGTTTCTCCTTTACTTTCTTTTATGATCATAACTTGTTATCTTTCTAAACTATAATCACCATACTCATATGTCTTTCATCATCTTCTTTTTCACAAATCAAGCTTTGCTAACCTTAACTATTGATATTCAATACGAGTCATCTCTGCATCTATAACTAATGTACTAACTATGTGGTAGTATACTCTATACACTGGCTCATCTCTGTAGACTCTGCCTGGGAAATCCAAGTCATATATTCACTGTGTGGATGACATCAGAATTTGATCATCAATTTTACCTATCTCTGCATGTAATACTTCAATTCATTTCAATTTTCATACCATGCCCCATAACACATTTCTTAATCTCTGTGTGGATGACTTGCGTTGATTGTACTTTCTCTCACATGTACCACATACCCAGTGTAGTTGTATACTCTTTCGATGCAATTTCAAATTAGCCCCATCCAACTCATACATCCATTTACAAATCAAATCGAGACTTCTAGATACCCACGCACTCTTCCCAAACTCGTGCCTCTATAATTCTCCACAATTAGCACTACCTGTAATTACAAAACAAAACCATTGCATATTCCTCATTCTCTGCATGCCAAATCCCCAAAACAGTCTATCTTCCTTCAATCCCTCACTTGATGCAATCTTGGAGCTTCCCCATCATTTCACACACACTCGGCCTCTTCAGCTCGTCATTTTATCCCAACTCGTAGCATCTTCTACTAGCTTATAATACTTTGCTTTCTATCTATTGTTGGGTTCAACTATTTCTTGTAGTCCATCATATTTCCTCCCAAGCTCACTCTTCCAAAATGCGTCTAGCTAATGGACATTTATATTGTTCAAGCAAGACTCAAATTACTAAAATTCTGAACCGAATCACTTGGGACTTCTTAATTGGAGAGGTCATCTAGTTCAATTGGATATTAATGACTAATTGAGTTCAAAGTCAACTTGTTATTCTCTTGAGTTTAACTCCATAGTGTGCAATCATACGTCATGGGTGGACCGACGTATGAGATCCCTGGTGAGGAATATTCAAAGGAGGGTGATTTACACCATAACCAACCCCTTTCAAGTCCTCACATCCATAAACCGCCCAATACCGGTAATCACTAGAATCAATTTCCTAAAGTGCACATGAACAAGTTTGATGGTTCTAACCCTTCGATTTAGATCAAATGGAACACTACTTTTCCCTCCATGGAATTACTAATGACATGATGAAACTTAGAGTGGGGTTGATGTACTTCAACTTGGAATTATGGAAATGGTGGGAATGACATAGAAAATCATACGGGGTCTACATAGCATGGATTCGGATTGTTAAATCCATTTATGCTCATTTTGAGAGAGATACACACTATTTGGGATGACTGGCCAAGTTGTGCCAAGCAAGATCAGTAGTAACTTTATCACAACATTTGAGAAATTATCAATATGCAAATAGGGATTAACTTATTCTTTTTAAAAATAATGCTTCATTAGTGACCTTAGGGAAAATATTAGAGCACAAGTTAGAATTTGGAAACTCAATATCCAGTTGGAGGCCTCTTAGTGAGCTTAACAAGTTGAGATAGTAATTAATGCACAAGCAAAAATACCCTATTTTATTCCCTACATTCAGCCTTCACATTCCACTCCCACAAACATCCTACCTTGTTAGCCTTGAAGGTCCAGTGATTATCTCCATTAGAAATGATGGAGCATCAAAGGTGTGGAATCTACTGTAATTTTTATGAGAGGTATTCCCCTGGTCATAAATGTAAAGATTTTTTTTATTCCAATTTAATGTCACCTCCTCCTCCCAGCCAGAAGAAATAACTATGGAAGATACACCTGAGTTAAATCCATTCGACAATGACCCCAGCATGCCGAACATGCCAGCAAAAATGGAACTTGAATTTTTTCAAGAAGATCCACTAATATTTGCTCATGCTTTAGTTGGAATTTCCACTCCTAAAACCTTAAAAATTCTTGGCTACATCAAGCATTGGAAAGTGATTGTTTTGGTTGATAGAACCAATACAATTTTATTCACAAGTGCATGGTTAAATAACCCCATTGCTTTGTCCATCTAGTGCAAAAATCGATAGCTAATGGAGGTATGATGAAATGTGGAGGCTAATGTGAAAATGTGAAATTCCAACTGGGGGACAATCGTCTCAAAAATTATATGTTTGGGGCCAAAATGGTTTTGATATAGCTTTGGGGCCAAAATGGCTAGTCACTATGAATTTCATGTAATTATACATGAGATTTACTTTAGAGGATCATACACACACCATAAAAGGGCTTCAGGCTCCTTGGAAATCACCATCTCTCACTGTATGGACAAGTTATGAAAGAAAGGCCACTTTAGCATTATTTCCAAATTAAATTCCATACACGTTATGGATAGTCCCACACAATAAATCCACCTTGACTTGCAACATGTTTTGAACAAACATCATCAAGTATTTGAGACACCAACTATTTTACCCACATCAAGAGGAGAGAATGATCATGGTATTCTGTTAATTCCAAGTAGTTAACCATCAAATGTTTCTAGTTATACTCTTTGTACTTTGCAATGCCCCATCATCCTTCAAGAGCCTCATGAACAAGAACTTTAGACCCTTCCTACACCACTTTGTGTTGGTATTATTATATGATATCTTGATCTATGCAAATTGGCATGCACATGTGGAACATGTTGATAGATTACTACAGCTACTTAGGGACAATCAATTATTTTTCAAGAGGTCCAAATATCCGTTTGGTGCTTTTAAGGTCAATTATTTAGGTTGCATTGCTAGTCAACATGGGGTGTGAGTGGATCCAAAGAAAATTGAGGCTATCCAAGATTGGACATAACCCAAAACATTGAATGGCTTACATGGCTTCCCCGAGCTCACATGTTATTACATAATTATTTTGTAGAATTATAGGAATATAGTCAGGCCATTAATAGACTTGCTAAAAAAGAATGCATTTTTTTGTTCCAAGGCTGCAAAGAAATCCTTTTCATCCTTGAAAGAAGTTATGTGTACCATGTCATCCTTAGTAGTACTTGATTTCACAAATATTTTTTTACTAGAATGTGATATGTCAAGTCGCAGTATGGGAGAAATACTCATGCAAGAAGGGAACCCCTTGGCCTTCACTAGTAAACAATTGTGCGGTTTGAAGTTGGGTAAATCCACTTATGATATTTATATCATGACTATTCTTCTTGCAGTTGAAGCTTGGAATCCCTATCTCATTGGAAGACACTTTCATATCAAAACAAATCATCACATCTTGAAGTATTTTTTGGAACATAGGTTGTTGTCTGCAAAGTATCACAAGTGGGTCACAAAGAGACTAGGGTATGATTATGAGATCATATATAAAAAGGGAAAAGACGATGTGGTGGTAGATTCATTGCCTAGAAAATATGAGGAAGATGGATATCTATATGCCTTATCCTCACTAGTAACAAAATGGTTAGTATAAGAACAACATTAGTGGTTGACCCATGATGAGATGCCTCATTTCATTAAATGACTTCAAGAGGACCCCAACCCTCCCAAAGGATACACATGGAAACATGATACCCCGAGGTATAGGGGTTTCCTTTTCTTGGTAGCTAATTCAACTTTTAAACAATGGATACTTGAAGAGTTGCATTCATCTCATATAGCAGATCATTCAAGGTTTCAAAAAACCTATGAATGCACTAAGCAATCTTTCTTTCTAGTGGGAGTAAAGTATATACATACTTTTGTGACCAAGGGTGAGATAATGAAGACTCCGGGGGCATTGTAGCCACTACCAATCCCAACTATGGTTTGGACAAAAATATCCATGGATTTTATAGGTGGTCTTCCAAAAGTAGGTAACAAATTAATCATCATAGTCATCGTCAATCAACTTTCCAAATATGCTTACCTTTGTGCACTGCAACACTCCTTTAGTCCAACAATTGTTTCCCAAGTTTTTGTGAATCAATTTTTTAAGTTCCATGGTATGCCCACTTCCATTGTGATGAAATGGGATCCTTCTTTCACCAACAAATTTTGGTAAAATTAGTTCAAACTCCAAATCACCTAGTTGCAAATTATCACACCTTCTCATCCCCAATTGGATGGCTAGATAGAAGCAATCAACAAGTGCCTAGAAACCTATTTGAGATGTTTTATTTCATAAAAGTGGCACTTGTGGTTCTAGTGGTTACCTTTGGTTGAATGGTGGTATAATACCTTTTATCATGATGCTACAAAAATGACCCCATATGAATCATTCAATGGGAAACCACCACCTTCAATAGTTTCATATATCCTAGGGACCTCAATGGTGTAGAAAATGGATAGTATGCTTCATAATCATGAAGCCATTCGCCACACACTTAAAGAAAAATATGGCTATAGCTCATAATCACATGAAACAACAAACAACCAACATGATTTTGAATGTTCCTTTGTAGTCGAGGATTAGGTGTTCATTCATCTCCAACCACATTAGAAGGAATCTCTCAAAGCTACAAGTCATCAAAATTTAGCACCAAAATTTTATGACCCATATCAAATTATATAATGCATTGAATATGTTCCTTATAAATGATCTCTTCCATCACACTCCAATATCCACCCAATATTTCATATTTCTTGTTTGAGAAAGGTCATGGGGATCAATTTCCATCTTACATTTTTTTAAATTGATTAAGAAAGCTCCATTTGGCTTCATCCATAAGTAGTTTTGGCCACACAAGAGTGAGCCTCTGCCAGCACACTATCCAATAAGTTCTCATTCATTGGAAGTATATGTAGACAACAAATTCTACATGGGAACCGTCAACCATTTCGCAGTAGTTTCCTCATATATAGCCTTCCTCGTATATAGCCTCGAGGATAAGGTTGCTTTTGAAGGGGAAGGGAACGTTATAGTCCTACCATAACCCCTCTACTTTATTGATGTATGGAGCCATATTCTTTGAATAAAGCCTATTATATAGTTAGTTGATAGTTACTCAATGTAAAAGGGTCTCTTTCCCCCGGAGAGTAGACCAGTTGGAAGCCGTGCGTTTGTTAAGGCGTACGGGCTGTTAAGCATGTCGCTGGTTCAAACCTCATTGCAGCCTTCAGGGTGCGTTGTGGGGCAGGCGTACTCTCTTGGAGTTTATAGTGGTAGCGGTCGGAATCGACCCCGTGTCACGCGAGTACGAAACCGGCCTGTTGTTGATCCCTCCAGTCAAAAAAAAGTGTAAAAGGGTCTCTTTATCAATTAAAACCCATTAGGTGATCAACCCTCTTTAATAATGGGACACAAGTAGTTAGAGTTTTTTCTATTAATACACTATATATAGAGTAGAAGGTTGTGTAATGGAATCAAGGATCATATTGTATTTAAATATCTGCTTGTAGTAGGTTTCCCGTTTCAAAAGGAAAGTGAACATTGATCTCTCTTTTGGACATCATCAATACCAAGGTTATTTCTTAGGTTCTATCTATTTCCCTCTTGTGTTTTTTGTTTAGCTCTAGCATTTTATCACATTTTGTTGTTTTTCTTTGTAATTATGGGGTTAAGTACATTACACTTCTATACTCCATAAAAAATGTCCCCATTTATGTCACTTTATGGCTATCATCCTACATTCATCACATTACCCTAAAAATGGAAAGCTAAGGTTCAAGCAGTGGAGTATCACATGGAGCACCAACAAGAGTTTCTTCAACTATTAAAAGATAACTTGTCTATAGTGCAAAATAGGATGAAACAACAAGAAAATCAACATCATAGTGAAAGGAAATTAGAAGTGGGTGATTGGGTATTTTTGAGGCTATAACCATATAAACAAATCATCCTCAAGCAACAAGAAAAGGATAATAAATTATCACCCAAGTATTATGATCCCTATAAGGTTTTGTATAGGATTGGAAATATGGCTTGCAAATTAGAGTTGCCTCCATATTCACGTGTACAACTAGTATTCCATGTTTCTTACTTAAAGAAGGAAATTGGTGACAAGATCCCAATTCAAATTATTTTACTAGATTTTGATGAAGAAGGGAAAATTATACCAGAACCTGAAATAATCCTTGACACGCGCATTGAGAAACTATGGAATCTAGCAATTATTGAATGCCTCATCAAGTAGAAGAACCTACCAATATAAGAGGTGGCAAGGGAATATGACTTATTATTCCATAAAAATCCAAACTCATCAAGTGTTAAGGGAAACACTTGTTTGAAGGGAAGAGCCATGCTAATCCCTAGATATTGAGTTATTGTAGTGTCCCTTTTTAAGAAATATGGTAAAATTGGAAAAATTGCACTTTTGGGCCAATTCGACCCTTAGACTAGTATTGACTCAACTGCTTCCAAATGGTTCCGAATTGGGTATGAATGAGTTTGGAAGGTATTCAGACATGTAAATGCGGTTGATGGATGCTTGGACACTCTTAAAACACTTCTGCAACATTCATTTATAATCAATGAAAAATAGGGAACTTTACTAGTCAAAATTAAGGTTCAAAACCCCCAAGGGTAGGGGACAAAGATGGATTCCCAAACACTGTAAGACCTCCACAAATTTCAGAACAGAGAGATGGTACTAATAAAGGACTTCAATGGGCTTCCCAATGAAGCATCAATTAGTTTCTATAGGCTTCTTCAACTTCCATAAATCACGTGTTTGTGTACTAGCTTTAACATAGGGGAAAATGATAGTAAATCTTCACAAATGGTTATGAAACTTAAGAATATTTCTCCCAATGCTTCTCTAATGAATATGAAAATTCTTCAGCATATTAATGGCGCTCCATACAACAATAATATATCATATTTTGACTTAACCATTCGAATTTGATACCACTTCAAGTGCAAATAACAAGGTATTGGGGAAATGACACCATTTATTCATAGTTTAGCATTTATACATGAAATCTCTTGGAGTTTCGATCTGAAAGTATTATAATTAGTAAATACAGAGTATATATATCATATTACAAATATATAGGGCCTCAAGAACTATCCCAAAGAGATCATAACCTCACCAAGTGCGCCTCTCCTCAAGGACCAAGAATATGACAAGAAATGAAAGAATGGTTGTAGAAGCAAGCTGAAGGAGATGTGATCACGAGATTCCCTATAGCTTCAACCTGCAAAAAATGACTCCATTTTAGCTTCAAATGAAAGGTCTGAATGGCCTCTCCAACTTCCAATTAAGATGGGAATCTTTCACCCTCAAAATTGGTGCTAAGGCAAGTAGAATAACACTCTACTAGCTCTCCTCTCCAAATGAAAAATGTAAAATGATAAAAATCTGCTCTCTTTCTTTGTTACTGACTTTTATAAACTCCCTAAGGCTTCCTTAACTCTAATTCCATCCATGAGCTTCATGCCAACTCGAATTGGGAAGAGATTCCAAAGTATGCCACTTGTCCCTCCAATTCTAGCCTCCTCCTTCACTCAATTCGAATAGGTGTCTCTTTGGATTCCCTAACTCCCTTGTGCGCCTTCTTGGAGGCTATTTTTAGCCCTGACATGTCATGTATGTCAGATGTCAGCCATCAGGTCTGATTTTGTCATAAGTGTCATAGGCATCTTCATCATTGGTGTCATAGAAGCTAGGGAATCTAGCCCAAGTGTCCCACTAGCTCCAAAATGCCTCTTCCTCTTCCATGGGAGTTACTCTTCCTCTACATTTCGACCTCATTGAGTCATGCCAAGCATTATTCCCTTCCAACTCCCCTAAGAATAGTGGAATCCATCTTGTATTCGAATGGGTGAGAGTGGAATGCCATATGGCATGGGGAATCTAGCTTTGTGTGGGTCCCACACCACCAATGTGCCTCCATGACCAAGTGCCATCTTATTTTCTCATCATAAATATTTATTTAGCCCCATTTAATATATTTATGTCAATATAAATTCCATTTGGTGTTTATTAGTTCCCTTATTCCAAATCTAATGTGTCCACCCCAACCTAGGAAACTAGTAGATTGGTGGAATTTTCCCTTCTTGAGATTTATTTGAATGGGGACATTACAGTTATCACATTTCTATTATTGTATTAGTGTTGTATGTATTGGTCAGTTAGACCCTTATTTTGTAATTGTACCCTTTGTCTCCTATATATACATAGGAGACCTAATTTTAGAGATCATCTCATCTTGTGAATTTGGTATATTGTGAAAGGAGGTTTCCCCAACGAAGAGAATTTTTATTCATTCTGAAGGAATGGAGTTACTTCTTCTTTCTATTTTTATGCTTCCTAGGGAATCTGGTCTATAGCACTTTTTTTTGTTTCTTAACGTTGATTTTCTTTGGATCCTTGTAAATAGTCTTTTAATTCACTCGGTTCAATAGAAAATATAATTAGTGGAGTTAGAAAGAGAAATACTTTAAAAAATCAATAAAAAATTAGAGTAGCATCAATCTCCTTAGGTAAAATAAATTCAATATTGGGAGCTCTAGCCTTGCTCAGGGTTCATGAAAGATATTAAAAAAAAATAGGGCCTCACCCTGACCACCAACATTTCATTTGAAATAATTAATTAGTATAATGCCAAGCAATATCAATCTATGTGTGCTATCAAAGTTAAAATTGAATTGGAATTTTTCATTCAAACCAAGGAAGAATTCAAGTGTGGATTCTTGCTTGAATCACCAGGCTTTCATACGGAATGGTGTTTCTACTAATTCGAAGTATAAGAATTCAAAGTAACAAAAGTGCAAGCACATGTAAGGAGGAAATAAGAACTCAAATATAGAACCTACAAAGAATTATCATTCAAATGCTAACAAATGCTATAATAATGCCTATCTAATATTGCAAGCAAGTGGGGTAAATGAGATAATTTGAATTATAACTTTTAGCTATCCTAAATCCACATTCAAATAATGCATGCATGGAATCTTATGTAATGACTTCAAATAGAAGGCTCACACAATTGGAGGGAGTTTATCCCACTTAATGGGAGGGACTTTAACAACCTATATGACCTTTCACAATTTTTAATGTTGGTTGTGCATTACTTACTTGATTGCAGGTGCTCCTATTGATTTGAAACCCTTACTACTTTCAAAACTACTCTTTCAATACTAAGGAATTGATGGCTTAAAATATAGTGAGCCTTTAAACAAGCATACGGAGATAAATATGTTATTTTAAATTCAAGCATGGGATCTCATCTATTGATTAATTTGAATGCATCTCCTATGAGATAGTTCTTTATATTTGAATGATAAAAAGTATATCACATTTTGATTCTAATGATTATATTACAAGGGGAAGTTAAATGTTAGGTTTGGATTTTTTTATGGATGTGATGAACTATTAGAGTCTTCTAAAAGTTATAACCATTCAAGTGGAGGATGAAGACCCAATGTGATATTAGGCTTATTCAAAAGATTGATGAATAAGTTCGAAAGTGTCGACCTGTTGTGATTTTGAAATATCTTCCATTTGAAGTTTAAAAATGGTCTGATGCACATCATCATGCTATTTTTTAAGATTTTCTTTCATAATCTAAGACTCCATGATGGAGCTCATTGGGAAATTTTGAAATTTGGATCATTTAAAAATCACAAGTGGATCAATGGATGTCATCAATCTTCCCTTAAAGAATGTGACTTTTGAATGCAACAACCATCTTGATGTGAGGACTAAAATTTGATCATGGTGATTCAAAAGAGATACATTTGAACTCAAAAGTAATCCTAATGAACTATCAAGGAATTTTGAAAGGGAAAACATTTAAATGTGGAAAAGGGCTTGATGAACCATTGATTGACTTTGAAAGATATGCATACAAGTTCAAAACTACTCAATGATTTATTGAATGATTGTGAAATTTTCAAACATACTTTACAAAATGGAGATTGATAAACACATCATCTAGAGACTTTGAATTATTTCCAACTTGACAGTAGGAAAAGGTGTTGATGAATTATGGGGGTGATTCAAGAGATATTCGATCAAAAGTTAGAATCAACCCAATAACAAACACTAGTCTAATTTGAAAGATGGATTGTTTGAATATGAAGAGAGGCTTGATGAACTATTGGGGATTTTTAAAATATGTTCAATTGGAAGTAAAAATGGACCAATGGACTATCATGGGGGTATATAACTTTCAAAGAGTGAATATCAAAAAAGCCTCAATGAATTGTCTTCATGTGCCTTCTGAAACTAATAAAATGTTAAAATAAGAAAATAGTTAATGAACTATTGGGGAGATCCTTCAAATGTTTGATATAGACAACTTTGATAGAGTACCAATAATCTATAAAGCAAATTTCAAAATCAATACTTCAAAAATAAAAACGAATCTTGATGGATCTACTTTGAACAAAGTAAATCATTCCCTAGCAAGCCATCAAGAATGTAAAGAAATTTATGGATTCCAAAACCCTTTCAACCAAAAATAATCATAATCCGATAGAAGATAAATCCTAAATGGAAAATCTCATGAAAGGAAGTACAAATTGAATAGATCAAATTTTCAAAACAATAAAGGGAGTCGCCAAGTCTAAAGTCTTGGGGCTTGTTGATGCCTCAACACATTGTTGTAGATTCTTTATTTTTCATAGTTATTGGTCTTCGATAGTATCCTACTAAGTAATGGTTCACTAAATATCCATGATTTTGTCATCTTCCTTGGTAATGTTGATGTCAATCTTCTTTTATTTCTTGCCAACTTTCTTGTTAATGAGGGTGTTAATATCGTTCCACTGTTAATTGATTTTTTCTATTGTTGCACCCTTGTCATCCATATTTTTTGGTACAATGACATGCTATAGTTGTTGTTTTTAACCTTTATTTCATGTTTCTTTTTATATAATACCATCATATTTTATCCTTACATTCTCAAGATGGAGTTCCACTTCTTCCATTATTTTATGGTGACCTACTTGAATCTTCTATCCCATCTCCTTCTAAAACTGAAGTGTGATGTTTTACATTATATTTTTGTGCCATTCTCTAGAATATGTTTATGATTTGACATCTTTAGTATTTGGAGCTTCTTCAACCTTCTTTCCAATTTCATCTTCAAGTATTTTGATTTTATTTATCAACAATCTTCATTTTTTCATGTTTTTTACAAAGTTCCTTTTCTTCTTTCAATCTCTTCATCTCGTTAAGTAGTTTTTTATTATGGTTTCTTAATTTGAACAATTCCTCATCCTTATTTTTCAATTCTTCCCTTGAATCATCAATATCATTGCATTTTCTCGCACTTCCTTGTTTTAAGTTCTTAAACTCCTTAATGAATGCTTCATTAAGGGGTTGCATTTTGGAAAATCCATAATCATTTGCCAATATCACTTCTTCCACTTTCTTTAATTCATCATTTATTTTATCTTATTCCATTTCTATTTCCTTCTTCTATCCATTTACTTATACTTTTTTCAAAATCTTCCCAACTTTAACTGTTTAATCTAGTGAATATGTTAATATTATTCCACTATTCATGTGCATTTTCCCAATTTTTCTTTACAATATTCAACCATTATTTAGGAGCAATTCATTTATCATTTCCATGCAAGCATCGCATTTCCATTAGTTCTAACTTGGGATCTAACGAACATCCTTAGGTTAAAAATTCCTAAACCTTCAATATTTATTCTCTTTTTACAAATGATTTTAGAAATATGTTTTCTTTTCTTTACCCTTTTCATTATATTTTGAATCACCTAACTTGGGCATTTCAATCAAAATTTATGATAATTTTAATTGAACATCCTTTTTAATCCATGTTCGGTGTTTGCTTCACAGACCAACCTTGTAATTTTTTTCTTGATGAGTCTAAAGTTTTAGCCTGTTAACTGATATTATTTCATTTCTAAAATCCAGTAGGTCTTACTAAATTTGTGCTTGTCAATCAAGATGTATGGCCACTTTCCAAAATGAGCAATTGTTGGGGCCTTCTGAGTGAGTGTACTTGTATGTTCAACTATGCCACTAATTTTTATGTTCTACCTATAAAATTTGGATCAAAAGAGACTCACTTGTCTTCCTTCCATATCCATAGGTGCAATTAAATTTAGAAGTCGATTTCTTCAGTTATGTTTATTTTACCAAAATAATTTGTTTAAGCTTAGTTTGAGGATTTTGATCACTAAGACTCAACCCACTAGTAGGCTTGAAACTAATCAAAATAATGTCATTGTAATGTATACATATTTTGTTCAAATATATTCTAGGGTTGAAATCAATTTATTACATTCCCGTCCCCTCGTAACAACTTCGGACTTAGTATGCTCTTTATAGCCCAAACTATATTTTAATAACAAAACCATGCCCTCTTAATTTTTTTGCAAAATAGTTATAACCATAGTTCCATCTTGTCATGTTCTACTGTAATCATGAAAGAATGATTCATCATAATAGACTTATTGAATTTTCTCATGAAAACCTATCTAAAATTCAATGGTAACATCATCATTGCCAACTTGCATTTGCTTGCTGCAACTAACATAAGGTTAGTTTACTTGCTAATTTTATTTGCCATTTGCGGTGTTCCCGATTACCTTTTTTTAACAATACAATACTACAATTACTCATATGATTTTAGACACTTCCAATTCCCTAGAATTGTAGCATATCCACATTCCAATCAATAGTGGTGCATACTTATCATCACCATTTCTATGCACTCCCTAATCTTGATACATGATTTGCAAATCCAAAATGGAAGCACATATATTCATAATATGAATTACATTATCCAATATTAGCTAAATACTTATCTATATGAATATATGATTTCTTCATATGGATGCCATGGGGAGATGAGATTTATTGTATATGCCTATGGTCTTCTTGATACACCCAAAATGTAGTGCCATGGGTGAGTTCAGATAGAATTTGTCATGAATATCAATGGTATAGATTCATTAAAGTTACCCCTTTCTCTCAGCTAATCACAACACCAACATAGGAATTTCTCTTATCTTCTACATAGTCCCTCAAGAAATCCATCCTACCAAGTCTAATGGTGAAGGAAAGAATAGTTCTGACCATTATTCTTATGTAGAGTTCTCCTACTAAGATATTGCATTAATAAAATAAAATAAAATAAAATAAAAAATAAAAATTAGGGTTTTAGCCTATTAATGAAATAACTACTTCCAAATACTTTCAAGATCATCCCAATAACCAACATATGTTTTCACTAGAAAAATTAATCAACTCATGTTATTACAATCATATAAGTGTGATATATCATTATTAATGATCGGAATTCAAATCTTTCTTTCAAAATTCAAATTCAATAAAGATTATACCCTTCTTCAATACTTATCTTATCTTTGCATGTTATAATAAAGTATTGGTTATAGACTTACTCTTGTTGGACAAATATAAGACAAGATTACCTACTAGATTTTTCTCCTTAGGTTGTTATTTCACTAAATATCATACATATATTCTTCATTTTTGCAATTGCATCCATAGGCGCATTAATAAACAACATATAACATGATTAGAAAATTGCAATACACCAATATCTTTAGGTTTGCTTATCTTTAGTTGTGTAAAACAATGAATGAGAAAGTTTAGTGAAAATTGTTTACTTTTACGCACTCTTTATTTCAGTCACAACCACGCCACACACTCCACTACAACCTTTGAGTAAAGAACAGCCATTTAAAAAGAACACTTAATCAAATTTATTAGCAACTTTTTCTTTTTTAGGGTTGTCACTTCACCAACTAGCTTAGGCTAGGATTTCGGGTTTAAATCACCTTAAACCACTCGAAATCGGCTTCATTACTCAACAATCGTAGTATGACTATCTATTAGGTAAATCCACCTCTATCAAATAGTCTTGGGATGCTCTACTCAAACTGGAGTTAAGCACGAGGCCGTGGGCGATTGGAATTGTTGAGGATACCCCCTCACTTTTCCATCAACCATAAACCAGAGTTGACTCGCGTACAGGGGTGCACTAGTGCTTTTTAAAGTGCTTTTGGATTTCGGGCTTTGCTACCCTACCCATGCGTTTCGACTAGGCTGACGACTATCCCCCCAGGTGATTTCGTATTGGTGGTAACCTTAGTATCCAGACTCTAGGGCTCTACACAGGTGATGACAGAAGGCTATTTCTGTTGTACCTACGACAAACGTAGGAGGAAACCCTCTACAGAAACTTGGGAAGGCGGTTTGGTGATTCAAACGCTTGCACCTAGAGGACCTGTATGTGGACCTCGGGTAACTGTTCTTCATCCTTCGTTGGTTAGTTATGGGCTCTAATCATCCTAGACTTCCCTCCGGAAGGCATTTTTTTCCTGGTTTGGATTACCTAGGACCTTTTTAGTGGTGTGCTCTCTATGCTGCTTGTTTTTAGTTGGTCTTAGAGATTTCTGACCCTTTGAGTCGGAAATGATGGATAACATCCCAGTGAGCACCAATCAAGGGACCCCTGTTCAAGGGGCTCCTTGTGTTTTTCCATTCATTGGGAACATTGGTACTCCCTTAATGGCTACCTTGAATCTTCCGGGATTCACTATAGGGCTACCAGTTTGGTTTTTTTCCACTCCGAACACCTTGCATGCTCCTGATGCTTCTCAAGTAAGCACCTCACATCAAGAGCATCAGAACCCTATGCCTGCTTTTCCAGTAACATCTTCTCCTCCTCCTTCTACATCATGTGGTGAAAGTAGTAATACTAGTAACCAGTAGTCTAAAAGGAATAGATGGAGGAAGAATAGGAAGAAGATGCCAAAGCAAGGGGGCATCCACCCAGCCTCTGGAAGTCATGCTGGGGGCACCCACCCAACCTCTGGAGGTCATGTTGGGGGAACTCTTTCAGTCATTGTAAATCATACTGAACCTATGCAACCAACCTCTGGAGGTCATGCTGGGGGCACCCACCCAACCTCTGGATGTCATGTTGGGGGAAAACTTTCAGTCACTGCAAATCATACTGGAAGTATGTCTTCAACCGTTGTTTCTCATGTTGAGGACACGTCATTGATCACTACTGGTCATATTAATGAAAAGTCACCAGTTCCTGTGAGTCATACTCGAGACACTGAATTAGCCACTGCAATTCATGCTGAGAAAGTTGACATTGTCGACAAACCTAATAAACAGAAGCTTAAGTTCCCTTGTAAGTTTTGCGAGGGAGACCACCTGACCTATTTGTGCCCTGTACTTCCGGAAGTCCAAAGAGTGTGGTCCTTAGTTCAAAAGTATTTTGCTTCTGAGCAACTAGCCAATGCAAGTCGTGCTGGGGGAAAGCTGTCAGCCAATGCTAGTCATGCTGAGAGTACTATTGTTGTAAAGGAGTCGAAGCTTATAGGACGCAAACCAAAGTTTCCTTGTAAACTTTGTAAGGGAGATCACCTTACTCACCTGTGCCCTGCTATTCCAGAGGTGCGGAGAGTGTGGTCCATGTCTGAAGGATCCTCTGCTCCTGAATTGTCTATAGATTCCCAACAGCCTGAGCAACCTTTGGTTGATGAATTGGCTGAACCAATGTAATCTTTGGTCAACCCCACTCTTCCTTCAGAGAGTGAAGTGATCGAATCGATGCAATCTTCGACCGATCCCATCAGTCCTTCGGAAACTGATGCACCTATCCCTGAAGTCTTCTGCATTACCAGTTCCGATGTCTCTGAAATTGGGGGCACTTCATCTATGTTGAGTGAACCCCTACCAAGCTCTGGGATCATTTCCTTTGATTGGAATAGTCTAACTGGGCCTCGCCTTCCTTCTTCTACACCTTTCCAGATAAAGGTTGATATCGAAAATAATGTGGTTCATCGATGTATTGTAGACGAAGGAGCCTCTGCTAGTATCTTATCCCCTTATGCTTGGAGAGATTTAGGTTTTCCTAACCTTGTTACAGCTGTTAATTGGCCGTTTACTTTCGATAAAAGACCTAGTGAACCATTGGGATTCCTCCCTCAGGTACCTGTTACTTTGAGTGGAAAAACAGTCTTAGTTGATTTTATGGTTTTCAAAGACCCTATGGATTTTAATATGATCCTTGAGTGTGATTACATATATGCTATGCAGGATGCGGTGTCTACGCTCTTTTGTGTGATGCATTTTCCTCACAATGAAAGCATTATCACTATCGATCAACTTACATTTGTTGATCCCTCTTATTACCCAACTATAGACCAAGTATGTTCCCCGTCAGTAGGCACTACCATGTCACAATCAATTATGTGGCATATTGTTCCTTGAGTCCAATTGCTACTGAGAAGAAGCCTCTGAATTCATGCTTACCTTCTAGGGAATGGGTCCCGGCAATTGACCAAGTGATGACTCCATCTGAATGTTTAGATATGTGTTCCATCTGGGATAATATACTTCCCTCTGATGAAGTTTTCCTAGATTCTATAATGCAGTCTGCCATTGATTTAGACATTGATCCACCTACGAGCATTCTTCCACCTTCACTTCGAGCTCATTAAAAACAGTAAGGAGGCGAGCATTCTTCCATCTCTCCTTTGAGCTCGTTAAAAACAGTAAGGAGGTCACGAGTTTACTTTTTTGGGCTCGTTAAAACTTTACAAAAAATATCTTTATAGAGTTCTTTCACGCTCTTGTTAGACTCTTTAAATATGACAAGATTGCTGAGTATAGTTGTCTTTTCAGACTCGTTAAAGGATTTCAAGCGACATCCGCTTAAGTATAAGTTTAACCCTTTTCCGGACTTTTGTGGATTACTTACTAAAAATGAATACTCTAGTCATCCGTGGCTAGAAGAGTTCTTCTCTCATTGTTTTATACTTTTTCGGGGGAGGAGACTAACTGTACGAAAAAATACTTTTGGGGCCTTCTTTAGGGTTTTCAGACTCTCGAAACATGAAAACACCAAGCGAGCACTCACCTACTCGGGCTCGATGTGAAATCCACGAGAGGGTATATAGAGGATTGTTTAAGTTTTTCAGACTCTATAAACAGGAAAACACCAGCGAGCATGTACCAACCTGGGCTCGATACTAAAATCCACGGGTAAGTGTATTTAGTTATTGTTTAAGTTTTTCAGACTCCTTAAAATTGAAAACACCGGCGAGCAAGAATAGATCTCGCCTCGATATTAAAATCCAGAGATCAGTATTATAGAGTATTCTTCTATTTCTTCTTCGAACTCTGTAAACAATGAAGAAGGTCATAAGTCTTCCTCCCATGGGCTCGTTAAACTTTTACATGGTTGGGCTTATTGAGTTTTCTTTCTTGGACTCATTAAACCAACAAGAAGGACATTCTTTTACCAAAAAGAATTAAGGGATGAGAAGGGTATATCACATCTTTTCAGTTTCAAAGGCAGTTAAGTTTGTCATGTACTTGAACACAGCACCTATTTGAGTCTATCATTTCAGTTGAGTTTTTAGTTTTTGGCCTTAGGGTGAACCTGATCTCCGAGTTTTTACTCCCCCGATTGGTTATTCTTCCAATCATATGGAGGGTCTGTCAATGTCTCCTACATTGCAGGCTTATATCATTTCCCCCTCATGTTAAAAACTGCCTAAGTCACTTTATGTCGTGCTCACTGTTCAAGGATACAGCCTATGTCGGCCATTCTGCAGTTTACCTTGACTTCATGTGTAGGCCATCCTGGTGTCAGTTTGTTTCATCTTATTACTTGTCCTACTCCACATCAGCTCATACATGTGAGTGTTTCTCGTGTTGGATGATGGAGGATGCATTAAGGCCTCCCTTTCAGTGGACTTCTTCCCATCGACTTCAACTCATTATGCTCTGGGAATGAAGTTTAGAGTTTCGGTTAGTACCTTGGGGATTGCAGTCATTAGTGGCAGTTTCCCTCGCTGTTGAATAATGGGAATACATCAATGTCTCTTATTCGACAGGTTCCTCAAGTGTTCGACTTCAAGTCCTCTTATTCACACTTGTTGGATCGTACTAGGTACCTTGGGTCCCACTATAATTATCGATGGAATCCCTCACATTTGTTAATGGTATACATCAATGACTGGTAATCAAATGATACCCCCCATGTTTGACTTCAGCTCATTTATTCGCATGGTTAGGGTTTGTACCTTGGGTTGTTTTGGATGAAGACCTTGGGACCATGATAGCATCACCATATTTATGTTATCACCCAAGATGTGCAAGACTGAGCCTCACTCATTTTGGCTCTTCACGAGACATAGATCCAGTTTGTTGTTATGGCTATGATCTCTCATTTTGACATGGATCCACGCTTGTATTTCAGTGGCCATGTTATATATACATCTCCTAGTTATGTATCGAAGATCATGTTGTATCATGCTACACATCTATATGACGTCAAGATTGTAATTGCTCGCTGACCTTGATCGTTGTTTCAGGTATTTTTGTGACTTGGTTCTACGGTTTCTTGCTCCTCCTCTGACTTGGAATTATAATGTATTTCGGCCATTGTTTCCCTTTGACCTCACACATTAGGGGGCATTTGTTATAGGTCAAATATGCACTTCTTCGTCCGTGATCACATTGCTCTATCGATTACACAAATGACACTATGGATGGAAGAGCTAGGTTGACCTTGGATGATTTGATACTGAGATCTTACATCTTCAGCTGAAAATATATTTTTTCTGCATATTTCAGTGGATGTGCGCTACTCTTACAATTGGAAACCCGTTCACATATCCTAAATGTGCGCTACTCTTATAACAGACAACCCGCACACATGTCCTGAAAGTTGCAAACGCTTGTTGTAAAACACAAAAGTTGCATATTGTGCGCTACTTTGGTTGTATGAAACCTGCGCACATCTTAATATGAAATCAAAAAATATATTAAGATTATGAATTGGGATTAGTTGAAGTTGGTTCTACAACTTCCCCAACCTCCCAATTCAACCACCTCTCGATTCCAACTGCCTACCTTGTCCCATAAATATAAGGAGGATCCATGAGAGAGAAACCTAGAAGAAGGGCATTAAGTGTTGTTACGCTGGAGGAATTCCCAAGTCATTGTGAAGAGCAGGAGCCCAGGACTCGGTTGTAGAAGCATCTTGACCGATCAGGTATATTTGTACTGATTCATGTTTCTTTGACAATAAAAATGTGGAAATACCCTTCCTGTCCCAAATCGAATGTCTATTGGATTGTATGTTCATTTGGTTTATTATCTTATTGTTGTTGATGTTTAATTGCCTTCAATTTCATCATATTTATTGCAGTCAAGATACGTTGAGGAAGGTTCCCTTTGTGTTGCAGGTTCATCATAGCGAAGGATCAAGTGAAAGTTAGGACCAGCCATCAATAAAAGGTACATCTTTCGATATCTTGATCTTTTTCAATTGTAGAAACTAAATGCAAGGCAATGAATGTATTTACCTGTCACCCATCCCAAGTTGGTAGTGTCTCTCCTCACTATAAGGTATAAATACTGCACAACAATAGGGGGCATGATTTACCTCAAAGACTCCGTTTACCACAAGTTCATAACATGTTTTTACTTCAAGGACTATGTTTACCACAAATTCAAAACATGTTTAGGTGTATAAGCCAATAACATAGTTGAATTATTAACACTTCAACTTATCCTCAAATTGACATCGAACATTCAAAATTGGAGATTCACTACTTATTATTGAATGGATGCTAAAGAAGAAATAAGTACACAATATTTTTCTTACACCTTTATATGATAAACTAGTGGCTGTTGGAGATACTTTTTAGGTCATTGCTTTTCAAAATATATATATTATATATATTGGAGATACTTTTTAGGTCATTACTTTTCAATATATATATAAAGGAAAGCATAAGCATATTCTCTCTCCAAGGGCGGGCTCTTCTTTGCATAAGTATATGGTACAAATGATATCATATCGAGGCAATAATGACAATTTTTTTTTATCATGGACCTTCTATTATTACATGAAGATTGACAAACAGATTACAAACAACTCTTTTTTTTTTTATAGTTGTGGAGGGTTGCTTTGAAATACTTTCCAATTTATTGAATATTTTTTCCACAACGTGTAATCTTATGTTAATATTTCTAGAAATTTTCTTTTCACAGCTTTTTAGGGAACAAAAAGAATCACTGGGCAATTATATTATGCTTGATAGTTTACCCTTTTTCCTGTTTTTCCTCATTGACTTCTTTGTTATTTATCAGACCTGCACAATGTAATTGTATAAGAATTTGTGGCTGCTCGTGATTGTTCGTGAATATTGTGCTTGAGATGCTGACAAGAAGACAGTATCCACCAAGTTGCGATTGAAGTTTGGGTGGTGTCGAAGTAAAATTTCAAAGTTTGATGATCGACCTGTTATCTCTAATCATCAAAGGACTTACGGAGTAAGCTAAATTTTAGATAATTCCGACACCAGATTTATTCTGTAAGCTAAATATTAGATAATTCCGACACCAGATTTATTGCTAAAATTGTAATTTTCATGGTTAAAATTGCAATTTTAACTACTAAAAATTTGGCCTCATTAATTAACATTAGATCACCCCCATTTTAATGCAAAATCGTCTAAAATTCAGCTTAAATCTTCTAAAAACTGTGAAGATGAAGACCAAGAATCGACCGATAAAGTGGAGCAATCGCAATGATTTTTTGTAGGGCAGTCGACATCAATTGAGAATCGACAGAAATCTCTAAACTTGCAACTACCTACCGATTTAAGGATTGCAGACTGTTATTTTATTAGTCGAACTTTTTTTATGGATGAAACTGTGTTGAGTTATTTAAGAATCCTGAAATGGGTCCGAATGTGAAATTTCATTATGGCTAGAACACAACATCCGATGAGAATGAGAAGCATCTCCTTCAATTTAACATAAGAATTTGTATGCATGAAGCAATTCCGACTGGAGATTATTTTGGTCGATCGAGAATCAACCCAGTTATCAATTCAATTAATGAAATAAGGAGTATCACGTCTTCGTCACGGTTGAGAAAATAGAGAGAATTTATGCTGATCGTTGCTACTAGTCCCTGCCCACATGCCTTCAAGCTATTTAAGAGGAATACTATTAAGTGAGAATTAATGGAGCACTAATAAACCAATGTTGTAGACTGCTGTATTATTTTGGTGAGTGTATTCATCTTCAAGAGTTTGGAGTCGACTGATTACTGGAGAAAAATAAAACATATATGAGATTCCAACGCAGCCTGACTAAGAACCGACTTACCACTCTTGGTCGACAACGTGAAGAGATTTTACCGCTTGAGATTTACGGTGTGTATAAATGCTCGTCCCTAACTTCACTGTTGAGTAATTACGCTTGCATGGCTTTATAAAGTGGTGAAATGTCTATGGATCCTTTTAAGATTCAGAAAAAAATGTACAATGTAATTGCATATTCCATGATGAATGTCGAGTCATTGGGCTAGTGGGCATTCAGAGAGAATCAGTTGAGTTATTGGGCTAGTCGTTAGCGAACGAGTTATGGGTTTTTTTAACAATTTGAGAAGTCTTGGGGAAAGATTTAGCTGAACCCATTATCTCCAAATTAGTGAATTGCATAATGTAATACGAGTTATGAGTGTTTATAACAGTTTGAGAAGTCTTGGGGAAAGACTTAGTTGAACCCATTCTATCCAAATCACTGAATTGCATTATGTAATAGTTCAAAAGATCACTTGTTTTCTAAAAATGGAGTTTCAAGTATAAATATCAAGTATTGTAATATAGGAGAATGTAATGAGTCATTTTAGAGGCTATATGAAGGATAGTTTAAGTGAGTCAATATGAGTTTATTAAAGATAGTCCAGTAAAGAAAATGAAAATGAAGTGTTATCATTTGTCTTCTGATTTGAATGTGAGTTTTTGTCTAAAGAAAGGAGGGGGTTAAATGCAAGCCTTTAAGGAAGGTAATCCCCTCTACCTTTTATAATGCAAGTCGGCTTTTAATTGACAAGATTAGTTCCTTGCCAACATTAGTCGGTCTTCAGTAATTTGGTCGATTTATTGAAAGCCTTATAGGCAAGCGTCTTATGGGAAAATGTCATTGAGTTACATACTAACAATTAAATATTCATAGTAGAGTCTAGCAGTTGAGTCGTGTCCTAGTCGAGTCGAGTTGTGCACACAAAGAGTCTTAGTATAGTTGAGACAAAGTCATCCTTCATGTAATGTAAAATATGCAAACTCTGTTACATTCTCAGAGACCAGAAAGTACATATAAGAAACCATTGGAGACACCCATGATGACACAGCAACAAAAGACTAAGTTTTAAATATTCATGATCAAGCATTCATGATTGATAGAGAAGAATAAGAAGAGAACACAAAGAAAGAAGTTTGGTTGAGCAATAGACAGAAGAATTTGGCAAGCAATGA
Organism: Larix kaempferi; assembly: GCA_027924585.1. Lineage (NCBI taxonomy): Eukaryota > Viridiplantae > Streptophyta > Pinopsida > Pinales > Pinaceae > Larix > Larix kaempferi. The sequence continues at coordinate 14,156,117 of BSBM01000510.1, read as the reverse complement.
ACACACATATATTGAGCATTTCATTGAGCACATCAGCAACTGATAATTTCGTAGAACACTTGATAGAGCATGTTATTGGAGCACTTGCAAAAATTAATGATTTTGAGATTCTCACTACAATGGCAAGAGAAGAAAGCATTCAAGAAAGAGACATCACATGATACACACAAAAAGATCTTAAAAGAAAAGATGATGATGCCAGAACAAATGAAATTGTTGATCCCCTTGGTATGTTGAGTTATAGAGTAGTCTTTGGGTTTGACCTCGAAGGCTAGAGGCGGAGAAATGGTAGGTAGCAGAGTGCAAGTAAGTCGATCACATTGATAGAAGAACCAACCATGCTGCAAGTGTTGTGAAGGTGCGAGATGAGCATAGGACAAGCCACTCACCACCCCAAAGGCACCAAAGAGAGGTGTAACAATAGGATCAAGAGGACCATTATTGGGTGGGAGCAAAGTGTTGGAGACTCACTAACTACGCGAGCACCTACCAGATTGAATATGATTGCTAAAGAGTAATAGGTCACAGTACAACCTTGTATACGTGTATCTTCCTATACAGTTAGTGACTTTTGTAACCGATTTACCTATGCAAAATAGTATGCATGGTCGATATACAGTAAGGATACTTTGGTAGGAGTAGAGACCCGAGATTTTGTTGTACAGTTGCTTCGGGACAAAGCAAGATTTTGAAGTTGGGGGAGATGTTGGAGGGCCTCTTAGGCCCTTGGAAAAGTCATCATATAAATGGAATAATACATTAGATTTAGTAACCATATGATGTAAATGTAAATGACAAGCATGTAAAAGAAACTAAACAAATGATTAGTTGGAGTGGGCACAACTGCTCCAACCATCCTTATGATTGTACATAAATACTCATGGAGAATGAATAAATACAAGTCAGTTGGAATTTCTTCCCTAATATCTCTCTTGAGTGGTTGCGTGTGTATGGTTACAATATAATCTCTTTTCTTGAATGCATGTGTATAATATGGTATATTACAACATATAACTTGTAATACGTTAAAAAATCATGGTTGCAAGTTAGTCTACATGAGTAGTTATCAACTAGATCTAAGTCTACCTTATAGGAATTTATAAAACTAAGGTGTGATCCAACACCTTACCATGTAAAAAATATTACTTATTTGGCCCTTCCCTATCAAATGAAGGTTGCTAGCATACCTTGTTAAGTTTAAGATATGGAAAAACCTATATTTTGGCTACAAGCAAACACAGGGAATTATGACTATAAGGAAATGGAAACTAGGGAAATCATTCTTTGATATGCTACCCTACCAAGTGAGTGTTCAGTCATTATGACCTAGTTGTTTCCCTTATTATTTGCATTCTTCTTTCTTTTTTTGTGGTTTCTCTAGGTTCATTTAAATGGAACCAGAACACACCCACCTACATAAGTGTCAATTTGGGTGTAGAAAGTTCTAAAAACTAGAGTAGCTAGGAAATGCTTTGTCGAATCTTGTCCCTTGACCAAAATGGTAGACCAGGGAATCTTGTTGTGTGAAAGAAATACTCTAACCACTAAGTTAAGTGGGTCATTTATTCCCATGGGTGCCCAAATGTAAGAAATCAGGGGAGGTCAGATGTGAATGTATGAATTGGGTGCATTGTTGTTATTATTTCACATCGATTCTCATAGGGGAAGATTTTGGTAAGTGCTTCAAAATATGATCCCTAAAAGAGCTCTGCAAAGGAAGGATAACCTCCTTTCCTCCCTTTCTTTCTTGCTTGGTCTTGGTTCTAGTTTTAGACAAAACATAAAGGAAATTTTTAAATATTATTGTTTAACATTGCATTTATTTGTAGTGTATCATGAAAGTGTATATCTTCCCTCCAAAAAATCTCTTAATAAGTGTATCCCAACTCAATGATACATGGCTACACAATGAACATCATACCACAATTAACATATATATGTGTGTGTGTGTTAATTGTGGTATGATGTTCATTATATATATATATATATTATTCATTGTGTATTCTCATGTATCTACATTCCATTAGATATATCTTGCATCGATCAATATTCATGTGACTTAATGTTTACACATAGATATTTGTGAAACATGGCAAGAGATAGGTAAATGTAATCTCCCTTTTAGTTCTGAATGCACATTACAGGTTTATAGAGTTCTTGTTGATTTAATGTATTAAAACACTATAAATCATGCAAAATGATTAGCTATGAGTTCGTCACTCAAATAAAAATTTATCTACATATTGGATTATTCCAAGCCACTGAACAATTGCATTTCTTTCCATACAAGGCTTCAAATGGAATCATTCCCAAGAAAACAAGATGTCCATTATTATTTCATGCAACTCTATCAATACAAGTATTCTTTATATTTGGATTATTGATCCATCATAGACATGCATAAAATGTCCACTTGGTTTACTCTTTTTGTTTGTCCATGTGAGTGTGGGTGATAGTTGTGTTAAAATTCAACTATTAATTTATGGAATAAAATCCTCCATAAGTTCAAGGTGAACTTAGTTCCTCTATTAGAGGCAATTTCCTTGGGTAATTTTGTAGTCTAAGAATATCTTTCATAAAGATATTTCAAACCTTCTGTGTGGACCCTACTAAGATAAAATGTGTATCCATAGTCAATTTTCCACAACCACCATGATGGATTCACGTTTCTTTACTATTCTCAAAAACACAAATATAAGGTCTATGTTCACAACTTCCCACTTTCATTCCAACACTGGAAAAGGTTATAAAAAACTAACTAGATGTATGCATTCTACTTTGACTTTGTAATATCCCTCATTCTGACCTTAGGATATTTTGGTTGTCACGTAAATATTGCATAAAATGCAAGGTGTGTTTCCCTAGTGTGGACCTCAAGGACAAGGCCCCACTAGTGGAATTTAGGTTTAATTGCATAGGTAAGTATTTGATCTTCTGGTAATCCATGTGCTAGTAAGCCATGGAAGATTGTAAAGGATGTAAATAATGCCATGTAAATAAAATAACCAAGGGCTGGCTATGGCTGCAACAAAACGAGGGGGAAATATGTATCCACCAGGGAGTGGTGAGAAAGTGTGGGATTGAACCTAGACTTCCATTTGTCACCTAAGGAACCCCTTTGACCTGTCATGGACTCCCATTCAATGTTTTTGTAAGAGGGTGGGTGAAGGACGTTGCGCATGAGGTCGTGGAGTATGGGCAACCTCGAAGGATCAGATGGCAAGGTATGGAGCTCTGCTACCTTGATCTGCATGTCACTCCACCTCCTGGAAGTTGGTATTCCCCATTCCCGGACCTTGGTTGACCACACCAACCTCAGTTGAACCCTTACGCATCACAAAGAACCGAGCCAGGGAGAAAAGGGGAAGAAATCACGAATATGTGAAAGGCCACAACTTACAAAGCCGATTTCACTTAGAAAAATCGGCGTAGGAAGCAACACAATGGGGGTTATCCTTAGATCTGACTCTATGGGTGAACTGCAAAGTGTAATATGCTCAGGAAGCCGTGAGGAAAACCCGGCGTAGGTGGCCGAGAATTCCAACTGCAGGATAGCGTTGTTCGGCCAAGGAATGTGGAGAAGAAAACATAAGTGGGAAGGAACCAAGAGGTTTGAGATTGCATGCTAAATCCTGAGAGGGATTATTTACTTTGATTCAACATTCAAGGTTAGCCACACTCACCCATATCAGTGCTAGAAGAAGTGGCACCCTAGGGTTTGTGCAGCAGTGAAGGGAACCTTATCTAGGTTGAGAGTGGGGTGATGGGGGTGCTTGAACTTATCTGGGATCAGTGGGATATGCCCATAGCTCTGTAGAGGAACATATTGAGCTAGGAACCCTTACCTGTCTTCCACATTTGCTTGAAAAATCTAACTATTGGTTGGATTCCCAATTGACTGTGAACCAATTTTGTGAGTGAGCCTGAGTGATACCCCTTAGTGGATACATAGCCCCAGCTCGGGGGTGATCTCTGATTGCTGAAATAATAGAGGCTAGGCAGAGATCTATGGTTGGGTTGGAAAGTTGTAGTCCATAGTCAGTTCGCTTGGAGGTTCAATGCAAAAGATAAGTGCCCTTGTGGTGTTTAAATGGTGTTATTTCATGTTTATGCTATGCTTATTATGTTCCAGTTATGGGTTTATGAACTACATGAGATTGGGTCAATAGGAATCTATGTATGAGCATGAATATGAAGTTGAATGTATGTATGAATGCTTCATCAATTGCATGGATGTAATGTATGACTAACCTTGCAGGTTATAGATGCATTGAATAGCTTTGGTTTCATATTATGTGTTTAGTAGTGCATGCATCTATTTGCTTATGGGGATGGTCCATTGATGAATAGGTTTGTATGCCTATGCATTGTGTATAAGTCTGTGTTTATGTTGTTGTTATGACCATGATGAATGTTGGATACATATTAGATGTGTGGATGGATAAGGTTACAGTATCCCTGTGTTTATTGATGCATGAATCTACCTACATGTGTCATTTACCATGGCCTTGCTCATCTGCATCTTTGTATTTATCCTTGGTATTTATATGTAATTATGCCTGAGAAGCAGGTCTAAGTCCTACATGCTTTCATCACTCTTCCTAGGATAAACATGTGCATGTAATCCATCCTATGAGTGTGGGTCATGTCTCATCCCTTGTATTCATGGAGTGTGCTTATGCATATTGTAATCTCTTGATAATGATTTTGAATTGTCCTTAGGTGAATTAGGGATAAGTCCGGTAAATGTGCAGGACCACTCCAGTCGGGATTTGGGAAAGGAACAAACACCTCTGTGGATCAGATGAAGGAGAGAAGGCATGGCAGAAGTAGAGCAAAGTTCCTTGCAGAAGAGTAAAGGCACTTAGGTGAGGTTATGGACATAATTTCAGTTGGGAAAATTAAAAGGTTAGAGTGCCCAGATGGGGTGGGGATTGCACCATTGGATAGAACTCTCCAAGAGATTTCCAACGGTACCAACCTTGCCCAATTTGGGCCAAGGATGAGGGACTTATGACCCTCTGAAGTTTTCCTTAGAAGCTTGTTGGTGCAGGGGTTTGTGAAAATGACCTTTCCACATCCACAAGGACCCTTCCGCATCCGCAATGTGGATTGTGGATTGCGGGAAGTAATTTTCCCCATAATTGGAATATAGATTTCCGCAATGCGGAATGCGGATTGAGGGTTGCAGGAGGTAATTTATCCCGGAATGGAGATTTGGATTTCCACATTTCCGCATCCGCAATGCAGAATGCGGATTGCGGATTGTGGATGGAAGGCCATTATGGCTGTGTGTGAAAATGGAAGAAATTGGAGTAAAAAAAATGTACCAGAGGGTATCCCATGGCCTCTAAAGGCCACCAGGGAGGTCTGGGGACGTGACAAAGTGGTATCAGAGCTTCAATTACAACACTGGGGCTACTTTGGGGCCAAAGCATGAGTTACAGGCATAGAAATGCCATGAAATGGATCATGCTATGATGGAGTATTGGAAAGGAAAAATTCCTTAACCCCTATCTTGCTCTTGTATTTCTATTTTGTGAACTTTCTATATAGAAATTGATGGCATAGGAATGTTGAGAGTGCAATAGATTATATAGACTAAATGTTTATACATAATAAGCATAGTAAGAGATAAGGCATAGTGCATTTAAACTTGCTTGTGCTTTCATGTGATATTGCATATTGGAAAATGTTATTAATGAAGCACATTGCATTACAATTTGAATGCACACCTAACGAATATATGTAGGAAAGATTTTTTAGATGCCTTGCTTACACTTGCTTGGGAGATGATGAAAGTGCAGTTTCTGGTGGTTCTTCATGGGCTGAAGACGATGATGATAATATTGAATGTGACCAACAACCAACCCTATGAGAAGGATGGGTGCAACAAGTCTATGACCATGAAGGTTGGTGTAAGGACTGTGTAGTCCTTGGTAAGAGGCCATCTGACCAGGTAAAATCCAAGAAGTTAATGAGAACCGTACAGGTAATTTTCACTCATGATAATTGTACAAGTGTTGAAAGGGGATTGGGTAAGAATCCCTTGAACCATATTTTGTAATCATAGAAGGGTATGCATGTATGCTTGAACACATCTTATGTGAATGCCCTACCACCATGGGATGGTGAGGTATGGGGTAGTAAGGGAAAGGAACCCTCTACCATTTAACTACTTAGAATGCAATCATATGAAATAAATCATTTCATTGGTGTATGTTAGTTATGAGTTTAATAACCAGGGAAAGTAAAGACTTATAGCGCTGTTATGGTAGTGTTATAGTAGTGCATGATATGTGAGATGGCCATGGTTAACTTCTTGGAATCATATGAAATAAATCATGTCATTGGTGTATGTTAGTTATGAGTTTAATAACCAGGGAAAGTAAAGACTTATAGCCCTGTTATGGTAGTGTTATAGTAGTGCATGATATGTGAGATGGCCATGGTAATTTTCACTCATGATAATTGTACAAGTGTTGAAAGGGGATTGGGTAAGAATCCCTTGAACCATATTTTGTAATCATAGAAGGGTATGCATGTATGCTTGAACACATCTTATGTGAATGCCATACCACCATGGGATGGTGAGGTATGGGGTAGTAAGGGAAAGGAACCCTCTACCATGTAACTACTTAGAATGCAATCATATGAAATAAATCATGTCATTGGTGTATGTTAGTTATGAGTTTAATAACCAGGGAAAGTAAAGACTTATAGCCCTGTTATGGTAGTGTTATAGTAGTGCATGATATGTGAGATGGCCATGGTTAGGGACATATGTGTTTGAATGATAGAATGCATGACATGATAGCATAGTATGCATGGATCAATATGCATTAGAATATTTTGTAAAATGTGGTTGCATTGAGTGGATACTCATTAAAAGATAATGTAAATGTTGTAAATGAGCATGCATGAGTGTGGGTGCACATGTTGTGATACATTGCATGAATGCATGTTAGTGGTTTATGTTTATTTGCAAATTAAAGAGTGGATGAAATGATGAATTAATGATAATTCTAGAATCATTTCATGAGATGTTATAAATGCAAGAGTGTGAGCGCATGAAGAAGATAGTCATGTTTGATGAGCTGCTAGAATGCTCTGTGGAAGGACGGAGTTGTATAAGTGGTATAAGTGATTGGGCTAGGAAGTAATGAGTGTTAAAATTTTATTAAAAATTGCACAAATGATGTGATTGTACCTTGCAATTTTAGTATGATAATGGTTCACATGAAGTAAATGTGTTTTTTTGAGATATTGAAAGGCTAACAGATGAAAGTGCTTGAGTTATTGAATGTTATAATTTTGAAAATTACTTCAATGACTGTAGCAACAATAAAAATGTCATGTGCATGAAGAACTTACAAGTGTTTGGATGATTGGAGTTTCAGATCTCAGGCAGAAATGTCTTGGGCATGGCCACGTGGGTAAGATCGTATTGAAGGTTGGAAATTATCATGTGCAAGAGCCAAACCTCATGAGAAGGGTCTCATGGTTGTAAAATTAGTTTATGTATAGAACATATGGTTGATTTCAAATCTGAACATTCTCTGATTTAGGTTATGAGAATGATCTTATGGTTGCAAGAAAATTGTTGTAAAAGAACAGATTTGTAAGATTTCAGATTGGAGATTTTCTAATAATTAACTAATGGTTGTTGACTTATATGAATTGTGTCAGGAAGACTTGTGTAAGTGGGTGTTCATGTATGGTAGCCAGCATAGAACCATAGTGAACAGGGTGACACCACTTACAGAAGCCAAACAAGAGGAGGATGGCCTCCTGATTACACAACCTGATTTCTGTAGTAAACAGAGTTGCAAATTCATCTGAATTAATTATTAATGTCGTTGATTGTGATGGAAAAATCAGACTTGAATTTGATGGAAATATTATACCATTATGGCATATGTTGTCTATGGGACGTGAGAGGGTTTGGGGTGGAAAACCGAGGGACTGTTGACTCAAAGAAGGGATCCCCCATTCCTAACGATGAAGAAAATATGCATTTGCAAATGGATAAGTGTTCTGGAAACCTAGCTAAGAATGTACATGTCTAGTTGTTAGAATTAATATGCAGAACATGTTTTATTATTTCATTATTATTCCAGATTGCTTGAAGTGAAACTAGGGCCTACATGGGTCACATCAGGAAGTGGTGCACACCTTTCTGGTGTTGGGTTATGTTAGGGTTGTCAATATTGACTACACCCTAAGGGAATGGACGCATTCCCGGTGTTTCAATATTTGATAGTGAATGTTATGAAATATGTTTACAATTTCATAGCAGCAATACTAATGAGCCTGCTTACCCCTCTTGTGTTGTCATCTTGAACAGACACAATTTGGTGCTGCACACTAAAGAAGAAAAGTGAAGAGGTTGTTATGAGGGGTTGTGGGGAAGGGTTGTTATGTGTATGAAGGGTTTTTATGTGTATGAAGGGTTGTTATGTGAATGAATGGTTTTTGTGTGTGAAGGGATAATGCATGCCTATGGCTCCGTAGTAGAGCCTTGACCTAGAAATGGTCATGGTGTAGCTTCATTCCATTAACCTATGACCCAGACGGATGTGTTGGCTTGGAAATGGAGAGGGAAAACCAGGTATGGGACTGGTTTGGCACCACCAATGCCTGATAAACCCAGTCAGTGTATTGGCTTGGCATTGACTATTTGGATGGCGTGGAGTGGCCTGTGGGATAGCCAACATCCATTCCACAGGTGATCCCAAGGCTTGTAGAGTAAAGCAGGACCATGTGGACTAGAGAGGGAAAGTCCAATACAGATAAGTATTCAATTGTCATCTATTTATTATTCTGAATAATGAAAGATTTCATGTATAATTCTTATAACAACCAAGCTGATACACTATTGTTCTTTGTTGGAAACCTTGGTCATTGCAGGAAGCAAGAACTATGAAGGCATCCTAAGGATGCATATGGACATGTAATTGTTCTAGAGAGCTCAGTATGAGCAACAATGAAGAATGGTGCTAGTGGACTTGCGTGGGTCATAGCAGTGAAAGGTTATGTAGGAAATCATGGGAAGGGTTCCCTAGATGAGAAGCCTTGGACAGACCTTAGACACTAAGTTTCATAGCCAAGAAAGGGAAATTCAAGCATTCGCCTTGAAGTGAAAGAGGCTAAGGAGCATGAAACCACAGTGGTGGTGTGATTTCGGATTGGAACAAAACTAAGAGGAGAAAAATCTTACTCTTCTCTTTCCTTTTTATTGATTCATTTATAAAAAAAAAAATTGTTGAATGCATGATGTGACTGAAAATTGATTGTGTTTAATTGCATGAAATGAATTAAGAATGTTGAAATAGAAAGATCCATGTGAAAGGATGAACATGAATAAGTTCAGGTGTATGTTGGGAAATCATGAAAAGTGTGGAGGTCTCATGAATAAAGCATGGACTCTCCATGTCAATTGGGTGAATAATTGACTGATTTTTAATGTTTATGTTATGCTTGGCCTAACAAGAATTTCTATGATGAATTTCACGGGTGAGAAATTGAAATCAAATTGATTGCAGCTGTCACAAGGCAAGTGGTACTATCAAGAAAAGTGTGAGCAGTTGTACATATAGACCATGGCAGCAGACCAAAGGCTGTTAGAGTTGGCTGAAAACCTTATTCAAACAATTGCCAAAACTCAAGATAATATTGGAGAAATTCTCAAGCTACAAAGGCAACAGAATGAGATGAACCACAGGGCTTTGCAGGACTCTATATGTCTGCAAAGGGAGGTGAAATTTTTTTTGGAAGCAACCATCATTGGAGGGGGCAGTGGGCCAATGAAGAGGCATTCACCCACTCGGCCCACTAAGAAACGTTCCACGTGGGAAGACTCCAAGGAAATGGAGCAAATTAAGAAAAATCAGCTACTGAAATGTTGGAAATTTGGAGTAGATCATTGTCTCCGCATCTTCCCAATAATAAATAGCAAGAGATATAACAACCATGAAGTTTCCAGAATTGTAGATCGGTCGAAAGATCAAAGCCAGCAAGAACAACTTGTGGAATACAAAGGCCTTGATCCTGAAAGTTCAAAGTAAAAGGATGAAATGCAGGGCAGACCTGCAGCATTTGTGTAGATTGTATATGTATTCCTAAGTGTTGGAACACCGAGGACGGTGTTATTCGAAGGGAGGGAAGATGTAATATCCCTCATTTTGACCTTAGGATATTTTGGTTGTCATGTAAATATTGCATAAAATGGAAGGTGTGTTTCCCTAGTGTGGAGCTCAAGGCCAAGGCCCCACTAGTGGATGTTAGGTTTAATTGCATAGGAAAGTATTTGATATTATGGCAATCCATGTGTTAGTAAGCCATGGAATATTGTAAAGGATGTAAATAATGCCATGTAAATAAAATAACCAAGGGCTGGCTATGGTTGCAAAAAAATGAGGGGGAACTATGTATCCACAAGGGAGTGGTGAGGGGGTGTGGGATTGAACCTAGACTGTCATTTGTCACCTAAGGAACCCCTTGGACATGTCCTAGACAACATTGAATGTTGTTGTAAGAGGGTGGGTGAAGGACGTTGCACATGAGGTCGTGGAGTATGGTCAACCCCCAAGGATCGGATGGAAGGGTATGGAGCTCTGCTGCCTTGATCCGCACGTCACTCCACCTCCTGGAAGTTGGTATTCCCCATTCCCGGACCTTGGTTGACCACAACGAACTCAATTGAAACCTTACGCATCACAGAGAACCGAACCGGGAAGCAAAGGGAAGAAATCGTGAATATGTGAAAGGTCGCGACTTATAGAGACGATTTTACTTAGAAAACTCAGCATATGAAGCAACACGATGGGGGTTATCCTTAGATCTGACTCTGTGGGTGAATTGCAGAGTGTAATATGCTCAAGAAGCCATGAGGAAAACCCTGCGTAGGTGGTCAAGAATTCCATCTGTGGGATAGCATTGTTCAAACAAGTAATGTGGAGAAGAAAACCTAAGTGGGAAGGAACCAAGAGATTTGAGATTGCATGATAAATCCCGAGAGGGATTATTTACTTTGATTCAGCAGTCAAGGTCAGCCACACTCACCCATATTAGTGCTAGAAGAAGTGGCACCCTAGGGGTTTTGCAGTAGTGAAGGGAACCTTATCTAGGCTGAGAGTGGGGTGATGGGGGTGCTTGAACCTGTCTAGGATCATTGGGATATGCCCATATCTTTGTAGAGGAACTTATTGAGCTAGGAACCCTTACCTGCCTTCCACATTTGCTTGACAAAGCTAACTGTTGGTTGGATTCCCAATTGACTGTGAACCAATATTGTGAGTGAGCCTGAGTGATACCCCTTAGTGGATACATAGCCCTAGCTCAGGGGTGATCTCTGATTGCTGAAATAATAGAGGCTAGGCAGAGATCTATGGTTGGGTTGGAAAGTTGTAGTCCATAGTTAGTTCGCTTGGAGGTTCAATGCAAAAGATAAGTGCCCTTGTGGTGTTTAAATTGTGTTATTTCATGTTTATGCTATGCTTATTATGTTCCAGTTATAGGTTGATTAACTACATGAGATTGGATCAATATGAAGTTATGTATGAGAATGTTTATGAAGTTGAATGTATGTATGAATGCTTCATTAATTGCGTGAATGTAATGTATGACTAACCTTGCAGGTTATAGATGCATTTAATAGCTTTGGTTTCATAGTATGTGTTTAGTTGTGCATGCATCTATTTGCTTATGGGGATGGTCCATTGATGAATAGGGTTGTATGCCTATGCATTGTGTATAAGTATGGGTTTATGTTGTTGCTATTCCCATGATGAATGTTGGATACATGTTAGGTGTGTGAATGGATAAGGTTACAGTCTCCCTGTGTTTATTGATGCATGAATCTGCCTACATGTGTCATTTACCATGGCCTTGCTCATCTACATCTTTGTATTTATCCTTCGTATTTATATGTAATTATGCCTGAGAAGCAGGTCTAAGTCCTACATGCTTCCATCACTCTTCCTAGGAGAAACATGTGCATGTAATCCATCCTATGAGTGTGGGTCGTGTCTCATCCCTTGTGATCATGGAGTCTTCTTATGCATATTGTAATCTCTTGATAATGCTTTTGAATTGTCCTTGGGTGAATTAGGGATAAGTCTGGTAAATGCGCAAGACCACTCCAGCCAGGATTTGGGAAAGGAACAGGCACCTCTGTGGATCAGATGAAGGAGAGAAGGCATGATAGAAGTAGAGCAGAGCTCCTTGCAGAAGAGTAAAGGCACTTAAGTGAGGTTATGGACAAAATTTCAGTTGGGAAAATAGCAAGTTTGCAGTCCTAGATGGAGTGGGGATTGCACCATTTGATATAGCTCTCCAAGAGCTTTCCAACGGTACTATCCTTGTCCAATTTGGGCCAAGGATGAGGGACTTATGACCCTCTAAAGTTTTCCTTAGAAGCTTGCTAGTGCAGGGGTCTGTGAAAATGACCTTTCTGCATCCGCAAGGACCCTTCCGCATCTGCAATTTGGATTGCGGATTGCGGAAGTAATTTTCCCCAAATTGGAATATAGATTTCTGTATTTCCGCATCCGCAATGCGGAATGCGGATTGCGAGTTGCGGGAGGTAATTTATCCCGGAATGGAGATTTGGATTTCCACATCCGCAATGCGGAATAGGGATTGCGGATTGTGGAGGATGGTTTCTCCTGGGTTGGAGAGATTGGTGTTCTGATTTATGAGTTCCACAATGCGGAATGCGGATTGCGGAAATCGGGAAGAATATTTTATCGGAGTGGAGTAATTGGTCTTTTGCATTTCCGAATCCCGCATGCGGATTGTGGATTGCGGGAGTGAAATATTTCCAGAGTCATGAATTGGGCTTCTACCTTTCCGAATTCCGCAATGTGGATTGTGGAATTGCAGATTGCGGAAGTCAGAAAAGGGATTTCTGTGGAAGGATAATTTGGAAATCTGACTTCCGAATCCGACTGCGGATTGGATGGAATTGTGGATTGCGGATGGAAGGCCATTGCGGTTGTGTGTGAAAATGGAATAAATTGGAGAAAAAAATGTACCATAGGGTCTCCCATTTCCTCTGAAGGCCACTAGGGAGGTCTGGGGACGTCACAGACTTGTTGATATTTCATACAATTTGAAGGGCATTTAGCATCATCACTTTCCATAAGTACTATTTATGCACCATTGCAATTATCATTGGGTAGTTTGGATGATCAAAATATGGAACATTAAGCATCTAATTTAGGATGACCTTCATCAACACAAAGGAGTTAGTATCATTCATAAGGTAACTACATCCAATCAAAACACAAGGGTGGGAATCCAATGCCGAAGGTAAATTCGGAACCCCTTTCAAAAAATAATGAATATAGTCTCTTGGAATTGTAGAGGTCTAGGAGGAAAACAAAAAATAGAAGTAGTCAAAATCATGTTATACAAGGAAAGACTCTCCCTTATTTTTCTCTAGGAGACTAAAATGGAGGCAAACGATGCTAGTGATATCCTCCAAAAAGTGTGGAAACATGGTACTGGAATTGCAGTTAGTGCAAGAGGAGCCTCGAGAGGATTGGCAATGTTCTGGGCTGCAAGGAAATATAAGCTCCGTCACATGAAATAAAATAACAATTGGATTCTTGCAGATTTGGAAGATCTAACAACCCAATAAATAGTTAAAATATATAATGTTTATGGCCTACTATAGTATGGTAATAAACAGGAATTTGAGAACTCTCTTAGAGAAGATCTATGTACTATTGTGGAAAGAGACTTCAACACCACCATCTCACACAAAGAAAGAAGAGGAGGCACTCTAGTTCAAGATCCCTATGGAGAAAGAATGGAATACTTAATGGGAGACTTCTACTTGGTAGACATAGAAACAAAAAGAGGAACCTATACTTGGAAAAATAAAGAATTGGCCCTAGCCACATTGTTTCCAGACTAGATAGATTTTCGGTGCATAGCTCCCTTATTCAGAAAGGGTATCTACTATGGGAAACTATCCTCCCTAACACAGTTTCAGATCACAAACCAATCATTCTTACTATAAATCATCTATAGAATCAAGGACCTATCCCTTTTTGCTTCAACCCCCTCTGGTTAAAATAAGAAGATGCTCATATTCTCATCAAAAAAGTATGTGGGTCATACATAGAGGGCTCCCCCACCTTTATCCAAGAAACAAAGCTTCGACATGTTAAGATAGCTCTAAAATATTGGGATAAAAACAAGTACCGGGATCCTGATAAGAGAAGGGTTGAGATATAGAAATATTTAGAATAGCTCCAAAACAACATGGAGATAGCACAAATAACCCCCAAACTTCTCCAAAAAGAGTAGTAGTTAAATGGGAAACTGACTGAAGCTTATAGACAAGAAGAGGAGACTTAGAGACTGAAATCCAGAGCCCTTTGGATAAAATCCAGTGATAGAAACACATATTTCTTTCATAATCAAGCGAATCTCCATCTAAACAGAAACATGATTCAAAAAATCCAGGACTCAGAAGGGACAAATGTCACAAGCATAGTTGTAATTCGGGAGGATGCCTATCAGTATTACAAGCATCTCTTTATTGAACAAGGAACAATAGCTAGCAGAGAAAAAGGGGAAATTATAACTGGCATCCTGATATTGATATTAGAATAGAAAAATCAGATGCTTGATAAGCCTATAAGTGAAGAACAAGTGCTAGCTTCCATAAGGGGGCTAGTTCCAGACAAAGCACCAAGCTCGAACGGATTCATTGTCCATTTTTAACGAGCATTTTGGTCTACAATTAAAAAGGATCTCTACAGGATGCTAAATTGGATGAAAGGAAGAGAAAATATCATAGGGGCCACAAATTCCTCCTTCTTAGCCTTAATCCCAAAAGAGACAAAGCCAATATCCTTTGCAATATATAGACCAATCTCAATTTGCAACTCTTCTTATAAAATTCTAACAAAAAATTTGGCAAATCGTGTGAAAAAGATGCTACCTAGGATCATTTGGGAAGGGTGGGGGGTATTTATTGCTAAAAGATAGATAGTAGATAACATTGTACTTGTACAAGAATCAATTCACTCTAACACGAAGAAAAGAATCGGGGATGACAATTAACCTAGATATGGAAAATGCCTTTGATCGGGTCAGACATAGGTTTCTCTTCGTGGTATTCGAGCACTTTCGGTTCTCCTCTCTCTTCATCAAATGGATCAAAGCATGCATTAGCCAGACCTGGATTTCCCCCTTGGTAAATGGTAAACCACAGACTTCTTTCAAGTGTCACACGGTCTACGGAAGGAATGTCCACTCTCTCCCTTTCTTTACATTATGATGGCAGAAACATTAGCCAAACGTCTTGTGAAGGAGCGGGAGGAATGAAATATACATGGGATAACCATTGCAAGGGGAGTAAAGACAGTCAATTATGCACAATTTGCATATGATACAGAGTTTCTTGGAGGATCCTTGATGATCAACACCATAATATTTAAATGCTCCCCGGATTACGTTATTGAGGCATTCGGTGGTAAAATTAATGAAGATAAGAGCAGAATCTTTGGCAGGAATAAATCTCCATTCTCCTTCAAAACATCTCTCGAGTCTTTGGTTTCCTGGATGTTGGGAACTGATCTTCCTTTAAATATATGAGAATCCCTATTTCTTACAAAATAATTCGATCCTTGGAATGGAGAAAAATTGCCCAAAAAATCAAAGAAAAAGTTCAGGATTGGGGGATGAGGTGGCTAAACCCTACTGGAAAAATTGTACTAATCAAATCGATTCTAACCTCTCTCCATTTATTTCAATTCTCATATTTCCTTGCTCCTGTAGGGATAATGAAAAGTTTAAATAAAAGCATTAGAAATTTTCTCTAGTTAGGAGGGAAATCAAATCAGAAAAAGTTGCACTTACTTAAATGGGGGATTTTAAAAGGCCCAAAAAGAAACGGGGGCATTGGCATACGATATACAAAGCTAATGAACTTGGATATGGGATCCAAGCTACTATGGCACATGGTTTCATGGGAATAAACCTGGTTCACAAAAAATACTTCACAAAATCAAGACTTAGATGTTTAGATAATTGCAAATGGGAAGGAGAGGGCTCTAAAATTTGGCGACTATGCAAACTAGTGGGAAAATTAATTTAGGAAGGACTATATTGGATTCCCGGAAATGGCAAGAGAATTAATTTGTGGAAAAATAGCATAATGGGAAGGGCTCCACTTTCCAATAGGACAGGATTCTCAAACATAAAGGATTGGCTTCAATGGAAAGGAATTATGAGTGTATTTGACCTATCATAATGGGATAATGAAGGGAAATGGCTTAAATGGTGGACTATGTGGGTTCCAGAGCCACTCTATAATCTGTTCAACCTTCTGCTACAATCATTGCATGGGGCAAGCCCAAACAGTCTTAGAAGTAAAGACAATGTTGGAGAACAATTTTCGTTAGACCAAAACCCGCAGGCATTAATATCCACTACAATTTCCAAAGTTAGGATCCACGAGAGGGGGTTAACCCATGTCGCGAAACTCATGGGGAGGGATGGACGCAAATTCCGACAATATCCCCCCCAAATTACCCTGGTGAGTTTCGAACTCGAGACTTGTTTCTCTGATACCACTTATTGGAGCACGACTGTCGTTAGACCAAAACCCACAAGCATTAATCTCTGCTACAATCGCCATAGTTAGGATCCATGAGAGGGGGTTAACCCATGTCGCGAAACTCATGAGGAGCACTGGACGCAAATGCCAACAAACAATAAAGGATGGGGTAAGCATGGAATGTATACTATTAAGGAAGGATACAAAAATATACATATATAACAACCACACCCACCATTTTCAAGAGTTTGGGCAATTATTTGGCAATGGGATGGGCTCCCCAAGATAAATTTGTTTTGCTGGGTACTTGTCCATGAAAAATTTCTTACAGCTAAACACCTTAAGAAACAACAAATTTATGGTCCATCCTGATGTGTTTTATGCAAAGAAGAAGAAGAAACATCAAAGCATTTATTCTTCAACTGTAAAGTCACAAACCAAGTATGGTATCATATAGTAAAGGATCTCAATCAAATAGTTACCCCCTTGAAAACTAGAGTGGATTCTTTCTGAACTAGAAATATGCCTATTAAGGGAACCTTTCAAGCAAGCCAACATTATCTTGGATTTGGGATTCCATGCCAAAATATTTATGCCAGAAAGTCTGGACCACCAGAAACAAATAAATATTCAACTCAAAGTACACTCCCCCAACCAGGACTGCTGCATTTTCTAAGGCTCTGCTCTGCGAGGAAATCAAGGTTAGAGGCATTCCAAGTATACATAAAGAACCCTTGACAGAAATTGAGAAATGATGGATTCTAGAGGCTTTCCCTCAAAGCATTCAGCAGTAAAATGCTCTTAAGGACAAGCCTATTTCCAGACCTTCCTGGAAATCGGATTTGGTTGTTGAAGAATTCCAAATATCGCTCTCAAACAATCATTGTCATGTGTTTTTTTTATGGATATTCAAAAGGTAATACCGGGGAAGCATGTGCAAGGGGGATCATTCTCAATCCCAGTAGAAGAACACTTTTAACCTATGAATGGGGTCTAGGAAGATCAAATAACAATCAAGCAGAGCATCACGGTCTCTGTCTTGGATCAGATCTCATTGTTTCTCTAGGGATTCAAAATGTTGTCATTCTTGGTGACTCCCTCCTAGTTATCTCACAAGTCAGAAAATGAGTGGATTAGAAGATAATATTGTCGAGAGGCTTCATAACCACATCATAGGTCTCCTCCAACACATCCTTGATGCTAATTTAATGCACATTTGACAAGACAATAAGGCAATGGTGGACACCTTAGCAAACAAGGCATCACTCTTGGCAAAAGGAAAAATGGTGCAAAATGGGGGCCACCATATATCTTGTTGGCTCCCCTAAGGTTTAATGTGTAATGATATAGTTCTCCATGGTCCAAACTATAATCGCCATAGAAATCAATTCAAATCTCACTAACATAAATTTTCTCTATCGTTGTTTCGATCCTCGAGAATAGATCACAATAGATCATGTGCCTCCAAGCATGGAAGAGACTTTGGAAGCTTGGCCATGGGTAAAGTACATTTTCGATGAGGTAATATTTCATCTCCCACTCTTTGTACCAATGCATTTGGGATTAAAGATATTTTCCAAACTCAATCTAAGTCTATGAAATTTGTTGAGGGGAACAACACAGTGATGGTGATGATGTCTTTTCTTGAAGACACTATACTTCCCTCTAGATCTCGAGGGGAGTTGATTTTTGTGGGCCGCTAGCATTCATCGGGACAATAGTGAGCATTTGAATCTAGTTGGAGAATAGGGGATACATTTTGGCCTACCATGGAAAAATACAAAAAATGGGGTGTTGGAGGGGGAGAATAGCAATAAATCCAAGCATGAAGACAGAAGGATAGAAAACCAATATTGTGGAGCTTACGGTGGAAATCAGGGACGTTTAGGCTGATATTCAGGAAATTAAGAGCAACTTGTCTTGGATGTATTCCCAACTGTTCAGAGTTTTGGAAGTTGTTCCTCAAATTACCTCTCACACCTCGGGCTTGGAAACTTGTCTAGAAGATGCAGAAGAGCATATATGTGTGTACGGTCATCAGGTGGAGACCATGATGACTACTTTGGACCATCACCAAGATTTGTTGACTGCGATACATTCCAGGGTCACCCGATAAGCCAAAATAAAATACATGGACGACGACTCCGTCCTGCAACCTCCCCACACCATTGTGGACATCTCAAACTCAAATGGACATACATGATACAATACCTCTCCTCAGGTCATGAACAGTGGGCATAGCCATGGTTAATATTATTTGGTTATGCTGTTCTTTTTTGTATTACTGCTCGGCCAATAAATTAGAGTACATAGTAGTTTAGTAGATGTCAGTTTTAGCTCAAAAGAAACAATCATTTTGGAAGATGTAATAGAGTAGAACAATGCTCAAGAAAAAATCCGTTGCTTTGTTTTGAATTACTGCAAACAGTTTTGCTAATATTTTTCATCCTTTTATAAATACAAAATTACCCATTCTAGTTTTTAAAAAAACTAAGAATGATTCCAAGGGTTCCATGCTCCAGGCATGCACTTCAAGTATCCCATTGTTTTTATATCGATGGGAGGGGAGGAAATTCCTTCCTTACTGAGAGATTAATGGGAACTGAGGAATAAGGAAAAATCCTTATTGTGCGCCCCTTAGTTAATCCTCACAGGTGACTGAATTTGTGGTTGACCTTCACGACATCATGCAACATCTGGGTAAAAGCATTATATGCTTTTAAACTCACTTTATAGAAGGGAGTGCTAGTAGGTAGAAGCGTGTATTCTGCTCCTACTCTCCCAATGGTACATGTGTGTGTGTCTTTCGTACAACCCCTTAGTAGACTAATTGGAAAATATGTTACCTATCTCTGCATGCACACCGGAATCACACATTAAATAGTCAAATTCAATAATCAATAGAATCAATACAAATCCATATTTATAACCAAACGTTATCTCAAGACTCATTCCAGAGTCCATGCATGTTCACACAATTTGGTGTTCATGCATTCCTACACATTTTATCATGTCACACTTGATAAATATTAGTAGCTCTATTCTTATATACTTGATAAAATATTTTCACATCGAATTATCCTCATTTATATACAAATATAATTCATGCATAGTAAATTAATTATAATCAAATTCCATGATCAAATGTTCATATCTATCTATCACAATATATCAATTTATCAATTGGGTCACCCTTAAAACCAGGATTCCCTCAAATAATAATCATCACATGAGTCTAGATAGAGTGGGGCATTACACATGTCTTTCCTCATAATTCAACTTCTCAAAAAGAGGATAAGGAGAACAAGGACTTGTCTCAATCACAGATTGAGAAAATTGAAAAACAATTGGAGAACAAGAGGTTCGAGTCTCCAACATTTGATCATTTATCAAATCATCATGGGTTCAACTCAAGGCCAAGGAACTACTTCATTCCCAAGATTGATATGAGAAAGTTTGATGGCAGTGATCCAATAACATGGATATTCAAAATGGATCAATTCTTTGATCTATACCAAGTGCCAAATTTACAAAAGGTAACTATTGCATCCCTATATTTAGAACATGAACAATTTGTATGGTACCAATAGCTTTGTAACCGCGAAAAGGACTCTATTGTATCTAGGTATATATTTATGGATAAATTGATAAAATATTATGGGAATATTAAGAGCAACACCTTATTTAGCAAATTGATAAATCTCAAACAAAAAGGTCAAGTTACAGAGCACATTAAGTAGTTTCAGAACTTGATTCTTAGAGTGAAGAACATTCCAGAGGATGATTTGTTGGATCTCTTTATGGGCACTTTAAAGGAGATCATTCAACATGAGGTACGTCTCTTTGAACCTAAATCATTGGAGAATGATTTTAGTTTGGCAAGGAAAATTGAAAATAAACATATGGCTACTAGAAGGGATGTTACTAACACCTATATAGAAGGAAATGTTTCCTCCCACAACCTCACTCAGCCTATAAGGTTGATACCTCAACAAGTGGAGGAGTCCAATGGCTACAATCATTGGTAACAATGACTCTTAATGTTCAGGAACTTTTCATGGGATTCTCTTCTGAAGGAAAGGAAATTAAACTCAAAGGTATTCTAGGGAAACCCTCTAAAGTGATAAGCTCTAATAGCATGACAAAATCGCTAATAAAGGGACGCCATGGAGTAACTTCACAATTGTGCTCACTAGATGTTTAAGCATCTACGCCATGTATTCTAGTGGATCTCCAACAAGTTATTGACAATCATTCCAAGGTACTTGGAGATATTCCTAAAGGTATTCCTACTTGAGAACGTGACCATGATATTCACTTGCAACTAGGAAGTGTACCACCTAACATCAAACCCTACTAGTACCCATATGCACAAAAGAGTGAGATTGAAAATATGGTTCAAGAAATGTTAGATGCAAGCATCATTCAACCTAGCTAAAGTGCTTTCTCTACACCGGTGGTGATGGTTTGTAAAAATGAAGGTCCATGTCGTATGTGTTCATATTATAGAGATATCAATAAGATGACCATTAAAGATAAGTTTCATATTCCTATCATTGATGATTATTAAATGAATTGCATGGAGCAATTTTTTTACCAATTTGGATCTTCATTTTGGACATCATCAAATCAAAATGAGGAAAGAAGACATTTTGCAATCAACCTTTAGAACACATGTTTTTGGTGATGCCATTTGGCCTTACCAATGCACCTTCCATATTTCAAAGCTTGATGAATTCTATTTTTAAGCCCTTCCTCGCAAAATTTGTATTAGTATTTTTTGATGATATACTAATCTATAGAAAATGTTGGGAAGAACATGTACAACATGTTGATAGTGTCTTAAAACTATTAGATGAGCACCAACTATATGCCAAGAATTCTAAGTGTGCCTTTGGGGTTCAGGAAGTGGAATATTTGGGTCATATTGTATTCATGAAAGCCTCAAATTAGACCCTAACAAAATTAAGGCTATCATGGAATGGAAAATTTCTAAAACCTTGAAGAATATTAGAATATTCCTAGGATTTGCAGGCTACTATCACAAGTTCATGAAGAATTATGGTCAAATATCAGCATCTCTAACAAGGATATTGAAAAAGGAGGCATTATCTTGGACCCAAGTGGCAACCAAATCTTTTGAAAAACTTAAAGTGGCTAAGTGTACAACTCATGTATTAGCCATGCCAAACTTCAAAAAAACCTTTATTATGGAATCTGATGCCTCGGGGTATGGAAATGGTGCAGTTTTAATGCAAGAAGGAAGGCCCCTTGCCTTTGAAAGTTTCCAAATTAAAGGAAAAAATTTACTAAAACCAATTTATGAAAAGAAAATGGTGGTCATACTGCATGCAATTAAGAAATGGTTCCCTTACCTAATAAGAAGGCAGTTCAAGGTAAGAACGGATCATGATAATTTGAAGTACTTCTTGGAACAACTATTAACTTCAAAAGAGAAACAAAAATGGGTTACAAGGATGCTAGGTTATGACTTTGAAATTATCTACAAAAAAGGAAAAATAAATGTTATGACATATGCAATTTCAAGAAAATAAGATGCCATAGAGGGTTTATTGTGTGTTATTTTCATTATGCAATCTGATTAGGTGGAAGAAGCAAGGACGTAATGGAAACAAGATAAAAAATCATGCAAGATAATTCAACAACTACATTAAGAGTACCTCAGTTCACTAGATAAATTCGTGTGGAAGAATAATTCGCTATGGTACCAAGATCGCTTATATTTATGTAAGAATTATCAACTCAAATAGAGGGTCCTTTTGAACTGCACACTTCTCCTATAGGAGGACATTCAGGGTTCTTGAAAACTTACCACATGATTAAGAAGGATATTTTTGGGAAGTTCTTAAGATTGATGTCCAAAATTTTGTGATAGAATGTTTGGTTTTCCAATAGAACAAAGGAGAGACAATCAAGACATTGGGTATTCGACAACCATTAGCCACACCAAAACATTGGGAAGAGGTCTGAATGGATTTTATCACAGGTATACCAAATTCAGAAGGAAATTCTATCATCATGGTAGTAGTCGATCAACTCACAAAGTATGCCCATTTCTGCTCACTTTATCATCTTTTTAAAGAAAGTATAGTAGTTGCAACATTCATGAAAGAATTCAAAAGCTACATGGAATCACCAAGATTACTGTAAGTGATAGAGATCCCATTTTCACTAGTAATTTTTGGAAGGAAATATTTTCTTGTTTGGGGATTTGGTTGTCTCACACCTTCTCTTACCATCCTCAATCTGATGGAAAAACTGAGATTGTGAATAAATTCCTAGAAGGATATCTTTGTTGCTTTTCATCTAATAAAAAAACACAATGGATCAAGTGGTTTCCCTTAACAGAATCGTGATACAACACATATTTCCATACTTCATAAAAAATGTCACCATTTATTGCACTTTATGGCTATCATCCTCCTTCCATCACATCATCCTTGAAAGATAAAGCTAAGTTTCAAGCAATGGAGGATCACATAGGACACCAACAAGAGGTTATCCAACTATTGAAAGGTAACTTGGCTATAGCAAAAAATAGGATGAAACGACAAGTAGATCAACATCGTAGTGAAAGGAAATTTGAAGTTGGGGATTGGGTATTTTTTAGGATACAATCATACAAACAAATGTCCCTCAAGCAACAAAATAAAGACAATAAATTAGTACCCAAGTACTATGGTCCCTATTAGTTGTTGCAAAGGATTGGAAGTATGGGTGACAAATTGGATATACCTCCATCTTCACGTGTACATCCAGTCTTCCATGTTTCTTGCCTAAAAAAGGTAATTGGTGACAAGATACCAGTCCAAGCTATTTTACCAGATACTAATGAAGAAGGGAAACGTATACTAGAACCTGAAAGAATCCTTGACACAAGGATCAAGCAACTACGAAATAAAGAAATCATTGAGTACCTCATCAAGTGGAAGAACTTGCCAATAGAAGAGACAACATGGTAAGATGAGTCCTTAATGCAGAAACATTTAGAGTTAATAAAGTGTTGAGGACAACACTTGTTTGAAGGTGAGAGACATGTTAATCCCTATATATTGTGACATTATATTTCTATTATTATATTAATATTATCTGTATTGGTTGGATAGGACCTTAATTGTAATTGTATTGTTGGTTAGAATTGTAATTGCACCCTTTGTCTCCTATGTATATACCAAAGAGACCTAGTTTTAGGATCATCTCATCTTGTCTTGTGCATTTGATACATTGTATAAAGAGGTTGGTCCCTAGAAGAGGCTTCTTATTCATCTATTTATTTCGTTCTCAAGGCATTGGGTTATTCTTTCTTTCTATTTTTATGTTATTTTGGGAATTTGGTGCATAACAAAATCCATAAACATAACTCCTACAAAATTTGAGCATCACAATCTCAACTTAATAGGATAATATTTAGGACTATATATATAGACTACCATTAGCACCACAAAAACCCACCAACAATCAATTGTAATAACAATGATTCATTATCGCACCCAACTATGTCCAATAGTGATCAACTTGACCTTGTGCCTTAGTCTTTACAATTTATAATTTTGATGCCCTTGGGTGGCTCCCAAATCCAAAATTTGTCATGTTATTGGCTACCCGAAAATGGACTCAACTCTATGTCACTCACTCCCTTTTGACATGCATGGGCCATGTTCACTACTCTTTCATTTCTCCTTGGGTTGAGGAATTGTATTCCTCAAAGTTTGTCACCTTCTACTCCACCCACCTTTTATTTATTTAGAGTGCAACCAAGCTTTAGAATCCTCAAAACATGTGTACTATGTTGCCACATCTCCTACTAACCTAGTGCCACTTTGTTGACAAGGTACCATTGTGTTCTTAACTCAAAACTAAGGGGATAACATTGGACAAAGGTTTATTACTTGATCATTAATATCCCTCGTTGGTTGGAAACTAAACTAGGGAATTTTGCATCCCACTTTGTTGGCCTGGTTGTGCAGTTGGAAACCTTGATCATCCCACTGGACTCTTTGAACCCTGATGTGAATGGTAGTTTGCAGCAACTTGAAATATTAAAAGTTGGATTTTGTTGTCAAAGAAAGATATTATTTTCTTCAAATCATTGATGGTATTTTTTCTCACGTCCCCATCCATCATTTTGAGCAACAGAGGGGAACATGGACAAATTATGGGCTTCTAAATTTCGCCCAATGGCCATATCACAAGTTTATAAACATTTAAAATGCATGTGCATATGCATAAATAAATACACAGTGGAAATAACTCTATCCACACACACAACACATGCATTTACAAGCATAATTATTGCAGGCATAATAATAAAATCATTGCACATCATATACAAAGAGAATACTTATCTTTGAACAAAGAAGGTCCAAGCAATAGGCTACGTAAGAGAGATTTTCCACCCAACCGTAGACACTTTGTCCAGCATATACTCTTTATGCTAAGAGGCCACCGCTAAGTTGGGCTATGAGGCCACCAAGGCAAAGAACACACCTAAAGGCTTCTCTCTCTCAACTCAAAACCCATTCTGCTCTCTATGCTTAACCAAATTTTCATACAAAGCTCTACGGGAATCTCACTCAGCCATCACAGCCTTGGATCTAACAATACCTGCCCCACACATCACCCTTCTAGGCGTAGGCATCCCCATCACTAATCCATGGCTCTCCCAAGTGAGCTATCTTGCCAAGTGCTTACCAGTGTGTGCATAAAAGGAGTCCAACTTGTCATATGTCACTTGAGAACCACCTATAGTCTTAATTCAAGGATTCTCAAGCATGCAAAAGTAGCAGAACTCAATGAGTAAAGGTTCCTAGCCTGCCCAACTTGAATGCTCACCTACAACCATCTGCTTTCCCTTCAAATTCGTAGCTCTAGTTCCAAATTCGAATTTATGGGTTATACACAATCTGATAATTGGTAATGGTATGAACAACATGAAGGAGAGCTCCACGTGGTGTAGAAATCTGCATGATGATAGGAAAGTGAGTGAATGTCTCCAAAAGATAGGAGTTGACATTACTTCTAACCATAGAAGAAAAGGACCCTTACAAATGTCATAGAAGGATATCCATCCCATGCTTCCATGACTACGTGAGAGGGCTTCCCCACCAACCTCACACATGCATTCAATGATTGGATTTAATAGTCAAATTGAAGTAATTGGATCATTTAAAGCACATGGCAGCAATTAGATGAGTTCTAAGGATGACACTTGGAAATAAAGGATTTAATCTCCCATAGGCCCTCTTTCCTCTTCCCCTTTGGTGGAATCATAGCCCTTCTAGTGCTCTTTACATATCCATCTTTGACCATTGTATTAGTTTCCAACATGATATTTTTATAGCATTTGATTTGGCATGATAAGCCAACCACATGGCCCAATGAGAAATATTTACATCATACATGCCTAATGATTCACTTGTCGAGCCTTGGCCTTGAGCTCTGCACTAGGAATCCATACTAGCATATTTACATCATTTACATAATTTTGATCAAATGCATTCCAAGTCAAAACTAGGGGTATTACAATTTTCATTAGGCGTGCAATGGTTGAAGGATTGTGTGTAGTTATCATTAATGAGATCACCTTTAACTTGATAGGTATATTGAGATTCTCATAACCAACTATGAAGTGTAAGGAAATATATTTCTAACAACAAACACATATTTTCAAAAATTTCAAATATGACAAAGGTTTTGAATATTAATATTATCAACAAAATAAAATTCACTCGTGGTTTTAGATTAATTAACCTCAATACATAATTAGTAATTGATGATGAATTAATTGATTAATGACGAATTGATTGAAGTAACTCTTCTACAAGAAGGTTGGAGGGAAGAACCATCAATTGGTCCGTACTAATACATAAATTCTTTTAACTATATAAATAGAATGTTCATTGTATCTCCATCAATTTTAACAATAACTTTGCATTTTTAACTATGCTTAAAAATACATTCTAACTACTCATTTAGATAATCTACAATACAATTCAAAGTGGTGGAAAAGAAAGATGACCCATTCACATTCAAGGTAAGAATTTCAAAACTAAAAAAACATATCATGCCCCTCAAATCCCATGCCTGAATCGCATTCCCCTCTCTCAATTTCATATAATAAATCTCTAGTATCGTCAAACACGATCCGCCAATGTATTTAGCTTTGTATTCATGCTCAAGAATTATTAAATATTGTTCTAAGGCCACCTACCATCGACTTCACTAACCTTCTAGGGACTGATCAGAAAAATGACTAACCGCCGCATGTGCGTGCAAACCATCCGGACTAACCCTAAGTTGGTACTTCCAAGAAAATAATTTAAAAATAAATTCGAAATCATATATTTTTATATCATTTGAATCATTAAAGAACAGTATCGTGACAAAGGTATATCACTCGCTACCGAGCGATGGCTTTGACTTTATGATAAAACCCTTCCATCGATAGTAAAGCAAGTTTGCAGAGTAATGTTACCACCATTTGCCAAAGGATCAGTTTAAAGATCTCTCGTGAATGGCAGGAAATTTGTCTGATTTACAAGTTTCAATATTTTTACGTTTTGCGGAAATGGTTTAGCTTTTTGTTTGCAAAATTTTCTCATTTGCTAATGTATTTCTGTCTGCTAACTGTTGACTGGAACAATAAACTATAAAATTCTCCAGTACCTAAAGATTTCAACGGTTCATGCACTAAAGATTTTGATCTTTAAACAGGTCAGTTGGATCTTTCTCTTTCTCCTTGATTTTCTCGAGCCTTATTTAAAGCAAACCGACTTTTGCGCCATTTACTTAGTTTTATGCTGTAGTTATGTTTTTAGATTTTGAAGATTTATTACTTCACAAATTTGTATTTCTTCAATGAATTTTATGAACGGTGTATTTTATGTATAATTTGAAATGTATTGAAAAAAAAAATTGTGAGGGACGCGGTTAAAGATTTTTTTTCGGCATGATAAATGAAAGGGATCTTTACCGTTCAAGCGTCCAAGTTTGAACTAATTTATTTCAGAATTAAAGCTTTTGGATGTTCTTTCCAAGGAATCATACAAAGGATTATGTTATGTTAAGGGATTTAAAACACTTATTTTAAATTCTTTTGTCGAAATAGCGAATTTCAATGGTGTTTCAAAAATATCTCTGGATATGAGGATGTCGACAAGTAATATCCTTCAATAAGCTTTGGAATTTCGCAATATTGATACTTGTGTGTTTATTTTCAAATTTTAAAAGCTTACAGAATATATTTTGAGCAGTTTGAACAGAAAGCAAAATAAAAAAATGCGGACTCAGGCTTAGAATTTCTGAAAAAATATATTCTGCAACCGAAAATTTGCCACTGTATCAAGTCGTAATTTGCAAGCAACACTGTCCTACAGACAAACTTCACAAATTATCAAACTCAGAAAATCAAAATTTCTGTAAATACGGTTGGAAACTGAAATTCTCCTACCTTTCCATTCTTTATTCTCACAAGAAACAAAGATTATTTAAACTTGAATTTCCCTTTAACTCCAATTTTTTACATATTTTCTAATTTGGAAGGATTAATCAAGAAATAGAACCTCAGACAAATTGTCAGGAAATTGCATACATACATATTAATGTTTCCACAGGTTAACTGAAAATTTCACACGAAATTTTTTACATCACGTTAAAATTAAAAACTTAAATCACTGTAGGATACTGCAAACCGCGTGGATCCTTTCAATCACTTTAACGTGCTTGATTTAGTATAATGATCCTTGATTCTTGGATTACTGGGTTCTTATTGTATTAATGATAAGTGGAAATGTGCGTGAATAGAGTTTATTAATCTTGGTCATACACCTCCCAAGATAGGGAAAACTTGACTAATATTTTAATTCCTTGTCACAGAAATTGCCTAATCAGGTTTGTTTTATGCTGCCAGTCAGGCTAAAGGCCTTCAAAATAAACTAAAACTGAAAATATTATCTATGCAACTTAATGAACTTCTGTTGAACTTTAGCGAGACGAAAAGAAACTATTATAATGCATCTGTTTTATGCTGCCAGTCAGGCTAAAAGGCCTTCAAAATAAACTAAAACTGAAAATGTTATCTATGCAACTTAATGAACTTCTGTTGAACTTTAGCGAGACTAAAAGAAACTATTATAATGCATCTGTTTCTGCAAAGCAGGACTTTTGTGACTTGTGATTCTATGAGATGGGGAATGACAAGCATACTAGTAGTCAATCTCCAAGCTCTAACGTGGACACAATAAGAAAGCGCAGGAGGCCAGTGAGTTATTTTAAATTGTACAGATATATAGTAGCCCAGACCTACCTAAGCCAGCGTTTGATATGCACTTCCAGATGAAGAAGCTTGAGGATCGTATATCTCGAGTTCAG
Source organism: Larix kaempferi (assembly GCA_027924585.1). Lineage (NCBI taxonomy): Eukaryota > Viridiplantae > Streptophyta > Pinopsida > Pinales > Pinaceae > Larix > Larix kaempferi. The sequence continues at coordinate 14,127,148 of BSBM01000510.1, read as the reverse complement.
ACATTTGGAACCCTTAAAAATAATTGCAACTTGATTACAACCTCAAGCTTAGCAAGCTCGAGGTGCATATCAGACCACGTTTAGATCTGCCTATTAGATAAGCATCAACGCAGCAGTAGGCTAGCCCACCCTTCTTGTTTTCTTTAAATCTAACTAACTACATTTGACACTATATTTTGTTTCCTAAAATCATTCGTTTTTATAATAAAACTTGCCTTCTTAAATTGACCTAGGTTGCCAACTCTGAGTTTGAAGTGGACTCTAAATTGATATCAGATAAAGAAAATTGTGATGATGACAACACAGCAAAGCAGGAAGATTGTGGTGGTGACAGTGAACAGTTTCAGACAGCAACAGAAGAAGATAGACAGAACGAAGATGAGATTGCAAAAGGCGCTCAGGAAGAAGAAATTGTTGCATCTGAAGCCATGGAAGAAAACATCCAGCTAATTCGAGAGAAGATGGAGCGTTTTACTCAGCAGGTTTGTTATCTTATGGTCAGCTCTTAAACTTTGGTTTCGGATATTCAAACACAACGAGCATATCAGTGTCGCAATACTACAAGTAGATATATATGGCCAAGCCAAATATCAATTTCTTTCGTAATCAGATGTAATGCTAAAGGTTGGCTCTCCAAAACCATGATTAAAAAAAATAAAAAATAATTATAATACAAAAATCCTTCCATAGAAAGTGCCCCCTTGTAATGATATTTATTGTTTTAAATGGTTAAAATAGTATTTGAAATTATTTTGAAAATACTTGAAGTATTCCTGGAAAGGATCAATTATATTTGCACATACTTGAAATAGTATGACAGACTTCTTCTCTGATTCTGGTGCAGATTAAGATTTAATTATTCTATTCGATCGACCTTTTAAGAGTGATTGTTCTCCCTCTCCTCCTTTACAGACCAATCTCTACATTTACTAAGGCTTACTTATCATCCCTACATTTTGTTACTAGGCTGTCAAGTTGTCTCTGTTACTTCTCTTAGAGGCTGTCAAGTTGTCATTGTTTCATATGGTTATTCTGTTTTAATAGCCAATATTAATATAATTTCTATCTTTAAGATTTTGACATTCAACCTTCAAACTGTCATGAACATGCCAAAGATGCCTGGAAAGTCATATTATGGACCTTTGCTGTGCCGACTCAAAAACAGGCTTTGAGCTGCATGTCCTGGCATGAACTGCTCAATTGTTAGCTAGTATTTATCTCAGCCAAACTCTGTTACTAGGGTTTCAAGTAAGAATGTCCAGGCCTCTGTCAAGAGATCTTAGGTGGGGAATAACCCAAAACTTCACCAAGAAAAGAGTTCAATTTGTAGAGGTTTTTAGAATTTTTCTGTGGTTTGTTAATAGCTGAAATATGTTTGTAATCCTATCAGGTTTCATAAAATAGATCTACCTAAAGTAGTCATTGGTATACATTTTGCAGGTGTCTGGACTTCTGGAGGCAGGGAAGAACTTTTTCGTGGAAATGTCAAATGAATTTGAGGAGCGCATTATCCTGTATCCTTTCATATAAACTGGTGAAGTGAGGCTATTGCACGCATTTGTCAACAAATTATCTTAATCTTCCAGCATTTCTGTAGCTCCATGGCCTGTTGAAAAGTTCCGAGTTTGGCACAAGTCCAAATCCTGTTTCAGGCCGCTTTAACAAGTATGTGTCTCCATAACTTTCGAAGATCTATAGTTCATGTGCATTTAATAGAACATCAACTGAGAGTTGGAAATGAATAATAAGATTTTTAATTGGCTAGGACACATTGCATATATCAACTGTAGTTTTTAGGAAGGCATGATTTTTACCTCTGAATGAAAAGTAGGGAATTCAATGTACATCTGTTTCTTGCTAGCATGCCTGGATCAACAATAGTACGATAATATGTGATTAAATCGACATAGAAACTAAAATTCTCAGGGTTCTCCATATGGCCTTTCTCCTTTTTTTTACCTCTTTTGCTATTTTCCTTCCATGTTCTTCTTGACTGAGAGGATGCAGAATACATCAAAAGCAAATTGATAAATGGCAAGAGGAGATACAGTTACTTCGCACAGTTGACACAATGAACGAAGATATTAGTGCTCGTCTTCATGATGCTCAATACCTCCTTCATGCTGTGCAGATGGACTCTTAGTGTCACTGTGCAAGAGTTGCAATACTCAATTACGTGCAAAACTATAACTCCTAATGATCTTCCAACGTTGCAAATTTGCATGCATCATGGATCTGAGATAGTGAAGGTAGAAAATCTGGTATACTGAGCACATCCAGCTCAGAATTCTCCGCTGAGATATGAACATCGCATCCCTTTTAATTGTCCTATGAACATTGGATACCTTTTAATTGGGCATGGAAAATTTGTAGAAAGTAGCCCAGTTTATATTCTCTTTTCATCACAATAACATTCTAGTAGAGTTTCTGGTCTACAGTTCATTCAGGAACATACAGATTGTATAAACCAAAAAGATGCAGTTTTCCATTGACTTGGTGTTCATTCCATTCAAAATCTTGCCTATATTAACTTAAAGTAACCAAATTCAAGTTTTCACCTCCACATAAAAACCAAAGCATTTCTTACTCAAAACTGTTATGCTGCAACTTGTTTTTCCCTGAAAGGAGCTAGCTATACAGGCAAGTGATTTACTTTTGAAAATCTTAGTCGCAAACCTTACATGTTGTCTTTAATAATAATATATATCCATTTGAAGGTTTGAAATCTTCAAATCATTTAAAGCATCATGGCTGCTTATCATTTTACTATAAGAGTACTGGTTAAAGCATAGTTGTTATTCCTAAGACAGCAATGAAATTGTGGATGGGTCCATCTCATTAATAATGAATCATAGCATTATATTTGGATAAAGTATTGTTTTATTCCTATAAAACTTTGAATTATAAATCGAAGTTTGGTTAACTAATGAAAAATAAAACACTATATATAACTAATAATAGAAAACATTTATATTGAAATATAATAATGTTTTTAAATTTGTTTAAACATTTATTTGATTTTAAATATTAATAATAGTATTTGTCATTAAGATTATATTAAATTTTTTAGGAAATATATTTTCAATCATGGTATATCAATACTAAAAAATATATTTAGAATTTGTTAGTTTATACATATAAATTCTTTTTTTATAAGAAAAACAATTTCAATAAGATGTGGTTTAAAATATGATATTTTTAGTCTAAGAAAAGAGGGTAATATCATTTTTATGAGATTGTAATGATAAAACAACAACTAACCAAACTAGAATTGTAAGTGACTTCTCCAACCCTAACTTTATAGGGTGTTTGAGTTCATTCTCAACTTATGAGTCTTGTATTCTCAACTCATGAGTCTTGTAGATTACCTTAAATCTAAGAATCCTTATACAACTAAATATGATCATAAACACCTCAACTCTAAAAATCCTTATACAACTAAATATGATCATAGACACCCCAACTCTAAACGTCATCATGCATAATAAACCTATTAAAAAAAAGTCAAATAATGAAAAGACTTATCTTCTAAAAAATAAAGTTGATCTTTTTATAAATGGTTTAAAACATGATTAAAACCCATGTTAAATAAAGACAATATTGAAGTCCTCTATCATAGTTTTACAATAACACTCTCAATTTGTATAAATAAATACTTTTTCAAAATTTAGTGTAAAAAGGAAAATAAAATGGCCAAGCCTCACTGTGATAAAGAGTGTAAAATTGTTAGAAAATCCATCAAGGAAAAACTAGCAAAATTAGCAAAACTTAGAGTCGCGCCTCTATCTTTCTCAATGTGTTTTCTTAACCATTCACATTACAATATTTAGGTATTCTGCATCATGCAAAACCCTAATATGTTAACCTGGATTAGATTGAGACTCCAATCCCTTAATTGGGATTAATTGCATATTTTATGGAGGTGGATTGTAAGATGACACAACCTACATGTAAAGAATATAACACATACCCAACACCCTATGGTGCCTCAAGTCCCCAACTTGACTTCATATGGGACACCCAGTCCTTATGAGCCATGACCCTACAAAACCCATACTTTCCATTTTCCAAACCTCCTGGTTCTCACCCTACAACACATGTTGCGGTAAATTTGTTGAACCTTCTACCATTCAAAAGGTTGAACTGTTTGAACTGTTGAATGTAGAAACGCCCCTTAATCCACCAAATCAAAGGAAGAAGAAAGGAAAAAACAAATAGCAAAACCAAACTCCAAGACAAGAGGGTACTCCCCCTAACCAACCAAATCGTAATGACGATAACCAAAACTAGAAAACCGGTACTAACAACCCACCAAAGTAAGGAAAGAACAATAATATTTCGACTAACTTTTCTTAAGCCATGTGTGGTGAGCACGACCATTACACCTATCATTGTCCATTGATCCTAAAGTTTCAACAATGTTGGAGACCAAGAAACAAACCAGTGAACCACCCCCCCAAGGGAATAACGTCATCCCCCCAAAAAAGTTATGTTACAACACCCCTTCTCCAATCAAGGATTTGTTTCTCACCAGCAAGAGGCTCGAGCACCAACTGAACCTCCCCCAGCAAGAGAGGGATCACACTAGAATATCTACATGAATTATGTGAACACTCACCTTCAGACCTGCAACCGAGCCTACACCCTAGACAACTTGTCTATGTGAGTTGAAGATGCCACAACTTCCACTAGCAGTTATTTACAAATTCCACGTTCAAGTGGTGACCCTATCCCAAGGATACCAAATACACCTCTATGCTGTATCGTTCACAATCCTCATATGAGAGGCACACAATTACAGCATTGTCGGCGATCTGACCCAGTCCCCTGCCTCTATGTCTACACTCGAGGTTCTCTAGTCCTACCCTTCTAAAAACAAGGGTAGGATGATAGGTAATTGGAAGGCAATTTATGATGCAGGGGACTAGGTCAGGGGACTGGGTGCATCCACTTGTGTCATGTCCACAAATTTTTGGAAATGACTTGGATCCCTAAACATTGTTCCTCTTGCTATCACCTTGCGGCCCTACAATGATTATTTGTCACAACCACAAGGCCTCTACCAAAACATCCATATTGAACTAGGGGGGAAAAATTGTCATGTTCGATGTTGAAGTCATTAACGCATAATTAGACTATAACATCCTCTTTGGATGTAGTTACATGTACACCATGAAGGTGGTGGCCTCCTCAGTTTTTCACGTCATGATGTTCCCCCATAATGGGAAAGTGGTTACCCTTGACTAGCTTATATACTACAAAAAGCACCCCATTTCCAACCCAGATAACATTTTTCCTATTGTTATCACTGAGTATCTCACATCTCTCAAAAAGATAGGACTGGGAGTCTATAAAGATTCCTCCATGTTGGGGGCATATGTTGGACCTCCACCAATTATACCATTGGTCATGGACAACCTCATATGCACCATATTCTCCTCTACAAATCAACTACCATTATATCCTTCCACCTCTACATCCTCAACAATTACTTAGAGTTGCGTTGAAGGGAACACCATCTCACCCCCTCCTTTAGTGGCACCAGTTGTTGAAGTATCATTCACCCCCCCACCAAGCATACAAGGAATGTTATTCATGGCCACCCTCACTTTACCTAGACTCAATATAAGGATCCTTGTATGGTATTTAAAAACCCCATACGCAGAAGTAACCCTGATATCATATGCACATATCAACTTTATGCCAATTGCTCCAGTTGATGCCTCGCCCTCTAAGATCCCATGGTCGATAACACTAACCACAATGCAACCATTGGTCACAATCAGTTCCATGGTTGGGGCCATTAATCCCTAAGTAATGAAAGTCATAGCCTTCCTCGTTAAGCCACCTACACAAGTTCCCCCGCCATGTGCCTTGTGCGATAAAATAGGTCAACCCACTAACCTATGCCCAATGTTGCATGAGCTTAGGAACTTTCTATCCACACCTACAAGCACGCCCCTCGTCTCAAACTAATCAACAGTGGGAATACTCTCTACTCCAAAAGTAGATCCTCTCAAACTAAAGAATAAATCACTACGCATGAATCATTTATGCATTATTTGTTCTCAGTTTGGTCATTACACTCATAATTGTTTGAATCCCTCGATTCTAAACTACTCTCGCTACTATTTGTCACACCCAGATAGCTCCCCTTATGTCTGTCACCATTACCTTCCTTTTGACATATAAGGATTCTGTTTCCTCCCCCCAGTGTTTAGTATGTAGAAATAATTTGCATATGTTACCTCTGGACATGAGCACGGTTCATCCTACCAGAACCATCTAATCACTCGCTCACATGTTGAGTATTAGATGACCCGCTTGCCCATGTCAACAATGTGGGTTAATGACACATTACTCATTTGGATGCCCCATATTCAACGAAGAACGAGTGACACACCTTGAGAAATTAAGGCAACTGCACAACATAACTTCCACCTAGTTACCCTTCAAGTCCTGCCTCGGGAGGATATTTTTCCTACATTTCCCTATGCAATTGGACATGTTGACATGTTTTATGTATCATCATCCATATATTCTACAATCGATGACCAACCATCATCATTAATTGGAGTCATCACTGGTAAATCACCAGTAAATGTCCCGGTGTCAAACCTTTGGCCTCAACATCCATCATCAAACACGATCATTGAATCCACGAGATCAAATAGTGTGAAAGAAAAGGCGCGTTTGCACCATGTCACCATTTCAAATTATGATATTCTGAATCCCCCTACATTTAGACCCAATATTCCAAATAACTTCCTCGGTCACCTTTTTCACTTAAATGATGACATATTGGAAGCCATAACTGCCCCTGAGACATTGTAGGACTACTTGCATCATTTCTCCTAATTCTTGCCTCATAACGCATTCACTACCAAGACGACTCATCAATACACCATTGAAGCCAAGGATTTTATCCTTCGTTACCACATTGATTGGTTCAAAATCTTATCCCTAGCCCTAATTCATTCAAGGAAGGAAACATGGCCAACATTTCACCTACCATTAAGTTGGATATTTTCGTCACTCCCGTCATCATCGAAAACGTCTCGCTTGGAGCCTCTTGTTCCCAACAAGAAGTCATCAACTATAAAGAATTGTTCCGAGAATTTAGAGATATTTTCCCCTAGTCATACTCTGAAATGCCAAAAACAACATTCAATACACCCCGCCAAAGCACCTGCTATCAAAGTAGAAATCGAGAAACTCCCTCAAGCAAGGTTCATCTATCATGTTTCCTACACATCTTGGGTGTCCATTCTCATCCTCGTTAACAAGAAATAGGGAACTATTGGGATATGCACCAATTCTAGAGACCTGAATCAGACTTGTATCAAAGACAACTTTCCAACCCCCTTTATCGGCCAAGTTGTCGATGCTTGTGCCTGACATGAAGTCCTATCTTTCATGGACGTATTTTCTGGATACAATCAGATACAAATCCACCAGCATGATCGGTACAAAACATATTTTTCCAAAAATTATACAAAGATCGGCATTGACATTACCAAGGAAGATATGGAATAATAATCAATATTAATGGAAGAAGGCATCAAAAAACCATGCTTCGACAATATATGATCAAATGCCAGTGACTACAATAAATTGGAGAAATCACAACAACAACACATGGAATTAAAGGAAAAAAATAATGCAATAGATAATTATAAATTATTAGTGCAAAAATAATTGCATTTAGATGGACAGATCATCATTAGTGGCATTAAGAGAGTAGGACTATATAGGTAACCCTATTATTTGGTTTCAGTGCATTGAAAACTCATTACTCCAAAACTTTCGGAGGAGAAATTGTTTTGAATGAGGTTACTACCATATGCTCCTGGGGGCTTATATGGGGTTAAATGTATGAAATAGGGTCAAATAAATTTTTTCCCAGTGAAATAAAACCAAAAAAAATATATGGGCTCGTGGTTCCATTCAATTACTAAATATTTGAAGAAGGGAGAGAAGAAAAAGGGAAAAAAAATCTCTAATTCGAGACCCTAAAGTGGAAGGTAAAAAAGAAAAGAAATATATATATATATATAACCAACACATGGTTTTATAAAACCAACACATGGTTTTAATCTCTCCCATCTTCCATTCTTACTCATCTCCATACTCCCATTCACGATTCCTTAGGTTCAAAAACCCTAATTTCACTCAATCTTAACCAAAAAATATTATAGTATTATTATTATTATTATTATTAATTATTACAATAATATTTAAAACCCCCAATTCCCCTACCATATAAACAAATAGAAATATTACAAATAATAATATTATTATTATTGATAATGATTATTATTTTTTATAATAATGATTATGTTAAATTTTTAAAAAAATCAATGGAACAATATAGTAATAATAATATTATTTAAATTATTGTTATCATTATAATTATTATTTTTAATAATTAAAATCCCTAAAACCATTCCCTAAAATCCTTCACCATTTCCTTATTACCTTGCCTTCACAATGCAGAGGAATTTACATGCCTAAAAACAAATGGAGAGAATTTATTGTCACAAATCAAGAAACTAAAGGATACAAGGCAGGACATTCATAGACTCAAACATGACAATCAAGAGCTTCAAAATAAATTATCAAAAAATGATGAAGAATGTTCCATGTTGAAGGACCTTAACCAAAAATTGTTAGAACAAATCAAACTTTTAAGAGAAGAAAAATCAAGGAATTGTGACTTACAAGTCAAGGATCAAGTTTCGATTCATCAAGATGTCGCAATTCAATGTGATCGCGAATCTCAAAAGAAGCAAGTTCAAAAGAAAGATATTGACAAATTCTTATCAGATAAAGACAAAGAGATTAATCGTTTAAAGAATCACAGCCAAATTCTGCTCATGGAAATAAAGAAACTAAAATGTAAGGATATAAAAATATTTAAGGTCGACAAGGAGACCTTAACCAATCTAGTGGAATCACGGAAGTTCTCAGAAGTTGAATTTGTAGATAAAGTAACCTTAATAGAAGAACTCAAAACTCAAAATCAAAGTGACGTTACAAAGGAAGTTTCATTAGTGAATGAGCATCAAGAAATTAAGTTGAATCAAAGCGACATTACAAAGGAAGTTTCATTAGTGAATGAACATCCAGAAATCAAGTTGAATGCATAGTTAAGAGACATGTTGGCATCATCAAAATTGAAGCCACAATTAAGAAACATGTCAACATCATCAAATTTAGTTACGTCACTCACTTCTAGTGAAGACATCGTCTCGCCAAACAATACAAGAATGTCAAATTTCAAGATGACAACTCAAGTTCATCATGGATAGTTTAAACCAAAGTTCATGAAGAATCAATGTACCAGGATATCACATCAGCCTCCTAATTACAAAAAATGGAATACACAAGAATCAACATATTGTTCTGACATATCGTAACAATCGAACATCTATATAACTCAAGGAAGATCAAATCCATATTGTTATCATCAGAAAGTTCCAGATAGAATCCATTTAGGATGGATTGATTCTTTTTCAATGCACTAGTATTGTTCTAGGATTCAAGCATCATATCTACACAAGTCTTCAACCATATTGCGTAATTGATAGTTATAGAAGACGCTTTGAGGGAAAAGCATTTTGAAAGAGGGAAGACTTGTAATATACCTAAAATATATTACATCTATATAATAATATTTAAATATTTAAATTATAAAATTAGTAATTTAGGATAATATTGCATATTTACGATTGTAATTAATGATAGTTGTACCTTTTCCCAATGGTCATGACTTATCATCTTTTACGTGTAACTATATACACATCCATTGTATCACAAGACATGAATTATTAAAAAATAATAAATATTTATTCCTTAAGGAATTATATGGATTTATCATTGCTCTAATGGATTCTAGTGTGAAGTAACCCATTGGATTCACTTCATTCCAGTATGAAGTAACCCATTGGATTCACTTCATTCCAGTATGAAGTAACCCATTGGGTTCACTTTAGTTTATAATTCGAGATTATATTCATTTCTTTTGCGTGTTGGATTTTTTTATTGATGCATGGGGCATTTTTAGTATTGCATGGACATTTTTATTGATGCCTGGGGCATCTTGAATAATGTTTGGTTGTTTTCATTGATCTATGGATGTTTTTAATGATGCTTCTGGTGTTTTTAGTAATGCCTGGACATTTTGAGTAATGCGTGGATGTTTTCAATAATGCTTGAACATTTTCAATGATGCCTGAGTGTTTTTATTGATCTCTGGGGCGTTTTCAGTCATGTATGGATGTTTCCATTGATGCCTGGAGCACTTTTATTGATGTTGGATTTTTTCTCTTTCACCAACAACCATACAACCCCACATTTTTGGGCAGTGAATTGATTCCATAGAGTTTGCATCTTTTGTTGGGCATGTAAGCTAGGTTGAGCATGGCTAGTTGGACAGAGAAAATTTCTTGGTGGTTGTATGGAGTGAAATTTCCTTCTCCGTTACTTTTAATGTTTATATTTCCATGGTTCTTTAATTGAAGACATGCATGAGTGATGCCCAGTGTTTGAAGAGTTTCTCATTGGCTAATATGAAGAACCGTTCAATGGCCAATGTAAGAGTTTCCGTGCAAATGTATAACTAAGCAAGTAAATTATTGTTGGAATCATTGTTCATTCATAACAATAGTAGCAATATTACTTTTGTGAGAATCCTAAGCTTCTTTCAAAGGTTCCAAAGGAGAAGGAGCAAGATTCTCCATACTGAGGATTTGCAGCTTGTACTCAAAACATCTTGAACAATAGAGGCTTGATAGCCACCCTAGGATCTATAACACTCAATGAAAATTTCTTGTTGTGTGTACATTACAGTGAGACTTGAGGCCTTACGACCTCAACCAGAGGGCCAAGATCTATGTCTAAGACTAAGAATAATTTTTCCACACATGGTTTATGTTGGTGAGTTGAGTGTGCTATAATTCCCTCGATTACATGTCAGTTGGATTTCATAAATATAATTCATTACCCATTACAAGTGTTATTCAATTTAGGTTGCAAAACAAGAATTTTTCCTTATTTTGTGCAACTAACTATGGATTCATGTGGTATAGATGAAGTATCCATGTATCGCACTATCTTCTTGTTACTTTGTGTGCTTATCCAAAAATAAAGAGACCAACAATCCTCAACCACACTATTGACTTTCCCTTGAGAAAAATATGTTTCTTTGCTTTACTCTAATCTTATGACTATCGTTTAAATGAAAGGACCAACTCTAGTACGAAAACTAAAGCATGATCTCTAAAATGATTGAACACATCCAACTTATTAGTCTGATTTCTCAAAACAATGAAAGCCCTAACCATGAAGGATTTCCCCTTATCACTATATGCCTTAGAGGGTTGCATCTATAGAAAAAAATTCCACTTTGAATTTATAGATAAGTCTACTTGTTACAACTCTATATAGGGAGTATGGACGACAAGTCCAAAAGTCTTATAGGATACTCTCATTAGCCATCACAACACAATGTAGAGTGGAGAGATAATCATCTACAACCTATATCTCGTTAAATTTTTCCACCCTATCCAAAGGATTGGTGAGCACGTGGGATTTAGTGAATATGTTGAATATTTTCCCTTAATTCTTCAATTTCCCATTCTACTACTGGAAGAGCCCCATCTAATACTAAACAATACCATGGAGGTTTTGGATTTATTATATAGTTTTATTTAGGTGTGCATGCACAATCTATCCTTCCATATCAAGGGGAGGTACCTTGTGCATGAGCGTCTATAAGTGCTGGTCCTTTTGGCTCTACCAAGTCTCCAAATCTACTTGCAGATCCAATTTTCATTTCCACAATTGCCTCCAAAAATAAAAATAAAAATAAAACTATATATATTATTATAGGTAGTGGACAAGTCATTACAAAATATTCTAATTCTAGGCCCACATACTTCAAGTTATTCCAAGGTCTCTCTAGGTTAACCCGCACCATCTCCAACTCTTACTCCACTTGCTACCTAGATTGTAGTGGAAAATATTGATATGAAGTAGCCTCAACAAAATAAATGAAAAATTACTAATGGGCCTATTGAACATCCTCATGACTTTCGTAAGCCTAAAGAAATATCTTCACAACTTCTTATATGGTCAAGTGAACCATTCTCAATAGATCATAAGCACACCAACTCTATATATTGATTGATTGTCCTCATGCACAAGAGTGAGGACCCTCAGGTGGGAACCAATTAAATAGTGACCCGTAAGCAATAGATTCTTCGAACCACAAGGTCATATATGCATATAAATGCTAGTGAGATCGCAATTGTTGGAAGGTTTGGAGGACCTGCACCTACATGGTGTCAGTGTAAAAGGGTGTAACATCAATATAGACTCACAACATGGATTAACAATATATAGGGTCTTGGGATAGTGGGTCAAGTTGTGCCATGTCATTAACTAAACCAAAAGGGATAGCAGGTTTGGAATGATCATCGGCATACTCTCTCAAGTAGGAGAAACCATCCCTTGTAGTTCATATTCATTTTCTTCCATCATTATGTCCTCCTATTGTAGTGCATCATTTAGGAAATTATTCAAACCCAAGGAATGGTGGTCTAGATCCTCACCATTGTCATAACTAGCCATTCCACAACTTGCATGTAAACCTCCATTACTTACTGGTGCACACTACTGCTAATATTCCTATGTTGTATCTGCTACTATTATGGATGGTTGTGCTTTCTACTAAGGGTTGGATGCGACCATAGTGTTCTAAAATTCATGTTCATTGAGGATGCCCAAAATTCTAGCAAGTGAAACTAGAGTATCGTCTTAATCTAGATCACACAATTGGAAAGTGCCTCCTCCTCAATATCTTGGAAGGATTTTGGATTCTCCTCTACAGAAGACAAACCTTGTTGATTTGCAATACTTTCCAAATACATGTATAAAATATTACCCATAGCTGCATCCAATCAACTAGAATGTTGAACAACGGAACTTATCATAATGGTGGCACATGCAAGATAAATGCTTAAATTCATGATAGCTATTTTTATTGGTGAATAGAAGGGAACTCTTATAGGGGTTATAACCCTAAAAAATCTCTAAACAACCCCCAAGAAATACTTTAAATCATGCCCAAAAAAAGTACCATCATTTGGAATATGGATCCTCGGTAGTAAAGGTAAGGAACTCTAGGGGGCTTCCCACAACTCTGAAGTATCATTGGTTGCAGGTGTACTACAAGCACTAGGGTGTGGGAGAACCAATATAGTTTATGGTAATCAGATGATGATATTCAAGTAGGTACTAAGTGCCACCTATTTCAGGTGGCCTCAAATGTCCTTGATTGTAGTGTGGTGCTAATTCTCATTGCAGTCGAATGGGGGGAATTTTAGGATCAAGACATTTATCATCTCCTACTTCTTTGAGATGGTGTTGATGATGTGGCACCATGTCACAATCCAAGATGCAAGACTTGTGGAGCCCAATATGCAATCATGGGGAGATATGATACTAAAGGGAAGAAGCAATGTTGAAGGAAACATCTATCATCATGATGTCTTGGTGACAACTCCCTATAAACATTGAGGACTACACCTATGTGGGTATTGATTACCAAGACGACCCAAAGTTATGTTAACCACCAAGCCAAGCATGGGGACCTAAGGGTACATATGAGTTTGATTATTCATTTTTAAAGTTAATGTTACATATTAGCATAGATAGTAGCTAGATTTTATTATGTGATACATGGTACTGATTATTCTCTTCTCATGTTTGTGCATATGTTGGACAAGTCCCACCACAGGGGCACAAGATATTAAGAGGGAGGATCGAGGCAGAAAATCCTCACCCTCAAAGCATAGAGACGATGATGAGGCTCCAAGGCTATCCTAGAGTGGCCTCACCAAGACATAAATCAACTACTGGATGGGGTCACGGATGAGGGCTGGCAGCACTTGGATGAGGAGTTGATCATGTTTTGCTTCTAAGCACCAATGGAGGTTGGTCGACCATGCAAAGGATATTCATAGCTACCCATACTATCCAAGGCATGATGCAGGGGATTGTCCCTCATATCATTGGCCCTGATAGTGATGAGGATTATGAGGATGATAATTAGTAGATATTCTTAGGGAACTGCCCCCATGCTTAAGCACGGGGGGTTCACTCAGTGAACTTGTTACATAACACGATCGTTCACATGATATTAAAGAATATCCCTAATTTTCTTAAATATTGAAAAATGCCTCCTAAAATTGTATTGTTGATCCCCCCTCCCAATATGCCTTTCCAATTAAGAAAACCCCTAGTTTCATCATATATTGTAGGTATCCATTTTTATCAACCCATTTTTAATACCCCCTTTATATCATATTATCAAGTTGTAACAAAAAAGAGCCCTAACACATCTTAGTATAAGCAAACATGGTGCTAAATAAAATAATAGTATAATGCTAATAACGATCCCACCAAGATTGCAGGGGCGACTGATCAATTTGTATCATTGGATAGTGGAAGACCCAAAGAAATAGTATTGGGGAAGGAAAAATGCGTAAAAGGAAACCCAATCAAGAGATCAACATACCAAAGAATGTAAAAGACTAATAATCCAATAGTTAGTGCAATGCTTATAAAATATGAGAATTGTAGATGTTTCACACCACAACCTGCTAATCTACCAATTTTATATCATATAAATACAAGTATAGCCATAGAGAGCTCATGTTTTCTATATCTTAATAAATTAAACTCCATAAAAATGCAAAATTGAAACCCTTTCGCAGATGGACTCTCCTACCTTCCTATCAAAACAAACATCATTGATGTTTGAATCCAAATGAACATAGAAAAATTCCTCTTATTTTCCAATAACACCATATGATCATGTGCATAGCTTGGATTTGGGTCATTCACAAGATGCAATTAATTGCCTCCACTTCCTCTACATTTATTCTTGCAATAAAGGGAATTAACAACATTTAGTTACCTTTTCTTGGGTTATATCTAGTTTTTTTTATCTTTACAGGAGTAGGAAAAATATCCATTGTTAGGTTTCAAGCATGCAATAGTTATAAAGATACATAGATGGTGAAACTTATATGGTACCATTTCAAGGTAACGATAACACATAGGGTATGTAAATAAGAATTTAGATCTTGACCTATGTTCATGTCAGTTCCAATACAATATTAAGACGAATGTCTTGTATATAGGAATTCAAATTACAATTATTAATGTGCCAGATATAACTCAATCTAACAAATATTCCTAACTGGAAATGTGAAAATGTTAAAGAAGAATACAAAAAGTTGAAAGAAATAATTAGTCAAGAAAGATTGATCTAACGTTTCTTGGTTCCATTGAGCCAAGAAAGATTGATCTCACTTTTCTTGGTTGTTGTGGAGAAAGGTTTGATTGAATCTCAAAACCCACCTAAACCCCAACCTAAAAAATGACGAGTTAGATCTTTTACTCAAATGCCTACAAAAATTACAATACAATTGTTCAACTCCGGAACTCCTGATTAGCTACATATCTTAACTTAAAGATGAAAAAAAATATAAAATCATTTCAAACCAAGCCTAAATAATCTATTAAATGATGATTTCTCAAGGCCAGTAATCCAAAGAGACTTCAATCGATATTATCATTGGTATAGTATTATCAGATTTATGCAAAACTTACAATCATAAGCAATATCAAATAAAATGGAGGGTCCTTAAGTTTTAGGTGGGTATGAATTGAGCCCATGATTTGGAGGTATGAATCCATCCCACGATTTGGAGGTTATTCCTCATCCCATCCAAATAAAATAACTCTCAATATTTATATTACTATGTCAAATTAAAAACCCCTCTTGACACCTTAATACGGGGCAATATATTTTTGAAGTTTTTAAGAGTATTCAAACCCCAAATATGAATGGACGTGATATGATATTGCCTCGCTAGTGAATCCCCCGTGTGCTTAAGCAATGGGATTTTTTGACTATGCATCACATATTTTTTAGACCAAAATATAGGCTCAATGATGTCAAGATTCCTTATTTATTTGATGATGATATATACAGATTTGAGGATGTGATTGTAAATACATGGGCCTTATCTTATGATGCAATGTTATCTTATATGTTTTCTTATGCACACATCGATGGAATTTACGATTATGATTATATATGCATGCATAGTTTATTTCCTTGTTATTGATGAAGGATATGCCAACCCAGAATGTCATTTTCAGCACTACATATGAAACTATTGAGACTCCTCGATATAAGAATGAATGCAATAAATTCAAAGTATCTAACCATTTTTCTAGCTCGCATATATTTTACAAAGAAGCAAGGATCGTGTACCCAATAATAGTTATTCAACTATGTTATAGCCAGTTGAGAATAAAGGAAAATATGAAGGTGACAAATGCGTAGCTAAAGGGAAATGACAAAAAGTTTAATCACAATGTTGTATTATGCCTGGTTATTGTGGAAACACTAACACAGACACTACTAACATGGATGAGGGAGTGTAATAGAGAATATATGGCCTAGTTTCCAACTCAAGATTCAAGGTGTATCTACTTGTGACATTAGTGTAACTAATGTAACAACGAGACGAATGATCCATATGAAAAGGAAAAGAAAACATATCATAAGGCTTATCCGAAGGGGAGGGATATATAACAACTATGGTACAAAATATAAATATGGCAATGGCCTCATGGATATATATTTATATATATAACCCATTACTAGGGTTCTTGGGAGTTGGTCATCTGGACCAACAAGCAGATATGCCCCCTTTCCCAAGTAGTGTTTGATGATGTAAGGGACTTTCCATAGAGACTCTAACTTTCCTCGACCATGTGTGTCACACTACAAGGAAAAGGCCCCTTAGTAGAGGTTATAGTTGATGATCCGCTCAAAAGAGTCCAAATATCCATTTATAGTAGAGGTCACTAGCGGAGGCAAGTGGTCGAAGCTTTTAGGGGAGTATTTTTCCGGTGCGCTTGTTTTAACATGAACGCACCTATTCGTTTCCAATACTGACGCACCAAGAAGCCATATACCATGTTGCATCGCGTCCAAAAAAATCATCAAACGCAAAAAACAAATCTAAATCGGTGAGTTACGTAAACATAAACGCCCCGGTGCATTTCCTTAAACATAAACGCCCAGTGCTATATTTTAGTAAAAATAAATTATTATTTTATTAAAATATCCCTAATAATTTGTTTAGAATCATATACGCAGTTCGTTACCAAATACTAAACACCTAGGTGTGTGTAGTAGAAAAACACATCATATAATCTTTTATTAAAAAAAATATTTTATTAAAAAACATGTTAACTTTTAGGTAAAGACCTCATCTTGGTGCGTTCGTTAACATTAATTTCCCTGGTGCATCTTATCATAATGAACACACCGAGCTATATTTTATTAAAAATAATACAACTATTTTATTAAAAAATCTCGCAAAATTTCACTTAAATCCCGGTGCGTGTAATAGCCTCTAATGCACAACCCATTTTTTTTATTAAAAATATAAAAAAACTATAATTTTATTAACATGCAATTTTTTAAAACCTCATATCGGTGCGCTAGATGATACTAAACGCCCCAATGCGTGAACAACACCCAATGCACCGGCGATTATTTTATTAAAAAATAAAAAAAATTATTATTTCATTATTTCATTTTAAAACCTACTCACACCGGTGCACCTAACTGTTGGGCACACCGAAACGGGGTTTAATAAAAAAAATATTGTGCCGTCAAACTCATTTTTACCCTCGTGAGTGCGTTTGATCCCATATACATCGTTGTTGCACCTCACCCACCTGGACACCCTCCATTCATGGTGCACGTGGACAAATTCCTCACTCCTATTGGCTGCAGACTCTAGTTTGAATTTTGCCAAATGCTGGGAAAAAATTCAAATTTTCCAAACATCGCTAATATGCCTCCCCGATGGGTCATTCAATAGGTAAATTGATTCTTACTTCATAATTTAAATTTTTAGCGGTTTATTTTTTTAAATTGAGCTTCAAATCTTCTTATTTAAAAAAAAATTAAAAAAATTGTGCAATACGTTCTAGCCTTTCGGCTCGCATCACCTAAATGTGCACGCTGTAAAATTTTACAGGGCGCACAATTAGCAGTGCGAGCCGAGCGGCTCGAATGTACCGTTGCATCGTGAAAAAATATTTTAAACATTGAACTACTTATCGGTGCGTTCAGCACTAACGAGCATCGGTAGTCCAGTGCACTTAAGCGTACTGAACACACCGGTTAACAAACCTTTGTAGGTGAAACAATTAAATTATAGAGTACTCCTAGTGCACGTCAAGCACCAGTTTTCGGTGCTCTAACTTGCAGTAGGCGCACCATTGACACGTTATCATAAAAACATTAAATTTTTATAAAGAATGGTGCTTGTAGATCGTGTTAATGCACTGGAAATGGTGCGTTGAATCTATCTAAACGCACGGACATCTAATATTATAAATTATGAACCCCAAAAAGTCATAATTTAACGGTGCTCCTTGGGAACATCAGTGCGATGATACCCAGTGCTCTGACGTGCCCAAGGAGCACCGTTAATAGATTTCCACTAAAACATTAATTTAATAAACAATGGTGCATTCAGGCTATTTAAGCGCATCATTTCCCAGTGCATTGCATGCCCAAGGAGCACCATGAATAGAGCGTATGAAAACATAATTTAATGGTGCTCCTAGTGCACATGAGTGCACCGGGGTTTGGTCTGCTAATGTGCTTTAGGCGCACCGTCAACCACATTTTATAAAACATCCTAGTGCATCTAGTCTTTGGTGCACCGTGTAAATAAATTTTAAATATATAGAATCATAGTAGCGGTGCACATTACATATTTTAGTGCACCATTAATGGTGCAGTTTGCATATAAATGCATCGTTGACGGTGCGGTTTTTGTATAAAAGCACCGAAAGTGGTGCACCAATGTTATTAAGGCGCATCGCTCCTAAAAAATTATTGTTTTGAGAGAAAAATGTAGTATTGGTGTTATTAACTAGGATTTTAATTGAATGAAATATTACATTTTTTTGTATATATATTTATGACACTAATTCATGTTATATGTGAAATAGAGACGTGAGCAGCGACAAGCTGCTCAGCAGGAGTGTGCACAATTTGAACAGTTTTGTTAGAAAAACAGTATCGCAGAACCATAGCATAAAATAAGATGCAAAAATAAAACACATAAACACAATACAAGAGAGACATCAATATACGTGGTTCACCCAATATGGGATACGTCCACAGAGAAATTTCCAGTCCTTTTATTATACCATCCAGCAAATGAAGGGATACAGCCCACAACACATCCGCTGCAACTTCCTCTTCACTCTCTCACAGTCTCTCTCACACAATCACAAAGATCCTTACAACACAATACTACAACACACAATTGTATTACAATGCCTTCTTTTAAAGAGGGATTACCATGGGAAAATACCACGGGATACCCAATACCATGGGTCTGTAAATCACCCATTATTGACCAAGTCATGACTATGAATTTACAACATTTTAAAAGGAATTTAAAAAAAAAAAATCGCTACGGGGGCACTACCCCCAAACCCCTGCCAAGGGGGTCTCCAAAATCAGTCATTTACCCCCCCCCCACCATGGCAACTATAGTGGGGGGGAATCCCCCCCACACCCCCCCCGTCATGGTCTGGGATCCGACATGGCTGAAACATGACCTCTAAATCAGGGAGATCAGGCTCCACAATTCAACATGGTTGGAGAATGGAAAACTAGGGTGAGGGAGAGGGATTTGTACCCTTTCCCCATTACTGGTCATACTAGATATCTCTTGAGGGATGTTGGTCTCCTGAATTTCTATCAAGAGTCTACATCTCTCAAGGGAAACTCTTCATTATTGTGTCAGTTCATCCGATGCTAGGATCATTAGAGGAAGGCATTTTGTGTCGGTCTTGGTCAGTGGTTCCATCCCACTAAGGAGGACATCTATTTCATCACAGGGATATCCTCGAGAGGGGAGGATTTTCCCTAGTTCCCTTATTTCCAAGCTAGTGATGCAATAGAGATTCAGCTAGCTTACTCTCTGAGATATATCAGTGACGAGGTCATCCATCCCTCTGATTTCAAGTGAGTAGTGTGTAATGTCCCTTGTTAGGAATTTTATTAAAATGGCAATTTTTCACTTTTTTTCCTAGTTAGACCTTTGATTAGTTTTCAGCTCTGGGTCCCCAAATTGCTCCAATTGCTACCAAATATTCTGAGAAGGTATATGGATGATTTTATAACATAAATATGTATTTCAGGGATGCTTTGGACCTTTAAAACACTTCTGCAAATCCTCTTTCAATTCTGGCCAATGTAGGGAACTTTACTAGTAATTTCCCTTTGACTAGTATTGGTCTCTATGTCTCAAATTGACTCCAAATGCCTTCAAATATTCAAGGAAGGTGTATGAATGATATTAGGACTTGAATATGATGTTCAGGTATGATATATGACAACCAAAAGACCTCTGCAAACTCTCTTAAGATTATGGACCAAGTATGCAATTTTACTAGTAATTTGGGGTTCAAATCCCCCTGGGGTAAGTACTGAAAATGGCTTTCCAAATGCCTCCAAACCCACTCAAATTTATGAAAAGAGGTAGGGAATGTATTAAGGATGTTATTAAGGTCTAATTTGAACCATTAACTTATTATTATATCTGTTCCAACCCTCTCCCATTCAGCTGCAAAAATCACCAATTCGACCCTTGGGGAAAAGGCACTATTTATTCTCCCAATGCAATTAAACTGAGTAAAAATACTTCAAATGCTCAATTAAAGTACATGAAACTTGTAAAATACATCCATGTCAGTCCATTAATGACAAATTCATCAGATAATCATCCATTCATTCGAAATCATCAGCATTACATTGGTTCACAGCAAGGTAGTGGGGAAATGGCACTATTCTTTCATTAAAAATGAGATTTATACATTTCTACTTAGAATTTGGACCTGAAACTTTCTGGAGATGAAAAAAAGAGTATTTAATTCATATTAAAAAATAAATGGGGCATTAGAAGCTCCCCCAAATAGTACAATAGCTTACCAAAAACGCCCTCCCTCAAGGATCAAGAATATGCCATCAAAACTGGAAATGGTTGAAGGAGTGAGATGCAATAGAATAAACCATGAGCTTCCCTGTAGCTTACACCTACAAATAAAGAATCCATTAAATCTCCAAATGAAATGTCTGAATGGCCTTTCCAATTACCAACTTGGATGGGAATCTTTCACCCTCGAAATTGGCTTAGGCAAGAAACTAGTCATCTACTAGCTCTCCCTCTTCACAAATGCAATTGAAAATTCTAAAAATGATCAAAAGTTGGTTTCATTCTTTTTTATTGACATTTATAAAGTTCTAATGTCCTCCATGGGTCGAATTCCTTCCAAGAGACTCATGCCAACTCAAGTTGGGAAGAGATTCCAAAGGATGCCACTTGTACAACAATTCCTAGTCTCCCACTTCCACCAAATCACATGTGGAAGTATCTTAGCTACCCTAACACCCTTGAGCGACCTCTTGGAGTCTATTTTTATCCCTGACATGTCATATATTTCATATGTCAGCCTTCAGGTCTGATTTGTGGCATAGGTGTCATAACATCTTCATCATTGTTGTCATAGAGCTAGGGAATCTAGCCCAAGTGTCTCACTAGCTCCAAATTGCCTCTTCCTCTTCCTTGGGAGTTACGCTTCCTCTATATTTCGACCTCATTGACTCATACCAAGTATTATTGACCTTATAACTCATCCCAAGAACATTAGGCTTCCCATGGATTCGAAATTGCAAGAAGAGGATGCCATGTGGCACATAAATTCTAGCTTATGTGGGTCCCACTTCCTCCACGTGTCTTCATGATCAAATGCCACTTTGATTTTCACTTGTATATATTTATTTATCTACTTTATTAAATATTTATGCCATCCTAATGTTCCAACATCATTTATTATCCCCATTATTCCAAATCCCAAAGCTTCCACCCCAAACCTAGGAAACTAATAATTTTCCTCCTTGGCAATTATTTGACCTTTAGCATCAATTTGACAAACTCTAATGAATAGGGCCAATTTGATCAGGCCATTGTGACCCAATTCCAAATTTGGGACATGACAAATCCTCCCTTCCCAATATTGCTTGTCCTCAAGCAATTTCAAACATGGGTGTTGAAGAACCTGCTTTCTGTATAATTCTCTGAAGTTGCCATTGAATTTCCCAACCTTGAGTCCTTGAGTTTCCATGAAGATTTTAGAGAGGAACCGCCATGCTTGCTGTTGCACTACTCTGATAAAAGTCACTTTATTAAGTGGGAAATCCATGTCCCATACTTCTTGTTCCCCAGAAAATTTGAAACCAATGAGATAAAAATTATTCCAGGGTCCCATTGCTTGTATTGCACCCCAACAATTAAGAGTCCTCTCCAACCCATACCATCAGATAAGAGGATTCTTGGATCCCATTTTCTTGTATGCATTCTTCCAAACATCATGAGTGCAAAATATATATCATCAAAGTACATAACAACATAAGGAAAATGTACATAAAGGAGGTGCTTCATCAAAGAATCATGAAAGTGCTTATACCTCCAAGCAAGTAGACCACCATTTTCCAAGTGCATACAAGCTTCAAGTGACCAATCAAATCTGATCCAATGACATAGGTGAGGATCCCATGTCCTATAATGCTGCTCCAAAAGGATGTGATATGCATCAAAATATTCAGCCATGTATTCTTTCTTCCAAGAAGTGAATAAAGAATCTCCTCCAAAATCTGAACCAAATAATGAGCAGAAAAAAAAAGGAGACTTCAAATGACTCAACGAAGTCTAACCCATACATCCCTGAATGTGAGAATCATAAAGATATAACAAAGTATGTGGCTGCCAACAAAAATTTTCTTCAATCATAAATCTATTCACCCAAGTGTTGGATGAAGTTCCTCCAACATCAAATGAATCAAGTGTTAAGCAAGAAAAACCATGAGTCTTCAAGTGACTCAAATGCATATCATAGGTGCATCCATGTAGATGTGCATCATCATAAAGTAACAAAGGATGCTGCTGAAAATGTGAATAAGAATGTGCTCCAACCATATCATCATAAAAAGTAAATCTAGGAGTTCCATACTCCTCATGTGGCACCATCAAAAAGAACCCTTTCACCCATACTTCATTGAGACTAATGCTGCAAAACATGTGATTGTAGGATGTAGGAGAATGAACTAACTCACCCAAATGATCAAAAAGTGCAGAAGTTTCATCATGGGAAGGATCCAAATGGGTAGTATCATACAACTCCTTCAAAAGTGTGAAACATTTGTCATAAATTGGTCCCAATGTAGAGGAATCATGCTCTTCTTTAAAAATTGCATAACCTTCATCAAGAGACAATTCAAGTTCCTCTTCCACCACATCAAGTGTTTGGATCTCTTCAAGTTCATATTCAAACACATCAAGCACATTAAATTTTCCACATTTCTCATGATCCACCATGTCATGAGAATCCTCCAAACAATCTACCATTTGACAATCTGAAACATAGGAGGAAAAACAAGTATCTTGCAACTTTTCAAGAAGTTGCTCATTTTGAATTGTGAGCTTATGATTATCCTCATTATTCTTCAAGTATGCATCCTGTAATAATTCATTAAGCTCAAACAAATGGTTTCTACCAAAAAGTAAAGACATGAAATTACCTTTGATGTGGCACATTGCTCTTTGAATCTTCTCCATGTCTTCAAGGAAGGATGTTTCCTCCAATGAAGTAGCTCTTCAACAAGAATTTGACACCAATGCTTGAGTGTCATGGAGAATGTTGAGGGACTCTTGGATCTTCTTTTCATTCATCTTTAAGGACCCTTCAAGAAAATGAGGCTCTTGCAAATGAACCTCCTCATCTTCTTCATTTTTGCTTGGTCCAACTTCATGAAGCTCGAGTGGTGATGGGGAAGTTGATCTTGGTTCTTCTTCAACTGCTACAAGGTCTTCATTATCATGCTTAATGGAACTTGGGCTTGCAGAAACACTTTCAAAAGTTATCTCTATGTCACCAACATAGGGGTGTGAGCACCCATCAGTAGGTACTCCTTCATAGTTTAAGCATCCATCAGTAGATGCTCTTTGGTTCATGTCTAAGCTAGAAGGTGTCTCAAAATGATCTTCCATATTTTCAATAGAATCTTCTTCATGCTCTTGTGATGTCTCTTCATTTTTCTCCTTCAAGCAAGCTGATACATTTTGCCCCTTGTTTTCCTTAGGATCAATATCTTTGGAATCTCTTTTTGAAAATTCCCAAAAGCTCTCCTCAAGTGGGACATTATTTCATGCACACATATATGATACTCACTCCAAGGTTCTTTACAAGAAGGGCATAAACCTTTCTTTACTAACTCCACATCTTCATTTTTGGGCCTATTTTCAAAAATATGTTCAGCATAGTACTCAAAAGACATGGCATTTTGTGTATTTTTGCTAAAAGCAAGATATACTTGATATTTTTGATATTGTTGGGGCAAGGTTTTATATGTTGCTCTCCATCTTTGGAACTCACTCATAGAATTATCCTTGGTTGGTGTGACACACTCATATTCATCAGATTTAAAGTCATAATAATAATCTTCATTTCTCCTGAAATTGTAAGAAGTGTTGCATGATGCAACCTCTTCCTCGTACCATTCACATTCTGCTTCATATTGCTCATAAGCATATGCATATTCCTCATAAGAATTGTACTCATAGGATTCATCATAATAGTAATACATGACTGCCAATTATTATTGAATGTATGTACCTAATCCACAAGTGCAAGGACCATGCTCTAATACCACTGTAATTTCCCTTGTTAGGAATTTTATTAAAATGGCAATTTTTCACTTTTTTTCCTAGTTAGACCTTTGACTAGTTTTGAGCTCTAGGTCCCCAAATTGCTCAAATTGCTCCCAAATATTCTAAGAAGGTATATGGATGATGTTATAACATAAATATGTATTTCAGGGATGCTTTTGGACCTTTAAAACACTCTAGTAATTTCCCTTTGACTCGTATTGGTCTCTATGTCTCAAATTGACTCCAAATGCCTTCAAATCTTCAAGGAAGGTGTATGAATGATATTAGGACTTGAATATGATTTTCAGGGATGATATATGGCCACCAAAAGACCTCTGAAAACTCTCTTAAGATTCTGGACCAAGTATGCAATTTTACTAGTAATTTGGGGTTCAAATCCCCCTGGGGTAAGTACTGAAAATGGCTTCCCAAATGCCTCCAAACCCACTCAAATTTCTGAACAGAGGTAGGGAATGTATTAAGGATGTTATTAAGGTCTAATTTGCACCATTAATTTATTATTATATCTGTTCCAACCCTCTCCCATTCAGTTGCAAAAATCACCAATTCGACCCTTGGGGAAATGGCACTATTTATTCTCCCAATGCAATTAAACTAAGTAAAAATACTTCAAATGCTCAAGTACAGTACATGGAACTTGTAAAATACATCCATGGAATTCCATTAATCACAAATTCATCAGAGAATCATCCATTCATTTGAAATCATCAGCATTACATTGGTTCACAACAAGGTAGTGGGGAAATGGCACTGTTCTTTCATTAAAAATGAGATTTATACATTTCTACTTGGAATTTCGACCTGAAACTTTATGGAGATGAAGAAAAGAGTATTTAATTCATATTAAAAAATAAATGGGGCATTAGAATCTCCCCTAAAGAGTACAATAGCTCACCAAAAACGTCCTCCCTCAAGGATCAAGAATATGCCATCAAAACTGGAAATGGTTGAAGGAATGAGCTGCAATAGAAGAAACCATGATCTGCCCTGTAGTTTACACCTACAAATAAAGACTCCATTAAAGCTCCAAATGAAATTTCTGAATGGCCTTTCCAATTACCAACTTGGATGGGAATCTTTCACCCTCGAAATTGGCTAAGGCAAGAAACTAGTCATCCACTAGCTCTCCCTCTTCACAAATGCAATTACAGATTCTAAAAATGATCAAAATATGGTTTCATTCTTTGTTATTGACATTTATAAAGTTCTAATGTCCTCCATGGGTCGAATTCCTTCCAAGAGACTCATGCCAACTCAAGGTTGGAAGAGATTCCAAAGGACGCCACTTGTACAACAATTCCTAGTCTCCCACTTCCACCAAATCACATGTGGAAGAATCTTAGCTGCCCTAACACCCTTGAGAACCCTCTTGGAGTCTATTTTTAGCCCTGACATGTCATATATGTCATATGTCAACCTTCAGGTCTGATTTGTGTCATAGCATCTTCATCATTGTTGTCATAGAGCTAGGGAATCTAGCCCAAGTGTCTCACTAGCTCCAAATTGCCTCTTCCTCTTCCATGGGAGTTACTCTTCCTCTATATTTCGACCTCATTGACTCATTCCAAGTATTATTGACCTTATAACTCATCCCAAGAATATTAGGCTTCCCATGGATTCGAAATTGCAAGAAGAGGATGCCATGTGGCACATAAATTATAACTTGTGTGGGTCCCACTTCCTCCATGTGTCTTCATGATCAAATGCCACTTTGATTTTCACTTCAATATATTTATTTATCTCCTTTATTAGATATTTATGCCATCCTAATGTTCCAACATCATTTATTATCCCCATTATTCCAAATCCCAAAGCTTCCACCCCAAACCTAGGAAACTAGTAATTTTCCTCCTTGGCAATTATTTGACCTTTAGCATCAGTTTGACAAACTCTAATGAATAGGGCCAATTTGATTAGACCATTGTGACCCAATGCCAAATTTGGGACATGACATAGTGGGAAACTTAGGATCTCTACTTTTGGTTGACAGGAGGTTAGGTTCCTCTCTCTTTTGTTTACGATGCTAGCGCACCCCACCAGTGATGGGTAGTGCAATAGTTTCCCTCTATTGTATTATGTTGACTCTTTAGTGTAGAGACCTAGATGCATTAAGTTGTCTACGATTTTTTTGCGATAATTTTGTTATGATTTGGATAGAAGTTGTGCAGTGATTGATGGAAGGTCCAACTTGCCTTTCTATTTAGAGCATTTTGTCTATCTTTTAATAGGTTTCCGGCCACCAGGCCATCCTTTCAGCATCTCCCTTACAGGCCGATGACAAAGTTGCATATGAACATGTGGGGGAATATGATGCCCAAGAGGGGGGATCCTGACTTATCTGCTAGGATCATGTCAAATGTGCTTGAGATGATAGGAAGTGAGGAGGACAATGCACTAGATATTTTTCCATATCCATATGTGGGCTTGGACTGGAGAGGGTGCCCCGAGATCTTCTTCACACCAAAGGAGCCACCAGATGAGAGAGGTAATATTATCATTATGTTTAAATTATTCTAGTTTCATTGTATTCTCTTCATACTTAATGCAAATGAAATATATTCTAAATATTAAATTGTTTAATGAAATTGTCTAATTATTATACATGTGTACTATCTTTTTTTCAAACATTGGCACATTTGATGGTGAGGTCGGGTCGTCGCCTCTTGTTCAAGAGGATGAGGATATGGAGGATCTCAATCAGGTGGGACCACAGTTGGTTGGTAGACATCCTGGCCACCATCCATGTAGGCTCCGGGATAGGTATCACCAAGATGTGGCAGACAGGTTGGTGACATTATTGGCATATGAGGGGGTTCATCCTGTACGAGTGCACGACATTATTTAACAGTCTCACCTTGTGGATATATGGAGGATTCTTCCTCGTGGGATGAGGTTGTTGATGCAGGATATTATCAATGCATGCATTCAGTTAGCTGCTATGATGGATGACCATCAGCCTCCTCCTCCACCTCCTCCACCTCCACCCCCTCCTCCATCATGTTTTACATCTACTACTCCACCTCCTCCTCCATCAACTTCGTTGAAATATCATCCACATCCTCCTCCTCCAGCTTCTCCTCCATCGGCTCCTCCATCATCTCCTCTACTCCTACTCAACTGACATGTCGGTCCTACTTCATCATCTCCTCTACTCCTGCTCGACTAACCTACCAATCCTACTAGTCGGCTCGACCATCCACCATTTCCTGCTCAAGTAGCCTCTATTGTAGATACGATACTCATAGGGGGTACGATTTAGCTTGATCGGCCTAACTATGTTGCTCTTCGAGCTTGTTTTTTTCTTGGTAGAGGTATTGATGCCTTTAGCTCTATCGATGTAGGTTTTGATGCCTCTGGCTCTATTGGTAGAGGTGTCGATACTGTCTCTGGCTCTATTGGTGGAGGTGATGATGCCTCTAGATCTGGTGGGAGAGATACTGATTATGCCTCTAGTGGAGGTGGATCAGATATGTCATAGCATTTATTAGACTGGAGATATTTATTTGTCATGTATCATCAGTTTGATGTTATATATGTTAATATCTATATATACACTGCATTTTTCATGTTTATGTTGATGTGTATTTATATGTACTTGATGGTGATGTGTATGTTATCTCGAGTTGGATGATGTTTGTTAGATTTGTGTGATGGTTATGCATGTTATAATATAATGTGGCGTGTGTTATGTTAGATGATGGCAATGTAATGTTTAAGATGTTACGCTCATGTTTATGTTTATATATTTATGATGTTATATCGATGATTTTTATGTTTTATGTTAGATGGTGAAAATGATCATGATGATGGTATGATGATGTTTATGTTTTTAAGTTTGTATGATGACATATATTTAAAATTATAAATTAGAATATTCATTAATGTCATGTGATTGATTGATCATGTGTTTAAAATAGTGATTGTTATATGGTGACAATAATAAGGATGGTATGTTTATGTTTATGTCGTGGAAATGATGATGATGGTAAGTTTATTCTTATGCTTATGATTAAGTTTATGATGGTATGATCATGATGTTTATGTTCATGTTTGTTAAGTGTTGAAAATGATGATGATTGCATGCTTATGTAAAAGAATTTTGTATTATTCAAAATGTGGATCTTTAAATCACTAATTATTTTAGTCGACAAAAACAACACAATTTGCATTGTAAATTATGTTACAAAAGAAGATGTTGCATGACTTAACAAGTTTTGAAAGCATTAGAAATTTTTCAAAATGTTAGCATTAGAAATTTTTCAAATTTTTCAAAATTTTAGCATTAGAAACTTTTCAAAATTTTAGCATCCTTTCAACCATTTTTTTCATATTAAATCATTCTTGATTTGAGAATAACTTACATATAGTTAACACTCATAAACATGACATATCAACTAGCACTAGAACACAAGTCAATAGTTTAGACCTCAATTTGTAAAGAAAGTTACTAGTTTTCTAATTTTGGTCAAAATTTTAGAATCCTTTCGACCATTTTTTATATTAAATAATTCCAACCTAAATTTTGTAGACAATTTGAAGTATGGTTTCATATATAGGTTGATATATTCAAATTATGGTTGGTTGTTAGGTCATCATAAATGTGAAAATATGGATTGGAGTAATGGTAACTAAAAATGTGGAAAAATGTTCCAAGTAATTTAATATAGGCTAACAAAATTATTTTTACTTAATATAATTGAATTATAATTATCATTGAATTAAATATGTTTTTGAATTTTATATTGATAATGGATGAAGTTGTGGCAACTCTATGATTTATGAATGTTGTATAATATGTCATAGTATCATGTTTATAATTGTTGTATAGTTTGCACTCATAGTATTATGTTTATGTAATAATATTTTTTTTTTATTTGGTTTTCATATTGTTTTCATATAATTGTATGGATATAATTCTAATTTATTGTAATTAATTTCTTAATAATGTAGTAAAATTTGCCGTAATGTTATACTTATATATATAATAATATTATTAATTTGTTGTAACTTTATGTTGAGCATTACGAAATAATATATAATGATTTTTAATGAGGAAATTAAGTCTTCATCATATAATGTTGTATATAACTTAATTATTCAAATGATAAACATAATTAAATGAATTATTTTTTATAAGTGTAACCAAACATCATAACAAAAAGTCAAGAATTACGTTGTAATATTATTATAATATATAAATATGAACTTCACAAAAAAATGTAAATATCAACATCAATATGACCTATCAATTTATCACTCAAGATTTTTTATTTTTTTGACAATAACTCACTTTACAATGACAAACATCAAATCTCTATTAGGAAGCAAAACAAATACTTAATTAAAAGAACACCCTTTTCTCTCAATTGTAAAGCCAAAAGTTGCATTCTCCAAACTTATTATTATTAATCATGATGTTTATTATATAATATAACATTAGTCCACATTGAAGGAACACATTTTATACCCTCTGAAACATTTAGGTGAAGGAACACTTCACTATAGTGACTTGGCCACGCATTTGGCTCTTTCTTGCTAAAAGTCTAGTTGATTGAATTGAAAGGAAACTTCAAATACATAAGGATTTGATCTGATGGGTCGACAAGCCATCAACAATGAAACTTCAAATACATATAGATCAAATATGCATATCGATATGAACTAAATGGAAAGCAAGAAAGATATTCTCTAACTATGGAAAATATTTCACATCAGATTTGTTGTTAAACAACTCAAATTGTTTAAACACTACATCCAGTAATCAACTTTCCATTTCCACCGTCATAAAATGAAAAATAAACAATATAATTAGACCCTTCTTGATAACAATAACAAAATCATATCTCAATCTGTAAATGATGAAAAAAAAATGTACATATCACTGTTTGTTGTCATCACCCTCATTATATTGCTTGGTTTGCATGATAGCATTGGTGTTCTCATAAACATGTTTAGATCTAGGGTCGTGTCTTAATATGAACCACCAATATCTATCCAACACATTCAGGTGAAAGAACACTTGGTTGCAATATTTTGGGAAAACATAAGGCTCCTTACTTTCATCCCACATCTTTCTAGAGTTGATACATATCATCCCACTTTCACGATCTTCCTTTACATTATTCTTGTCAAATGTGTCCCACCACCCACACCTAAAAATAACACATTGGAAAGATGAGAAGTCCACTTGAATTATCTGTTGTATCTTTCCAACATAACCCAACATCCCTCTTATCAGGTTTCGATTATGGTGGCTAGCATGACTAGATTGGTCGAACTCAACTTCCACTCCACAATCTTGTGTAAAATGTCCACCATCAGCATCCTCAGTGCAAAAATGATGTCCATAAGCCACATAGATGGGAATGAATGCACCTGTAAAAAAGGTTAACAAATGATGGTGTCATATGTCTAATAACCCAACCATTAATTTAATATACATAGAAGTTATAATTCAAAGTTGCATTATAAAGTTAGAAATGTACAAAAATACATTATTACCAAGTTGTTACACCCAATCCCGATGTTTAGCGTATCCTCCTCTTCAGGCGGGTAACGATCGAATGCACCATATTTCTCTCTGACTTGGTCCGCAACCCAAATATCAGGAAAGATCATTGGCATATTTTCTTTTGAATGATCTGGAAAACACATCTTCTGCCATGCAACCACACGAATTATTTTCTGTCAATGTCCCATTTCCTCCTCTTCTCTTCATACAATGCGACCCATGGGTGTGTTTCATCCGCGTTGTAAAGAATGAATTTATTGATGGCATTGATTTATAAATTCGTTGTTGTATTCATGGAAACAAAACCACATTCAGTACGTATGGGATCAAATATATATTTTGAAGTTTGTTGTCAAAAGTTAGTATGTGGAAATGTGAAAATCGAAAGATAAGTAACTTTTTTTTTTCATTTGTGGTAGCTCCCCTTCCCTTTTTTCCTCATCACGTTCATCATCCCAAATGACTGTTCCTGGTGTGTGGTCAATTTTCTTTATGTACTCAATGGCATAATAGAACGACTCATATACTATGTACACCTCTGCCATAGACCCCTCGGGTTTTTCCTTTTGTTGAACAAATACCTTCAATTTTTCATGTACCTCTCCAAGAAGTACATCCAATGACATGATACAACCCCGACTAATTCAACCTCATCGACTAGGTGAATTAGAAGATGAACCTGCAATTCCATGAAACTCGTCAGTAGTTCCTTCTCAAACATACAAATAATCTCAACTATATCTTGGCACCACCATGTAATTCTAGTGATGTAAATCTCCTTCGATGTGATCCATCATGCAAATGCAGACATTTTAGATATGGCACATCGCAGGTCATCGAGAAAGTTGTGGTTCACACACCCACACACCAACAACAGATAATGACACTACAAAGTAAATAGAAAAAATTATTTGCATTAATTTAACTTATGTGATAAAAGATGTAAATAAATTGACATTATACGTACCCCTAGAAGGTTTATATGGTCATGTGATTTCAAATCCGACAATTTTTTGTCTACAGTGAAGCAACGTCGTAGAGTAGGCCCATATAAAGAAGGCACCTTCACACCCAATATAACTTCCTTTGCTAAAGAAATATCATATCTCTTCAAAGGGCCCATGAGACATCCCCTTCTTTAAATGACCAAGAGGCCACCCTCTTCTCTATTTTCTTGTCTTGGCCAATGCTTCCTTTTAGTATTTGAAGAAATTAGATCTCTCATGACTGCCAACGTGTCACTTTTTTTCAATGATATGTGACACCACAAAGAAGATGAAACATTTTTTAATATATGCATGGGATCTAGTAAGTAGGAAATATTAAGATGTTTCCAAATATGGGAGCTCATAAAATATTGATTTCTTTTTCATCCCCGTTACACAGTACCAGTACCAACTCACATTCAGATGTTTGCCCAAGGAGAGGGGTCGCATTTTTTTTTTAGGGCCATGATGGAGGTATTATCAGCACTTTCTGAGAGGCGGTTATGGCTAGACCCTTTGATCCTTCCTTTAGGATTACTATGGCCTAGTGGCATTATTGACTGCCTCATTCTGGGGCTTGTAGCCCTTAGGTTGGTGTCAGGGGCTCCTAGGGGCAGGTCACTGGGTCACATGACCCCCTACTTTTTTTCTACAGTGGAGACAGTATTTCATCTCTGGGGCACTTGCCTCCTCTTTTGGTCACCCTATGCACCCATCCTAGCCCCTTTCCAGCAAAGCACCCTCTCTCCTTGGTTCCTTTCCAGTGATGACATCATCCTTGGTCAACAGGCCCATAGGGTTGTAGAGGGGGGACGTTGAGGGTTTTTCAAACATTTGGGGTTAGATGGGGCATGACAATCCCCCCTGCTCACTCCACCTTTTGGAGTGAAGCCTTTTGTTTCAATTTTACCTATTTTTAGCAGTTTTTTGTCACCTAAGGGGGAAATACCCCAGGCAAACACCTTTTAGACACCTTTTAGATTATTTTATATTATTTCATGTTATATTTTTACATTGACATTATATTTGTCCTGTTGCCTTGGTTATTTTGTAAAAGTGAGTTGAGAAGACTATAAATAAGCCTCCTCACTTCATTTGTAAATCATAACTCATGGGATAAATTACATAATGTTGCTCTTTTACCCTAGATAGTCTCTTGGAAAGTGATGTGCACCTCTTGGAATAGGCTCTTCTTTGGCTTGTGGATGAAATTGGATGCATTTTCTAGGGTTTTTCTCATGCATGGTGGATGCTAGGAATTGTTGGAACAACACAAAGTAAGTCTAGTTTTAGCCTTGATTGGTGAAGGTAGTTGAGTTTCTTGCTTCTTGATGATTGAATGGTGGCCATAGAGCTGCATTTTTTCTGATTATGGCCTTCTTGTCTTCCTTCTATCTTCTTTGCATGGTGGGAAACGCTCCCTAGAGGATATTTTCCCTAGTTTGGCCTTGGATCTCTAATTTTTCCCTAGATTGGGCTCCTATAACGAACCCTAGAAGGTTGTTGTATGAAGCCCTAGTTTAGTAGACAAAAATAATTTACTCCAAGAGGGATGTTGGTCACCTCTCCCCTAGGACTAGGGTTTAGGGTTTCATCCATTAATACCCTCGTTATCAACTTTTATCAATTTTACTTGCATATTCATGTGTAATTTCGCATTTTCATGGCAGAATTAGGGTTAGAATTGTGTGTGCAATTTTATGTCTAAAACCCTAAAAAAAAAATCAAATTTTTGGTCTCCCTAAAATTCCGGCCATCTCCTACAAATTTGGCCTGCTTATTTATCCCTAAGAAACCCTAGGGTGAAATTTGTGGAAGCCCTAAAAACCTAAGAACAATTAAAATTCTAAAAAACCTAAAAATAAAACCCTAAAATCTTCCCAAAACCCACACAACCCTAGATCTACCTTCTCTAACCCTCAACCTCTTCCTCCCTTATCCCTAGGCCTAATGGCCTCCCGTTCTTTCCTCTTCAAAACCCTAGGGCCTTCCTAGAAACCCTCACCTCTCTTTCCCATTACTTTCAAGACCCTCGACCTCTTCCTTTAAGAGCTGGACCCTCCCCTTCAAATCCTGCCCTACCCTCGCCCTTGTTTTTGTAGTCCTTTTCCTTGTTTTTCAGGCCTTGCTGCCCCCTTTTCGGTCCCTTCATCCCCTTGTTTCAGGTCTGCAATAAGGGAAGGCCTATCACATTTCCTGCTGCCCTAAACCTGTCACAACAAAAGCACACAGAAAAATTACATAAAGATTTAACAAATAGTATCTAAGGAACTGTTTAATGAAGGTGGCATGACAGCTTGATTTTGCTACTGATATGAAGGTAAATGGAAAGCTATAGGACTGTCTATTGGTTTGATCAAAGAGTTCGAATTTTTCTTGTTAAATTTGTGTTTCCATTAATAGGATTAATATCTCATATTACTTGGCTTGGTGCAATTATTGGCTTAACCCTTGTATTCACTTGTTTGGTTACACTCATAAATAAGTCCTTAACATTGTCTAGAAGAGATTTACATAAGGGAATGATTTTGTTATTGTATGCATGCTACATAATTCATATATCATACCTCAATAAATTTGCTTAAATTTGCTTCATGATATCTCATTAAATTTGCTTCATGATAGCTTAAATTTGCTTCATTGATAATTCCTTGATTGTCTACTGTTGGCTATCACTGCCATAAATTGATTGTTGATGTTGACCTTACTGTTGAATATCTTTAATTACCATTGTTGCAGCAGTACACTTGCTTCTCTTCTAAATGAGTAATCATATGTCTATGATGATTGTTGCATGAATAATACTTTGCTACTGACAGTGATGTGCTTACTTTGGTTGAACAACATATACAACTTGATAGTTCTATAGTAAGTTTCTCTCCATTCTATACTTGACTCCTCGAAGGCATTGGTCACTAATATTAGTACATAGAAGGATCTAGGGTTTGGTGGCTAAGTGTTTACATGTGTTTTACAAGGGCTACCCCCTTGGAGGTCAAGACTCTCTGAATAGGTTAAAGATTTTTGATCGAGGTGACATTGGGTCACAAGTCCTCGCACATGCTTACTGGGCCATCATGCTAGTTTGCACCTTTCCTCTAGGCCTACGGTTTAGGGTTTCATCCATTAAAACCCTAGTTATCAACTTTTATCAATTTTACTTGCATATTCATGTGTAATTTTGCATTTTCATGGTAGAATTAGGTTTAGAATTAGGTATGCAATTTTATGTCTGAAACCCTAAAAAAATCAATTTTTTGGTCTCCCTAAAATTTCAGACCTCTCTCCTACAAATTCGACCTGCTTATTTATCCCTAAAAACACCTAGGGTGAAATTTGTGGAATCCCTAAAAACCTAAAAACAATTAAAATTCTAAAAAACCTAAAATAAAACCCTAAAATATGCCCAAAACCCTCACCGCCCTAGATCTACCTTCTCTAACTGATCCACATCACGGTTGGCAAGTCATCGATGTTAATGCAACTTCAACAAGTTTTAACTTTGACACGACTTCAACTTGACAGGTTATCTCCGATAGGTTTCGAATTTGACACAACTCCGACGAGTCTCGACTTCGACATACTGCAACACACTCTGTACCTTCGACATGTTCAACAACCTCATAGTTCGCGACATCAACAAGCAGCGTCAACACGACCAGCGACTGTCAAACTTCGACAGACTGTCTCTTTGTATTCTAGTCAACTGTAATGGTTGAACTGTTGAACCATTCTAATTTCTTCTTTGCAACTGAACGTAACGGGAAGGCACCCAAGCATCTCAGAAATCTATATAAGCATGTATAATATTGTAACATACGATCAAGGATTTACCTTCTTACATCTAATTGAAGTTCAGTTCACATTCCTACATATTGTCTGTACGTATTTGTGTTTATCTATGTAGTGTAATCCTGCTTTGCTCATTCTGCTTTTTCTTAATTGCTTCCTCCATAACAGAGCCAAATCATTCAGTAGAATTGTTGTCCCCCTCGTGCTTCCTGGACACAACCTGGATCACTAACCCTCGACCTCTTCCTCCCTTATCCCTAGGACTCACAGCATGTTGTTCTTTCCTCTTAAAAACACTAGGGCCTTCCCTACCAACCCTCACCCCTCTTTCCCATTGCTTTCAAGACCGTCGACCTCCTCCTTTAAGAGCTCGGCCCTCCCCTTGCATGCCTATCCTTTCATATCCTAAAACTTGGTTACCTTCCCTTCCCCTTCGACTACCTTTTCCAAGCTCCTGCCAACCCTTTCCCTTCACCTTTCAATCCTCCTTTACCTCAATCGCAGGTCTGTCTTCAAGGCTTCCTATTACATTTTTGGTGTTTCCACAAAAACACATAAACAAACAACAAAGGTTATCAAATACTAGACCAATTTTTATGAAGGAAAATACCAAATTATTGTTGGATAAAGGTCTGCTATATTAGACATATATTGCTATTGTTTAGAAGGATAAACTAAATGCTAAAGGACTGTATTTCTTCATCATAATTACAGTGCTACTAAGATCTACAGGACTGCTCCTAATTAGGACTGATATCATCCATTGATTAAACATTATGTATTTATTGTGGCAATATTATTAATGACACTTTAATGGTGAATACATATAGCTCATTGTCGGATTGGTCCATGGTATTTAACTGATTGGTCATAAGTTATGCTACTACATTGATGCACTATTTCAAATACTGTCATATAAACTAGATGTTGATACAAGTTGTTATAGAATACTGAAGTGGTTGTTAATGTTAAGGTTGTCTTTATTATATCAGTTGCACCAGTACTCATACAATTTGCCTTTTTCTTTAATGAATGATTACATGCCTAATGCAATTGTTTGGTCGAGGAATTTTGCTATAACTATTTACTTTGGTTTGAATAACACTTACACCATCTATATTTCTTAGTATGCTTTCTTCGTTCTTTAGTTGACTCCATAAAGGAACTGGTCACTAACACAAATTGCATAGGGATATCTAGATTTGGCGGCTAAGTTTTACAGGTGTTTTATAAGGGTTCCCCCCTTGGAGGTAGAGACTCTTCGCAGAGGTTAAAGATTTGTGATCAAGGTGACATTGGGTCACAAGTTTGTGCATGTGATTACTAGGAACAAACCCTGCTACTTTGTCCGATAACATTTTTGGCGTTGTTGTCGGGGATGTTTCAAAGATTGAAGTAGCTTATCCAGAGTCATTTACACCCTTGGAAAAACGACAATTAGGTAAGAACCCAAGGTAAGTCTTGCTCTTTAAGTATATTATTTCACAAGGAATAACCCTGCAAATATTACCTGGAGACTCCATTGGAAATCACTCCTGCCATCAATTAGGTGCGTTCATGTTTAGTAATTTGGTGAGGTTTGTTTAATTCTAACTTGGCAGGTCTCTCCTGGTGAATCCACTGAAGAAAATAAAAGAAGTATTCTACAAGGAATAGGACAACTAAAGAAATAAGATATGGAATCCTTTGATGAACATGGATGTGCCATCCTTGGTTTGACCCACAAGATTTCTCAAATACTCTAGAGAATCCAAATGTTGGGGATAGAGATTCCCTCCTTGTAGTTCCAAAGTTTAAGGCCCTTGAAGAATGGGTTGTAGAACTTGTGCTTACATTCATATAATAACTTAAGGTGTGGGATATCATGGATGAGGAAATTAGAATGAAATTATTGGTAATATCCCTTAACTTCTTGATTAAACATCACGAAGAGAGATGGTATAAGAATCTTCCTCCCAAGGGGATATCTTCATTTTATAAATTGGTTGAAATGATCTACAATGAAGTGGGTCCCTGGATGTGTGAAGAAGTTATTGAATCCCTAGACTCTCTTCCAAGGAAAGAGGAGGTCTAATAGGTCCTTATTGTAGTCGATCATGTCACAGAGGTACCAAAAGACCCGAGAACAGATCTTGCCAAAGAAATTTGAGAGGAATATCAAGATGGTTTGATCAAAGAAACTATTTTTCAAGACCTTGTGGATGTTATTGGACAATCTACTCAAGCGGACGCGAGTCAAATCTCCCTAGTTCAATTTGAATCTAGAACAAATGAGGACAGAATAAAAAGCTACTTTCTTAGATCTAGTTAGAGATCGAGTACTTATACATCTTACCTTCAGATTGCAGATCTTCTTCCTCGTTGTTGCTCCAAGTTCCGCGGTCGTCAGATCTTCAGCTACAAGACCTGCCAAAACATGTGGAAACAATACAAGCAATAAAACATGTATAAACAATAACTGATCTAAGTAAACAGTTAAGGAAGTAAACTACAAACATTACCAACACAATAAAATTTGTGGAAAGAGTTTGTATTACTGTATAAAAGAGAGAAATACAAAGTAGAAAGATGATTACAACCCAAGCCTTAGCACTGCAATCCTCCTCCAACAAGCCAAGCCAATTCCTCCAAAGGAAGTGTGAATATCCATCGCAAGTGAGAATATGACTTCCCCATCGCAACCTGGGTAGAATATGACTTCCCCAGGGTCTTCAAGCCGAACCCGCAATGATACGAATCTATCGATGTGATTTCAATGTTTTGGAGTCGAACATGGTAGAAACCACTTGATTATCGGTCATTGGTGTATACCGTTAACAAGTGCGAGGGAAATCACCATTAATGTCAATGATCCCCAAGGTATCATAGTACATATCACCAAGCATGAATAAATGATTTGAGGTCGAATGCTCGATGAAAAATTTCAATCAAGAGCCAATGATGTAAACTCATGTTGAAAGCGAGGTAACCTTTCATTGAGGCATGCAGGCCCAAGGTACTCGATTGGTTTATAGATTCAATCCTCGGATGATGTGTTGAATTCGACAAGGATGAATTCGTCGAAGGAGGGCCATGATGAATCCCCCATCAATGACACGAAACTCGATAACAGATGTTTGGAGTGGATCGGACGGTAGAGTAATGTGCAAGACTGACTCAAGGTAGACCGACATGGTAGAAGGTGTACTGACTGTAGATGATGAGCGATGGACATCTCTTGAACATGGGCATGGCATGACTTAGTAGTATTGACATGACGAGAACGGTACTGAACCCTAATGCAACTAATAGTGGAGACATTCTTCGGATGACCCAAAGGAGTGACATGACTCATGGAATCAGTATGACTCAAATACAAACGGATGACCCAAGTGGTGTCTGCAAATGCAAATGAGTGCCAAGTTCAAGAGCGACGATGCAGTTCCTGTAAATAAAGTGTAACACAAAATCTTTCCTTTTTCCCCATCATGACTGATGAGTGCCTCACTTGTTTTTTAACGAGCTTGAGGAGGGTAAACAAATGCTCGATATAGCTCATCTCATAGATGAGTCCAATCCCAAACATTTTACGAACCTGGGAAAGGAGGGGTTCGTCCCATGACGAGCCCTTCAATGACAGATTTTAACGAGTCCATAGAAGGAAAACTCGGCGTCATTTCATATTTAGAGAGTCTGAAAAGAACTAAAGGAGACTCCAAAGGTCTGTTTTCGTAAATTTATCCTCTTCGCCCAGAAAAGTGTAAAACAACGCGAGAGAGGACTCTTCCACTCATGATTGGCTGGAGTCTTCCTTTATCGTAAGTAGTGCCCCCTGGTCCGAAAAAGAGGTAAACTATCACCAGGAAGACGATCATTCAAATACTTTTACAAGCATGAACGCATCAAGTTCACTTGGCGATCTTTTCGTATTTCGAGAGCCTGAAAAGAGCTTAAAGAAAAGACTCCGGGGGGTTCCTTTTTTGTGGGAGTTTAACGAGCCCGAAAAAGTGATAAACTATAACTCAATGACTTATTCTCATCATTTTACGAGCACGAGAAAGAACAAATAGTTAGCTCGGCGTCATTAATAATTGAATTTAATGAGAGAAATAATGACAAAAAGATGCTCTATGAGCTGTTCATACCTAAAAATATGCGTAAAAAGACCACAACCGCGAGAAACAGGATCAATGTGGTACTTAACTTCACCTGCAAGCTTCAAAACTAGGTCAAAAGTGATTAACCAGGTATAAATGAATCCAACTATAGCAAAATAACCCACATCAGAATAAATTAAAAAAGGAATATGCTCTTTTCAATATAAATAGGGGTAAATAGTAAAAAGAATTACTATTTGTTTTTTACCAAGTTGGAGAGGTGAAAAGTGCCATTTGGAGCCGTTCTTCTTTTGCTGATTCCAGGAGCTGTGATCCATCATTTCAGGTGTCGTCAGCGACAGGTAACCCTAAACTTGTCTCTTTAACTTTCTAGTGTATTAGAATTTTTTTTTATTTCATTTAGGTAGTTTTTGAGCTCGTTGGGTTGGGGTGTTTGCACTCACGGGCCGACGCAGGTCGCCCTTTCGGGATCTGCGTCGGTGCAGAACCCGAAATGGTGTTCTGCGTCGACGGCACACTGTCCAAAAGGACGTCCTGTGCCAGTGAAAATCGCCAACTCAACCCCAAAACCTACCCAAATGGAAACTCTTTTGATGGTTGGGCACAATGGTTCTTGAGTGGAGAGAATGCGAGCATGAGTTCGATGATGCGCAAGCGGAAAATGATCCGCAATGTGTTGCTGCATTGAGAAACTATGGGCTACTCAAGTATTTTCGAGTGTCGGGGATGAGGTACCAAGTACCTTTGTTGACACACCTGGTCCAATGTTGGGACCCAATACAACAACATTTCCAGATTGGTGAGCACACACTAACCATAGATGTCAAGGAAATCTATTTTTTGACAGGGTTGTCTCGGCGAGGAAACCTTGTGTCCTTGACTGGGTCACAAGGTGGTGATCGCTCAGTAGAGGACATGATCGAGCAGTCGTGTACTCCAGGTATGTCGATGAATGGTGGGAAAATTCTCATCAAGGATGTCCAAGACCGGGCCCTTCGGATGATACTTTTTACCATTGTGCGGGTAGCTAGCAGCCGATCTGCTCATTTGGCGAGCAAATCGCAGATAATGTATGCCGAGGAGTGCATGGCTCCTACTGTGTTCAACTGGTGCGAGGGGCTTCTCACCAGTCTCTGAGATTAGTTGACCAAATGGCAGTGTGGGGCGCTGAAGCAGTTTGGGTACGGTTCGGTGGTGGTGTCCTTCATGTTGGAGTGGGTGCCACACTTGCGCCCTCAGGTGGATCTTGAGGACCGGGATGCATGAGATCCCCATATGACCAGGTGGGCAGAGGTGATGGATCGTCATGGTGGCGGGGGTCCCATCATCATTTTTGGTATAGGGTTCTTCACGTGGTTGCAGGGGCAGATCCTCATGGTGGAGGACTACCCATACCACGGTACAGACTTTCGAGGAGACCCATACTTGGTGCTTCCCGAGGGAGCATAGTGGGATGATATCAATAAGAACAACTGCTTATGTTTTTTTTCGTTTATGCATTTATGAATTTTTTTAGACTAGTGATGACGACTTTTACATGTTTCTTGCAGACATGGGTCCAGGGCGACCACTTGGAGTCTCTCGCCTTGTGCGGTGAGGGGCAGCACCAGAGGTGGGACCTACGGTCTGTGATGCTCTCGAGGAGCTAGAGGAGCTCGAGGAGAACCTCCAGAGGATGACCTTAGACATTCCAGAGCCAGGTGTCCATGACCTACCCCGTCACTATCAGAAGCTGACGGTGGGAATATCAGTACGTTTCGGCACGTTGCTCTGGAAGGTGGCGAGGGCCGTAGTCTACTTCCATGCGTAGCCTGGGGTTGTGCGGCCTAGGGTTTAGGTGCATGTTTTACATATGTATATACTGAAAGCTTATGAGCTTCAGATTTTGTAGATATGACTCTTACTAAAAGCTAGCACGCTTCAAACTTTTGTATCAGCACTACCATTTTTGTATCTCGTACCGATTTATATATATCCAGACACTACTGGCGGTTTTATACATCTTGTGTTCTATTGGTGATTAATGAGATCTTGCTTACTTGTTTGCTTATACAATGGATAATTTACATGTTATGTCTGCTTTTACATTTTATGAATATGTTATGTGTGTGCAATGTACCAATCTAGAATGAAGTTGGCCATCGAGTTAGCAACTATATTCACGTCTCGTGGAATGTGCAGGTATTGAATAGATTCAAAGGACCTTTCCAGAAGACGAACTCGTCGGAAGAGACAAAGAAAATTAGGGTCACGGATAGAGAAGATCCGGTTAAGATGAGAAACCACTAGTTGCGAATCCAGGTGGATGACAATGTGGCTCATACCCAAGGAAAGCGCATCAGCTAGGGTTCCAATCACTGCCTGGTATTCTGCAGCATTGTTGGTTGCGTATCCTATACAACTTCCTCCTGAGCTGATAAGCTCATCGGTGGGAGAATAAAGTACCCAGGCTGTCAAAGCAAGGTTACGGGTATGCCAACAGGTGCATCCGCAAATCCATAGCAAGTTGCCATCTGCACATGCAGACAGAACATGGTATAAGTAGCGAAACAAGATCTAGACACACTAAAACAAA
Source organism: Larix kaempferi (assembly GCA_027924585.1). Classification (NCBI taxonomy): domain Eukaryota; kingdom Viridiplantae; phylum Streptophyta; class Pinopsida; order Pinales; family Pinaceae; genus Larix; species Larix kaempferi. Next base: position 14,084,276 of record BSBM01000510.1, on the reverse strand, counting down.
GCGTCACACCACACAAAACACATGCCATGTACAGTATATACAAAAGTACTCATGCGTAAAATACTTAGGCATAGTACCTCTTCAGGTAGAGCCCATTGTGGGGCTCACCCAAAGATATCCCATCATAATCCTTTAGTTCGTAGGCTCCCTTCTCCAGAATACGTTTCACTATGTATGGTTCGTGCCACGTGGACTTGAACTTACCTGCCCCTAGATTATCGTGTTTTTGGTCATATGTGAGGACCAAATCGCCCTCAGTAAAGACGTGAGGTTTAACTGACCTATCATATTGTTCTTTGATGCGTTTCTTGTGTGCCTCGTTGGCAAGAATAGCATCGAGGTGGGTCTCGTCGAGTTTTGCTAGGTAAAGGAAGCGTTCTTCCTTGGCAGTAGTGTTTGGAAGAAGTTCAAATGCGAGTTTGAGAGATGGAATCTCGCACTCTATAGGTAGGACTGCCTCCAATCCATAAACTAATTGGAATGGTGTAAATCTAGTGGTAGTCTTGACAAAGGTCCATTAAGCCCATAGTGTGGGAAAGAGCATGTTGTGCCAGTTTGACTTGTGTGTACCCACCATGCATTGAATCATGGTTTTCAAGACCTTTTTGATGGCCTCTACTTGTCCATTGGATTGTGGGTAGTAAGGAGTTGAGTTTTCGTGACAAAAACCCAGTCTGGTGCTCAATTCATCTACCATATGGTTTTGGAAGTGAGATCCATGGTCGGTGACTATGGCTTGTGGAATTCCGAACTGTGCAATGACATGATTGAACATGAAGAGTGTAGCGGTTTTTCCGTATTCATTGTACGTAGGCATAGCCTCGGCCCATTTACTAAAATAATCCACAGTTATTATGACGTAACCATGCCCCCAGCTAAGGTAGGATTACAGTGCATGAAATCTATACCCCATTTTGAAAAGGGGATGACGGCAATAACCGGGTGTAGAGGGGATGGGTGGGAGCGCTTTTTCGTTTGAAAATGTTGGCATGGGGGACATTTTTTAACGGCCTCAATGCAATCTTTAAAGATGGATGGCCAATAATATCTGCACGTAGTATCTTCTAGGCTATAACCATCCCAAAGAGATGACCGCCACAAGCCCCAGCGTGACAGTCATTCAAGACGTGTTCAGCCTCCTCGTGTGTGAGACAACGTTGAAGAACAGAATCAATACCACGACGATACAGGGTATCGCTAATGATCAAGTAATACTTGGCGTGGTGACGTACACGACAACGATCATCACGAGACAGTTGGGGGTTGAACTGTTGGGTTTGAAGATATAAGGTAATATCTCCATACCATGGGTCATTCGTGCTGATGAGGAACAACGACTCATTTGGAAGAGAATCGTTGGGCTCATATCCTAAATCAACATGGGGAAGGTCACAAATAAGCTCGACAAACACCAAAGACTTCTTAGACTTGGCCTTCTCGAAGAGGAGATCGAATTCCTGAAGTATCACGATCCAGCGTGAATACTTGCCCCTAAGCACTTGACGTGTCAGAACGTGGTACATGGGGTTCGAGTCAGCTATAATGGTGGTGGTGCAGAGTAGTATATAATGACATAAATTTTGGACAGCAATGACTTCCGCGAGAGCGATTTTCTCGACATGTGAGTAACGCATTTCGGAGTCAATAAGACCCTTACTGAGGTAATAAATCACATGTTGGGCGTTGTTGTCCTCCTAGACCAAGACCATAGCGATCGTGGTGGCAGAAGCGGCAAGATAAAGGATGTAATCCTTGTAGTAATTGGGCGGTTGGAGCACAGGGGCATGGGTAATGGCATGCTTCAGACTGTCGAAGGATTGTTGCTCTTGCTCATCCCATATGAACGGGACGCCCTTATTTAGTAATCGCATGTAGCCCTTTGTCTTCTAAGCGAAATTACAAACAAAACATCGTATGTAAGTTACCTTCCCTTGCAAACTGTGTAGTTCTGTAACATCAGTAGGAGGTGGGAGAGCGACAATGGCCTCCACCTTCAAGGGATTAATACGGATCCCATCTTTTAAAATAATAAAACCTAGGAGGCGTCCGGACTCGACGCAGAAAATACACTTGTGAGGATTCAAACGGATTTTATACCACCTGCATCTAAGGAATACGGTCGTCGGATGATTGATGTGGAACTCATGCTGCTGCGAACGAGTAGGGAGAGCATCAAGATAAGGTTCCAGAAAGTCCTTCACATCATGAAAAGCGTATGACATGGCCCGTTGGAATGTGGCACCATCATTTTTGAGACCAAAAGGGATTTTGCGATAAGTAAACATGCCCCAAGGGCAGATGAAAGTCGTCTTATGTTGGTCGGCCGGGTGGATCTCAATCTGGTTGTAACCAAACAATCCATCCATGAATGAGAAGGTGACACTCCCGGCACAATTGTCTATGATTTGATCGATGAAGTGAGTGGGGTAGTTTTCCTTAGGACAAGCCTTCTTCAGATCCTGATAATCAACACAGACGCGAATGGTGCCCTGCTTCTTAGCCACATGGACGACATTTGAGACCCATTCTGTTAATGGAACATGGTAGATGAAGCCGACCTTCAAGAGTTTTTCAATTTTTGCCTTAATCGCCGCATTTTTTCGAGGGTGTACCAGTCATAACTTTTGACAGATTGGTTTAGCATCGGGATAGGTTTTTATCTCATATGAAACGATATCAGTATCTATCCCGGGCATCTCCTCGTAGGTCCAAGCAAACATGACGCGGAATTGCTTGAATAAGGCCGTAAAAATGGTGATCTCTTTGGGGGAACAGTTCTGGCCTAAACGAATATGTTCCACAACACTAGGGGTAACCGAGATGTCTACCGGAATGGTAGGCTCGATGTTTGCCAAGTTTCCCTCATTGATCATATGACACGTAAGTATAGGTGACTGGGGGTAAGAATAAACATCCGGTGTGAATATGGTGGTGATGTTGTTCTCCACATAATCCAATGGGGGTAGGAAAGACGATCGGTGATGTAGGTATTCCCATGGAGGGTCATCTACACTCATAATCTCCATAATGGACTCGTTAGAGTGAAAATTTTGGAGCCGAGGATCTGGTAAAGATGACGTCCGTTGTAGAGAACAAGGTGTAGAGGCCACAGCCAAGTGGTCCTTTGGTGTTGACTGGATAGCCTCATAAGTGATTTCAGTGGGTGAAAGAGGCAGGTTGTCTCCAATCAAATGCAGGGTAGCTTCGTCGGGTACGAGCTATTGATCGGTGGAGTTGGGGAAAGATGATATCATGTTCACCGTGGCAACATGGTCAGGGGGATCCGGGGTTGGAAAGACACCCATAAGAGAAGAATCTTTTATGAGGCTGACCCCCACACTCTCATACGGCTGCGAAAATTGCCCGAGTAATGGGACGTTATCACCAGGATGAGTAGCGGTGTCCAATGTATAGAAGTCCAATTGGTCGACAGCAACAATTCAGCCCTGGTGGGGGAATTGCATAATGTGGAAGATGGATGATGCGACCGCAGTCATGACATAAAACCAATTACGACCAAGCAAGAGATTATAATCTAAAGGGGATGCGACTACTTCCACATTAATGGTTGCAGTATTACCCCCCAACTCTACTGCCAAGGCTTGTAACAGCCCATGGGGTTGAAATCCACGACCGTCGAATGCTTTCAGGGTAGTGGGAGAACGGTTTAACTCGAGAGAACCAATGGCTCGCCAACATAATATTGACATGACCGAGGTAGAAGCGCCTTCGTCTAGTACAGTACGATGGATCATCTTCCTAGCGATCTTCGTGGCAACTTGGAATGCCAGCTGGTGGGAAAGCCTCAGTTTAAAGTACTCAAGTTGGAACATGATTGTATTCGAGGAATCCGGATCTACCATGCCAATGGTAGCGAGAAGAGTCTTGCGTTGGTTGGTACAATTCTGAAATACCTCTAGCATCGACATGCAACAAGGAGCTTGCGCCAAGTCCTCTACAATGTTGTAGTTATGAGTTGCTCGAGCATTAGGATTGAAAACTGCTTTTCAAATGGTGCTCTTAGGTGGCCATGACATTGATTATAATGATGGCTTCTCAATGGTGAGAGAGGTCGGTGGCACGGTAATATCAGGAATAGAAGTGGAAGCTTTGTCAGTATTACTTCCAATGGGTTCCTTCAGAGGGACTAAGTTGTACGAGCGTGAGTGTGTGTTCAAGTTAACCGTCTCACGATGCATCATGAGAACATGCGCGGTGGAGGATGTGTCTCCATGTGAAGGAGAGGGCTGAGCAATCATTTGTTGGTTCTGAGTGGGGAAGGGATCATTGAGAACTGTGGGAATGGGGTTTCCCTTGAGAAAATTCTTCACTTCGTCTCAGTGGGCACATTCTTTAGAGAAATGGTCACCACCACATAGTAAAAAAGGATACTTCAACTTCCTCTTATGTTTCGTGTCTTCAAGGGTGGTCTTGGGATCCTATTGGTTAGAATATCTCTTGGGTTCACCTTTTTTTTTCTTCTTACCACTGGATTTCTGAGGTGAAGCTGATTGAACAGAATTCACCTCTTCGGTGGAGGCAGGAGTGGGTGACTTGGTGGTGTTGTTGTCTGCCTGTGGTGGGGATGGGGAAGAACCCTGGGGGTTCGACTATCCACCAGTTTGAGTAGAAGGTTGGAAGTTAAGGGAACCAATAATGTCGTCGGCCTGAGGTCCCTTAGGTGGTTTTGCAGGTTCATACGTAGGGTGGGGTGCATCAGGAACAATGTCATACAATGTGCCGAATTGAGAATAGACCAGGTCTAAGTAATGGGCACGGGAAATAGCCTGTTCCTCAGTGACGGCCCCTCCCATGGCCACATATCAAGCTATGACAGGTAAAAGAGACTTCATGAACCAGTCAGCTAAGAGTTGGTCGAGAATAGGAGCCTTAATGACACGTCGTCTCCTCTGCCACTCATGAATATGATCAAAGATATGAGTTGCGGTGTTTTGACGGAGCGAAGTCAAAAGGTTCATACCAGTTTCGTAGCATATGGGTAACTAGAAATGAGTCAAAAAAGACATAGCAAGAGAGCGCAAATCGGGAAAGGAGTGGGGTGGTAATTCGATATACCTCTTGGTAGCTGGGCCGATGAGGGTCCTTTGAAACAACCTTAAACAGATCGATTCGTCCATCAAGGAATTGGATGAGCACCATAGATGGTAGGTCATCACATGGTTCTTCGGGTCCTCACCGGGTTTTCCATCAAATTTGGTAATATCAGAGGGTAACTTGACCAAAATGGGTGGCCAATTATAACCATGGAAGATGGGATCATTGGTGAGACGAGACAGGTCAGGGTGGTCCAAATTAGCCAAAAAGGGTAGTTGTTGGTTCGGTTGCAGATACTGATAGTATTGATATGGCATATACGGACCAGTAGGACCTTGGATCAACTGATTATAAGGTGTTCCCGATGGGAATTGTACATAAGGGGGTGGACCGTAGGTGGGTCCTCCGCCATAATAGGCTGGTCCGCTATCGGGAGGTGGGGGTCCTCCACCACCGGAATAAGTTGGACCTCCAGGTGGAGGTCCTCCGCCGCCACCGGGACATGGGGGTCTGTCACCTCCGCCGCCAGAATAGGGTGGGCCACCGCTACCAGAGTAGGATGGGTCACTGCCTCCACCGCCTCCAGAATAAGGTGGGCCTTCTCCATGAGGTGGGGGTCTGCCACTACCAGAAGGTGGTGGTCCTACGCCACTGCTGGAATAAGGGGGGGCCACCACCTCCATAAGGTGGGGTCCCGCCACTACTAAAAGGTGGTGGTCCTCCACCTCTAGTAGAATAAGGTGGCCCTCCACCACCGGAATGGGGTGGGCCTCCACCTCCTCCAGAAGGTGGAGTTATTCCCCCTCCTGAAGGAGGTGGACCATATGGTGGTGGGGGTGGTGGGGCATGAGGAAAAGTTGGTGGGGGTCCAATTGGTGCAACATTGAAATGTCCCCATGGAGTGTATGAGTTACCGGGATAAGGTATCCTGTGGAGTACATTTCAGGGATTAAGTTGTCCCTACACAGGGTTAAGATAACCTGGATACGTTTGACTCCATGGTGGTTGAGTTGTGTTGGATGGTCCCCCACCATGAGGTAATCCCATGGTGGATCCCACAACAGGTAAAGAAATGTCAAGGGAATGACCAATTGGCAGTACTCCACTCGCATTATGGCTAGAAAACGAAGGTTTCCCCACAGTGACAACGTGTTGACTGCTAGTGGATGGTTGGCTCATAATGGTTTGTTGACTACTTACTATTGGAGGAACACTACGCGTGATAAAACTAGGAGGTAAGGAGTATCCTCCCCGCGATTTTTGAGGTGGGGGAGGGGTGGGTAACGTTCCAATAGTAGTAGTGGGAGGGGTGTTGCACTGTTGTCCTTCAACATTCTGAGTCATTTGAGGTGCATAACGGGTCCCTTGACTGAGAGGTACACTCACAGGAAATGAAGGTTGACCAAGTTCATAAGTGGTCACGTTGTATGTGGGTGTTTCTGGTGAAGTAAGAGATAATGAGCGAATGGGAGTGTATTGAAACATGGGTGTCTTCTGAATGTTTCTTCTCCGTGATAGACTCTATCGATGAATTTCGTCACCACGTTGGCATAGTCCGTCCATGAGTTCATAGAATGGAGCCATACGCTGGACATGGGAAGCCCAGAGAGGGGAAGTCTCAGTGTTTGGATCGACAGCCAAGTAGGCCCATTGTTGGCTGAGAGAGGAGTCCCAAAAGGATGTAGATGGACTGAATGCAATGGATACAAGGTCATCCTGGGATGTATTTAACCATTCTATGGATCCAGGTTCTCCTGGCATCACGCAGTGGAAGGATGTGTCTTGTGAAGTGGAAGGTTCTACCTCTTCAGCCCTTGACGGGTTAGAGGTTGGTGAATCAGGAAGAAACATGTTCACCCCAGACTCCATAGTGGAGTTTTCTACTTCAGGTGACATGACCATGACTTGTGCGTCCATGCTTACCCTCGAAATTACCTCTTGATTAAGGGAGTATTCAGGTGCTAAGTTCAAAATTCTGCGGGACCTTCTCAAAGGTTGTTCAGCCAGAATGACCGAACCAGAATTTCTCCTAAGGGTATACTAAAAAAAAGAAAAGCAGTCCAGAAAAATCTACACAAACTAAGGCCGCAGGAAAACTTATGTGATAGGTGTGGATTCAAAAGTCTAGAACCTCACGAGATTGTCAAGGCTTCGCAACTCGTGATATACTCCAGGGTCCAATAGTTATACTCGGCCCAATTTTTCAAAGCACTAACCAAGGAGGATTAGGACCGTACCCCTGACCATATAATCCGACTACTTGATAGTACGTGCGTAGTAGCTCCCCGAGTGTTGTTCTCGGTGTATTTATCTGTCAAGACGGCCAAATGGTTAGCTCGATTGGTTTCAGGAATCCTAGGAGTGTCTCCTGATATACTCAAGGTACGTGGAAGCTCAAATCTGTGTTAGTGTTGTCTAATGCACAACCGTAAGACGAGCCTTCCTATATACTACCGAGTACGTGAAACACCTTTCGATATACTACCAAGTATGTGAAGTGCCTTTCGATATACCCTAAGGTACTTGAAAGATCCTTCGATATATCGGTTGGTACGTGAAAGAGCTTCGATATACCAATTGGTACGTGGAAGAACTACAGTGCCCCCGAAATGCAGTGCAGGCAAATAACGACAGTTGCCATGTTTTAAGACGCTGGAACACATCTCTAACTTAACACACAAGTTACTAAAAAACATTAGCCTAGTTCTACCGTTAATTTTATCTGGACAGTTAGGTGAATGCATGAGGTGAGTACATAAACGTAAACATAATGCAAACCCTAATTACATGAAAAATGCACTCTTTATTTTGATGAAAGCTATGTACGGGAAGGAGAGATCTTTTTCCAATGGTCTCACAAAACAGTAAATTTCAACAACACTCTCAATCTACCATAGATGATAATGAAAGTACTCTTTTTCGTTTTCCTAGCAAAACATGAAAATCAACAACACATCAAATCCAAATCAAAGCACTTATTTTTGTCTTTTTCAATTAGAATGAACCTCAATGATGAAAAAGGAGAATCTCTATCTAGAGCACACTGACTTTTCAATTTTCACAATGATAAACTAAAAGCATGAAAATCAAATATGCATATAACTTCTTCAAGCATGGAATCACTTTTTACAAAAATTTGACTACACTTGGATTTTTCAAGAAAATGAATGACTCATAATTCGAGAAAAATACAAATGATTAATTCTCTTTCCAAACTTTCCAAAATATCAATGAATGATGAATTCCAATGCATGAAATAACTTTTACAACAATTCTCAAATGAACTTGAAAATGGTAAAAATGAGGAACTTTTAATTTTTCCAATGATATGCCAAGACAAAACTTGATAATGATGACGATTTTAAGTGTAAATGGCTGAAAAGAAAGACTACTTCCAGCACTCTAATTACTCAGAAATTTTCAAAGAAATGACAAGCATTCCAATGACCCGAAAACACAAAAATCACTCAAAAAGATCAAATGCAAGCCAACCAAAGATAACTAAATTCAATAAGAGGTTGGGAGCAGATCTAGCATGCTGGATAGATCTAGTGAGGTGATCAGGAAGAACAAGATGGAGTGGATGACCATGGGGGATTGAAATTTCCCACCACTTCAAACGAACTCACTTGATCAAAAAGACCCAAAAACCAACACAAGCAAATCAAATGAAACACTGTTGAATAAAAATACCTCTGCCTGGAAGACACAGTGCTGAGATGTCTGCTAATCAATCCAAAAATCAAAAGGTTTGGAGCAAAAAACCCAAGCATCAAGTTTGAAAACTCAGCGCAGGTTATGATTAGGCACAGAGTGCCCAGCACAGGCTACACACAGAGGAAAAGCGTCGATGGCGTAGGATGTCAAATAGGAAAAAACACCGGTGGTGCAGTACCCTCAAAGGAGAAAAGCGGTCTGGATGAACAGGAACACTGGATACACTACCCAGGTGCATCGGGCAAGAAACTCAATGCAAATAAGGAAAAAACTCCAAGCAATGATCAAGTAAATGAACTGAAAATGGCTCAACAGACCTAGAGAAAGTCAGCAAACTCTCAAAGGAAAGAAACAGGTGGTGAAAATAGGCTCAAGAGGCAAAGCAATGGCTCATTAATAAAATCAAGAATAACACACCCAAACTTGAAATTAAAACAAATGTATTTTCCCAGTATGGTCTCCAGATTTGTTATTGGACAATCTACTCGAGCAGATGCGAGTCAAATCTCCCTAGTTCAATGTGAATATAGAAAAAATAAGGACAGAATACAAAGCTACTTTCCTAGATCTAGTTAGAGATCGAGTACTTAGACATCTTACCTTCAGATTGTAGATCTTCTTCCTCGTTGTTGCTCCAAGTTCCACGGTCGTCAGATTTTCAGCTGCAAGACCTGCCAAAACATGTGGAAACAATACAAGCAGTAAAACATGTCTAAACAATAATTGATCTAAGTAAACTACAAACATTACCAACACAATAACATTTGTGGAAAGAGTTTGTATTACTATATAAAAGAGAGAAATACAAAGTAGAGAGATTATTACAAACCAAGCCTTAATATTGCAATCCTCCTCCAACAAGCCAAGCCAATGCCTCCAAAGGAAGTGTGAATCTCCCAATGTAATACCCCATTTTGACCCTTGTGATTTATTGGCTTTTATGTAAATATTGTATACATGCGATGTATGTTCTTACTAGCGTGGAGCTCAAGGCCAAGGCCCCACTAGTGTATGTTCGTATTTTATTTAAATGGACAAGCATTTGACATTTTGTTACGCATGTGCTATTAAGCCATGGGATATTGTAAATAGATGTAAATATTTAATATTGTAATAAAATACCAAAACTGGCTATGGGAGAAACGAATGAGAAGCGGCCATGTGTATCCACTAGGGAGTGGTGAGGGGATTGTGGGATTGAGCCATAAGCTGCCAAATGTCATTGTGATAACCCATTTGACTTTCCTTTTGTTGACATTTAATTCTGTGTAAGAAAGTTGTTGAAGATTTCAGTCCATGGCTTCAATGGAGAATGGGCAACCCAGAAATTCGTAAGGCAGGTATGGGCTCTGTTTTGCTTGACCCACAAGTCACTCTACCTCTTGGGAATCCTTCCAATATCATTCCCATTCCATTGTTGATGAGCCGGCATCATTTTCCATCCAAAAACGAATTGCCAGCAGTGAAAAAACCCAGAAATCGCAACTTTGCAAAACCCACGTTTTGAAGTGCCAAAAACGCCCAGATTTGGTATTGGACAGTAAAAACCAATGGGGGATCCATAGATATGAAATTTGGGGTGAAATTGAGAGTATTAGCTACCCCGAAATCCATAAGAAAACCCAGTTTTTGCAGCCCAGAAAACCAGTGACGGATTTGAGTTATTGAATGATTGAATTGGGAGAAATTCAATTATGAACAGTTGAACAGAGGTTTGGTTTGCTTGATAAACCCAGTGAAGGCTAGAATCTCAGGAAGCTAGCAACTGGACCTTTCTATGCCCATCCTGAAGAGCACAGGAGGGAAGATTTTCCTGAGGGACTGTGTAGCAGAGAAGGGGACCTTCCTTGTGTTGGGTGTGGCAGGTAATGTGGGTGCCTGACTGTTGAGTTCATTGAGATGCCTGTAGCTCTGAGGTTGAGCTCACTGGCTTAGCATTACCCTCCTCTATCTTCTTGTATGCTTGATAAACCCAACTGTGTGTTGGCTTAGCATAGCTGTTAAGAGAAGCCATGGCTGTGAGTGTGCCCAGCTAGTTACTCCTTAGTGGATACACAACCCAGCTCGGGGGTGATCTCTCAGCTGAAAGAATGCAAGCTAGACAGAGATCTATGGTTGGGTGGAACGTTTCTCTCACATAGCCAGTTGCTTGGACTGCTTCATCTTCAAGATAAGTGTTACATGTGTTATAAATTATATGCATTTTGTGTTCTGCAATATGTTAATTGTCCAAGTTTAATGAAATGAAATGATTATCTTAACATGAGATCTATGCATGGCATTGGAACGAGTTTGAGTCTCTATACGTTGAATCATCTTCTGCTGCGATTTATATGTTATGCATTACTAATTGTGTGTGTGCAAATTTGAGTTAATTCCGCTATGCTTAGTTAATTTGAACCTGCACACATTAAGTTTTTAATTATTATGCATTTTTTAGTAATGTATGGAGCTAAGATGGTAGAACGAAGCCCATTTGTTTGGTCAGTGTTCTCTCCCCTCCATTGGGATGACGAGAGGGGATGCTATAGAGTGGTATCAGAGCCCAGCTTTCAGCACTGGGGCTGCTTGGGCCAGACTTTGAATTTACAGGCATGTAACAGGACGTTTTAACACAGTATTGGGAAGTTGGGGGCGTCATTTAGATTGGAGAAAATGATAGGTTCAGACTTCTCATATGTGAAAGAGGATCACATAGGTGCATATATTTCTCCAAGAGCTTTCCAACGGTACCTCATTTGCTCAATTTGGTTAAGGGACGAAGGAGATACGGACCCTGGAAGTTGCAGGAAAACGCAGGTATTTTCGCAGTTTCGGGATGTCAGGATGCGGGATGCGCGTTGCGGGATGGTTACATCCCTGTGACCACAGCTTGACCCCCCCCAAAAAAAAACCACAATGTCAGATTCCGGGATGCAGGATGGTTACGTCTCCGTGACCGCAGCTTGACCCCCCCCCCCCCCCCCCGAAACCGCAATGTCGGATTGCAGGATGCGAGATGTGGGATGGTTACGTCCCTGTGACCGCAACTTGACCCCCCCCCCCCCCCCGAAACTGCAATGTCGGATTGCGGGATGCGGGATGCGGGATGGTTACATCCCCGTGACCATAGCTTGACCCCCCCGAACCCACAAAGTCGGATTGCGGGATGCGGGTTGCGGCCTGTGTGTGTCGGAATTTTTTTTTTTTTTAAGTATAGAGCCCAAAATTTGGAATTGTGGAAAAACGTGAAAAGTAAGAAGTAGTAAAACCCAGAAATCAATAGAAAATGAATGGTGCATCGGAACAGAGATCCGCGAGTTGCTGAGCATTCCTTGTTATATGGACTAACTTCGCCCGGTAGAAAAGTGTTCGTGATTCATCATAGATTTTCTTCCACAGGTGGATGAAGTTGGCATTCGAGACCAAAATACAATTGTGTAGAAGTATGCAGAATTGGGGTGAAAGTTGTCATTTTTGAAATAACGCAGTTTCCACACCCGATGTCGGAATGGAGCACGGAGATAGGCATTGAAAGCTTGTCTAGCAGGGAATGATGGTGCATAGGCAGAATTTGAATGGGGACATCAGACATCATAGATAATTAGAGCATAAAAGTGCCAGTGACTGTTTGTCAAATTGTGAATAATATGGGCAATTTCCAGAAATGCATGAATGGGCAAAGGAAATGAGTGCATAGAAACTGTGTGAATTAATCCATGAGTTTTGTTATGTTAAATATTGATTGTGTATATGTCTATATGCATTCTTATGATGTCTAACAAATATTTTCATAATGCACAATGCTTGCAGCTCATAAAATTAATAATTATAGCAGAGGTAGCATACAGGAAAAATGGTGACCATAAATGATGCTCAAGATCCTTATGAGCATGAAGAAGACGTCCTAGGGGAAAATGTGCATGAAGAGAATGCGGAGACTGAATCTAATGGGAGAAGGGAGCAGGTGACTCCTCAGAATTTGGTTGAAACCATGGTAAGCTTCAATGAAAGATTGATGAAAGCTCAGCAAGAACAACACCAACTCAATGCTGCTATTTTGCAAAGTCTCACTGATATGCAGCAGAGGATAAACCTTGGGTCCAACACAAGCAATGTGGGTGAAGAAGGAAGAGATGCAGAGAGTCATTCTAGAGTTCGTTCAAAGAAGAGGACTCCAAGCCCAAGGAAGAGTTTGGTGAGCAGAAAGCATAGAACACCTTCCTCTAGATCTTTTTCTAGCAAATCGTGTGACTCCAGAGGTTCTCAAAGAAGTCCAAGGCATATGCCCAGGAGATTTGATGGAAGAAAGAAGTTCAAAGGCATTCCACAGGGAGAATTCTGGAAGGCAAGACCTCCCACCTTTGATGGAGAAGGTAAGACTGGCCAAGAGGCAGAGGCATGGCTTCGTGGAATGAAGAAATATTTCAGAATTCAAGACTACTCAAGAAATGAAAAAGCTAGAATTGCCATTTACAATCTAAATGGCAGAGCTTCAATTTGGTGGGACAATCTCTTGCAAGTGAAAGGAATTAGTGAGACGAAGATCAGTTGGGAAAGATTCAAGAAGTACTTCAAGGAGAAATACCTCTCTGCTAGGTATTATGACAGTAAGAGAAAAGAGTTCAATAACTCCGGTTGGGATAAAAATCTATCGAAGAGCATGTCCATAAATTTTTGGAATTATTGAAGTATGTAGACTACATTAAGGATGAGAGAGTAAAAATCCAATGCTTCCTTGGAAGTCTACCTCAAAGTTTCAGAGATTGTATTGAGTTTGTTAATCCACCAAGTCTTGATGAAGCCATTAGGATGGCAATGCATTGCTATGAGCAGAATAAAGGAAAACCAGAAGTTAACCAAGCATGGAAAGGAAAGCAAAGAGGGAGGTTTGATCAAAAGAAGAGTGGCTTCAAGCCACCATTCGGAGGTCAGGCTAGAACCTTTCCACAGGGGCAGCAAGCAAGGAGTGGATTCAAACCAGCAGTAGCAGCAGACAAAGCATCAAAGGGACCGCTTCAGTGTTGGGGATGTGGAGAAAACCACATGCTGAAGGATTGTCCACATCGAAAGGATAATCCCCGAAAGTTGCACAACTTAAAGGGAGCAGCTACAGTGGAGGACATGGCAAGGGCAGCGCCTCGAATTTATGCAGTGTGGGACAATCATCAAGCAAACCATCAATCATCAGTGGTGGAAGTTGAAGGTAAAATTGCTAAGCAATCTATTTCTATTTTGATTGATCTAGGATCTACTCATAGTTATGTTTCTCCAAAAGTGGTTGAAGCTTGTTCTCTTAGAAAGGTGAAGCACAATAAGTCTTGGTTAGTTCAATTAGCCACAGGGACCAAGAGGAAAGTAAGTGAAGTAGTGGTGGAGTGCCCCATAGAATTGAATGGACTCCACACACATGCAGATTTAAATGTGCTACCTTTACGATCTTATGATGCCTTGATTGGCATGGATTGGTTGGAAAAACATAGAGCCAAGTTGGACTGTTATGAGAAAGCACTTGAGTGCATTGATGACGAGGGAAGGCCAACATTGGTAAGAGGAATTTCCAAGCAAATTTCAATAAGGCAGATTTCAGCCTTACAGCTGAAAAAGTTTTATAAGAAGGGTTGCCAATTATATGCGATTCACATGTCAGATTCGTCAGAGGAGAAAGGGCCAAGGATAGAAGACTTCAAGATATTGCAAGAGTTCCAAGATGTGTTTCTGGATGAAGTACCAAGGCTGCCACCAAAGAGAGATATTGATTTTACCATCGATCTTGTTCCAGGAGCAACACCGAATTCCAAAGCTCCTTATAGAATGAGTACACCAGAATTGGTGGAGTTAAAGATGCAGCTACAAGAATTAATGGAAAAAAGATATATCAGCCATAGTGTGTCTCCTTGGGGAGCACCGATGTTATTTGTCAAGAAGAAGGATGGAACCTTAAGGCTGTGCATTGATTACAGTCAGCTAAATAAAGTGACAGTCAAGAACAAGTATCCATTGCCCAGGATTGATGACTTGTTTGATCAAATGAAGGAAGCTAAAGTGTTTTCTAAGATTGACTTGAGGTCCGGCTACCATCAAGGATTAAAGAGGAAGAGATTCACAAGACGGCTTTCAAAACTAGATATGGTCATTATGAGTTCACTGTGGTGCCATTTGGTCTTACCAACGCACCTGCCACGTTCATGTGTCTCATGAATAGTGTATTCAACAAATATTTGGATAAGTTTGTGATTGTGTTCTTGGAAGACATTCTTGCCTATTCAAGGAATGAAGAAGAACATGAGGAACATCTAAGGATGGTGTTGCAAGTCCTTAGAGAACACCAACTGTATGCCAAGTTAAGCAAGTGTGAGTTTTACCAAAAGAGGATTCAATATTTGGGTCATGTCATTTCTGAAGAAGGAATTGCAGTAGATTCGGAGAAGATTAATTCCATCATGGATTGGTCAACTCCAAAGAATGTTTCAGATGTTAGATCTTTTATGGGTTTTGCTGGTTACTACAGAAGGTTTATTGAAGGCTTCTCCAGGATAGCTCATCCGATCCCTTCATTGCATAGGAAGAATATTAAATTTGTATGGTCTGAAAAGTGTGAGAAAAGCTTTCAGCAGTTGAAGGAACTACTCACCAGCGCTCCTGTTTTGAAGATAGCAGATCCAAAGAAAGATTTCGTGGTGTGCATAGATGCTTGCATTGAAGGGCTAGGTGGGGTGCTCATGCAAGAAGGAGTTGTGATTTGCTATGAGTCCAGGAAATTAAAAGAGCATGAAAAGAATTATGCCACACATGATTTAGAATTAGTAGCCATAGTGCATGCTCTTAATATGTGGATACATTATTTGATGGGGAGAAGATTCAAGCTTAGAACAGACCACATGAGCTTGAAGTATTTGTTTGATCAGCCAAACTTGAATGCCAAGCAAACTAGATGGGTGGAGTTCCTTTGCGAATTTGATTTTGAAATTAAGCATGTAAAAGAGAAAGAGAATAAGGTTGCAGATGCTCTTAGTACAAAATTTCATGTTGCAGCAGTAAGTATATGTAAATCAGACTTAAAGACAAGAGTTCTTGAAGCCCAAAATGGTGATGAGACTTGCCTTCAAATTAAAGAGAAATTGCAGCAAGGTAATGTGGATGAAAAGTGTGCGGGATATCAGCTTGGTGAAGACAATATCCTCATCTACAAGGATAGATTGTACATTCCAAATAACGCAGATTTGAAGAAGCTAGTGATGGATGAAATTCATCAAATGCCATACTCTGGACATCCAGGATATCAGAAGACTATAACAGCAGCAAGAGAGCAGTTCTTTTGGCATGGTATGAAGAAGGACATAGCTGAGTATATTGCTAGGTGTAAGAAGTGCCAGCAAGTCAAGGCAGAGCACCAACATCCAGCAGGGTTGTTGAAGCCCTTATCCATTCCGGAATGGAAGTGGGAAGTGATCTCTATGGATTTTATAACAGGTCTTCCCATGACAGTGAAGAAGCATGATTCAATCATGGTTGTGGTGGACAAGCTATCAAAGGTAGCTCACTTTATTCCAGTCAAGTCCACTCACAAGGCTAATGACATTGCAAACATCTTCATGAGAGAGATATTCAGATTACATGGATTGCCCAAGCAATAGTTTATGATCGTGATACAAAGTTTACTTCCAATTTTTGGAAGGGATTGTTTCAGGAATTGGGAACTAAATTGAATTTCAGTATAGCTTATCATCCTCAAACAGATGGTCAGACTGAGAGGGTGAATAAGGTTCTTGAAGACATGCTGAGAATGTATGTGATGGATAAACCATCCAAGTGGGAAGATTACCTACACTTGGTAGAATTTGCATACAATAATGGACATCATGCATCCTTGGGTATGAGTCCATTTGAGGCATTGTGTGGCAAAGGATGCAAGACTCCCATGAGTTGGGACAGCCCAGTGAACAGGGTAGTGCTTGGACCAGAGATAATCAAGGAAATGGAACAGGAAATTGTTAAGATCAAGCAAAATTTAAAGGCAGCTCGGGACAGGCATAAGAGTTATGCAGATTTGAAAAGAGTGCATAAGGAATTTCATATTGGGGATCATGTTTATTTGAGAGTGAAACCAAGGAAGAGTTCCCTCAAGTTGGGGAGTTGTGTCAAGTTGTCACCAAGATATTGTGGACCATTTGAAGTCCTTGATAGGATAGGGCTAGTTGCATATAGAATTGCATTGCCTACTAACATAAGAATTCATAATGTTTTCCATGTATCTTTGCTTAAGAAGTATGTACATGATCCTAATCATATGATTGATTGGAATGTGATACAGGTGGAACCTGAGGGA
Organism: Larix kaempferi; assembly: GCA_027924585.1. Lineage (NCBI taxonomy): Eukaryota > Viridiplantae > Streptophyta > Pinopsida > Pinales > Pinaceae > Larix > Larix kaempferi. Next base: position 14,067,196 of record BSBM01000510.1, on the reverse strand, counting down.
GAGTTCCAAGTAGAACCTATGCACATCCTCGACAAGAAGGTCACTTTGCTCCAGAACAGAGCCATCAAACAGGTAAAGGTCCAGTGGGAGCACCTTAGCCCTGATGAGGCTACATGGGAGCTGGAGGATGCCATGAGAGAGGCATTCCCATTTTTGCTCAGTTTTGAGAACACCGAGGACGGTGTTGTTCTAAGGGGGAGGGGAATGTAATACCCCAATTTGACCCTTGTGATTTATTGGCTTTTATGTAAATATTGTATACATGCGATGTATGTTCTTGCTAGCGTGGAGATCAAGGCCAAGGCCCCGCTAGTGTATGTTCGGATTTTATTTAAGTGGACAAGCATTTGACATTTTGTTACCCATGTGCTATTAATCCATGGAATATTGTAAATAGATGTAAATATTTAATATTGTAATAAAATACCAAAACTGGCTATGGGAGCAATGAATGAGAAGGGGCCATGTGTATCCACTAGGGAGTGGTGAGGGGATTGTGGGATTGAGCCATAAGCTACCAAATGTCATTGTGATAACCCATTTGACTTTCCTTTTGTTGACATTTAATTTTGTGTAAGAAAGTTGTTGAAGATTTCAGTCCATGGCTTCAATGGAGCATAGGCAGCCCAGAAATTCGTAAGGCAGGTATGGGCTCTGTTTTGCTTGACCCACGAGTCACTCTACCTCTTGGGAATCCTTCCAATCTCATTCCCATTCCATTGTTGATAAGCTAGCATCATTTTCCATCCAAAAATGAATTGCCAGCAGTGAGAAAAACCAGAAATCGCAACTTTGCAAGAACCCACGTTTTGAAGTGCCAAAAACGCCCAGATTTGGTATTGGACAGTAAAAACCAATGGGGGATCCATAGATATGAACCTTGGGGAAAAATTGAGAGTATTAGCTACCCCGAAATCCATAGTAAAACCCAGTTTTTGCAGCCCAGAAAACTAGTGACGGATTTGAGTTATTGAATGACTGAATTGGGAGAAATTCAATTATGAACAGTTGAACAGAGGTTGAGTTTGCTTGATAAACCCAGTGAAGGCTAGAATCTCAGGAATCTAGCAGCTGGACCTTTCTATGCCCATCTTGAAGAGCACAGGAGGGAGAGTTGCTTGAGGGACTGTGTAGCAGAGAAGGGGACCTTCCTTGTGTTGGGTGTGGCAGGTAATGTGGGTGCCTGACTGTTGAGTTCATTGAGATGCCTATAGATCTGAGGTTGAGCTCACTGGCTTAGCATTACCCTCCTCTATCTTCTTGTATGCCTTATAAACCCAACTGTGTGTTGGCTTATTATAGCTGTTAAGAGAAACCATGGTTGTGAGTGTGCCCAGCTAGTTACTCCTTAGTGGATACACAACCCAGCTCGGGGGTGATCTCTCAGCTGAAAGAATGAAAGCTGGACAAAGATCTATGGTTGGGTGGAACGTTGCTCTCACATAGCCAGTTGCTTGGACTGCTTCATCTTCAAGATAAGTGTTACCTGTGTTATAAATTATATGCATTTTGTGTTCTGCAATATGTTAATTGTCCAGGTTTAATGAAATGAAATGATTATCTTAACATGAGATCTATGCATGGCATTGGAACGAGTTTGAGTCTCGATACGTTGAATCATCTTCTGCTGCGATTTATATGTTATGCATTACTAATTGTGTGTGTGCAAATTTGAGTTAATTCCGCTGTGCTTAGTTAATTTGATTCTGCACACATTAAGTTTTTAATTATTATGTATTTTTGAGTAACGTATGGGGCTGAGATGGTAGAACGAAGCCCGTATGTTTGATCAGTGTTCTCTCCCCTGCATTGGGATGACGGGAGGGGATGCTACACCCAATAGATGGATGGAGGTCTCCTAAGCTAATTTTACCATCATGTAAGTGTTATAGACTTCCCCTCCTTGGAATGGAGAGGGGCCTTGTATTTATAGGACCAAGTGGATAAAGTAGGTTGAGGATCATGGGGAGAGGGCGAAGGGATCGTCCCTTGAGGTTAGGGAATAGTAGGACAGCTCAGCTAAGAGTTAGGGATAGGGATCCACCTCATCCAACCTCTAGAAATCGCTCGAAAGCTACCTTTATCCTAATTAACCAACTCCAGCGCAAGTTGCATGAAGACAACCAGCGCCTGAGAAGGAAAATGCAGGACTAACCAAGCCAATCTGCATTGCCGGCGCAGTCTAGCAGAATATACTCTGCGCTGGACCTAGTTGGGCGCTTCTGGATCAAAGACAACATGCACCGGCCCAACTATAAATGTGGATAAAGGGAATCAACTTGCTCTACATGGCTTGATTGATCATGGGAACTTCATGGATTGAAGCACTGAGTTGACAAGGGATTCATGATGACGAGATTTAGGTATAACAGTGGATGACATCATAAGCCTTATGTCTGAATATAAAGTTCCTCATGAAGGCGAAGATGAATTTTATTCTATAATTGAATAAAAAGAAGCCCTATTTGAATAAATTGAACACAAGGAAATGGTGAGTTCTCCTTGCCATCATACAACGGTTTCTTATGATATCTCGGATCACTTGAAGCAGAATGACAGGACGCTTGAAGACGATGATTATTGGAGGCTTATGGGTCCACCACTTAACAATTCTTCAATACCTAGTAGTGTTGTTTCCAAACCCTTCAGTAACGAATACTTTGAAGAGTAAGCCATTAAAATTTTCCTGCTATTCATAGAAGAACCAAAGGCCAGTATGGATCAGCTTGAGCCAATTTTTGACACTGTTTGGGATGAAAAATTCATGATCGCCTTGAAGAGGGATATCAAATACATAATCAATGAAATCCCTATTGAACAAGATAAGATTATTCCATCTCCTTCTAATGCTAATAATGAAGATTAAGTTAACCCTTTTGCTCTTTCATTTGATGATGAAGTACCTCAAGATGTGGGTCCTCTTGCCACTATAGATGATCACCATATGTAGATATTTCAATATGATGAAGAGGTTTAAGACTCTGTGAGCCTTGTTCTTGATGAGACTTTTATCGGATCCCAGATCATTCGTGCATATCTAGTATCAAGAAGGGTAGAGTATGTCATACATAGGGTTCCTTTACATGTGTTCTTCCCATCGTGTGCCCTAATCATCACCATTTTTTGAAAAGTGTTATTGAAGTTGTTCATCCTTTCCTGTCCGATGTTGGTAAGTTTCCAATGATCCATTTCAATATAACCACTACAGGTATGTGGATAGGTATTTTATTCACTTTGCATCACCAAAATATCTATTGTTTATCTTTCCGATTGAAAAGTGAAGGTATGAATTATGTGGCTGATAACCTCAAAATTTTCAACATTATTAGGATACTAACATAATCGTTACAAAGATGAACAATATACTTGTGTATCCAAAGAAATGTTCAAGCAGGTGCAGGGATAGGTTGTAGCTAGCATATAAATATTTGTGAGGTCCACCTTTACAAATGGTCTCCCAAGTTCAAAATCAGGTGACCAGTTTCAAGAAACAATTTCCCTCAATGCGAGTGTATGATGGAGATGGCCCATACATAATCCCAGCGGAAGCATGGATACATGAAGCGTGTGAAAGAAATACTTCTCTGTGGCAGCAGTATCGAGGCTTCCATATTCCTACAGTTATTCATCTTTCATTCCCCATCTTGATGCAGATCTGGGTATGTACTCAGCTCATCGTCAATTAGATCTTATCATGGATTGTCTCTAAAGACAAAGGAAAAAGATCAGGTATGAATTGCATATTCAGCTGGCAACATTGGCGGTACGATTTCACTTAACCCATTTTGATTATCATGTTTAGAATAGGTAGGTTTAGTTTCATTTGAGTTTGGCATATATTGTTTTCCTTGCATTGCATTTGTCGTTCTTTCATGTTTGCGTGTTTGTTTGTTTATTTAGTTTATTTTTCATGTAATTATACTGAACAAGGAAGGATGGAAGTGTCTGCCTCATGGTGCTTTTAATGCCCTTTTATATTTTATATGTGTGTAGGTCTACAGGTACCCAGAAGATTCACAATTTCTCAAGCCCTCCTAAGAAGAGGACTTGTCCCGTAGTTGGAGACAGTGTTACGCAGTACCAATACCAGCTCACATTCAGAGGGGTCGCATTTTTTTCAGGGCCATGATGGGGGTATTATCAGCACTTTCTGAGAGGCAGTTATGTCCAGACCCTTTGATCCTTCCTTTAGGAGTACTATGTCTTAGTGGCATTGTTGACTGCCTCATTTTGGGGCTTGTATCCCTGAGGTTGGTGTCTGGGGATCCCAGAGGCAGGTCACATGACCCCTACTTGTTTTCTACACAAGTGATAGTATTTCAGCTCTGAGGCACTAGCCTTCTCTTTCAGTCACCCTTTGCACCCATCCTAGCCCCTTTCCAATAGAGAACCCTCTCTCCTTGGTGCCTTTTCAGTGATGATGTCATCCTTGGTCAGCAGGCCCACAAGCTTGTATAGGGGGACATTCAAGGTTTTTCAGCATAGTCAGTGTTAAATGGGGCATGACGATCCCCCTGCTCACTCCACCTTTCGGAGTGAATCCTTTTGTTCAATTTTACCTATTTTTAGCAGGTTTTGGTCACCTAGGGGGAAAATACCCCAGGTAGCCACCTTTTAGACACCTTTAGGTTATTTTATATTATTTCATGTTATATTTTTACATTGAAATTATATTTGGCCTGTCGAACTGGTTATTTTGTAAACGTGAGTTGAGAAGACTGTAAATAAGCCTCCTCGCTTCATTTGTGAATCATAACTCCTGGGATAAATTACATAATGTTGTTCTTTTACCCTAGATAGTCTCTTGGAAAGTGATGTGAACCTCTTGGAGTAGGCTCTTCTTTGGATTGTGGATGAAATTGAATGCATTTTCTAGGGCTTTTCTCATGCAAGGTGGATGCTAGGAATTGTTGGAACAACACAAAGCTCAAGTAAGTCTAGTTTTAGCCTTGCTTGGTGAAGGTGGGTGAGTTTCTTGCTTCTTGATGATTGAATGGTGACCATAGAGGTAGATTTTTTTTTATTAGGTCCTTCTTGTCTCCCTTCTATCTTCTTTGCATGGTTGGAAATTCTCCCTGGAGGAGGTTTTCCCTAGTTTGGCCATGGATCTCTAATTTTTCCCTAGATTAGGCTTCTATAACGAACCCTAAAAGGTTGTATTAGGAAGCCCTAGTTTAGTAGACAAAGAGAATTTACTCCAAGAGGGAGGTTGGTCACCTCTCCTCTAGGCCTAGGGTTTAAGGTTTCATCCATTAAAACCTTAGTTATCAACTTTTATCAATTTTACTTGCATATTCATGTGTAATTTTGCATTTTCATGGTAGAATTAGGTCTGTAATTTTATGTCTAAAACCTTAAAAAGAAAATTTTCAAATTTTTGGTCTCCCTAAAATTTTGTCCCTCTCTCCTACAAATTCGGTTGACTTATTTATCCCTAAAAAACCCTAGGGCGAAATTTGTGGAAGCCCTAAAAACAATTAAAATTCTAAAAAACCTAAAAATAAAACCCTAAAATCTTCCCAAAACCCTCACAACCCTAGATATACCTTCTCTAACCCTTGACCTCTTCCTCCCTTATCCCTAGGCCTCACAGCCTGTTGTTCTTTCCTATTCAAAACCCTTGGGCCTTCCCTACCAGACATCACTCCTCTTTCCCATTTCTTTCAAGACCCTCCTCTTTCATGCCTATCCTTTCACCTCCTAAACCTCGGTTTCCTTCCCTTCACCTGCCTTTTCCAAACTCATGTCAGCCCTTTCCCTTCACCTTTCAACCCTTTCCCTTCACCTTTCAGTCCACCTTTAACTCAATCACAGGTCTGTCTTCAAGGCTTCCTACTACATTTTTGGTGCTGCCACAAAAAAACATAAACAAACAATAAAGGTTATCAAATGCTATCCCAAGTTTTATGAAGGAAAATACCAAATTGTTGTTGGATAAAGGTCTGCTATATTAGACATATGTTGCTATTGTTTAGAAGGCTAAACTAAATTCTACAGGATTATCTTTCTTCATCATAATTACAGTTCTACTAAGAGCTACAGGAATGCTCCTAATTAGGACTAATATCATCCACTGATTAAACATTGTGTATTTACTATGGTAATATTAGTTAATGACACTTTAATGGTGAATACATATAGCTCATTATTGGATTGGTCCATGGTATTTAATTAATTGGTCATACATTATGTTGCTACACTGATACACTATTGCAAATATTGTCATATAATAAACTAGAAGCTGATACAAACTGTTATAGAATATTGAAGTGGTTGTTAAGGTTAAGGTTGTCTTGATTATATTAGTTGCACCAGTGCTCATACAATTTGCCTTTTTCTTTGATGAATGATTAAATGCCTAATGCAATTGTTTAGTGGAGGAAGTTTGCTATAATTATTTACTTTGGTTTGAATAACAATTACACCATCTATATTTCTTAGTATGCTTTCTTCATTCTTCAATTGACTCCATAAAGGAACTGGTCACTAACACAAATTGCATAGGAATATCTAGATTTGGTGGCAATGTGTTTACAAGTGTTTTATAAGGGCTCCCCCTTGGAGGTCAAGACTCTCCGAAGAGGTTAAATATCTGTGATCAAGATGACATTGGGTCACGAGTCTGTGCATGTGCTTACTAGGCACTAACCCTGCTAGTGTGTTCGGTAACAATCACGATGGGAATTTTCTCAACATAGGTGTTGAAGAATTCTGGTTGATCAACCAGAGGTTCCCATTTGAATGGAACATATCTACAAACTCCTTCTCCTTCTCTCCATCATATGACTTAATCCAATCAAGCAGTGTCATTATTTCAGGCCTTTGGGTTCTCTCTAGTTTACTATTGAAAGCAGATGTTGCTCTTCTATAAGGGTGGTTTTCTGGGAGGAATACCCTCGAGGAGTCGTACACTGGCTTTCATAGCTTTTTGGACCATCTAGCCTTCAAAGAATGCCCATAGCATTTACATCCATGATAACCTTTTGTTACAATACCTGCGGTGTTATGGTATACAAATCATGTTAGTGTTGAATATCAATACAGTTGCACCAAATTAAATATGCCAAAAATATTGCTTTGAATATAAACAAGTAAAACAACATATTTACCAGATCAAACTCCTAACCCCGGATAATCATGTGTAGTATATGCACATATGCCATACAACATAAAAATCCTCTCTGTTGGGAAGGTTTTCAATACATCATATACCTGTATCCCTTCCCATAATTCCTTGAATTCATTGATCAATGGTTGTAGGTAAACATCCATATTCTTCACTTGTCTTCTACCAGGGACTATAAGAGCCAACATAAGATGTCCATTCTTCACAGACAACCATGGGGGAATATTGTTAATGATCACTACTACATGCCAAACAATATACCTGGTGTTTGGTTGGGAATATGGGTTGACACCATCAATGGCTATGCTTAATCGAAGGCTCCATACTTCATTCTTGAATTTATCAGGCCATGTATCCTCTATATGTTCCATGGCTATTGAATCTATTGGGATTCCTATAACTCCTTCCCCAATTTGATGTGAGGCATCCCATCCCTGCAACATAGCTAATTATTTCCAACGAAAGAGCCTTTGAATCCTTGATATTATAGGCATGTGCCTCAATATCTTATGAGGAGAACCATGTGCTCTAGCCTTGTTATTCAATTCTTTGTACCTATTATGCCCACATTTTGGACATATCTCTTTGTTTGCATCTTCACCTCTATATAGAATACAATCATTGGTACACGCATGATATGATATGTACTCAACACCCAACATTTTCAACATTTGTTTTTCCTCTTCGCAGTTGTCGGGCAAGACATTATCACTCAGAAGTACCTTATATTTGAATAACCTACCGTTAGAGGGAAATATAAATGTACAATGTCATTTAACATTCATAAAATCAACCATTTTCAATATTGATTGTGTGACAAGATTCCGATGGTTAGTTACCTCAAAAGTGTCGAGAAACATGCATCTAACATGCCATACTTTGATTTCAAGTTGTACAGTAACATTGTTGTCCCAAATTGTGTAGAATTTAACCGACCATATCCAAAGAGAGGGGTGTTGGAAGTCAATTTAAGGTTTTCGAATAAGGTTTCAATGTTATTAGTGTCATCACCTAGCTCATTGTCTTAGAATGTATGTAATAGCATTGCATCCATGGCACTTGTTTGTCGTAATAACTCATCAATACCAACCTCTACCTCGTTGCCCCCATTTCCAACATGTGAAGAACTACTATTAATGTATGCATTCGTAATTGGTGAGTATGGCAGCAGTGGAAATTGAATAGGTGGTTTATTCAACGATGCTTGGTACGCTTCCTCTCCAAGTTGCACTATTTTCATCTTTCTCTTGATTAGACATTGTACTAGGATGTAATGGAAGATGGTATACAAGTCATTCATCATCAGAATCTTGATTTCAAAAATATTGATCATTATATCAATGATGTTAGTAAACATAATGCAATTGGTTTGATCCAACATTATACAGAAGAATTACTACAAAAGCACGCGAATCATTTCCAATAGAAAATGTCTAACTGCAAAAAAATTATAAAGCAAACGTTCAGATTAAAAATTAACAAATACAATTAACCGCATAAGAACGTTGTATCCGATCTAGAACCACATGTAGTGCAATTCATGAGTATGTGTCATAAAAGAGATCCATTTCATGACGAATTACCGTCGATGAACCAGGATTGTGGCTTGAAGATGGCAGGTAAAGCGGCTGCCCATTTTCATCTACGAACTACTTGTAGTGTCTTGTCCTGATAAGAGCTTACAACGTTTTGAAACTGGTGGAATATCTTGTGCATCCGAACTCGAACCTGAATCGAGATCATGCAATATAGAATAAATTGATGTTCGAATTCACATGGATAAGTAAAATAAATTCAAATAAATAGTCAAAATATAAATAAAACCTGAACTTACTCGAAATGGAAAGGAAGAACTCGTTGAACTTTGAACAAGATGGAATGAGCTAGAATCTGAAGAATTGGCCATTTGATACTATAACCTTTAATCCTTGCATTTGATCCAAATCAACAATCAATATACGTCTCTACAATCCTAAGATAGTTTTAAGAACTATATCACAATCTAACTTCCAATATAGTTTGGAAACTATTTTGTAAGAACATTGTGAGTTTAAGAAACATATATATACTATGAAATATTGTAATTGGTGTGGTTGAATACTAAAAGAACATTTGAGATGAATATATAATTTTAAGTTGACACATCAAGCCACAGGATTTTCAAAGTAAACCAGTGCAACTAATTTATTTAACACACACCAGTTCTTAACCTTCTGCGTAACAAACTGTTGCGTCGTCATAACAAATGCACCGTATATCACCATCCTCAAAATCCCTCGCAGAATAAAATATCCACTACATTTGATAGAAGATATTTATCGATGCATTTTTATGAAATAATTCACACTGGTACATTATATAAATAGATGTGCACCAGTGTGTATGAATTCAATAGGCATCATTGCATGGGTTTTATTTCTTTAATTTTGTATTTCATGTTTATACGGTGCAACGTTGAAATACTAATTCCCCACTCCGGTTATTGTATATGCGCACCTGTGCATCAAAAAAACAAATGCACCGAAAATGTCAAAAATCAAAATTTTAAAAAATCGCACAAGTTATTTTTTCCCTAAACTGAAAAAAGGGCAGCAATTTTAAAATCAAAGACTAATTCTATAAGGTGTTTAAAAACAAAAAACCTAAACATTATTTCATTCTTTCGCCGAAATTTTGAAGGGAGGGTTTTGGAAAGAGACTTACGTGGAAGGAGTTTGAAGCAATCGAATTATTCTGAGGATCAAAATTTGTTAGATATGGTGAATGAAACAAAACCCTACATAGTAGAAATTTCAAGTATGTAAAATATCACTATTGATCTTATTATCATATTTAGATTTCAACTAGATTTAGAAAGAAAAAAAACTTCATAGTTAACTTAAATGTTGCAACCATTATTTTCTTATTGTTCTTTTCGTTTTATGTGGCTGCAAAATTTTACATTAAGACTTAAATCCCTCTATTGTTACACAATTACAATTTTTCCTTTCAAGGATTTTAGATTTGATGAGTTTGTGATTATATATACAAATCGTAGAGTGATACGAAACCACATTTTGGGTCGAGTATGTAACCATGTCGGCCCTGTCAAGTTTTTTTTTAATTTTTCAATAAAAAACGCATGCGTCATCTTCGGTGCGTGGATGTAACATGAATGCACCCATACATCTGTACAACTAGCGCACCGAAGATGATATGCATGAGAATATATTCATTTTTTTTAATCGCTAAAAATCGTTTCTCGTTTCTCGATGCTAAAGTATCGCAGTAACACACCGGTGCGTTTATACGAATATCGCACCGCTAATGGCAGGAACGTATCATTTGTTTATTTTCCTAAAACGTTAAATCATTTATTCAATCGTGCACAGTGCAGCTTTATTGATATAACACCTTAGTGCATGAGTGTACAAAAATGCACCAGGGTGTTTTATGTGATTAAGCACACTGATGGCTACTTGTTTTCTATTTTGAAGTTTTGTAATTTATTTTTGCAATATATTGATAGCTTCTATATTTAATGGTCCAGTTTGTTTGTTGATATAAAATGCATGGTATGAGTTCAATGAACAATAGTTTTAGTCAACATAATGGAAGCACATCCAAAATTACAAAGAAGGCAAGTGCTTTTTAATTTATGTATTTAAATTAATTTGTTTAAATTATTTGTAAATTTAACTAATATGTATTGGTTCATGTGTAATATGCAAATCCAAAAAATGAGGAAGCTCGGTAAGGTTCCTACCAATCTAAGTCCAGAAGAGCATAAAAGGTTGATGGAAAATTTGCGGAGGGATGAATTAGGTGAATAAAAAATAAGTCAGTATGAATTATTTCTTCAAATTTGACCAATATTGTACTTAAGAATATTCACTAGTATGTTTCAAATAATTTAATTCACATATGTTGAATGTTATGCAAGGATTGACAACAACAGAAGTGAAATTCATCATAAGAAAAAAAATTATGGAATATGCAAATGATGATAAACTGGTCCTTAGCTCATCTAGAGTGGTGCTGGAAGTTAATAGAAAGGGAAAATAATTTTATAATACTATGAGGGATATAGTGGAAAGAACATATAAATGTACTTTTCACTTACAATACAAAAATCAATCAAACGATTAGAAGAATCAAGTCATATGTAAACTACAAGAGGCGTTTCCATAAAAATGGTCAATGAGACCTATCAAACTTGCAATACCAAAAACATACAACAACAAAAAACAATCATTCAAAAAGCAATATTCCTAAACATGTTTATGTAGAATATGTATTTATAACTACTACAAAGCGTCATTTCCTTTAATAATTTTAATTCTTCTATATTTATTTTTCATATCAACAAGAAAATAGTTTAATGTCATTTTACATTTCCAAGAAGATTATGAAAATCTTGAAGGATTAACGAGGTGATATGTGAAATGTGCTAGTAGGGATGTCCAAAAAAGTGTATAAGGATATGGTCAAGGAAATGGATATAATTGCATCGCGGGAGGATCCATCTCAACAAAAACGTGCTTCAAATGTATGAAATCATTGATTTTTTGGATTATGTACATCTCATTAATTAATTAAACATTAAATATTAATTTTCAATTGTTTTGTTGCAGAAAAAAAAACAAAATGGAACCCATTCAACACACTAAACAGGACGACAAGGAAAAAAGGATTTGATATCAAAGTTTGTGAATATTTGTGATTTCCTTATATCAAGTTAAGATTTCATAGTGGTTGTGATCTTTATATTCAATTTTTTTTTGTTTTCACTGACCATCCTTGAATGTCTTGAAACATGTGTTAACATACAAAGAGGAGCCATCGGAAGAATTGATTGACATTGGGTTAAGCAAGGGTTGTGAGTTTTAAAAATTGATTGTGGATCTTGTAAGTATCTATGTTGTTTTACTTCTCTCATTTTATAAGTAATAGAACAAAAAAAAGCATAAATGTTAAATGAATGATTTTTTACGGGGTATAAAACATGTAGGAAACAAAGTATAGAGTGCATCCAACAGAACAGTTGTTGATAGATGGCATGAGGCATGGTTTTGAAATAATGTGTGACACTTAGGATACAATCATTGCGATGATACATCGAATTTCAATTTACATTCATGTATATTATCTATTTTTATTTTCATTATTCCCAACAATGTATATCTATTTAGTACAATTTATTTTTATGTTTGCAGATGGAAGCTGAAGAAGAGGAAAACAATCAAGCCAATCAACAAAACATTCAGCCAAATAACCGAACTGATGTAAGTGGCTCGAGCATTGATAACAATTCCAACGAAGAATGATGATGCATATTTATTTTTGATGTTATTGCAAGTTGTTGTATATTAATTTTTAAATAATTGTATGTGGTAATCATACATTTTGTATAATGCAATGGACAGTGTCTGAATTGGAAGACAACGAGTTACCAACAAGTGTTTACAATTACATGCATTATGACAGGTTGATTATTGGTGTCTCTATGTTGTCCTATTTCGTATGCAAAGGCCCTATTATTGATATATAATTAAATAAACTTTTTTATTCTATTGCATTCTCCAATGTTATTATCAAATGTTACATGTGAAATGGTACATTATATTGGTAATTAAATGTATGGATGCTTAAATATTACAATAGATTCTAGAATCTATAATATAATAAATTAATCCAAACAAACACAATAATTAAAATTGAAATGGATAGTACTATAAAAAAAAATCAATTTCTAATGAATAATGGAATAAAAATAAATAAAAAATAATAATAATAATATAGAGATCTCACTACAATGCAAGGAGTCACTATTCAAATAATCATATACCGTGCTTTTGGTAATTTATGTCGCGTCGGTGCGTTAACTTGAATTATATGAACAAATGGGTTTAAATAATTTAATACACCTCGGTAATCCAATGTAAATTAAACGCAATGTTAAATTTAAAAAATAAAAATACCACATCTTAGTCGCTTTTACTGGTGTGTTTTTTAATTGTTAATCGCACTTGTGCGTTTTAATTGTTAATTTGCATCGAGATATTTAAAGCCTATACACATCGGTGCTTTTTGTAATATATCACACCGGGGCATTTTAATTGTTTAAATGCACCAAGACATTGTAATAGTTTGTACGCACCGGTGCTTATTATTATGAAATGCATCGGGATGCTATTATAAATAGATAGCACCGTTAAAGTTCAAAAATATTAAAAATTTCTTGTGCAAGTCACGTAAAATGTCGCATCGGTGCGGTTCATTTGTAAGCACCGATGCATATAATCTATACATAATTATCAGTGTAGCGTTAAAATTTGGTTCTCTCTGGTGCTCTAAATGTTTGAGTGCACCAGTGCGGATTATTCATATTGTTCAGCACCAGTGCGGAGTTTTCCAACAAAGTGCACCGATAAAAAAAGCATCTGCTAAAACCTATGGTCGTCGAGTTTTTTTAGTTATAGAATATATCTGTAATAACCTCCGTTAAAACACCCGCTACCATTGGTGAATGTTGTAGCGGAGGTTTTTTTGACAATTTTTGTCAATCTTGTAACGCTAAAAACCTTCGTTGTGACCTCTGCTACAAGGCCTTTTCCTTGTAGTGTCATGACCATGGTCATAAACAAGGATTAAATCACGCTCATAGAATGAGTGTGGATGGACGTGGTGATCATAATGGGATTTATATAATTTCTTGGCTACTTCTATGTTCTATAAAACAACACAATGATCCTTATCCATTTATTCCAAAGCGATCAATCTTTGCTCCAGAGAAAAGGTATATGGAAAAAGTTTGACTACTAAATGCAAGGAGGGGATGTGACACTCATTAGGTAGGATTGACTCCACACCATGGGAAAGGTGGAATGGAGTAAATATTGTAGTAGTTGTATTCTATATCTGATAGGCCCATAAGGTGGGAAAGAGCATGAGGTTCCAATTGGACATGTGCTTATCCACCATTCGTTGGAGCATGGTTTTGAGGACTTTGTTGACTACTTCAACTCGGCCATTTCCATGTGGGTAATGGATGGAGGAATATTGGAACTCAAATTTCAAATTGTGAGTCATCTCTTCCCCACAACATATTTGAAGTGAGTGTCATGGTTAGAAACCATTTGTTTCAAATCACCAAACCGAGTGATGACATGGTTGAAGAAGAAACATGCCACTATGGCTACAATATTATTGTATGTCAACATGGATTCAACCCATTTAGTGAAATAGTTGATGTCCACAATGATGTACCTACGGCCATCAATTATTATATGCTTGGACTCCATGAATTCAATGGCCCATTTGCATAATGGATCAATGATGACAACTAGGTGTAAGGGGTGGGAGGTTCCCTTTCCTTTAGGGAAAACAACTGACAATTTTGGTAATTCATCACTCTATCATTGCTTCTAGAGAAGAAGGTGGGCCAAAAATAACCAAGACTGATTTCCTCGGAAATATCCATTCCTAAAAGGTGGCCTCCACATGTCCCACTATGGAAACCATTTAAGACTCGTTTAACCTCCTTAAAAGTGAAGCATCGTCGCAAGATAGTGTCAAATCCTTGCCAGTATGAGACATCATTAATGAGAATACAATGAGGGGCTTGGTGATGAATCTAATGATGAGAATCTTAAAAGATAGCGGGACTAAAATTTTGTGTGCGTAAATAGACAAGAATGTCCCCATACCAAGGATCATCCAAAAAGATGGTAAACAAATGTTCATTAGGGATATCATCATTGATAAGGGAATTGCTGAAGCTAGTAGGGAGGTCTGAGATAAACCCAACCAAGGCCAAAGACTTTTTACTCTTAGGAGTAGTGAATTCGAGGTCATACTCTTGAAGCATTACTATCCATTCGGAAACTTTTCCATTGATGACATGCCTACTCAAGAGATATAACCTAGGGTTCAAATTCATAATGACCCTACATTTTGCTTAGTAAGATGCAATGATGCAGCTTGTGAACAAAGAAAACAATAGCTAAGGCAAGATTATCCTCATGGTTATAGGATAAAGATGGTATATATAGGTTCTTACTAACATAATATATGACATGTTCCATGCGGTTGTCACCTTCTTAAACAAGGACTCTAGTGTCAACACAAGGGAAATTTGAAATGAAAAGGATAAAATCCTTTGCAAAGTATAGAGGAAAAGTCAAGGGCGCCAAAGTAAGGGCATGTTTAAGGGAATAAAAGGAAAAATCCATGAACATTAGTGGTGTATTATATTGGGATAAAGTGGCATAAGAAATTTTCCTTGCCTTGAAGGCTTTGTAATTGGTGAAAAGTCTTAAGGGGGGGAGTTTGAGGATGGCTTGAACCTTTGAAGGATCAATAGTGATCCCTTCATTAGAGACGAAAAATCCTATAGGTCGACCAACAAGAACACAGAATGTGCACTTCAGGGGGTTTAAGTGAATTTTATCTCTATGACATCTAAGAAACACTTTAGGAATATGTTTAAGGTGTCACAATCATTTCTTTGAATGAGCAGTGAGGCCATCCAAATATGCTAAGATTATATATATCATATCATGAAAGCAGTATTACATAACACGTTGAAAGGTGGCTCTAGTGTTATTGAGTCCAAGGGGCATGACTCAATAGGAAAAGATTCCCCGAGGGTGGTGAAGGTGTTTTTATACTAGTTCTGAGGATGAATTTGAATCTAATTGTACCCCGAGAAACCATCGG
Organism: Larix kaempferi; assembly: GCA_027924585.1. Classification (NCBI taxonomy): domain Eukaryota; kingdom Viridiplantae; phylum Streptophyta; class Pinopsida; order Pinales; family Pinaceae; genus Larix; species Larix kaempferi. Next base: position 14,051,370 of record BSBM01000510.1, on the reverse strand, counting down.
TGAAGGATAGAACCTCATTCCCCACAAAAGCATCAAAAATATAGTCAATGAAGGGGGTGGGGAAATTGTCTTTACAACAAGGTTTATTCAAATTCTAAGAATTAGTACAAAAAAGGATGGTGCCTTGCTTTTTATTGACTAGAACTGGATTGGATACCCAATTTGTATAAACAATAAAGTAGTTGAAACCTATGTTCTGAAGTTTATCGGTTTCTGCTTTAATGACCAAAGCTTTAGAAGGGTGAATAGGGCATTGATTTTGGGGCATAGGTTTGACATTAGAACAAGTGTCAATGACATGTTCTACTATGGTAGGATCAAGTCCTAGCATTTAGGCATAAGGCCAATGAAAGACATCACACAATCCTTGAAGGAGAGCTTTATAGGTTGCAACCTCCTTGTAGGTGCAGGAGACACCAAGCAAGATATCCTCGGTAAAACACAAATTAACTAAAATGTCTACTTTGATAGTGGGATATATGTTGGACATGTTCCCCTCCTCAAAGGCATCTAGAGCAAGGATCATATCATTAAACTAATTAACATGTCCTGGACAAATGAAGTCTTTCGATCCAATGGATATTTGTTTAAAAGATTCTCCCAATGAAGGGGATTTATATGGGTTGAAATAAGTTCAATGATGCATATCATCGCATGGGAAATCAAGGTTGGTGAGTGCTTCAAGAATTTATTCATCGCCTTGAAAGGTAGGGGTAGAAATCTTAGGGGAATCCAACACCCCTAACGGTAAGAGGACAATGAAGGTGATGAAGAGTATGAATCACACAAGGAAGAAATGTAATAAAGGGATATTGTTCCTTCATTTAGTTGGTCAGGTGGGGGTACCTCTACGAGGATGGTTACCTTGGGTTTTAAGGACTTAAGATGGAGTTCAACCAAAGTTGCACAAAGCTTTTGGAGATTTTTGTAATGGTGTGAATAGAGGCCATAGATACCACATATTCCACATGAGTGGTTATTACATCATACATTATTACATTGTTTGGTATTTTTATGAAGAGTACTGTGAACAACAGGGGTGATCCTATCAACCTTCTCATCCTGAGAGTGGATATGACAATGAAATACAAGAAACTCACTAATGAGTAGCATGACCAAGTATATCATAGATTGCATAAGGCATATGTGCCATGGAAGGTGTTGTAAAGGGGGTGGTAATGACCATGTTTGGGGTAGACTAAACTACCATGTTCTTGGTTTTTCCCCTATAATATTTTTTGGGAGGAGGGTAGTTGGAGTTGATGGGATTATTCATAACCATTGGTGGTGGGGAATGAGAAGTACCATCCAACTGAATGGGGTTTAAAACCACTCAAGGGGTGGGATGGAAGTTTGGTGGAGTAAGGTACCAAAAAGGGAGGTCTAAATTAATCCCTCAAAGGTTAAGAGTCTCCATCATAGGGGTTCCAAAAATTTCTAAAGGATGAAAGAGGAATGATACTTGATGGATAAGAATTTATGCCCTCATATGTCTTGTTGTAGAGGTAGGATTTAATGACACATAACTTGAAAAAATTGTTTTGGGTGGTAAAAGGGGGAGGCCCTACAAAAGTGTCAATGCGGAAGGCATCTTGGAATACTCTAGGTCCAACCCCAGTAAATGAAGGCATAGAAAGACTACCCTCAACTACATGAAAAACATTCTCTACATTAGTAGCAGCCTTGGGATCGTGGTATGTAATTTTATCAAGTATGATAACCTTCCCATTATGAGGGAACATCATGAGTTGAAACACAGTAGAAATGATTGCTTTCATAGCATACATGTAGCTCCAACCAAGGAGGAGGTTTTCATCTGACTAGGAATCTACAACCTCAATGTCTATCGGGTTCGTCTTATCGATGAGTTCTATGGGAAATTTCTAGAGAAGGCCTTATGGTTAAGAAGGTTGATTGTTTTATGCACATAATGTCATGAGGGATGGAGTCAATTCCAGAGAACCAAGCTTCTTCTGGACATGGGTCAATATGACACAAGTGGAGGATCTTTCACCATTGATGCATCGATAGGTAATCAAGTTCTTGGTGATGATAGGGACCTGTAAGGCTATCAAAGAAGTCATTCCGGATTCAAATCTATCTAGATTAGAGGTGATTATATGAGAATCAAAAGGATATAACATGTCTAACACATACAGAAGGGACTTACATCGTATAGGATAATTATGGAGAACTTCTAAGGTATACATGGTGGTTAGGGACTGAGCCAGGAGATCAACAACACTATAGTTATGAGTAGCTCTAGCATTAGAGTTATGGGTTGTGCAATGTAAGGGCATTTTAGGCACCTTCAAGGCAAGGTCACATTATGTCATGGTAGTTGTACTGGTCCTTCTAGTAAAGGAAAATACTTATCCCTGTCTAAATTGACAGGTGCAACTAGCAAGCCATGTTGATTACATTGATTATGGATATTGACATTAGCAGAGTCCATGAAGATGTTCTAGAAAGAAGGGTCACTCATAGTGGTCAACCTAGATAATTGATTAGGATGAAACATCGTCGGTTGTTCTATGAATACCCCTTGTGATCGAAATGGGTTCTATAATATCATAAGTTGAGATGTGGTAGGATGAGTAGGTTGAGTGATGTTGGATCCTTGAGGGGAATTAGCAACCTCACACTTGTTAACCTCATCCTACAACTAGTGAGCTTGGAAATATGCAAACAATGATGGGTTTATTGTTTGTAAACATCACAAAAGGAACACAAATGGTTTGTTCATAACTGAGCATTCTTGCCCTATTTGATGGGTTTTGTAGAATCATGATTTATGAGGTCAGGGTTTCCTCTATTATTTCTAGGAGGGTTGGGGTGTTCCTACACCTTCCTAGTTTTGGTTATTTCCTTTTTTATTTCCCTTATTTTTCTTCTTATTCGGATTAGGTTATGCATTTTGATTGGTGGGTGCAAATTGAATGAGCCTATGTTGTGAGCATAGACCTATCCTTGCAGAAAAAGGGAGTTTAAGGATGTGGCTCGATTGGAGGTCCTACTGAAGAGCCAAGAAATGGTTAATAAGGGTTATGATCCAAAGGGGCCACATAGGTAGTAGAAGTGTCACCACACATAGTGACACCACATATGGGGATATAAACATGGAGTGCATGAAGAGGAACTAAGTATAAGGTACGTGTTCCTACATGTGAGGATGGGCACGAAGGATTAGTAGGGTGGTAGGGCATATGAGATTTCCTTGCATTAGAACGCTCACCACTAGAGGAATTTCCATAAGAATAATTTCCCATGGAGTGGAACATTTGGTTGTATGGATTTGAGGTGAGTGTTACAACACCGATCACACCATTTATGGAGTGGGGTTCTCCTTATTGATCTTTGCATGAGGAGTCATTATGGGGTGTATTAGTGATGATAAAGTATAAGTAGTCAATTTGAGCATAATTCAATTTGTATTTTTGATCATTTAAGATAGCTTCCTCTTCCTATTATGGTTTCTCAAAAATGACATCCTTAGATTTGGCGGGCAATAAATATTTCAAGAACAAATCTAGAAAGAAGCGATCATCTAGATTGACCTTGAAAATTTTCCTTCATCTTCCCCATTCATGAATACGGTCCATGATATGGGTATTCATGATTTAACAACACAACAAAGGAATCTCTATACCCTCATCATGATGGAAAACTAACTAGAAAAAGGTGATAAAAGTGGAGGATAATGGCATAAAGTTAAGATGTGCCGAGAGGGGTTGTTCAATGTACCACTTCACTACTACTCCAATAAAGGTTCCCTGGAATAATCACAAATGGATAGAATCATCTATGATGCTATTAGAAGATCACCATAGATGAAAAGACATGATATGGTTAGAGGGGTCCTCTCCTACTTTACCTTCGAATCTAGGAATGTATGAGGGTAGTTTGGTGGGTGTTAGAGGCCAAGTGGAATCATGTCTAATAGGATCATTAGTTAGTCTAACTAAATCAAGTATGTTTAGACTAGCCTTAAAGGGGAGTATCGATATGGGAATTGTGGACGAGGTTACATTCCTGTTGGCATTTACACTTAATGGAATTCCACCAGATGCACTAACATGGGGATATTCTGAAGGGATAACACCAAACATATTGGTTTCTAGTTTCCCTAATGGGTTAGCGACATTGGGTGAAGGTGGAAATATGGTATGTGAGGAGCTTGAATTTGATGATATCGAAGAGGAAATTAGGGGGGGGCAGAGATTTTTATATTCTCACACATCGAGGTGTGCTATTAACATGGCCATGAGTCCCAAAGAAGGGGGATAAACTACAAAGAAAACACCTTCTAGCAGAGGTTTTGTCAGAAACTCCAATAGAACAATCATCTTTATTTGTTTATAGAGGAGGTGGATAGGGAAGGAGAGTGGCCAGAGGTTTTTGTGGATGTTTTGTCTTCAGTGCACTTCTTATATATAACCACATCAGTGTGCTTTATAATTTACGGACGCACCAGATAATCCAAATGTCTCTCCAATTTAAATTTTGTTTTAAAATAAAAAATAAAACAAAACCATCTGTGCTCCCACACACAAACATAAGCATTGGTGCATTTCAAAATGGCACACCGACAAACTTATAATTTTTAAAAATTAAAAATAAAAATAAAAATTCAAAAATTTACAGTGCATTTATCTAAAATAAACGCATGAGTGCATTGTATTTTAACAATATGCATCAATGTGTTTTATCAAAACACACTGAAATCATTGAAATTATTTAAAATTTTAAAAATTATCTATGTATTATGCAATGCAATTTGTAAATATAAGCACATCGTTAAGTTTGGTCAACACACTAGGAAACTATTTTTGGTCTCAAAACAAAACAAAAACTATTTCATATTCCATGGTGCACTACTTCTTAACAAACGCACTGGTGCGATTATATTTCAAAATACGCACAAGTGCATTGTTACCAAAAGGCACCGGAAATTATTGAAATAATAAAAATATATATACTTTTTATGATGCTTTTTGTTGAAATATATGCACCAATGCGTCATAAAATTTATCGATGCATCGTGTTTGGGTAGAACAAAATAAATTAGCTAGATCATAAAATTTGTTTTTACACTATTACAGTGCTTTTTTGGAGTTGTGAAAGCATCGATGCTCACGTATATATAGAAGTTCCCCATGTTATAGTGTTCATGTGCCATCGTACTTGTCGATTTATGTGCATCCAATTTTGATTGGTGTTTGTTTTGGAATTTTCAAACAACCACATTTTTTCATTGTTCTTGTACATCGCAACCATGCCTCCTCGACACAAAAGGTAACAGGTAAATCAATTGTCATCCTTCAATTTAAATTTTCAGTAGATTAAGTTTTAAAATTCGGCTTTGTAGTCTTAGAACTCTCGAAAAAATTCAAAATGTTTCCACTGGTGCTCCCCAAAGCTTGGATCACATTGCCATATGGTGCGTTTGTAGGTCACACTGGTTTTGGTGCATTCTGTTTATATAAACTCATAGTTAAATTCACGCCAAATGCAGTGTGGGTATATTCAAATAATCACATCAGTTCTCCTTGACGCATCTAACTAACAATGTGTCATTAGGCACACTGGAGGCACACCTCTAACGATGTCTTTATATAGATGAGGCGCACCATGAACAACCATAAATGAATAGTCGGTGTGTTGTAAGACACACCAAAAACTAGCAAACAATGTGTAGTATGGTGCACTCTTGTTGATGCATTTGTCTAGATCAAATGCAGTAGAAATACATTTTTAAGTTCAAAACCGTAGAACTCACTAGTGCATTCCATTCACATTAATGCACCGTACAATTCACACCAAATGTGGTGCAGTTGTATTCAAATACTTGCATTGTTATCCCCGGTGCATCTAACTACCAATGTGTCTATAGGTGCACCATATACAGTGTGTTGCAAGATGCACCTCTAGCGGTGTATGTATAGAGACAATGTGCACCATCAAAAAAATTAAACGAACAATTAGTGTGATGTAAGACACACCTAAAATTTGCAAATGGTGCGTTGTATGGAACACCTTTACCAGTGCATTTGTTTAGATTAAATGCACGATTAATGCATTTGTTATTTCAAATTGTAGAACTCACTAGTGTGTTAAATTGCACACAATATAAGGTTTCTAGTTACACTTTTTTTAGTCCGTCTAGATATATCGGCCACCAGGACTATACATTTGCATTAAACAATTCAGAACTCATTTTGTTGCATCCTTTTGCACACCTTGAACAGTGAGTTTTTGCGGGCACCTTACCAATGATTTCCACTATAGGTAGAGCACTGTTAATGCATAAAATAATAAAATCAATAAATTATCACCAGTTTGCTTTATTGAGCCCCGTTACGGTGCTAGTTTAACAGTGCGCTCTATGAGAACCTGACACATTGTTTACGGTGCTCTAAGGAAAACAGAGAGCACCTTGTGCGGTGTGTCGTATTTAAAATGTATACACCACTTATGAAAATGTTTGTTGGCCCAAAAAAAATTGAAAATTATAATAAGTATTTCATGTACCTATTTTGTATGGATTTCTTATTTTATTAATATAATTCATGTTGAAATTTTTATGTAAAACAAAGACATGCACCCAAACCACCTTAGGTCGTTTCTTATGACATCGTTCAGGTATGGCAGGTGAGAGAGAGGGAGAGGGATTTGGTTCCTCATCCTATTTCTAATGCCACTCGTCATATATTTTTTCATGTTTCCCTCCTCAAGTTTTATGAGGAGGCCAATTCACGCAGGGGGCAGACTAAGCTATTGCATCAATGGGATCATGACAGGCAAGCCTTTAGGGTTGGTCCCAATATTTGATACCAACCCACGTAGGAGGATGTGTACTTCATCACACATTTATCTAGGAGGCCGAGGACTTTCCCCATTTTCCCAATCTACACCTAGTTTTGCAGTTAGTACTCAATTGATGTATGTTCAACAATTCATTAGTGATGATATTGCTCGTCTCAGTGAGTTCTAGGTGAGTGTGGGCCAGTTAAGGCTACATGAATTTTAGTCAAGGGAGGCGAAGTGTTTGATCTTGTTTATTACAATGATATTCCACCATCTCATTGATGGGCATCACATTATCTATGATATGCTATATTATGTAGAGATTTTACTGCAGATGCCCAAGCTGATCAGGTGGACTACTATTTTTTTAAGATACGTTTTCCTAGATTTAGACCACTATCATAGCCAATCGCATGGGAGACGGTTTTTCCCCTTCGCACAAGAGTTATTTACTCTATTTTTTTAGAGTTTTCTAGTGACTCGAACCAAATTTGGGTCTACATTTGACCACATGCGAGGTAGACCTATGACTAATGTGTATATGTGCATCTGAAGGAATGGATTTCCCAAGAGAGGACAACCCAAAATCATGTGTAGGGCACCTGGTGCAGAGCTTTTGGCAATGTTACACAGCCAGAACTCACAGTCAGCCATCGATTGTGTATAGTATCCATATGTAGGGATCCACTGGCGAGATGTGTGAACATTTGATTTATGCAAGATGAGCCAACGGATATGAGAGGTAATATACATGATCATTATATTTTGATTAATGTAGTTGCATAAATTTTATCTTATTAATGCATGTGTAATTGATTATAATTTTTTTTTAATTGTCTAATTATTGTTGTCCACTATTTTTCAGATATTGGCATGTTTGTCAATGATAAGCCACCAATGTATGATGTGGACATGGCCAAGGTTAATGAGTGAGTTATCGACTATAGACCTAGCATGGAGAAACATAGTCTAGGTCCCGGATTTCATCACCATGTGGCGTATCATCTTTGTCACTTAATGGCTCAGCATGGGGTGGAGCCTATATGACATCAAAGAGATCACATAGGACCTCGATCTCTCTCCCATATGGTCCACCCTTCCCTGTGATATGACGATATTGATGCGTCATATTGTTAGTTCCCTCAGGCTCATTCACAACTTGAGGGAATGTATTCCAAATACACCTTCTAGGCATGATTATCCTCCACCTACTCCACCACCTCCTCCATTCATCAATCCAACCATTGTTGGATCATCTCATGTCGCACATGCATCTACCTCTTTTCCACCACCAACATCCCTTAGAAAGATCACCACCACCATTCCCTGATGCATGATCCATCGATCCACTAGTCCCACCACCACCATCCATTGATGCATCATCCATTGATCCACTAGTCCCACCAATATCATCCCCTCGTCCAACATCCCCACCACCATCCACCGATCCATTGGTCCCACAACCTTCATACCCTCCTCCAGCATCCCCACCACCATCCACTGCTCCATTAGTACCACCACCACCATCCCCTCCTCCAACAAGCCTACAACCACCACCCCATCCCACACTAGCTACAACATCCACTAGTGCACAAGTTGCAACATCTATTAATGCACCAGGATATTTACACGATATGATGTCATTAGTTGGTATAAATATTGATCGAGAGATACATCAGTTTCTAGTCATTGCATTGTCACATGACACAGGTACTGGTTTACCCTCTACCTATTCTGATGTACATGGACCTGATGAGTCCAGCTCTGGTAGCGGACCTAGCTAGTGAATTTCATTGTTGAGATATGAGTTAACATTTATATTGATTTTTGATATGTATATTTCATTGGTGTATTTCACTTTAGATGTATATATTATTCATCTTCATATAATGTTCATGTTGATGTTGTTTGATTTGTAAATTATGTCTGAGTGTCTTTATATTATGCATTTTCATATCATGTTCATGGTGATGTTACTCGGTAATTATTTTAATCTTGACGAATATTATTCCATAAATTCATTTGATTAATATTTACTACCAAAACAATTGGAAAAATTGGTATGGTTGGAATTATTATAGAGCATTGAGAGATCTGTCATTGTGGAATCATAAGGCCAACTAATATTGCTTACAATGGATTTTTGTCTTTTGAATTTTTAAGAGTTCTCTTCTCGTAAAATATCGAAATGATATTGGGGAGGCAGGTGTGGAGGGGATCCTCTTGGATCCTGGAGGACATACAACTCTAACCTTCGAATGGGGTTTAGGGAAAGCTACCAATAACCAAGTTGAGCAATATGCCCTTTATCTAGGACTTAAACACGTTGTTTCTCTTAGAATTCAATTGATTGTCATTATTGGGGAATTTCTTCTAATCATTTTCCGAGCATGGAAAATAATTGATCTAAAAGATAGAATAGCGAGGAGGCTCTAAAAATGCATCAATGGGCTTCTTCAACGAATTTTGGATATTCAATTGATGCATGTTCAATAAGAGAACAATGAAATCGTAGATAAACTCACAAATAAGGTTTTTCCCTTGGCAATAGGGGGCATGGTCCAAAATGGGGGCCAACTAACAACACATTGGCTCCCCTAAGGTTTATTAATCCAAAGTTAAGGAATGGTTCAATCAACATAATATGGTCTTGTCAACCATGAAAACACCAAGTCATCAATTCATTCCCCAAATCCTTTCCATAATGGAACACCTACTCACGCGCGTGGATGAGTCTACAGGAATCTTAGCCACAAGGATACCTTTGGAGGTTTTGCTATATATCCCCTCCCATTCAATTTACAACATTATAGGCGGGATATACAATTGTAGATAAGAGTGGGTGAATTTTGGTGCTATTAGTAAGCCTAGGATGTTGATACTAGTGCTGGTGGACAAGGATGCCTTCCCCTATGCCTTGGGGGAGTGGCTCTCTATCGCAGCAATCACGGAGTATGTTGAGGAAGGTTTGCAGGTGGTGTGTTTGGAATACCGGTCTCAAAACATGGAGATAACTCTTTCCCTTCTCTAGAAAGTGTGGGACTCTGGAATATTCTTGGGTTTCATTAGATTGGTTCCCAAAATGAAGTCGGAGGTGGATTCAAATTCCAAGCTACAAGAATTATCTACAGGCATTAAAGATGTTCGAGTTAACATAAAGAATATTAGGAGGAATCTGTGTTGGATGAATTCACAGTTGGAGGAAATCCGCTAGATTACAGTGCACATGTCTAGTTTAGAGCATCGTTTGGATGATGCAGAAGAGAATATCAGGATTTATGGAGCCCAAGTTGAACAAATGATGACAACATTGGACCCTCATGAGGACCTTCCGATAGAAAAACACTCCAGGATCACAGACCAAGCTAGAAGCAAAGGATTTGAAGAGGCATATGTTCATCAACCACCCCACGTCGTTGTGAACATCTCAAGCTTTGAGGAACAAGCAAGAGAAAATATGAAGCTACAGGTCATGGATAGTGGTTATAGTATTATTTAAATTTGTGTTGTTCATGAACTTCTTTTGTATACTACTGCTAGGCCAATATGTCAAAATAAATAGCATTTTAGATTATAGTAGCTTTTTCTAAATGTTTTAAGAATATGGAAGGCTGTAATTGGGCTGGATGCTACGCAAGAAACGCTAAAGCTTTATTTTTGGACTAATAATCAATGCACAATTATTTATGTTTGCATGCTTATAATTGAGTGTATTTCAAAGGAATTGCAAGCCTTCATTAGTCACTAGATGAGGTTACTACACTAGATATGGATAGTTGTAATATGTTTTAGAAAACTTCATTCGTGCAAGTGGGTAAACCATAAGATAAATTTCAAATGAATTTGAAATATGTAATTAATTTTTTATCCAACACTGTGGCATGTTCATTGAATGTTAAATCAATATATTGTTTTTAACAGTGTTGTAATAAGTTTGAGTCTTATCCCTAAAATGAGATTTATAATGATAAATGGACAAATAAATTAAAACATATTTATAAAATTTTGATAAACAATAAAAGTGAAGCATTAAACTGTACCACTGATGATGATGTAGATTCTAAATAGAAAATATTTTTTAGATTTTGAAATTGTAGAACTCTAAATAACGAGCAACAAATCTTTAAAAAATAACTTGTGAAATATTGTTGTTAAAATTAAAGTCATGATTTGTATTCCTTAACCCTTGTTACTATATTAAGTGTAACATATAACCCTAGCCTCAACAATAAACCATTATACCAAAACCCAATTAAATTGACCAACGATAACTAACCATTAACCACTATAACAGTATAATAATAGCATACCATATCATGGTATCATATTATTATATTATATTGATATTTTATAGTTCTAATAAAAACAATGTTATGTTAATACTATAATATTGTTGTTGTAAGATTATTGGTTATCATTATCTATTACAATATAGTGGTAAGATACTAATAATATAACCTCTATAATTATAATAAGCTATATAAGTGTTAATCAAGTTGTGCTTTAGTGGTTCGTTGAAATGTTTGTGGTGATGATGACTCGGGCTCAAACTCTAGCAAGCATATTACTTATGCAAATGTAGTGGACCAAAGTCTTCTTGAGGTGTGATTGTAATGCCCCATATATTGATAGTCATTAATTAAAAACTCTAATGTGAATTAGCTTAGCATTGTATTTGCTTATTATCTGTTTGGCGAAAATAGATTGATTAAGATGACTGTTATGTGCACATGTGGACTCGAGTGAGGTTGTATGGTAAATGGAATTTACTATTTAAACTATTAATGGCAATGGATATGTTACTTCATATTGAACATACAAATTGAATATAGAATATCCATACATGGAATGTTAATTTAGTTGTTTGCAAAAGTACGTACATGATTATTTGTAAATGTTGTATTAGTGATATGGATTAACACTTGAAAGAGTTGGGTATGGATATATATATGTTTCATGTTAATGATGAACTATTCCACATGTTGATTGGCTATGAGATAGGCGGATTCCTATATTGAAAAGGGCCACGAGATGTATTGAACATCATGAGTATAATGATGTTATATCAAATTTCATGCTATTTAATTGTGAATTCCAATATTTCTATGACTTGTGGGTAAGTGTGGGTTTTGACAGGAACTACGACTTGCCCAAAGTGGATGTTCGATGACGAGACCCCTTAGATCAGTGATGGCATAGTATGGTTGATGTAGGGCGTTGACCCTAGTACTATTAGGAGGGGTGGAGGCATTTCCCACCATCGAACCTCTGAAACCCAGAGTCGTGGGAGGGCTGTGCTGAGCACGCTCCCGTGGATGTGTGATGACGACTAGTGGGTGCCTGCTGGGGAAGCTTGGTCGATGTGGTCGATTGACACTTCCACTTACGGGTTATATACATGGTCATACGCGTAGTCGAGATTCCATGGTATATTCCAGCAGAGGACGGGATGGTGAGGTCAGGAGATGGAAGTAGTGGTGATTAGGGGGCTGGAGTACTAATGGCATGGATGGAACCAATGATGGATTGGATGGTGTTCTTGATTTTTATTAACTATCGTGATTATATGCTGGATTTCATCACTATGTTTATTTAATTAAATGTCTTATTGCTTCTGTATGAATGATTATGAATGATGAATGATGCGTTGTTTAATTGTTCTTCTATGTGTTGGTTGTGATCATGAAATAATGATATAGTAGGAGTATTAAATATGATTATTAGTCCCCACGCTTATGACGTGTGCACTGGCCATGCATACGCCAAATTTGTGAGTACGATACTATGATTGATCGATTAATGAATAAATTAATATGGTTATATTAGCTAATAGTATATTGGTTGATGAAATGTTGAAAGTATGAGTTGTTGACTTGTCAAATATGTTTTAGATTTACATAAATTGATTGTATTACATATATAATTATATACATTTAATATAAATTATGTCATAGTATAATATAGTATATGAAAATATCTTATTTGACATATGAATGAAAGGATAATATAAATAAATGGATAGATAGGATTTGCACAAATTTTTAGAAAAGAGTTGTCATAGTTGCATTAAGAAGGGAGCATGACAAGTAAGACTTTGCAACCATGTTTATTAGTATTTTAACTATTTAAATCAAATTTCTATTTATTTGGAGAAAATGAATTTATTGATTGATGACTATTATTTATGGGAATTTATTGATGGATGAGGATTTTTGGATATAAATATGAGGCTTGAGAGTGGAAGGAGGAGGTTCTTTTGCTCTTGAAGATTATTTTGGGGAGAGTATTCTAGGATGGAGAATTTTGGTATTTTGGGGTATGAGAAGTTTTGAAGAGTTGGAAGAGTTTGAGAACTCTTGGAAGATTTGATACATAGCCTACTGGTGCATCACTGTTCTGTTCTCTGGGGGTCTCGGGCACGGAGGGCCAGGAGGCCATTTGGATGGGACCGTTCAAATGGTTTCCTGGGGCTAGGGAGCCGGCTAGGCCCCTAGTTGGCTGGGAGGTAAAACCGTGGTCCCGCTTTTGGGAAATGAAGATGGAAGCAACTCGAATGGAGGAGAGAAGCTTGCTCAGTTTGGACTCCGTCACCATTCTTATAACGAGGTATTTTTCTTGTGATTTAAAGTCGTTTATATGTTGTTGTAAAATTATCACATGATGCTTTTGCTACATGATTTAGGATGTTAGTTTATGTTGTGTGAATCACCAATGAAGTTTTAAAAATTCTAAGTTATTTGATGTTCTTGCCAAATGCTTAAATTTTGCTTATATGCTGTTATGGTTACACTTTGACTAATTGTTGTTTAGTCACAAAATCTGTGTTTAATTAGATAAAAAAATTATAATGCCAATGGAGGCATTACAGTGATGTCATACTAATTTGACAAGCATTGATTTGGAAATAATGTAGTGTGATAAAATATTATCATTGTTAACAATGTGATTAAAAATGGTTTTTTCCAATTGTTATTTGCATCCTAATAATCCTTATGATCCACTTGCTAATAACTTATATGGTCCTTGTGATAATAACAGTGATTGTTGTCTCAATGTTAAAAATAACCCCTATTGCCTTTACAGTTATTATTTTTATGTACACTTTTGGTCATCAAATGGAAAAAACACCTTTCCCAATATGAGAGAATGAATGTTTAAAATATGGCCGCCATTAACAATGTTGATTAAAAATATAAATGAAAGCTTAATGTTAATTGCATTGATGTATGTTCTAGAATGCATATAAATGAACAATTTATGATTAATGTAATTATTCTTAAGCATGCATTGAAGAATTGATGTTTATGAAATGGTGTGAACATCAATAAGTTAATCTTGTTGATGGACATGTGTTCACTTCAAAGTAAAGTTGAATGATGGTTGAATGTATGAAATCGATCTAGAGCGGGATGCTATATACATTATGTTGATATGCTATATTGATTAAATATGTTTACAAACTTGATTATTAATTGACCTCCAGGGCAATAGTTCTTAATAGTCATCTTATAAAAAGAGGGAGCATGCATGCAGATCTTACAAATAAAAATTATTCACATAAAAAAGAATTACAAAAGAGCTTAAATTTCCATAAAAAATCAATATATCTTCAACATCGTAGTTGTAAATGGTTGGTAATTTTTCATATCCAACATCATAATAATTGTATAAAAACAGCCAACATGCAGATGGTACAATTGTAAATGTTTCATCATTCATTACAGACCTTGAAGTTCCACGTTATTTAATTCTTCTTCAAAATGATGGTTGTAAATGGTAGTCAGCTTTTCATATACAACATCATAAAATGAAGAAAAAAAAATCCATCAATCATAGATACCCATAATAAATGCCATAGCCATCACATAAATATCCAAATAAAACATGTACATATCACTATATGTTTCCATCGCCCAAGTTATCTTCCTTGGCGCTTTGCATGATAATATTGTTGTTCTCAAAAAGATGTTTTGATCTTAGATCGTGTGTTAGTATGAACCACCAATCCCTATCCAACACACCTGGGTAAAAGAACACTTGGTTGCAGTGTTTTGGGTAAACATAAGGCTCCTTCTTTTCATCTCACATTTTTAGAGTTGATACATATCAACACAATATCATGAAATTCCTTTACATTATTCCAGTCGAAAGAATCCCACCACTTGCACATAAAAACAACACATTGGAAAGATGACAAGTCCACTTGCATGATCTCTTGTATCTTTATGATGTAACCTAGCTTACCCTCTATTATTTTCTGATCATGATGGCTAGCACTACTAGATTGGTCAAAATCGGCCTTCACTCCACAATCAAATGCGACACGTCCATAATAGGTATCATCAATGCAAAAATGATGTCCATATGCCCACATAGATGGGAATAAATGCAACTAAAAAATGCGAAGAGTGGATGTTGTCATATGTTTAGTAAGTCGAGCATTAATAAAAACATAATACGTATTATAATTCAAACGTGCATTATAAAATAAATTGCAAATTCAAGGAGTGATTATTATTGAGTTGTTGCACCCAATCCCTGTGTTTAGTGCATCATCTTCACATGTGGGTAACGACCTGACGTGCCATATTTCTCTCTAATCTGGTCATCTACCCAACTATTCAAACAGATCATTGGCATATTTTCTTTTAAATGATCAAGATATGGCATGCTTCTACCATTCAACCATCTGAATTCTTTCATGTCACTATCCATTTCCTTCTCTTCTCTTCATACATTGCAACCCATGGTTACGTTGCCTTCACATTGTAAAAAAAAAATTATTGATGACATCAATTTTTGCATTCGTTGATGTATTCATGGAATGAAAATGACAAACAACACGTGTTAAAGGATAAACAACCCAAGATTTGCAACATTTATTTTAGACTTTGCGATCATGTAATTGTTACCACAATAGGAGAATTTGGTCCCAACATTGGGCATATGCAATAAAGGTTTCCAAGTGCCATACAAAGTGCGATTGTAACTGGTTTGGTATTTACTTTCCAGATGGATGGGAAGAGAGAAGTCATTGTTGCCCTCCAACAATTGAACCGACCTTTGTCTGTACTTAGACATTTTTTTCTCTTAGCTCATGCAACTTTTTGGATCTCCTTGTAGTGATGTTTTGGGTAGTATTGATATCATATGTTGGCTCACTAGAAATCTCGGTTGACTCAATAGAAGGAAATGGGTTGGTCAATTTAAGATTAAACATGGTTGATCTGGCTTCTAAATTTTCAAAGAATGGGCATATGGAAGCATTCATATGGGTATTTTCTATTTCACTTATTGGATCATTGACCACAATGGGGGGTATTAGACAATCAAAATTGGGTATTTGGCCATTAATATAATGGAAAAGTGTGACACACCTAGGGTTCACCTTCAACCCTTTACATTTTGAACAACCATGTAATACTTGAGTGTCATAAAAGAGATCCAACTCACAATGAGGTACCATTCGTCTAGGATGGTTGCTAGATGACGGCATGTTATAGTTGGTAGGGTAAAGTGGCCTTCCATTTTCATCTACCATCTTCCTATGGTATGTTTCTCCTTATAAGACCTTGTGGATTTTTTAGAGTGGTGGAATATCACATGCATCTGAACTTGATCCAGAGTCAAGATCTTGCAAAAGTTAGTTCATAATTATTCAAATGCACATGCAAAGACAACATAAATTCAATTAGTTAATAAAAAATAAAAATAAAATAAAATATAGACTTATAGGTGCCGACAAGGGAGAACTTGAAGTTGGAATGATAAGGAATGAGTTGGAATTTGAAGAATCAACCATTTGATTTATCGTTCTTTCTACCTTGCATTTGAGTCAAAAATACAATCAATACATGTCTTCATTCTTACCTTTTTTTAAGTAACCGGTGTGCCATTTTCTATGTTGACACATCAGTGCACCTTAACATGGTAACCCATTGGTGCACACATTTCTAGATGCGTGAAACCTTCACAACCACCTTTGCAAAGGACAAACCTCAACAAACTATTAATTGTGGAAGTTTTCGCTGCCATTATTTTTCTTGTGGAAACACATGATTACTCAAAGAGTATCAGAGATGGAGTGGATCTATGTTAAGATATTTTAACTCGATGTTTCAATCCCTTCTATGGGATCATCCTTGGGAGAACAAAATTCTCAAGGGATAATAATGAATCATCCCCCTAATAAATACTAGCTATATTTCAATTTTTTCTCATGTTTTTCTTTTGGTATGGTTCTCAATCTTAGTGACTGGAGGTATTAGCTTCAATAGCTAGTATTTATTAAGTGGTTGATTCATTATTATCCCTTGAGCAATATGTTTTGTTGAGGATGATTCCATGAAAGGGATTGAAATGTCAAGTTAAAATATCTTAACACAGATCCACTGACACTCCATTTTTGTCTTGGTGTGTAACCAATGCTCCTATATTAGTATAAGGCATCGGTGCACTATTATCTAACTATAGCACCGGTATCCCAACCATAACTTATAGAAATATATATTTTATTTTTTCTTGTTGTTTATACAATGTACTTATATCAGTATAATGTACTAGTGCGTTATTACCTGAGTAGCGCGTCATAATCCTGGCCTACAAATTTTAAATTTTACATTTTCATTCGTCTTACTGTTTATATAGTGTGCTTGTGTCGGTAGCACTCATGCATTCATTTATGACTAGCGCACTGTAATATCGATTTTTAAAAGAAAAAGATTGCACATGTTCATCATCAATGGACCAAAATATCAAATGAAAAAAAGAGTGGAAACTTAATTTTAAGACGATGAGATTAAAAAAAAAACTCTAATTCCTAAATTGGTGTTCGCTAAAATTTTGAGGAGAGACTTAAGCAAGATATTTTACCATAGAAGAGTTTGGATAGGCAGATTTCTTTGAAGATAAATTTTGTAAGGGATCACATTGGACAGAAACAACTCTGCATAGAAGACATTTCTGTTATGTTTTCCCTCAATAGATTTTCAAAATGGCATAAATTTTATATTTGCTAAAGCAAATAGAGGATTTAAGAGTTACCATCAATACTCCAAACCCTTGTGTTCTTCTTCCTTGAGAGTTACTTGCACTAATACAAACGCTAGGCTTCTCCTTGCTTTCCTTTTATTTTTTATTTCTCTTTTTCATGATGTGATTCAAATCCAACCTATATGGACTGTCGTTGTTAGAATTTTTTCAAAAATGTTTTCTCGGTCCCCAGCGTGCACTGTACAAAATAGATGCACTGGTGCATTTATTATTGTCAAGTTCATCATTGCTGAAGGTTTAAAAATACTACAGATTAACTATGTGCATTGATGTGTTATTACATGAAAAGAGCACCAATGCATTATTGCATAAAGGCACACCGGTTTTGAGTAGCTATAATGCGCGCACCGATTGACCCAGATACTTTTTTAACTGAAATTCTTTACTTAGAGTCTTAGTGTGTAAAAAATTATTTCATAATTTATGTGTTTCATTATGTAGGGCGTTTATTGATCAAATATGGCCGATAGAAGATCATGGAATAAAAATCACTACAAAGGGAGTGAGGGAAACACATCTGAAATAAAGAACATGGAAAAAAATTTGTAATTTTAATATAAATATAATATATTTGAATTATTTGTATGTTGTGTATTGGGCTATGTGTGCCATGCATAGCAAAAACTTAAGGAAACTCTACAACATTGTTCGTAATATGATTGAAGAAGAGAAAAAAGCCTTAAGAAACTATTGGAAATAGAGGAATTATGTGGATCAAAAGGTGATAAACGTGAGGTTTTTGTTTGACTTCTTATTAGTAATGCTTCTCAACAATAATTGCTAACATGTTCCATACTTTGGATTTCAGATTTGTTGAATGTTGTGCGGGGACAGACAATGAGGAAATAGGACACCCTAAGAAGATAAAAATTAAGAATATTGTAAATGATGATCAATTGGTCATTAGTTCAACTGGAGTGGTGCTAGAAGTTAATGAAAGGGGGGAATCGTTTATAAAACTGAGAGATATAGTGGAAAGAACATATAGATGTACTTTTCGCTTTAGTACAAAAATCAATCCAATGACTCTAAAAACCGGGTTATAAGTAAACTACAAGAAGTGTTTCCAAAGCAATGGGAACTAATACTAGTGAGACTTGCAATGGAAAAAACATACAATAACAAAAAGGAAACATTCAAAAAGTATTATTGCTAAAAATGTTTTTTCTATACTAATCTAATAATTTACTTAATATTTTTGCTATGCTTATTTTCATATAAATATAAATCGATTTTTTATCGTGCTTTTCATTTCTCAGGAAGATTGCTAAAATTCCAAAGGAATAACGGTGTGACGGTGGGGATGTCAAAAAAATTGTACCATTAGATGGTCAAAGAAATGAACATAACCACATCGCAGGGGGGAGCCATCCCAACAACAACATGCACCAAATGCATGTAATCATAGCTACATTTTTAATGTGCATAGAGTTTAATTATTGCATAAAATACTAATTTTCAATTGTTTTGTTGTTGTATAAAAGAAAAGGAAATGGCACCCATTTAGTGCATAAGACGAGACGGAAAAGCAAAAAAAGGGTTGATCGCAAAGTTTGTGAGTACTTGTGGTTTGCTTCAAATTTCATATTTGGTGTGATTTTATATCTTAATTAATTTAAAACATACATGGATGTTTACTAACAAGTGCTAATGAATGGTGAAGATCCATCTGATTATTTGATTGGCATTGGATGTAATGTCCTTTTTTGCTTGATCACTCTAGGGGACGATGAATCAGTTCATTTGATTCCCGTGGACTATAATCGACAGGTGAGGGAATTAATTTATTATTTAATGTCACTAGGAGAAAAGGCACTTGTAGTAAACCTTATCTGGTTTACACTAGAATTAACCAAAAGAATAAGTCACCCACCGAAAATCCATATTGGATAAAAGATATTATTTGAATATATGAATATTGATTTACATATAATCGGTCCATGAATATATATAGTCTTTTGAAAGAAATCTTAGTGACCCTTGATAAAGAGTTGCGACTTTTTAATGATTATCATTATTTCTATTTATTATTGATTATTAATATTATATTATATATATTTCTATTTATTAGTGATTATTAATATTATATTATATTATATTATATATATATGGGGGGAAGCTCTACTATTGAGGGGGGGCGAAGATCCGAAAAAGGACAGATGCAAAACTGACGCAAGAATCAGGCTGATTCTTAAGTTTTTAAGGTTTTTTCGGAGAGAAAGACCATTTGGTTCGGATTGAACAAGCTCTATGTTTATCGACGAAGTTGATTACGACAGTCCCTCCCTGGAGGGTCCTATTTTCAGCACGGATCATGAAGTTAAATTTCTCTTTAAGGAATCGAACATGGTGCAGCTCGATAAGACGTCACCATCGAATGGTTCAAAGCATTTTCCGGAGTACAATTATCATCCTACTGTTGAGGCCTCAGGTGTGGACGGTATGCAAAGTGCTGGAATGGGTTCCTAAGCTCTCGATAGAGGGGGAAAACCCAGACTGAAAGGATTCAAAAGGCCCTACGCAAGGACAGTTCTATCCCCAGCCTGTTTGGTGTAGTAATCTCCCACGGATATTCGGCCTCTGCTGGCACTCTAAGAGTTGGTAGGTTTTGATCCAAAGGATCTGTTTTCTAGTAAGGAAAACTAAGTGTAAAAGTCTGTAAACACAAATCTACTAAAAGGAATCTAAACTAGGTTAGATCTATTCTAAGAAGGTGTTTCAAAATTGGTGTAGATCAGCTTGATATATGAATGAATAAGACCATTTATCAATTAAACAGAAATATAGAAAAGATCAAATGACTTATCCTACTCAAATTGTAATTAATTAATGAAAATCAACCAATGGCAGATTGAGGTTTGTTATACATTCAAGACTTAATCCGTAACTGATATGTTAATTGAAAAATTAATATCATTTGTAACTTACTGAAAGAATCACTTGCGGAAATCGATAAAACATTTTAATAGAATAAACTCTTTAAAACTTTCATAAACACATGAATCATAAGTAATGATAAACCAGAACTGTAGACCAATATGTTTAATAAATTGCAAAGATTAAAACAGTGTTAGATAAGTAACTTGGAGGAAAATCACATCCATCAAATAAACTTGACAAATTGACAAAAGTGGATCTGAAAGATGACTTTACCGTATTTAATGATAGTTTGCAAGAAATTACAAGCTAGTATCAAAACAGAGCATTCCCAACCTGTCCTGTAGATTTTTTCCTCCAAATTCCATCATCCTCACTCTACGAGGAATCATCTCTTTAAATAAGAGTCACAAAATAATAATACAAACAGTAATTTCCCACAAACCGAGATTACAAAATCAAAGATAACCTAATGGCCTAGAAAAACTAGCCATCTATCCCAAATGTTTAACAATTCATCCACAATCGGATAAATAGCTGACTCAAGCCCCAGCTGGGCATTGCACTCGAATGTTTCCATTTCATTCTTTTCCAGCTTATGCCAAATGCGGATAAAGACTCGGATTTTACATTCCAAGGAGACCGGTTTCCTGATCAATCGCTCCACATCATCGATTTTGACCTCTTCGAGGAGCTGAATTTGTTGCTGGGCTTCTTCACATTTGCGCTCGATTTCCTCGATCTTCAACTTCGGTGGGAAAGCATATTCAATGAGTTCCATGGCAAGCAACTGAATACTGTCCATAACATTATCTGTTGCATACCATCGCCTGCTATAGATAGCTTGTGCTCTTTTGAGAATATCCTCAACTAATTCATTAAGTTCTAGCCAAGTGTTCAATGCACCTCTGATTTTCTTAAATTGAAAGTTGTTAAGCATAGGGAAACCTTCTGGAATATCCTTGATATATCTCTGCCACTCACTAACATTTTCACTTTCCTTAGAAGCTTCCACCCTTCTGGCTTTTTTCTCTTCAAGGGCACTATACATCTTACTAAAAATGATATGAGTCTCCTTGATCTCATCCAGGGTGTCAAATAGCTTCTCCAACAACTTATAATATTCCTCATTGACTTGAAGGGACAAGTCCTTAAATTCCTGAGATGACACATTACAGAAAGTAGAAGAGGCTGCACTTGCATTTGCATCCTCACATTGCTTTTGCAATAAGGCAATATTCTGAGTATTGGCAGATTTTTCAGCCTGTACATCTCGAATTTCAGCCTGTAGAGAGGTATTACTTTGCTCCAAAACTTCTAACCTGTCTTCCCATAGTCTCTTGAGATCGGCAATATAAACTTCATGTTCCTCCTTCGTCTTCACCAGTTCTTCTGTCAGCCTTTCCAATTCTTCTTTCCTCTGATCAATCTCCCTATTAAGTGACTGGACTTAATCAAGATTTGTACCAGCAAATGCTCCTAAGGCTGTGGCTATTTCAATTGCTCTTTCCTGGGGGTCATTTTCCTACTGATTCCATACTATCTAGTTAGGGACAGATACTTCCAATTTAGCTTGATCCCTGCTCCTCTTCTTACCTCTCTTAACCACTGCTTTATTTTCCTTGTTATAGAAATAATGTCCTAGAGGGACTACCACATCATCCTCATATTCAGTTATTATCTCAAAAGTAAT
The DNA here is from genome assembly GCA_027924585.1 of Larix kaempferi. Lineage (NCBI taxonomy): Eukaryota > Viridiplantae > Streptophyta > Pinopsida > Pinales > Pinaceae > Larix > Larix kaempferi. The sequence continues at coordinate 14,028,941 of BSBM01000510.1, read as the reverse complement.
TGAGATTGCATTTTATGTTGAGATCAATGAAGGAGTTTGAGTGGCCATGGGATTGGGTATGGGCATGGTAACTTGAGGAATAGCCATAGGAGCAAAGACAGTCTGAGGAACTGATGAATCAGGAGTTGGAGAAGGGATTGAAGTGAAAGCTTTTGAAAGAGGAACTTGATCATCATTAGCAGAAGGTGATAATGGAGAAGGAGGTGAGGGTGGCTCATTCTCAGTGAGTAATGATGAAGTGGATATGAGTAATTGCAGGGGGACAGTTGAAGACTGGGCTTCTGCAAAAATAGATGAAGGGATTGAAAAAGGAACTGAGCTACCAGGAAAAGGGGTGGCTTTATAAGTCAGAGTATGAAACAATTGGGAAATGGAGAATGGTGGTAGCACCCCTGTAGGAAAAGTAGAAAGATCCTTAATGGAAGAAAGTAACAGAGATGAATTTGGGGCATTAGGTGTAGTGGTGAGTTCCAACACTTGTTGATCAGGATCAAAATGATCCATTTCAATAGTATCCAACAGGTCTTTGACTGGCTGTGAGTTGTCTGTGACTGGTTGTGAGTTGTCAATCACTTCTTCAATGATTTCTTCAATAACCTTGTTAGCCACCTTCTCAGTAACTTCTTCAGTCACTTGAACTGCAGATTGTGGCTCATCTTCAATATCATTGTCAATGAGATCAATAGTGAGGATCTTTGATGTAGAAACCTGCACTTTCTGTCTCTTGGTTGGGTTAACCTCGGCCATTGTCAAAGCATCGACTATCTGCAAAGTTGCAGCAGTCACTTGAGCATCCATAGTAAGCTTAGGAGGTTCAATCATTTGAGTATGAATCACCGAAGTGAGCTGTGCTAACTCCTGTTGGAAATGCTGAGAGGTTTGCAGCAAAGCTTTTACCTGCTCAGTTGTTTTCACTTGAGGGAGATTCTCCATGGGAGCTTTACCTTTATCCCCATCTATATAGGTAAGCATGAGAGGAGAATTAGCCTGTTGGATTAGCTTTTGTTCTTTATCCCTTCTAACTTGCTCAATGAGATTCAACTCCATTGTTCTTTTCCTGTAGACTTGATTTTTTATTTCTTTCTGATATGCCATAATCTGTTGTTGTTCATCTGAGCTCTTGGCCCTTGCCAATATTTCAAAAAAAGTATTCACTCCTTGATAGATGGATTCATCTGGGAGTTCTTCATGGACATAGTCCATTTTCATATGATATTGCTTGAAATGTGCATCCAAAAACTTATTAGGATCATGCTTTCTTTTGGGGGATTTACCCAACTTCAAAGGAGCCAACTGATCTCCAAGCACTATAGGCCAGGTTGAGGTAGGGATAACTAATGGCCCAAGATTTAAAGAGAATTTAGGCCAACCCCTCTTTTTGGGACCAGTGAGTTTCTTGTAGACACCATCAGTGACAGTCTGATAGGAAACCTCTTGAATGACCAACCTATCAGGCACTATTCTTGGCAGAAGGTGAACAATGTCACTTCCCCAGACTCTGATGTATGAAAAGGACTCATAAACATACCAATCACCAATCATGTTGATGAAATTTCTGGCATCAGCTGAAAAGGCAGGAGCTTCCTGTTGGAATATTTTGAAATAAATACTGCCCATGAAATGGTCACAAATGTCATAGAGTAGGGGCACATAATTGCTTTCCCACAGTGCAGAATGGTATATGTGAACTGGTGGAGCCTCGGGGGTCCAATTCCACCCCAAGTTAGGATATTGAAACTCAAAGCAGAAGACATCAAGGATAAAGGCCGATAAGTAAAAATGTGGCTTTCTTAAAGCAGGTGCCTTCTGATAATCTTGAATTGTTGTTTTAATTTCTGAAGACAAGATGGACGCCCAAGGGAAAGATTCTCCTGTTGTTAAGACATGGTGAGCTATGGGAGCCCATTTGACTTTAAAAACTGAGCAATTGGGGAGGCCAAAGAGCCTGCAGAGCATGGATGCCAATAAGGAGTAAGGTTCTTTGAACCAAGTGATCGGATAAATGTTATCAACCTTCGACACAAAAATGCTAGGTTTAACCATCCAGGATTTCATCATTTCATCAAAATTGTATCTAGTCTTGGAGGATTGAATGAAATCAGGGCTAAGGATTTGTACAGCCGGCTTGAGAGCAAAAGCACTGATAAAAACTTCAGGGCGGAAGGTAGTCAATTGTGACCCTGCACTGTCATTAAATGACTGGTCCTTAGGGTTGGCATTTTCCACAATCCATTTGACAAGGTCTGTATAAGGTAGGATAACAGGGCGAGCAGCAATAGCATGGATTTGGGAAGCCCTAATTTTTTCATAAGAAGGTCGGTCTTCCTTGATGTCTGAAAGGTCATCATTGTCAAAGATTGCATAGATTTTGGCCCAGTCCATTTGATAGGTTTCAGTGACCCTTTCACTGGTGTCTGAGAAGATGCCAAAATTGGGGTCTTTGGTCAATGAATCTCTGTGAAGTGTTTTAAAACGACTATTCCGAGACATTTTGGCAAAGCTTGCAAAATTCTGATAAATAAATAAACACAATCAAAACCAAACCGTAAATAGAAAAACCATAAATAGAAAATGTAAAAATGACAGCAAACCAACATGTAAATGACTGAGAATTCGTGAACATGACCCTGGTAAGAAATCGACAGTAAAATCCACGTACGGGGGTAAATTTTCAACAGTAAAAATGATAGTGAAAAATAGGAAAAATGTGTATTTATGGGTTTTTTGGTCGGATCAAATCTAAACCGTAGATTTAGAAGAAACGAATGGCTGAGATTAGCCCATGCAGGATGCGGGATTGGGTTCATACGTTTAAAAACCAAACTTTATTCAAAATTCCCGAAATCCGCAATCTGAAATTCTGGGTTGCGGGTTTCGGGTTTCACAAATTTTGCAAAATGGACAAACATGTTTTCGAAATCCGCAACCTGGAATTCGGGTTTCGAGTTTCGGAAACGAAAACAAATATTTAAAAAATAAATAACTTTTCTCGCAACCCGCAATCCACAATTTGCGAGTTGTGGGTTTCGGAAACACACAACGCGATTTATTGGCGTAACGAGTTTCCGCAATCTGATATCCGGAAATTCGGGTTTCAGGTTGTGGAATCGGTATTTCTGAAATATTTACACGGTCTTCCTGCAACCCGCAATTTTGGGTTGAGGGTTTCGGGTTGACGAAATTCCAAAAGGAAAAACAAATGATTCCCGCAATCTGCGATTGCAGGATTTCAGGATTTCAGGATTTGCAGTAAGAAAATGATTTTGGCAAAGAATTGAAGGTTTTCTGCAAATCAAGAAAACAACCAGAAACTTAGAAATTTTCAAAGGAGAAAATAATGATAACTAGACAGACCAAACAAAGGGTATGATGCCATAGCAAATCAAAATTTAAAACTTACCTAAATACCTTTATATTTACAAAATGGGGCTCCCATGATCAGAATGAAGCATGGGATCTGTTGTACCTACAACAAATGGTGACTGGCTGGGAAGAACCAGTTATCTCTGCAAACAAAGCTTCAATCAAAGAAAGTATGTCAACCTACTGATTTTCAACCTGAAATATTAGAAGATGCTTACAAAAGACAATCAATAGGCAGAATTAACAAAAGATTGATATATTCCCATCCTTGATCAAATTAAAGATAATGCAAATCTGATAAAAAGATTCAGGAAGCAACAAGAAACCTTTTTCCAATATGTAATCACTGGAAGACAGCTTTAGATGAACTTGGGGGAAAACTTCATAATACTCTTGATATCCAAATCACAAACCACCTTGACTTATTAACTGTCTTATTCCCACAGAGATGAATTATTAACATTCCATTGATTTTATTATTTTGCTTTTCTTCATTCCTCTTTTCTTCCTCTTTTTTTTTTGAAAATAGAAATCTGAACGTAAGACGTTGTTGGCATAAGACCACTGCCCTGGATTGGTGATCAGATTATGGCAATGCCATTCACAAGCCTAATCTGGAAACTGAACAAGCTAGCTCAGTAATGAGACTCCTTGTCCTTCAGCTATGACACTGAAAACAATTATCATGGCTTGGTGACCATATAATGATAATTTCAATCCAAAATCAAACCCATGATCATGGCAAGGATGGCTTGTGATAAGACCCCCTGTCCTTATGTACAACATTGTCCTATAAAGAAAATAAAACAAATAGTTTATTAAGGTGCGAACTACGGGACACCACCATGGCTTGGTGACCATATAATACTGGCGTTACTCACTGATGCATCGCAGATCATTAATGGACCGACCTATAATAGGATCTTCCCTCTTTCAGTAAACTGACAGTCATCTTCCAAGTTTGGTGACTTGGTGTGAAGATGTCATTCCACTCACATCTATGAACCTAATGCGCTGGCTTGTAACAAGACCCCCCATCCTGCAATTCACTATTATTAAATAATGTTATTTTCAAGGTGATTGTGATAGGATCCAGAGCAGATAAAGGTTGTCCAGGTTATTGAGATATGTTGTATTACACATGTGAAACATAAGACAAAATTCAGTCACTTTCCACAATCTCAATTAAACAAATCAAGCATGTATACGATAATGACCAAGGTGGAAAGGTATCAATCAAAGTTCTGCAACTAATGAATGTCTATTCTTTGTAAACCAAATTCTAACATAGGCTGAGAAAAACTAAGACTGACGGAACATCCCAAAACTTCAATTCAGATTACCCTTGAGACAAACTGACCATCAACCATAACCAAATGTGTGGATTTTATTAAAGGAAAAATCAAATAAAAGAAAACCATTAAAAACAAAGAAAATGCAAAACACACCAAACTTATGTACACAGTGAATCAAACTGTTTAGACAAAATACTTTTTAAGCAGTGAAACATTCACTGGATAAGTTTCAATGACCCCCTCCAATGTCTGTAACCGAACTGTACTTGGACCAATCTTTTCTGTAATAATGAAAGGTCCAAGCCAAAGGTGCTGAAACTTGGTATATTGATTTTTGTCCTTGTGTTGTTTATCCCACCTCAGTACCAAATCTCCTACTGAAAATTCCCTGTCAGAAGAGGATTTCTCATCAAACCATCTCTTAACCATTTGTTGATGGTGATATAATTTATTTTTAGCCACTTCCCTGTCTTCCTCCAACTTAAGCAAAGTATCAATTCTCTGTTGAAGAGAGGAGGAATCGTCTTCCTGAATGGATTGGGCTAACTATAATGAAGGGATGGTAAGGTTTGATGGTAGGATGGCTTCCTTACCATAGACGAGACAACAGGGAGAATTTCCAATAGCTACCTTTGGATTGATTCGATTTGCCCAAAGAGCATTGTAGAGTTGTGTGTGCCAATCCTTGTGATGGGAGGCTACTATCTTCTTCAAGATGTTTATCATATTTTTGTTAGAGGATTCAGCACGCCCATTACCCTGTGGGTAATAATTGGAAGAAAATTTTAATTTAATCCCTCTTTCAAGGGAATACTGTGTTAAGTCGATTGAGGAAAAATAGGATGCATTATCAAAGACGAGATACTCGGGGGCACCAAACCTTGTAACTATCTGGCTGTCAAGGAAATAGATTACTTGGTTTGCGTTGCACTAAATAAGGGGGACTGCCTCTACCCATCTGGTAAAGTAGTCAGTTGCTGTAAGGATGTACCTGTGTTGAAGGGAGGAGGTAGGATTAATGGGACCAACAAATTCCAATCCCCATTGCTGAAATGGGAACTGAATTGTTACTGGTTGCAGAGGAAAAGCAGGTTTCTTGAATTTCCCTGCACACTTTTGACATGGTTGACACCTCCTAACATAGGCATAAACATCTTTAAACAAAGTGGGCCAATAATACCCTGCCCATGTGCTGTGGTTTCGCCTGAAAAATGACCTCCAGCAAGTCCTGCATGAAATTGAAAAAGGATGTCATCAGTTTCAATTTTCTCCAAGCATCTAAGAAAGACTCCATCATAATTTTTTCTAAACAGAACTCCATTAATGAATTGATAAGGAGCAGACTTTAATCTTAAAGCTCTACGTTTTTTGAAGTCTAAAGTTTCGGGAGCAAACCCATGGTTTAGAAAAAACCTGATATGGTCATACCATTCAGATGTCGAAGTATCTATTGCATTAATAAAACCTGTAGGGAGTTCTTCTTCCTGCTCCCACTCAGTTTGTTGTTGTACTGGGTCATTTGATTGAGCAGTAAGTAGGCACAAACCTTGCCCTTTTACAATTTTCGCCGGTCTGATTTCCAGATCTTATTCCTGCAAAGCAATCATCTAATGGGCCCTCTTTTCGCCTAGTTCTTTTTGGACCAACACGTTTCGTATAGCTGTATATGGCACATTTACCTTTGTTCTATATTTCAACAAGTAGGCCTGTAATGTTTCACAGACTTGTACACTGCATAAGCCTGCTTATCAATTTGGGAGTAATTAAGTTCACCTCCCTTAAATGTTGAGCTCATGAAGGAAATTGGGATTTGAGTATCACTTTCATGCTTCTGTGTCAAAACAGCTGCATAAGAAAAATCAGTAGCAGAAGTATATAAAATAAAATCCTTGTTAAAATCGGGGGACCTCAGAGCAGGAGCTTCTGCAATGGCCCTGCGAATATCAACAAATGCATCTTTATGTTCCTGTGACCAACTAAACTGTACATCTTTCTTAACTAATTGCTACAAAAGCTTAACAATCTGTGCAAAATTAGAAACAAACATACGTACAAAATTGATTTTCCCAAGGAATGACTGCATGGCTTTGCGCGAGCCAGGAAAACCGATCTTTGAAATAGCATCTGTGCGTTCCAGATCAATAATCATACCTTCTTTGGAAACAATGAAACTTAGAAGCTTACCTTCCGTCACTGCAAATATAGACTTCTTAGGGTTCAGGGATATTCCGTATCTCCTGTAGTGTTCAAAAACCTGTTTCAAAGAAGATAAATGTTCATGTCGTTTCTTGGAATAGATAGTAATGTCATATAGATATACTACGACAGAATTATGCATTAAACCTCTGAAATATATATCCATAGCTCTCTGGAATGTATCTCTGGCATTTATCATCCCGAAGGGCATTCACCTGTAGGCGAAGGTACCCCATGGGGTTCTGAAGGTTGTTTTCAGTTGGTCATCAGGGGCAACCATGACTTGGTTGTATCCTGAAAAACCATCCAGGAGGGAGAACATATCTGACCCTGCTACCTTTTGCAAAATCTGTTCCATGGGAGGAACAAGGTAGTTATCCTTTTCGGAAACCCTGTTTAAATTCCTGAAATCGACACAAAGTCTGATTTCACCATTCTTTTTTCGGAGGTACTAGATTAGCTATCCATTGGGTGTGTCTGACAGGGAATATAATTCTTGTTGTCAATAGCTTTTCCAGTTCTTTTTTCACAGAGGGTTCCAAACTAGGATGCATCTTCCTTAGTTTTTGTTGGTAAGGTTTCACTTATGGCTTCATGGGTATGTTGTGATGCATAATGCTAGTATCAAAGGTTTTTAGTTCATCATAAGTCCAGGAAAAAACATCCTTGTATTCTTTACACAGTCTGATGAAAGATCTTCTTTCTTCAGCAGAGCAGTCAACTCCAAGGTTAATAAATCTAGGGTCTTTTTCAGTACCAAGGTTCACTGGTTCATAATTTAATGAAGAACTTTGTGTCTTACAGTTAGTTTTGTGTTTAAACTTATCTTGGAGGTCATAGAACTTTTCTAGGTTGATCACCGACTTCGGGATAATGTTTGAAGGATCAGCCAGGGATTTTTCATGTTCAGCTTCATCTATCGCCATGTGTTGGAAGGTATCTTGAGCTGAGAGGAAATCCAGGATTTGATGGTCATCATCAAACACTTTCCAGCTTGTAACATTATCGGGAATGGAAGGCCTGTACATTAATTCAATTGAAAAGGTTTTGGGTGACAGACCTTCTGGTGGAATCATCCTAGATGCAGTATTTGCTAAAAGGTCAGCATTAAATTTCTGTGACCTAGGGACAGAGTTAATGTTGAATGCAGAAAAGGAGTTGGTGAGTTCTCTTACCATTTTTTGATAATTAGTCAAACGAGGAGAGAGACAGTGTATCTTATTCCTCACCTGTTTAACTATAATTTCTAAATCACCAAAACATTCAATGACTAGTGCACCCATATTATTTGTACAATCAAATTCAAGCCTGCAAGCAATCACGGTTTTTGTCCCTTTGGGATCAATAAGTACACAACCTGCACTAGCTCCATCCTTGGATCTGGAGCCATCAAAAAATAAAGTCCATGCAATGGGGTCTAACCTAAAATTGGTATTGACATTATAAACATTATGTACAATGGTTCCAGAGAATGGTACTGTGGTGGCATTAACAATGTGAGATTCATTTTGTGCATTCTCTGGTGATAAATCAGCAGGAAAATCTCCAAAAAAGGTATCAAATGTAAAATGTTCAATGTGTGAGCTAAAGTAACAGGAAGGTTCACTTGAATCGTTCAGATCAGTGACAGTTTGCTTCATGAATGGTTCCTTACTAATCTTAATCTTGTTTGGTTGACCATTGTAGGGTAACCACAGGTGAGACCAATTAGTGGAAAAATAGCCCATAAGCTTCTCTGACCAGTCTCTGTTGAGCCACCTCCCATGGGCTTCAGGGATGTCAGCTATAACAATGTCAATTGTCTGCTGAACCTGAGGATCAGCAGATAGTGTCAGCAATACATTTCTCAATCTCCCCACTACTCTTACTTTAGATCTGTCAAGTTGGACAATCTGAGTAGGATAGGGCTCCCAAGTGGCATTAATTTTTCTGCAGACAGACAGTGGCATCACATTGGAAGAGGCACCAGAGTCTATCATGCAATTGTGTACGTTCATGTTGAAGATTTCAAAGGTTAGAAAGAAAGGAGGTGTCCTCTTGCTTCCAGATTTTTGATCTTCTGTTTTAGTGAAAGAGTCTAAGTTGTTATTCTATGATTCTCTTGGTTGTTTGATTATCATGCTTTTGGGTAAAGAATCCCTCATAGAAGGGATTTTAAGAAGTTCAAACAAAGAGATATTATCTTTAACTCTTTTCAAATCTTCAGCTAAACTATATTCCAATTCAGGAATGACTGCATCCTTTTAAGGAACAGTTTTGTTTCTATTGGGAGGTGGTGTTGAAGATGAGGGTTCCTGAGCAGGTTGTTGTCTGGATCTAGTATTGTAAGGATGTTGGACATTGAACACTGCCTCAGGATCTTCTTCTTCATTATTCATTGGTAGTTCAGAGAAATAGCTAACAATATTGATTTGTGGATCCTCTTCTTCATCTTATCCTTCTAGTGACTGAGGATATTGGCCTGTTTGATGATCAGAAGGTTCAGGGACATTTTGTGACTCAGAAGCTAAGGCTTTGAAAATGGAATAGATCTCTTCAGAATTTAACCCTTCATTAGGATTAGGAGGTGGTGGATTTTGAGGAAGTTGATAAGGTCTCCTGAAAGGTGGCCTTACAAAACCTCTGTTGTTATTTTGATTCTCATTATTTTTCTTTTTTAGATCCACCATCTCATTTTCCATTTTCTAGAGGAACTTCTTAATGTCAGTCATTTCAAAGGGATCTTTGTTTTGGGTGTTGGGCTTGGAAGCATTATCAATTTTCTTCCTAGATGTGGAAGTAGAGGGTTGTTCCTCCATAGCATCAGGATTATCTTTTAGACAATGGATATCCTTTTCAACTTGAATGGCTTCGGCATAAGCTTCAAACAAGTTTTCTTTGTGTTCCCTTTTAACCCACATTGCAATAGGGACAAAAAGACCCTTTTCATAATAGGCAACCAAAAGTTGTTCTGCTGGAAGAACAGTGGGAGGGATTCTATTCTTTAGATAAAAAAAATATTTGGTTGTAATCTTTAACCCTTTCTTTACCTTTCATTTTCATGGAAGATAATTCCAAAACCAAATCCTGTGGTGTTTTTTCATCCCCAAAATTCTTGATAAACAAATTTTCAAACTCATCCCATGATGTTATGGTTCTAGCCTCCAAGGCAAAATACCATGTGGATGCCTTTCCTTCAAACGTGTAAGGGAAGAGTCTGCAAACCACATCCTCATGGATAACACTCCTAAGTCTAATGACCTGCATGAAAGTTTTGATATGATCTAATGCAGGTGACTTATCATCTGGATTGAATTTGGGAAGCCACTTCTCAGGGTTTTTTGGTAATCTATGTTGATCCCCGAGTATGAATACAGCATCTTGATCGAGCCAAGGTCTGTTCTAGCCTTCCCCAGCCATAGGTTGTTCTTCTTCTTCTTCAGATGAAGAGCTAGAAGAATGTTCACTCTCAGATGAAGAGGATGAGGATGAAGGAGGAGAGGGTGGTGGTCCACCTAAAGCGGTAGTATGTGAGACTTGTTCTGTTTCAGTGAATAATAAATCAAGATCAAATTTAGGAAGTTGTTGTTGGTTTGATGAATTGTTTTGTTCAGTATTCTGCTGTGCTAAATTGGATTATCTTGATTATCTTGAATATTTGCATGTGGATAAGTATTTTCTTGGTATTGCTGCTAATCCTTGATTTCTTTCTACAGAGAGCCTCTGCTGTAACCTAGAAGCACTATCATTAGACCTCTTGAGTATTTCTTCAAGTAAGATAGGTCCTCTGGTAGGTGATATAATAATGACATCCCCTGTTCTAGGATCTCGGTGAGCTATAGGGGTAGCAGGGATAGTATCAGGGTGCTACACCGGTTGCTCAACAGAAGTAGATGCTTGTGTATGGCTACAGGTGACAATCGGTATTCTTGTTGGAGGAGTTTTCTGAGTATTCTGTTTAGGCATAGCTTACTGCTGGCCCTCCTTCTAGCGCCATTTGTTGAGGCCTCAGATGTGCAGGGTATGCAAAGTGTTGGAATGGGTTCCTAAGCTCTCAACAGAGGGGGAAAACCCAGACTGAAAGGCTTCAAAAGGCCCTACACAAGGACAGTTCTATCCCCAGCCTGTTTGGTGTAGTAATATCCCATGAATATTTGGCCTCTGTTGGCACTCGAAGAGTTGGTAGGTTTTGATCCAAAGGATCTATTTTCTAGTAAGCAAAACTAAGTGTAAAAGTCTGTAAACACAAATCTACTAAAAGGAATCTAAACTAGGTTAGATCTATTCTAAGAAGGTGTTTCAAAATAGGTGCAGATCAGCTTGATATATGAATGAATAAGACCATTTATCAATTAAACAGAAATATAGAAAAGATCCAATGACTTATCCTGCTCAAATTGTAATTAATTAATGAAAATCAACGAATGGAAAATTGAGGTTTGTTATACATTCAAGACTTAATCCGTAACTGATATGTTAATTGAAAAATTATCATTATTTGTAACTTACTGAAAGAATCATTTGCAGAAATCGATAAAATATTTTAATAGAATAAACTCTTTAAAACCTTCATAAACACATGAATCATAAGTAATGATAAACGAGAAATGTAGACCAATATGTTTAATAAATTGCAAAGATTAAAACAGTATTAGATAAGTAACTTGGAGGAAAATCGCATCCATCAAATAAACTTGACAAATTGACAAAATTGGATCTGAAAGATGACTTTACTTTATTTAATGACAGTTTGCAAGAAATTACAAGCTAGTATCAAAACAGAGCATTCCCAGCCTCTCCTGTAGATTTTGTCCTCCAAATTCCATCATCCTCACTCTACGAGGAATCATCTCATTAAATAAGAGTCACAAAATAATAATACAAACAGTAATTTCCCACAAACCGGGATTACAAAATCAAAGATAACCTAATGGCCTAGAAAACCTTGCCATCTATCCCAAATCTTTAACAATTCATCCACAATCGGATAAATAGATGACTCAAGCCCCAGCTGGGCATTGCACTTGAATGTTTCTATTTCATTCTTTGCCAGCTTATGCCAAATGCGGATAAAAACTCGGATTTTACGTTCCAAGGAGACCGGTTTCCTGATCAATCGCTCCACATCATCGATTTTGACCTCTTCGAGGAGCTGAATTTGTTGCTGGGCTTCATCACATTTGCGCTAGATTTCCTCGATCTTCAACTTTGGTGGGAAATCATCTTCAATGAGTTCCATGGCAGGAAACTGAAGAGTGTCCATAACATTATCTGCTGCATACCATCGCCTACTATAGATAACTTGTGCTCTTTTGAGAATATCCTCAACTGATTCATTAAGTTCCAGCCAAGTGTTCAATGCACCTCTGATTTTCTTAAATTGAAAGTTGTTAAGCATAGGGAAACCTTCTGGAATATCGTTGATATATCCCTGCCACTCACTAACATTTTCATTTGCCTTAGAAGCTTCCACCCTTCTGGATTTCTTCTCTTCAAGGGCACTATACATCTTACCAAAAATGATATGAGTCTCCCTGTTCTCATCCAGGGTGTAAAATAGCTTCTCCAACAACTTATAATATTCCTCATTGACTTTAAGGGCCAATTCCTTAAATTCCTAAGATGACACCTTACAGAAAGTAGAAGAGGTTGAACTTGCAGTTGCACGCTCACATTGCTTTTGCAATAAGGCAATCTTCTGAGTATTGGCAGAGTTTTCACCCTGTACATCTCGAATTTCAGCTTGCAGAGAGGTATTACTTTGCTCCAAAACTTCTAACTTGTCTTCCCATAGTCTCTTGAGATCAGCAATATAAACTTCATGTTCCTCCTTGGTCTTCACCGGTTCTTTTGTCAGCCTTTCCAATTCTTCTTTCTTCTGATCAATCTCCCTATTAAGTGTCTGGACTGAATCAAGATTTGCACCAGCAAACGCTCCTAAGGCTGTGGCTGTTTCAATTGCTCTTGCCTGGGGTCTTTTTCCTGTTGAGTCCATACTATCTGGTTAGGGATAGATACTTCCAATTCACCTAGATCCCTGCTCCTCTTCTTACCTCTCTTAACCACTGCTTTATTTTCCTTGTTATAGAAATAATGTCCCAAAGGGACTACCACATCATCCTCATATTCAGTTATTATCTCAAAAGTAATTGAGATTTCATTTTCTGTTGAGATCAATGAAGGATTTTGAGTGGTCATGGGATTGGGTATGGGCATGGTAACTTGAGGAATAGCCATAGGGGCAGAGACAGTCTGAGGAAATGATGAATCAGGAGTTGGAGAAGGGATTGAAGTGAAAGCTTCTAAAAGAGGAACTTGATCATCATTAGCAGAAGGTGATAATGGAGAAGGAGTTGAGGGTGGCTCATTCTCAGTAAGTAATGATGAAGTGGATATGGGTAATTGCAGGGGGACAGTCAAAGACTGGGCTTCTACAAAAATAGATGAAGGGATTGAAAAAGAAACTGAGCTACCAGGAAAAGGGGTGGCTTTCTAAGTCAGAGTATGAAACAATTAGGAAATGGAGAATGGCGGCAACACCCCTGTAGGAAAAGTAGAAAGATCCTTAATGGAAGAAAGTAATAGAGATGAAGTTGGGGCATTAGGTGTAGTGGTGAGTTCCAACACTTGTTGATCAGGATCAGAATGATCCATTTCAATAGCATCCAACAGGTATGTGACTGGTTGTGAGTTGTCAATCACTTCTTCAGTTATTTCTTCAATAACCTTGTCAGCCACCTTCTCAATAACTTCTTCAGTCACTTGAACTGTAGATTGTGGCTCATCTTCAATATCACTGTAAATGAGATCAACGGTGGGGATATTTGATGTAGAAACCTGCACTTTCTGTCTCTTGGTTGGGTTAACCTCAGCCATTGTCAAATCATCGACTATCTGCAAAGATGTAGCAGACACTTGAGTATCCATAGTAAGCTTAGGAGGTTCAAACATTTGAGTATGAATCACCGAAGTGAGTTGTGCTAACTCCTGCTGGAAATGTTGAGAGGTCTGCAGTAAAGCTTTTACCTGCTCAGTTGTTTTCACTTGAGGGAGATTCTCCATGGGAGCTTTACCTTTATCCCCATCTGTATAGGTAATAATGAGAGGAGCATTAGCCTACTGGATTAGCTTTTGTTCTTTGTCCCTTCTAACTTGCTCAATGAGATTCAACTCCATTGTTCTTTGCCTGTAGACTTGATTTTTTATTTCTTTATGATATTCCATAATCTGTTGCTATTCAGCTGAGCTCTTGGCCCTTGCTAATATTTCAGAAAAAGTATTCACTCCTTGATAGATGGAGTCATCAGGGAGTTCTTCATGGACATAGTCCATTTTCATATGATACTTCTTGAAATGTGCATCCAGAAACTTCTTAGGATCATGCTTTCTTTTGGGGACTTTACCCAAATTCAAAGGAACCAACTGATCTCCAAGCACTGTAGCCCAGGTTGTAGTAGGGATAACTAATGGCCCAAGATTTAAAGAGAATTTAGGCCAACCCCTCTTTTTGGGACCAGTGAGTTTCTTGTAGACACCATCAGTGACAGACTGATAGGAAACCTCTTGAATGACCAACCTATCAGGCACTATTCTTGGCATAAGGTGAACAATGTCACTTCCCCGGACTCTGATGTATGAAAAGGACTCATAAACATACAAATCACCAATCATGTTGATGAAATTTCTAGCATCAGCCTAAAAGGAAAGAGCTTCCTGTTGGAATAATTTGAAATAAATAGTGCCCATGAAATGGTCACAAATGTCATAGAGCAGGGGCACATAACTGCTTTCCCACAGTGCAGAATGGTATCTGTGAACTGTTGGAGCCTCAGGGGTCCAATTCCACCCCAAGTTAGGATATTGAAACTCGGAGCAGAAGACATCAAGGATAAAGGCCGATAAGTAAAAATGTGGCTTTCTTAAAGCAGGCGCCTTCTGATAATCTTGAATTGTTGTTTTACTTTCTGAAGACAAGATGGACACCCAAGGGAAATATTATCCTGTTGTTAAGACATGGTGAGGTATGGGAGCCCATTCGGCTTTAAAAACTGAGCAATTGGGGAGGCCAAAGAGCCTGCAGAGCATGGCTGCCAATAAGGAGTAAGGTTCTTTGAACCAAGTGATCGGATAAAGGTTATCAGCCTTCGGAACAAAACTGCTAGGTTTAACCATCTAGGATTTCATCATTTCATCAAAATTGTATCTAGTCTTGGAGGATTGAATGAAATCACGGCTAAGGATTTGTACAGCCGGCTTGAGAGCAAAAGCTCTGATAAAAACTTCAAGGCGGAAGGTAGTCAATTATGACCCTGCACTGTCATTAAACGACTGGTCCTTAGGGTTGGTGTTTTCCACAATCCATTTGACAGGGTCGGTATAAGGTAGGACAGTAGGGCGAGCAGCAATAGCATGGATTTGGGAAGCTACAGCCGGCTTGAGAGCAAAAGCTCTGATAAAAACTTCAAGGCGGAAGGTAGTCAATTGTGACCCTGCACTGTCATTAAACGACTAGTCCTTAGGGTTGGTGTTTTCCACAATCCATTTGATAGGGTCGGTATAAGGTAGGACAGCAGGGCGAGCAGCAATAGCATGGATTTGGGAAGCCCTAATTTTTTCATAAGCAAGTCGGTCTTCCTTGATGTCTGAAAGGTCATCATTATCAAAGATTGCATAGATTTTGGCCTAGTCCATTTGATAGGTTTCAGTGACCCTTTCACCGGTGTCTTAGAAGATGCCGAAATTGGGGTCTTTGGTCAGTGAATCTCTGTGAAGTGTTTTAGACCGAGTATTCCGAGACATTTTGGAAAAGCTTGGGAAATTTTGATAAATAAATAAACACAATCAAAACCAAACCGTAAATAGAAAAACCATAAATAGAAAATGTAAAAATGACAGCAAACCAACCTGTAAATGACTGAAAATTCGTGAACGTGACCCTGGTAAGAAATCGACAATAAAATCCACGTAGGAGCGTAAATTTCCGACAGTAAAAATGATAATGAAAAATAGGAAAAATGTGTATTTATGGGTTTTTCGGTCGGATCAAATCTAGACCGTAGAGTTAGAAGAAATGAACGGCTGAGATTAGACTTTGCGGGATGCGGGATTGGGTTCATATCTTTAAAAACTAAACTTTATTCAAAATTCCCGAAATCCGCAATCCGAAATTCCGGGTTGCGGGTTTCGGGTTTTACAAATTTTGCAAAATGGACAAACATGTTTCCGAAATCCGCAACCCGGAATTCGAGTTTCGGGTTTCATAAACGAAAACAAATATTTAAAAAATAAATAACTTTTCCCGCAACCCGCAATCCACAATTTGTGGGTTGCGGGTTTCAGAAACACACAACGCAATTTATTGGCGTAACGAGTTTCCGCAATCCGAAATCCGAAAATTCGGGTTTCGGGTTGCGGAATCGATATTTCTGAAATATTTACATGGTCTTCCCGCAACCCGCAATTTCGGGTTGCGGGTTTCGGGTTGACGAAATTCCAAAAGGAAAAACAAACGATTCTTTCAATCCGCGATTGTGGGATTTCGGGATTTCGGGATTTACAGTAAGAAAATGATTTTGGCAAAGAATTCAAGGTTTTCTGCAAATCAAGAAAACAACCAGAAACTTAGAAATTTTCAAAGGAGAAAATAATGATAACTAGACAGACCAAACAAAGGATATGATGCCATAGCAAATCAAAATTTAAAACTTACCTAAATACCTTTATATTTACAAAATGGGGCTCCCATGATTAGAATGAAGGATGGGATCTGTTGTACCTACAACACCCATGAAGCTTAATAATGATGCGGGTACGCGCACGGCAAGCGAATTCAATGGCCGTATTTGAAAGAAGGGTCCACGTGCAAAAAAATACAAGGTTTCTCTATCAGTTGGCAAGGATATCAGAATCGAAGAAGTCCCTGATTATCTCAATCTGTCTCTAGTAGGGCTTTTTTGCGGAAAGGTCGTTGGAGAAGCATCTCTAAAACTTTGGATGGAGGAAAATTGGAAACATTTTCTGAACCGCATGCCATTCTTCCATATTATGTCTTACGGATGGCTATTTTTCAAGGTAAATTCGGAGGAGGAGAGATAGCAGCTACTAGAGCATAAATGAAAGTGGGGTCCTTCCAGGCTAATCCTAAAGAAATGGTAGGTTGATTTCGATTCAGAAAGGGAACCTCAAAATTTGCAGTAAGTATGGGTAATCATGCCAGATTTTCTGATGGTCTTTTGGCAGAAAGTAGTGCTAGAAGCAATCGGAGATAAGCTTGGACGGTTTGTGGCTCTAGAGGATGACTGGGAACAAAAGGTGGATAACCGTTGCGCAAATATTTTAGTGGAATTATATATCAGAGACGGCTTATATTAGGAAATATTTTTAGAATTGCATGGAAGCATTTAGAGACACAAATTGGATTACTGGAAGATCTTGTTTCGTTGTTTTGGTTGTCGACAAGTAGGCCATTTAATAGAGGAATGTCCAAGTTCTACGGTTGGTTCCTTTAAGCGCAAAAATATTTGGATTAAGAAAAAGGTGGCAGTCATGACGATCAATGAAGCTAGCCATGACGTAGAAGAGAAAGGTGATGGGAAGGCGATAGAGTATGTATATAGAATGAAGGAGGTGGAAAACATTAATAAAGGTCCACTTCCTTGTAAAATAGAATATCCTAATGTAAATTTTTTTCAGATCCTGTCCTCGAAACCAAAAATCCTTCTGTCAATATGGCTGTGTCAACTTCCCCCTTTGATAAGGCATCCCAATCCTTGGGAAGTCAGGATATGTCACTGTCAAACCCTGCAGGTTTAAAGGAAATGAACACGTTAGTGGTTTTTAAAACTCCTTCCCCTAAATCCCTGCCCATCCCAGTCAAAGGACGGGATAATAAAGACGATTCTAGGACTAGTGAGTGAGGTGGCTTCGCCCCTAATTGAGGGAAACTCACCCTCTTTGGTAAAGCACAAAATTTACATCGGATCCAGGGTGGCGCTCTCAGGGGTGGAAGAGAGAGCCTCAGTGGGTGGTCTCACACTTGACCCTCCCCCTAAGGTCACTTTGGGTAGGAAATCCCTAAATTCTAAGGCTAAAAAACAAGCAGAGGTGGAGGTCAAAGCGGGAAAACAGACAACTATAAACAAGGCCCTTAGAGCAAGCAAGGCCCAGCCAAGACTCCCCTAATGCTTTGTTTTTCCTACAACATGAGGGGGTTAGGGATCACCCCCAAACTAATTGCTCTCAAAAGGATTATTAGGAAGTTAAAACCCTCAGTCATTCTTCTTCAGGAAACAATGGTGGAAGGTTGTAAAGCTCAAGAAATAATAGAAGCCTATCTCAAAGATTGGGTCTTTGCACATATAAATGTAGATTGACATTTGGAAGGGCTTGTTACAGCTTGGAGCCCAGATTTAAAGGAATTTTCAGTCAATTCTTATGATACGATGCTAAATACGGTTCCGAAGGATGCACTTTCTCAATCTTCAAAGTTTATGGCCCATTTTCAAATCGTCAGGTTGTATGGGAATATTTATTTGCTTCGAGTTTGTTGGAATCAAGCAATATGATTTTGGGTGGAGACCTAAATCTCACCTTATCAAAAAGATATATTGGGGGGGAGTCAGCAAGAGCCGATGTTTTATGCAATTTCTTCACCTATTTGTTTGAATCCAAAGGATTGATTGATATATAGCCTTTGAAGCTCGAACCAACTTGGAGAAACAATAGAAGTGGGGACATGCCATCTCGAAACAACTTGGCAGATTCCTTGTTTCAGAATATCTATCATTGGGTTCTTTGTTGGTAAATTCGTGGATAGAGGTGGGAGTTAAGTCATATCATCGTTCGATTCTCTTGTCAGTAGAAAAACAAGACCTAAAACCTCCTCCCCCTTTCAGGTTCAGCCTCGTCTGGCTCAGAGAGAAAGATTATAGGACTTCGGTAAAGGGGACATGGATTCCCCGTCAAGACAGTTCTTTCGACTCCTACATTAAACAATTTTCGAACAATTTAATAAGAACAAAAAAGGCTTCCAAAGTATGGGAAAAACCTTACAATTTGAAACAACAAGAAAATTTGAAAGAGGCAGAGAGTAAAATAGAGGAAATGTATCATTCCAATAGCTTCGGTATTTTCTCGGAGGAGGATATGAAGGCCTTGTAAGCCTTGGAAATAAAAATGGACGAGTTAATGGCTTTGGAGGAGCAAAAATGGAGACTCAAGAGCAGGGCCATATGGATCTCTGAAGGAGACAATAACACAAAATTCTTCCACAGGTATGCATCTCACAGAAGGAATGTCAACACAATCTCGGAAATTAAGGATATCAATGGGAATATGGTTAGTTGTTTCCAAGAAAAGGTCAATGCCGAGAAGGCGTACTTTCAGAATTTATTCAAGGAACCAGAAGGATACCCCATACAGTAAATAATGGAAGTTATTCGACTATTCCCAAAGTTGGTATCAGAAGAAATGAATGAAGGCCTTTCAAAAGAAGTATCTGAAAAGGAGCTTCGGATTGTGGTTCACTCCTTCCAGAAAGGTAAGAGTCTTGGGCCTGATTAATTCTCTATAGAGTTCTTTCAAGGTTTCTTTGATTTGATAAAAGAGGACTTGCTCAAGACTGTTAGAGAATCCCAAAAGTATGGAAAGGTTATGGGAGTTTTAAATTCAACCTTTCTGGATTTAATTCCAAAAAAGCAGATATTGGCATCCTTTGAGGATTACATACCTATCTCTTGTTGTAACGTGATTTACAATATTATAGCCAAAACCATTTCTCTAAGAAAAAATCCTATCCTGAGCAAGATAGTCTTTGAGGAGAAGTTTGGTTTCTTATTTAATCGAAAATCCATGATGCGGTCTCTTTGGCTCGGGAGGCCATACACTCTATCAAAAGGAACAAATGCTCTGCTTTCTCCCTCAAATTAGATCTATCTAAATCCTATGACAGGGTGAGTTGGAATTTATTAAGACTTATTCTTCTTTAGATAGGTTTTGCGGTGGATAGTGTGAATTGGATAATGGGGTGCATACAATCTGTCTCCTTTGCAGTCCTTATCAATGGCTCGCCCTCCTCTTTCTTCAAGCCTACCAGAGGGATCAGACAAGTATGCCCTCTGTATCCCTTTCTTTTTCTACTAGTAGCAGACACTCTAAGCAGGCTAATTCATCAAGCTAAAAGCACTGGTTCTTTCAAGGGAGTAAGAGTCTCGGAAATAGAGGAACTTTCTCATATCCTTTTTGTAGATGATGTTTTAATGATGGGAGAAGGTTTAGTAGAAAACATACAAACTACTGCCAAAATCCTTGAGATCTACAAGAAATCCAATGGGATTCACATCAATGTGGAAAAATCATGTCTAGAAGAGAACTTATTGCCCGAAAATGAGCAATCCATATTTAAAGAAGAAGTCTCCTTTCCAATAAAATCCCTCTCTGGAGGATTTAAATACCTTGGTTTTTATCTAAGGCCCAATGCTTACTCCTTCAAGGAGTGGATGTGGTTGTATAAAAAAGTTGAAGGCAGAATCTCATGCTGGGATAATAGATTCTTATCAAGGGGAGGAAGATTAGTGTTGATCAAAGTAGTTCTTCAAAGCATCCTGGTATACTGTGATTCTATAGCCTATATCCCGAAATGGATCCTTACAAAGATCAGGAAGAAGTTATTCTCTTTCCTTCGGACCGCGAGTAAACAGTCTCAAGGAATTCCGTTGGTAAAGTGGTCAACAATGGCTAACCTAAAGGAATTAGGAGGATGGCTAGTGAAAAACCCTACACTGTTATGTCAAGTTCTTTGACACGTCCCCTCCCATGGACCCAATTCGAGGAAGGGAACATGATACCAAAGTCTGAGGCTTTTACATAAACTCAGCCCATTCATTAGATTCATACCAATAAAACAAATGTGTGCAGATGAAAATCAAGCAAACATGCACAGCGGAAATAAACGTCATCCACACACAGTTGTATGCATTCAGCATATAAAAAACAATCATTAATTTAAAATATTGCAGAGGAAAAACACATAGATAGAAAAACACTTATCTTTATTGTGAAATGGTCCCAAGCAACTAGCTATGTCACTGCAACGTTCCACCCAACCATAGGTCTCTGCCCATCCTGTATTATTTCAGCACTCAGAGACCACCCCCGAGCTGGGCATGATTTCTACAAGGAAAATGGGGCACTCAAGCTCATACACAGCCAAATACTCATTGCATCTAAGCCAAGCCAGTCCACAGCTGGGTTTATCAGGCTAAATCTGAACCCTCTTCATTTATGGATTCTTACACTCAAGCTCAAGCCAAAGCAATGGATACTCATAACCCATACCCCAACATACACTACTTACACACAACAAAACTCCATCATTGGGCATGGATACACATTTTAACAATGGGATTTACAACAAGATGGCCATGGGTTTCCCCCAAATCGTGGGCACACCAAAAACGAACTGTGGAAAGAGAGATTCGACCACAAGGAGCAAAACCGATTTCGCCCACAGGTTATGAGCATTCCAATGGCCAAAACGGCCTCAATGAAACCCCAAATCGATTTGCTCTCTTCCCCACTGGTAACCAAAACAAAAACGCCCTTCCCAGCTAGAAAGATGAAGGAAAACACAGAAAAACCATGGAGGAAAACGCCAAGGAAGCTCCAAACTTGTGAGAGAGAAAAACTGATGGGTGAAGAATGGCTTTGGGAGCAATTTCATGGCTCTTTTCTTGCCAAGGAATCCAAACACAATTATCCATGCAGGGTGGCTTTCCCATACCCAAATTTCGACAACCATACCTCCCATTCCCCAAGGCATTAACTATTTAAACCAACTCTTGGGAGAAATGAATGATTGGGTACAAAAGTCAACCTGGGTAGTTGAGGGTTTGATGGGTTCTCTCATTGACACTTGGCTTGACTTGATTGGTTCAAGGGTTTGAATGTTTCCCTCCCAATTCCTTGTAAAATCATACCCCCATCTCTTGTTACATTGCATAGCTAGTTGTGGGTATTTTATTAAAATGCATATTTACATGATATTTGCAATTCCATTGTGCCTGGCTAGCATGTAAACCATATGCGTCAATAAATCGATGGCGGAGCCTTGGCCTTGAGCTCCTCACCACGATTTTATAACAATATTACATCATTTAAATTTTAATGCAATGGGGTCAAAATCGGGATATTACACTCTTGCTGCCAAATCCTTGTGGAGACTAGTACAGAACGTTGATTCTCTATGGGAAAAAGTTATGGTTTCTAAATACTGCCCAAACAATTCAATAGTAGATTGGATAAGATGCGTTGTCAAGACCTATAAAAATGGCTTGATAGGCTGGAAGGAATTTGTTCAATCCTTCCCTTTCATAGGGAATTGGATAGCCTGGAAATTTGGGGATGGAAAAATTATACGGATTGGTTCAGATCCGTGGATTAGGGCAAGAGATGATTATAAGCTCTCGGACAGTACTATCAACTCCCTGAAGAGTTAGCACATAAAAAACTTATTAGATGCGAAGGATGAGTCCTCACAGGATGGGTCCCGAATGGTGTGGAAAAATGTAGAGGATTTGAGGTTAGAGGGTGAGGCTAAGAGAGAATGGATTTCTTATGTTAATAAATTGGTGTCTTGCTTTATTCACTTAGAAGATGGAGAGTTGGATAATCTTGTTTGGTCTATAAATATTGTGTCGGGAGACTTTACTACAAAACTTGGTTATCAAACTCACGCTCTAAGTACCTATGTAGGAAACAAACAGTGGTGGTGGAATGTGGTGTGGAAGGCTTCTGAACCTTTAAAATCGAAAATCACCCTTTGGCTTTCCTTAAGTAACAAGCTGCTAACCTAGGACAACCTGTGGAAACGTGGATGGCAAGGACTGAGTTGGTGTGCCTTGTGCAAATTAAGAGAGGACTCATGCTCACATCTATTTGTTTTATGTTCTTATACAGTGTCGGTTTGGAACATGGAGACAAAAGAACTTAAAGCCTCTGAAGTACAGATGGGTAATTCTTTGGACCAGAGCTGTCATTCGTGGTGGAAGAGTGTTGGATGGATTTTCTGATTATGGCCAACTAAGGGGAACTAACCCACACAAGGTGCTTCAAGCAGCCCCCGGTATGTTTGATATGGCTAATTCCCACAGGTTATGGTCCTGCTACCATCTGAGTTTCACCCTCTTAAGGAGAATGCTACTACCTAAACTCAAAAAAATGTGTCCTAAAACTAATTAATTAATTAAAATGTTAAACTAAATCCTATTGAAAAAACTTCTAAGTCAAAAATGAACTATTTAATCTACAGTTTATGTTGATCTACTTTTGTTCTCTTAAAGAGAGTCTTTATTTTAGTTTTATGAGTGATTATCAAATCTGCTTAAAACGATAACAATATAACTAACTATAATATGAAATCTATTTATCAAGCTCTTAAATTAAACTAAAGAAATTAAACTGAAATTAAAATTTTAATCTAAACTACAGAATTTTATCTTGACCAAGAGCAAATTATTAATTATGTTAATGTTCTATTGACAGCATATATAACAGAAAAGTGAGATAATATGACTATGAAAGTAAACTTTCATAGTTAATATTATAAATAACTTTATGTTCGATAATATTTTATGATTGAAGAATAATAAAACAAGAAATTATTTTATTATTCTAACACATAAATGTCAATAAACAATTAACGTTAACACTTAAATATTTGAATTTGAAAATGGTTAACTACTTAATTGCATACCTCATACCTCTAAAAATATAGATATATCAATTAGTAAGTTAATATAAAATATTACACAATCAAATTTAATTAACAAAAATTAACTAACATGACAGATGCAATATTATTATCAAAAACAAATATTATTATCAAAAACAAAAATGTTATGATGTGAATAATCCAATCAATATTCACACAATTATATTAAAGCATAACTGTAAATGAAAACAAAGAGAAGATAGTTAGTATGGAGAATAGAAGCTTTGAAGCACTATTATAACTTTAACTCTAATGTACAATCTTCTAAGTCTTACTCTAATCCAAACAGAGAAAGCAGAACAAAACTTAGGAAAGTAATTTCCTTCCACTCTATCAAGCCCTCCCTCTGGCAGCAAGTCTTACTCGAATCCAAACAGAGAAAGCAGAACAGAACTTAGGAAAGTAATTTCCTTCCACTCTATCACGCCCTCCCTCTGGCAGCAGCGTCTCCCTTTCTTTTGAAAACCAAGTTACATACAGTATACAGAATAATAGAAATTCTTTCTGATCTGTGGAGACCCTTCCTTCATCTCCTCGCTGTAGGATGCTGCTATCATTTAAATAGACAATGGAACAAACAGAAATTGATCTGACTCTCCTGTAGGATGCTGTAGGATGCTGCTATCATTTAAATAGACAATGGAACAAACAGAAATTGAACTGACTCTCCTTGCACCTTGGATTTGTGGATTAGGCGAGTATCTCAATACTTTAATTCAAAGCTCCTTGACCCTAGCCCGAGTGTGATGACACAACCAGTGTGATGCTCAGCAGTTTTTTTTATTTATTAACATGTCATTTCTTCAATAACTACATTCTGGTGCAGCC
Source organism: Larix kaempferi (assembly GCA_027924585.1). Lineage (NCBI taxonomy): Eukaryota > Viridiplantae > Streptophyta > Pinopsida > Pinales > Pinaceae > Larix > Larix kaempferi. The sequence goes on along the minus strand of BSBM01000510.1, from coordinate 14,004,512 downwards.
TGGTGATGTGTCAATGATATGTTCCTTCTCAAACTCGTGGCAAAATGAGATACCAGTACATAATGGAGGATCGTTGGACAGGCATCTCTTTCTTATGAATAAGCTGACAACTATGCGTTCCCTGGCAGTGATTCTGTAGAGTCATGAAAGAACCCACTAAAATCTTCTCCAAATCTGCGCGATCCTTTATCTTCTTAGCAACGTGGAAGAAGATTATTGACACCTGGGCGATGTGGAAGCACGAATTTTGTGTTTCTCCAAGCTACCGGTTTGGCAACCTCACCGTCATTCAGGGAGGAAGGTCTCCTTCATTAAATGCGTTTAAATTATATGGCATTCCTTGCGTAGATAATGGCATAATATTTTCTTTATGCGATTCGACGAGGTGGCTTTGGTGAATTCTTGTGTTGGGTTATATGCATACAACAATGCTTGTAAACTCTAAAGTGGCGTCTTCCTCAAACCTGTCGATATCATATCATGAAAAAGAACCTAAGATAAGATTAATATAATCTTGAAATATAGGAAAGTTTTCATAATCCTATATATGATTTTGTTGCAAAGTTTCAAAATCTTAACTCCTCAACCTGAGCATACCTTAATCAACCACCACATTATTCTCTTCATCTCCAATAATTCTGCAATCTCGAAACCAACAAAACATTCGGAAAACTTATCAAAATAAAGGAATTGCAAGATATTTCAATATTGAAAGTTGACCGAACGTTACTTTTTATGCAAGCTAATTTCATTTTCATTGTTGCCATATTAGGACCTAAAATTAGTCAAGCCTTCTTTCCAAAATGACCAAAATAAATATTTGATTTTTAAAACCAAACATGTTCCTTATAAGTAGGTTGATGCTTATGTGTTTCTTTATTGTCCTTTCAATATCAATGTGTGGAATGTTGTTCGGGGTTTGGAGGTTGATCTCCCGGTCTGATCGGAACCTTTTTTGGTTGATGGTCTTCATAATTGGTACAGGGACAACCACTGGTATGCTGCTTTAGCTTGTATGGTCTTTTGGGAAGTATGGAAGGCTAGGAATTTGGCCTTATTCGAAGTGAAATTCCTTAAGTCTTGTTGGGTGGCGGGGAAGGCATTGGCTGCCCATTTGGAGTTTTGGGAACTATCTAGTTCTGTGAAGACTTCCCTGAGTGGTAGGCTCCCTCCTTTTTCTTTTTCTGGATCGTATGGCATGTTTGATGGAGCTTCTCAGGATTTGGCTTCTAACTGTGGAATTGGTGGTTTCATTTTCTTGAATGATCACTATCATTTTAATATTTGGATGAATGTGGGTTTGGGATCTAATACAAGGAGTGAGGTCTATGCCCTGTGGGTCTTATTATATTTTGTAAAATTTAGACAGCTGGAGATTTCTCAGGTTGCTAGTGACTCACAAGTGGTGGTGAATTGGGCTTTGGGATTGGGCCCATTACATGTGATTTCACTTAAGCCTTGGTTGGTTCAGATTCAATCATTCCTCCAGGTTTTGAAAGCCATCCAGTTCATCCATATTCCTCGTTCGGAGAATGCCCAAGCGGATGTTCTTTTGAAAAGGGCGCTTTCTGAGGTGGAATATCGCATATTTTATGACTTATGGGCTACAGATGTTCTTCGGGATTCTGGCAGCTATCTTTTGTATGGCCTGTGATTTTGTTTGCTGGTTTGTTTTGGGTTTGGTGACCGTTGCGCCTGGTTGCTGTGGAGTTTTGTTGTTTTTCTGTTTTTGTATGGTTTGTATTTCCATATTGTTTTGTCTTTTGGGGCGATTATTCATCCTTGCCCAGGGGGTTGATCATTTTCTTCTGCCATTGGTTGGCGTCGAATTGTTAATTGACTGTGAAAGTTGGTTGTAATCTCTTTCATATACTTAATATTAAAGTATAGCTTTTATCATGTGAAAAAAAAAGTAGGTTGATGTACTTTTAAATAAGTATTTGATTTTTAAAACCAAACATGTTCCTTATAAGTAGGTTGATGCACTTTTAAATAAGTGAATGATAATATTTAAATGAGGTTTTAATGAATATACATGATATGATAATGAAAAGATTTATGATTTCAATTTAGAAAATAGAAATATTAATATTGTAAACTCTTTTCATTATAACTTTGTTTCAATTTATATAATTATATTGGGATATAATAAAACAAAGTTTATTAAAGCTTGAAAAATAACCTCAATAAAATATGGTTCTCATTGATTTGGTCATATCTACACAAAGGTCATGGGGTAGTAAGAATTATGAAAATGAGAATTTTATGAAAAATTGATGTTTCTCTTAAAATGAAAAGCTCAACTTCACTTCTAATTTTTAAAATGTATCTTTTAAAGATGTGGATCAAAATATCTAAAGATAAGCAAATAATTGATTTATTTAGATCCATTAAAATACTCATAAGTCAATTATGCATGATAAACCGAACACTTGCAAGATTGACGAAATATGCATGTGATTCAATTTAGCCAAACCAAAGCATGTGATTAACTTTAATAAGCTCGAGTAAGAGTATGCAACCATTGTTAAGCAACCCGGAAGCCTAACAAACCAATCAACCAAGATCGCGCAAATCACCCAATCCTCATTGCATGAAAACCAAAGCAAAGAAAAGGGAGCACATAAAGTCAAGGATTCCAAGAAGGAAGGCCGTGTAATCCCCTAGTAAACTCAAGCAAGACAAAATAAAGCAGAACTAAAGGTAATATATTTACAAAATTTACATGGGGGTCCCTTTGATTTTGTAAAAATCAAGGGGAGTTGTTGGGGTGCCAACAAAGAGCTCCATGGTACGCTCTTTCGATGCTTTTCCCTCTTCCTTTACATATGGAATTTGGTGGGCTCAAAACACAACAATATTTCAGGACTGATTTATTCCAGTTGAGGTGACAGTGGCCTTAATTGTACAGTGGACCAAAGAACATAAAGCAAAAGTCAAATCAAGAAATCAACGCAGATTGGTTTCTCTGAATATTGATAGATATGTACCATGGGATTTTTTGGATGGAGCAAGTCAAGGAGAGCCCCTCTAGGAGGATCTGGGGGAGTTATATAGACTTCATAAAATAATAAGTTGGGCATCAAATTTGCTCCAAGACACTGCTCTAACAGCAAGGCTAAACTTGCTTCTCTTTACTCTGTATTAAAAGTGGCTTTATCCAGAAATATCTCCATCTTACATATCTTTGGAGACTCTAAAATGGTCATTGATTGGGCCACCAACAAAATCCAAATCAGAGCACCTCATGTCCAACATCTCTTAAGTGTTATTCGACGGCAAATGGATTGCTTTACGAAGCTCTCATTGTTAGCACTCAAATTGACCCTAAGGTTGTGGGAAAGGTCTCTTCAAGGTAACACACAAAACCAACTTTAGGAAAGAGAGCTGGCTTCTTTCTTTCCAGAGAGGGATCTCTCACTGATTGTTTAACAAGGCCAGATATATGAATAAAAATTGAAATCAGATTGTTGTTCAGTTGAAACAAGATAAGCATTCATTGGGCAATGGAGTCAAAACAAACCAATATATCGAATTACAGTGTTGTTGCATGGAATTTTAAAACAGAGGCAAGGTAGCCATTCATTTACAGTCAAAATGCTTTAGTCTGGTGGGGAGGAAGAAATAAGGAATAGTCCATTAACATGAGCATCTAACAAGGATGAACTCAATGTTAACTTTAGAGGAAATATTTGGTGAACATCTGAAATAATAGATAGAGCATATGAATATGAATTCTGCACTATTAAACACTCATTTCAGACATGAAGGAAAACATTATGGAAGTAATAAACTGGAAACACATTCACATAAGAGAGGGAAACATACTACAACATAAACAACACATGAATCTCTGCAAAAAGCTAGCTTCAACGTTGTGATTTTTATTAAAGATGAGTTTCACAATATAAGGCCCAGTTCTCACGGGTTCAACCCTTTTTTCATTTCTATTACATGTGAATATATAGATATCTTCAGCCCTGAGGCTCGAATCATTCTAATAGAAAGTTGTTACTAGTGTGATGACACCTATACAGATATGTCCATCTCCTCTGAGAATTAGTTACAACAAAATAACAAATGTTGACAAATAGGCCTAACTGCCTTTACAAGTGTCACTGAGCATTTACTTGCCAGTAACAAATTCTAGCACATAGTAAAAAACCTAAGTAACTAATTGATCTGCAATGTAGAGCAGGATAGATCTGAAATACAAAGACAAAACTGCAATACAATGATAAAACTGAATACTAAGATATTGCTGAAATGCAAGACAAGCTGAATACAAAGATGGAGGGTGAGGCTAGGAGAGCCTCACCTCTCAATGGAAAACCCAAGAGAACTCTTAGATCCCACAGCCATAAAACAAACTAAGAGACACAAGATTGCCACAAGAAAACTTGTTTGTATGATGAAGCAGGGTGCCTTTTTATAGATTACAAAGAGAGAGCATAATAAATGCTATTCATTATAATAATAATATATCTAAGGTAAAACTATATCTAATACATTAAAGCTAGCATATTGAAACTAATACCAAAATGGGGAGTGTGGGCCTCCCATACAGATCATTCCTCCCGGTTGAAGTGGAAAGCATCCCTGCTTTCCTTCCTCCGGGTTGAAGTTTGAAGCCATGTTTTCAAAGAAGAGAAACCACATGTAGAAGAGGTGCCGTTGTTGCAACTTGATGAAGATCTTGATTATGTGTAGATGGTGAAAGATGCGAGCAGGTGGGGTGCCCATACAGCTGCTACTGAACATCTTGTGAAAATAAACTTAGAGGGAGAGATCTGTATGTGTATATCTGTGTACCTCCTGTCTGGGTGGGATGTGGAGTTGGTGTAAGATGCGAGCAGGTGGGGTGCCCATATAGCTATTGTTCATCATCTTACAAAAAATAAACTAGAGGAAGAGATCTGTATTGTTTTAGATCTGTGTACCTCCTCTCTACGTGGTGGAGATCTGTGTTGCAGATCTGTGTTTCCACCGGCAAATGAACTGATACTAAAACCCTGACAAAGGTGTGATCTAGATTGATATAAAGCTTGAAGCTACCTCGAAAACCTATGAAGGCCTTCTCTGCAAACAAAACTGTGTGAAGTGTTGTAGATTATTGCTGGAGGAAATAGCAAAAATGGAACCGAAAGAGAACTAATACTGCTGCAAAGTAAAAATTTGAACCAAAAATGTGAAACCAGCATTGAGCTTGGTCTAAAAAAAGGGAATGTGTCCCTATGGCCAAGCTGCGGATGCCGAGAGCCACCGAAAACGCAATCCATGTTAAACCTTGAAACTACAGAATGTTGAAAATGCCATGTTGAAAATGGCTTGCTGGAGAATGTTGTAAGAACTGTTGAAGCGTGTTGAAGATGCCATGTTGATGATGGCTTGCTGAAAAATGTGAAATGTGCTTTTGAATAATTTTGAATATGCCATGTTGAAGATGGCTTGCTGGAGAATGTTGTAGGAACTGCTGAATAATGTTGAAGATGCCATGTTGAACTTCTGAATATCTTGCTCTTTCCACAGGAACATGTCTTCCGATTTCCAAAGCTTGTCTGAATATGTTTGTGCATGTCTGCTACATAATTAGAGCAAACTACTGATTCACTGGTGCAAACTTGATGGAAATGTTGTTAACATAGTGCCTTTCATCTGTTGGTGTTGGGAAACCCTCAGCTTTGAATACATGACCCAAGTGGCCATCACAAGCAGCACAGGATATTTCAATACGACGCCCATCTGGATCAGGAGTCCGGTTAATCGCTCCAAGCAAACCTTCATAAAAAGCAGGCCATCCACATGCTGAATCAAATTTGGTTGTAGATTTGTACAATGGCACGCCACAACCGGCACAACAATATATTCCGTCATCAAAATATTTGTTGTATTCTCTAGTGCCTAGCAGCTCAGTGCCCTTTTTCCTCAAGATTCGGAATTGTTCTGGAGAGAGAATAGCCTGCCACTCATAATCTGGATTTTGCACAGCCATTGGTTCTACTTCTGGTTTCAGATTGGAATAAGATGAAGCGAATGCCACACCCAATTTCTTCTTGCAGTTGGTAGCGAGAGGTAAGCCAAACCCAATTGATGATATGGGTTTTAAACTGAGATTTTTGTGAGGAATGCTAATAGAGAGAATGACGGGGCCTGGGTAAGGGGCGAAACATTCTGCAACAATAACCGGAAGGAGTTAGGCTGGGTGAAGATGGAGCAGCATGGAGCCTTTAGGGTTTGCAGAAAGGGCGTGTGCAGGCTGAGCATGGGCCGCCTGAGTGGATGAGAGAGGGCCGCGTGAAGGGGATGAAAGATGGCAGCGTGAAGGAGATGAATGCTACAGGTTGGGTGTGAATGGTGTTGGGTGTGAGCAGATGTTGAGAGTTGGAGCAACGTGAGTGTGAAGGCCAGGGTGTAGGTGTGTAGAAGGGGCAGCGTGGAGGCTCAACAGAGTGTGTGAAGAAGCCTGATGGAGATGCGTGGAGCAAGCCAGGAGAAGGAGCTAAGCGTGAGTATTGAATGTGTTGTATGGGAGTGAGGTGAGGGTTGAATGTGCAGGAGCGTGAGAGGTGAACGTTGCAGGATAGTGGCAGCGTGAGAAGTGAACGTTGCAGGTGATGGGCAGCGATAGGGATAAGCGTGAGCAGCGTGGAAGTTGGGAGTTAGGTGTAATACAAACTGCCACAGAAAGACGCAATACCTAATTCGTGGGTAGGCAGAACCGTGCGTGTGTATGCAACCAATATTGAAGGATGGCGTGCATAGGTAGGTAAATGAAGGCGTGCTTGAGTAGGAAGCCAAATTTAAGGCATTGATGGAGCTGGGCGTAGCAACATAGAGGTGGTAAATGGTAGCGAGGATAAAGGCTGGAGGAGTGATGGCAGATGGAGTGTGCAAATGGAGTTATGGCAGAGCGTGAGAGTGGAGGGAGTAGGTGGGCAGAATAACAGCGTTTAGTTAGGGATTGCGTTGATGTCTGAGCGTAGAAGGGAGCTAAGGGAAGGTGCGGGTCGCAGGCTGCCGGAGAGGGGTGTACGGTGTAGGGATGCGTAGGAGCTGAGGAACAGAAGGGCAGCGTTGCAAAAGGGGCAGAGTGTAGATGGATGTGGAGAACTATGCGCCTGGGTTTTTGTTTTCAGAATACTAGCAACATCAAATACATAAAACAAGAAAATGAATGACCAAAAAAAAAGTACCTAATCAACAAAATATGAATGACCGGCTTTGTTTTTTTTTCTTCTGAAAATGAAAATGACCAGGTAGAGGAGCGAACTGCTCTGATACCAATTGATCTGCAATGTAGAGTACGATAGATCTGAAATACAAAGACGAAACTGCAATACAATGATAAAACCGAATACTAAGAGATTGTTGAAATGCAAGACAAGTTGAATACAAAGATGGAGGGTGAGGCTAGGAGAGCCTCACCTCTCAATGGAAAACTCAAGAGAACTCTCAGAACCCACAGCCATAAAACAAACTAAGAGACACAAGATTGGCACAAGAAAACTTGTTTGTATTATGAGGCAGGGTGCCTTTTTATAGATTACAAAGAGAGAGCATAATAAATGCTATTCATTATAATAATAATAATATATCTAAGGTAAAACTATATCTAATACATTAAAGCTAGCATATTGAAACTAATACCAAAATGGGGAGTGTGGGCCTCCCATACAGATCACTAATTCTTCAGGCTGCCATCTCCACGATCTTCAGAATCTTTATGTATGCAGTGTTAGTTTGGCTTTTCCATATTTCTCCATGAACTTCCATTGGTCAGTAGCTGGCAGATCTAACGTGGCCACTTCCTTTAGCAATACTGGTAATTTTGTATGGTCTTTGTATGAATAGCTCCGAAGGTGTGCACAAGCCTCTTTGAAAACCAGGACCAATTCAAACTCCCTTGTCAACTTATCTACCACTGTTTTTCCAGACAGTGATTGGGTCATGGTAGCAAAGTCTGTATAATCCCACCTGCATCCCATCAACCTGTCCTGATACTCTTTATGTGTCAGCATGGTACCATCTTCTTCACAAAAGAGTGGAAGCCCCTTCTTAAACAGTGGATTATCTTTGAAGAGTTTCAATTGGTGGGCCATAATATCTATTCTGGTCTGGACTGTAGCTAACTGCTGATGTTTGTTTATCACCTTCCTGGCCCAAATGATGGTGGATGACATGTCCTTCATGCCTGCTGCTTTCACCTCATCCTCAGTCAAGCCATTCAAAAACTCTATAGCTTTTTCAACGCATTCTATAGGTTTCTTATTCACTTTCTACTTCGTTGTTGTTACACTCTGCTTGGCCAACTTGATGACAGCTTCCTTGTCTAAAATAAAATCCAGTTGGGGTCTTAATTTGCTTGCTTCAGCTATCACATCATCCCAGATTATTTGCTTTGCTTCCTGAAGAGAGGGTTGACCTGTAGCCTGCTTCATTAATTCATCATATTTAACCTGCAAATTTAGATACTTAACTTCCCAAGTCTTCCTCTCTTGCTCCTCTTCTGAAACTCTACTTTCCAGATCTATGTTCTGCTTCTGCAACGTTTTTAGCTCTAAGTCCCTCAGACTTGCCTGTGCCATAGCCTGAACAATGGAGAAGTCACCAAATTCAATGGAGGAGGGGGTGACCATGTTCTCCAATTATTTTCCCTTCTCCTGCAATTTTCCTTCCAAATCCTCATACTTAGATTTCCACTTCTTTTCGCTCTCCACCATAAGAGCCATATCCCTCTCCCACTGCTTTTCTTTCTCTTCAAACTTTAGTAACCTAGCCTTACCGTCTGTTAGATCATTTTTCAGCTCTTCTCTTTTCTCCTCCAGCTCTGTCAACTCAGAGGATTCTACCAGTTGGGTGGAGGGAATCTTCAATTTCTTTTCAATGACTGAATAGTATTGTCTTTCTCATTTAGCAACTTTTGTATACTAGCCCTCTTGTCTGCCTGGCCCTCAGTATCCACTAATTCATTCTGTAGCTTCTTGATTTGTGCCTTGTGGGCTTTGTTCTCCACTCTTTCCTGTCTGAGATGATTTCCAACCTTATTCTATCTGGTTTGCAGTTTGGACAGCTCTAGTGCAGCCTTTAAAAACATGGCATAAATTATGTCCCCGGTTTCCTTGTGAAGATGGATCATGTCAGGTATGGGAATGTCTTCTAAGTTCATCTTCAATTTAGTGGCCTTACTCTTGGTGGATAGGGGCAAATTCAAGGTGTTTTGAGCATGGCTCCTGATAGTAACCAAGGACACATCCTTGCTTGAGATCTGTCTGACCTCTGCATATAACTTTGATTCTTCTGAATTTTCCTCTTTGCTTTCTTTATACTCATCCAATAATTCTGCTCTTCTCTTTCTTTGTGCAGCAAGTTCAACAGCTGCCCTATCAAACACATATTCCTTGATCTCGAAGGCAGGTAATTTGGACTTCACCTGCTTCTTTTTAGCTTGACCAATCGACACCTACACAATCTGCTGCCCTGGTTCTTCTACTTTCTGTCTCTTTGGGGCTCTTTATGTTCCCTCATCTTCTACATCCATGGCATCAATGACTTCCACTTTGTTGGATTCTCCAGGGCCATTGGCAAAGGGTATAGTTGCTCCAACTGCTAGGACTAAGCTAGAGGAGTCAGGCAGTGGGGATATGGTTGTCTGCACTAGAGAGGTGGAGTCATCCTGTACATCTACATCCATCTGCCCTTTGCTGGGATATTCCAACCAGTTGGCAGTCTCTGTCATACCTGCAATCTCAAAATGCACAAAGCCCTCCCTGTTACTTTCTTTCCTTCTATTGGAGATGATGTGGTGGGGATCATAGTTGATGGCTGCCTTTGTTCAGAATCCCATCTCTCTTAACATACATTCAATGGCTGAAATGGCATCCTTTCTCTTGACGATGAATGGGCCTACAGCCCATGGGAATGCAATATCTGAGGATTTCTTATGATCCAAAAAATGTTCAGTTTCCACTCTTAGCTTCTGCCTGATGAATTGCAGAGCAAACATTCTAGGAGTTAAGAATGCTGGAAGTACATATGGTGAATGAGCAAACCCATAAACTCTAATTGTTGTGTTGTGTTCCAAGAGAAACCAGTCACCTATCTTCTTCTCAAGAGAAGGTTGCAACATCTCCTTCATCTCTGCTAACACCCTGGGCAATCTCTTATAAAAGAAAACATTGTAAACTTCATACATGAGGTTGTTCATGAATTTGTTGTAATCTGTGAGCATTTCCTTTGTGAGCATCATCTCAGAAAGTTTCAAATTTTCTTCATTATATGACAGGAACATCCTCAGCAAATATGATTGGAACCTGAAGCTCTTGGTCATGTGGAAGTCCACTAGTTGAGAATGGATAATCTCAGCTAGGGACTCATCAAATTTAATGCATGCACACTGGACAGACTGGTCAGACTCCTCAGACTCTAATGGGAAAGTGCTAAGGACAAATAATAGGCTCATCAGGGGCTCAGTGACATACATGTATGTATCTAATCCTAAAAATTGGCTTAGCATGGTTATAACACACTTGGATTCTTCAGTAAAGAGACGTATTTTGACTGGGAAAGCATGGTCCTGCAATGGGACACTAGGTTGTAGGCAAATCCTATAGAAACTTTGCTTAAACTCAACTGTGGACTGTCTAAAATACTGAATTAGGTCTTCTTCTTGTACTCTTTAGACTTTAGGCTGAATTCGTTAGGGATTGACAGGGCTTTTCTTATAAAGATAAATATGACAGGACATAATATCTTTGAGTTGGATGCGTCCATAATCACCCTCTCATAGGAGGAGTAATTGGTGGTGCACCAGTCGATGAACCCGGGACAGTTTAGGGTTTGGTCAACTACAAAAAACTAGAAAAATGACCTGTATACCTTGTGTACATCTATACCCTGGTTCCTAACCAACTCTAGTCTATCCTTTCCTGCTTCAATGGGTCCATTAGTCAACATTGTGTCATAGACCTCAACATCCTTGTCTTCTAACAGCTCTTCTATCTTCTGGATTTCAAAACCTGGGGGTTCTACTTCTCCAAGCTCAGCCATTTAAATAGTTTTGTAAGGAGACAGAAGGCCTACCTGGTTACTGACAGCTGGTCTAAGATCCTAGCTAGGTTGTCTACGTGCAGCATGTTCGTCGTCTTTCGCTTTCCAATGCAACCGGACAAACAGTATCCAGGTCCCCATGCAGAAGCATTTTTATATTATTTTCTTCTCCTATCCTTCTTGCATCTATCGCAGTGAAGAAGCTTGTTTAGCCATTCAATTGCGTGATCAACCCTGCGTTGTTGATCAATTCCCCGCTTAACTCTACAATCCACTGCAGTTTTCAATCTTCCAAGTGTTGCCTTCCTTGCTCTTCATATCTGCGCAGCTGCTTTCAACCGTCGATCTAGATCCTATCCATATCCCGACTGCCCAAAGGTACGGCCGCTACCACGATTCGCAGATTTGGAAAGTGTCGATAATCCACGCATGTTCAATCTGCAAACTAAACATCCACCGTTGATGCCTTTCCCTGCTAGATCTACACCGTTGCATGATGTGGAGCCTACCACCACTTCGCAATTTCGAAAAGTTCATTTCTCCGTGCATGTCAAATCAGTGAAGTACTTGACGACCGTAGATCTGTCCTCCCATCCGTTGATCCGACCTCCGACTTGCCTACGGGCAAGCAACACTCCACCCACACTACGCCATCTTACTTCTGCGAAGTTGCCTTTCAGCCACCGATCTCCATCGCCGCGGATCTGATCCGTTCATTGGTGCCCTCGTATAACTTTGAGCGGATTTTTACATTTTTCCCTCATTTGCAAAGTCGAAACTCAAGGATTTTAATCCTTTCCATCCCAACCCAAAACATACACATGCATGGGTTTCACTTAGTGTTCCTCTTGGTCATATGACTCAAAATCTTGGGCTTACTCATCACTTTCATGGAGCTGACCCCCTCCAACTACTTAGCTCAAAAATAGTGCCAACACTCATTATCTCATATCTACAATGAACTGAATGCAGAAGCGGATCACCTATCAAAGGAATCCTTATTGCCGGAAATAGGGAAGACAGAGATAGTAGAAATCAGAGATGGACAAGCTCAATCATGCTAGGATGACTTGGTATTTTCTCTCAAGATTCTAATAAGAAAGAAACTTTCTTTTTGTACATGAAAAGTAGTGGAAATAGAAAAAAATTAATGTACATTTGTTTCTTGATTTAAGTCCAATTTGGACAATTCATGATCATTCTTTAAGAATGATGGATATTTTCCTTTCGGAATATATATATATATATATTATTGTTTATTTATGCTTATAAAATTGCCATCCTCTTCAAAAATGTTTTGTCCTCAAAGTATATTGATGAAGACAATGTTACGTCTTTTTGTTTTGTAAGTGTCATCACATCCTTATATGGTTTGTCGTAGATGATGATACGTGATGATATGAACTTGTAAGTGTTGAACACAACCTTCAAAATGTAGAAGGATCAAGCCATCCTAAGTCGATTCTCTGCAGAACATTATGTCGCCACGGTGAAGTGTCGTCATAAGACTTAATTGCATTGGTATTAGTAACTTTTGTTAATTGGTATTGACTTTTAGTAAATCTACTATTGTGATTAGGATGTCGATCGAGAATTCTTGTAACATCACTTTCCTTGATCATGTTTGTAGTGTCATCTTGTCTTGACTTCCATATGTTCTTTTCTTCAACTGGATCGACGTCTTGAATGGTGATCTAAGTTGGATTTGTAACTGTGTTTTTTTCCATAACTTGTACTTTTTTTGACAAATTTGAAGTCTCATCTATGCTAGATAAATTCTTCCAAACTTCATGATTCTCCTTTTCTAACTTTTGATTACGAATTTTCAAGTGAAGATTTTCTTTGTCTTTCGCTAATAAACTCTTATTGAATTTCTCTTGGAGATTGGATTCCTTTTTGTTGAATTGCTCTTGTACTTGTTGTTGCGTCTTCTTTTCATTTTTCAATTTCTTGATCTGTGCGATCAAATTTTGACTATGATTCTTCAGATGATTAATTTCTTCCTCTCGCTCTTGTAAGTCTTTGTCAAATTTGTTTTTCTCGATTTTTAACTCTTTATTTTGTGTGAAAAGTTCCTGATTATCATTTTTTAAGCGAGTAATTTCTTTGTCTTTCTTTGATAAGATATTTTCAATTTTTATCATGAGGTTTTGATTCTCCACTTGTAAATTTTGATTACATTGGGTTGTAACTTCTTGTATGTTCGGTTTTTAATGCTTCGCTTGCAATGTGTTGTTCTCTTGAACAATTCTTTCTTGCTCAATCTACTCTTTCACACATTTCCATAATTTATTCTTCTGAAAACAACATAATGACTATAATTATAATATTTTCAAATTGTTTTCAAATTCTTTCGGCGTTTCCGAATTCCTTCAGTGTTTTCAAATTCCTTCGGCATTTTTGAATTCTTTCGACGTCAACTTCTTTTCTTCTACTAATGGATAGACAAAAAAATTGTAATAACCTTCAATGTGGTTCTTATTGTAAAAAATCTTCTTTGATGCTGACTATTTGTCTTATTTTCCCCTTAAGACTTCTTGTAGATTGGGTGGTTGAGAAGAATGATTGTTACCCTCCCCACCAAGGTTCAATTCTCACTTGCTCCTTGCTAGCATTAAGACTTCTTATGCACTTCTAGATTTTATGTTATTTAATAAAGAGAACTAAAAACTAAACTCAACCTAATTAAGGTACGAGTTATTATTTAATATTCAATAACCTTTCAATAAATAAATAACCTAATTATAGTGTGAGTTAGTTTCTTGATAAAACCAAGGGTTGGTTTTATAAAACCCTATACTATGTGTGGTTTTATAAAATTAAGGGTTGGTTTTATAAAACCTTATGTTGTGTTTTTTTTAGTTTGTTTTTTCTTCTTTCCTTTTTTTATGGGATCTTCTTCCTTTTTTCTTTTTTTTACTTCTTCCTTTTTCTTTTTTTGACTTTCTTTTCTTCTTTTACTTGGTCAAAGACCATAATTTTAGGGAAGCCCTAGGATGATGGTTAAAAAACACAATATGGCCAAAGGCCTGGATCATGAACGTAGCTCTGATACCAATGCAGTAAACCTTATCCGGTTTACACTAGAATTAACCAAGAGAATAAGTCACCAACCGAAAATCCATACTGGATAAAAGATATTATTTGAATATATGAAATTTGATTTACATATAATCGGGCCATGAATATATATAGTCTTTTGAAAGACATCTTAGTCACCCTTGATAAAGAGTTGCAACTTTTTAATGATAATTGTTATTTCTATTTATTATTGATTATTAATATTATATTATATATATTTCTATTTATTAGTGATTATTAATATTATATATTATATATATATATATATTATTGTTTATTTATGTTAATAACAAGTTTTAAAAAGTGATGTTTAGAAATAAATTTATAAAGTGTTTATTGTAAAAGTCACTTTATTAATTAAAGGGGGGGAGACAAAGTAGCCAAAAGGGGGTCAAAATGAAGATAAAAGATGAAAATGTCACTTTCTCACTAAAAAGTCATTTCATATTTATTAAATGAGAAAAGGGAAAGGGAATTCAAAGAGTCACAAAGGTGAAAAATAATTATAAAAGGAGAGAGCTCATTCTATCATCCATTCATGATATTTTGCATTTTCGAAACTTGAGATCTCTTGAGCTTTATTTCTCTTGGAACAAAAACCCTAGGAGGAAATAACGATTTCGGTGGTGAAACCATCCACCCCAGTCGTCATGAAGGGGCAATATTACTCATATTTTTCTATTGCATTTTATTACAATTGTGAAGTATGTCATTTCTACCGATCTCGGGAATTTGGGAGCTTGCTTTTATGGTTATCTTAGGTAGGGCGTACTGGTTAATAGTATTACATTTGTACAAAGGGAAAAACTAACTCTCAAACTCCATTTTTTGTGTGCTTTTAGCTGACTGTTGTGGGATGAAGAAATAGCAACCGGATCTAGTGAAAGAGCAACCACTTTGAAGGACTATACATGATCTTTGGGGGCACAAGTTGGATGAGAGAACCATTGTTCAACTACTGAAGTAAAACCAGAACTCGGCCCTCATTTCTATGAGGCAGAAATACCTTGTAGAGGATTTGATTTGTTGGTTGGGGACATAACTTACTGCTGAGCATGGCCTAGTGACTCTTTGTGCTATTATATTGCCATCTCTGGGTCTAAAAGAGAACGTCGTAGCTGGAAAACACCTACAAAAGGTCGCATGCCTTGTTGAAGACCAAATCCTTGAGAAGGGTGACTCCAAATTCTAAGATTTGTTGCATGCTACTTGTAAAGTGGACGTAATCTTTAGTCGGGCGCCATTTTGGGACTGTTACCTATAACAACAAGGCAAGGACACGATTTTTGGGAATCCAAATCATCATTTTCTGGATTTCAAGGAGTTGGGATAATCTTCTCAATCAGCCATTAACTATAGGTATGGGCATTAAGCTTGCAATTGCTTTAGTTGTTAAATTTCTACTTTTGTTATAACTATTAAAGAATATACAGCCAGTTTATTTGAGTTTGGGATGTATTGTTGTTTACATTTAGATGAAGTAAATATTTCTTGGGAGTGTTCTCTATTTATTATTATCATATACATCAGTTTGACACCTTTAATCCCTCCTAGAATTCAGTGCAAAGACAACGAAACTCTAAACATCAAGCCTACAAACCCGATACATAAACAGAAGTGTGTGACCCAAGTTGTGAGCCAAGGCAATGAGCTAAACCACACCCTAGCAGTCTATTTGTGGTGAGGGATTTTAAAGTACCCTCGAAATAATTCACACCAAGCAACATATTAGGATTGGGAAATAATAGTGCACTGATACTACAATAGTCGTATGTAAAGTGTTTGATGAAAGTATCAAACCAAGTTAAAATAAAGCTACGAAGTATCAAACTAAGTTAAAATAAGGAAGTAGATTCCTTATTGGGAAGAAAATGATCCTTGTGTTAAAATAAAGCTACGAAGTGGATTTCCACGTGGAGAAGAGATGTCTCTCTCACTCAGTGGAGATCGTGGTCATTATTATCTCTTGTTATATTTATTTTAAGGAGAGTGGTCTAAGGAGGATGGTTCCCTCGAATGGAAAAAACGCTCGCTAGATTAAGACGCCACTCACCTCACCATCGTGTGCCAACCTTAATAAATCCACTACTTATCTCCATAATGTTTCATTCTACCATTTGTCCTCTCGACTTGGCCAGATGTCTTTTCGAGGTGGAATTTGGCTGCCTTCTTAGAGTAGGTTTCATCTCTGAGAAAGGGAGTCTCTCGCTCGGGATGGACGAAAAAAAAAAAAAAAAAAAAGACATTCGCCAATTCTTTGGAGGGATCTCTTGATATCTCCACACACTTTTGGGGAGGCGATGGCAGCCTTAGGAGAAATCCAATTTTGGGATTTCGGGGAAAGTCTGCACATTCGTTTGGTAAGAGCCATCGCAACTGTAAGAGAAAGATCCGATCCAGGGTATGTTTGACTTCCTATTGTTATCTCTGCATTTGATAAATACATTTCATCTCTTCCTGGCATATGAATTTCTTGTTGAGAACAGAGTTCAACTCTGCATTTGAAATAGATGCATTCCAACTCCACCATCGATCTCTGCCTGGCAAGTTTAATTAACTTTTTCGTTAGATTCTAGAATATCGATCTTTGATGTTGTTTCTCATGCGTTTTAGCTGGGTAATGAAACGTATATATATATAAATTACTGATATTTACTGGGCGTATTTATTTGCTAAAGTTGTTGTGTCTAAGTGGCTCTGCTTTTGGATGATGAGACCTCTGTAGCAATTAAACTACAGAGTTATCTTTATTTCTGAGTTTTAGTATTCTTGCTTATAATCTCTGTGATACATACTGCCAAATCCAATAGATGGTTTGATGAATTTTGTGCCAATCATAGACTCCAGTTTCATTAATGATAACAAGGTGCCGAGGCGTAGATTTCAGTTTTATGGATGATATTTGTACTGCCAAATCCTTTTCTCAATAGTTATGTATTATGATGAATGAGTCTCATGTGAAAGGCGCAAGCCAGATTTTTCGGTACTGAGTATTTTTCCTCGTTAATACTTATATATATATATTTTATAGATGTGTAACTTGTTGAAAGGAACAGGAAGGCTCTGGCAGCCCGTGCGTATTGATCCCAGTATTTAGGGTAGTGTTAGATCTCGGTTTGACCAGAGATAGTGGTCTTCTTATATTTATATTTGTTTGTTTTGTCTTCTGATTTTCGGGAGCGCCTTAGTGTATGCTGAGAATTAACTTCCATTGAATTTTGTTACCAGCAACTGTGTGCATTATTCGGTCATATTGGTGCTAAAGGCCAGTGATGCGATCTTCATTTGTTAAATAAGTGTTTAGCCAACGATTGATACCGCCTTTCTTTCTGCCATTATTAAAATGATTGATAAATTAAATGATAGCGCATTGTGATATGTTAATGACCTCCGAGGCAAGCGCTACATTATTCTTGGTTATTAGTGTAAACGATTATTGCATACTTTTGTTTATTATTGAAATATTATATTAGTATGTATTAGATAAGCTCGGTAGTGTTCATAGAATCATCAAATCCGTTGTTTCGTTTTGAATGATTATAATAACATAACAATAACATTATTATTGTTATGTTTGTTGACTGTATAATGAAAGATTTATAATGTAATGGTTTATTTTTGCTGACTGCATATGGAAAGATTTTATAATAATGATAAAGTCTTATTGTTGTTATATTTGTAGATTGCATAATGAAGGATTATATAATGTATATTTGATGATTGAGTACGTATTTATTATCATAATACATTATCAACATGAAAAAGTGTTGAGAGTATGTGGAGAGGGGACCTCTCTTAAGGTAATCTAATAAATAAGAGTATAACAACCTATATAGATGAGAGGAAACATTATCTAGGGCAAGTAAAATAATACATATTTTGTATTTGAACTCTCATTAAATCACTTTATTAAAGTGAAAGTTAATTTAATTAAATTCATGTTTGAAGGGATTAGATTGAATAGGATGTATGGTTCCTCAAGATGTTAAAGGGTATTTGAAAATCACTTTATTAAAGTGAAAGTTAATTTAATTAAATTCATGTTTGAAGGGATTAGATTGAATAGGATGTATGGTTCCTTAAGATGTTAAAGGGTATTTTAAAAGTAAGTTGGAGTATAGGATGTATTCTTAGTAAATATATTGAGGTATATCTTTAAAAAGTATATTAGAGTATGGAAGGTTAATCTTAGTCAATATATTGAAATATGAGGTATTATCTTTAATTAAAATGTTGAGGTGAAAATATTTTTAAATATGATGAAGTATGAGAAGATTTTCTTTAGTTTATTTATATATTTTTAAATATAGGTTTGAAATAAAGTAAGAGAATCTTTAGTATAAATATAAAAGGTAAATATTTATATTCTTAATCTAAATAATAGAGATGCCTTTTGGATTAAACATTGGATAGTTTATTTATATATTTTTAAATATAGGTTTGAAATATAGTAAGAGAATCTTTAGTATAAATATAAAAGGTAAATATCTATATTTTTAATCTAAAATATAGAGATGCCTTTTGGATTAAACATTGGATAGAATGTATGTTTAAAAGTAGGAGATGCCTTTTGGATTAAACATTGGATAGAATGTATGTTTAAAAGTAGGGGGAGATAGTAGAGAAGGAAATTTCAAAGTTTAGCATTCAAATTTATGTATAGGGTTACTAAAGGTGGTCATGTTAATACTTAACCATGAAAGGGTCCTCTGGAAGAGAGACTTAGGCAAACGGAAACCAATTTTCGTATTGTACATACATTGTATTCCTTAACTTGTTGAATAATAAAATAACACAACCCTTTTGTGGACGTAGCCCAAGATGCGGGTGAACCACGTCAAAATGTTCTCCTTGATATGTATTATCTTTTGTGTATATAATTTATTGTGTTTTCAATTGTTACTTCAGTTTTTGTTTGCTTAAATACATGTGTATTTTATGCATTTTGCAAAATGATCATAGTTGTTAGTTATCATTGTCTCTTGTTTACGTATGTAGTTAAGTTGAGGCTAATCGCTTATAAGTGCACATTGTTGATCGTTTGTTCTATATAAACTAGATACTTATATGGGTATAATGTATTGTTCATATTGTTATAAAATGTTTAAACTAATATTGTTATAAAATGTTTAAACTAATAGAAAGAATGTGTTAGGATAAGACAATTGATAAAACATTATTAAGTGATGCTTTTAGAAGAAATTATATTATAATGGCTTGTGTATTGGGAACTAGAGTGGCATCTAAAAATATAAAAGACCGTTGTATGACAAGTAAAGTTATTAACGATTGTATTTAAAAATTTAATGTTAAATGTTATGGGGTGTTGTTAGGATATTTAGACACTTAGGAGTTAGTTAAGATCAACTTGTGTAATATATCCGTTAGGGAAAGTGTGTTTCTTTAGTATGCATTAGTATGCATTTGTAAATACTTAATCCGACGGTCACGATATATTCCCGACATAGAGTGATCCGACGGCTCAACTTCTCTTAGATCATACCTAACCTTGATCCGTGGCTTAACACCCGATTGGTCCATGATCTCTATTCAAAGAGCATGGAGGGTCATTGTTTAGTTGATCGATTATGAGAAGCTCATTTGTAACTTTCTTTCTTTGCATAATAAATTGTCCCGTAGAAGCTATTTGGCCGGGGCCGTGGAGTGTTTCCCTCAAGAGGGTTTAAACCACGTCAAAACATCGGTGTGTTGATCTGTGATCTGTTTGTGTGAAGTGGTTGCTCTTGGTGTTCGGTCCTTTGGTAGTACCCTGTGTACCCGAACATGGTATCATAGCTTTTATGAAGAGCCGCTTCTGGTTATGATCTAGATCTTGAACTGTTGTTGCCAAAACTCGAAAAGGTTTTTGGTTTTGGTATTTCTATGCATTTATGGGCTGTGGGAGGTATTCCATTATGTCCAGAGCGTCGTTTCCATTAGGAAATAGTTTTCGTTTGATCGAAAACGGTTCTCGGTTGCTTCAGAAACGCTATTTCATCAGATCTGAAGGTATAATGTTACAGTGACGCGTTTTATTTTCTATTTTTAGAAAGAAAAAAAATTCTCATATTTTATCAGTTTTTACTATTAGAATTTTTTTAGCTTCGGATTGTTGCTTTCCCTGTCTGCATATGCTCTTTTTCGTGTACCTTGAGTGATCTCGACAAATCAGAAACAAAAAGGGAAAGGGTTTTTCTCGGCTGCGTATGCTCTTTATCATGCACCTTGTGCGATCTCGGCAAATCAGAAACAGAAATAAAACATAGACTTTCCGGGCAAGCTAAAGAGATCTAACTCCACAAGTGTGAAAAAAAAAAATTTGTTTCGGTTTGTGGTGTGATTTGCAGGAAAAAAGGCAAGCACGGAAACCGAGCAAGAAGAGTAAAAAAAAAAGCCCCCTTCCTCATTCCCGTATTTTACATACATATTAATCTAGCTCACTTGGTTCAAAGTTGCTTTATTCCTTAATAGGTCTTGAGTTCAAAAAAAAAAAAAAAAACATCATCATTCCCATATTTTACATACCTTTAAATCTAACTCACTTGGTTCAAAGTTGATTTATTCCTTAATAGGTCTTGAGTTCAAGTCTTAGAAAGTTACTTTTAAAAAGCAAAGTGCATGCAATTTCTATTTTCAAGTTACTTTATTGTAAAAGTGCATCTCACTTAAATAATAAAAAATACAAATACAAGTGAGTCACTTAAGTTCTTTTTTATTGCTGCACTATTTAAAGTAAATCATTGTAAAAGTAAAATCACTTATTTTATAAAAGTGATTCACTTAAAGCAACTTTATTGTAAAGTGATTGTCAAAGGTTCATCCTGGGAAGAGGGGGGTCTTTTTTTTTTAGCTGGTCATTTTCTATCTACCACGTCACTATTGGAGACATCTTCAACAGTTTCTTTGTTCAAGCATAACTTCATCATAGAGAGTCAGTTTTCAGTGCCGTTTTTTTTTTTAAACCGCTTATTTTTTTGAGCTCTTCACATCCAGACTATTGGTTTCTGCTTTTACAGCCATTAATTTACAAATATGGCCGCCCCTTGTGATATTCTACTTGCTAGTTCCAACAATTTCACATGGAAATCTCATATGGAGGATGTTCTACAAAGTAGAGGACTTTTCAGAATTACCTCAGGGAAAGAAACAGAACCTACTGATGATGATAAGAAAATCAAATGGGCAAATAAATGTGACGAAGTTCGTGGATTGATTGGGATGTCAATTTCTACTGATTTACGATTCCACATATCTGGAATTGATGAACCTGATGCTGCTTGGGACAAGTTGGAATCTGTGTTTGGTAAACACAATGAAATTCGAGGTCATCAACTCGAAAATGAGTTGATTTCTTTAAAGCCAAGTGATTTTTCATGCATTCAAGATTATTTATCTAAGTACAAAACTCTTAAACTCTTATGTGCAGAATGTAAGATTAAGAGGGAAGACAAACAATGCATTTATCATATTCTTTCAAAACTTGGACCTACATATTCTGTTTTTGTATCTACATTTTACTCCATGAAAGAATCCTTGAATGCAGCTAGCTATCAAGAGCCTAGTCTTGAATCATTTTGTGATTCCTTGATTAGAGAGCAAGATAAGCTCATCCATCTTGGAATAATCAACAATGCAGATACATCTGGGAAAGCCTTATTGTCCCAACAGAAAGAAAAGTCCAAGCCTCCCAAGAAACAAAATTTTTGCAATAATAAGTCAAACAAGGGTCCCAAACCCTCTCAGTCAGCTCCTTCTTTAAAAAATGACAAAGGATCCAAGCCA
The DNA here is from genome assembly GCA_027924585.1 of Larix kaempferi. Classification (NCBI taxonomy): domain Eukaryota; kingdom Viridiplantae; phylum Streptophyta; class Pinopsida; order Pinales; family Pinaceae; genus Larix; species Larix kaempferi. The sequence goes on along the minus strand of BSBM01000510.1, from coordinate 13,982,603 downwards.
AAAGGCAAGAAGACTGAGCATCATTGCAACTATTGTGGGAAAGATAATCATAATGAATCTAAGTGTTTCAAGAAGATGGCAGCCTTGGAAGCAGCAATGAAGAAGCACCACATCAGCCTAGATTCGCCTTCAGAATCTACCTCTCATGGACATGCACTTTATGCTTCTGGTTATTCTTATAATGCATCTTCTTCTTCTACTTCAAATGAATGGCTCATTGATTCTGGAGCATCTTATCATATGGCTAAGGATCAAGCCATATTTTCTACTATGCATGAATGTAACACCAAACAAATATTTGTTGGTGATGATAGATCTCTAAGTGTTGTAGGAGCTAGAACAGTTCCAGTAGATAATGGTCATTTCAGTGATGTACTATGTGTTCCAAGAATTTCCTGCAATTTGTTATCAGTCTATCAAATCACTCATTCTGGTGAAGGTAAAACTGTGACCTTTACACCTCACCAAGTTGTAATCAAGGATTTTAAAGATCCTCAACAGGTCCTAGCTACCGGAATTGTTGATGATATTACCAGGTTGTACAAGTTTAACAACTTTGGGTCATCACCTTTTCCTTCAGTTTTTGTTGCTCATAGTGATAACTTGAGCAAACTTTGGCATGAGCGATTTGGTCACTTAAATTATCGCTCATTGCAACAGCTATGTAAAGACAATATGGTGACAAGTCTTCCTATGGTATCTTACAGGGATGGTGTTTGTTCCGGTTGTGTACTCGAAAAACATCATCGGGACAGTTTTGACAAATGTGCCTCTTGGCACACCTCCGTTCCCTTGGAGCTTGTGCATAGTGACTTGTGTGGTCCTCTTCCATCTGCTTCCTTTTTCTGGTTTCAAATATTTCTTAACTTTCATTGGTGATTACACCAGACGCACTTGGGTTGATTTCATAACACTTAAGAGCGAGGTATTTAACATGTTCTTGGCCTACAAGGCCCTTGTTGAAAAACAATCTGGTCATCAAATTATTAAGTTAAGATCTGACAATGGAAGAGAATATGTTAACAATAAGTTCACTACTTTCTGCACTGAACACGGCATCCAACAACAACACATTGTTCCATATACACCACAACAAAATGGTGTAGTTGAAAGGAAGAACCGCACTTTAAAAGAAATGGTTAATTGTATGATCCAATCTAAGGGACTAAGTCTTCAATTTTGGGCTAAAGCCATTAATTGTGCAAATTACATAGTCAATCACACCCCCACTAAAGCTTTACAGGGTATCACATCGGAAGAAGCATGGAGTAAAACTAAACCTGATGTAAGTCACTTCCGTGTGTTTGGTAGTGAAGCATGGACTCACATTCCGGATGAAAAACGGAAAGCATTGCAGCCTAAAAGTGAAAAGTGCATATTTGTTGGATATTCTGAAGATGTAAAAGGTTATAGACTTCTTCAACCACAATCTCATGATATAATCATTAGAAGAGATGTTAAATTTGATGAAAATCTCTTGGCCTGCGAGCCTAACTCAGCGATTGTGCCATCTTTGGCCTGCGAGCCTGATTCGGCGTTTGTGCCTTCTTCTTCTTCTTCCAACTTCGTTGACAGGTTTCCAACTCCAGTTTCTGATAATGACAGTGAGGATGAAAATCCACCTCCGCCTGCTCACGTTCCTCCAGTTGCACCAGCACAAGTGCTTCCTCGATGGGTCCGTTTAACATGTGAAGCAGCTGGTGATCTTGCCGATAATCCTAGATATCAACGTCGAACACGTTCTTAGTTTCAGCGAGCCTCTTCTCTTTTGGCTTAGGTTTCCGAGAATCATGATCCAGAAACTTTTGTAGAAGCTTCAGGGAATCCAGATTGGGATGCAGCTATGGATGAAGAATATCGTTCATTAATGGCGAACGATACTTGGGATCTTGTACCTCTTCCAAAAAGAAGAAAACTTGTCAGATGTAAATGGGTCTACAAAACTAAGTATGCATCAGATGGAAGTGTTGAAAGACTTAAGGCAAGGTTAGTTGCCAAAGGTTTTTCCCAAGTTGAAGGGATTGACTACAATGAAACCTTTGCTCCTGTCACAAAAATGAACTCCATCCGCCTTGTTCTTTCCCTTCCAGCCTTACACAACTGGGAAGTCCATCAAATGGATGTCAAGTCTGCCTTCTTACATGGTGATTCACAGGAGAAAATTTACATGGAACAACCTCCTGGATATGTTCAGAATAACTCTAGCCTTGTCTGCCGCCTTAAGAAATCCTTATATGGCCTTAAGAAAGCTCCTAGAGCTTGGTATGCCAAAATGGATAACTTTCTCCTTGACACTGGTTTTTCTAGATGCCATTCTGACCCCAATGTCTATACCAAGAAAGTAGGAAACCATCTCATCATACTTGTTTTATATGTTGATGACCTTATTCTTACTGGTAGTGACCCTAAGTTTATAACCCATGTGAAATCCAGTCTTAAACAAAATTTTGAAATGTCAAACTTAGGACATTTGCATTATTTTCTTGGTCTCCAAGTCCTGCAAACCAAAGAAGGAATCTTTCTTTCTCAATCTAAGTATGCTTGTGACCTTCTTCGTCGCTTTCACATGGAAGATTGTACACCAGCCCCTTCTCCCTTCCAGTTTGGAGTCAAACTTTCTGCCACTTGTACTTCACTTGAAGTCGATGCCACCTTGTATCGTCAGCTTGTTAGTAGTCTCTTATACTTGACTCATTCCAGTCCTGACCTTTCCTGTGTCGTTGGTCGTGTTGCCCAAACAGGTGTTACAATGATGTTTTTATTTTAATCTTCTGCATAACATTTAAGGAATATTAGACGATTAGAAAAAATTAAAATTTTTACGAAATTTGGGTATGTGACATTTCAGCAACATTAGGCACATAAAGTCTGTTTTTATACAGCATTAATCCTCTTTCATCAATTCTGAAATCTGTTATTAAATTTTCAGCATTATCTTCAGCAACATTTTCAAGTAATTTTTGATATTTTTCATCCATTCTGATTCCTTCCTTAATCTGATTTTCTAGATCAGTTTTATAAGTACTGATTGCTGAAACAAAATTTAGCCTAGCATTTCTGCTTAATGCATCAGCAACTTTGTTTTCTTTACCTTTAATGTGCTGAATCTCGAAATCATATTCGCTAAGAAAATCTAGCCACCTAGCTTGCCTTGCGTTCAGATTTGGTTGATCCAACAAATATTTTAAACCTTTTATTATCTGTCATTAGTGTAAATTTTCTTCCGATTAAGTGATGATGCCACATCTTTAACGCATGTATCACGGCAGCCAACTCTAAGTCGTAAGTTGCATTGTTCTTCTCATGAATCTTTAACTTCCTGGACTCATATGCAATCACGTGACCTTCTTGTGTTAAGACCCCGCCAAGTCCAACATTGCATGCATCAGTGCACACGATAAAATCCTTGTTTGGATCAGCAATTTTTAGAATAGGTGTCGTTGTTAATAGTTCTTTTAGTTTCTTAAAACTTGCTTCGCATTTTTTATCCCAGATAATTTTTTTACCTTTCTTTTGTAAAGAGGTTATAGGATTCCCTGTTCGAAAGAATCCTTCTATAAATTTACGATAGTAACCTGTAATTCCCATAAAAGATCGTACACCATTTACGTCTTTAGGGGCAGGCCATTCATTAATTGATTTTATCTTGTCTGGGTCTACTGCAATTCCATCCTTGGATATCACATGCCCTGGGTACTGTATTTTATCTTTATAGAAATCACATTTGCTGAACTTAGCGTAAAGTTGGTGTTCTCTTAACACTTGTAAAATTATTTTTAAGTGTTCGTCATGTTCTTCTTTAGTCTTAGAATAAATTAGTATATCGTCAATGAAAACAATTACAAACTTATCTAAGTACTGATGTAAAACATTATTCATAAGACACATGAAAACTGCTGGGGCGTTGGTTAGCCCAAACGGCATAACCACAATCTCATAATGCCCGTAACGGGTTCTAAAAGCAGTCTTAAAGATGTCCTCATCTTTAATTCTGACTTGATGGTACTCCGACCTCAAGCCTATCTTAGAAAATATATTCACGTCGCGTAGTTGATCAAATAGATCATCAATGCGAGGCAAAGGATATTTGTTCTTTATGGTCATTTTATTTAACTGAAGGTAATCTATGCATAAACGCATAGTTATGTCCTTCTTTTTAATGAAAATTACAGGTGCTCCCCATGGAAACACACTGGGCCTTATATAATTTTTATCAATTAGTTCCTTAAGCTGTGATTTAAGTTCATTAAGCTCCAAAATTTTCGTTCTGTAAGGAGCCTTTGAGTTTGGTACCGCTCCCAGTACTAACTCAATGGTGAAATCTAGTTCCCTTTTTGGATGTAGTCCTAGAATTTCTTCCGGGAATACATCAAAAAATTCATTTAGAAAGGGTATGTCTTCCAATTTTAACTTATCTTCCTTAGCTGATTGTTCATCATTAATTACATTTACAGCAAACAACTTACACCCTTTACGAACAACCTTTTTAACTTGCAAAGCAGAAATTTGTCTAATAGAAGTCTTTCTAGGAATTCATTTTATTGTTATAGTTTCACCTTTTTCATTCAAACAAGTAAAAGTCTTTTCAAAACAATTTAACATTACCCTATGCTTTTCTAACCAATCCATTCCAATCAGAACATCGTAAGAACCTAAAGGTAACACATTCAGCTTAACATGAGTCCTAAACTGATTCATCAGTAATTCACACTCTTTTACATAATCAATCACTTTTCTTTTTGTTCCAGTAGCTAATTGAACCAACCATGATTTATCAAACTTGTCTATTTCTAGATTGCAACATTTCACTAAATCAGGTGACACATAGCTAAGACTTTCTCTTGGATCAATTAAAATAGAAATGGGTTTATTTTTTAGCATACCTTCCACTTCAACCATGGAAATTTGATGATCAGCTTGTCTGTTTTCCAAAGTTGCATTTATCCTGGGCATCTCCCTTGCTAAGTCACCAACAGTAGTCTCCTCCTGTACTGTGTGTATGTTGTTGACTATCCTCTTTCTGAGTGGGCAGTTGGATGCATAGTGAGGTCCCTGACAGTCCCAGCATTTTACAGGTTCTTTCTGTTCATTGTTTTTAACAAAAATTTTAGGTGGATCACTATTTCTTGCAACTGTAAATTTTGACTGTATATTACCTGTTGAATTATTCCCTTAAAAGTTTATGTTAGAGTAATTATGTGAATTATTATTTCCAAAGTTGCGATTAAACGAAAACTATTTTTTCCTTTGCTCAAAATTATTAGGCCTTTTTACCCTTTCAGTTTGGTATGCCTTCTCTTTTCTTGTTCTGTTCATAACAGATATTTGTTTTTTCTCATGGCCTCTTCAAGAGTTCGAGGACCATCATACTCAATCCTGTCATTTATATGAGAGGGAAAACAACTCAGAAATCTCTGTACCTTAGGCTTTTCTTCAGTGATGTAAGGCACATACCTTAATAAATTTAAAAAATTGTTGGTTAATTCTCTCATATCCATGGAACCTAACTTTAACTCATAAAACTCCTTAGCTCGTTCCTCATAATACTATCCAGACAGAAACTTTCTTTTAAAATATTTCTTAAAATTACTCAAGTTTACACTTTTCTCTTTTAAACCTTTTACTTGTTTCAGATCTTGCCACCAAATGTCTGCTTTTCCAGTCAGATTATAAATTGTCATTTTAGTTTTTAAATGACTTGAGTAGTTGTAAATTTGAAAGTACTTATTCATGTCGGACAACCATGCTTCGGCTGTCTCACTCTTTTTTGTTTCTCCATTAAACATTGGTGGTTTAATCTTCTTAAATTCTCCAGAAATTTCTTCGTAAGGCTTATACTTCTTCTTTTTAGTGTAGCAGTCACTTTCACTACTATCGCTGGAATACTTGTGCTTTTTCCTGCGTGTTTTTTCATAAAATTCAGAAGATGAGCTGCTGTCATAATTAGTCAATTTTAACTTTTTATCCTTACGTTGGTGGGACATAGTCCAGATTCAAAATTACGTTATGTATTTTATCTTTATCGTTATTATGGAATTTATCCAATGGAATTTGATTCAGTTCCTCTTGAGCTTTTAGGATCCGTTCGTTTTCTTCCTTAACAGTTTTTATCTCACTTTTTAAATCTTTTACTATCCTTAATAATTCAAATGAGTTATCATTCAATTCAACAAATAAGTTTTCAGCATTAATATGTCCTTGTTCATTATTATTCTATTCATTATTATGGGACCTATCCTCAGCTAACTCTTCTGGTCCTTCCATACCCGCAGACTAAATTTATACAACACTGAAACTGAAAACAAAATAAAATAAAATCAGTAATTTGGAATTCTGTTTTAGATTTTAAATGTGCACGATGAGCCACTTCAAGCCTAATGTTTGAACTTGCGCTCTGATACCACATGTAACGTCCCCAAAATTCACAAAAATTTAAAATTTTCTAAGTAGCATTAAATGCTTACATTCGTTATGCGGAAGTATAATTAATGATAATTTGCTTATTTAAACGACAGCCTAAATTTTGTATTATGACGACACCTTCTTCAATTGGTCGTCAATGTTATAAACATGTTACGTCAATTACATGTTATGTTTGTCCGAATGATTAAATGCATGTATTTATGTTTGTCATTTACTGCTGGATGTTTTAAATACCATTTTTGTTTTCTGAATAATTATGGTTACTTCTTTAAATGCATAAACATCGTCAATTACCTATAATACTATTTATTTCATAAGTATTAACTGTTTGATTTTCTTGATGACGAAGGGGTCCTATGGGCACCCCGAGTCTTACTTAGCTATTTAGCTAACGCTCTTGAACTTCTGTTGCAGATCACAGGTAAGAGTGAGACTTCTTTCCGAAGCATCAACGATGTATGTAAAAAGGACTTGTTTAAACTTCAATTAGCCTCCGATGTTAATTACGAAAGTTTAGAGAACTTAGTTTGTGCAAGGGTATGACCTACCCTAGCTGTGATCACTAGAATAGAGGATTTACGATGTCATGAAACTTCGCCCTGCAAATGTATTCTACAAATATTATCAATGTCTGAAGCATTCACTATGATTTTCACACTCAAATCATTCTCATGCAAATTGTTTTATTAGTATCAATGTCATGGCTTAGTTTATTCAATTATCGACTATAGCTTTTATAAATGCATGCTTAAAATGGTAAGGTTATAATCATTACTCATTACTTATGTTATTCAAACATTTGTATTCGACCAAACCCTATATTAAAGGTTTTAAATCTTGTGCTATAACCTATGTGTTAGAACTTTTATGCATTTATACCATTGCTAGATATTATAAACTATGTGCACTAAAACCTTACAATATACGCATAGTGTGGCTCTCGAATGCTCTAGGTGGAACTATACACTATATGCTTGACTAGGTGCATAACAATTTTTACATTGTAAGGAATAGTGAGGATCATAAATTTAATCCTTGGTGGATCTCTGCGTTGACAGGCAACGTGCATCCGGTAGCTATAGCATTTAAAGGTTATTAAATGTGTTTGGGTGGAATGCCCATTGGAAATCCTCGTGGCAGGTCTTCACGTGAAGATTCTTGGTCTTTGTGTTAAACCCTAGCTAGGTTTTGAACTACCACGACGAGACATTAACCTGGACATTCATTTTTGCATTGAAGGTGGGAGGAGAGGCCGACAGGTTCTTGAGTTTTTAGGGTTTGTAAACAAAGCTTGTTGTTCCTCCCGGGGTTCGATACCGTGACCTCATAGCCTGTAAGTGGTCAACATCAAGTTATAAGGATCCGAGTTCTTTACAGAGTTTTTAACTCTTACAGGGTTCGATGTTGGAATCTTACACCACCAGTGTTGATGCTGATAGTTTAACCCCGCATACGTTTAAGGAAGACAATGCTCAAGCGAACTGATGAGTTACAGGTGCATTCAAATCGACCCTTCGTGTTCGCCAAGTATTTTAACGTTAACATTGTTTTAGATTATTATGTATGAGTTACTTTCAAGATTTAACCAGTCACTTTGTTAATGTCCCTGACAGGTCACTTCCTCGTCATTGGGTTTTTAAGGTTATCCAGAAAGGATAAGAGCTTCTTTGGCCTTGGTAAGCCTCGGTGACTCCCTATGGGCATTCTACTTGCACTTGGAAGATTTGTGGTGAAGCTTGGCACCAATGTCGGTCTTAGTTTGGTTGGCCGAAGCTTCAATTTAACTTATAATTTGTTTTTTACAGTTGGTTGTAATATTTAAGCCATATGGCATTTGGTATAGAGAGGGTTGAACCCTCGACCTTGTCCTGCGTTGGTTTCTCAATGTTTCCTTCGTTACTGTATATGTATAAATTTTTACAATTAATATAAAAGGTTTTGCAAGATTACAGTGTAGTTCGAAATACAAATTTCAGAGAATTTTCAATTTTGTTATTTTTGGCAATGTATAAATTTTGATATAAGTTACTCAAATTTTAGGGCAAAGCCTGTCTCTGTGATGTTCATTTTTAAATGTTGTTTCCAACATTGGTCGTAAGGCTGGGTTAAAAACCCTTCCATAACTGCTTACCATGTTTTAAGATTTGCCTGTGGAAACACCAAGGGTTTCGAACCCCAAACCTGATATATATTTATGTTTTATGTTTGAAAGTTTTATTAAATGGATTAGGGTGAGTCGAGACTCGAACCCTGCACACTTGCGCTTTATAAAACTTGTAATGGTCGTGTTTATAATTTATGAAACATGGACCAGTTTGGGTGAACCCTCACGGGTCTCAAACCCTGGTCTTGTATGATGCTTCTTGTTTGGAAAAGAATGAAATCTTATTAAAGTATTATCAGTGAAGAAATATGCACGGGGTTTTCAACCCTAGAAAGGTCGATAGACTATTGCTTAGTATATTTTAATGTTTTAAAATAATTTATATTTATCTTGTAAGTACGTTATGATGCGGTATGTTTGATGAACTCTGTGTAAATGTTTTATATGGTTAAATTCGGTGAACCATTACATGTTACAATAATGTGTGATAAAGAAAATAGATACAAGTTTATATTTGCATTCCTGCAATATTTATAACTTCGATTTATTTAATAATATCATGTATTATGAATTTTCAATACTATTAGGGTTTGTGATATATAAAACTCTATTGTTTATAATGATTAAGGATTCATTTTATTTGAGATGTTTTCTGCAATTAAAATTTATGTTATTTGATTTATGGTATAAGAGGTTTATGCCACGATTGAACTTAAGTTTTAAAATGAGCAAGAGATTGATTAGTAAAATGTTACTTATGTTACTATGCTATGTGATACTATGTAGTGATAACTGTATGAGAAGATTATCCAAAATATAAATACAAAAATGAAACAAATTTATTATATGGTATACAATCATTCGAATCTATTCCTAAATCAACTTATGTGGAAAAATACAGAGGAGTATTTCTACTCTATCATTTATCATTTTTCAAACTCAAAATTATTCAATCGATTTTATACTTAATAGATACATAGATTTTCAGCATAGATAATATGATAGAAAATTAAAAGCATTACTAACAGTTTAAGAGATATCTAAGTTTTAATAGAAAGTTGATAACATAATAAAATCATTTCCTTAGTAAAATATTTGAGAAGAAAGTAAATAAGATAACACAATTAGAACTTGGTAACTGTAGAAGAGACAAACAGCCAAAGGAGCCCGTTCCACCCAACCTTTTCCTGAAGACAACCAAGTTACTTGCCTTAGGACCCCCGAGCCTATTCACCGAACCACCAGGACGAAGATGCTGTGTCGAGAATGGAATAAATTTATTTGCAACTCAGCAGTAGTACTTTTGCCTTTAGCAATATTGAACTTGGCAATGTGGTTGTACTAGTTCAGAATGCAGTCTTAACTCACTCAATCACCTCTAACCTTCCCCTCATCGAATCTCTTGTGCTCTCTTGTCTTTATCCTTCAGAAATTTTCACAAGGTCAGAACTGAACAGCCTCCTGCTGAATTCGATGGGTATATAAAGCATGCCTAGGTCTTTGGTCAGTTTTCTTTAGTTAATGAGCCACCTGCTCAGTTCCACTTTCTTGGGGAACATGACCATAAAAATAGGGAATTTGCCCCCTGCAATAGCTAGAAGTGAGTTGAGGATGCTGCCAAGTGTCAGTTTTCTCTCCACCCCAGTCCATTCCTCCTAGTGGGTCAGTGAACAATCATTCAACACTCTCCTTTGGATATTTGTCTCCTATTTTATTTATAAATAATAAAATATTCAAAGTAATTAATTATAGGCATCCTTGACCCCACTTGGTCAATAACATAAAACATAATGTTTTTCTGACAACATAAAATGTTCAGTATTTGGGTATGTGACACCAGGTGCCCTCCCTCCTGCGAGATCCCCCTAGGTAGGTACCTAGAACATTGGCCACTAAGATACCTCTTCATGGCTATGAGCAACAAGTTACCTTGCCTTCAAGGTGAAATCAAACAGTTCAGGGATCTTTAGTGCTGTAAGAGCTATGAATCTCAATCAAACCTTTGGTCCCAACCTTAGAATTGTCTACTCCAAATATTGTGCCTATTTCCAAGTAGGTTTTGAGTCGCACATGATCAAAATGATTTTTAGTTCCCTAAAGACAACCTCTAAGTTTCAGATGTGAGATGTCCCGAGGGAGTTATTTGGATCCTATCCCCACAATCCTAACCTAACTAAATGTGAGTGATTTTAGTGTGTTAGATTGGAGATTAATTTAAATTTCCACTTGGGGTGATGAACCAAGTGATGTTGAATTTAAAGTGTGATAGTGTGTGCACAAGAGGACTATACAACAATAACTTAAATTGCAATGGAAAGTAAATGCTTGGAAATAAAAGTGTAAAGAAAAAGAGATGATAATAAATACTAGAAAATAAAATATTTTCTTCCTTGAAATAAAATATACTTCTTTCTTCAATAAACAAAATATCACTTTCCAATTTTCAAGTAAATAACAATTCACAATAAAAATTAGTTGTGGACTATTGCAATCTAATAAATGCAAATGCAATAAATACTAGTAATTGATACTAAGATATCTAAAGTGACTATTTTCTCAACTACTTTTAAACAAAATAAAATACTAGCTAACTTGTTAAGAACTTGCAAGGAAGAATGAATAAGGTTATCAACCAACCAAAGCATAGAGGTTTTAATTAAACTAAAGAAACTAACTAATGCTCAATTCTAAAACTTACTATGTTGAAAAAGAGAGGCTTTAAATAATTCCAACCTGGAACCCTAAAAGCAATAAATATTATACTTTTTTCAATCATTTCTCCACCTACACCATCCAAATTGAAACAAAATCAATCAAATCAACAAAAGGATAGGTCACAAACAGAAAATTGAATATGGTTGACAACTTGCAATAGGGACCCAAACTAAGATAAAAGTGAAAAATTCCTTCAATAAATGGATAACATCTTGTCGGTGTTAGATGTGATCCTCCATTGCTCGAATCTTAGGTTCCCCTTTGAAGGTGAAGTGATGGATGAGGGATACTGCCCATAAAGTGCCATAAACAGAGAAATTTTGGATGAATTATGGTAGGAAATGGATCCAATTTTCCAAAGGTAATCGCTTAACCCATTATGATTGTTTATCATATGCAAAGTAATGATGATAACCTCCCAAACATTTATCTATGATCTCAAATTTCCATCAGATTGGGGATGGTAAGAGGAGTCATGAGCTAGTTGAATACCCAAACAAGACAAGTTAGGCCAAAAATTACTATTGAAAAGTGGATCTCTGTCACTTTAAATAATATTGGGATTGCAATGTAGCTTTTGAACAATTTTGATGAATGTCATGACTATGTTAATTGCTTTAAAAGGATGAAACCATGAGCATAAATGGACATAATTTGTGAGTCCATCCACCAAACCATGATGATATTTTTCCCTTTAGACTTTGCTACACATGTGAAAAAATACATTAAAACCTCTTTCTAGCGTTGACTTAGTATGGGTAAAGATTCTAGAAGGCCTAGGGTTTTGAAAGTCTCTCCTTTATTGTGTTGGAAAACTAAACAATCTGTCACAAAATTTTAAACATTAGTTTAAAGACTATCCTAAAAAAAATTACTTTATTCTATGATAAGTTTTGAGAAATTTATTAAGTAGGTTTAGCCTAAGTGGTTGAGAGGAAAATTTGTATCCTCCCCACCTAGTTTCAAATCCGCTTTGTGACATGTGTCTCTTCATTAGACGACGTTGTTAAATGTTGTGGATATCATGAGATTGTTAACAACACCTCAATTCTATACATAAACTAATTCACCCTAAGTGCCATCCTCAAAATGAGGGAAAGTTCCTAACAATTTTTCTTGAGATGTATATTCTACATAACATATTTTAAAAATGAGATTTTATGTATCTACTTACGTGAGAAGCATTTAGTTTTGGAAGCGCATTCTATTTGAGTTCAAACTTCTTACTTAAACGTAAATTATCCTTATACCACATCAAATCATTCTTCCACACAAATTTATTTGATGCACTAGGGTCACATTGTAGTTGTGGAATGAGCTTCCATGTAGTTTGGTTTAGATGTCATTATATATTTGCTTCTTCCACCAATCAACTTGTGAAATGGAAATCACATGCAATGCATTGGTTTTCTCTTATTTCCTTGAAAGTGTGGTAGCCACCATATTATCTTCCCCTTTTTTCTAGATATTTCAAAGTCATACCCTAACATCTTGGTGGCCCTCTTTTGTTTATTGCTCTAAAGAAAATTGTTGTTCCAAGAAATATTTTAGACCAACATGATTTGCATTTACCTTGAAGTGTTTACCCATTAGGAAAGGATGTCATCTCTTTTTTTTTGTAACTAGGGGAATCGACAACTGGGATGGGGCTGGTACTCGCGTGACACGGGGTCCACGGGTTCAAACCCCACTACCACTATACACCTACGTGCAACCACAGAGCCTACCACAACGGAGCACGGGTTATCCGAGGTTAGAACCAACGACCTCCTTTACAATTTTTACATGGGCTAGTCGACTGGTCTACACCCCGACGAGCAAGGATGTCATTGCTTAATTATATGTAGCATGGTCAACATTTATTTTTCATAAATGGGTTTGGGAAAAATATTCCCTTTAAGTTAGCACCTTTTGAAGGGAATGAGCATTCGTTCTTGTATTAAAACTTCACCAATCCTAGAACTCGATGCATCACACTTCACATTAAAGCTTTTTTTGAAGTCAAGCACAACTAGGACTAGTGCTACACATGTCTAGCTGAATTTTATCAAAGGATTGGATTGCTTCATAAGTCCAAGAAAAAAACATCATTTTTATTAATGTTGTTATAGGTGTTGTTTTTTTACTATAGTCTTAACAAACTTTTAGTAATAACTTGTCAGTCCTAAGAATCCCCTAGGATTCTTTATGATTTTTGGAGTTGGCCATTCCACCACATCTCTAGTTTTTCTAGGGTCCACCTTAAGACCCATGTGAGATACATTATGCCCCAAATATTCCACTTTTGGAACCCCAAAGGCGCATTGGGAAGGCATATAGTTGTTTCTCCTTCTATAGTTTTAAGAACATGTTAACATGTTTTACATGCTCTTCTTCATATTTATTATAAATTAGTGTATCATAGAAAAATACCAACATAGATTTTATGATGATAAGCTAAAAAACAAAATTCTTAAAGTTTTGAAATGTGGAAGGTGCATTAGTAAGCCCAAAAGTAGTATCACAATTCCTACTGACCTTTGTGTTCTAGAAGTTGCTTTAGGGATGTCTTCTTCCCTCTTTCTAATATGGTTATATCCCAAATAAAGATCCAACGTAGTAAGGAAACTACTAATGCAATTCATCAATGACAAGAATATGAAACTTGTTTTGAATGGTGATATTGTTGATTTCTTGATAATTTGGACACTTACACCATGAAGAATCCTTTTGTAAACGATCACCACCAGTGAAGAGAAAGCACTTTGGCTAGGTAGAATCATGCTAGCATCTAAAATTTCTTGAACCATATGCTCAAACTCATTCTTCTAGGAATAGGGATATTTGTAAGGTCAAATGTTAAGAAAAATGGTCCTTGTTGAGTTGAATCTAGTGATCATGCTCTTGGATAAGAGGAATACCTTTGGGCATCTCACCAAATACCTTAGAATGATTTCCAATAACTCTTTAGAGATCAAAGGGAAATAGATGGATTAGTTTTTTGAATTTCTAATGAGAAAAAATATGTAATTACTCCTCTGTGTCCCTTTTTAATACTTTATCTTATTATTGGAGCTTATCACTTTAGACTGTTTCCCTTGAAGACCTACAAGTTCATTTACTTTCAATTTGATAAAAATATCATGAAAAGTTCCTAAAAATTCATTGAAAATGTTCCTAATGGTTTTAAGCACTAGACTTGTAAAACACCACCCCCGGGAGTTACATTCATTAGGTTGTCCAAGGAATAATTCACCATTATGAGCTTAATACTATGGCACTTTCCTTAGCAACTCATAATAGCTACATTTAAAACCATTACTTGAAACTCTAGTGCTAGATATATAAACCAAATGAGAAATTTGACTAATTTGCGATCAATGCAATTATGCATACTACCACAATCAACCAATATTATTATATTTCTATTTTCTTGGTATACCCTTCCACCTTGAGAGTTTGGTAAATGTTGTTGGCCAAAGCATGGCAATAATGGTGGGACTAGTCTCCTATGGTTTTGGTTCTTGGCAATGTTCTAGCTCCTGCACTTCCTTATTCCTTTTTACAGTCTATGTATAATATTTTTCTCTCGTCGCGCTTATACCCCTTATTATACAATTTGTCACAATTGAACATAGTTCATGTGCTCTTGTTTCATCCATTTGTATGTTTTTCAACCTTGTAGGTTGTATGAAGTTAGAAGTGGGATCATTGCAGTCTTTGTAAGTGTTAGTACAACCCTAATAGTAGCCATAATTTTACTTTCAAGTATCTTTGCCACACTAATAACCTAATCCAAGGATTTAGGCTCAAAGAGACACACCTTGACATGTTGAATTATGTCCTTTAAAGTTCCCATAAACATATCCAACAATTTATCATCTAGAATGTCCTTCACTGCAAGACTCAACTTTTAAAATTGTTGAATATGCTTTGTAATTGAACCTCTTTGTTGAAACATGGAGGGAATGTTGAAGATAGACAAGAACAGATATGCCCATGTAGGAACAAGTGGTGTCTAAAGACACAAGTTAAAAATTGGTAGACACCATCAAACCCATAGAAATAAGATACAAAAATATATTTCTTCTTATTGTTGTTCACATATTCACTCACCCATGAGATGATCTATTTATACTTGAGGATCTGTCACATCTCCATGAAATTTGGGTTATTGGATCAAATATGATTATCCACAGTAGTCGCAGTTGGTTGGAGTAATCCTCAATCTGCTCAAGCATTTATACAACTATTTCCCTATGGTGGTCCCTCTAATTTGGTTGTGAGCACTTTAATTAGTTAGTAAACTAATAGACAATTGACTTCGTCGATTGCTCCAAATAACCTAATAGGCCCTTGAACAAAGGCCAATTAGTCACTCAGTTAAATCTAAGAGTCGGGTTGACACATTCCCAACATCATCAAATTCTAACCTCTCCCCTAACACGACTGGAGGATCAAGGGGTGTCATATTTAAACTTCCCCCTGTAGGTCAATTTATTGGTCATGGACCCCAAGCATTAATTGAACTTTCAAAAACTTTGATTTATTCATTGGCTTAGTAAATATATATGTAGTTTGAAGATCTATATTTTAATAAATGTATGATATCACAATCTTGTGTACCAATTATCTAACATAATGTGCATGAAGTTCCTCATGCTTCATCTTACTATGCACAACATGATTATTGTTAGAATTTAGGCTTTCAAGGAATTATGTTGGACTTTTAATCATTTAGCATATCATATAACAATAATTGCATACATTAGGACCATTGAAAGAAAAACATTCAACAATAGATACAAAGACACAAAGATTTATCTTGGGAAAACCCTTCCATAGGAAAAACCCAACAGAACTTCCGGTATAGATTCGTCAAACAAGTACAATGTCACAGTATCAACAAGAAGCATAGATCAAGAGATAGATGTCCTCCAAGTCTTCTACAACCCAAAAATAGTCTTCCTCTTCCAGATTGAGCGAACTTGCTTGTTGTGAGTGTATGTTACAAATGAGCCAACTTGAATTCTATTTATACAAGTGAAGTCACTTTACTTTTAACTTGGGTTACTTTACTAGGTTTGCTTGTTCTTTAACTTATTCATATTAATTCTAATATTCTTTTCTTGTCGGCTTACTCTAGATAACTTCTAATGACTTCTTGGAGTCTTCTAGAAGATTCTATATGATCTTCTCTTCTTCTAGTAGTCTCGATCACACACAACCACTTTACAATACGTGGGTAAGACTACCACCATAGTGTGGGTACATTGTACCATAGTCCCGACATTTTTCTTTCACTTCCATTTTCTTTGGTTGAATTCTTGTTGACTTTCAAAATCTTTTGGGTTGACATAAGAATATATTCTTAGGGTTTTACATGGCAAATACATGAAAAATACAATAAGAATATATTCTGGAGCTGCATCTTAATTCAACACTCCCTCTTAGCAAGGAAGGTACTATTCTGACACCATCTTCAACACTGCTTCTGTTATCTTGTACTTGACCACTTGTTGACCTTTTCATGAATCTATCCATCACTAGAATTTATGTTCAAGTAATCCCTTCCATCACATCATGCATCCAAGATCTCATCATAGCATCTCACTAGTGGGAATAGGCCAAGAGCGCACATTACGCCATATGGGACTTTCGTCTAGCTCACACAGAACTAGGCATCTAGTTCACACAGAACTAGGAATCTAGTTCACACAGAACTAGGAAACCATCCAGCTCACACAGAACCGGGCATCTAGCTCACACATAGCTAGGCATATAGTTCAAACAGAACTAGTCATCTAGTTCACACAGAACTAGGCAACCATCTAGCTCACACAGAACTGGGCATCTAGCTCACACAGAACTAGGAAACCCTCCGGTTGGCACCACCAGGCATCCAACTCACACAAAATCTGGGAATCTAACCCCTAAGGTTGTGCAATCTAGTGCGCACACACTAGACATCTATCCCAAGCCTAAGAATCCTCCAACCCACTCAAGTTGGCCCTCCAGCCCGAAGGTTGGGAATCCACCAGTCCACATGACCTGGTCTTCCAGTCCCAAAGATTGGGTACCCCTAACCCTGTGCGAGGTCAGGTCGACTAGTGCCTCAGTAGATAAATTTCCCGTGAATGACCACCCGCTTCTACCACACTCGTGTCCTACTGCCTCCTAGAATCATATATGTAACACATCACTCCCTCTCACGAGGGAAGTCCCTCTACACCACTCCAAGCTTGTCCCTGAAGTACTCAAACTTCACCCTTGACAGATGCTTGGTCAACACATCGGCTATCTGCTTGTTTGTCACAACATACTAGAGCTTCACAGCTCCCTTCTATACCATATCACGAATGTAATGTTACCTGATCTCGACAAGCTTGGACTTGTCATGAAACACAGGGCTCTCTGACAACTTTATGCAACTCACAATAGATACAAGACACCTCTAACTCAAGATCAAACAAACTTGCAAGCAACTTTCAAAGCCACACAGCTTCGCCACTGGCTATATATGCTGCTATATACTCTACCTTGGTCTTACTAAGAGCCACACTAGTATGCTTTCTGATGAGACATGAAATCATAACTAACCTCGAACTGAAGCAACATCTTGAAGTGCTCTTCCTATCGACAACACTACCGTCCCAAAATGAATTAGCATAGCCATGCAATCTGATCTCACGATATCAAACATATCTGATCCCATAATCAATCGTACCTTTCAGGTACCTCATCACATGCTCTGCAACAATCAAGTGAACACATCTCGACTCAACCATATATTGGCTCAATGTGTTTACATCAAAGCATATATCTAATCTCATGTTCGTTGAGTACATCAATGAACCAATCATTTGTTTGTACATGGTGGCATCCACTGTCTCCGATGAAGTATCACTCAATAACTTCGAGTTTGTCACCATCGGTGTAGGCATGGCCTTACAATCCATCATCCCAAATCTCTTCAGGATCTCTACAACATATTTTCCTTGATTCAAGAAAATGTCACTTGGTCTTTGCCACACATCTAATCCCAAGAATCATGCCAAGATTCTCAAACTCTGAGATCTACTTTCTTCCAGTGAGGAGAGACATCTGGTATCACTTTGAGCATATCCCTTAGATACTGAGACAAACAATCCTTGCCTGGATAGAGGATAAGTGATAATGTCTCGCAATCTGTGTTGTAGTCACTCCCTCTGAAGTGGAGTTTTCTTCTCCTTCTATAACTGAGTGTTTTCCTCCCTTTGCATCTTAACATCTTGTACTCTCTATATTGGGACATCTTGTATTGGGTGATTGTTGATCTTCTGTGTATTATATCTCATCCTTTGTAAAGAGCATGCCATCTACATATATTAACCATCTTCAACCTTGTAGCAAAGGTTGAAATATGCATCGAATAACTTTCTATCATGGCATACCATGCCTTGGGTGCCTTCTGAGCCTTTACAAAGCCTTCTACACATGTGATTCTATGTTGAGAGTCTCGAATCCTGGAGGTTGCTCGATATACACTTCTTCTTCAAATGCACCATTCAAGAAAGTGGCCTTGACATCTATCTGGTGTCATTTTCATCACTTAAGCTATAATATTGTTGATAGAAGTGTGTCTGGCCATTAGAGAAAATGTCTCGTCATAATCGACTCTCTCTTTCTGAGAGAAACCATGAACCTTGCTTTGTACTTCTGTATTTCTTGATTTTTCAAATCTACTTGAAGGTTACTATTGAACAATCGTCACTTGTTCTTTGGAATAAGTCTCATCATCCTTCTCTTGTAGGTCATAGCAAACGATCTTTCCCACAAGTCAAATTCAGTCATATGATTAGTAACACTTCATAATCATTAAATCATATTGACATTTTAATGACAAATTCTTAAGCATGCTGACATAATTCACACAGTTGTGTAACCATCTTAGCCGATACTTCCACACAACACTCATCCATATCCCGTATACTGTTGGGAACCCCTGTTAGCCCTTCTCTTTACTTTGTTAGTATATTGTTGTTGGACACATATGCTTTGTAAGTCGTCACGTGAGTATATTGTATTATCCCACATTGTTAGTATATTGTTGTTGCACGCATATGCTTTGTAAGTTGTTCCGTAAGTATATTGTATTATCCCACATTCATGGGGAGTAATAGTTGTTTATGTTAGACTTAGTATATAAGTACATGTTGAGGCTAATGAAGGCATCCACGAGTTATTTTTATTGAGCTTGGTCAAAGGAGGTTTCCCCCTCAAAGTGGTTTGCGATCAATAAATCCCTTATGTGTTCTACTATTTTTGAAATATCATGCATTTTCATCATTTAATTGTTGGAGGTTCCCCACATCTGGTATCATAGCACTTTCTTGGGCTCGTTGGGTGAAATTTCTGCCAATTTTTTTTTTTCGCAGTGGCTTCCAGGCGCTGTGATTATTGTAGTAGTTATTTTTCTTTGCATCTGTATTGTTCCTTTCAATTGCAGGTTCAGATCTGGGAATAATCCCTATCTGCTTAACTGTGGGAAGTACCTGGGCATAGCCCTAAAAATCATTCTGAGGAGTACCACAGCAACCCCGAAGTAGCTGGCCCATTGATAGGACATGCCAGCAAAAAGGGCAACCCCTACCTAATTGACTAGTTCCCACCCGTGAGGTAAACCAAGAGTTGTCGTTTATGGCAAAGCAGTTATCAGTTTTACCTAAGTCGTGGAGTGAGGGGTAGTGCCCCAATACGCAAGCCGTTAGACAGCATTGGTAGCCAAGTAAATCCCCTGAAACTTTAGGAAGTCTAGCATACCTGGGGTCCATATCTATTTCCAGCTGATAAATAACAAATTACATCTGTCCAGAGCCATTGTAGATCAATTCCGATTTTTTTTTTACAAATTTATGTTTTTTCGCCATACCTTCTTTGCTTTAACTCTGTTTCCCTTGAAAAATCACTGGCACCCCTACAATTCCATTCTGCATATTTCCTTCCTGAGGACCCTATCCCAAATTCCACTTACCGAAGCTAGAAATCCCACATCTATCTATTTTTAGGGTTTTCCATAACTTCTTCGATTTTCACCTAATCGCCTTCAAATTTTGCCACAGTGTTCATTTCCTATTTCAGCTTCTTTGTCCCTCTTGTACAAATTTTCCCATTCTTTCACCCCGCCTCTGAAATCCCCATTTTTTGCTTCCCTACCCATTATAAAGTGTCTTAAACCTAGTCAAACCCCAATTACCCATCAGAGTTTTTGCCAAATCAAACTTTTTCCTTGCTAAAACAATTTTTGTTTTTGTTTTTCTACCCATTCTTCCCAAAAAAAATCTTGGTTATGGTTGTCCCCGCGCGGGAGCAAAAAACATGGAAGAATAAATTGCAGCCCTCAAGACCAAACTCCAAGATCTGGATGAAAAAATTCTCAGCCTCCATCTTCAGCCTTCAGCCATGAACAATAGACGATAGCCAGAGTCTTCTGCAGACACTGGGTTCTCTTCTTCCAGCACTTGTCGTGGGCCGAAGCTTGATTTTCCTTGCTTCAATGCTGATGATCCAACTGGATAGATATACCAGGAAGAACAATATTTCAGTCTGCATAATACTTTTGATGTCAACAAAGTTCCACTTGCATCCTTTCATTTGGAACACGAAGCCCTTCAATGGTTTCGTTGGTGCATCAAGGCTCATGCAGAGCCAAAATGGACATATTTTTTCCAAATCCTTTGGCAACGATTTGGCCCTAGTGATTTTGATGACTTCATAGGTGCACTCACTAAACTTCGCCAAATTGGCATTATGAGAGAGTATCAACCATAATTTGAGAAACTGGCCAATCACACAGAAGGATTGCCTGATGAATTCTACAAGAGTTGTTTTGTTAGTGGTTTGAAGGATGCAATCCGATCTTAGGTGGAATTTTTTTGTCCCAGCACAATGATGGAAGTCCTTGGGTTGGCTAAGTTGACGGAGAACAAGATCACAACCCAACAACGCTCCAAATCCACTTTTGTTCCATTCAGAAATATGGTTTCCCAACGATCTCCCATCACGTCAGCTCCTGGAGCAATGCCTCTCAAGCATTTGTCTGAATTAGAGATGAGGGCACATAAAGAAAAAGGGCTTTGTTATAATTGTGATGAGAAATTCATTCAGGGACATAGATGTGTTGAGAAAAAACTCTATCTCTTGGATGTGGATTCTCCGCCTACAACTGAAATTGGTGAAGAAGCTCAGGATACAGTAGATGATCAGGTCGACATTCAGCAGCCTCCTGTTGACCCTCCTTCTTAGGACAACCACCCAGAGATATCTCTCCATGCTTTAGTTGGAGTCACCACCCCACAAACAATGTGGGTCAAGGGTTACTTCAAGAAGCTCCCTCTTATAATACTCATTGATTATGGTAGCACTCATAACTTCATTGGAACTCATATCGCCAAACAGGCTGATTGTTTTGTCCATCCTTAGTCCAACTTTAAATTCATGATTGTCAATGGGGGCACCTTACCTTGCAAGGGTAACTTTCACAATGTGTGTATCTCTATTGGATATTATAACCTGCGCTCCAACATGTTTGCCTTGCCCTTAGGCGGATGTGATGTGGTTTTGGGAGTTCAATGGTTACGCACAATTGGCCCCATATTATGGGATTTTGCTAAACTTTGTATGCAGTTTTTATTCAATGGGAAAAAAACACACATTGAAGGGCTTACAACCAGGGTCTCTCAGCATCATCAGTTCACATCGTGTGGAAAATCTCCTTAAGAAGAATTCACATGGTGTCATCGCTCAGCTCCATTCCATTCAGATGCACCCATCAACAGTCTCCACTACTCCTTTTGGATCTACAACAAATTTTGGATAGATATGCATGTGTCTTTGTTGAACCAGTGGGATTGCCACCTTCAAGACCAAAGGACCATCATATTCAGCTCCTTCCTGGAAGCGTTCCTCCCAACATCAGGCCCTATCGCTACCCATTTCACCAAAAGACAGAGATTGAGATGCTCGTTCGGGACAAACTAAAACAAGTTGTGTACTGCACCTGTTCTAGCTATGCCCGATTTTTCCAAGCCCTTCACTATTGAGAAGGAAATGATGGCTATTTTGCATGCAGTACAGAAGTGGTGGCCATATCAATTAGGGAATCATTTATGCATCAAGACTCATCACCAGAGTCAAATATTTCCTCGAACAACGAGTCTCCTCCCCAACACAACAGAAATGGGTTAGCAAACTCATGGGTTATGACTATGAGATCACTTACAAGAAGGGCAAGGACAATCTTGTGGTGGATGCTCTTTCTCACACATTTGATGACCATGTTTCTCTTTCAACTATTTCTATGGATGTTCCAAATTGGTTGCAATTTGTTCAGCAGGGCTATGTCAATGACTCCTCATTATCTCAGATCATCCAACGCTTGGCCAACAACCCTTCTATTGTACAACATTACTCTTGGGATGGTGCTTCCCTGAGATACAAGGGTCGTTTGGTGCTTCCCCGGAGCACAGATCTTCAACAGGTTGTCTCCTATGAACTCCATGCTTCTCCATTAGCAGGGCACTTTGGGTTCCTCAAAACGTATGAGTGGACACAGCACAACTTATTTTGGAAGGGAAGGAAAAGGACAATTCAATAGATGGTGGTTGAATGTGATACATGCCGACGCAACAAGGGTGAAACGACACTCCTTCCGGGATTGATCAAACCCTTTCCCATCCTTACACAGATTTGGACATATATTTGTATGGATTTCATTAAAGGGCTCCCTAAATTAGGAGGGAAAGCAGTGATTTTGGTTGTGGTTGATCACCTCTCCAAATATAGTCATTTTTGTGCCCTCATACATCCCTATACCGCCTTCTCAATCACACAGATTTTCCTGGACCAGATCTTCCGTCTTCATGGAATCTCTTCTTCCATTGTCTCAGATAGCGATGCAATTTTCACTGGTCATTTTTGGACAAAACTATTTCACCACACTGGCACCAAACAGAACATGATTTCAGGGTATCACCCACAAACAAATGGTCAGAATGAAGTTATCAACAAATTTTTGAAAACTTATCTTCGTTGCTTCACCTGCCGAACAACAGCATCGGTGGGAAAAGTGGCTCCCTCTCGCTAAATGGTGGTACAATACCTACTACCACACTACATCTAAAATGACTCCATATGAAGCAATCTATGGTCAGGCACCGCTAGTGCTTCTTCTATACACCCCCAGCAATTCACCAGTTTAGGCAGTTGACACGGTTCTTCGAACCCGATATCAGATTCTTTGCATTTTGCAGGACAATCTTCACATGGCAAGAAATCGAATAAAACATCAAGCCGATCAGCACCGTTATGAGAGTACTTTTCAAGTAGGTGATATGGTTTTTCGTCTATAGCCTTACAATCAATCCTCCCTGAAACTCAAAGGGCTTCATAAGATGGATCCAAAGTTCTATGGGCCATATAAGGTTCTTCAGAAGATTGTGTCTGTTGCTTATAAATTGGAACCTCCTCCTTCTTCACGCATTCATCCAGTATTTCATGTCTCTTGTCTAAAGAAAGTTCTTGGCACCAACATCAGAGCACAAACTGTTTTACCAGAACTGGATAATGAAGGATCCATAATTTTGGAGACGGAGGCCATCCTCAACAAGCGCACTCGTCAGCTTCGCTCTTGATCCATCACAGAGATATTAATTTAGTGGCACGGAATGCAACCAGAGGCTGCTACATGGGAACCACTCCTTCATATTCAACAACAATTTCCACATCTAAGCTTTGAGGACAAAGCTTTTTCTAAGGGGGAGGGGATGTTAGGAACTTGTGTCATCCCTTCTCTTTACTTTGTTAGTATACTTTGTTAGTATATTGTTGTTGGATGCATATGCTTTGTAAGTCGTCCCATGAGTATATTGTATTATCCCAGATTGTTAGTATATTGTTGTTGGACGCATATGCTTTGTAAGTTGTTCTGTGAGTATATTGTATTATCCCACATTCACGGGGAGTAAAAGTTGTTTAGCTTAGACTTAGTATATAAGTACGTGATGATTCCAATGAAGGAATCCACGAGTTATTTGTATTGAGATTTCTCAAAGGAGGTTTCCCCCTCGAAGTGGCCTGCGATCAATAAATCCGTTCTGTGTTCTACTATTTTTGATATATCCTGCATTTTCATCATTTAATTGTTGGAGGTTCCCCACATATACACACGGTAACTATCTAGATGCCTTCCATATCTACCATAACATATTATCAAGAGCATGCACTGCTCCCAACATGTTAGCAAAGAGGTTTCATTCTGGACAAGTAACAATGGCTCATGGAATGTTGTGCAACACCATAGGGTACTTACCCATCGCATGCACATTAAGGGTATATTGTTCATTAATCCTATCTATATCAATGCATTCACTATAATATGCATAATACACTTCCTGAACAATATCATTTAAACACTTAGATATTTAAGAAATAAGTAAAATGACAGTTTAAATACTTATCTTTCATGTGGTCAATACTTGTCCCACTCTTCCAATGACAGGTTGGTCAGGTTGTCAAATTTGGTCAACTGTATAGAACTACAGTCAATTGTCTAGTGAGGCATAACTATCGTACTGAATATTTCTGCCCATAAGACATGGGTAAATCTTGATCATGGATCATTGCTTTCACTGCATTCATGCTTTGCTTGTTTGGTTGACTCCCTCTTGATCTCTTCTTCCTTGCAGAAATCACTATCATGGAATGATGGAATCATGATCATGTCTCATTGAAATTTTCAATAGTCTGCACCAGTATATGTTACTGAACCTAAGCTTAATATTGTAAGCATCATACCATCCTCATATATTGTCACATGCATCATCACAAGTATTTATTAGTAGCATCAAGATCATAACCATCATAAATATCATAACTTTGAATATGATCATTTTGTATACAAATGTACCCTAGCATAGTTACTTGACACAAGGGTTTAATAGATCATTTCTCACACGTGCATATATTGTTCCATAAAATCCTTAACTTGTCAAACACATACTGTCAATGTTAGCCATAAGACAATCAAGCTAGAATGATCATACAAACCCTTGACATGAAAATGAAGAAGAGAGTAATCATACAAACCTTAATCTCAAGAACGATCATGCTAACATAATCATATGAAGATAAACTTTCCTAGATCCAAATCATATGATATATGAAGCAGACTTCAAAACATGAGAATACATACCCGTATCCTTTCTAGTCATTCCTGTTGTGCTTGTTAGTTGCACCTTTTACTATGAGTATCATAAGTTAACTTTTCCTTTTGTCTTCTTCCTCTGTCTCTTGCTGGTGACCTACATTCCTCAAAGATTTCCTTAAATAAAAAGTAAGCAATTTAGATCTAGAATATATACCTCGAATGAAGGACTACTTGTAGGTTCCTTATAAGGACAAAACCCTAATTTTAAACTTCCTTCTTTCCAAAACGTTGTGATGGGAGATTAATTTCTATGATGAGAGGATTCCGAATTCATTTTCAGAATTCCCAATGTAGCATCAGAAGTCTCCAATGCCGATCAATGTCCTTACAGGCCAGGAAACCTTAAAAGAATATTTCCTCCTCCTAATCTCCAGTTTCTTCTATTGAGCTTGTTCCATTTCCCGATCTTAATTCTATTGTAACTCTGAAATTTCTACTCCTCAAGGTCTGAAACTTTTTTTGAGGTAGCATCATCTGTCCTTTGTCCAACCCCATAGGTTAGAGAAATATTGGATTCACCAAGAGGAATTTATGCTAAGTTTCCCAAGGTGACTTGTTTATGGACTAGTCCAGTATAGCGAACTTGTACGGACTTCCATGTGTCACTATTTCCACTTCGGGTTCTAAAACTCGCACTAGCGAAACTACATTCCATTTCCTTTTTGGAACATTTTATGAAATTCAATTTGGAGCTTCTTAGCCCAATATATGACATTTTTACCTAGGTCACCTGTTTAAAATTGAATTCTGGAAGAGGCTAGAACCCCATTTCTTTCAAATGGCTTCCCTTATGATCATGCATGAACTTGGAATCCAAACTCAAATAAAATGAAATAACAGGTCAATTGTGACTCAAATAAATTAGACTATGAACAAGTTGCATATAGAAAGAAACATTGACTTTTGGAGAATCACACTCCTTAATTTAATGCCCAACTAAAATGTTGTTTTAGAGAGTTTATAGTCACCCATCTTGAGTAATTTACAAATAAAGTGCACACTCGGTTTCAAAAATAATGATACCATCATTCATCTATAATATTTTGATACCTAAAAGGAAATGTAATATACCAAGGTCGGTCATTTGAATTGTATCCTTCAATTTTTGCTTCAAATCAAAGATATGCTCTTGAAAACTACTAATAATAATCAAATCATCCACATGAAGGACAACCAACATAATTTTACCGTTCTCATTCCTACATAGATGTTGTGATTAAATTCACATTATTTGAAACCATTACAAAGAAAGAATTGATCAATATTTTCATACCATGCACGAGGTGCATCTTTCAGGCCATATAGATTTTTTCAATCTATAGATTAATGTCCCATCCTGCACAAAACTGAGTGGTTGCTCCATATAAATTTCTTCATTCAAATTTATGTGCAAGAAATCACTTGTTACATCCATCTAGCCAAAATTAATAGCAAGTGATAGTACATTATAGATATAATTAATCTTTTCCATCAAGGCAAAGGTCTCTATGTCATATGATTCCTTGCTATTGAGAAAACAAATTTGCCACAAGTCGAGCATTATGTCTCTTAACAATGGCATCTAATACAAATTTTTCCTTGTAGACTGACCACTTACATTTTACAATGTTTTTATGCTTAGGACATGAAAGTAAATCCCATGCAACATTCTTCATCGACAAGTTATATTATTTAGTCATGGCAGTTTCCCATGATGGTTGATTATTTGCATCTGCACACGAGTCAATGTTAACAACCTAATTTTGATCACCTTCCTTCTCATGAGTATCATAACCATTGTACATCATTATTGATAGTATTAGCCTCATTCCCATCACTTCCATCGCCATATGACCTCAAACCAAAGAGAAATCAAAGTTTGACCCTAACTAATATTGTGTGGAATTTCCCATAAATTTCACTATGGCGCATTGCACACTAAAAGATTCAAACACTGCGACGAGATCCCAAAACCATAATTTGGTTACTCTTAATTATTGTGTGCCACCCAAAAAAGTGTAGTGGTTGAAAGTGGACACACCCTAACCATGATGATCGAAAATAATTGTTGGTTTGGCCTCCAAGGCCTATCTTTCCCTCTAAATCACCAATGAAAAGAGGATCATTCACACTAGAGCTAGATCTCACTGTTGTCTACATTATTTCCTATAAATACAACCCTCAAGTTCACTCCATAAGATCCATACATACATTAAGGTTACGTTGTCAGATTTCATATTGAAAGTGAGAGAGGGGGAACCATTATTCCATTTTTCCTTTTACCATTTGAAACATGCCTACAAAATCACTTCATTAGAATTTGGGCACAAAGGAGAAGAAGAAACCTCCCTTGGGTCAGCTGCAAAGGTCCATTGCCTTCTACAACTAACACCAAGGTGTTGTTATCTCACTTTATTCTTGGTGTATTAATATAAAATTGTTCTTTGCATGCAAATCCTCTTATCTTTTTAGCCAATTTTTTCATTTGTTTTGCATGCATGGTTAAGAATTTGTGTTAATTTAGTTTACTTTCCATTTCCCATTTGTTTTGGTACTTGAGATAGCACAACCCTCAACTAAGTAAATATCATACATGTGGGTGAGAAATCACCTACATCAAATTTGGTGACCATACTGGGGATGAATCCTTTCATTCATCATTGGTCGTGTTAAGCCCATTTCCAAGCCCTAATCACCAACATGTATCTAAAGAGTTTTGGAAGAATGTTGATTTGTATGATAAATAAGTGGGCAATCCCATCTACGTGTAATGTTCCTTGAGCACTTGAAGTATTTTTTCTTTTAAATTTTCTATTGGAATACAGAATGATTTTTTCATTGGAAAATAAAAAGCAAAATTATTGGATGAAACAATAAGCATGTCAACATTATAGTGAAAGGCACTTGGAAGTGGGGAATTGGGTATTTTGCGGGTTGTAACAATATAAACAGATGTCCCTCGATCAACAAAATAAAAAAAAAAATTAGCACTAAAGTAATATGGTCCATATAAAGTGTTGAAGAAGGCTATTGGTATGGCTTACAAATTGGAGTTGCCTCCTTCATGTGCAAATCTTGTATTCCATGTTTTATATTTTTAAAAGGTAATCGATGACAATATTCCAGTTTAGAGGATTATTCTAGAGCTCGTTGAAGAGGAAAAAATATACTATAAATTAAAGCAATCATTAGAACAAGGACCAAGCAACCAATTCAAAGAGCAGTTATTGAATACCTTATAGAGTGGAAGAACATGCAAACAAAGATGCAATTTGGGAATATCACTTTGTAAGGACCTCTCCCGGTCCCTAGTTTTATTTGATGTAAATCTTAAATTTGATCAAGTTATTCTGTTAAGTCTATATGTTTCCTTCAGTGCTCCTGTAAAATTAATATTTTTTATTTCTTATATAAATTTTATTTATAAAGGTAGAAAACAAACATATAAACAACATTAATCTATTATCAGTTCCACGTATATTTATTTTCACCAATTTATACAATTTATAGCATTTTCAAAATGTAAAACTTGAATTTCATACAAGTAAAATACCTATAGGATAGCAGTTTGTCCTAGGATAGTAGTCTCTCCAGCTAGCTCCATGTAGATATTTTTAGGAAACTCAACCGCAAAACAGATTTACCACCCAGCCAGCTAGGAACAGTCTCGCCGACTCCCTAGCTCCAAGGAACCCATATTCCTTGGCCCTCTGTGCCCGAAGTCCCCAAGAACAACAATAGCCACATAAGTAACATTCTAGCAGGTCTTGAGATCCAACTGCCCCTCTAGTTCATATCTCCTTCTGGTTTCCCCCATGGGTTCCCAGCTTCAACTTCCTTCACAACTCCCTTGCCTTTTCCTTCTCATGGTTATGTTCCCAAAATAACCCCCAAAAAATAAGCATCCCCTCCTTCATCTTTCCTTCCCCATTTTAAGCACTTCCCACCGCCTCTTTCTTCGGGAGGAGTACTACACTACCCCAAAATAAATTGTCTTTAAATAATCATGCTCATATCCATTCACATACATTTGTGGATAATACGTCTAGTCAAATTAAATAGTTTCAAGTGCACCATTTTCTAAAAACAATTAAATAATCACTTTAATGAACAATCTTATCCATTCAATTAATTCCATTGACTTTTACTCAATAATGGAATCCATTCGAATAACTTCAAATGCACTCTTTTAAACAAAAGATTAAAATATTGATATTGAAATTACAACCATATCCATTCATTTAATTTCAATTGACATTTACCTAACAATCTAATCAATTTAATTTGCACAATTTCAACCTTGTTCAAACATTGTAAATAATATCTTACGATCTCAATTCCAATAAGTATTAAAATTAAATGCATCTAACTAAGCAAAAATGAATATTAAATAAAATACACTTTTAGTCATAAATTAAAGCATAGTTAACCCAATAACCTCAATACAAATAATTATAATACAATCAATCATGTTATTAAATAAAAAATATATATTTAAATAATACTAGCATATGTACACAAGGCATGTAAGTGTAGCTAGTACTTACATAGCCTGTGCGTGTACTAATAATAGCATGCTGAAGCTCTAATGCATCGATCTTATTTATCACAAGCAACCATGCAAGAAACAATTCAGTAATAACTTCATTTAACAATAATTACTAACTAGTCATAATAACACAACATCAACTGCATGGTATTCTAAGTTTATCATACGTGAGAAAATGAAGAATTTTAAAATTCATACAAACATCCAAGTTGTTTTATTAACTCAAATCTTAATAATATATGAACAACACAACATATTGAATTACGACACAAGAATCAAGCAAAGGTTTTCAATACACATAGAGTAAATTATGTTTCCCTTTAAACTTCCACAACATTCCCATCTACCTACCTCTTCTACCTAATTCACACTAACTTACACATCCTATCCTTCCTCCGCTGGACTACCTTGAAGTGTCACTCCATGACCGGCTCCAGTTAGAACCCGTAAGTGGAAGTGTCGACTACATCGACCAAGCTTCCCCAGCAGGAACCCACTAGTCATCATCACACACCTTGGGGAGTGTGTTGTAGCGCGACCCTCCCATGACTCTGGGTTTCGGAGGAAAAACGGTGGTTAATGCCTCCACCCCTCCTATGGAACAAGGATCAACATCCCTCATAGTCATACTGCGTTGCTATTGTTGTTCTTAGGGATTTTGTCATCGAATAACCAGTTTGGACAGTTGAGTTTCTTGAAACCCAGCACCTGCCCACACATCATGATAATAAACCAATACTCATATAGATCAATAATGCATCACTTGCATACCATTTATCTTTTGAAATTCATGTCCCCGGCGTATTTCCAGTTCTTAGGACATAGCTATCACTTAGCTCTTTCAACCTGTAGGTTAGTCTCCAAATGCGAGATCGTACAATATCGTGCAATCATTAACATGTATACATGTTTCATTACTAATGATCAATAATAAAAATCATTTTTCTAGGTACCATGCATCTGGTTTCATATTCATCAATTCGAATATCATAACTCTAACTTGGTATCCACATACCCATCATCTTTTAAATTGGCATGCTAGGGACAAAATAAAATACAACAATCATTCATACTATTAACATCACGCACACATATATATATATATCTCGGCACAATACTAAAACCATATGTCCACAGTGTCATCAAACTGACGAAGTCTCACAATAGTAAGCAAATACAACATGTAATGATAGTTCAGGTAATAAGGTCAAAACGGGGCATTACACACTTCTTCATCCAAAATATCCACAATTGATCAACATCGAGCGCAACACTTGTTTTATAGGGAGGGACATACTAAGTCCCTAATCCCTACCCCTAATTAATTATTACTACATTAATTATAGTCATGCAGGCTTACTATTTTCTTCTGGACCTTTTTATCTCATATACATACATTAAGGATACTCATTTGAATGACTATCTTATCTTGTGCATTTAATATTTTGTAATAGGAGGTTCCCCATTAAAGAAGCTTATTATTCATTCACTCTCTATTTGACCTGTTTAGCCATGGCATTACTAAATTGGGTAGTTTTGATTATTATTTGAGTATTTGGTTCATAACATATGTTTTTTTCACACTCGCATTGAAATTGTTCATGAATATTCCTACACTAGATATGCAACAATCGCTTGAAGGTACTCAACTAGAAAATCAACTACCCACTCTTAAATTTTTAGACCAGTGACCTAGTCATTCATTCCATCAACATAAATAAGGTGCACTCTAATAGCTTGGGTTGAAATAAGTGTGCCATATACATCCATAACACTAATAAACTAAATTAAGAAGAGTTAACATTTAATGCTTCATGTTAAAAATATAGTAATTTATTGATTAAATGAAAAAAACTAGCAATAAAGATACTACAAATCTCTTTACAAAATAGAGCAAAGAATGCCAGCGCCCTTAGATCTTGAACGACCTCCCAAAGCTCCCTGCGGTGGCTATGGTGGTAGGGTAAACTATAACAATAGAGGGGGAAAGCATGCTCAACCTTTGACAATTTCATTCTTTGTAAAAATAAAAATACTACCATAATGGTGGCTAGCCTGTTGGTTTTGTTAATTACCTTAATTGCATTGTGAAGGGTAGTGATGGATGATATGTGTAATGCTACATAGTATCAATAAAATAATATATAAAATAAAAGTTGAAGTTCGTAACTTAAATATGAAAAATAAAACTAGTCTAAACCCATCTTAACCCTAAATCCACCAAGTGTTGAGACAGAACAAACCCTTGGAACTGTAGATGCTTCCTCAAATTTATGTACTTTAAAAAAAGGTTTGCGCTTCTAAAGATTTCATCTCTCATTGGAGAGATTTAATGATGTTATATTTTTGTATTCAATGTTCGTTCATCTCTCTCTCTCTCTCTCTCTCTCTCTCTCTCTCTCTCTCTCTCTCTCTCTCTCTCTCTCTCTATATATATATATATATATATAGGAGTTTTTGTTGTTGTGAAATAATACAATTCCCAGGGAAACCCATCGGGCACTTTCCCCCATCCCGAGGATGGTACCCAGGGTAAACTAGATTTTGTAGAAGTTTGAGACTTTTTCAACAATATGCTCAATAGGAGATCAAACATGTCACTTACATGAATTCAACCTCAGTGGGATGATAACACTCCCTTAACATTGGCATTACTATTAATATATTGAGCGACTTCTGTTAGAAAAACAGGATCACAGAGCAACCACAATAAACAAGATGCAAATATAAATCACATAAAACACATTACAAGAGAGACACCAATATAACGTGGTTCGCCCAAGATGGGCTACTTCCACACAGAAATTGCCAGTCCTTATTATTATACCATACAACAAAATGAAGGGATACAACCCGCAACACATTCGCTGCAATTTCCTCTTCACTCTCTCACAATCTCTCTTACACAATCATAGTGATATTTACAATACTACAATACACAACCATATTACAATGCCTCCCTTTTAAACAAGGATTACCATGGGAAAATACTATGGAACACCTAATACCATGGGCCTGTAAATCACCCATTATTGACCAAGTCATGACTATGAAATTACAACATTTTACAAGGCATTTTTTCCGAAATTTTCACTACAGGTGCAGCGGTGATGACTATATTGGGGGGGAATCCCCCCCAAACCCCCCCGTCATGGGCTAGGATCCAAACACGACCTCTGGATAAGGAATATCAGGCTCCACAACCAACTAGATTTTGTAGAAGTTTGAGACTTTTTCAACAATATGCTCAATAGGAGCTCAAACATGTCACTTACAGGAATTCAACCTCGGCAAGATGATAACACTCCCTTATCACAACCTCCCTGCCTAAATCTAATTGCCATTGCTATTAACATATTGAGTGACTTCACATGCTATATTTTAAAAATTTATTTTGAACTATTGCATTTGGCCAACCTATGCCATGTCACCATTACGTTATGTTACACATCTCCCTTGTACTTGGATGTAGAAAGCACCTGTCATCACAATAACAAATATTCTAAGTAAAAACCCTATTGCTTATGGCAAGATACATCAACAACTTTGATTTAAGAGTAGCCCTAAACTTCCACAACCTTTGCCACCACCATTGAATCTCACCTCCACCAGGCCACCAGGATCAAACAAGGCAAATATATACTAACATGACAGTATAAGTACCCCTAGCCTCATTGAAAGCCCATATGAGCTCATCTAGGTCTAAGGTCAATCCGGTAGGATTTTTTTAAATATACACTAAGTACAAGTCATAGGCTAACACAAACCCTTCTCCAAACATGGGTCCCTAGCCTTAAACAACCCTTGATTCCACAAGGATATCTTAGTGGGATTATTTATCGTGTTAATAGTTACCCGACCAATCAATTTTAAATGTTGTATCAAGGCCTTAGGAAGGAATACATTCTTGTTACATCCCATCACTGTATCAATTCCAATTCAAGCATTGAAAAATATACAAAAGAAATGGTTATCTTTTTTCCCAAAAAAAATTGTTATTTTTATTTAGAGGTTGAAAGGAAACTACATTTTTTTTATGCACATATTGTAGGTAGTAATTTAATGTCACGCTTGTAATGTACAATTCATTTTTGTCCAAAAAAAAAAAAAATCCTCGATCTTGCCCTTTTTCCCTTTTTATTTCTAACCTCTTGTCACCCTCCCTGAGAAGGTTCCACATTGAGTAACTGTAAGTATAAATTTAGATTTCTAGAATGTATATGGAGAGGCAATCAAAATTGTCATGTTCATTTCTCCTCGTGGGACTTCATTTACCATGACCACCCGTAAGGAGGAAGGCTTGCTAGTCTTATCTTCTTCTTTAACCTACAACCAAAAAATTGATTCCTCAATATGCACTTTACGACATGCATTTTTATAAATGGATCCACGCTCATTTATTTTATGTGATGCCTTTTTGTATTTATTATTATTATTATGGTTATAATTTTTTTTAACTTTTGAATTAGAATGTCTAACATTTTGTTTTTCATTTTAGTTTATAATGATTACTTTATTTTACACACCTCACTAAGTTCTAAGTTTATTTTCTTTTCCAATTAAGATATCAAGTAAATATTTAAATGCTATTTATTTACATTAAATTTTTATTTTTTTTCATAAACCTTTTTTTCCAAAAGGAAAAATATGTCTACTTGTTATTTTTGAGATGAAATCAAAGTATACATGAGTAGTCTGGAGGCTTATAAGCAAGAGTTACAGTTTGTTCTAGTCTGCCTTTCAAAGAAAAGTAAAAAAAGGGATAGTAGAGATACAATTTTAGATTGCAGATCAAAATAAAAAATTTTGATCGATCCATTCAACAAAATATCATCCAACACAAACTGAGTAAGAGTACTCTGAGGAAAGGAGTCCCTCTTTAAATGTTGAAATGTGAATTGCTCCTTCATGAAAGGGAAACACCCCTTTTGAAAGCGCATCAACTTGTTGGTTAAATTTCTTGTAGATATGATTGACTGAGATTTCATTAAACTCCAAGCCTGAGGCCCGCGTACATTAGAATAGAGGTTGAAGAACCAAGGGTTGTATATGACAGATTTCATTGAACCAGTCCACAACAAATTTAGAATCACCCCATACTTGTAGTACGAGGACCCCTTTGTACAAAGCAAATTTGAGAAGCATCCAAAGGGAAAATATTGTCGCTCTTGAATTAGTACCTATGCCCGCATTTGCTTTAAAAGTAAAATGGTGCATTAAAGAGAGAAACAAAACTGCTTTTGCTCCACAAACAACGAGGGTTCCTTGACTTGCTCCACCAAAGAACACCCAAGGCTTCTCTTAATTAATAGAAGGAGTTGCCAACACCTGCTCAGATTTTGGAGGATTGAAGAAGATACCTTCTTTGAATGAGCCACCTATTTTAATTGTTGCGATGGAGGGATCCCATTGTCTTCCTTAAAAAAAACACGATTCCTGGGCCCATATTCCCCATAAGGCACAACAAGGAAGGGATCGAAATTTATTCAACATAGTATCTAGCATCGAAGCTTCAAAGCAAAGTTCTAAGGAGGCCTATTCCCAAGCACCTAGGCATTGAAGAAGCTTAAGCACCTCCCTCCAAACAAATGCAACATATGAACATGAGACAACTAGATAGTAAACTCTTTCTTCTTGGCATTTACAAAGGGCATATCAATTTGGTCCATGCTAAGATTGTTCTTTACCATTATCCCATGTGAGAATTTTATTAGAGTGGACTGGCTAAATAATCGATTTTTTAATGGACAATGGATCTTCTAGATTGCCTTCCACCACCATTTAATTTATTCCGGCTTGAATTGATGAATGAGAGCTTCGCAGCACAACTTTATCCTTGGCACTCATGAAGATTTATTCCATGTCCATTTTAAGATGTCATCTTCCTCGGATACGAATATGGCATTATGATAAAGAAGGGTAGTATATTGAGTCCATTCAACAACTAATACTCCTTGAAGATTAAGCTCATCTACGGAGACCCAACTTTGCATCCATCCACCAAACCTATCATCCAACCTTGCATCTTGTAATGCAAGGAACCCCTTTACTTTTAATGTTGTCTTAGGATTATCTCGGAGCTTGAAATTACTAGAGACCCAACTTGAAATTACTAGCGTCCCCCACCCATGGGTCTTTTCCAAGACGAACTCTATTACCTTGGACCACTTGCTAGGCCAATCAACTGCCCAAAATGGCAAATGCCTAAATAAGACATTTCCATATATTGGAGGATCCTATTGAAGATTTGTCGTCCTGTCTAATCCACATCTCTGATGTCATCCCAATAAAATATTTTTGCCTTAAGATTTTACCCCATTACCTGCCACTAAACAAAAGATGTTGCAGAGTCTTCATGGCCAAGGCTTGTCCAAAAATAAAAAGATTTTTAATGTCCCATTAGTTGAATTCCTTGGATTGTGTTAAAGAAGTCCACTTCACTAGTGGAATACCTTCATGCTGTTTTTTCTGAAACGAAAAAAACCATAAACATTTTCTCCAGATCATTTCTATCATTGATTTAGGGATATGAGCAAGAGATAACCAATATACATGAATGCTCTTGAAAGTTGAGTCAAGGAGAACAAATCTTTCGCCGAGAGAAAGCCAACGAAAACACTAACAAGTGATTTTTTCCTCGATTTCCCTACACAACCATTCCTAGTCCACCGCTCGATAATCATTTGGTGCAAGGTGAAATCCAAGGTATTTCAATCCAATACCGAGAGAGCTTGATAGGCAAGGAATCCAATGTTGAAGATTTTCTTCCAAATTGGGAGACAAATTGTTGAAAAACCATTTTGACTTGGAAATATTAATATCCATTCCTGTAGCTAGACAAAAGAGATCAAGGATTCCTTTTATGTGGCGCCATTCTATAGTTGACCTCTGACCAAAAAGCAAAATGTCATCAAAAAAAGGAGGTGAGAAAGAGAGATACCTTTTGTCATTTTCTTTTCATAAACCTATGTCACATCAATTTTACATTATGTCTTACATCTCATCCACACTGTGTTGTATAATGCACTTTAATGTGCCGAGAGGCGCTTCTACAGCCCAGTATGGGGGAGATGTAAGTAACGTTCCCAACCACTATGGAGGAGATGCGGTCACATTACACACTATGTAACGTAACGTTCCAACATAGTAATAATTGATCTGACATAAATTTTAATTAAAAAATTAATAATAACTTTTAAAGAACACGGAAAAGTAATAACTAAAACAATGTAAAAAAATTAAAAAGTAAAACAATGTTAAAAAAAACACAATGTAGAAAAATTGAAGGCAAAACAATGTTAAATAGTTAAACTATCTATTTAATGTGGTAGATTGGGATGAGTTTAAATCATGTGTTTTTAAAACTCAAAATATTTTTTATAGGAAAAATAAAAATTAAAACAATGTAGAAAAATTAAAAAGTAAAACAATGTTAAATAGTTAAAAGTATACATATATATTTTTAACAGAAACGATTATTGTATAAAAAAAAAAGCCGTGGTTATGAACCAAATCGACAGATTAAAATTGAAGCCAAATTGGCTTGAGGGATCCTTTATTGTATGAGAATTCAATTGAGATTATGAATGCCTAATTTCAGCTGAAGGATTGCTTGCTTAGGAAGCTTATTGCACTGGGCCGAATTGAAAAAAATATGCTGTAAGAGCTGATAATTACTAAGAAGAACAAATCTACTAGGAAATGTTGAAATACTGTAGAAGAAATTTATGAAGAAGTGTTAAGTCTATGTCTGTCGAGTGTCTAAGCCAGACTTCCACCTTAATTAAGAAAACTGCGCTGAATGTTTCCATAATGGCGATCATAAAACTTTCTGAAGACTGCATTTAGAATCTTCTTCACCTATCAAAACTGGAAAACGTGCTTGAATGTTTGCTGGAAAACGTGCTTGAATGTTTTCTAAGGTAGATGCCGAGAGAGATGTAGTAGTTATGCTACTGTGGATAGGTTTCTGGTTGCTCTACCTC
Organism: Larix kaempferi; assembly: GCA_027924585.1. NCBI lineage: Eukaryota > Viridiplantae > Streptophyta > Pinopsida > Pinales > Pinaceae > Larix > Larix kaempferi. Next base: position 13,944,624 of record BSBM01000510.1, on the reverse strand, counting down.
ATTTGAAGTGTATCGGTCGAGAAGACTCATTTTACTTGGAGCTCAGAATGCTCTGCACATTCTATGAATCAATACTAAAATTGCCAGGAGGGAATAGGAATTGTAATTGCACATTCTATTATACTTCTCTGTCACAATTGGAATTGCAAAATCTCTAATTCTGTTGGGAGAATCCAGACTTAAGGAATATGATGAGCTTCAGTTACTATATCGGATAGTTTCAGATTGCCTTGGATAAGTCTGGTTGCTCCATTAGCTTCAATGTCAGCTTCATTATTTAAGCTTCTTAATATATGATAAGCTTTGAAATTAGTGAAGGTGCTCGAGATTTGTTGGATTCTATGAATGATTCGACTGAGAGGAAAGTTGTTGGGAGTGGTATTAATGTTGAGAGCTCTGATGATAATCATTGAGTCTCCAAATACTTGAAGGTTGTCAATTTTGTGTTCTTTGGCGAGCTGGCATCCTTTCATCAAGGCCAGTGCTTCTGCTATGTTATTTGAGCAGGTGCCAAGGCCCCAACTATACTTCGGTCTCATCGATCCTTCTCTAGTCCAAAAGAATCCCCCAGCTCCGGCTGCACCGGGGTTATTTTTGGAGGCTCCGTCGAAATGCAGGCTATCTGTATCCTGGTTAGTTCTCCATTTCTGGAAATAAAGATTTGTGAGTTTGATGAGCCAAGCAGGTTGATGTCTCCGGAGGGGCTCAATGCTAGGGTGAGGGAAGGTGACTCCTATCCAATGCAATTATTCGTAGCTGAGGTTTGCATCAGTCCTTTGTTTAGAGATATTGAGACACTCGATCAGCAAACCTTTTGCTTGGCTTGCGATTTGTAAGGGGGTGCAGTGCTTGTCTTGGAAAATGGCATTATTTCTTGCTATCCATATTTTCCAGCAAGCAAATTTTGGTATGGAGATCCAAAGATGATACTAGAGTTTTTTATTGGAGAGAGAGGCAGGATAGGAGGAGTTCCACTCTTTAAAAAGCTGGGTGATTGAGATAAAGTTAGGCAAGGTGAGATTGAGATCGAGCAGCAGAAGATTCCAAATAGTCTTGGCAATATGACACTCCAAAAATAGATGGTTGATGGTTTCTAGATTACTCTGACAGAGGGGGAACCTAAAAGTCCCATGGAATCCTCTCTTACTGAGATTGTCTCCGGTGAGGACTTTGTAGTGGATTAAAGTCCAGGTGAAAAAATTGATTTTAGGTAGTCCAAAGGGGTCCCATACTCGCTTCCAAAGATATTTTCTAGCTTCATCATGAATATGCAGGGCTTTGTAACCGAGAACTGTTGTGTAAGAGCCTGTAGGGCCCCAACCCCACTCGTCTCTGGCCATTAGATGTAATGGGGCACATCCTTTCAGGCTTTCGATAAACCTGGCTTTGGTTGTCTCAAGATATGGTGGTATGGCTACATTTTTCCAGCTCTGTCAGTTGCCATGCATGTCCCAGGTGCTAAAATATTTAAGAGTATTGATCCCATGCTGCGAGATCCAGGCTGTTATGTTTTGAAGCTCGTGAATATTTTGAAGTGGATCATTGTCCATTATTTTGTCGAAAAATATGTCTATTTTCCTTTCATTGCCTAGTACCCAATATAGATCTTTTGCGAAAAACTCCCAAGCTGCTTTGCATAATGTCCAAGTGCTGGTACCTTTGGATGTTGGCTTGTGATCTAGGCATCTTAAATTTGTCCCATTTAAATATTTCTTCCTGAAAACCTAACTAACTCGATGGCGTTTGTTATGTAGAATTTTCCAAAGTAACTTACCACCCAATGCCAAGTTTGCAAGGCGTGGGTCGTGAATTTGAAGGCCTCCCGAGGCTTTCGGCAGCTTGATGGTCTCCCAATTCACTAAGTGAAATATGTTGTCATTGTTTTTCCCACTGGACCATAGGAAGTCTCTCATTAATTTACTAATCTGATCTGTTATTCCTTTTGGAGCTAGGAGGGTAGAAAAATGGTAGATAGGAGAGGCGGATAGAACAGAGTTTACTAAGATCAACTTTCCCGCCTTGCTAATCCATTGGCCTCCCCATCTTCTGATTCTTCTTTTTATTTTGTTGAGCGTGTCATCCCATTTTCCAACATTTGAGTTTCCATAAGTGATATGGAGGCCAAGATAGATGAAATTGTCCCAGTGGGTGTGGACATTGATGCCAAGAATTATGTTGATATTGGCTGCAACTCTGTTGTTGAGGTTCCAGCCGTAGACTGCACTTTTATGCAATTAATCTTGCCTCCGGAGGCATTGCAGTACACATTCAAATTGCGTTTAAACTTCCGAGCTATGATGGAGGAGGCTCCACCCAGAAAAAGGGAGTCGTCGGCAAAAAGGGTATGGTTGAGTGGGTGGGAATGAAGGGTCAAATGGAGACCGGGAAGGGAGCCATTGAGAAGATCCTGGTTTAATTTACCCCTGAGTGAATCTACCAAGATGATATACAGGAAAGGGGAGAGCGAGCATCCTTTCCTAATGCCGCGGGTAGCTTGGAAGAAATCAACAGGGCAACCATTGATTAAAGGAGCAATCCATGGGTTGTTAACGCATGCGGAGGTCCAGCTGATGAAGGTTTCATCGAATCCAAAGCGGACCATGATTTTAAAGAAGAAGGAGTGCTTGACATGGTTAAATGCATTGGTCATATCAAGCTTGATTAACATACCTTTTTCCTTTCTGAATTTGCTGGAATGTATCGCTTCTTGTACGAGTATGACGTTGTTAAGTATTTGTCTCCCTTCCAGAAAGCCTCCTTGATTGTCAGAAATTATATTGTTGAGCAGAGGCTTCATACGAGTCGCCAACATCTTGGCTATGATTTTGTAAGAAGAGTTGCATAATGAAATCGGCCTGTATCTGCTGAATGGGTTGGGACTAGTTTCTTTCGGGATGAGGGAGAGGAATGTGTTGTTAGTGGCTCCACCGATTTTTGACTTAGAGTGAAAATTTTTAACCATTCTCATAAAATATTTATTTATGTACTCCCAGCATGCTTTATAAAAATGAATCAAGAACCCATCGGGACCCGACGCACTGTCAACTTCGAAAGAGTGGATCGTATTGATCACTTCTTGCTTGGTGAAAGGTTTAGTGATATTACGATTTTCATCAAGCGAAATATTGATAGGAATATGCTCCAACAGAGTGAGCTCGTTAGCTCCATCATTTCTATCCTCTTCAACGAATAGCTTGGCGAAATGGGCGTGTGCTGGGTTTTTAATATTGGAGTTTCCTATGTAAATCGTGCCATCCTCACCTCTGATTTCAGCGATATGGTTGAATGATTGTCTGAGCTTGAATTGCTGGTGGAAATACTTGGTGTTCTTATCACCCGATTTGAGCCAAGTACTCCTTGACTTCAGCCTCCGGTAATCTTCTTCAGATCGAAAGGCCTGATAAACTTTGGTTTGTTGTGTAGCTTCTTTGTGCAGCGTGAAAGGTTCCACATGTTGTTCTTCCATGGCGTATTAGATGTCTTCAAGTTTACCCACGACCTTCTTTATGAGGTGTGTCAGGGTTGGGCAAATGGTTTTGGCCCATATTTTAAGAGCAACTTTGGCATTTTTAAGTTTTTGTTCCCAAACGTGACAAGGAGAGCCCGTGATGGGTATTTTCCATGCTTTTTTCAGAGTAGTCCAGAAACTTGCATGTTCAATCCATTGGGGACTGAACCTGAAGGCGATAGGGTCGAGATCCTCGATGCCATTAAATGAGAGCTGGATAGGTTTATGGTCTGAGGCGAGATTGACTAAAATGTTGGAGGAGATGATTTGGGTATTGGACAGAAGGCTGCTATGCACTAGAAATCTGTCCAGTCTGGCCATGATGTTTCCCTTGCCAAGACACTTATTGGACCATGTGTATTTCCCTTTATTGGGCTTGATATCTATGAGATCCCATTTCTGGATCAGGGCTTCAACCTGCGCTTTGAAGAAATCATTACCATTGAGGCCACCTTTCTTTTCAGTGTTGGAGAGTGTGATGTTCATATCACCATCTATAATGATATTTTGAGGATTATAGGCGTCCAGAAAAACATCGAGTAGAATCCAGCAGTCTTTTTTCTCAAAGTATAGATTTGGTACATACATGTTGAAAAGGGCGATCTACTTGTTTCTCTTCAGATGGGTGAGTTCAGTGAAAATCGAATGCTGAGTAGCGAAGTGGTTGTGGAGCTGGAACTTTTCTAAGGACCATAGTGTTGCCAGACCACCAAAAGCTCCTCTGGAATTGACTGCATAACCTGCATTTTTCTTCCAGTGTTCTTTTCTGGTGGCTAAGACTGTGTTATCATCGAGTTTGGTCTCCTGGAGAAAAAGAAGATCTGACATGTCGCTTCTCTGTAAATCTTTAACGGCTTCAATCTTACAGGGATTGCCTAGACCTCTGCAATTCCAGGATACCAGCTTCATCATTTAGGTATATAAATGGAGGAGGGTGTCCCTCCAGCTATGTCTCCGTATTGTTTCCCTGCTATCCTGGATCTAGTATTTCTGCTGAAGACCATATCTATCGTTGCTTGGGATCCTTGGACTTTCTCCCGCTCAGCTTCTTCTTCCCTCAGGTCTTTAGTGGATTTACGACCTGGTTTTTTGGAAGATTTATCTATAGGTTCTTCCGATGAGGAAGGGGAGCCTGGGGGTCTCACTTTAGTGATTTCAACATAGGAGGGAGTATCTTTGATCAGGGTAGATCTAAGGGGCTGGGGATATTCTGAGCTGGGGGGATCATAGGATTTTCAGGGGCAGGCGGAGATGATCAAGTGATTTGATGTTCACGCATTTCTCCTTCTTCTTTAACCTCAGGGTTGTCATCGATCTCACATGTTTCTAGGACTTTGAAGTTGTTCCTGCTGGCTGAGGCCGACGGATCTTGTTGTTGCTGATCTGTTTTATGTTTATTCAGACTTTTTGGGTGGAATCTCGTACTTGATTTGGTATTTTTTTGGATGGTTGTCCATTGATCTTTTTTCCCATTCGATTCTGGATCCGCTGGCTTCTTTTTGCATGATCGAGCAAAATGGCCGTATTCATGGCAGAATTTGCATTTGAAGGGGATACGTTCATAGTCGAGTTCTTGAATGTGGGACCAATCTGCTACAATAAGATTTATAGCTTCCGGCATGTCGTGTTCTAAATCTACTTCGACACAGATTCTCACACATGAGTATTGATCTTTCCAATCATCTTTGTCGATGTATTTACCCAGGGCATTTTCGATGGCTTCGAGGGATTCTGTGTTCCAGCAGTGCAGGGGTAAGTGGGGAAGCCTCACCCAGACAGGTACTACCGAGGGGATGTCAAGCGAAGGGTCAAAGTTTGAAGTCCATCTGTTCATGTAGAGCCCTTGCGGTCCCATAAAGTAGGGTCCGTTCCTGAAAATGAGCTCGCGATCCTATTTGCATTCGAAGACGAAAGCGAAGTATCCTTTACCCAGGAATAATGATTTGACATCTTCCATGATCAAGGGTCTCCAATTTTTCTGGACCCAGTTTTCGGTGGACTTAGAAGAAGGCCATAAGCCTGTGAACTGACTGATTAGAGCACGTTCCGACAGATTGAGGGTTGTCTTGCAGGGTAAATCCACAGGTAGTGCTACAGTTGGGATTTCATTGAGTTTTTTCACGAATTTTTGTTGAGAAGAAGAAAGAGGCCTCTTGCCTTGGGCCGCTAAAATCTTGAGGAAGTTAGCAAGGTCAGGGGGGATTTCAGCTTTCGAGGCCATTGGAGGCCAAGCCCTAGAAGAGGGCAGAGGAGGAGAGGAGAGAAGCCAGGATTGGGAGTGAGGGGAAGAAAGGTCAGGATGGAAGGAAGGCGAGCAGGGGAAGAAAGGGAGGAATGGAGGGCTAGGGGCTAGCCGCAGACAAGGCAGGCCGGACAAGGAAGGCCTGCAGAGCAGGATGCCATTCACCACGCAGCCAAGGGGCCGAGCACGCAGCAGCAAATCACACGCAGCCTCGAGCAGTCCGATCTCAATCATAAAAGAGTTAAAAGTATATATATTAATACAGTTAAAAAGTGAAATAATGTTAAATAATTAATGATATATAGATCAATAAAGTTAAAAAGTAAAATAATGTAAAATAATTAAAGGTATATAGATCATTAAAAGTAAACAGGTCAAAATAGTTTTGTTCTAAAAAAAAGGTTAAAATAGGCCATGAATCATTTCAAAAATAACATAATTTGTCACCACTACACTTTAAAAGTACTTAATAATGTAAGCAAAATAAAGGGTCCCACGTGAAATTCATGTGTGTTTTATTATAATAATTTAATTTTAAAAATATAATATGCGTGTTTTAGATTAATTATCCAAAATAATCCAAGTACCCTTAAAATTCAAAGCAATATAATTTCACTTGGATTGCATTGATTTCAGTAATTTCGCTCTCTGATATTAGGTTTAAGTTATAGTAAGTTTTACTGATTGTTGCACTAATATCATTGATTCCTCTTTTTTAATCATCGATATCAATGCAACAAACATAAAAAATTTGTAACTTAAACTTAATATCATAGAGGAATCACTGATAATCCTAAACAATTTGATTGCATTGATTTCAGTGAGCCCACTCTCTGATATTAGGTTTGAGTTACAATGGATTTTATTATTTGTTGCATTGATATGAGTGATTCATCTCTTTAAATAACTGATATCAATGCAACCAGCATAAAATTATTTGTAACTTAAACCTAATATCAAAGATGAATCACTGATAATCCAAAGCAATTTGATTGCAATGACATAATTTGATGTAACGTGACGACATCAACGAAAATCCAAATCATTTTGATTGCATCGATTTCAGTGACTCCAATCTATGATATTAGGTTTAAGTTATAGTGATTTCTATTGTTTGTTGCTTGAGTGATATCAATGCAACAAACCGTAAAATAATCCAAGTAAGCAACAAACAATAAAATTCACTATAACTTAAACCTAATATCATAGGGTGGAGTCAAATTGCTTTGGACTTTGGGGGTACTTGGATTATTTTACAGTTTGTTGCATTGATATCACTGATTCCTCTCTTTGAATCATTGATATCAGTGCAACAAATAATAAAAATTTAAAAATATTTAAGCCAACATGTATATAAACACAATACAAATACAATATGACATCCATGATTCCTCTCTTTGAATTCACTGTAACTTGAACCGAGCCAACGTGCATTGATATCAATGATTCCTCTCTTTGAATCATTGATATCAATGCAACAAATACTAAAATTCACTGTAACACAAATTGGTCCAATGTGAATTGATTGGGTGAGTTCACTCTCTGGTATTAGGTTTGACTTACATTGAATTTTACTATTTGTTGCATTGATATTGGTGATTCTTCTCTTTAAATCACTGATATCAATAAAAAACAAATCTAAATTTTTATACCCCCACGATGGGTACCAATGACGTCATGATGACACTCGTTGGAGCAATGCAAACTTTGAAAATTGACGCGTGTCCGAGGACATGCTAGAGGACATTTGGCAACCACCTCCCAGATGTCTATCGAAAGGGTTGTTCTAGGCATGATTAATTTGTTAAGGGCTGAGTACGATCAAGTGCTTCGGATCAGGGATAGCGTACTCCCTCCTGTTCATTCCTCTGCGCGGCTATTCATGGCACCCCGTGCCAACTCCTATCATGATGGGATTTCCCAGCGCGAGGATCATCGGTTTCCTTTTTGGTCACAACTCATCCAACATTCTTTCGACATCCACTTTGTTGAGTCTGCTCGTTGTTACGACCTATCCATCCATTATGCTTTCATGCCTCTCGCTCTTTGCTCCTGTGAGGAAGGATAGTGGTGCTTGGTCTGGCATCTCAGCTTCATCAATAACATCATGGTCTGCACTAAGGTAACTGGTAAGAATACTATCAATGGCCCCAGGTGATCTCACATGCCCAGGGCTCTTAAGGAAATGGAGAATGCCAGGGGATTCTTTGCCAATAGGGTTGGGAATCAAGCTAAGGATTACAATGTGCACCTAGAAAAGAGACTCGGTCGAGAAATTCCCTGTCCAACTACTTAGGAGTTAACTGGGGAATTTGGTGGTTTGGTTAAGGATGCGGGGTCCTCACGCACTCAAGAGACTCGACACACTAGAATCTTGGGGTTTTTCTGGTCGATGAAGGCTTTATTATGTCTACCTCTTGATGAAATCAAGGGGGCAAGGTTAAGGGGGACATGGACATTCTTGCAATTATGGCTCGGCTTGACAGCATTGAGATGGGTATGCAACGCATAGCTCGCAATCACGTCATAGTAAATGAGCGTATTAATGCCAAAGTTGAAATGTCGAATCAAGAATTGACGGGGAAGTAGTTTAGTTGACATCCTCCGGCTAACCAGGCTACCACACAATTAGTGTTTAGGCACAACTCAGATGCAGTCAAGAGGGAAACCAAGCAGCAAGTAGGAGATTTTAGGTGCTGGTTCGTCTTTCATTACCATTTTTAATGATGATTAGAGTCTGTTCTAGCTTAGGTGATATAATGTTTTTTGAAATATGCATGAAATCTCCTCCTTTTTGGTTATGGTCGACCATAACCCCTGGCCTGTGGGGGGGAACTAATGAACATCAGATGTCCTTTCTAGTAACAGTTTTCAGTCCTTAATTTTTTGTCCTAATTAGCAGTTGGCAGTTCATATATGATTCATAGACCCTCACATTTTATGTTGGACAAGTCTATCTCTGACAATAAGACTTATTTTTCTCAAGGCTGCCAACATTCTATTATGTACAGTCTTTTTCAATAGTTTAATATAATTTAGAACTTTACAAAAAAAATATATAATTTTTTGTAACTTAAACATAACATCAGAGAGAAATCACTGATAATCCAAAGCAATTTGATTGCATTGACATAACGTGATGTAATGTGACAACATCAATGAAAATACAAAGCAATTTGATTGCATTGATTTCACTGACTCAACTCTTTGATATTAGGTTTGAGTTACAATGAATTTTACTACTTGTTGCATTCATATCAATGATTCCTCTCTTTGAATCACTTATATCAATGCAACAAACAATAAAGTTCACTATAACTTAAACCTAATATCAAAGAGTGGAGTCAAATTTCTTTGGATTTTCAGGGTACTTTGATTATTTTACTGTTTGTTGCATTGATACCAGTGAATCCTTTCTTTGAATTACTGATATTGGTGCAATAAACAATACAAATTTAAAATTATTTAAGCCGGCATGTATTTAAACACACTAAAAATACAATGATATTAGTGATCCCTCTCTTTGAATCATTGATATCAATGCAATAAACAATAAAATTCACTGTAACTTAAACCGGTCTATCAATGCAATAAACAATAAAATTCACTGTAACTTAAACCGGTCTTATATATATATATATATATCTGTGATTTCTCTCTTTGAATCACTAATATTAATGCAACAAAGACTATATATCCGTGATTCCTCTCTTTGAATCACTAATATCAATGCAACAAAGACTAACATTCACTGTAGCTTAGACAGATCCAACGTGCATTAATATCAGTGGTTTCTCTATTTGGATCACTAATATCAATGCAACAAACAATAAAATTCAATGTAACTTAAAATCCATCTCTTTGTTTTAAGTTATAGTGAATTTTACATACACAATGATGATCATCTACAAATCTAATGTGACCGCCCCAGATTGCAACTAGCTTAGATCCATCTAAACTATGGATCTACCATGCGCCGAGAGGAATCAAATCCCTCGAGGTGCAAACCTATCAAACAAGAGATAGACAATAAAAAAGATTTACATCTCTAAAGATTTGGTCACTCTCGACACATGATGGGAGTTTAAATGGATCTAGTCTGATTTTTATCAATATAATACTAAAAACACATAATTAATCATCACCAAAAATGATTTGACATTTCAATAATTTCATATAAACAAATACTCAATTCAAATTCCTTAAATAAAACATACTAGTTTAAACCAATAAATCTACATACCGTCTTTGAAAAAAATAAAAAAATCCACTCAACTTTGCAAAAATTTCCAAAATTAAACATAAAAACATCTTAACAATCCATATATCATTAAGCATTTAAAACTTTACAATGTTTATTTTTAATCCCCTCCATACCTTTATGAAAAGTATCCATAAATCCACTTTAACTTTTTTATTGACCAAAAAAAATGTTTTTTCTTATTCTCAAGAATCATTTCCATCGATCTCATTCTCAACCATCATTTTCTCTTCGGATAGCGATCTCAAACCGTAGGTGTAAATTTTCCCCTACAAAAGTCATTTCCCTTTGGCCGAACTTGGTATGAAAAGTCCGGAAGAAGAGAAGCGGAGCAAATCACAGCGTGGGCATCATGGCATCGCCGATGAAGATGAAGGGTGCTTTGCACAAAATAAGCAATTGGGTGGCCACTAGACATTGCACAGTATTAAGCAACCGCCACTCAAGATACGGTACATACAAGCCCTTTGCTTGAATCGAATCACTTCTTTGCTTCTCTCATTCATTTGGTTTCGCATTGATTTTTCTCAATCAATCAAGGTCTTCGCTACGACGATCTATGCGATCAAGCCCAAAACGCGGAGGCTTGTAATGAGAGTATCAAGCGTGCAGTCGATCTCTCCTCGAATCAGCAACTGCAGGTTCCACTCTCTCTTTCTCTTTTGCTTTTCGCTGCTCATTTTCTGTTAATTGCGGAGACTTTATCAGTAACTTGGAATCATCATTTGGGATTCATGGATGTTGCTGTATTTCATTAGATTAGTTGGAATATTCCTCCCATGAGATACAAATTTAGTGAATAAAACCCACGATCCATCGGCGCAATACCATACGCAAAGACATACACCTTACAACAATCACAGGAAGTCTGGGGTAGATCAATGCATAAACATAGTTAAACTGTTAACTTCCTTCGTGCCTCACAACCTCAAGTTTGTGTCCTTCCTAGCCTTCTTACAATCTTATGTTGCGTTCTCTTCATTGTTTTCGCAATGTAGGGTTGCGGTCTCTTCAATGCCCCACAAGAATGGGCAGTGGACTTCCCTCAACCGTGAATAATAAGCATTATAAACAGTCGGATATGCCGCGTTTGGCATCTTGGAATGGTCCGCTACTTTAAAATCTCCTCTCCCCTCTCGTCCTTAATATGGTGGTTGCGCCGTTTTGTGATTTTAGGTTGCAGACCTCTGAGATCATTTGCAGCCTAGGTGCAGCCCAGGTGCTGTTTGTTTCCCCAACTTGGTTTTACGGTCTTTTGCAACTTGCAAATCGACCCCTGTGAGATCACAATGTCTTGTACTATAGCTTCCTTTGCAATGCAAATCTTTAAACTTGATCATAGAGATTCAAACCTCCACCTTTGAGGTTGATGGTCTCCCATCAATTTCCAAATAAGGGTATTTCTGTTGGGCTTACTGCTAGGTTTGGAGTGTACCACTTGTTCGACCAATGATGCTAACCTTCTTCCTGATTTGGATTGACTCTATCTCGCTTCATATGATGGATTGGGTCTTTCTTTGTAGCATTTAATCTTGATGCAACATGGCTTGTTGATTGAACACTTCATCTAACCAGGATGGTTCAAATAACTACCCGAGATTAAATTGAGTAAACACCCATGTAAGGTGATAAAGCTGGGTGAAAGGAACATTTGCTGATCTTTTCCAGATGAATGCAGCTTATTTTTCTCATGTGGCCTCTTAAATTCTTTGTTGGATAGATGCAGCTAACTTGAACTCCAACATGGAATTCATGTGCAGTCTGATGCTTGCCATTTCTTATATCATATTTTGCTCGGGACTTTGCAAGGCAGCTTTTACCTGCTCTTGGATCTGGCATATCTTCTCTAAAAACTTCATAGTTTTTGTCCGTTTATCGTTTTCTTGCTTTTTTCCCTCTAATGCCTGAAAAGCTAATTCAAAGGAGTTTTGCTAAAGAAAACCCAAGCACTTCATAAATTGAGACATTTATGGCTATACATGAATTGCTTATTTTATAACAGTGCTGTATATATGGTATACTTCACTTCTAGGCATTGGTGTCTCTACAGGTATACGTTGGCAATAGGCATGCCAATGCCTGATTTAATACCTCGGTATGTCCAACAGTTTTTGGATGAAAAACGATGCTTCTCTTCATCTTGTTATCTATCAGGGTCCAAAGTTTGGACCAAAAACTACTCAGGAATTTGCTCTCTTTGTCAGAGGCAACGGAAATAGATAAATTGAAGGGTATACATATGTTTTGCCATTTGCTGTCCTACCAACAGCCTTTTGACCAGGATTAAACATTGGCATCTTGCTGAATCCATCAATGACAACTATTACAGTCATTACCTAGGCTAGTCTTAGGATTCGACCTAGGAACTTTATTGAGATGCTTTCCCAAGAGCTTAGATTAGGAAGGCTGTCCACTGTCACCTCAATAGCTCTTCTCCAAACTTTAAGTTGGCTCTTCTCCAACACAAGGGGTCTTCCTTAAGGTAGGATTGTTAAGGCTATGGAGTGGAGGCTCAAGGTGAAGTTTGAAGAGTAAACCTTAACAAAACAAGGGTTGTAGTATAGTATATTATGTGGAAATGGGGAAGGAATATGGACAAGATAGAAAATGGAGAAAGAAGGGAATAAGAAAAGGAAATGAGGTGTGAAGAATCCAGTGCCTATCAATCTATTTGGCCAATGGAGTCATGAAATATTGCATGAATACAAGGACTAATTTGCCACAATCAAGTACTTTGAGGTAGGCTATATGGTCGAAAGGACTAATTTGACACATTCAACCTATTTAGATGAAAGACCTAGTTTGATACATTCATCATTTGATTATATACCCAATTCAAAAGGAACTAAGTTTGATACAATTAACCATAAATATTTGCTGGAAATAGGTGTAGAAACTAGCCTTGGAGAGTTAGAGTTGCTACTCATCAAACTAATATGAAGGCACTGTTATATTTGGCTGAGTTATTACTCCAACAACAGCTTAATTTGATAGATGAAGGAAAATAATGCAGAATTATAACAACAGATAGATCAAGAGGGAATAGTTCCTCACATTGACAACAAAATATAAAATGGATTTCATTATTTGACCTTCATCTAAGTGTGATAACAAGAGGTTTCTAAACAAATTCACAACAAAATGAAGAGCACAAACATAACTATACAACAAAGTAGCAATACTTCACTTCTTCATTATTCTTCAAGGGTTTGATAATACAAGGGAGCTCAACCCATCATCATCTCCAAGCTCCATCTTCTATCACTTCTCTATTTCTAACTTTTATCCCTATCCTCAATTTCAAATGAATGAAGAGAAGGCTCCTTTATATAAAGGTAGATTTTCCTCTCTTACAATAAAATACAGATGTTTCCCTAACTAACTCCACGACAACTCAAAGAATAATAAAATATTGGAGTAGTTAGGCCTTTATCCCCATCAAGTTGACTTGTCAACTCTGATCTCCACTCTCTCCAAGAGAGGCCGCTTCATTTAAAAATATGAAGTAATGTGTAAGATAAACCTTCAAAAGAGAGAGCACATCACTAAAATAGGCTTTTGATCATGTCAAGAGGATAAGAGGTTGAATTCCAAGTGCGCTCTCCATTATGCATGATAAAAAATATAATCAAATACTCGGTGCCATAGAAGAATGTGCTTCATGTTCCACCTAGAAGAAGTCACCAAGTGCGCCTTTCAAGATGCTTGTGATAAGAAAATGATATAACTGCCCCTAAGAGAGTGCTCCTCAACCACCTCCTCAAAATAACAAATGTGGTCCACAAGGTGCATGAACATGTGTGCAATAATGATCCTCCGATCCTCCATGAAACACGTGTGGATCTCCATGAGTGGAATGTTCCGTCACATATGTGAACAAGGTGTGGAAAAGACCATGTCAATGAGAATGCCTTCTCACACGTGAACTCCAAAGTAGGTCACTCTATTACTATACATAGATATGTGTACTAAAGTGTCTTCAATAAGTGATGCGCTTCACATGCATGAGAATTCAAAGGTCTTGGGATGCTCAACAACCTCCCAAAATAAGAAGATTCTTTCTTCAATATGTAACTAACTCATCCTCATCTAAGTTGACCATGTCGACTCTCCAATAAATAATAAAATATGCTCCAAGGTGGTTACAACTCCCCAAAACTTGTGCAAGTGGGCAAGATAAGAACCCAACTAATTCCAACCAAGGGGATGGCCCCTCACTCAAACAAATAATAATAAAATATTGTGATTTGTCTCAACATGTGTGCCAAAGAAGGGGTGTGCTCTATGTAATATGAGTTGTTATCCCTAGCAAAGCCCCACCATGGTATTTGTTGCCGCCGGATTGCGCACTTGGTTAACGCAGCAGAAATCTCACTACTGCTCGGTGCACCCTTGGAGAAAGTCTCGAGTCAGGGCTGTCACCTGATCCTGACTCCTCCGTTTAGGCAAACTCCTAACGAAGCCAAGGGGGGTAGTCCCTACGGAAAGTTTCTAAGGTTAAGTGTTTAGAAAATTAATTAGATGGGGTGTTTTTAGGAGTTAAAAAAGTGATTTTACTCTCCAAGTTATGCAAAGGAAATTATAGACAACAACATGAAATTAAACCATTGACATGATGAAAGCTTAAAGATATAACAAATAAAATACCAGTGCCTTGGAGTCAAATACTTAGATAAAAGTGTTGTTGTTGAATGTGAAATGTTTTGCAAATGTGTCTTGGTCAGTTTTAGAATTATTAAAGGTGAATTTAATTAAGGAAAAAGGGGAGCTCCAGATATACTGTAAGGTACAAGGAGTAATGTCCGGAAATCAAGAAAGGGTGGCTTCTCACGAAGACGTGTGGACTGGAACAGAGTCTCGGGGGAATGTTCAACACTACACCAACAAGGATGTATCCTAATGGGGCCCCGAGGTCGCTTTCCAGTGGTTCCCACTTCCTCTGAGAAATTTTCCCATACAATGCTTAATGATCGAGTGCCGGATTTTCACTATGTTGAGGGTTGTTAATTTTATTAATGTGAGTTTTTAATTAAATGTGAAAATTTAATAAGCTGTTGCAGCTCTTTTTGGTTTCCCAAGGACCAGGCCAATGCCCGCAAAGGGAAAGAGCATACTTTGAGAAACAACAAAATGTTTTTCCCAATTTGAGTGCTTGAAATTAAAACGCTAAACAAAATAACTTACAAAAAGGAAAGATATGAATCACCAAGTTTATGTGTCACTTTCTGATCAACCACCACTAATCGGCAATGCCTTTAGGTGGTGGTGAGAGCATACTTCGTGGCAACGAAACTGGCTTTATTTAGCTACTTGCGAAAAATGAAAGAAAGCAAAAAATTTAAATATCTTAAACAAAGTATACAACTTGCATGAAAAGTGATTGTCTGCTTGTGTTATGAAATGAGAAAAATTGTTAGAAAAATTTACTCCACAAAAATGAGACTGCGAATCTCCCCTGGGGGATGGGGTGTGGGCGCTATGTAGCCCACTTGCTCTCTTTTATAATTTATTTACAAATGCTCTAAAGAATTGCCACTTAGTCCTTTTCGACTTGGATCTAAGGGCTTACAAACTAGAGGTCTAAAAGATTGATGGAAGAGGGTCTCTGGAAGCTTAATTTGGCCAAATCTGATGAAAATTCACCAGAGTTTCCTCTTCTTTTTCCTTGGACCTGTTAAAAACCAGCAAGCTAAAGAATGCAAATTAGTAGATTAAAATACAAAAAAAATTCACAATATTTATACTTGGAAAATTTTCAGTAAAAATGGCTACTTCAAGTATAAAATTCTTATGGATCTAGATCTAGTTTGAAAGAGACTTTGAAAGCAATTTAGATCTGATATATATGCTGAATAAAAGAAGATAAAAGATTTAGACTTTGTGGATCTAACTTTTACTAAGCAAAAGAAACCAAGTAACCAATATAAATTTTAAATTTAAGAGATGGTAGAAAAGAAACCCTCAAGCTCAAGCTTGAATAGAAGGTGAAGAAGAAGAGGAATCTGTGGAACAAAACTTGTTAGATCCAAATGTTCAAGTGTAGTGGAGAGAAGATGGATGCAACCAAGCTCCAAACTCCCTTCACCTTAGGCAACCTGCAAAGTTACACACTTCTCAAAGGCAAACAAGATCAATCTAGTACATTCATCAATAAAGACAAGGAGAATACTGGTATAACCGAATACAACATACTACTTCTAAATCTTGAAAGCATGAACATAAATAAGTAATTTGACAGCTGCAAATACTTATTCAAAGAAAGCTAGATCTAATCTACAAGCTTGCAAAAAAAGAAAGTAAGCTAACTAGATATCACCTCAACCAATGATGCATGCATGGGAATGGAACAAGAGCCAACAAGTAGACCTCCAAAGCCTTCAAATTATATTACTAAATAGAACTTCAAGTATTACAGGAGCAGAGGTTCTATGCTTTCCATGTGAACAATGGAGCATAAGCCTTGCTTTTATGGATCATGAGAGAGTGAGGGGGGGCGCATCCAAGAGGGGAGCGCATCCCTTGAGAAGAGGAGGTGATCATGCCTTGATTGATGGCTTGATGAAGGGGATTGGAGTGAGGTGGCTGCCACATAAGGAGGGCGCCCCCACTCATACATTGGTTTCTCCTCCCATCTACAACAAGCTGCCACATGCTAAGAAAGTCGCCCAAGAGGAGAGGGCGCATCTCTTGAAAGAGGACAACTCGCCTTCCTTCATATCTTCCCCAAAATCACTGAGATTTGATTGGAATTTTCCTTTAATGCCATTGCCAATTCAACTGGGCCTCTAACTGGACCAAATTCCATTGATATAGGAATTTGATTTCTCTTATATTTTTATTATTTTGAATTAAATAATTCTCTTTTATTAATTTTGAGAGGATATTTATTTAAGTGAATAATATTCACTTAGAACTTAGGAAAAGTGGGTTTAGGGGTTTTGTGGGTGCTCCGAGTTAGAAAATGAGCACTCCTATGGAAAAAACACCCTCTAGACCACACTTTTATCATATTTTTAGATTTTTTAATTAAACTATTAAAAAAGCCTGTAAAACGGGAACAAATATTTTTGTCGGAATTGACTCAAACTCCTAGGGGACCTAGTGCATATCCATATGACTCATTATTGATGGCTAACATGTAAAAATACATAGACACTTAGGCTTTAATAACCTCTTAAGGTTTGACCACCATGGTAAACACTCCAGCTTTGGAGGTGTGAGTGAAAAACTCAGGAATTATACGCCACTGAAGCGCAACGCATAATTCCTAAGGAAAAAACACTCTAGAGTATCCCCTTGACAACAAAACCTAAGGTAGGCCAAGCTTGTTATAAAAAGACCATGCTTAGACCAACTTATTACAATTCCCCCATGGGGGTTTGGACATGCAAATTTTACAAATGGGCCAAAATTGGCCTGATGAACTTCTGAACTCCGGAAATGAACAATGTAAGTTGTTCAAGTCTTCTTGTCGAGCACCCTATATGTAGATAGATTATTCTAACATACAGAACAGACGAGATTTATTGTCAACTCGAGAAAGTCTTTTATTTCAAAGGATAAATGCACAGTCTATGCTTAAACACCAAATCACTACAATTGAATACTTTTATCCTCTAACAACTATGTCCATCCCAAAGATCTGTGTAATCCCAGTTGCTGTCTAAATACTATGAATTCAATTCCTTTCTACCATGCATCAACAAGAAATAAAATAAGATTCAAAGACAATTGCAGATAAAAAGAAATCCTATTCACATCCTAGAACAAGTAACTCACTTCTTCAATCTGATCACTCTAGAAAACCATAAGCAGAAACTGAATATTAATCTAGAAATTCAATTGCAAAGGATTGAGTTCAGCTGCTCTAAGAAATTGAATTACAGGAATGAAAATCAACAATCATAACAGGAAAGATAAATTGTAAAGGGCTCATGGGATCACAACTTAACTGCAAGATGAACAAGGCTGTGTACAACTGTCAGATGAAACGCATAAAGAAAGTTCCTACTCAGTCGACTGTTGCTCTGCACCATTTACCAATCTCAAGGAAATATAATCTTAACTATACTGAAAATCCACGTCACACTTACTACTGCTGCGTACAAGGGAAATATCATGAATAAAACATCACACAACAACAAATTCGAAATCCTATTTTAACTCAGCAATCTCTGTGGAAGACGGGCCCAACCTTCACACAGAGACGCTAGCTAAACAACGCAAGTTCCTTTAACTCAGAAGTAACTCCTTATATTAACAGAAGAATGATTACACAGTTGCTTTTGCTGCTAATACAATGAATTAATTATCTGTTGTTCAACCCCCTGGGTCGAGGCAGCTCCCCATATTTATACATACAAATCATAACACCCAATCCTAATAACGGGCAGCCATGAAGATCTCTGATCTTCAGGCGCCCTAAATAACTAGCTGTTACAATACGTGGCAAAGTAGAGACATAGAAATACGAGAAAGCTGTTGATTGGCCCAGGGGTGGCGATCTTTCCAGATCACAACTATACTCGAGCAACGACATACTAAAGATAGCGCATTCTGTTACAGCTGCCCTGTCACAGCTCCACCTAGGATGTTATATTGGTACCATGTGCCTTAATTGATGATCCGAGCCCCGAGGATCCTTTTTAAGCAACGAACATCCCGTCTTTCAAGACTTGTTCAGCCCCACCTTCCTGCAGTCCACTTATCTCAAACTACCTTCATAAATCATAACATGTTAGCACAATTGAGAGATACACAACTTTAATTATCACAATCATAAGCATTAATAAGATAAAGCAATGATCAGTCATACCTTGGCAGTTTGGGGGAATAAAGTGAGGATAACAGGTCTGATTAGCATGATAAATGGTGTAGGACAGGGGAAGGAAAGGTGATCAAGGATGATTAGAAGGGGCCAATTCTGGGCTCAACACTTCTGAAGTTCACAAGAAGTCCAACTAAGTGCAACTTAGTGGACAACAGTACCAAGGTAAAAATAAAACACTAAGCTCAACGTAGGCTTCAACCTAGGGAGCACCACCACCAAGGGACTATTACATCAATAATACATTATTAAGCCTTATGAAAGGCCAGTTCACCATGGAAACATGTAGTATCCCCCTCTAATTTAAACTTAGGAAATAATACATATCAACAAGGGTACTCACATCATCAAATACACATCCCCCCTAGGTGTTGTCTAGGAATGTTACAATGTTATAAAGTTATATCACATAGGGAAATCCCACAAAAGAAAAGGTTTATCACCACACCACATCCAACACCATAGGAAAATGAACATAGAAAGTTGCTAACTCCATCAAACATCAAGTATGTCCCCACCACAACTTCAACAAAAGGGGACTGTGTAGAACACCCTCTCCTAGTGACAAAACCAATATCATAACACCATCATACATAGTCACTATGATGCTCCAAGAAAAACATGACACATGAAGTAGCAAGCATCCAACGTCAAGAGAGTTATCCATCAAGCAAAGGCATGAAAGTGGCACCAAACCACACGATGACCATCCACCATAGAGAAATGAATCTCCTCCACCAAAGATATCCATCAAGTAATCCAATGCCATGAAGAGAAGAGGCTCCATGAAGATGTATATGCCCCAAGTCCATCCAATGCTCCAAAGGTACCAGCTGCAAACCTCATCAATGTGACAATATGAGGTGTAACAGGAATAATGGTGCACAATCTTAAGTTCTAATTGTTGGCTTGGATATGCTGTATAGCATATAGTCTCTATCTTGTTTATACTTCTTCATTCCAGCCTGCATCTGCAGCCAGTACACATACCTTTGTGTCATCTGAATTTGTCAATGTCCTGGTTAGTTGAATGTGTCGAACAACTTTGGAGTTATGAGTTCGTGCATCAGCTTCATTCTCACCTCTCCTTGGGGAACATAAATGCTGTTAGTTTTATCCATCTATATGACTTCAAGACCCTAGGTCTTCACTCAGGTCTGCAACGTTACTAGTTTTTTCACAGTAATAGTTATGCTGCCTATTTAAGTAAAAGGGCTGCAGCTTTACACCTATGGCGAAGAACAAAGAGGATTCAACAGGATTTCAACATCTAGAGTACTGGTCACCCCTTCAAAAATAAAAGGGAGGACGAAGTGCGAAAAGAACTTCTAAGTTCTTACTTACTTCCAGAGACTCTCTTCTATACCTACAGGAGTACTGTTTTACAAATTGATTACACAGAAATATGCAAAAGACAAACATTAGTAATAATTCCTGTGAGCTTTCTTGAACGTCCCATTCTTGTGACTGGAGGGGCATGCACAGACACAATAATGCATTTTTCTTTGCTACTTTTTCAGAAGACAAAACTCCACAGATAACTGGTTCAGGACCAAATGGGTTCCATTGGCCTTCGGATGTCCTGGCTGCCGAAGTTTCTTACTGATCTATCTGGATTTTCCCAGCTCCCAATTCCAGATTTTGGATGGGTCCAGGCTGGCCTTTTGCTGCATCTTCCTCCTCTACTTTGCCAGCTGATGGAGAGAGCCAGATTTCAGAAGAGGACTTTTCCTTCAAACCGTTTCTTTCTATGGAATCAGATTCAACTCTTTTGTTTTTATTTTAACTCCTACACTTTGCTCTGACCCCTTTGCTACATGATTTTCAGATCGCGTTGTCCTTGTTTTACTCACCTTTGATCTTTTCAAGGATTTTGAAACTGTTTCTCCTTTGTTTCAGAGGGATTCCCCAGCTTCATAGCTGCATGCAGGGGAGTGGATTTCCTTTTGCTTTTTGACTTAGATACTTGGAAATCATTGTCTTTCTCTTTTTCAGGATCCTTTATGGGGAAAGGACGCATCTTCGGGCAGTTTTTGGCAAAATGGCCATATTTATGGTAGCCATTGCATTTGAAAGGAAGCTGATCATGATCCAGCTTCTGCACAAGTCCAATTGCCAAGCCTGAGCTCTATAGCATCCAAATGACTGTAAGTGCACAAGCAAACATTCCAGGTTTTGGGTCAGCCTTATCTAGGAATTCTCCTAGTTTGTTACTGATGACTTCCAAGGTTTCTTCATCATAGAGATTCTGTGGGAGATGGGGCAAATGAAACCAGACTGGGACAACCTTTGGCACTTCCTTATCTGGATCAAATTCAAGAGTCCATCTATTCAAGCAGAACCCACTAAAACCTAGAAACCAGGGCCTGGTTCTAAAGATAAAATGCCTATCTCCCTTACTCTGAAGATGGAGAACAATGAAGTTCTTACTGCAGAGGGAATACCTAAGTCCGCTAATTAGGTGGGAGCTCCAGAGTAATTGATTCTGTATGCAGCCATCCAATGTCTTTGATTCAGCCAAAAGTCCTATAAGCTTTCCAATCAGGGTTTGTTCAGCAGGCTGGAGGGCTTTCCTTCTTGGCTCTCCGAACAGGATTTCCAGCTGTGGAATTTTCCATCTTCACAAATTTTGTAGCCTTGGACTGCTGTGTGGAGCTATTGGATGCGGCAGTTGATGGGTGCCTGAATGATTCTACTACCCATCCATAGCCAGGGTTGCAGCAGTCATTGTGATCTCTTGTCGACCCTTCTTGCAAATTTCAAGCAGCCACCCTCAGCCTTGTCGCCGGGGACACTTTCTGGCAAACAGAACTGGCCTGAGCACAAATGTGTGCAGAATCCTAATGCCACTGGGAAGGACAAAGGAGCCATTGTGGCAAGGGTAGAACCTTAGCTGCGATTTGAGATGCTCTTCCAAAGCCTCATTTCTCCATTGACAAATTAGATATACCTTCATGCAATGTTACTACTCAATACTTCATGCAATGTTACTACTCGTTAACAAAAGCATTTAGCTTCAGTAAACTGTTGTTATAACGGAGACCTTGAGGAAAACTTACGTTTTAACTGTGGTTCTGCATACCTTTCTTATATTTGATGGCAACTGAAATTTTTTGCAAGAAGGCAATCCAGTTGAAATGTTGTCTTTGTTGCACCTTGGAGTGGATTTGAAGGAATTGCAAAGGCTTATGATCTAATTGGGTAATGTCTCTTTTTCCCATAGTGAATGTTGTTAGTGCTTTACTTCTTGGACTATGGTGTACAACTCTTTGTCATCCATTGGTTAATTTGTCACTACACAAACTACAGTTTCTAAGTGGTAGGTTATTGGTCTCCATCGTTGTCACAATACTGTGATCATTGCTCTTTGATTTCAAACAGTAAACAGAGGTTTGTTAGAACCGGTGCATTACAGATCCTCTGCTACAAGGATTCAAATGCTCCTGGACAGTGGTCCACTGAAATGCTCTGCCTCCCTTTATTGATGCATCAAAAAGCATTGCTGCATTGGAGAAGTGGGCCGCAAACTTTTTTTAGATGGTTTGCTAATCCAACAAATCCTCTTAGCATATGGTTCTTGGGGCCTAGCTTATTTAGAATGGCTTTGACTTTTTCTGGGTCTACGCAGAGCTCACCTTGTTAATTTCAGACCATGGTAAGCAGATTCTGCACTCAAAGAATAGTTCTAAAACCGTAGGTAACTTTAAGGCTTGAAAGTTAAAACCTATCAAAACAGCAATGATTGAATACTAGAATCTACAAGCACATACTGCAGAAAATAACAACGGAAAAACTGAACTCTCAAATCTACATCACTGATTTGATTAAATCTGGGAAAACAGTAAACTTTAATCCTATTATCCTATAGATTAAAAACTCAATCATGCTAATCAACAAACTGGTACACCTTGACACTCTTTTATAGAATAAGAGGATTCTAGGGTTTACAAAAGTCTACCTTAATCTCTGTACAGCACTGTAGGTGGGAGGATCTAACCCTAACCCTAATCTACTTGGTTAGAGTGCCCATCTATCTCACAAGGATCATTGAACTTCAACCTTGAGGTTCGAAATTCAGGTTCGTCTAAGCCGTTCATTGAGTTTACATTTGTTTGTTCACTTCCATTGACTGACTTCCCTAGCTTTGCAGCTTCTAGGGTTTGTGCAGCAAATTTTTGCCCCATCCCTTGTAAACCTCGTGTCACAGCTCAAGCTTGTAATCTATCCTTGTGGTTGTTGATGTTTATAGCTCGGATAGGAACTTCCGCATAGGTTTAGTGTCAAATGTGGATGAAGTTGTCCAAGTCAAATCTATTTTGTAATTCACTTTATTAATAAAGTGAAAGTCTTTATGTTTAGCTTTTGAGTCTAATCGTGTATTTTTAATGAATTAGTGATTTAGACTAATTTCAATTGTACATCTCACCAAGAGATTAGGCTTTTGGTAGATTAGGGTTTCAACTAAAGTATAAAGGCAAGTCAAGGTAAAGGGTTAAGACATTCATTTTTTGCTTGAAGATAGTTTGGTCAGAAGGTGAAGAAACTCATCAGAGGAGCGAAATTAGAGCGCTGGAGAGGAGCCCAGTTCAGTGACCGGGCATATTTCAGTGAGCAGGCATCAGGGATAGGCTGATAGCAGATCCATACATTTGTACAGATCTGTAAAATCATATGGATTGGTACGAAATTTTGTGCAGCCGTACGAAACAGGTCCGTATAGTCGTACAAACAACTGTACAACAGGGCAGCAAGTAGCGGCTTAGCTTTTGGTTTGTGGTGTGTAGTGTCCTCAGTAAGTGTGCAAATTTTGCTCATCTTGAGTGTATCGTACAAATGCGTGTTTTGGCAGTTTTATAGGTTTCCTTGTAAGCTTTGATCTATTAATGAAGAGCGGATTTCTAGGAGTAAATTGTGTGTACTGTGATTATGTTTCTACTATTCATTTCCCAACTATATGTGTGAAGACTTTACTTTCTGCAAATTAAAGTTTATTAATTGAGAACATAAGGACGAAATTCACTTAGGGTTAGGGAAACTTACATGGTATCAGAGCTACTCTGATTGAGAAGATTAGAAGAATAGGAGTTTGTGTGCAGATCAGAGATGGCATTAGCTAACCTCATGTTCAAGGATAGATTGGATGGTGCCTCAAATTTCCTATTATGGAAAGTCAGGATAACTCTTCTATTAGAAGAGAATGATCTCCGGGATATTGTTAAGGATGCAGTGACTTTGTTGATAGATTTGTAGCTTTGGCAACTCACAAGAAGAATGAAGTGAAGGCCAAGTGGATTATCATGGATGTTATAAAGGAACATCTGACCCCTCATATATTCGAGAAGAAGACGATGAACGACATGTTCGATTATTTCGAGAACCAATAAATGAGAAAGCCTAGATAGGGTTACGTTACAGAACACATGATCTCAAATAACACATGGAACACTATTATTATGAGACGGTACAACATTACATTGAGGGTCCTCGCTTTTATAGAGTCTAAGAGACTAAAACCCTAACTAACTAAAACCCTAACTAACTAAAACCCTAATACATAAACTCTAACATTTAATCTTATTCACTTAAGTGACTTTATTACATATGTAGCCTTATATCTTAACACCCCCATAAGGCGTACATTGTTGAAAGATAACAAACTAAATTCAAATATATATACTTGAATGAAAACACAAATTGAAAGCTAAACATCAGAAAACATATGTTGGAAGCTTCTTCTTTAAACATAGTTCCTGGACCAGGTTGAGCTCCATCAAGCTGCCTCTTAACCCTTAGAAAGGTGTGGCTCCCAAGTTGAATTCTCGAGTTCTTGATTTCGCCTCCCTGAATTCCAAAATCATGGATCTCTCGAACTTAATTACTAGACAACAATCCACATTCATGTCGCGTAACCTCACTAATAGACTGCAATCCACATGTATGTCTCAACCAATGAGGGATCTTTCCAAGATCCACAACTATTGAACTCTCTAGGCAACGATCCATATGAAGCTGTTAATTGCTCCCTTCCTGTCTTCAAAGCACTGGCTTCCTAAAATGCATAGAAACTTAGTTTTCTTCAGGAAGGCAAACACCACAGGTAGTATCAGGTGGTTCTTCTTCGATAAACTCGACAGCACGGCCTGTGTGACCCATGTTCGGCCTCAAAATTCCTTTGCCATTAAAATGCTAGGACGATAATTGAGCACATTGGGAACAACATTTTCTTCCTAGGGATTTGAACACGGCTCCATTATTTCCCATGGCATCTTCATGGCTTTAACAGATCTGAACACTTTATGAATTTTCGCTGCTTAATAAAATACTCACTGGAAATCAAATTTTCAAAAATTATTAGTGCATCAGCATAACTAATCATACAGATTGTACGAATTTTTGTGTAATGCATGTACAAATTCTATTTCTGATTCTACTTTACGGAATCAATTTTTGGAAGAAATCATTGTTTCAAAAATTGTTGTATGGCAATCGTATTGCTGTACGGGTTGTGGGTAGTGGCCAAAAAGACGATGTTCGAAATTGGCGGTGGCTCCTCTTTTAAAAAAATAAAAATCGTTTACTTAAAAAAGACGCAGGCTCGACTAGATAGACTAGGCATGAATCAACGATTGGCTTGACTTTCTTCTTTACGGCTGCATGATTGGTGTTGACTTGGAAAACTGGTGGCTCCATATTACATCACCATACAAAAATTGTGGTGTTTCAATAAAACAGTTGTGGGGCGGATTTCTTTCTCGTTCGATCCTTTGGAAGCTTACTATAGCAGTGGCAGATCCTTTATATTTGTGTTGATTTGTGAGTGTTTGCGGCTTTAGTGAATTGACAATTGCATACTCAGATCTAGGACTGGTGACAACTAGGAACAGTGGATGAGATAGATCGACAGCTTTAGTGACGACCTTCCTTTGTATTCTCAGATTGTGAAACCTTGAACTTAAATCGTGGCCTTTCACTATGGAAATGAAATCTTAGAGGCAACAGACTTGCAACTTCTTTAATGGCGGTTCAAAGAGAATGACTACTAGCTTCTTGACTCAATAAAATTAATTTGTGGTCTTTGCTTTGATCTGGTAGCTGTCCTACTCAACAATGATGGTTGGCTTCTCTCTTGCTGCGTTCAATTGAGCTACCCTTGACGCTACCGGTTAACCTAGTCATACTTTTTTGATTCTCGAGATCATCATGCGATGCAAGAGAAGAGCATACTAAGAAGACTAGTCCTAGGTATTCTCCCACTCTGATACCATATTTCGAGAACCAATAAACGAGAAAGCCTAGGTAGGGTTACGTTACAAAACACATGATCTCAATAACACAACAATTTTATTATGAGACGATACAACATTACATTGACGGTCCTCGCTCTTATAAAGAGTTTGAGAGATCAAAACCCTAATTGACTAAAACCCTAATACATAAACCCTAACATTCAACCTAAGTCACTTAAGTGACTTTATTACATATGTAGCCTTATATCTTATCATTGATGCCTTGGTTAGCTTTTACCAGAGCGAGAACATTAAGAGGAAGATGATATTGCATAATAGACTCAAATTCGTTGAGATGACCGGATTAGACATTGTCACCAATTATTTGATGGTCACACAGATTCATGACCGGCTTGTAGTAGTTGGGGAGAAAGTTGAAGACAAAGAGCTAGTAAAACAAGGCACTGAATGGGTTCCCACCTCAATGGGAAACATTTGTCCAGGGTGTTTGTGCTCGGGAAAACCTTCCCTCCTGGAAAAGATTGTGGGATGACTGTATCCATGAGGAAACTTGGATGGAGTCCAAGGCCAGTAGGCAGGGAGGTGACAGTGACCATGCCCTAATTGGTCAAACAAAGAAGGGTAGAGGTAAAGGATTCGACATGGGTAAGATGAAGAGTGAGGAGTCAACCTCATAGCCAAGGAAGAAGTATTTGAGTAAAATCAAGTGCTTCATATGTCGTTGCGCCGAAGAGGCGCATTCTACAGCGCAATGGGGGGATGTGTAACTCCTTCCGTGCTCATCCTGGAGCTGACACGTGTCCTTTTTTTAAAATAATAAAATATTATAAAAAATAACATGTCGGCTATTTAAAACATTTACAACGACATATATAAAAAACTACACAAATTAGATAAATTAAAACGATTCCTCCACATTTGCACTCTAAAAAGAGGTTTGCACCTCGAGAGATTTGATCCCTCTCGGCGCTTGGTAGATCCCCTTTTAAGATGGATTAGAACGACCATTATGCATCATAGTGTTCGGAGAAGAAGAAGGGTAAAGGAAAGCAACAACAGAAACAATTAGCAACCTTAGCTAAAACTCAAGTGAATGAGTTTCCCGCTAAATTCGAGAAGGATTTCTCAATGGTATCTTGCTTTTCTTCCAACACAGTTTTGAAGAATGCATGGTATATGGATAGTGGAGCATTGAGGCATATGACATTAACCCGGGAACTATTTTCAAGTCTAAAGGAGCACGTCTCAGGAGTTCAAGTCGAGTTTGGTGATGATGCCAAGTATCTAGTAGTAGGAGTTGCTACCATTCCTTTCCAACTCCTGTCAGGTAACTCTTTAGATTTTGATGATGTGTTATTTGTTCCATGTCTTAGGAAGAATTTGCTTTCAATTTTGGTCATGGAAGATAAGGGCTATGCAATAGAGTTCAAGAACCAACAAGTCCTCATAAGACCGAAGGATTCTAGCCCGGGATCAGCTCAGGTGATTGGGGTAATGCAATTTATACATGTTACAAGGTGAACCTATTCGAGCCTTATTGCATAACACAAATAACTTATGCAAGTTATGGTACAAGAGGGTCGGGCACTTGCATTATCGAGCATTGCCTATTTTGAGGGAGATCATCACAAGCCTTCCAAAGTTAAGCTTTGAGCAACACAGTGTATGATAGGGTGTGCACTTGGCAAGCATGCCAAGGTTGCTTTTCCAAGCAGGAGCACATGTTTCATCAAGGGGATCTTACATCTAGTGCATTTGGATGTGTGTGGATTGATGCCAACAACAACAATCACAAGAAGCATGTACTATGCTTCCTTCATCGATGAATTCTCTTGCAAAACTTGGGTCTACTTCCTAAAGACCAAGGATGAAGTCTTTAGGAGTTCAAATCTATAGTGGAGAATCAGACAGGGAAGAAGATCAAAGTTTTGAGATCGAACAATGGGGGTGAGTATACCTCCCAATGACTTCAAGGGTTTTTGCAAGGATATAGGAATCAAGAGGGAGTTCTTTCGTACAACCTACAACAAAACGGGGGTTGCAGAGCAGAAGAACCGATCCATCATAGGGGCTGCTAAGGCCATGATACATGACCATGATTTGCCAATGTTTCTATGGGAAGAAGCTTGCAATGCAACAATCTACATCCATAATAGGTGTCCTCACAGGATTTTGGTGGACAAGACCCCAGAGGAGGCAAACACTAGTGTGAAGCTAGAGGTGAGTCATTTCTGCATCTTTAGCTATCTAGTTTACATCCATATACCAGTGGAGAAGAGGGCCAATTTGGAACCGTCCAGCAGGAAGGGTTTGTTTGTTGGCTATAGTGATACTTCAAAGGCCTACAAGATCTATATTCCAGGGGAAATAAAGACAATTGTAACCAGGGATGTAAAGTTTGAGGAGGACTTTGCATCTAGGAAGTGTCATGAGCCTATTCCATCGATAGATGATGATGAGTAGGAAGCTTTGAAGGTTGAGCTAGGGTCATTAGCGACTTCCAGTTTGGGGCAACAACCTTCAGGTGCAGAGGAGGAGCTACTAGCTCCTAACAGTTCTGTCAGGAGACCTTGATGGTTTTTGTAGACATTGAGGGATGCTCAAGAGCATGTCAAGGCTCCTAGGAGCTCATTCAAGGAGATCAAACATCCGAAGATGTTTCCAAACTATATATCATTGATGAGCAACATCATAGATTTCTAGCCTTCCTGCTTTTAGGAGGCAACCGACCAATAGCGTTTGGAGAGATGCCATGGTCGAGGAGTACACCTCCATCATGAAGAATGATGTTTGGGACATTGTGCTTAGATTGGAGGGGAAATCAGTGACTTCCAAATGGTTCTACAAGATCAAGCATGCAACAAATGGTAGCATAAAGAAATACAAAGCGAGGTTTGTGGCGAGAGTGTTCTCTAGGAAAGAGGGAGTGGACTATGAAGAGACTTTGCTCTAATCGCTAGGTACACTTCCATTAGAGCAGTGATTTCTTTAGTGTCCATTATGGGATGGAGGATACGTTAGATGGATGTGAAGACAACTTTCCTCAATGGTATAATTGAGGAAGAAGTGTACATAGAATGTACATAGAGCAGCGTTAGGGGTTTGAGATCAGTGGGAAGGAGTCCCATGTGTGCAGGCTAAAAAAGCCTTGTATTGACTCAAGCAGGCACTGAGAGCATGGTATTCCAAGGTCGATGGATACCTACAGAGCATGGGTTTCACCAAAAGTGAAGTATATCCCAACTTATATTTCTATCTGTTGAGGTTGATTTGGTCATTTTGGTACTATATGTAGATGACATGTTTCTTATAGGTTCAGAGTAGCTCATCGCAGAGTACATGGTAGATATGGCAGTTGAGTTTGAGATGAAGGATATTGGCATGATGCATTACTTTTTGGGGTTGGAGGTTTACAGAGAGTAGGGGTGATTTTCTTTGGGTAGGGTAAGTATGCAATCGAGATCATGAAGAGATTTCAGATGGAGGACTACAAACCCATGGCCACGCCTATGATCACTGATATGAAGAAGGTAACTACTTCAGATTCAGATGTTGGATCCTATGAGCTGACGGTATAAGGTAGACCTGGATCGATGGTATCGTGCTTTTCTTCCGACACAGTTTTGAAGAATGCATGGTGTTGTCCGCCAAACTGCACACCAGCAGCATAAATCTTTTGAAAGCTATCTCCCTCACTGGAAAGTGGGGAGAGGTGTGGCCTTGGGGGCAAGCAATGAGCCAGGTACTGTCACCTGAATCCCAGCTCCTCCGTTTAGGCTATTTCCTAACGAAGCCAAGGGGGGTAGTCCCTACAAAGAGTTGTCTAAGGCTCTTATGTGTTTAAAATATTTTTTAGTGTAATGATGCGGACGGGTGTTGTTTAGGAGTTTTTTGTATAGTGACTAGAACAGAATTAAACACGCAATCCACGTTGCAAATTTCACAAGATGCGAATTCAGAAGATAACAATATACTTTGACTTAGAATTTAAAGCAAAGCATCCACAAGATAAAGATTAAACAAGTGATAAGGACATATGGTCCAGATTGAAAAGATATGTAAGAATTTTTAAAGACCAGTGCCAAATGGAGTCAAATAAAATACTTGTGATGCTAAAAAGTGTAAGTCGAAAGTAGCTGTTTATGAGAACGTTCTGAAATTGTTCTTGGTAAATTTTAAGTGTTTTAGATGTTCTTGATTATTAGGATAAGACCAAGGGTATCAAAAGGAGTGGAACCTTGACCAAGACAAACACTGGCAACCTATTAGGTGATAGGTCGGGGGCACCCAGATTACAAAGAGGGCAAGTGTGCTTGCGGCTTGACTGCCCTCGAGTCTGACAGTGGATCCCCGGCACCACCTCTTTCAAGAAGAACTCAACGATTTTGTCTTGGTTGGGGTTTTGGGGTAAAATTTTAATTAATGTTATCACTTGTGAGATTAACCAGTCTTCCACCTTTCTGAGTACTAGCCCAACCGTTTCCGGTTGGCAGAGCATACGGGTGTAGGACAAACCAAGATAAATTAATTAAAAAGGGAAATGATGTGTTGAAATTTTTTATTATTAGAGCACTCGTTCAACTCTCCGACAGAGAGCGCTCTTGACTTGATCTTAGGACCACAGTTCAAGAGACTTGCTAAATTTAAAATGCCTAATGCAGGGAAGGATGCAAGCTAAAAGATGCTCTCCGATAGAGAGTGCTCTTGACTTGGATTTGGCCAAGTTCAAGAGACTTTGTTCATTTTAAGAAGCAAGAAGCAGTTTGTAAACAATATATTGAAACTTGTGATACTCAAAACATGTAATAGCTCAAATCAATGGAAATACTGCTAACATACTGTTTGCAAGATAAAATGATATAACAGAAATATCTAGTGTTCTACCAAGCAAAAATTTACACTACAGGTGGGATCAACCTCCGAACAAGGTCAACCACTAGAAGCCACCA
Source organism: Larix kaempferi (assembly GCA_027924585.1). Classification (NCBI taxonomy): domain Eukaryota; kingdom Viridiplantae; phylum Streptophyta; class Pinopsida; order Pinales; family Pinaceae; genus Larix; species Larix kaempferi. The sequence goes on along the minus strand of BSBM01000510.1, from coordinate 13,913,590 downwards.
GTCTTGGAAATCTCCCAGCTAGCTGGATGTCCACAAGAAGCTGATGGGGGAACGAGAAGCTACCACAAAGTTATGTGGCCTTTGGGATACAATCCCAAAGTTAGCTCTTCTCTGGTCAAGGCTTAGAAGAGAAGTAACAAAATAAAAAACAAATTATTCTAAGACAAGAATTGTAAAGATCTAAACTAAGCAAACCAAACAAACCCAACACTCTTCCCCAAATGGGGAAGAAGACCAAAAAATGGAGCCTTCTCCACAATGAATTTTATTAAACGGTTACAAGTGCCTTTGGGGATGAATCCCTTGAAAGGTCTTTTGAGAGAAAAAGAACTACTTATGAAAATAATACTTTGTGAACCCTTAATGGCTGATTTACAAAAATGAGAGTATACAAGACTTATCACTTTGGCTCAAATCTTCTCCTTAGACGCACTTTTGCCCTTCTTTTGAGTATGTCTCTTTTATCAAACTTTTCTCCTCCTTCAAAAAGATCTACACAAGCTCAAATTCACTTAAACCATGCACCCATTAAATGTTAGTAAAAAAAAACAAACTTTGAAACTAAATGTCAAGAGTAAGATTTAACCTATGTGCAACAATCTTTTCCAATACAAACTTTTGAACTTTATGAGATAAGATCTAAAATTCTAATACTATTATTTAAAAGTATAAGCTAGAAACTATTCAATAAGATTGTTTGAGATCTAATTCATTGCAAAAAAGACGATATCTATACTATGAACTAAATCTACACTAACCAAACTTTTAACTACCAGACTGTTGACTGTTTTATAAAATGAATCAGACTTTAAACCAAAGTCTGAACCCGTTTTTTGTTTTGTGTCTTTGTGTGTAGGTGGGCGAGAGGAGGTAGGAGTGGATGGGACGAGAGCTAGAGGAAGAGCTAGGATGGGACGAGAGCAGGCAGATAGAGTATAGTGAGGGGTAAAAGAAGAAGATAGCAGCAGCAGAAGACAAAGATGGCAGCAGCGAGAAGATGGCAGCAGCAAGAAGGTGGTAGCAGCAGCAAGAAGATGGCAACAGACTGGAACAAATGAAGAGAAAGGGACTGAAAATGGATAGGAAAGACAAGTGGGACGAGCTAGGTGAGGGGAAAACAAGAGGGCAAAGCCGAACGAGCCACAAACAAAGGCTAGTTGGACTGTGATCTCAAACTTGGAGCAAGGTAGGGCTTTAGATTTCCACAGTTTAGATGGGTAGGGCAGGTAACCGATTTGAAAAAATTGTTTGAAGAAATTTGATGGAAAAGATCCAAACTCCTTTGTTTCTCAGATCTATAAAGCTAGAACTCCTTTGGCCTTGATGTAGAGTGAAGACATGCCTGCAAGAACCTTAAGCATGGATAATATATATGAAACAAAATATTCAAGTGAAAAGAACTAGATACATGCTACTTGTGCTAGATTGTTAGCCATTTTGAACATGATCTACAACTTAAGAGCCTCAAATAAAATGTAAAACAATATCACCTTGATCTCAAGTGAAGCAATGCACATCAAGAGCCTCCACGTTTTTGACCTCCAAAGTCTTAACTTTATTAACAATAAAAAGTGCTTACAATTTCATCAGAGTTTCTTTGCATCTAAATATCCATCCATGGAGAGCCAAAATGGCTTCCTTATATAACATAACAATCTACCCAACCCCCAAATTCGAATTGGCTTGATGAGGAGCCAATGGCACTTGACAAGAATCGAACTCCAAGTCCAAACCCCAATCACCATTGGCTTGAGAGCCAAGCTTCACCAAACAAAATCGACCCTACCACATATCTATTGCCATGTGGCAAACTCGACCTCCTACCAAGAAATTGACGTGAGGATGAAGGAATGCGTGAGCTTGAGGTAGGTGGTTGGAGTTTCAATCAAAGATTTGATTGCAATCATGGTAGGTGGGGGTGAGGGGTGGCCTCCACCTAGGCAAGGCGCCCCCACTCCCTTCAATGCAACTCCATACCAACCAAAATGCATTCAATACAACCTCCAACTCATCAACTCGACTTTGCATGTGAGGGCGAATTCTCCTGAAGAGCTTTGACTTATGCTGACTGTATAATTGACTGAAGATGCTTGGAGATGATTGGAATCTTCATCAATGCTGAGTGCCATGTCATTTAGCCTTTTACTTTATTCCATTTGGATTATTTTGGAGAGATTTGGATTATCTCCAAAATAATCATTTTTATTATTTTAATTAATAATTTCTCTGTAAATGGCTTTTCAGAGAAATTATTAATTATGAGGCCTAAATGACATCTGAAACTTGGATATGGCTGGCCCATAGGTCATGTGTGATTTTTGGCTTATCAAACGAGCCATCAATCACTGAATTCGGACCCAGGACGACTGACATATTACAAATAATTATTTCTCTATTTAAACTATAGAGAAATTTATTAAATTTAAAAAATAATTAAAACCCAAATTCGACGGACCCGGTAAAATTTTTTCGAAATTTTTTCTGAGGGTTTTATGGACCTAGGACATGATCGACACCTATTCTAACAGTGTCTAGTAGGTTTATATACATTAGTTGGCCTCTAATAACCCCCCATGGCCAAAATTTTCAAAATCAGGCATTCCAGCTTTGGAGGAGCGGGAGAAAACCTCATCGATTATACATCGCCTTAAGCAAAGTATAATTGACAAGGGAAAAAACTCCCTGGAATACCTTAGTTGCTTAATCCAATCATGGGGAACCGAGACACTCAGATCCTACTAGCACACTTTATTACAAACCCCCATGGGGCTATGGTCATGTCGACTCAAAAACAAAACGGGCTAACCAAAACTAGCTAGCCACAAATGCTGAATTATCTGATACACTGGAGTCAAACACTTATCATGTTTGTCAAATGGCGGCTCACCAGAAAATCCAACTATGGTACAAATAAGTTGGTAACACATGGTATATGGATAGTGGAGCATCGAGGCATATGACATTAACCCTACCGTCAGCCTACCTTATACCGTCAGCTCATAGGATCGTTGATGTATCTGGTCAACACCAGACCAGATTTGTGTTTTGCGGTGAACACACTCAGTCAATTCATGATGGAGCATAGGAGAGTGCATTGGATAGTCGCAAAACATGTGTTGAGGTACCTTGCTGGGATAGTGGACTATGGTCTGGACTACAGGAGGTCAGATGGAGTTGGTTTGATTGGCTTCATAGATTCAGATTGGGCAGGCAGTGTGGCGGATCGGAAGAGCACTTCCGGTTGTTGCTTCAGTTTGGGCTCGGCAGCAGTGTCATGGTTTAGTCGGAAGCAAAAGTCAGTTGCATTGAGTTCTACAGAGGCTGAGTATATGACAGCTAGTCAGGCTAGTTGCGAGGCATTGTGGCTTCGCAAGTTATTGGTTTACTTATTTGATGAGGAGTTGAGGCCTACAGTTATTTACAGTGACAATCAGAGTTGCATCAAGCTCTTTGAGAATCCAGTATTCCATGACAGGTCAAAGCATATAGAGATCATATATCACTTCATCAGAGACTATTGTTATCACACAAACTCTAGTTGCTAAAGAGGGATATCCCAATAGGGATGGTAGAGGATGAGCAACTAGGAAGGTGTAACCAACAGTAGCCAGGTCCTCTATCCAAGGGACAGAAGTCACACCGGACAAGGCTACAGTCACTTTAGACAAGGCGCAAAGCCAAGTCAGGGGGGAGACCCCGCTCAACCAGTGATGGTTGAGAGACAACAAATACACCCAAACTCAAAGGAATAAGAGATGAAAACCAAGAATGAGTGCAGATGAGCTCCTATGTTTGATTTCAGCCAATCGACAGACCCAAGTCGTGGAATAAGCTTGCAATTGAAATATGACCAGCTATTGATTGAGATGAATAAATTAGACTAGATAGATGATCAAATGGCTGAAAATCAACTAAGGATGCAGAAAAGCTAGGAGTGAAAGAATGGAGTGATCTTGCCCAAGGAAAGTGGTTAAGCGGTGAAGCAATGGACCTAGGGCAGAGACAAATAAGCATGTAATGGCACTCCTAACTATTGGTGGTTTGATTTCTAATGATAAGATGATGAAATAAACCCAAATCTAAACTACCCAGAACCCCAAATCAACCCAATCAAGCAGCAAGAGAAAAACGCCCAAGTGGGGCGTTTTTGCCAGGTAGACCAGTGCCTAAAGTGTGGGTTAATGGAGTCGGAAAAGGATGAAACTTAAGATTTATACGTTTAAGCACAAATAAAAGGCGGGTTTGCAATAAAAATGAAGTTTTTACGGTTGGAAATTAAGTTATCAATTTTTAGGGTTTTTATTTATGGTTGCAGCTTAGCATTAACAGTGAAAGAGAGATTATGAGAAACAAGCAAAAATCCCGTACTTGGATAATGAAGATGAAGATATCCCTGTGCTGAAGACAAACGCTGAAGATCAAGTGTTGAGCTGAAGTGTGTTTCTCCCTTTGCGTTTTTGGAGCAGCCAGTGAGCTAGTGCGTTTTTCTTGTACCTGCCAAAGAGAAGATGAAGTCAGTTTCTATGGCAAAGAACAATAAACCAACAAATGAAATGACAAATAATGAGGAAAGCAAATGACAATCAAAGCGAATTCACTTCCCTGTTGAAGAACCCGAAGAGAAACGCTAGCAAGGAGACTATCTCAAGAGCTGCGTTTTCCTCCAGTGGCCAGCTTCACCTGCAAATCGAACTGCTCAAGGAGAGGATAAGAATGTCACAAACAACTCAGCAATGCATCAGAAATTTGATCTCAATCAACACAAGAAGAATCCCACTCCAAAATCACAAGTAACTCAGTAAAAATGTCTCTCTATAATCTCAATATCAAGTCTCTAGAGTGCCAAGAAGAAGTACAAATGGAGTGAGTGCCTTCTTTTATAGAGAAAGGCATCTCTCAAAACCTATTTCCCCCCAAAATGGAGGTTTGAGATCACTCCCCAATCAACCAAAACGAATGGTGGAGATCTCCCTCGCTGGGGGTGCGAATTGCCCATAGAAGCGCACAAGTGGAGTGGGGGTGCCTCGTAGGGCCCATACAAAACATCAAGGGGGTGCTAGGGGGTGTCTATATGAGGTTTTAGCCCCCTAGCCACTACATCATGGCCCCACACCATATACAACATGCAAATCGAATCCCCAAGGTGGAGAAAAAACGCCCCCAATGGGCCAATTCGACCTCTAGAGTGAGCTGTCCAATAAAGGGCCCCACCATGCCCAAATACAATGTCAAACACTACCTATTTACCTTAGGAATCACCTTTTCTTTTGCCAACCATTGATTTTGCCATTTGCCCATAGTTGCCTTAGTCAAATTTTGATTTTCCATGTAATTTTGCTGGTTTATATGGCTGAAGATGAAATTTGGGCTTTTGACCCACTTTTAGTGTCCGAATTGCCGAACCGTTTGCTGCAATGTGATCGTGGACCCCAAAAGTAGTAGGAATGACCACTCGAACGACCCTGATCCATCACTTATGCATTATTTGCCCAAAATCCATAATTTTTAATTAAAACAGGTAAAAATTGACCAATAATAATTAAAAAATTTCTCAAATGCTTCAATCTTTTGCAATTCTGACACCTGCATGCTCATATGGGACCCCTGTAGATAATAATTGACCAAAATCGAAATTCCGGTCGCAACATTTTTTCGGGCCCATTTTGGGCATAGTCAACTCAGTTTGACCAAGTCAAACTAGTCAACAATAGTGCTAGCTGAATACCTGTGTGCAAACATGGAGTGACAAGGCTCAATTATACAAGTTAGTACATTACTAAGCAATACGATGATAACATGGTGATAAAAAATACATTAAATCTCGAGATAATACAAGGCCCTGGTGAGGTGGGCCCACCACCTTCAAAAGACTAAAATGCTATGCACATCTTATAGAATTGACCACTTTGCTGACTTTAGGTGATGTGGAAACAAGGCGGAGGACAACGGGAGGACAAGGATAAAGATCATGTGACCCTTTGGACAACTCGGGAAAGCGGGGTCCACTGAGATAAGTATGCCATGACAAAACACGGGGAAGGGCGGTGCCTCACAAATGGGTATAGTGCAGGGAAACCACCACTAGTCATCTAACAAGTATCTCACAACTCACATCCGTGCCCGAAGACTCTGTGAGGTTCTTTTCTAGAGCCGCCAAACTGGGTGTCCGACAAACCCTAACTTGAGACTCTAGGGGACAATCTTGAGCTTGTCCCTTGCTCCCTCTCACCTCCTTGCCCCGCAGGACTAAGTGAGGAATAACCACTACAAATGCTGACATTTATGGCTGACCTGTGTCCATGTGTGTTTATAAACACATTGCATGGATTTTACAATGAGTTTCATACTTAGCCCTTTTTTGGCTAGATTTTACATTTACAACATAATAGCCTTTTTGGCTTGATTTACATTTCTTCATTTACATCAAGGCCCTCTTGGGCTACATACATATCTCAAAAGATATAAACATGGTGCTCATACTGCAAAGGTAATGGGGGTGAGCAATACATGCTTCGATGACCAATGGGGAACACCCGGTGAGGCTACACAATCCTAACTGCATTGCAACATCGGGGGCAACCGACAGGAGCAAATCCCAGGTCTAAAAGTGTATCTCACACACTAAAGAGCCGAGGAACAATAAACCGGGAGTCATGGCAAACTCAGAGATCAGTGGGGAAGGGGTCGTCGGGATCACCAATTAGAATCCAAGTCAGGAACAAGTATCATGGATGAGTCGGATGGATGGCGAAAGTGAGAGTGGAGCTAAAGTCAGCTACCAAGAGGGACTGAGTGACCAAGTCTATGCCAAGTGTAGGGGACATGACCCAGCGTGCATATACATAAGTCTAACAGGAGGGGTGGACTGACATCATCAAGGGTCCAATCAAATCATACAATAGCTAGATCACCAAATATATCATCTCATGCAAAGTTAGTGTACTAACAAGTATAAAGAAGTCTAATCTACATCATGAGCAATAAGCATCAAATGCAATACCTGCTGCACCATATACCTGCTGCTACTGAAGCTATCTTTGAGCTGGATCTCTGCTGAATCCAGGCAACATAGTAAACCAGCAATATACTGTGATAGTCTCGATCAAAACAAGACTAGGCAACTGTCTCAAATGGGCTTATGTCAAAGCCTGGCAAGGAAGAGGTGACCTTGTGGTAGATGGTAAGTGACAATGTTTGTAACACTGTGCAACTGTCTGTCCCCTTTGATATATCTGCTAGGGGCAATCTGAACAAAAATGCCTCGTCTGAAGGCGGCTGATCTCTGATCTGGAAAAAAAAGTACTGTGCGGTCCTCGGCCGCACAGTCTGCAGTATGGTAGCTCCAACTAACATAGATGTGATAACAACTATGTTCAGAGAGGAGCTGTTGAGTTACAGTACATTTCCACTGAGGAGCAGGTGGCTGACATCCTAACAAAATCTTTGGGGAGAGGAAAGCACAATCACTTCAGAGACAAGTTGGGGGTTGTGAAAAACATTTTCCTCGGTAAGAGGGAGTGTTGAAAAAGTACCAAGTGTTTTCCACCTTGTGATGCCTAGGGGTGGATAAAACATTAAATGTTGTCCCTAGTCACTTTATTAAAGTGAGAAGCACTTTATAATGGGCTCCCTTTATAATTTTAAAGTCACTTTATAAAGTTTGCTCATGGTTCTAATTTTTAATTGACTTGATGAGAAATAAAGTGGGTGTTAAAAGGCTCATTAATGTACCTAAGTGAAAAGTGCATTAAATTCATTTATTAAATTATTAATGAGTTTTTTATGTGAGCCTTAGATCTCATTGAACCAAGATCTAATCTTGGCCATTGGATCTGAAGAAGAAGTTACCATGAAGAAAAAGGGGAGAACCTAGGGATTGAGGCATTCATTCATTCATTGTGATCTAAGAGATTTGGAGAGCAAGAGGAGAAAGGAGAGAAGACTAGGTTTTTGAAGAGAACTCGACCTAGAGAGAGAGAGAGACCAAAAACTGGCACAAATCCCAAGGAGCTTGTGAGAGGCACGATTCTTAAGACTAGGGCACAGTTTTTGAGGCATTGTACAGCAGCTTTAAAGAGCACAGAAATTGAGGCAGACTGTACAGTACCAGACCGTACAGATGCACATAAATCGAGGCTGAGTTTGGCACATATTTTGAGGTGAAGTACAGTCAGCAGGCTGTACAGTATTGCACATATTTCGAGGCAGCAGACTGCTGTGTTTGCACAAAATTCGAGGGACAGATTTCTGCAGTTTTCAAGGCCGCATGTGTGAGTCCGTACAGCTGATTTTTGGGCACAAATTTTGAGAAAAAGACAGGAATTTTCGGCAGGCCGTACTGTGACAGTTTGGCACAAATTTCGAAAAGAAATTTGTTGAGATAAGTACTGCTGTTAATTTTTGTAATTTGTCTCTGAAAATAAAAATTCCTCTCTCCTATCAGGTTTTCCCTTCGGGGTTTTTTCCTGGGCCAATTTGGCTAAAATTCTGAGTCTTTAAATTTTGTGGTTTGGCTGTCATAAAATTTCTGAGTTGTTTAAAGTTGAAAAATTCCATGTGTTTCAAGGAAAATTAATTTTTATGCATTGAAGCTAATTTGCAGTCTTGGTGTTTGGGCATTAAACTTCATGTGAAAAACTAAACTTGAAACTGGGTTGGGGTTATGGCCAAGTAAATCCAAAATCTCTATAAAAGTAGTTACCGAAACCCCTTCGGCAGTGCCTTTAACCTAAGGCTTCCAGTTGTTTTTGACCCAAGGGATAATGGATTTTAGTTGATGCCCTCTTGTTTCAAAGCTATGCCCTCTTGCACATCCTCTAGGTCCAGCTCAAGATTCAAATTGAATCACTGAACTGGAAAGTTCAGTTGCTTCAATTTAATAGCAATAAGGAACTTCGAAATGTAAGTGAGCCTTTTGCTGATCATTGACAGGTTGTACTATACAAGATGCCTGCTGAACCATGGGAAGCTAGGCTCCCCCTAGTTGGGATTTCATTGCCACTGTAGTGGCTTAATAAGTCAAGCACCTAAAGATGGGAATTTAGTGCATGTCTCAGAATCAATGTTGTCACTTTAACTACAAAGATGTAATCATTTTTTTGGAATGAGCAATCGTCAACTGCTCTGTTTGGATATTCAATGGACATAAATGTCCTGTCACACTATGGAAGAACTCTTCAGGTAAGAGGTCATCAGTGGTGGGTATTTATTCTGCGAAAGCCACCTAGTACTTGCACCTGGCCCCACCTGCTTTTTGGAAGCACAGGGGCACACACGAGCATGAGCAAAAACATAAACATGTCATTGCAGGGACTTGAAACCTGTTGGGGCAATGACAATTCCTCACTTTCATGGACCTGAGAAGCCACTGTTGATCAAATGAATGTTGCTCATATTTTTCTCACAGTTTAGTCAATCACATTTTACAGTCTTGGTATGACATTCGTATTCTTGACTCACATCGGTTACTGAGCATTATGTATGTGAACTTTTCTTAGTAATTGATACTTGTCGGTAGCAAAAGAAAAAAAAATGACAGTGAAGGCAATGATAGGAACTTAATAGAAACTACAGGAAAGTAAGCATGATAAGCTTAAATAATATAATGGTCAATAGGATGTGTTGATCACTATTGTATATTTGAGAAAAAATAGGGTAGGAACCAAAAATGATGGGAAAATTTGATTAGAGTTTTGGAAAAGCATTGTTAGTGGAATGCATCTCAGGAAGGAACTTACTTTCATTCATAAGTTCCATACTCTTAATGATTTGCATTAAGGAATTATTCTTTTCAGTTTTCGTTATTAGTATAAATCCTGTAGCCTACTGACCATGCTTAGAGCACTGTCACTACAGGTGGCTGCAGCATTTACTTCGAAGCAAAATCAGACTGGAGGCAACTCTGTTGGCATGAAGTCATTAAAGGCTTTGGCACTTCTTGGGGCAGGAGTGTCTGGCTTATTTGGATTTGCTGGTATAGCAGCTGCTGATGAGTCAGAACATGGCTTAGAGTGCCCAAGCTACCCATGGCCGCATAAGGGAATTCTAAGTTCTTACGATCATGCATCGTAAGTGGATTGCTAGATTCTAAATTTGATTTGTATGTTGTACCAAAAATAGTTAAATTCAGCACTTTTAGTTCTTTAAGAAGTTGTTTTTAGAGTGGCACTAATGCGACCAGTTTCCTGAACCTTTTTCTGTTTCTCCATTTTGCTTCAATAATTCTAGAATTCGGCGTGGACAGCAGGTCTTTCAGCAAGTTTGTGCATCTTGCCATAGTATGTCCTTGGTTACATACCGTGATCTCGTTGGAGTTGCCTACACTGAAGAAGAAGCAAAAGCTTTAGCAACAGAGATAGAAGTAGAGGATGGGCCAAATGATGAAGGTGAAATGTTTACACGACCTGGAAAACTAAGTGATCGTTTTCCTAAGCCATATGCTAATGAACAGGCAGCAAGATTCGCCAACGGAGGGGCCTATCCTCCAGACCTCAGCCTGATTACAAAGGTACAAAATATTGCCATATCCATTGCCTATGTTTAAGACTTAGTGCATAATAGCAAGTTTGTATTTTATGTTTAAGAATTCAGGCATAATCTCAAAGTTGTATTTTATGTTCAAGAATTCAGGCATAATAGCTAAGTTGTGTTTTACTTGTAAACTATCTGTTTTCTGGTTTGTTAGGCACGCCATAATGGTCAGAACTATGTTTTTTCCTTGCTCACTGGATATCGTGATCCGCCAGCTGGAGTTTCGGTAACCACTTTTATAGAGATTTTGGATTTACTTGGCCATAACATATTCAATTGTTTAGTACAAATTGTGAGAGAAATCTCTTAATATTGTGAAGATGCAAACTTTGTGGGCAGATTCGAGAGGGTTTGCACTATAATCCTTATTTTCCTGGTGGTGCAATAGCAATGCCCAAGATGCTTAATGATGGTGCAGTTGAGTATGAAGACGGAACACCTGCAACAGAATCTCAGGTGTGAAGACTTTCATTACAAGTTTCAAATTAGGAAGAAGTCATGGACTTTTTTAGCCTCTCTGTTCATCGTAAATGGCTTGCTAACAATTGAGAACTGATGAAATCCTGAATAATAATGGTCTGATGAAATCATGAACTGTGCAGATGGGAAAAGATGTGGTCACATTCTTGTCCTGGGCAGCTGAGCCTGAGATGGAGGAACGGAAACTGGTAATGCTTTTTTTTTTACATTTAATTTTACTGTTCATTGAAATTTCGAATTTTACCTCCGTTGGATATTTTAATTGATTTCAGTATACTGTATATTTGTAATATCCTTGCCTCAACAGTCAAATTAGTATTATTTATATTGTTTGCATGTTCACAGATGGGGTTCAAATGGATTTTTATTTTTTCACTCGCTCTTCTTCAAGCTGGTTTCTATAGGAGATGGAAATGGGCTCCTGTTAAGTCACGCAAAATGGTTCTTGATGTTGTTAATTAATTTTTGCCTATTGAGTTCTATGCTTTGGTGCATTGGGAGGTCCAAAGCATTATTCTATTTTTAAGAAAATTCTATTTCTTAAGCGGAATATATTATTTAAATTGTCAATAAAGTGCACAGATAGCATTAATGCTGGTATGGAATATACCACAGTGCTATGCAACAATTTTCTGCCTGGGATGTTATTTTTTGATCATTGACTGGTATCTTTTATCATATTTAAGCTTTGCATTCAGTATTCATGCAATGGTGTTAGAAACTGTGGTATGAAGAGAACGTGCCTTGATACGTTGTATGCTTTGAAGCTAAAACCAAAACCCTTAACAAAATCACGCTTATAACCCTTGTTTTCAAAATTTATTTTTGTTAAACTTGAAACTGAGGAATTGTTATTTTGCTCCAGTCAATTTCAGGGCATTACAATGGTAGTTTTGCATCATTAGTTATTTTTGTGGTATATTTCAATGGATATTATTTATGCCTCGTCCGCTCTATTGGTAATGTGCCTGTCCAAAATGAAACTGCTGGAATAGTTCATTTAGGAGTGCTAGTTTCGTTTTCTTGTCGCTGGCTTATGTGACCAGGGCCAGTGAGGACTTGCAAAGTGGGGCAATGCCTTTTAATTTCAGATACTAGACTCTTTAATTGCTGGATCAGTAAAAGCAGGATTTCTTTATTAACTAACTGGATTGAATTCCAAGCTTTTGTTATAGCCCTTTAGTTTTCCTATATTGAGGTTACCTTATGCATATAGTAATTTTTTGGGTTGTTTGGTATCATTGTGCTGTCTGGGTCCCGAGAATGAGGAAGTGTGGTGGGGTTACTGACCAAATTTTTTGTTCCCATTTGCTGTTCTTAAACCATTCAATGTTTTTTTGGTTGATGGTTTAATATCATTTTGATGCTCGTCCTGATAATAAGTAAGCCTATTGTCAGGACCCAGACGATTGATTAATAGTGTGTTACTGTGTGGTGTTCTTAATCAAATACATCATGATATTTAGTGTGTTATATGCACTAGAGGATCAAGAACTTTGAACGTGTTTTGGTGTCCATGTTTTTTGCAATGGAGCAAAGACTACAGCTTATTGCTGGCGAAACCAAAGCAAGGCCAGGTTGGGTAGGCCATGTCTATTTTCACCAAGGGAGGAGAACTTTTAAGTTGACAATGCCTTGGTACTGGAGAACCATCCAAAATATGATTATTATAGTGAATGACTTGTCTGATTTAACCTTGGAAGCATTTATACGTAGAAGCCTCTAAAAGAGATTGAGTACAAAGAATCACTCCGGAGAATTCCGAGGCCAATGTATATGGTAATGCAGGTGGGGAAATTCTTTTCAGTTCTCCTTATTTCCCCTTTAAATAGTCTGACATAAAGTCTTCCTTTTTGAAATAGATCCATTGGAGAGCCCAAGCCCCTTGCACAAGGTTGGTGAGGTCTGTCCAGTAATGACATGGATGATCCTCTTGCCTTAGGATTGATCCCCATAGTTTCATGATTCAGTACATTGCTATGTCTGCCCAATGACTGATGAGGATGATCCTCCTGTGTCGGGTCGGTTCGGGTCCCCGTAGCTGCATGATCCAGTGTATTTATGCTTTTTGATTATGAACTTTGTTATCTGTGTGTCAAGATATCATCCTAGTGTATTTTGGATATTTATGTTTGGCTTTGTGTGAAGTGTCACTTTGGATTTTAACTATCATGCTTTGGTTTCTCTAATTCGGTATTGACTGCTTGCTTTGGTGACCCACGTAATTAAATGCTTAGACATGGTGGGAAATGTTACATATTAATAAAAAATATATCCACGGGCAAGTACTCGGGATGCCATATCTATCTTTACAAAGGGAAGATAATTTGTTTGAACATGTCAATTCTATTATTGCTGAATTAATAAAAAATGATTTTACAATAAATTATTTTTACCAATTAAACTTTCAAAATATTATAAAAAATGATTATTCATAAGTAAATCTCATAAAAATTGAGATATTATTGTAATATTATCATAGTATAAGTGGAACAATCTATTCAAGAGACCAACATAATTTTTGACTTCAATTATAAGATTTTTTTTTTTAAATGTATATATATATATATTTTTTAGACTGAAACATAGGGTAGATTTAATTGATAACCGGTGAAACAGCCACCAGGTGCTTGGTTACATAGATATCACGGTCTGGATTAACAAAATTCTTGGACTTGAGATGCCCAGAGATTCCAGAGTTGTAGAGCAAAATAACAAAAGACAAGCTTGCATAGGTAGTTCCAGGGTAAACTGTAGTTCTGAAATTCACAGAGAGGACGAAAAAGAGATCTAAACAGAGCTTAAGAGAGATTGAGCTTCTCCAAAATCTTCTGGACGGCGACTTCCAAGGTAGCAATTCTGTTCCCATAGTTCCCTGAGGTATTTGCCGTATCCTTGAAATGGGTATAGACCACTTCTTTGAAGTAAGCGAGTTCTCCCTTGGAGTCTTTGATTTCCTCTTTGATATTTTGAAGATCTTTACTGAACTTCCTCCATTTTTGGAGATCTTCTTCGCTGTTGGATCGCAGGTGCCCTCCCTGTTCCTCTGACTTGGATTTGAGGAGATCAATGGATTGTTGTAACTCGTCCAGCCGATCCTCCACAGACTTGCCTCCAGATGTAGATCCCACCGAAGCCATGTTGAGATGCTCGAGCTTTCCTTTCTGGTCTTCTTACTGCATATGCTAGCGATAGAGCACAGGGATGAGAGGGACTTCCCATTCGGGCTGATTAATAGGGAGGCGGGGCGACCTGATGAGTCACGAGACCATGTGACATCGTCCGGAGAGATCAAGCTATAGTGGAGATCCGGCTCGATTGCAATCTTGACCATAGAGCTTAATTGACAGGCGAATAACACGGCAGTCCAGAAAATATTCCTTCTCAAGAACTTATTTGACTTAAGGGAGATTGCATACTGATTCTTTGTCATTTATAGATAGGATACTCCTGCCCAGGAGCACGGCCCTGTTTGCCTCAGCGTCAGCTTGTCCATTCTGATCACGAAGGACATGGTAATATTTGATTTTACTGAATTTGGAAGCAATCATGAAGATTCTGCGCAGGATCCTAGAGAGACTAATCTTGGGAGGTAACTTCTTCCGAGTCATGGCTTGGATTATGATCCGACAGTCTCCGAACACTGTGATCTCAGAGATGTTATTGTCAAGGGCTTGCTTTAGCCCTTGCCAGAGGGCCAGCGCTTCAGCCTTGTTATTTGTGTCCGTCCTTAAGCCCCAGGCAAAGGAGATAAGGATTTCGTTTTCTTTGTTGAGGAGGACTCCCCTCGCTCCCGCCTGTCCAGGGTTTCCCTTGGAGGCCCCATCAAAGAAGAGGCAGTACTCCCTTAGCGACATTCTCCAATTTTGGAACTCGGGATCGCCCATCCGTATTTCCCATTTCTCGTGAGTTGAGAGAGAGATAGCTTTCGGGGCATCTTTTAGAGTGAATTTAGCCAGCCAGCTTGTCTCAAAAGGACTTAGGCTTCTTGTGTTGGAGAGATTTACTCTGGATTCCGTTGCTTCCCCCAGAAAGGCCACGCATTTGGCTGCTACCCTGGAGCTGGAGCTTGCCTCATCTCTAAAGATACGTCTGTTGCGCTCCAGCCAGATCTTCCAGCAAACTACTTTGGGAATCCACATCCAGATTGTCTTGAGGAGGTTTTTCTTATGAAGCTCAAATGGGGAGTTTTTAATCCAGTTGGAGAAGAGATCAGATAAGCTTTCAAAGGTGTCAAAATTGCCCTGGCTAGGAAGGAGAACCTGCGCCCAGACCTCCTTTGAGAAGGAGCACGATAGCAGCAGATGAGTCAATGATTCTTCTTCTATGAGACACAGGGGACATCTTGTAGGCCCTTCCATTCCACGTCTTTTTAGCGTGTCTCCTGTTAAGATGTTGTTGTGTGCTACCGTCCAGCAGAAAAAAGTCTATTTTTGGAATGATGGGGAAGGTCCAGATGAAATTCCACTTAGCTTGATTCGGGGGGGCATGGTGCACATTTTGAAGAGATTTATACCCCTCAGCCGCTGTATAGCAGCCAGATTCGTGACCCCATCCTCTTTTGTCTTTGGCAGTCTCAGATTGAGGGGCTTTACCTTGAAGGAGTTGTAACAGGAGCTCAGCTTCACCTTTTAGATCCGCAGGGACTTTGCCAAGATTCCAATCTTTCCAGCTTTTGTTTCCTTCTTACTCCCAGTTGGAGATGTCCCAAAGTGAATCTTTGTTTCTGTGCTGCAGCCAGGCTTTCAGATTTCCAATCTCATTAACCTTTCCTAGGGGCTGGTCTCCCACAATAGAGTCCTCCCAGAGGTTTATTTTTTTCTCGTTGCCAGGGATCCAGTAAAGGAGGCTAGTGAAGTGCTCTAGGACCTTGTTGCAGAGAGTAAAGATTGGAGATCCTTTCTTTCTTTGAGGTGTCTTATCTAGACATTTTAATCTTGAACCTGGGAAGTATTTTTTCCTTATGACTTTTTTGCTCCAAGTTTCTCGGCCCGAGACTAGGTTCCAGAGAATTTTTGCCCCCATGGCCAGATTTTGTCTTGCCAGACTTCTGAATTGCAGACCTCCTTCCTTGTATGGCTTTTGAATTTTATCCCATCCTACCAGATGAAGTCTGTGATTGTTTCCTTTACCTCCTTCCCAAAGGAATTTCCTGATTAATCTTTCCATTTTTTCGATAATCAAAGAAGGGGCGAGGAGGATGGAATTTTGGTAGATCGGGATGCTCATCAAGACTGATTTTATGAGAACTGTCTTTCCAGCCTGGTTTAGCCAGTTTGAGCCCCAGTTTTGAATTCGGTTTTTAAATTTGTCCAGGATTGGATTCCATTGACTTGCTTTTGGAGTTCCTTTAGCAATTGGAACACCCAAGTAGGTGATGGAATCCCATTCATGGACTGCTTCCATTCCTAAGATTCTAGCTATCTCGCCCAGCTCTCTGGTCGTGCAATTCCAGCCAAAAATCTTGCTTTTTTGGAAGTTGATCTTGCTGCCAGAGACTTGTCTGTAGATATCCAGCTCGTGTTTGAATCTTCTGGCTACATGGATACTTGCTGCTCCCATAAGAAGTGTATCATCTGCAAACTGTGCATGATTGATCCTTTTCACGTTAGCTGCCATATGGAGACCTGGGAGGACGTTCCTTTGCTGGGCTTCGATCAGTTGGAAGCTTAGGACCGAGGCTTGGATTGCGTAGAGCAGAGGAGATAGAGGGCAGCCTTGTCTAAGGCCCCGTGAGGCTTGGAAGAAATCCGTGGGTCGTCCATTGACCAGGGGGGATATCCAGGGTGAACTTATGCATCCTTGGATCCACTTAACAAAAGGGTCTGAGAAACCGAGTTTCCTCATAACCAGGTACAGGAACTCATGATTTACTCTGTCAAAGGCATTGGCTAGATCAAGTTTAATCACCATGCCTCCTTCTTTGGACTGGTGGCTGGAGTGGATGGCCTCTTGGACCAACAAAATATTGTCCTGAATCTGTCGGCCTTTTATGAACCCTCCTTGGTTTTCCGGAATTATTCGAGGCAACACTTTTTTGAGTCTATTTGCAATGATTTTGGTTACTATTTTGTAGCTCAGATTGCAGAGAGAGATGGGTCCGAATCTGGAGAAATGATTAGCCCCTTTTTCTTTTGGGATCAGAGTAAGAAAGGCTGAATTCGTGCTTCCCCCCAATTTATTGGTCTTTTGCGTATGCCTCACCATTCTGAGCAGGTCCAGCTTTATCAAGTCCCAGCAGTTGGTATAGAATCTTGCGGTGAAACCATTCGGGCCCGGGGCACTATCAGGTTTCATTCGGAAAAGGGCTAGTTTGAGTTCCTTCATAGATATGGGAGCAGTGAGAAGGTTGGTATCAGACTCTTGGACCAGGGTGGGGATGGTATCAAAAGGATGATCAAAGGGATTCAGAGGGTCTTCAATTGGAGCTGAAAAAAGGTCTTTGTAAGTGTTGAAAGCGGCTTTTTTGATGTCATTAAAATTTTGGAGCAGGGAGCCTTGATAGTTGATCTCGGTGACAGCCTTGAAGTTCTTTCTGGCCTCCGCTTGTTTGTGGAAGTAGGAGGTGTTTTTGTCTCCACTATCTAGCCACAAGCTCCTTGATTTTTGTCTCCAATATTCTTCTTCTACCCTACAGGCTTGGTAGAAATGCTTTTGGAGTTTTGTTTCAGTAGCTTGAATCTGAGGAGTGAAAGTGGTAGATTCCGAGGAGAATTGATGGGCTTCCAGGGCTTTTTGGGATTCAATTCTGCCAGAAGTAGGGGAGGTGATACGCTTAGCCCAGGATTTAAGGTCCGTTTTCAGCCTTTTAAGTTTCTGTTCCCAAGAAAAGGAAGGGG
The DNA here is from genome assembly GCA_027924585.1 of Larix kaempferi. NCBI lineage: Eukaryota > Viridiplantae > Streptophyta > Pinopsida > Pinales > Pinaceae > Larix > Larix kaempferi. The sequence goes on along the minus strand of BSBM01000510.1, from coordinate 13,895,741 downwards.
ACCCTGGGAAAGGAACTGACCAGGAGTCAAAGACGACTTGATGAAAGTCTTCTTGAAGTATCCAAAGAGGGCTGAAACGGAAAGGGATAGGGCCCAGATTAGTTTCCGAGGAGAGCTCCAGGAGGATGGGTTTGTGATCCGAGATACAGTTTGGGAGGGTCTTGGAGGAAGCTAACAGACCGAGCAGGAGGAAGTCGGAATGGATCAGAAATATGTCAAGCCTAGCCGCTATGTGACCCGGGCCCAGACTTTTGTTAGTCCAGGTGAATTTTCCCACCGATGGTTTGATATCAATGAGGTCCCATCCCAAGATAAGATCCTCCACCCATTCTCTGGATTGGTCTCTTATTGGGGAGCCTCCTTTCTTTTCATCAGCTGAAAGAGTTACATTGAGATCTCCTGCTAGAATGATGTTATTTGGAGAGTGCAAAGAAAGAAAGGATTCCAGAGAATCCCAGCATTGAGCTTTGTCTGAGGCCAGGTTTGGAACATAGAGATTGAAGAGACTTACTTGTATTCCAGAGTCTATATGCTGAAGATTGGTGTAGATCCAGTGCATGCTGCAGTGGTCTTCAATAAGGTTGAATTTGGTCTCGTCCCAGAAAGTGGCTATTCCTCCTGAGGCTCCTCTAGAACTGATGGCTTTCCCCGGTCCTTTTTTCCAGAAATTGAATGCAGCTTGGTGGAGGCTAGAATCCTCCAATTTCGTCTCCTGAACTAAGAGGATGTCAGGCTTATTGATTTTTATGATGTCCTTCAGAGCTTCTTGTTTGGGTTTGGATCCTAGGCCTCTGCAGTTCCAGGAGACGTATCGCATTTAAACTTTCTTAGGGGTGGGGGCCCCTTTGGAGCCCTGGCCTTGCTTTGATCTGGTGATCATTGAGTCAAGGGTTTGCTGAGCGCCTTTGTTTATGTCTTGGAGGGCTTTCTCTTCCCTGTGCTTTTTCTTTGATTTGCGGCCTAGAACTTTGGCAGGCTGATTAGGAGTAGCATGTGAACTGCTAGTATCTGAGGCTGCTTCATCTGTGCATCCCCCTGATTCAGAATCCAGATTGGTGGGCTCGTGATCCAGATCTTTTGGAATCTCAGGGTCGAAGGAGATTCTCGGGGAGTCTGGAGGTTGATTACCTATTTGGTCTTGGGTTGACTTTCCCTCGTTTTCTTCCTGGGGGATTTCTCCAGCTTCTAGATTTTCTTCATGGTTATTCTTTGTATTATCATCCAAAACAATTATTTCTGTAACTGAGTCCTGAGAAGGGTTTACCTTGTTCGATGTGGGTGCGTTGTTCTGATCTGCTGCTTTTTTCCCCGATTCAGGTTCTTTGGCTTTGGTGGGTTCTTTTGACACTGGGATTTGCCCTGAGTTCGAGGTTCTTTTTTCTTGGGGCTTGGCTGCTGATTTGCTTTTCTTGACTTTTTGCCAACCCTCAGTCTCCTCCTGGGGTTGGGATTTTGGGCAAGATCTTTGAAAGTGTCCATGCTCATGGCAGAGCCTGCATTTGAAAGGCAGCTGCTCATAGTCCAGTTTTTGAAAGTGACGCCAGGAACCGATGGAAATTTTGAGTGCTTCTGGTAGTCCTGCTTCTAGATCCACCTCCACACAGATCCGGGCGCACGAGTATTGCCCCTTTGGGTCTGCTTTATCTATGTACCTGCCAAGGCAGTTCCCAATTTTTTCCAGCGCATCAGGGTTCCAGCAATGAGCAGGCAGATTTGGAAGCCGTACCCAGACCGGCACCTCCATTGGAACGTCAATGCTTGGATCAAAATCCGGGGTCCATCTGTTGAGGTAGAGTCCTTGAGATCCCATGAAGTAGGGTCCGTTTCTGAAGATTAGATCTCTATCTTCTTTTGTAATGAATTCAAAGATGTAAAAGCCTCTTCCCACTGGATAGCACGTCACACTGTGTTTCAGATGGGGCCTCCAGTTTCGTTGTATCCAGTCATCGGTAGTTCTCGCTGTTGGCCACAAGCCCATAAACTGGCCTACCAGTCCTCGAGTGGAGAGGGATAGAGCAGTTTTCATGGCGTTCTCAGCTGGTAGCTCGACTTCAGGAATTTCATCCAATTTTTTAATGAATTTCGGAATCACAGGGGCCGCAGATTTCTTACCACTCGGGTTGATGAGCCTTCTAAAGGCCTCTTCCGCAGAGATGGGCGAGGAGGGAGGGGGGGTCCCTCCCCCAGGAACAGCCATGGCGGCTGCAAGCGAACGTCAACCCTAGAACGCAGCTATCAGAGCGCTCCTCGACCGCCAAATCTCCTAGTAAGGTTCAAATCCTTAAATGTATATTTTTTTTTTTTTACAAAAACGGTTAAAATTTTAATTAAAGACTGGCAAATGGGCTGCCAGGGCCTTTACAAAGCATATTCAGATTCAAAGTACTGATCTTCCTTTCCAACTTGGTTCCTTTACAACTTCTGGTCTTGATGGTCTCCCGAATCCTTGCTTTATGGGATCGCACAAGTAGAGCTTCCTCCGTTGACTATTAGCTGACTTTTATTCATGAGAGCACCACGATTGGCTTCCTCGTCCGCTAGGCTGTTTAGATTCCTTAGCACGTGCTGAGCTTTATAATTTCTGAAATGAGAGAGGAGGAGGAGGACTTTCCTGAAGATTTGGGCAAGACACATATCCGAGGGCATCTTCTTAGTGTGAACAGCTTTAATTATCAGCCTGGAGTCACCGAATATGTTAATCTTTTGGATGTTCAGCTTTCTTGCCTGGACTAGGCCCTGCCATAGCGCCAGAATTTTAGATTGGTTGTTGGAAGCTTGTCCTAGGCCCCATGCGTAGGACAAATGGATTTTGCCAGAAGGTTCAAAAAGAATACCACCTCCTCCAGCTTGCCCGGGGTTCCCTTTTGAGGCCCCGTCGAAGAAGAGACACCATTCATTAAGCACTGATCTCCACTTAATAAAATCCATTTCAGCCAGTCTAATTTCCCAGCTGGCTTTGTGAGGCGGGGTCGTGACTTCATTACTGTTGTGAGCTGGCTGGAACTCCTTAAACCATTGCTCTTCTTCACTAGAGAGAGGGGCCGTGTTACTTTTGGGAGCCTTAATTTTTAAAGCTTCAGACCGCATGACCCGGGCTTTGACAGCGATTTGAGCTGGGACCCTGCTTTCATCTTTGAATATTCTGTTATTTCGCTCCAGCCAAATTTTCCATGACAGAAATTTGGGAATCCACATCCACGTGATTTTGATGGAAGTTTTGTTGCTCAGGCCGTAGGGATAAAGATGAAACCAACTCGCCATCTCCACGACAGAGCTGGGAAGAGTGATCTCGATGGGACCAAGGATTGTGTTCCAGACCTCTTGAGAGAAATCGCAGCCTATAAACAGATGATCAGCGTTTTGGCACAGTGGGCATCGAGAAGGCCCAGCCCAGCCTTTCTTCTTGAGTTTGTCAAAGGTGAGGATGCTATTATGATATAATTGCCAGATGAAGAGGTCGATTTTTGGTATGGAGGGATATTTCCATAGAGCTTCCCACAGTCCTGGATTGGGTGGAGCCCAAGGCCGTTCCAGAATAGCATTATAACCAGCAGAAGCCGAATATTTGCCTGTGCCAGAGCCCCAGCCCCGTTTATCAATCGATCTGATAGAGATAGGCGATTTCCCTTGCAGAGTGTCCAACAGCAGCAACGCTTCCTCCTTCAGCTCGTCCGGGTAATCTCCAAGCTTCCAGCTAACCCAGGATTCGTTATCATCATTTCCCCATGATGAAATATCCCACAGCGTGGTGCAATTCTTGTCAGTGAGCCAGGCTCGAATATTCCTCAGCTCGGTCAGGCAGATGAGGGGTTGGTCTCCAAGAATAGAGTCATCCCAAATTTTTATGTTTGCTCCGTTCCCAGGAATCCAAGTAAGCTTGGCTGTGAAGAAGGGTAGAGATTTTTTGCACAGCAGGAAGATCGGAGAACCAGTCTGCCTTTTAGGAGGCTTCTCAAGGCATCTTTTCCTGTTGCCAGTGAAATATTTTTTCCGGAGGATCTGCTTGCTCCAAGTAGTTTTGCCAGAAACGATTTTCCAAAGGATTTTGCCACCCATGGCTAGATTTTGGGTGGCAACATCTCTGATTCGAAGGCCCCCCTCCAGCTTTGGCTTCTTTATTTTGTCCCAGCTAACAAGATGCAACTTCTTTTCATTATTACGACCCCCCTCCCAGAGGAAGCGCCGGAGCAGCTCTTCAATCTTGTTCGAGAAGGTTTTAGGAGCTAACAGGACTGAACATTGGTAGATAGGGAGGCTGGTAAGAACAGAGTTTATCAGGATAAGTTTTCCTGCCTTGTTGAGCCATGATGCTCCCCAAGCATGGATTTTATTTTTGAGCTTGTCCAACAGGGGCAGCCAGTGGGTAACTTTCGGGGAGACTTTGAAGATAGGGATGCCCAGGTAGGTGAATATGTCCCAGGATGAGGTGCCTTCCATGTCAAGGATTCGGGAGATGTTCGGCATTTCAAGAGGGGAGCAGTTCCAGCCATAAATCTTACTTTTGTGGAAGTTAATTTCACTGCCAGAACTATTCATGTAGCAGTCGAGTTCTGACTTAAAGTTCCTGGCTGTTCTGGTGTTGGCCACTCCCAAAAGCAGAGTGTCATCAGCGAACTGGGCATGGTTTACATTCTTGACCCTGGGAGCTGTTCTTATGCCTGAGAGAGCTCTGTCCTGGAGACTTTTATTCAGCTGGTAACTTAGGACAGAAGCCTGAATGACAAAGAGGACAGGAGAGAGAGGGCAGCCTTGCCTTAACCCTCTTGAGGCCTGGAAGAACTTGGTAGGCCGACCATTAATCAACGGAGCAATCCAGGGAGCTGAGATGCAGGCTTTAACCCACCTGATGAAGTTCTGATTGAACCCAAAATTCCTCATGGCAGCAAGGAGGAAGTCATGCTTGACACGGTCAAAAGCGCTGGCTAAGTCCAGCTTGAAAACCATTCCTTTCTCTTTATTCCTGTAGCTGGAATGAATGGCTTCCTGGACTAAGATTATATTGTCCAGAATCTGCCTACCTCTAACGAACCCTCCTTGATTTTCCGGAATCAACTTTGGCAGGATTTTTTTGAGTCCGTTGGCCATTATTTTGGTTGTGATTTTGTAACCAGTGTTGCAAAGAGAGATTGGCCGGAACCTGTTGAAGTTCCTGGCCCCTTTTTCTTTTGGGATGAGCGCCAGGAAAGAGGAATTTGTGCTGCCTCCCAGTTTGGAACAGATCTGAGTTTTCTTGATCATTCTGTACAAGTCCCTTTTAATTATGTCCTAGCAAGAGATATAGAACCGGGCAGTGAATCCATCCGGCCCGGGAGCTTTGTCCGGGTCCATGTTGAAGAGGGCTTTTTTAATTTCTCGGATACTCACAGGATAGTTCAGCAGATGGTTGTCCTCTTCACTTATCAGCTTTGGGATCACAGAGAGAGGGAAGGAGATCGGATCCACCGGAACCCGGTCCGGGTCAGTGTACAGCTTATGGAAAAAGGAGTGGGCCGCTTCCTTAATACCATTGGTGTCCTTTATTGTATGGTCTTGAATCTGAATTTCATTGATGGAGTTATAGATTTTCCGAGCTTGGGTTTGCTTGTGAAAAAAAGTGGTATTTTTATCTCCAGCTTGGAGCCATAGCGTTCTTGACTTGACTCTCCAGTAAGTTTCCTCCTCTCTGCACACTTTTTGGTACTTCCTTTGGAGATCAGCTTCCTTTTTGAGCAAGTCAGGGGTGATAGTGGACTCTTCCATTACCAGCGGGTGCCTTCCCAGGGTCTTCTCCATTCTTTTCCTTTCATCTGTAGGGGATCTTAGGTTTTTAGCCCAAGATTTCAGCTCAGCCTTGAGCCTTCTTAATTTGCCTTCCCAAACAAAGAAGGGAGATCCATGAATCGGTTCGTTCCAGGAGTTATTCACGATGTCAAGGAAGCCTTCCTGATCTACCCATAAAGGGCTGAACCGGAAGGGGATGGGGCCTAGTTGAGCTTCAGCGGAGAGGGTGAGCGAGATTGGTTTATGATCAGAGGTGTAATGCGCATGAATCTTGGAGGTGGCCATGAGACCAAGGGTGAGGAAGGAGGAATGAATAAGGAAACGGTCAAGACGGGCAGCAATGTGGCCCGGCCCGAATCTTTTATTGGACCAAGTGAACTTCCCTCTAGTAGGGGTAATATCTACCAGATCCCAATCCAACTTCAGGTCTTCCACCCATTCTCTGGCAGGGTCACGGACTATTGAACCCCCTTTTTTTTCTGCTAGAGAAAGGGTTACATTTAAGTCTCCGGCAATAACCAGATTCTCAGGATTATGCTGGTTCAGAAATGTAGCCAAGGAGTCCCAGCACTCTTTTTTTTCCACCAAAGAGACAGGAACATACAGGTTGAAGATACTTACAAAGTGACCAGAGTCGTTGTGGTGCAACTTGGTGTAGAGCCAATGCATGGTGCCTTCTTCTTCAACAAGATCAAGCTTTGCGGAATCCCAAAAAGTTGCCAAGCCTCCCGAAGCTCCTCTTGCGCTCACAGCCCTGCCCGGGCCTTTTTTCCAAAACGAATTACTAGCACGGAGGAGAGCTTCCTCCTCCATTTTCGTCTCCTGGATTAGGAGGACTTCCGGCCTCAATACTCTTACTAAATCCCTTATGGCTTCTTCTTTTAGCGGGGTGCCTAGTCCTCTGCAGTTCCAGGAGACGTACTGCATTATTTACCTGTTTGAGAGGGATGGCCCCCTTTCGGGGTTTTCCCAATCTTCAACCCTGATCTGGTATTCATCATTTCTGGGATAGTGTGCTGTGACCCTTGAACTACGTCCTTGTAGGACTGTTCTTCCCTTCTTTTCTTCTCAGGCTTTCGTCCCCGCTTTGGTTGATTTGGAGAGACTGACGGGCTACTTACTTCAGGGTCACCTTCCTCTGAGGAGTCAGCTCCTGTTTCCGAGCTTAGACTGGTATGTTCCTTTGGCAGACTGGAGACAGATCGGTGAAGGGCAGGATCACTTGGGGTTTGAGACCCCTGAGCTTCGCCAGTTTTCGGATTATGTACAGGGTTTAGGACCCCATTAGGGTTTTCCTGAGGGATGGGCACTGGATTGCCTTCCTTAGGTGGATCTTGAATCGTTTTCTCCTTGTTTTTGTTGTTGCTGAAGGTTTTCCCCTTCTTCACTTTCTGCCATCCTTCTGCATCTTCTTTTTCGGCAGCCAGCTTGGGGCAGTATCTCTGGAAATGGCCGTGTTCCTGGCAGTTCCTACATTTGAAGGGCAGGTGTTCGTAGTCCAATTTCTGGTAGTGGGTCCAGGATCCTACTGTTAGTTTTACTGCCTCAGGAAGTCCGGCTTCAAGATCCACTTCAACACAGATTCTGGCGCAGGAATATTGCCCTTTGTTATCTGCTTTGTTAATGAAATGTCCAATTCCATTCCCGATTCTCTTCAGGGTGTCAAAGTCCCAGCAATGCATTGGGAGATTGGGGAGTCTGACCCACACTGGCACCTCTTTAGGGAGGTCGGTCGCGGGATCGAAGTCTGGTGTCCATTTGTTCAGGTAAAGGCCCTGCGTGCCCATGAAGTAGGGGCCGTTCCTGAAGACTAGATCCCGGTCTTCTTCTGAGATGAATTCAAATACAAAAAAACCCCTTCCGACGGGGTAGCAGGTTACACCTTGTTTCAGATTGGGCTTCCAGTTCCGCTGAATCCAATCATCCGTAGTCTTGGCAGACGGCCATAGCCCCATGAACTGGCCCACGAGGCCTCTCTTAGCCAGAGCCAATGCTGTTTTCATAGGTTTTTCTTCAGGGAGAGCTATTTCCGGGATTTCATCTAGTTTCTTAATAAACTTTGGAATGACCGGGGGAGAGATCGATTTGCCTCTGCTCTGGAGGATCCTTCTGAAGGCATCCTCATCCGTGATCGAGTGGGGGGGGGGCGTCCTCCCCTCCCCCAGGCGCCTCCATGCTGAACGCAGCTCACAACCACGCAGCCCTAGCGCGCAGCTCCTCCTCTCGCAGCCCTAGCGCGCGCAATCCAACCCGTATTGTTCTTGGCAGGGAATATGTTGCAACACAACTTTCCCTTGTTAATTTCCTTAAATGTATATTTATTGATAGTTAGTTGATTTTCCTTTCTTTTTTTTATATCAATTAGTTTCTTAATTTTAGTGCTATTTAATTATAATTAGTGATTTTTTTAAAGTGTTTACAAGATGATTGTTATCTTAACATAAAAGATATTTGGAATATGTTCTTGGGTTTTGGCCTCGTTATTCTTTATTACTTATAGTTATTTATATGCAAGGTCCAATAGTAGTTATGCATAAACATGGAATTGACACATTTTATAGGTATGCTGGAGATGCTAAGTAAAGTTAATTGAGCATTAAGGATTGGTGAGTACAAGGTCAATATTTTGTTAAAGCATAGCTGAAGGACAAATACATGAGTGAAGAAAGTTACAAAGATTCTAGTGGACAAGTAAAGAATCGACAACTGTATTAGGTGATAGTATATGATAATTTGGTTTTGAAATTCAATGGCATGTGATAGGGAGGGAAATTCGATATTGAAATGTCTTTGATTGTGCCTTTTGTGTTGGTTGGTTTGACAATAAACTGAAGCCCATATGGATAGTACTTGCCTTACTCAATGGTATATAGTGGTAGATTAATGAGCTTTTATTGTTCATTGACTTTAAGGGATAACTTCTTTGGAGATTTCCCGAGTTAATGAGATCACTAGGAGCAAAATCATAAGTAGGGAATTGTGTTGTCCAAAAGTTTGGAAGCAATTGGTGCAGATTTCCAAAGCACAGTGAGAATGTGAGTGGTTAATAAACACAAAATTATGTTCAAGCCATGAGCTTTTTTTATTTGATTATATAGGTGTTTAATAAACAAAGACTTGTGTTTGAACCCTAAGTTTTGATAGTTTGAAATCAAAATTAAATACATCTAGAAAAATGATCCTATTATGACAACTATTAATATTTGCTTAGAATATTCTTATGTGATGTTGCACATAGATAACTATGGACATGACTGTGAGTTATTATACATTTATTATTAGGTTGGTCATTATGCCCTCCTCATCATTTCAAAGCTATCTATGAATGCCATTAGTGGGATAATTGTCTATTGTTTCTCAATATGTGATTAAGTCGTTAATGTAATCCATCCTACATCTGCTACATATAAGGAGTTGCACACTAACTAGGCCACCCTTATGCCATTACCTTTATCGAGCCACGTTTTGGATAGGGTAAGCATGTCACATATTCATAAGAAAGATTGAGCGATGAGTGTTTTGGCCATGATGTGCAAGGATGGCGTTACCTTAATGCATGAGAATAGTGAGCCACGACCTAGGCAATTATATAATGAATAACATTAATGCATTGCACCAAAAGGAGGCCACTACAAACAAGCTTTCTATTATCAATTTCTGTGGGTAAGATTGCACAAACAATGTTCTACGAGGAATTCCTTGGGTTAGACAAAGACCATCTAATAGAACTCAACAAAGACTATCTAATACAATCCAGTCTAGTAAAAAATTGGGTACCAAGGAAGACAATTAAACTATGCGGTACATTCTTTAAGAAAATGGTTTAAGGTTTGTAAGGATTGCATGTGGCAACTTTCTAGTAGTTGCAAGCCCTTTGTGCAACATGGTTGTTAGATAGATGATAAAGTTTGATTGAATCACATAGTACGCTAGTTTCTCGCCAAATTCAATTACTGCATAATTACAATTGCACTATATTTAAGAATGAATCCAATTTAAACCTACATTGCATTATGAATACACAGATGATAATAATATTCAAATACAAAGAGTTATTGATGATTAAACATGAAGCCACCATGCCATCCACCAGATTTTGCCCTAAGAATCAACTTTTTTTTTTCTTTCACATCCACAGATCCTCAATTGATCCACTCTTCTTCGTCTTTGATATCTAGCTGCATTGATGTCTTTTAAATTTTCACCCATTTCTTCAAATATCAAAATTTCATGATCATAACCAAGTCCAAAGACCAACTTCCCTATGTATTGTATTTGATGATATTCTAATGAAGCCCGACTTTGAATTTTGTTGTGATTTTCTTGCAGTAGAACATGTGGACTTTATAATTTATTTAGCAAGGACATCACATTCAATATGCACCAATGATGGTAAAGCATGTGGACTTCATAGTTTAATTGGTAGAGGCATCACATTCAACCCTCATCAATAATGCTTTATATTGCCATTATTTCAACCTGTATGTGTTACACGCTGTAGTCTACAGTTTGAACTGACAACTACGAGTATTATCCTTATAGTTGCATATCATCCATTTGGCATGTGAATGTCATCTCAAATATAATAGCCTCACCATTTTTATTTTTCTCCTTTTCTTGATTTCATGGCTTCTAATCTTCATGCCTTGATGCTCCTTTCCTTCTCCCCCAGCAGGTGGGTGTTATGGCACTCCGTTGCAACTTGAACACGACATGGGAATATTGAAATACATATTGTTTAGCATCATTGCAAGCTACACAATATGTGCAAAGAGAATAACGTGTTGGTTTAATTGACAGAGGAATCACATTCACCATGAGTCACATAGAATAACACTAACTTTACATATGCCTTTACATTGACATTGTTTCAATTGATAAGTAATATTATTTCACTTGCATTTTGAACTAGTGGACATGAGTATAAACCTTATGGGTCCAAATCATCCTTTTGGTAGTTGAGCATTCTTTCAAATATGAAAGTCTTGTCATAAGTTGGTATTGAAGAATGATGTAAATAGCAATACCATGTATTGAAATAAGAACAATACTACATCATAGCAAAAAAATTTATTATCTTGATTTTGGTTCACATTTTTTTGTCAATTTCATATTTCCATGTTTTTAAAATTATATTTAATAAATATTGCCACGAACCAATATATATGGAATTATGTTATTATGTACAATTCATGATTGATTTTCACATACATTATCAAGGCACTGTATTCATGGCCGTTGTGGTAGGAATGGAAAATGAACTATCAACATGTTTATTTTGTTCATAGTTATTAATGTTTGATGATCAACATTATGCATCAAGTAATAGACTAATAAATATTGTATAAGTTGGAATAGAAAAATGAATTGAATATCAATTAGAGAAAAATAATAATAAATATAATATGAAAAAGTAATAAATAAAGATATTGCATATTCTAACATCTTTTTTATATTTATTAAAATATATGAAATTAGTAAATGAGAAAAAATATATTTAGATTTTTTTTCTAAATTTTAAAGAATATTATATATTTTGATTCAAATAAATTGTGTAAATGAAAAAGGGTTGAACATGTTACACATTACTATTGAGTACATAATTAAAGGTAGTTGATTAACCAATGTAATTGGACGTAGCAATTCAATGTTGTAATGTGACATAATTGAATGTTGCATGTTGTCAAAACCGAATGTCGCATTGTGACATATCCATTGACATATCTACCATCGTGACATAATCTGATATAACCATCGATGGACATACTACTTTGACATAATTTAATCATAATGAATGTCACAATGCGACATAACCTCTTAAATTATTGCTATTGAAATGTCACAATTGACATAATAGAATGACATTCTAATAAAACAAAGTACGATTGTCCCAATGTGACATAACCATTGATGAGCATAAAAATGTGACTTAATCATTCATGCCATTGACAATGCGATTTAGCCATTCAGGAATGTATACATTCAACATAAGTCAACCAAGATGAACGTTGCAATGTGACACAACCTCTTAAATTATTACTTACGAAATGTTGCGATATGACATAATTGAATGTCACAATTTGACATAACCATCAAGGAACAAATTAATGCAACATAATTGTTTATGAACAATGCAATGGGATATAGCAATTCAACATAAGTCAACCAAGGAGAACATCGCAATGTGACATAACCAATGGGGAACAACGTATTCCAACATAGCCCTTAATGAATGTCACAATGCGACATAATTGATGACGAACTTTGCAATGCAACCTAATCATTGATGGACATCGCAATGTGACATAACCATTGAAGAACATCACAATCTAACATAACCCTTGAGAAATGTGATATGACCCTAGATGAATGTCATAGTGTGACATAGTCAACGATCCATGGTCACACATGGTCAAACATGATCAACCATAGTCAACCATGGTCAACGACTTTCAACCACAATAAAAAATGGCCAATTAAACTCAAGCATTATCAACCAAAGTGATCAATGGACACACATGGTATATCATAGTGAACCATAGTCAAACATGATCAAAATTCAATAATGTTCAAACATGCTCAACTAGAGTCAGTCATTGTTGACTGTGGTTATCCACAACTAACCATGGTCCACCATATTTAACCATTATCAAACCATATTCAACCATAGTTGGTTAACCATAAGTGAATAATGTTAACCTTGGTTGACCATAATCAACCATGGTTAACCAAAAAGAATGTCACAATGTAACATAACCAAAAAGGAACATTACACTCCAAAATAATCCTTGATGAATGACATAGTGCGACATAATCATTGATGAATATTGTAATGCAACATAAGTATTGAGAAACATCATAATTAATTTTAAATAAACCAAGATGAATGTCACAATTTTGAAGATATTTGATAAACAATCACAAAAACTTCGTATTGGACTTTTATCAAACACTTTGATTGTAAATATGATTTATGACTTTTATGAACTTTGAATTCATGTATCACAATGTAATAAATTTTCTGATAGTTTACGCATAAACACCATACAACCAATCTTGTGAACTGAAGATAAATACAACACATAAATTTAGGGCCAAGCCTAGGGAAAAACCTCAAAAGAAGAAAACCCAAGAAAGTGAAATCTATTCAGAGTTTTAGAATATTTACAGCAAGAAAGTAATGCTAATGGCAATCCAAGAAACCCACTGCAAAACTATGACAAAAATATAGGCAACTTCAAGTTCCCACTGCTGTACGACCCACTGTACTTTCTGCTGTACATTCTATAGCTGCACAGCCTCTAAAACAGACTTAAAAACTATTCAAACTGATATAGATTGCATTGGTAAATGTACCCAACAATTTCATAAATTATTTACCTCGAAAACTGTGCAATAAACAGTTTGAAAACTGTGTTCTTTGTTGTTGTACAGAACTGTACGAAATTGATAGTACGTCCTTGTTGTACTGTACTTTTTGTTGCCTCGGTTTGTGTCGTATCTTGTTTCCTCGATTTCTGTGCCATAGCTATCTGCTTTATCTCCTGCTGCCTGCTAACTTATCTCCTCTTGAACTCTTACATAATTCTCTCTCTCTCTTGATGTGACTTCAATGAATGTTTTCTCTCTTTTCCTAGATGTCTTTTTATATTTTTCCTCTTCCCAAAACCCTAACTAACTAACCTCAACTAACTCATCAAGGACTGAGATCAATCATATCTAATGGTTCACATTAAATGCTCATTTAATAATACACTTTATTATTAAATTCTCACTAATCTTTTTGGGACCCACAACTTAACTTTTCACTTAAGTCATTTAAAAAATATAAAGTCACTTTTATAATATAATGTCACTTTTATATTATAAAACATTTTAGGAAAGTAAAAAATGGTTCCCACCATGTAAACATCACAAAATCATGGTGGGACCTCCCGAGTTACATTTCTAACACTCCCTCTTAACAAGGGAAGTCCCAACACTATCATCTTGACCACTATCAAGAACTCCCTCTGGCTCTGGAAGCTGATGTTGGAAGACAACTCGAAACTCTGGATCCTGCTCTTTCTCTCTATGCTCATTGAGTCTCCTGCCAGTGCTGCTCTCCTCATCTGAAGGTATCATCTTTGCACCTGCATCACGTTCAGATTCTGAGTCAGATGGCCATCCACATGAACATGGAAATATCACCTCTCCATGCAGAAAATAAATCTTGTCTCTTCTATTCCCAAGTAGAATTGTGGTATCAACTGAGTTCTCTACCTGGTAGAGAAACACATGTCCTGTCTTGATAAAAAGTCCATACCCGTCATCCTCCAATGATGATATAGAAAGTCTGCTGACTTTTATACCCGAAACAAGTAATACCTTGTCTACTTCAAGAATCTCTCCAAGATCTAGTTGGAATCTTACAGTTCCAACTCATCTTATCTCTGCTTGAGGACTTCGAATATCTGTTTCAACAAAGTGTCCTGGAGCTATTTCTTCTATCCTCTGAAAAACTCCACATTTCCCTGTCATATGGCTAGTTGATCCACTATCAACTATCCACATGTCATGGAAATCTACTGAACTGCCTATACTAGTCTGTACTGAAACCAATGAAAATTCCTTTTCAAATTGGGCAACATATTCTTCTATTTCTGCTAATGCTGCTCCCTCTTTGTCTTCATCCTTCTTCTTAGGACATTGACTAGCATAGTGGCCATACTTGTTGTAATTAAAGCACCAAATCTTACTAAGATCTTTATCCTTTTTATTCCCCCCTTTATCCTTGCTTTTGGATACAAGGGCTACATTATCTTCACTGCTTTGAGTGCTATGTTGGAATGTCCCCTCCCGGGACTCTTCTTGAACAAAGTCATCCCATAACCTTGTCCAATCTGGAAGTTTCTCTCTAGCAACCACTCCTTTCACAAATGTGTGACATTTAGCAGTGAACCCATTAAGAGCATATCTGACTAGCTCTTCATCCTCTACTTTCTCGCCAATAGCACCTAGTTCATCTCTAACTTGAGAAATCTTGGTGATATACGTGGTTACTGTATTAGCATCGGTCATCTCGGTGTTCCTCAGTTTTTCTCTGAGAACCATCTTTTTGTTCTAGTTCTTACTTTGGTAAAGAGTACATAAATCTTTCCAAATTTCAAAAGCATGTGACTTACCTGTGATGTGGGGTATCACATGATCTTTTATGGAGTCCAAAAAATTTCTTTTTGCCTTGATATCTTTCTTCTCAAAGGCATTCTTCTGCGCAACATTTGTGGGAATTATGATGGTGTCATAAGCACCAACAATATCCTAAAGCTCCAACTCTTTGAACAATATAGTTATGCATTCTTTCCAAGGGATGAAATTATCAGACCCATCTAGTCTGTCTTCATACCGTAATCCTGCTAAGGCCATGAATTTAACTGATAAACTTTGACTGAACCTAACTTGAACCTCTTTTGTTCTGTATCAACACAACTTAACACACTTTCTTCAGCAGCCAAGCTCTAATACCATGAAGAAATTTGATAAACAATCACAAAAAATTATTATTGGACTTTTATCAAACACTTTGATTGCAAATCTGATTTATGACTTTTCTGAACTATGAATTCATGTATCACACCGTAAGGAATTTTCTGATAGTTTAAGCATAAACACCATACAACCAATCTTGTGAGTTGAAGATAAATGCAACACAGAAATTTAGGGCCAAGCCCAGGAAAAAACCTCAAAAGAGGAAAACCCAAGAAAGTGAAATCTATTCAGAGTTTTAGAAGATTTACAGCAAGAAAGTAATTCCAATGGCAATCTGAGAAACCCACTGCAAAACTATGACAAAAATACTTGCAACTTCAAGTTCCCATTGCTATACGATCCATTGTACTTTCTGTTGTACATTATGTAGCTATACATCCTCTAAAATAGACTTAAAAACTATTCAAACTAATACAAATTGTAGTAGTAAATGTACCCAGCAATTTCAGAAATTATTTACCTTGAAAACTATGCAATAAACAGTCTAAAAACTGTGTTTTATGCTACTGTAAGGAACTCTATGGAATTGACAGTACGACCCTGCTATACTGTACTTTTTGTTGCCTCGGTTTGTGTGTTGTAGCTTGCTGCCTTGATTTTTGTGCCCTATCTATCTTCCTTATCTCCTGCTTCCTACTAACTTATCTCCTCTTGAACTCTTACAAAATTTCTCTCTCTCTCTTGATGTGACTTCATTGAATGTTTCTCTCTTTCCATAGATATTTTTTTATATTTTTCCTCTTCCCAAAACCCTAGCTAACTAATCTCAACTAACTCGTCAATGGCTGAGATCAATCATATCTAAAGGTTCACATTAAATGCTTATTTAATAATACACTATTATTAAATGCGCACGAATCTTTTTGGGACCCACAACTTAACTTTTCACTTAAGTCATTTAAAAAATAAAAGTCACTTTTATAATATAAAGTCACTTTTATATTATAAAACATTTTAGGAAAGTCAAAAAATGGTTCCCACCATGTAAACATCACAAAATCATGGTGGGACCTCCTGAGTTACATTTCTAACAAATGTGACATAACGTTTATGGACTATCACAATCCAACTTAACCCTTTAGGAATGTCACAATGTGGCACTTGATGAATGACATAATGCAACATAGTCAACTATTGTTAACATAGTCAACCATTGTCACACATGGTTAAACATGTCAACCATAGTTAAACATGGTCAATAATTTTTAACCACAATCAACCATGGCTAATCAAACTCTACCATGGTATACCAAAGTAAATAATAATAAAAAATTGAATATCATAGTCATCCATAATGAAACATAATCAACCATAGTGAACCATAGCCAAACATGGTCAACCAAAGTCAACCATGGTTTATCAAAGTTAAACATAGTTAGGCATGGTCAAACATGTCAACCATAGTAAACCGTGGTCAACCAAAGTCAACCATATTCAAGTAGAGTCAAAGATATTGAGGAAAGGGTAACTAAAGTCAAATATCGTCAACCAAATTCAACTATGTTCAAACATGCCCAATCATAGTCATTGTCAACCATAATCAAACATGGTCATCCAAGGTTAAACATTGTTAACCATAGTTAAACAGTGTAAAACATGGTCACCCACAAACAACCAAGGTCAAATATGGTCAACAATAGTCGAGCATAGTTTACCATGTTCAAAACAGTCAATTGACCATATGCAAACAAATTCAACCCAAGTCAACCATAGCCAACTATGTTCAAACATGGTTAACCATAGTCAACTATAGTGAACCTTGAACAACCATAGTCAATCATAGTTTAACATGGTCAACTGGCATTAAACCATAGTCTATCGTAGACAACCATAATCAAACATAGTCAATTGCAATTAAACATAGTCAACCATTATCAAAGAAGGTCAAGCATGGTTAGGTATACTTAATCATAGTTAACCATAGTCACACCATCGTCGACCATGGTTATTATTCTTCATTATTGACATTTTTATATGTAATTATTTTTATAATATTATATTAACAATAATTATATAACCATATTATTAATTATATAATCATATTTATAAATATAATACATTATATTCAAATTCATATTATTTTATTTCCCCAAATGCAAGTTATCAATTAACACAACCATTTAAAGGTGGAAGACCATAATTCCTTAGTGACGATATTCTTATTTTCCACATTTAATAATGTTATTAATTAACATAAATCAATAATTTTTAATTAATATAATTATACTAATTATTTATTTCTATTTTCACATAAATAAAAACTATAAATTTATTTATAAAAATATTTGATAAAATTAATATCTATTTTAATAAATAAATAATCAATTTACTCAACCTTCATAATAAAAATATATTTTAATAAATAAATAATCAATTTACTCAACCTTCATAGTAAAAATATATTCATGTGAAATTCCATCTATGTCCTGTAATTCAACAACCCTTAGACATAAAGCTACCAAATACTTCAAGGTTATAGATATCTATTGCTTAAAGTTTAACAAAATCCATACTTCTCCATGTTATAGCTATCTATTGCTTGCCTTGAAAAGTTTAACAAAAGCCATATTTCTCTATGCGAAGTAGACCTTTCCGAAATCTTAATAAGTTAATTTATGTATGAATTATTTGATTGTTGAAAGGGTTATAAAAGACAACTAACTATTATGCAGTCCCATATAAAATATTTTACATTATATATCATACTTTAGAATATATAAAATATTTTACATTATATATCATATTTTAGAATTTGGTTATTGCAAAATATTATATTATTTTATGCATTATTATATAAAATATTTTACATTATGTATTATAATTTAAAATTTAGTTACTATTATGCAGTCCAATATAAAATATTTTACATTATATATCATACTTTACAATATATAAAATATTTTACATTATATATCATACTTTAGAATTTGGTTATTGAAAAATATTATATTATTTTATGCACTTTTATATAAAATATTTTACATTATATATTATAATTTAAAATTTAGTTATTGTAAAATATTATTTGAATAAAATGTAATTGATAGTGTTTAATGTTAAATTTGTAAATTAAGGATTGCTTTAATGTTTTATTTTGTTTTAAAAAAAATGTTTTTTAATAATAATAAAATTTTAAATTTTTTTATGTCCAAATAGATGCCAATCATGTTTTAATTAAAAAAACTTTAATCATATTTGTTTTTTGATATTATTATTATTAATAATATTTGTTTAAATTAAGGTATAATTTTTTTGTCATTGATAGAATTATGTACTAAATAGAAGGAACCCATTCTCTTAATAAATAATACTCACTTTTTAAAGTGGACCTCTTCGGGGACTCAATAGGTTAATCCATCTATGCATTATTTGTTATTGAAATAGCTATAAAATATGACCAACTATTATGCAATTATATATTAAATACTTTACAATAAATAGCATACCTTAACTTTTGGTTATTGCAAAATATTACTTTAATGACATGTAGTTAGTAGCGCTCATTGCTAAATTTGCAAATCAAGGGTTGTCTGAATGTCTCACTTTGCTTTCTAAAAAATGATATGCTTATTTTCTTCTCTTTCATGTGGTGATAAAATTCTAAAGGATTTTATGTCCAAATTGAACTAATCATCAATAGATATAATCACATGTTTTTTGATACAATTATTATTATTTTTAAATTCTTAACTATTGTATTTACATATTAACATTAAGTTTTAATTTCTCTGTCATTTAATAAAATTATAATCACTTTGATAAATATAGACTATATACTTAATAAAAGAAACTCAACTCTCTCTCTCTATTAAGATAATACTTACATGTTGAATCTCTACCATGAATAATGAACCATATTAATTAAAAACCTTTAACAATGTGCATCCTTTTACTTGATAACTAATAAATAATGAGTTAGGACATACAATAAATACAATAAAAGCCAATTCAATGAAGATTTTAGACAATTAAATATAACCTTGCAAAATCCAATTGCATTTACTTTATTTTAAAAATCTAAAGTGTCCTTATTCCATTTTTTATCCAGTCTCAATTGCTCACTCATCAAATCTCTACAATTTGTGAATGTAAAACAACAAAACTACCAAAATGCGATTCATCTTATGGTAATAATTTGCAAATGGACATCTGCATGAATGTTCAAATTTTGTTGCAAATTTCAAATCCTTCATTAGGTCCTATATGAATCTATCCAATCTCTTGTACTTTAGTTTTTTTAATTATTATCAATAATAAATATTAAGTCACATATATTGAACCAGCATAAATTCATCTTAAACCCGTATCTATCAAGCACCGAGAGGGATCCAATTTCTTGAGGTGTATTTCTTTTTTTAAATTTAAACTCAAGAAATTTGATCTCTCTTGATTTATAGATCCGGGTTTAAGTTTTAAGTTTTTGTTTTATAAACGAACATCTATTTTTTAATTACTTTTCATAATATTTTATTTTATGAACCAACATGGATTTTTTTTAAATACTTTCCATAATTTTTTATTTTATGAGCCAACATGAATTTTTTTAATTATTTTTTAATTAAAAAAATTACTTTTTACGTTTTATTAGATGTAACGCTACATACATGTTACAACATCTCCCCCATAGTGGGCTGTAGAGCACCTCGTTTCACTCTGTGCAATTATTATAATAATTGCATCAATATAATGCTATATATTGTGACACTTATGTTGTGTTAAATGAATATATATATAATTTTTTTAGCTTAAACTTTTTTTTAAATACTAATAAAATCATTATGTACATTAATTTAATATAAAAATTAGGGGTGTTTTATCTGGGCAATTTTCTCAAGCTCTAGTAAAAATTGAATGAAGATTAAAAGTGAATTGGTTTATACCAAACACTCTAGAGAAAATAACCACTAACAACATAAAAGAAGGAATTGTAGATATAACACTAAATATTAGTGCCAGTAGTAGGTGGGGGCTCATCATGATCATCTCAACTAGGGACCCAACTAGTCACATCTACCACCCATCACTAACATGCTCGAGAGCCTTGGGATTATCCAAAATAGAAAGGGCCTGAGCCAATATTTTCTTGTCATGGATAGCTAGGGCAAGGGAAATTCGACGTGTGCACTCTCGCCCCTCTCTCACCTCTTTTCTAGCTTGGTGGAATCCACCCCAATGTGATTGTGTTGAAGAAGTTGCTAGGGGCCTAGTGGCTCTTTACTCATGTAAGGGGATTGAATCCATAATTCCAACAACCATTGCAAGGAGTCCATATCCATTTTGATTTTGTAATCTAACATTGGATTTACAAGGATAGTTTGACATGTGTTACTGCATGATCATACTAAGAGAAAGTGCAAGAAGGATCATTCTAAAAAAATGATATATTTACACTTCTTCCAAACAATGCTTGACACTTTAATTCACACAAGCACCCATGATGTGCTGAATTTAGTAACCCAAGGCAATTTGTCCCCTAGAAGATAAGATTTCTTTGTAATGGAAGCTAAGAGGTAGGGTTAATAGATGGAACCTTCTTATACCCACGTAGACTTGGATAAAGGATAGAACTATAAGATATGTTTCAAGGTCTTAGCCTATCAACACTGAGAGAAATGTAAGTATGGAACTCTTGGGTAAGAAACTTTCTCCCAAGTAACCCTCCCATGATTAGCACTCATATTGGGTGACAAGGATGAGAGATTTAGTTCCATATGAATCCAAACCACAACACTCCGCTGCCATGGCGCATGGCACTACGCACATATGACGTGGAGGAGAGGAGGACACCATAGTACATGGAGAAACATGATCCATTCAACCACCCACCCACCCTCAGTTTTAATGGTTAATCTATGCCCTCGAATGATCTTTCACCTTTGCTGGACGTTGGTAATGTGGGTGATCATTGCTCATCAAGCTTTGTTTGTTCCTCTGCTTGCAATGATCATTTCCGTAATCAATTGGAGGATTTGAGAGTTAGCGAATTCAAGCGATAAAAATATGACTTGGGGGATGCATATCAACATTTGCTTCGTTCTTCTCATGGAGCAAAGGAAACAACAAACCAACCTTGGCAATTTCATGAGGAAAGGGGCATCCTCCTTGGCTTACGAAAGGAAAGGAACCATTCATATTCATTTGGTGGTGGGTTTTCTCTCTGGTCGAAAGCTTTAGTTCAACAACAAGGATTCATGCAAGCGTTTAAGGAGGAAACAAAGAGAGACGAGGTAAAGCCATATTTCCTAGGTCCTCTAGGAAATAAGGGAAAGGAAGGAATTCTTATAGGTTTCCATTTTGCCTCTCATCTAGAAAAAGATAGAACGATTGGAAACTTGGGTTGTGTAGGAGCAGTAGGTGACTAATATTGAGGACATTTTGGTAGATTTACGCATATCATCCCTAATGTTGGTTCCTCCTGCATCATGATATGAAGTATACGAATATTGTTACGCTCTCTTGGCACTTAAAAACCCTATTGGGGAAAACACTTATGGACATCAATGAAGAACAACAAGAAATCATGCTAAATCTAGATACATTGCAGGAGCACATTTTCAAAATGGAAGATAGGAAACAACTGATTATCAGGGAAATTTATGGACATGGGGATAAACTCAATGTTCAGGCCAAATCTAAAACATGCATGGTTTTCAAACAGAGGGCTATAGGGTAACCCATTTCAGGTCCTACGTCATGATAAGGATCCATAGAAAAACACAACACAACTCCTCCAACTTCATAGTTTCCAACTGTTTCCATTTCAAATGACTAGCTCCTTAGATAGATCTATAACTCAATTTCTCTCTGTGAAAAAAAATTATATGAAGACTATAAGCAGACAATTTAAGTACCTTAATTAGTTTACCATCTATCTTAAACAATATTTTAGATTTTTGGACAATCGTCCTAACAGACTAGCTAGCTTTTTTTATTTAGGCATGTTATGGAAAATTGATGACAAACTTTGCTTCTATGGTTGGTCTGGTTTCCTAAGTGGTAGGCCAACCATACAAGCCCCTATATTTTTGTTTCTATAGTAATATAGTGTTTTGTTGAGCTTACAAAAAATAAACCTCACATGATAAGAAACCAAGTAAATATTTATTTTTTCAATTCCATGATTGGTTTCCAAAGGATCCTTAGCCTAAACAACCAAGTATTCTTGTTATGAGTATTTTTAACAAACAATATATCCAATAATGTGTCAAGAAAGATTCAATACTTTATGAAATGAAAAACACTTAAGGTAGGGTGACACCATAAAATAATGCTCTTATAAAAGGATAAACTCAAATTCACTTTCCTCTTCGAGGGGAAACCTTCAAATGAGAAATGATCCAATACAATGATAATTATTAGACACATCCTATAATGAGGACTCCATTCTTATTTATAGTTACTTATCAAACCCTAACCGTAACCAACAGTGGCCCCTACATTAATGGCAAGGAAAAATTACATTTATTGGATGATAACTACCCATGGGTCTTTTTTAATAATAACCAACATTGTAGACCTAGTACACATTGCTTTAAATGGCCACCATATATATATCCTATAATTAACTATAATGGGCTCTTTGGACCTCATTACATCACTAGGGAAAATCCCATCACTCCACCCCCCTTCGAAAAGAGATTCCCTCAATACTTACACCTATGAGGTAAATTGATAAACCAAGGTCTTGTTGATGTTGTTTCTGACTAAGAAAGGCCTCAATGCTAAGGGGAATCTATGAAGGATAGAGAGTTCCCTCCTTCATTTTTAGAGAGGTTATTTTCCTCTTTTATGAAGATAGTTCTTCAATGGATGCTTCTTAAATAGTAGGCAGTGCTTAAATAACAAAACGCTAAAAATTATTTAGTGAGTATACCCTTCAACCAATAAGCATTATTTTCATCAATATTCACTAGCTTGAGAATGGACCAGGCAACCAAAATAATTCAAAGTAAAGGAAAATATAACAATGGTATATTTAATGAATGTCGACAAGTGAACCACCATGATATCATAAGACAAAGATCGACTAAAGATAATATGTTCAAAGGAAAATAACAAAGACAATATGAAACTCCTTGGAAGCTTTAAATGATCATCATTAAAATAATAAATAGGTAAATGGACATATACTCAACATTTCAATATATTTGTCAAAAGTGTGAAATCATAAAAGGCAATACAATCATTGAATAACATCATGTTAACAACTATTTTTTCTCACCTACTTTGTCATGAGTATCATCACCATTATACGTCATCCGACAATATTATCCCTATTTCCATCAATTACATCAACATATGACGTCAATAATATGATCAAGAACCAAAGAAAAGTCAAAAGTTGACCCTAACTATCACTATGCATATTTTTTTATGGGATTCCAGGATGGGACGTTGCACTAAAACCCTTGAAAACCACAATGAGGTTCCGAAACCATAATTTGGTTATTATTATTGTGAGCCTTCCAAAAAGGTATAGTGGCTGAAAGTGGACATTCCCTAGACATTATTGTTGAAAATAACATTTGATTTGGTCTCCAAAACCTATATTCCCCACTAAATTGTAATTGAATAGGGGATTATTCACGTTAGAGGAGCCATATCTAATAATTGTCCACAATCCATCTTATAAATAAATCCCTCAAGGTCATTCCACATATAATCTATACCCAATAACAAGGTTATGTTGTTGAATTTCCCACAGAGAATGAGATGGAACCTCCATCCTTTTTCCTTTCACCATTTGTGATCCACCTTCTACATCATATTGGCTGGAATTTGGGTACAAAGGAGAAGAAGGACCCTCCCTTAGCTCAATTGCAAAGGTCCATACCTTCTACAACTAACACCAAGATGTCTCTACCTCTACCTATTCTTTTTGTTAATATAAATCAACATTCTATGATATGTGTTTCTTTGTAATATTTTAGCTACTTTACTCTTCTTTTACATTGCATGCATATTAAGGAATTGGTTGTTTGTTTAGTTTACATTTGATCTAGTGCTTGAAATTACACAACCCCCAAATAGGTACATTTGGTACATGTTAGTGACAAAACACCAACATTAGATTTGGCTACTCCACTTGGGATGAATCCTTTCATTCATCCTTGGTTGTGTTAAGGTAATTTCCCGTCCCATCCTCAGGTGATTAGTGTAGTTTCCTTGTTATTTATTGCTTGTTGTTTGTTATTATCTTCTTGCAAGTAGGTACCATGGACAAAACCTCAAAGTTTTTGTCGTGGCCATGACCATATTTTCCTCTTTTTACTATTTCGGGTTCCCATCATGCTTTTTTTGTAGGAAAAGAGTGACATGTGATTGCAAAATTTCCTAGAGATTCCACACAATCACAAAAAACATAGTGACTTGGCCGAATCCCCAATTTTTTTCCTTTTGGATCAGATTTAATTTCTATGACAAGTTGTAAATCAGATTTGGTTTTCTATTTATGTCCTTTAATTTGTTACATTGGTTGGTAATTGTCTTGGCTTTGGTGATGTAGTTAGGGAAATGATTGGAAAATCATAGTATTTACTGCTTTGAGGGTTTCAAAGTGAGATAATTTTCACTCTCTTTTTCTTTTTGCAACAATTAATTTCCAGAATTGATAATAAGTTAGTTTCTTTCATTTTCTTAGAAATTATTCATCTCGGTTGGTTGAGAATCTCATTTCTTCTTCCTTGCAAATCCATAAGAAATTAACTTGGATTCTCTTTTTTAGAAAGAAAGTAATTGAGAAAATATGCCCCTTATATTTCTTGGTATCAATTATTAGTATTAATTTCATTTGTATTTCTTAGATTGCCCTAGTCCATAACTAACCTCTATTGTGAATTGTTGTTTGCTTGAAATTTGGGAAGTGCATTTTGCTCATTAAAGGAAAAAATTGATTTTATTTCAAGAAATAAAATCTTTAATTCTTTAGTATTCATTATTATCTCTCTTTCTTTTCATTTTTTAGTTTCAAACATTTAATTTTAATCGCAATTTAAGTTTTTGTTGTACACACGACATGCATACAAAAATCACACCCTAAATTAAACAACACTTAGTTCATGATGCCAAGTGAAGCCTAAAATTAACCCCTATGGTAACACACTAAAATTTCTCTCTTGAGGGACAAAACAATTTTTTAATTAGGTTAAGGTACTTGTGGGGGTAGGAATCCAAGTAACACGCCTTAATCATTTCACATTTGAAACTTAGAGGTTATCTTTTTGGGAACTTGAAAATCCTTTCTAGCAAGTGTGGTTCAAAACCCATTTAGAAACATGCACACTCTTCCAAATGGATAGTTCCAAGGTTGGGACCAAAGGCTTGATTGAGACTCCTATCTCTTTCAATACTAAAGATCCCCTAACTGTTTGATTTCATATTGAAGGCAAGGTGACCTATCGCACATACCCATGAAGAGGTTGCTTAGTGGCTAATTTATAGGTACCTATCCAGTTGGTTCTCGTAAGAGGGAGGGAACCTAAGATATATAGTTGTAAGTCAAGTGGAGTTTCTCGTAGTGTATTGCAGTACACCTATCTCATTCACACATTCACTCACTTTTAGGTGGATTTGAGATCCCATCAAGTGAATGGTTTGGAAGGCCCTTGTTCGACTTTCTACTTCTTCCCAATGGTGGAAAATTCTCTACCACTTGTTGAGGAATATTTTAGAATTTATTTATTTTCACATTACTATTAATAGTCTCCTCCTAGGGATAGTGAGTCTTTTCTTTCTAAGGTGTTCAATATTAAATCAATTCTTTACTTAATTGAATCGCTTGTTGCACCCACATTACACTTTGTATTTAATTGAGTAATATTTATAATTATTGTTACTATTTTTATCCCCCTCGCATTAGTCCTACACATAGATATTAGTTGAGGAAGTTATTATTTCCCCATGTTGAGATTGCTCCTCCAAGACATTCTACATGACTTCAAGGGTTATCTCCCCTCTTCTGGATTCTTGGTTGGGTTATCAACACACCTCGACATGTGATAATAGAACACCAACAACCTACCCCCTCACTCGATTCCCCTTTAGGATAATCAGATTCAATCTCCTCACAACCTGGATCACCACCTTCACCCAGTCCCTGTAGTGGTCCTTAACCTAGAAATTGAATCACAACAAAGATATAGAAGTCTTATACTTCATAACTAGCCAAAATACATTCACCATAAGAATAACACCAAGATATAGAGAAGAACCTTTAAGGTAGGGTAACACCATCGAATACTCCTTAAGGAAGGAATCACTCCATAAGCCATGCTTGCTACGATATAATTCATCCAACATATGTCAATACAATGATACTCATGCATATTTATATTTTATCATGAGTATTCCTAGGGGTCTTTTCCAACTAACCACTCATTATTACATTATTTACTTGAAACTACCTAAAGGGCATATTCCATTATTTATGTCCACATTACATTAGTTATCCCCCCTTAGGTGTGCATTACATGATATATTCCCTTTGGATACCTTCCTAGGTACCCCATATTATCCTCTTTTAGGTATATTACAGTGTCTCTACCCCATCTAGGAACCCAACAACCACCATGTATGGAGTTAATACCCCCAACACTACCCATACCAATCAACTCATTGAAACTATGAATTCAAATGTGAATACAAATGCTAGTGCGACAACAATTACAATGTCAAGCGTTCCTTTATGGCTAGTTTGAACCTACCATATTTGGACACACTAATCAATGATCCAATTATGCATTATCCTACATGGATTCTAATGCCCAAATTTTCATTAGACATCCCTAAGTTTGAATGTAAAGCAGGAGAGGACCCCTCCAACAATATCATGTCATTTCATTTATGGTGCTCCTCCAATAGTATTGTAGATGATTCTATCTATTTGTGTTTATTCCAAAGAATCCCTTACTAGAGTAGCAACAAAGTGGTACATTGAATAACCATGAATAACCCTCCGTGACACCATGACACATCCAATTTCGTGTCATTGGTATCCACTTTAATCACCTTCTTCCAATTACCTATTCAGTATGATGATGGCGTAGAGATTCTTTTGTCATGTCGTTAGACTACGACTACCCATGTTATGGATCATATCCAAGAATTATGAAGATGAAGAAGCCTTTGCAAGATCAAACTAGATGAATACATTTTTCTAGATTGGTTCTTGAAATCTCTCTTACCCGCCATAACTAAGGATGTCACTTCCGAGTGATCTCCAATGGACGAGGAATCCATCTTAAAGGATTAAATATATGGTTTTATCTATGCTCAATCTCTAGTATTTGTATTCTGTCATCCCAGACACACCTCATAGTGAATCCTCACACCGTGATCAATTAGGGGCATCCCTTTATGCGGATGGTGTGATTAGTGTAGTGGCATCTACTTCTAACTCTTGCAACCAAATTACCCCTTCCATAGGAAATCACCCATATCGTAATACCCCTAGTGGTGACTGCTCTAATCCATGAAAACCTTATAACCCTACTACCCTCCTGATACTTCACTCCCATCCTTTCATGAAAGAACAAGTACCTCACGCTTTGTTCCTTTTAGCACCCCCCATGTCCTTGGCCCTATGTATAGTGGCACTATGTGTGGTAGTGATTCTATCAATATATGTGGCTCCAATGGTCCATGATAATTATTAACCATTTCTTGGACCTTCGTCAAGACCTTCATTCTAACAACATCCTCAACCTCCACCTTTTTTTCAAGGATGGGTTAATTCACGGAAAAATATGCCCACTTAATCGACACCCAATAATCTAAATACGCGACCTAATCCAAATAAGCAGAAGAATAAAGGGAATAATCAAAACCATAAAGGTGGAGGACAACCCCCTAACCCTTCTAGTAACACTGGAGGAAATACTAATTCTACAAATCAAGATCCTACCAAACCCACCAAACAAGGAAAGACATTATACCCACCATTTTCTGCACGTTGCTAGAGATCATCAATTGTGGGATGATGCCCATAAGCATGAGACTGCTAATTCCCCTCAAGGTCACAATGATACTCCACTTACTCATCCTTCCACATCACAATCGATGATATTGCAAAACCCCCTTCCACCATAAGGGATAGTCACATCAAAATGAAATATGCCTCACCCTAATAAACCATCAATATCAACCAATCCTAGTGACCGTTTCTTCCATGACATCTTCTTGACCTCTATTGACATTAATATTCAAACTTGATGTAATCAATATGGCATGCCAGTTGAACCTATCAATTTTTATAAGCTTAAGGATTCATATTTACCAAAAGGACCCCTTGATATCCCATGGCATAATGATGAACCTATCCTAAATGTACCTAATATCCCATTACGTTGCACTATCCATAACTCCAATGCTAGAGTTTCTCATAACTATAGTCTCGTGGATGACTTGGCCTAGTCCTCAAGATGCCATGTCTACATTGGAAATTTCACAGAACTATCTTGTGCAACATAATTCCCTTCAATTTGCATTAGGTGTGGTATACCCTTCTAATGATAATTTAATCACTTTCAATTTAGATAGATTTAAACCTTGAATTCCTTCATTGGTGTCCTTTAAAGTTCCTATCACCATCAAGAACTTGATTATCCATCGATGTAGTATTGGCTAAGGATCCTCCATTTGTGTCATGTTGACACATATTTGGAAGAAGATTGGTTTTCTTTAATTGACCCCATCCCTTATGATGTTACGTGCATATGATAGTCAAAATTATCATCTGCAAGGCCTCCCCCAGAATGTTCCCATAGAACCCACTGATAAAACCATCCTAATATATATTGAAGTTGTAGACACCTACCTAGACTACAACATACTGCTTGGTCATAGTTACATGTATGCTATGAAAGTGGTTGCTTCCACTCTGTCACAAATTATGTTTTTCCTTCATAAAAAGAATATAATTATGCTTGATCAAATCACGTATCATGATCTCAAGTCTGTTTCTAATCTAGAGAATGATTTTTCTACAGTTGAGGTATTCTTCCATGCCTTCGTTCACTGGAGTTTGTATTGGAATATTTCAAGATGCATCACTAATTGGAACTTTTTAAAGACCTCCTAATAAGACATTTATATGCCATTACCTTTGAAAATACCCGTTCTCAAAAACATAGTTCACTACATCCTACTCCTATGGTAGGATATCCATGGATGGGAATGCTTATTCATCAATACCCTTCCTCTTTCCTCCTCTAGGGATTGTTGGAATCCCTGTGATGACTACTCTTAACCTCCTAGGGATTATCTTAGGCATCCCTATTTGGTACCTTACACCGTTAAACCCCCATACCAACCCTTAAGAAGTTTTAACCCCATATTTGATAGGTTGGTACTTCTCATGCCCCACCAACCGTGGTTATGAAAGAGGCCCATGCTTCCACCCAATTTACTCTCGGAAGTAAGATTGGGGGAAAACCCAAGAACATCATTGTTTCATCTACCCAAGACATGGCCTAGTCAATCCATTTATAACACCTCCTAGGGATCCTACACCCCAAGCCAACTATGATATTCTTGGTCACACCACCCATCAGTGTCCAAAGTTGCTTGGTTTGCATATGTTGGTTATGAAGCATGGTCTTCCTGATTTAGAGGTCGCGTTTCAGACATGTTTGGATCCCAACCCATGACGGGGGGGTGTTGGGGGGGGGGGGGATTTCCCTCCCACTATGGTTGCAATGGGGGGTCCAGTGGGGGAGGTGACTAATTTAGGATCCCCCCTTGGAGGGGGTTCGGGGGAAGCGCCCCGATAGAAACATTTTTGGAAAAAAATGCCTTGTAAAATGTTGTAATTTCATAGTCATGACTTGGACAATAATGGGTGATTTATGGGCCCATGGTATTGGGTATCTTGTGGTATTTTACCAAGGTAATCCCTTTTTAAAAGGAAGGCATTGCAATACAGCTAGGTATTGTAGTATTGTAAAGATCTATGTGATATTGTGTAAGAGAGACTGAAGTGGTAGTGGATGTGCTACGGATTGTATCCCTTCATTTGTGGGATAGATTAATAAAAAGGGACGACAATTTATCTGTGGACATAGTCCATATTGTGTGAACCACGTATTTTGGTGTCTCTCTTGTATTTTGATCTTATGTGTTTTATTTACACATTCTGTTTATTTTTATTGCTATGTGATCATGTTTTTCTAACAATTGGTATCAAATCCAAAGGTCTATTTTGCACATAAATTCGCAGGAATGGAGGGTTCCTGGTTCGACTGGGAGCAATGGAGGAAGAAGGAAAGTTTAAGGTCAAGAAATTTAACGACCAAAACTACCAGTTATGGAAGATGCAAATGTAGTACTATCTGTATCGGAAGGATATATTCCTACCATTGGGTGGAAAAGGAAGTAAGCCGACGACTATGAAGGATGAAGAATGGGAGGTTCTTGACATAAAGGCACTAGGAACAATACATCTGTGCATGTCTTCGTCGGTGGCTTTCAATATTTTGAAAGAAAAGACAACGAAGGATCCGATGAAGGAATTTGTTAAACTGTATGAAAAAACCTCGACCTCAAACAAGGTATTTGTAATGAAGAGTTTATTTAATATGAAGATGTTAGAAGGTGGGTGTGTTGCTGATCATTTAAATGAATTTAATACAGTTACTAATCAGCTAAGTTCTGTAGGAGTGAACTTTGATGATGAGGTTAGGGCTCTTCTAATCTCATGCTCATTGCCAGAAAGATGGAACGACTTGGTCATGGTTGTAAGTAACTATGTCTTTGGTTCAAACACTCTGAAATTTGATGATGTTGTCGGTGTTATTCTTAGAGAGGAAATGTGATGGAAAAGCACAGGTGAGACATCAGGGAATGTGTTGAACATGGAGAGCAAGAGAAGACAAAGGGAGAGAGGAAAGGGCCCAGGTAATCACAGGAATTCTAGGAAGGGTAGATCCAAATCCAGATTGGGAGAGATAGAGTGCTGGAATTGTGGCAAGAAAGGACATTTGAAGAAAGATTGTAGGTCTCTAAAGAAACAAGGAGATGGACAATATGAGACTACTCAAGAAGCAAATGTAGCAGGTGTTGTGTTACAAGATGCTTTGATTCTTTCATTAGATAATACTAGTGATTACTGGGTAGTAGATTCAGGGGCTTCATGTCATGCTACACCCCATAGGAAATATCTTCATGATTATGTTCAAGGTGATTTTGGACATGTTTGATTGGGTGATGATGAACCATGTAAAATTGTTGGAATGAGTAAGTTACTGTTAAAGTTAAAGAATGGAAACCAATGGTTGCTGAAAGATGTAAGGCACATTCCTCCTATGAAAATAAATGTAATATCAACAAGGTAGTTGGGAGATGCTGGTTTTTTTATCTACATTTGGAGAAACGTGGTGGAAGATCACTGAAGGATCACTAGTAATAGAAAAAGGAGACATGATAGGTACATTGCATTTATGTCCTCATAATACTGACTCTTCTATCTCTTTAGCTTCCATGGAAACAATTACAACATTGTGGCATCATAGGCTTAGCCACATGAGTGAGAAGGGGATGCAGATTCTCAATTCAAGGAAGCTGCTGCCATATTTGAAGCATGTTAGTTTGGAATTCTGTGAGAACTGTGTTTATGGAAAAGATAAGAGAGTCATATTTCTCAAGCTTGGGAAGAAAAAGAAGAGTGAAAAGTTAGAGCTTATGCATACCTATGTATGGGGACTGAATCAGGTATAATCTCTTGGTGGAACTCATTGTTATGTTACTTTTATTGATGATGCAACTAGAAAAACTTGGGTTTATTGCATTCGACGGAAACATGATGTTTTTGCTACTTTTAAGAAAAGGAAAGCTTTGGTTGGGAATGAGACAGGAAAAAGGTTGACGTGTCCCAGATATGATAATGGAGGAGAATATCACGGGAAGGAGTTTGATGGTTACTGGTCATACCATGGGATTCGTAGAGAGAAGACAGTTCCAGGAACACCACGATAAAATGGTGTGTCAGAAAGGATGAACATGAAAATCACGGAGTGTGCAAGGTGTATGAGATTGCATGCAGGGTTTCCCTTACAATTTTGGACATATGTTGTAGATATTGTTGTTTACTTAATAAACAGAGGGCATTCAAGCTCCTTGGATGGTGGCATTCTAGAGGAGGCGTGGATAGGTAAAAAGGTAAAGTACTCATTTCTGAGAACTTTTGGTTGTGAAGCATTTGGCCATATTAATAAAGAAAATAGAACAAAGCTTGAGGCTAAATCCAAGAAGTGTACCTTTATTGGATATGGGGTTGATGATTTTGGTTATCGCTTATGGGATTATGAAAATAAAAAAATCATTAGGAGTAGAGATGTAGTATTCAATGAAAATGTCATGTACAAAGATCAGTTGCAAGGAAAGAAACAAGAAAAGGAAAACATAGAATACATAGTGCTTGATGAAATCAAATAAAATGAAACTCCAAAGTTTCCAGAAAATCAAGAACAACAATAAGTACCTCAAACTCCTGCAAGTGTTAGAATATACACCAGGTTAGGTAGACCCCCTGAACGATACTGTCCTTCACTATATTATTTATTGATGACTAATTTCGGTGAACCGGAACATTATGAAGAAGCAATGCAAGTGGAAACTAGAAAGAAGTGGGAGCAATGAATGAATGAGGACATGGACTCCTTGGTAAGATACTGAACTTGGGATTTGGTTCAATTTCCTATAGGTAAAAGAGCATTACAGAATAAGTGGGTTTATAGGTTGAAGAAAGAAGATGGAGGTAGGAAGCGGTACAAGGAAAAACTTGTTGTAAAGTGGTTTGCACAAAAGAAATGTATATATTTTGATGAAATATTTTCTCTTGTTGTTAAAATGACTTCAATTAGGACTATTTTAAGTCTAGTGGTGGTAGAAGATTTGCATATTGAACAATTAGATGTAAAAACGAACTTTCTCCATGGGGATTTGGAGGAAGAGATTTATATGCAACATCCACAGGGACATGAGGTCAAAGGGAAGGATATTTAGTATGTAGGTTAAAGAAGAGATTGTATGGCCTGAAGCAAGCTCCAAGGCAGTGGTATTTGAAATTTGACAGGCTAATGATAGAACAAGGTTATAGTAGATGTCATTTTGAGCATTGTGTTTATTTCAAGAGACTAGATAATGGAAATATTATCTTTTCATTGCATGTGGATGACATGCTTGTTGCAAGGTCTAACATGCAACATATAGATGTGCTCAAAAGGAAATTAGTTAATTCATTTGTGATGAAGGATTTGGGTGCTGCAAAGAAAATCCTTGGTATGAGAATAACAAGAGACAAGAAAAATCACAAGTTAACATTGTCTCGGGGTGAGTATATAGAAAAGGTGTTGGAGAGGTTTAGAATGCAGGATGCAAAACCAGTTAGTACACCTTTGGACATCCATTTCAAACTAAGTAAGGATATGTGTCGCAAGACATGGGAGGATATAGAATACATGTCCAAGGGTCCTTATTCATCAACAGCTGGTATCTTGATGTATTTCATGGCATGCACAAGACCAGATAGCGCACATGCAATGGGATTTGTGAGCAAGTATATGAACAATCCATGTAAAGAGCATTGGAAGGCAGTACACTAGATTCTTAGGTATTTGAGAGGTACTACTACTCATGCATTATGTTTTGGAGGTTCTAACACTGCTCTATAGGGATATGTTGATGCAAATATTGTAGGTGATAAATATAACAAGGGGATCACCACATGGTATGTTTTTACTGTAGGTGGAACAATAGCAAGTTGGATTTTGAAACTGCAAAAGGTCGTTGCACTTTCAACAATGGAATCATAGTATGTTGTTGCTTCAGAGGCTAGTAAACAAATCATTTTTCTACAGAGGTTCATGGAGGAATTAGATAAGAAGAAGGAGAATAGAAAGTTGTACAATGAAATCCGGAGTGCCATTCATCTTGCAAAGAACTTAACATTCCATTCTAAAACTAAACATATATATCTCAAATACCATTTCATACGATCTGTTTTGGAAGATGAATTATTGAAGTTGGAAAATATACATTCTAGCCAGAATCTTGCAGACATGTTGAAAAAGGTAGTAACTAGAGAGAAAATGAGTTCCTGCTTAGTTCTAGTTGGCCTTCAAGCATGAAGGTGAAGATGAGAAACCACATTTTGTTTATCTTTATTGCTCAGCGATCCTGTTTTTCTAAAATTATAGTCATATCCAAATGTAGGAAGTGGATGATACTAAGTACACAAACACCCTTGTAGTTCATATTACTCTTCCTAATGGTACCAAATAATATAATAATGCATTGCGTACCAACCACAATGTGGCATCTATGACCACTATTCACACCATTGTATGGATCTTTGAAAGTTTCATTCTACCTTGGCTAAAATTCGCCTTATACCCTTAGAACTTTAAGTCATAGTAATTGAAGAGAAATACACACCTAAATAACCAAGTGAAATAATTGTGTCCATCTATTATGTTTCTTCCTTCGATGTGTCATCCTCTTTATCACCTGCATGGTCCTCATCACCTATAGTGGTGCTAGAACCCCCTAAAATTTATGTGCCTACCTTATGAAGTGATGAATAAATCCTTGAATTTATCACCAACCTCAATTACCTATAGGATGATATTCACCACTGAGATGATTTCCTCCCACATGAATACCCCGAATTAGGTGGATATTTGAGTTGATTCTCCATTGAATTAAAAATTTGTGTTCCTCCAAGAGATGTTGATTAGTTCAAAAACATGATCCCTGCTCTAGATGCCTTTGAGGAGGTGAATATGGAAAAACTATATCCCTCTATCAAAATGGACATTTCAATTAAAATTGGTGTCATTGAGAATATCTTGCATAGTGATTCCTTCACTTCCAAAAAGGTTGCAGTTGAAAAAGCTCTCTTTCAAGAATTGTATGACATCTCTACTTGGTATTATTTCAAAATGGAAAGACTAGACACCATCATAGTGGAACATTGCATCAACACTTGTCCCAATGTTGAACTCATGCACCATAAACAATGGCATATTGACCCTTTCAAAGCTCTAGTCATCAAAGCCAAAATAAATAAACTGTGGAATGTAGGTTTCATCTACCTTATCACATACACTATGTGTATCCAATCTAGTCCCAATCAACAAGATGCAAGGTACCATTCTTGTTTGTAATTATTTTTGTGATCTTAATAAAGCTTGTCCCAAATATGACTTCCCCATCCCTTTAATCGACTAGATTATTGATGCTTGTGCGGAACATGAGGTTCTATCCTTCACAGAAGGATTCTTGTGGTACAACCAAATCTAAATTAATCCTCTATACTGTACAAAATTTCTTTCACCTTACCCTAGGGAACCTTACCTATAGTGCTATTCCCTTTGGAATCAAGAACATCGAAGCTAGCTTCAAGCATTCCATGTCATACTACTTCCATGACATGATTTATATTATATTAGCATATTTGGATGAAATCACGACTTGTTCATAGAAATGATCACAACACTTGGAACATCTTCACAAAGTATTTCTAAGGTGTCTTATATATAACATTCACTTGAACTCACTGAAGTGTGTGTTTTGTGTCCTTTTTTGTTGGATTCTAGGATTTATCATTTCTAAGAAAGGGATTACTATTGATCTTTTGAAATTTCAAGCCATCCTTGACCCCCCTCCCCCCCCCCCAAATACTTTGCACAAATTACAAAGAATCCAAGGTAACTTCTTATGCCACTTTATCTCATACTACACCACATTTGTTCATAGGTTCTTGAGGTTTTTATGTTCTAATGTCTCTTTCATATGGGACAAATAGGCTCTATATTTTTTTGACACCCTTAATAATGTTCTTACTTCGACACCCTTGATTAGAAATTTGGATTTTGCAAAGGATTTTATTATTTACATCTCAGCCTCTCCATATTCCATGGCTAGAGTCCCCATTAAAGAAGGTGATGAGCATATGGAACATGTCAAATACTATGTTAGTAAAAACTTGTCTACACCCTCCTTATCCTAGAAAATGAGGAGAAGTTTTCCTTAGCCATCGTTTTCTATGTCCAATAGCTACACCATTACATCTTGATGAATAAAATCAAAGTTGTCACAAATTCAAACTCTGTGTTATATATCATGAGTAGTTTTGTGACAAATTTAGACCCCGTGTTATATCTCTCAAGTAGTTACATCATAAATGGAAAAGTTTCCCATTGGATCATTATGTTCCAAGAGTATGACCTTGAATTGGATATTCCAAAGAGTAAAAAGGATTTGGATTTGGATGAATTTATCTTAGACCCTCCTATTGGAATTAGTGATCCCCCTATTAAAGGCGATCTCACTGATGAAAATTTGTTCACCATGTCTTTAGATGATCCTTGGTATGGAGACATTCTTGTTTACTTACGCACTCATAATTTTAGTCCTCATCTCCCTCAAGATGCTAACTGTATAATCCATCACCAAGCTGCTCGTTAACTTCTTATTGGTGGTGTTTTATAATGGAAAGGGTTTGATACTACCTTGTCACAATGCCTCACTTTCGACTAGCTTGAACGAGTCTTAAATTACAATCATAACAGGTTGTGTGGAGGCCATCTTTTAGGAATGGCCACTTCCTAGAAAAGTCTTCATTGGTTATTTTTGGCCTACCTTATTTTTTTATTACATTGAGATAGTGAAGCATTGCCAAACCTACCATATTTTTTCCCCAAAGACAAGGGCACCTCCTTCCCCCTTACACCTAGTTGTCACCATCAGTCCATTTTTCAAATGAGCCATTAATTTTATTGAATGTAATCCTATGTCAGATTGCATCCATAAGTACATCGTAATGGCTATCAAATATTGCAATAAATGGGCCAAATCCATGTCAACATAAAATAACATTGTTTCCATAGTGACATGTTTCTTCCTTTAACACATCATCACTTGATTTGATGTTCCAAAACAATTGGTTTTTTATCACAACACTCACCTTGAAGATGTTATGTGCGAAGAGCTTGCCTACCATTTGAAATTTGAGCAGTAATTTTCATCCACCTATTTCCATAGGATAATTACCAAGTTGAGGTAGATAATAAATTTTTCAAAAACCATGCTCCAATGGATGGTTGATAAGCACAAGTCCAATTTGTATCTTATGCTCTTTCCCATCTTATAACTTATCATACATCCACTAAAATTACTATCGGATTTACTCCATTCCACCTTGTCCATGGCATGGAGTCAGTTTTACCTATCAAGTGTCAAAACCCATCCTTTCAATTAGGAATCGAAATTTTTCCAGATACCTCTATTCTGGAACAAAACTTACTTTTTTGGAACAAGTAGATGAGGATCACCACATTGTTTTATAAAAAAATGAAGCATACAAGAAATGATCTAAATCCAATTACGATCATCACATCCACCAACGTACATTCTATGAAGGTGATTTAGTCCTTGTCTACGATCAAGATCATGGCATAGCTGGTTAAAAATAATTTGAGTCTTTAGGAAATGCCCTTATTGTTAGGTTAACCTTGACTCAATTATAGAGTAATTAAGACAACCTTGATTTGGTCATCAGTGGGTTTTCCGTTGGAGTGGTTTATGGGTCCATGGTTTTGGGTAACCCATGGTATTGCATGTGAGTAATCCTACTTAAAGGCTTGAGTAACTCCATTGTATATTTCCTAAAGTGGCTGGTGATGGTTGGATTGGCCATCTATTGGCGAGTGGTCAAGGGTAATAGATCTATTGTTTTTGGTTTTTTCGGTTTTGGTTTCCAAGGAAAACATTATTCTTCCTTATTGTTTGTGATTGCTTATTATATGTATCATGTGTTTTCTTTTTTCTAACACTTATGTCATCAAGCGTTGTTTTGGAAAGGGGGCATATATGCTTGCTAGTCTAGATGGCCAACTCATTAAGAGCCCTCACAATGGGCTATACCTAAAGTAATTTTATCCATAAGACCACACCCTTTTGTCTTCTGTACCATAGTTGTCTTATATCCCTCCCCTTAGGATGAGCCTTATGATTTTTCATCTTTTCATTTTAGGATGGATCATTCATCTTGATGTTATGTCGACTGTGCTAATGGCGCAAGTAGATACACTATGAATAATGCCTCAAAAACTTGGGCCATATATTCCCCGTTACACTTCCTCATCCATGCCAACGATGTGTAACTATTTTTCCATCAATAATCAAGTGAAATATAATTTTGTGATCGGTCTTTTGGCCGATGCCCTCCAATTATGCATTGACTACATTCATGCTTGCCTTTATTCCTATCTTCTTGTCACATAGTTGAATAACTATTATCAGGTACATGATCATTGCCTCTTTGAAAAATATATGTAAGCTAGACAGTTCGTTAGACCGTTTGAATTCATCACATTTATTCACATGCCCAGGAGTCTTAATAGTTTCGTAAATCACACTACAAATCAAATAATATATTGGCATATCATTCATCAATAATAAAATATAAATCATGCATGTGTATATAACCATAACCATAAGTGCATCGATATGTACATAAGAAACCATAAAAACATACATCACATTGCATCATAAATAAGTCTCATATATATAAATCCACATCCACACACACACACACACACATAATCATCCAAAAAATAAGGAATGTTTACATCTTAAGGGCCCATAGATTGTTCAAAAAATTATGTGATACATAGTAAAAAATACCATGTCATAAGTATGGGCATAGTTCCATAGATTACCTATACATCACCCTCATAATCATTTCCCATATTGTTTCCCTCAACATCACTATCAAAACCATTGATACGGGGTACGTTCCCCCTCATTATGTCTTAGATTGTTTGGGTAGCAATGAATATCCTTCTCATTGTTGAGTTCCAGTCCAGTGGATCCTAGAAGCAAATAGTGATCAAATCCTCATCCAAGTGTTTCCAACCCTCATCTCTGACCCCAACTAGTAGTTAATAAATGCTATGATGTAACCCATCCAAGATAGCCTCGCCTCCTCATCGTCACCTTTATGCTAGGGGGAAAGGTCGACTGCCTACCTGCCCCATTGTCTTTGGTGCCCATGAAGCATGACTAGTCAAACATTTGTACACACATAAGAGGAAAGTAATCAGTAAACTTGTATCACATATATAAATATAGCCACCATCTATGCTCATATGTAAAAATAACTTAAAATTCATAATCAAAATCACATGTACCCTAAGGTCCCTATGCCTGGCCTGATGTTTGAGGTAACTCCGGGTCCCCTCGTTAGTACATCATTGCATAGGGGTAATCCTAAATGACCATAGGGAGTTACCACCATTGAGAAAAGAAATAATGTTGGAAGACTTTTCCCATGACATCACCGCCGCTCCTCAACATCATATCCCCTCATCACTACATCCAAGGCTCCATGTACCTTAATATTTAATCACATTGTGGGGTTGTAGTGTAGGAACACTCTCAAATAAATAGGCACAAATGAATGTCCCAAACCTAAAATATACCCATATTATTGTAATGAATCAACTGGTGTTGCACTACCATCCAAAAAATTTGAGCCACCTAAAGTAAGTGTCTCTTAGTACTTGTTTGACAATCGTCATCTAACCATTGGAAACTCAATGTGTCCCCTTGGATGCTTATACTCATATGAATCCTACCACCACTAGACATGTCTTTAGTAGCTTGATATCATCTATCCTAATGGAGGAGTCATGCAAGGAGGATCTTGCTACACGATGGGAATCCAGGAAATCCTTCACCGCCACATCTCATGGTTGCACCGGATGAGTATATCCTACCAAGCCATACATTGATGGGACAATAATGAAATAAACATCAATGAGGGTGATGCCGATCCACTTAGCCTACACCATGAATGCCTTGATGTCTAGGTCCCAGTACACGATGATATTTATCAGAAGAAGAACACCTACCCTCATCAATGTGTTTTCAATTAACTTTAGAATCCCATACTATGCTAGTGTCCCCCTCACAGTTGGGTTATTTTATAGTTGCATCCAGTAAGCCAGAATATTCCTCTCTCCATCTCACTCTCATAGCTACTTTTTTCCCAAAAATATCAACAAGTCAATGCATGTATTTCACTTAGAAAAGTGAGAAGTCATGTCAAATCTTTCCCACAAAAAGTTGTAATATGGCATCACATCTATTTGAGGAAACAATACAACCTTGTCACACTATTTCCTTAAACAGTTGTGATAACTAGTCGTAAGAATTTACTTCATACATGTGACATCATCACACCTATAAAATATTTTTTCACGAGTGTGTCGCTAAAAAAGGCTTGAAATCTGCAATGGTGGATGAAAAACTTATAGGGTTACTTGTGAGCCCAAGAAACTCTAATCTAGAAAATAAATAGACATAAATGAAGATCAAGGAGAGACCACCAACCTGCAACTTACATAATTCAAATTTGATAGACAAATTGGGATATATGACCATCTGAAATACCAGGCCCAACGAGCTCCTCCAACTGTGAATAGTGAAAATGTCACCTGATTGCATGGGCCCCACCTTATTTACAAGATTTGGATCGATTTTTTTCATTCCATATAACCTCATACGATACCCGTTTGACACATCTTTCATCCTGTTGCATAATTCTTACCGTCGAGTTCAAACATAGGTAAATAAATATTTGCATAAAGAAACCATTGTTAGGATATTTAGACACTTAGGATTTAGTTAATATCAACTTGGTTTAATGATACTTTAGCTAAATTTCATTTCTTTAGTATGCATTTGTACTTGAGTAATCTGATGGTGATGATATGTTCAAGACATCAAGTGATTCGATGATTCATCTTCTCCTCGATACTAACAACTATATTCATCTGTGGTTTAACACTCGGTTAGTCCATGATCTTGATTTAAAGAGCATGGAGGGCCATTTTCTAATAATTGATTGCGAGAAACTCATATGTAAATTATTTTCCTTTTGCATTAATGCATTCCCTCAACTGGTTGCATTTCCTAAGGATGTGGACTATTTCTCTCTTTGAGGGTTTTAACCACATAATACATTGGTGTGTTGATTTGTGATCTATTTTTATGATCATTTATGTAAAGTATTCAATCTATGTAGAGATACCTTGTTTTAGTCAAACATGGTTTCATAGCTCTTATGAAGGCCACATTCATTATCTATTGAGATATTTAATCTTTCACTGCATGCATCAAAATATTTATTGATTATGTTATTTATGTACATTTATGTTCTTAGGGAGTTGTTCCATTACATCTGAAGCGCTTCTTTCAGTTGGAAAAACTTTTCTTTTCACCCGAAAAGGTTTATGTTTTCCCAAGATATGGTCATTTTATTAGATATCGAGGCATACTGTTTATATTACGAATTTTAAAAAATAAATTCTCATACTAGTTGGTATTTCAATTTTGGTTTTTTTGTTTATATTCCTAGTTTGCTCCCTTTTTTATCTACATATACTCTTTTCCATGTGCTCTGTACAAACTCAACAAATTAGAAATAGAGTGAAAGTTGTTTTATTTTCTGCATATGCTCTTTGTCATGCACCTTGTGTGAACTCAAAAAATAAAATTACAGAGAAAACTAGCATTTTTGGGTACCTAACCTTGAGAAGATTTGGATTTAAAATTTCCCTTATTTTTTGTGTGTGACTATGTTAAAGTGTTTTGCATGAAAAAATAAGGGTTTTGGGGGTAAGCAAGCATCTCAAGGCTAAAACAAAAAATCCTTCTTCATAATATTGTTATATATTTTGTATTAACTCGCTTGGTTAAAATATACTTTATTAAGAAAGAGGCCTTGAGTTCAAATCTTTCTTTTCTTTATGTTATCTTTTGAAAAAATTCATGCAACTTCGAGTTATCACATAACTTTATTGTAAAGTGCATTTCACATATTTTATAAAAGTGAATCACTATAAAGTAACTTAAAAATTATTTTTAAGTTATTTTTTGCATGCAACTTTAACTTATAAAGTAACTTCAATGTAAAAATGCTTCACTCTTATTTTATAAAAGTTGATCACTTATTTTGTTTTGTAAAGTGTAACTTATTTGTAAGACTAAGCAAATTTAGTGAAGGAAATCAATTTTCTTTTACTCAGCAACTTCATTGTGCACCCACATAAGGCGAACCAACCTCTATGTGGCACCTTGGTTCATTTTTATGTTTTTCTTTGAAAGGTCATGATTTTGACATCCATAGTCCATTTTCAATGCCATTTTTTTAAACTGGTTAATTTTTTGAAATCTTTTCATATAGATTATCATTTTCTATTTTTGAAGCCATGATACTTACATATTATAATATGGCTAGTCCAATGATCTTTCATTTACCGATACCAACTATTTATCATGAAAAGCGCATATGGAGGATGCACTACAAAGCAAAGGACTTCACCAAATTACCTTAGGAAAAAAATATGTCCCCACTTATGCTTCAAGAAAATACTAATGGGATACTAAAACTGACAAAGCATGTG
Source organism: Larix kaempferi (assembly GCA_027924585.1). Lineage (NCBI taxonomy): Eukaryota > Viridiplantae > Streptophyta > Pinopsida > Pinales > Pinaceae > Larix > Larix kaempferi. The sequence goes on along the minus strand of BSBM01000510.1, from coordinate 13,852,986 downwards.
GATTAATTGGAATGTTTGTCTTTCATGATTCATGGTTTCACGTTTAAGGCATTGACAAACCAAATGTGGCTTGGACAAAGTTGAAAACCGTATTTGGTAAACACAATGAGGTTTGAGGTCACCATCTTGACAATAAGTGGATTGCTTTAAATCCTAGTGATTACCTTGCATTAAAGACTATCTATCTAAATTTAAAACACTTAAACTCTTAGTTGAAGAATTCCAGATACCTAAGAAGGATATCCAATGTATTTTGTGTTATTCTTGCTAAGTTTTTTTGTCCATATTCTATTTTTCTATCTATGTTTCTCTCTACCAAAGAAGCTATAAGAGATGCTTACAATTCACCCACTCTTGACGAATTTTTTGATTCTTTGATTATAGATCAAAACAAACACTTGAATGTTGGAGTGATCATCCCTACAAGTACCTCTAGAAAATCCTTAGCAACAAAACAAAAGGATAGTTCCAATAACATGAATAAGGAACATCTTCTCAACAATAAACAAAACAAGGGTCCCAAAGCCTCTCAACAAGCTCCTACTTGAAATTGTGATAAAGGAACTAAATCGAAAGGTAAGAAGACTGAGAGACATCATGTTTTTTGTGGGCATGATGGTCATGTGGGTCCAAGTGTTTTAGGAAAATTGAAGCCTTAGAATCAACAATGGAGAAGCAAAACATCAATCTTTACTCTTGTTCTAACTCCTCTTCTCATGGACATGCACTTTCTACTTTTGGTTTCTTCTTCAATGCATCATCTACTTCTTCTTTTAGTGAGTGGATTATTAAGTCTGAAGCATATTATTATGTGGATAAAGATAAATCCATTTTTTTGTTCTTAATGAATGTAACACCAAACAAATATTTGTTGGTCGTGATAGATCTCTTAGTGTGAAGGCGTGGAACAATTTAGTTAGATTATTTCCATTTCAATGTTGTATTATCTGTTACAAGTATTTCATGCAATATTTTATCAATCCATCAGATCACTCATTTAGGTGAAGGTAAAACTATAAAAATTTCACCTCACCAAATTATAATCAAGGATTTAAAAGATCCTAAGCATGTCCTAGCAATTGGAATTGTTGTTGATGATATTACCAAGCTATATAGGTTTGATAAATTTAGGTCATCATCTCTTCCATAAGTTTTTATTTCTTAAAATGATGAATTGAGAAAATAATGGCATGATCAAGTTTTCCATCTAAACTATCGCTCATTGCAACAAATATGTAATCAAAATATGATGACCGGTATTCCTCTTGTTTCCTTCAAAGATGGTGTTTGTCATCGGTGTGTTCTCAACAAGCATCATCAAGACAATTTTCATGATAGATGTGCCTCTTGGAACACCTCACCCACCTTGTACCTTGTTCATAATAATTTTGTGGTACGCTTCCTTTTGATTCTTTCTCTAGGTTCAAGCACTTATTAAATTTAATTGGTGACTTCTCTAGATGCCCTTGGGTTTAATTCTTAAAACCTAAGAGTTAAGTTTTGGGACTAGAAGACCCTTGTAGAAAAAAAAAAGTGGGCATGAACTTCAAAAATTTAGAACAAATAATGGATGCGAATATGTTGATAAAAAATTTACAACTTACTATGATGTATAGGGTATTTGAATGCAACATACCATTGCATACACACTACAACAAAATTAGGTTTATGAGAGAAAGAATCACACATTAAAGGAAATGGAAAATTGTATGATCCTATTTAAAGGATTAAGTTCTCATTTTTGCGAGGAAGCCATTAATTGTGCCAATTACATAGTTAATCACACTTACACAAAGGATTGAAAGGTTACAACACCAAAATAATCATGGATTAAAATTAAACTAGATGTAACAAGTTTCATGTGTTTGGTAGTGAAGCATGGGGTCACGTTCTTGATGATAAAATAAAAGACTTAAAACCTAAAAGTGAGTAGTGCATTTTTGTTTGATATGTCAAAGATGTAAATGGTTATAGACTTCTTCAACTTGATTTCAATGAAAACATTATTTGGAGAGATGTTAAATTTATTGAAAATATCTCAACCCGCAAGACTAATTTGGTGTTTGTAACATCTACAACAATTGTGCCATCTTGTATTCCCAAATTTTCTACTAGTGATCCTATTCTAGTTTGTTATTCCGATGATGATAGTGAGGATGAAAATACACCTCTTCCCACTCACCATCCTCCAATTGGTTCCATTGAACATGAAACTGCACCAACGCCACCACTTCCAAGTCTTTTGAACCCAAGAAGGAATTTTCTTTACTTAGCCCAAGTATACTTGCGACCTTCTTCGACATTTTCACATGGAATATTGTAAACCAACCCCATTTCCCTTCGAATCCAAATTTAAACATCCTTCCACTTGTAGTACAACAAAAGTAGATGCCACTTTGCACCATTAGTTAGTTGGAAGCCTTTTGTATTTGATCATACATGTTTTAACAATTCACTTTTTGTTGGTCTTGTTGCTCAGTATATGCGAACACCTCATGAAAGTCACTAAAAAGAAAAAGAAAAAAGGTGGTACTCCGATATATCCAAGGTATAATTTAGTTTTAGATTCATTACAGTTCTTTGGGAACTCCTTTGTTGGTTGCTTTTAGTGATTTTGATTGGGCTGGAAACCTTGACGAATGAAAGTATACTATAGGTATGTTTTCAATCTTGGTTCCATACCTATCACTGGTATTGTAAGAAACAACAAGCTCTTTCTCTTTCTTCATCAAAAGTAGAGTATCAAGCCATAGTTAATGCAAGTCAAGAAGCCTTATGGCTTCGACAGATCCTGTCAAAGTTTTGATTCTAACAGTAACAGTCAACTACCATTTGGTGTGACAACCAGAGTGCCATCAAGCTTACCAAAGATCCAGTTCAACATCAATGCAAAAGATCCATTAAGCTATGCATGCACTTGATAATAAACCTGATTCAATATCATGTTCTCAAAGTTATGTTTTTCCCTATAGATGATCAAGTTGCTAACATTTTCACAAAGTCTCTTATAAAAGTGAAGCTTTCCAAATTTTAATCTATGTTAAAAGTTCAAGAATTTTTCATTAAAAGGGGGTAGAGCCCACCCTTCCTTTTCTTATAGTCTAACCTTTGTAAATCCTTCAATCCTATACCAAATTGTTCTTAAGGGGGGATGTTAGGATATTTAGACAGCTAGGAATTAGTTAAGATCAACTTGGTCGAATGTGTCTTTAGGTAAAGTGTGTTTCTCTAGTATTCATTAGAATCAAATTATACTTATGTAATCCGATGGTCATGCTATCTTCTAGACATAAAGCGATCTGACAGTTCATATTCTCCTTTATGCTAATGGCTATATTGATCTTTGGATTAGAAACTGATTAGTCCTTTATCCCTAATTAAAAATACATAGGGTAATTTGTTGATGTTTGGTTGTGAGAAACTAGTGTGCAAATCATATTCCTTCCACTTTAATATATTTCCTTAAGTAGCTGAATTGGATGGGGTCACAAATTGTTTCCCTCTCTAAGTGTTTTAACCACATGATACATTGGCATGTTGATATTTGAAATTTTTGTGGGAGTAGTTTCTTAATATGTTAAACATGTGTGAAAATACCCTATTTTAGTCAAACAACTACAAAAGAACATGGATTTCAATCAAGTTTTATAGAAGTTAATTTTGGGCATGATTGGGCCCAATTCTACATGTGTTTTGAATTGAAACATGAGCCAAAGGTGGTACTCTCTACACTTCAAGGGATGAGTACATTGATGGAGTACATTGGTATCATTACGAATGGTTGGTGGTCAACCAAAACCACCACAGACACGTTCAAGATGAAATTGGTTATTGGTCAACTAGGACCACCAGATACATGGCTTAAATTCATTGATTGAAGAAGAATCAAAATCTAAAGCTTGGATCCCTTTCACATACTTGTCACCTTAAATTTTATAGGGTGGGGGGGGGTATCAATGATGATAGTTGGGATTCAATTTTTGAAGTTATATCAATCAAAATTCAATTAACATTTGGGAATTCAATCATGTAAACTGGACACCCAATAGGATATCTACAATCCAATCAACTTAAAACAATATCATCGAATCATTGTTTTTGGGAAGATCTAGCATGGAATTTAGACTTCTCTCATTGTTCTTCAACTATTCATTGGGATGTTGTTTGACACCTAATTGTGTATAAACTCAGAGAGAACTCTATGATCCTATTTGTTCACTAATAGAAAAGTGTATATCCTATTTGTTCACCAATTAGCAAGGGAATGATCAAACATGGCGCTTCTTTACTTCCAAAAATTTATTCTCTCTTTCAAATTACATTTCAAATGAACCATTCAACATCCAAATTTTGATTTTTCAGGCATATCTTCGTTAACGATCAATTCATAAGTTTCATATTGAATATTGAAGATGATACCAATCTATGCACTTGTTGATGTTTCCTTACTGGTATAATATTTATACTTGTGATTGAGGGGGGGAATGTTAGATTGTGAGCCCTTATACAATCATAGAGTCTTATATATTTTAATAGTTTCCATCCTTATCCTCGCTAAAATTCCATCCTTATCTATTGATAACCATGTACTATATATTGATATCATTGTATGAATACATGTGTTGAAGATGGATTGAATCCTCTTATGCCAAGTTATTATGCCTCTTATTCTTGCTCTATAGTTCAACAACAAAAACATATCAACAATTCCCATGTATAGGTGTTTCCCTCCATGTTGAGAATGATCTTGGTTTTTAGGTATTGCCACTAACCTCAATACTAAGAATGAAGTAGTCCAAGAAGTGTGTCCATGAGCCTAGATCCCATGTACTAGTATACACATTTGCTCCCCATTAACGAAACATGAAACTAAAAAATGGATGAATACTTTGTTGGAAATTTTGTTTTCATTGATGTTAACATTAGTAAAAGGAGATTGAAGTAAGGACATCAAAGTGGTCCCCTTATGGCTTAACTGTTAAGCATGGACCTCACAGGATGAGATAACATGTGGTTATTTCCACATGCCCACTTCGAGTTGCACATAAATGGAACAAGTGAAGAAGCCCCTAAAGTGATGATGATGTGTCCACATAACCATGATGATTTGAATTTTAAAGAATCCCCTTGATGAATACATGAAGTGGTCAAGAAGATAATTCAAAGCACATTGAAGAAGTAAAGCAAGAGTCCATGAAGACAAAGCCATGGGGAGTCTAATGAGAATGATGCTAAAGACAAAAGGGGAATTTTCCCCCATAAAGGTACCCCAAATGATATATCCTATTCTGATACCTTTTCATTGATAGGTGGCACGATTCCTAAGTCACCGTGGTTGAGGAGAAATGAACTTTTCTTTGTACTGGGCCAGAATTTGGTTAGGGATGACCTAACATGAGGCTAAAATTAGGTTAGGGCCAACCTAACCTAAAGTAAATTTAAAAGTGACTTGGATATGTATAAATAAAGGTTGAAACATTTAATTTGAATCATCCAAGTTCAAGACATATTAAGCGCAAGTTCAAGGAGGACAAGAAGAGTTAAGCGAAATTCAAGAGAAGGATCAAGTGAAGAAGATTGACAGAAACTTGTATAACTTTCTCATATGGTATCATAATCGAAACATGATCATCTCATTGGAAATATTGTTGTAAGGGCTATGCGATCCCACACTTACAAGGACATGGTGAAGGACATGGTGCATGACTAGGGTTTCTATCTTGATTCCTTAACTTGGAAAAGGCATGGACTGGGGTTTATCTTGTGGTCTTGCATGGATTAGGGATATTATGACATGATATAGGGTTCCTCTATTAGAATTAATTAGGTTTCATTGATGGTTATGATGTCAAAGGATTGAAGAATCCAATGAAGAGATGAAGTCTATGGATGATTATTTCTAGGGTTTGTTCAAGACAATGATAGTGATAGTGAAGTCAAAGACAATGACAGTGACAAATTGATACTCTTACTCTTATAAGATTTCTTGAATGATGCAGACAAAGATCAAGGTCCCTAGTCTGAATGGTTCAGATCTAGAACAAAAGGGAAAAAACTGTACAAACCCTTCACCTAGGTCAATAAAATAGTTTCAATGGATGTGTGTAGAAGATACATACCACTAATATAAAAGTCGTTGTGATGATCCAAGAGCAGACGCGATCCAGCTTCACGTGCAAAAGAACCTACCAAAGATCGAAACAAGACAACAACGAGTGAAATATAAACAATATAATTAACCCATGCGAGTGACCAAGGAATCACACGATACACCATCATGAACATCAGATGTATGGGAAGGAAAATACAATTGCATTAACAAAGATAGAAATAGATTACAATCGTTTATGCCTTGGTGTTGTAGCTTCTTTCCAATGAGTTCTTATTGCTCCAACGAGTCATTTTCACCTTGAATACAAAGCCTCAAGAGTCTATAAGTATAGAGTAATTCCTCCAGCATTTCCTTACTACTAATCTTCTTCCTCCCTCACCCATGGCCCAAAGGATCAATTTATAGGACAATGTGGATGGGGAGAGGTTGAGAAAAGTGTGAGGAGTGGATGAGATATGATCTCCCTCAATGGTGGAATTCGATCCAGATCCATAACAATAGGAGGGAAAGGCCATCATTCGATATTTCTCTCTAGAAGCTTCTCGAAAACCTAGTTTTTTGCCCGTGGAGACATCGACGCGACTTGGACATGGATCAACACACGCCAAATGAGCTTGATGCGGGTTGACATGAATGCAAGTTGTGTCATCGAAGCGGGTTGACAGTGAAGCAGAATACGTCGATGGAATTTGACGCATGTTTCTATCAAAGAAAAGCGCGTCGAAGCCACAAAAAAATTTAAGTTGCAAGGCAAACTAATCAGAGCTCATTCACCATGAAAGTGACCTCAGGGATTGTGGTAAGTCGAAATCACAGGGTTTTGTACGGGTGACGAAAATTCTGTGTAACACTTACTCATATCAAGGTGGCAAGGTGGTGTTAGGGAAGGTTGCATCCTGTGATCTTAGGGGGTTGCATCCTCCTTTGAGTTGGTGCTCATAAATCAAAAGTTGATGCTTCCTATGAATGTAATCTTGTAATCTTGTTATATTATAAGAAAAGCATTATTTCTTGTGCACTATGTATCATTTTATGTGTGGAATTGTTAATGGTTATTATTACATGATATGCTTAAAGTTTGAAATGGTTAAAGGTGTTCAATATTAATTAACCCCCCCTCTCAATATTTGTGATATTTCCAACAATTGGTATTAGAGTCGGTTACCTTCAGGACAGTTTAGTATCTAGATGGAATATCCTTGAAGCACATGGACAAGTAGGAAGGTTTTGGTAAGATTGAAGCACCAATGTTTCATGGATCATATTATGAATAATGGAGTATAAATATGAAGGCATATTCGATGGAACTTGGGGATAATGTTTGGAATTCAGTTATGATTGTTCCACAAACAAATGCAACTAAAAAGAAGTCAAGGAAGGGTAATGATATGGCAATAAATTCCATCCAAAATGGATTATTTGATCCTATGAAATTTGGTGTGGGATCATGTACATCATCTAAAGAGATTTGGGACAAGCTACAAAATATCTACATGGTTGAGGAAGTCATTGAAAAGGAAGAACCACCAAAAGATAAATCATATGATGAAGAAGAAACAAGTCCTAAAAAGGTACCAATTAAGTTACTCTTCAAATGTTTTAAATGTGAAAGAGTAGGACATGCTACTGCTGAGTGTCCATATGAAGAAGGGAAAGATAGTGATTCAGAAGGAGAATAAAATTTCTTCGTGACCTTGATTACAAAACCTATGAAGAAAATGAAGATCATCAGATAGAAATGACATATTCAGAAACAAACAAACAAACAAACAAACAAACAAACAAACAAACAAAAGAAGAAGAAGAAGAAGAAGAAGGGATCAAATCTGCAGAAATCAAGAAGCTGAAATTATTTCCCTAAGAAAGAAATTGAAGAAAGCTATGGCTCAATAAGAAGAGTCAAGAAATATGTGTGAATGGATGATAAGGAAAAAAGAAAAAATGTTTTAGATATATCAAGAAGCTGAAAATACCATTGTTGGTCTAATAAGTCAAATAGAAGATGCCAATAAAATTGAAGAAGACTCGAGAAGTCATCTTGAAGAGAGGAAGAATTTTGTCAAAGGCAAGAGCTGGATGTCCTTTCACTAAATGAAAATAATGTTGTTTCCTAAGAATTCAAGTGGACGAATAAAAGAGAATTGAAGAATTCCTAACAAGTCAACTAAAGGAGAAGGAAGAAATTTTCCAAGAAAGAGAGTTTGAGATTGTTACTCTACGGAAGAAATTGGAGAAGACAGATACAAAAAACTTGAAGTTTGAGAAGATCACATTGATCTTAGATGACATTCTCATCTAAAAAAATCTCCACTTGACAATACAAGTTTGGGTTATGATGAATAGAATAATGTTGAAGAAGGTGAAAGCTCCAAACCACCAACAAAGAAAGTTGAATGTTCCAAGCTACTAGAAAAGAAAAATGAATAGAAGGATAAGAGTTATGCATACATTCTCAAAAGCTCCAATCAAGGCAGAGACTACAAAATAAAATTTCATCGGCAAGATTCAAAGAAACATGGATACAGAGATGTTGCACCATCAAGAAGATCTTCTACACCCAATTATCTAAGCATATTTCTTGGTAAATGTTTCTCTTGTAAAAATTTTGGGCATAGGGCTAGAGATTGCAAAGCTTATGGATGAAATTCTCTAGCAAATGGATGTTTCACTTGAACTACAATGTTGAATGTTACAACTGCGACAATTATGGACAGATGGAAAGAGATTATATAAGCATGGTAAATCACAATGTTAAATGCAACAAATGTCATTACTATGGACACATGGCAAGAGATTATATAAGCATGGTAAATCACAATGCTAAATGCAACAAATGTCATTACTATGGACACATGGCAAGCAATTGTAGAAGCAATATGGAAATATCAGGCTCCTAGACAAAAGGTTACAAAAGTTTGGAGAAGAAAATTAGAAGATTCAAAGGGGGAGAAGCCCCAAAGAGAAGGAATATTGACATGGGGAGTTGCAGCAGGGTCAGGATCAAGACAAAGATACACCCTTTGTCATTGATTTCAAAGGGGGAGAGAAAAACAATAAAAAAATCTTGAGTTAAGAATCCTGAAGTCAGAGGGAATCAACTTAAGGAAAACAATATATTCACAGAGAAGCAACATTGTTTCACTAAGTTGCCATCAATTCCAAAGGGGGAGATTGTTGGACATTTGGTTTTCATTGATGTCAACCTTAGTAAAAGGAAATTGAATTAAGGACATCAAAATCATCCCATTATGGAGTAGTTGTTAAGCATGGCCCTCATGGGATGAGATAACGCATGGTTATTTCCACATGCCCACTTTGAGTTGCACACAAATGGAGCAAGTGAAGAATCCCCTAAAGTGATGATGATGTGTCCACATAAGAATGATGATGTGAAGTGTAAATAATACCCTTGATGAATACATGAAGTGGTCAAGAAGACAAGTTAAATCCCATTGAAGAAGTAAAGCAAGAGGCCATGAAGACAAAGCTAGGGGGAGTCTCATGAGAATGATGCCAAAGGAAAAAGGGGATTTTCGCCCAATAATGGTATCCCAAATGAAATAACAAGTTCCATAATCATATATCATATTCCAAGATATTTCCGGTGATAGGTGGCACGATTCCTAACTCCCCATGGTTGAGGAGAAATGAAGTTTTCTTTGTACAGGGCTAGAATTTGGTTAGGGACGACCTAACATGAGTCTAGAATTTGGTAAGGGATGACCTAACCAAAAGTAAATTTAAAAGTGACTTGGAAATGTATAAATAAAGGTTGAAACATTTCATTTGAATCGTCCATGTTCAATACATCTTAAGCGCAAGTTCAAGGAGGACAAGAAGAGTTAAGCGAAATTCAAGAGAAGGATCAAGTGAAGAAGGTTGACAGAAACTTGCATAAATTTCTCATATGGTATAAAAATCACAAAATTATTAGCTCATTGGAAATGTTTTTGTAAGGGATATGTGATCCCACACTTACAGGGGTTTCCTTTTGTGCAAGACATGATTCATGACTAGGGTTTCTATCTTGGAAAAGGCATGGACCAAGGTTTATCTTGTGATCCTGGTGCATGGATTAGGGTTCTTATGGCATGATATAGGGATCCTCTCTTGTAATGACCTGTGGTTTGATGATGGTGATGATGTCAAGGGATTGAAGGATCCAAGTAAGAGATGAATTCTATGGATGATTATTTTTAGGGTTTGTTCAAGACAGTGATAGTGACAGTGAATTCAAAGACAATGAAGACAGTGACAATGACAAGTTGATACTCTTACTCATATCAGGGTGTTCGAGTGGTGCTAGGGTATATTGGATCTTGTGATATCAGGTGGTTGTAGCCTCCTTGTATTGGGTGCTAGAGAATCTAGGGAGTGGGTGATTCCTTCTAGTTGGAGCTGGTAAAGCCAGGGGGTTGTAGCCTCGTTTGAGTTGGTGATCATAAATCAGAAGTTGGTACTTCCTATGAATGTAATATTGTAATCTTGTTATATTATAAGAAAATAATCATTTCTTGTGCACTGTGTATGATTTTATGTGTGGCATTGTTAATGGTTATTATTACATGATATACTTAAAGTTTGAAATGGTAAAAACTGCTCAATATTGATTCACCCCCTCTCAGTATTGGTGATATTTCCAACATAATTTTCTCAAGATGCATCAAGGTATTATGGATACAAATATCCTTCTACCCATATATTAGGACCATTTAGAATAAAAATCATCCATATAGTTGCAAAAGCACAATTTTGGACCCAAAGGGAACACTGCTAATGAAGAATGATAAGAATGAAAACTAGTAGTAATAACTTGCTCGTGACTTCCCTCAATAATGTTCATTTCATACACAAGAGTAGATTCACTAAAAAGAATATAAAAATTGTTGTGTTCACATAAATTAAAAGTATCCATATACATTTCACTACAAGAATCCTCTAAACTCCACTGGGTCACTTTTTCTCTTATATACCTCCTTCTAATTACTCCTATAATTATAATTCCATCATATGCTTCCAAAATATTTGTACATTGTTGGGTAACATCCTCCATCATTCAGCCTCTCATCATCACCAACTCCAAAATGAAAGAGATGGGGGGAGAATGCAAACTCCAACAACAACCAAAGATATGCTAAACCACTCTTGTATTGCCCAATGGAATAGTTGTACAACACCTAGGAGGTGTAGGCTTCAATGGAAGCCAACAATATCCCTTAGGGAGGCCTTTATTGTCCAAACTAAATGCTAAGTAGATGGTAGAACAATGGAGAGAAACACTTTCCCGTAGATGGAAGGTGGCAAGGGAGATTGGGAATGCTCACAATGATAGGAAATGGTGGGCTATGAGGAAGCTCCAACTCAAATACAACAGCATAACCTTGCTCTAATTTTTCTATCTAAAATGCATGCCAATGGATTCCTTTTATAGTCCAAGAGGTGGCCAACAAACAACTAGATACAAATGTGAACTCTCCTCCTCAATGAACTATAGTTCCAAGGTACACTGGGGGGCTAATTAATTCCACCAAGTGTGTGAGGAGTCGAATTCAGATCCTTGGGGAGGATTGAGCCTTTAATGCGCTGCTGAGAGTGAGTGGTCTCGTCGTTTTGAAAGTTGTGTGGCTATCGAAGGAAAATACGCACTGGTGTAGCACAGGCATTGTTCAGGTAACCTGTGCTATAGCGTGGGTCAACTGTGTGTTACCTGTGCTGTCCTTTGTCTTGTAGAGAAAAAGTGACCTAGTGGAATTATAATAAGAGTAATTAGAAGGAGGTATACAAGATAAAACAACATCCTAATACATTTTCGTAGACTACAAGGCCTATCCCCTCTCTCGAGGGGTTTTATTGCACCTTATTCCCATAGTTCATAAGGAAGGTACCCTAGTCGGGGTCGTTCCCATGCTACATTGATAGGATCATCTGGTCGAGGCCAAGCCTTTCTAGGTGCATTTTCTCCTCTCAGAGAAACTATTAATTACACCACTTCTTCGCCCATCGGAAGCAGTACCCCGCCGGCTTCTCCCCTTGGAGATCCCTCGGTTCCCTTTGACCCATCCTCTCTTATAGGAGGTCAATCATTGTTTACAACACCACATGGGTCTCCCCCTCATGGAAATCACATCCCACACAGAATGGCAAGACCAGTCGTCCCTACCTTACCATTTATGGCTAGTTAAAATCTACCTGATTTGGCCAAACTGACTAACGATCCCATTTCTCATGATGCAACATGGTTGGCTATGCCAGACAAGATTCCTTTCGACATTCCAAAATTCGAAGGAAAACAGGGAGACGATCCCACCAACCACGCTATGTATTTCCACTTACGGTGTTCATCTAATAGCATAGTGGATGACCCCATGAGGCTTTGCCTCTTCCAGCATACCCTCACCGGAACGGATGCAAAATGATACGTAAACCTAGCAAGTGGAACCCATTCCACATTTGCGATATTGGCCACCACATTTCTTACGTACTTCCAACTGTCAATCTGTCAAGATCTAAACCTCAAAATTCTCACTGATTTTTGACAAAATACTTCCACCCACATCACGGACCAAATCCATGAGTTGCATAGACCCCGCACACTATGCAAGATCAAAATACAACCTCCCTTTTTGTTAGATTGGTTTATTAAATCTCTCCAACCCGCCATAGATAAATATGTCGCCACCTCCATGCCACAAAGTGAGGAAGAGGCCATTCTAAAAGTGAAACATTTTGATCTTATATACGCACAATTTTGCTACCTTTACAAAATCCTCTCTGATACCCCTCGGCATTGGTCGTTGGATCCTACACCTTCAGGCTCATCACATTTGGTGAATGGGATTATTGGGTCCGTTTTACATCTAGGAAACGTTCCTCCTACCACTTCGGCTCCATTTAACATGGTTTTGTACTACACATCCTTTACACCTGCGTCGGTACCCACTACACCGATACCAACCCCACTAGTTGGTTAATTCTAGTATGGACCGTATAATCCTACGTACCCAAACGTTAGCCAAGCGATGACGGTTCCTACACCGCTAATGGCACAAGTCGTTCCTACATCCACCTCTTATGGAACGCAAACCACATTTATCCCACCACTGGGGTATAACCCATATTATCCACCTCTTTTCTATGCTTTCTTGACCTCTTATGGAACGCAAACCGCATTTATCCCACCACTGGGGTATATGCTTTGTCCTACAGAACAAGAGAGAAACAACAGAAAACATGATGCATTATCGGCTCTACAGTACCCTTTGTAACTCAAACATCAAGGGACATCTGTTAATGCCTAAAAGTCGCACACATGTGACATTTCGACGATTAATCCAGTAAGGCATCATCAACATAAAGAATTCATGTCACCACAGGCATCCTCAATAGATCCAAAACATAACATGAGTCCATAAGTGCCAAGAAACAGTTAAAAGAAAGGGTAGCACGGGTAACAAACAGTTGACCCGCACTATAGCGCAGGTTATCTGAACAATGCCCGCACTACACCCGTGCGGATTTTCCTTCGATAGACACGCTAATATTAAAATGGAGGGACCACTCACTCCCAGCGGCACATTAAAGGCTCAATCCTCCCCAAGGATCCAAATTTGGCTCCTCACACACTTGGTGGCATTAATCAACCCCCTAGTGTACCTTGGAACTAGTTCGTTGAGGAGGAGAGTTCACATTTGTATCTAGTTGTTTGTTGGCCACATCTTGGCCTATAAAAGGAATCCATTCGCATGCATTTTGAAGAGAAAAATCAGAGCAAGTTTATGCTCCTGGATTTGAGTTGGAGCTTCCTCATAGACCACCATTTCCTCTCATTATGAGCATTCCCAAGCTCCCTTGCTACCTTCCATCTAGGGGCAAGTGTTTCTCTCCATTGGTATACCATCTACTTAGCATTTAATTTGGACAAGAAAGGCCTCCCTAAGGGATATTGTTGGCTTCTCTTGAATCCCACACCTCCTATGTGTTGTACAACTATTCCATTGGGCAATACAAGAGTGGTTTAGCATATCTTTGGTTGTTATTGGAGTTTGCATTCTCCCCCCCATCTCTTTCATTTTTTATTATTATCAATATTTCTATGTTTGAAAGTGAACTACACTAACAATCACTTGTAGGATCACTTGGAGGAATACCAACCAACCCACAAAGGGACTCCAAGGACTGAGGCCTTGCTGCAACCTACAAGGCTTAGCCCCTTACCAAGTGGAAGAGTGCACTTGTGCAATTTTTTCCACAGCACTCCCCATGGTTTTTAGTGTTAGAAAAAAATATAAAAAAACATAAGCAAACAACAATAACAATAGAAGATGAGATTTACATGGAAACCATGCTATACATAGGTAAAACCATGATGCAATGGCAACTTTGATCTTTTATTATTACTCAGAAAAAAACTTACAATGATTTCTTTTATCTCTCTTATGTTACAATGTCGAGAGGTCACTACGATTTTATACAATACATATGAGGGTTCCAAAAGAAACCAAAATACACTAGAAGGGTCTAGAAATTTTTTCCTTGAGGGCCCACCCCCTATAACCCCCTCGCTCTCCTGACGCATATGAGCAACAAGTTATCCTAGTCGAGAGCTCTACAATAAGGATATTGGATATCTAGATATTGGCTTCATCTCCTAACATTCTCCCACTTGAAGTCAATATATAGGAATTTCATTTCGAATGTTTCCCACGCACATGCCATTGCCCAATGTTTACTTCATCACATTTTCAGCAAGCCCAAATAATTTTTTCACCATTCAAACTTCTCTATCTTGACAGACTTCGTAAGGATATTTGCAGTATTCTCATCACTACCAATTTTCTCCAAAAATATCCTACCTTCTTCCACCACTTTCCTTATGAAATGGTATTTAATATCGATATGATTTGTGTGGTCATGAAATGATGGATTCTTCACTAATTCAATACCATTTTGACTATCACGGTGCAAAGTGAGCTTCCCATGTATCAACTTGAATTCATCCACCAATCTCTCTATCCATATTGCCTCTTTAATGGACTCAATTGCTTCCACATATTCTACTTCAGTGTTTGATAAATCCATCACTAACTGCAACATAGATGTACAACTTAGAGCTCCACCTGCAAGAGTGAAAGTATATTCTATAGTAGAATTTCGTCCATCTCTGTCTCCACCAAATGAAAAATATTCAAAACCTTTAATTTGTAAATATGTCGATTTGTAGCAAATACAACATCTGTAGTGCCCCTTAAATATATGAGCATCCACTTCACAACATTCCAATGTTCCTTGCCAAGATTCAACATGAACCAGCTCACAATTCCCACTGCTTGAGCAATATCTACTATGGTTCTCACCATGGAGAACATGAGGTTTCCTAATGCTAATGAATATGATACATGATACATTCTTTTCTTCTATGCTTCTGCGATAGGACACTATTCAGAAGACAACTTGAAATGTGTAGAATGTTTGGTGCTAACTTGTTTTGCATTCTACATATTGAAGCAATGCATAATCTTTTATATATGGGATTTTTTACTTAAATATATATTCCTACCTATTATGTCCCTGTGAATCTTCATCCCTAGAATTTGATTTTGTTGCTCCTAAATCCTTCATTTCAAATGTCCTATCCAACTAATCCTTTAGATCAATGGATTTCTTCATGGTGGGGCCTGCAACCAATATATCATCAACATCAAATAGAAATATAATAAAACTTCCTTAATCAAACCTCTTATAATATGCACAATGGTCAGCTTCACTTCTACTGAAACCTAACTCTTCATGAAAGTATCAAATTTTTTGTACCACTTCCTTGGTGCTCATGTCAATCTATACAATGATTTCTTGAGTCTTCAAACCAAATTCTCTTTGCCTCTTTCTTTATATCCCTCAGGTTTATCCATATAAATTTATTCATCAAGCAGTAAAGCAATTTTTACATCCAGTTGTTCCAACTCTAAATCCTATGCTGCTACAAGTGCAAGCGAAACCCTTATAGTAATAAGATTCACAATTAGAGAGAAGATTTTATTAAAAGCTATACTTGACTACTGCACATCGCCTTTTGCTATGAAACAAACTTTATAATGTTCCAACAAAACATCATTGTTATTATTTACTTTATACACCCACTTATTTCCAACAACTTTTCTTCATGGTGGGAGATCCACAAGTTCCCACGTTTGATTCTTTTTTAATGCATTCATTTCTTCATCCATGGATTTCCTCCATTTATCTACTTTTTTAGGTTTTCTAGCTTCCCAAAATGAACTAGGTTCACCATTATCAATTAACAAAGCAAAAGAAGACTAAAAATCAAGAGAATACATTTATGTCTGTCTCTTGGGACGTATAGATATTCTGAGTTGTGGTTGTTGAACTTGTTGTTATGCATGTTCATCAGGACATTCATTTTCATTTTCACTCATTTCTACTTTAACTGGTACAATCTCATGTGTTTGTTGTACCTCCTTCATTTGCATGGATTTTTCATTAGAATAACATCCTGACTAACAATTACCTTATGGTCAGTGGGATCCCATAATCTATACCCCTTTACTATATTATCATAACCAAGAAAAACTCATTTCCTTGAATTTGAATCAAGCTTGGACCTAAAGTTTCTTTAGGCACATTGGAAAATGCATCACAACCAAAAATATGCAAATGAGAATAATCAAGTGGCTTACCACACCAAACCTCCTATGGAATATTTCCATCCAATGCAGTTGTATGTGATCTTTTAATTAGATACATAATTGTACTAACAACCTCTGCCCAAAATCCCTTATCTAACACAGCTGCACTAAGCATTCTTCTTACACATTCCATGATTGTGTGATTCATCTTCCCAGCCACACCATTTTGTTGTGGCATGTATGCAACAATATTTTGGTGATTAATTTTTTCCTATGTAAAAAATTTATCAAAATCCTTGGAGCAATATTCTCCTCCATTATCAGATCTTAGACATGAAATAGACTTGCTCAAACTTTTCTCTACTCATGCCTTGAACACTTTAAATTTCTCAAAGGCTTTTGACTTGTTTTCAAAAAATGCATCCACACGCTTCTAGAATAATCATCTATAAAACTCAGAAATTATCTAGCACCATTTATAGACAAAGTGTGGACTGGTCCAAATATATCAGAATGAATAAGTTGCAAAAGGCCAGAAATTTTACCATAGCTTGCTATAAACCATACTCTCTTCTGTTTACCAAAAATACAGTGCTCACACAAGTCTAAATCACAAAGGCTTAATCCCAAAAAGCATACCTCAATCATGCATAGTTTTCAAACCTTTTTCACTCATATGTCCAAGTCATTGATGCCATGGAATCACTGCATCCAGAAGATTCTCTGAGTTTGTTGTTGATGCATGATTTGTCATTGTATCACCGCATAAACGATAGAAGATCCCATATCATTCTCCTTTTGTTGCCACGAGGGATCCTTTGGTAATTTTGCATTGACTATCACCAAAGGAAGTAGAATACCTTGCTTATCCATCATTTTCATTGAGAGAAAATTATTCCGTAGATATGGTACATACATACATCACACAACTTCATTTCTCCACCATCATCCAACTGGATCTTAATGTCCCCTCTTCCCACAATCTCCAAGGGATGATCATCAACCAAGTAGACCAATCCACCACTATAGGGATGATATTTGGAAAAGCAGTTTCTATATGGAGACATGTGGAAATGATCCGAAATGGATCAATATATACTTTGTCATCTATTTTGGTGCTTTATGGGTGGAAATATTGGATGAATTGGTTTGCAGGGCCCATTTTAAGGGCAGGTCTCAATTTGTAGATTTGGTGTCTAGAAACTTGTAAGGCCTATTTGAGGGAGTAAATGATGCTTTTTTGGGTCAAATTTTTATCTCTTGTGTAATTTCCATCGACGATATTCTACACTTCGAGACCTTTCCAATGGTGTAAGAATTTCCTCAAGGAATCCATATGAGGAAGCTATGTCTCCCGTAATTTGACCTATCCAATTGAACACCATGGTACTGAGTGGATCCACATCCACTCTCATTTCTCACATATGTGGATCTAGTCACATGTGGACTTTCAAGAACATTCTAGAAGGTCCAAAACACTAACTCTAATCAGGATTTGAGGATTGCAAAAACGCTAATACTAACCCTAGACGACTATCATGCTATGTTAAATGTCGAGCCATTAGGAGAAAAAGGGTTCCATTCTTATGATGTTATGGTATTGTTTAATATTTAAGCATTACCATGCGAGTGAATATTAGAGCAGAACAAAGGAAATAGGAGATCATGCAGTATCCAATATGGTCGCAAAGTCATAGGTAACTACATAGAGAGTACCACTTTATTTGTATTTGCATTCTATATAAAAGAGCAAGGCATAGTCCTCATTTCTGGTTGGGTTTTTCCCCGTGGTGGGTTTTCCCGGAGTAAATATTGTGTTGATGGTGTGGAATGTGTATTTCTTTGCTCTAGTTATTTTTCTTCCAATTCTAGTTATTTACTAAGCATTCGGTGGAAAAGAGCTAATAAAAAGAACTAAGTTGTAAGATTTGTTGTGATGAACTATTACAGTGGACTATCCATGGAAGTTTCCGAATCATATTGGTATTAGATCAATTTTCTTTGGGGTTTTGTGGGAATTGCAGGATCTAGTGGTAGAATAAAGAAAAATTCTTCAAACCTTATCCATGGCGGATGAGTTTGAAGAAGAAGCGATGGGGGATTATGAGAAACAATTTACAAAGCTGGAAATAGAAGTCATCAATATCTCACGCAATATGTCAATCTTCATGGAAACTCTGGAGAGCAAGTTTTGATATTTTGGTGATTTTGGAGGTTGTAACTCAAAGATCGAATCAGAAGGGAAATTAGAAGACAAAGGCGACCTAGAAAAGGAGTTGAAGAAAGAGCCTGAAAAAGAGAATCCAAGTTCCAATAGCAATATTCCTTCCCGACTGTTATTTAAGATGGAAGCAAAAGTGGATATCAAACCATACCAAGGTGAGATTGATACTTTAAAGTTGAATCACTGGTTGCAATAATTAGAGGTCTCTTTTAGTATCCATATGAAACGATACATTTTTATCTACCTTAGACTTTATTCATTTTTATTAAATAAACTCGTTGGAGAACGGATTCAATAAAAGAAACATGAAATATAAACATCCCTACAATACCATCATTTTCACCATACACATATTTACATACATTAACAATATATGTTCATAATATTCACGTTGTATAAACAAATAGAAGAACTTTTGTTTCATCAAAATTAAATATGAGTTTACAAGACTTATCTCTGGTAGGTGTGTTTTAGGGTTCTGGAAGAGTTCCATGGGAATAAGATTTCCACGGGATTAATATTTCCATGAATAATGTGAAAACCAAATCTGACAAGAACCTCACTATTAAATATCCCTGGCCATGCTTTCCTCTTGTATGGCTTCTCCAATAATTACTTATCCCAATAATTACTTTCCGATAATTTCTTCCTCCCCCTTACACTAGCCCCCTACCCCTTTAAATAACAAATAGAGGGTTGCATAACGGAAGGTAACGACCTTTCCGATTACTCTTCACTAATTACAATATTTAAAAAACAAATGGTTTATTTCACTCTATTGATCTATTTCACTCTATTTTTTTTACATACTATTCTTTCTTTTCATTCTCTTATTTCTTTAAAAAGACTCTTTTCCTTCTCGGAAAATATGTACGTGACATTCGCCCCTCCTTTTAATTGTTGGTATCCTCAACAGCCTTGTCTCCATCTGCGTCAAAACAATTAATATTAAAATCGTTTAACAAAAAAGGATATTGCTTAGTAATTACATCAAAATTTTCCCATGTAGCATTATTTTCTTCACAATATGTCCATTTAACTTTTACTTCTTTAATGTTTCTTTTTTTTAATTGTTTAATTCTTACATCTATGATATTTTCAGGTTCCACGGTGAACTCACAACCAAGTTCCAATTCAATATTCTCCCAATTTAGTAGATGATTAGGATCATGAATATATTTCATTAAAATACTAACATGAAATACATTATGAATTCTACTTAATTGCGAGGGTAACAAAATCTCATAGGCCAAATTTCCTACTTTGTTAATAACTTCAAAAATACCCCAGTAACGTGGAGACAACTTGGTATGTTTCCCGAATGTAAATGAACTCTTCTTAGACTTAATTCTAATAAAAAACAATTAATATTAAAATCGTTAAACAAAAAAGGATATTGCTTAGTAATTACATCAAAATTTTCCCATGTAGCATTATTTTCTTCACAATATGTCCATTAAACTTTTACTTCTTTAATGTTTCTTTTTTTAAATTGTTTAATTCTTACATCTATGATATTTTCAGGTTCCACGGTGAACTCACAACCAAGTTCCAATTCAATATTCTCCCATTTTAGTAGATGATTAGGATCATGAATATATTTCATTAAAATACTAACATGAAATACATTATGAATTCTACTTAATTGCGAGGGTAACAAAATCTCATAGGCCAAATTTCCTACTTTGTTAATAACTTCAAAAATACCCCAGTAACGTGGAGACAACTTGGTATGTTTCCCGAATGTAAATGAACTCTTCTTAGACTTAATTCTAATAAAAACTTTGTCACCTACTTCAAATTGTTGAATTGACCGTTTTAAATCAGCCCAACTTTTAAATCGCTCTTGGGCCACTTTCATATTAGATTTTGCTCTTTTAATTATTAATTCCATTTCTTGTACATTTTCATTTGCAAACCATTTCTTACGAACTGGATTTGACCATGACAAAGGATTATTACAGTTCCTACCATACACAACTTCGAAAGGATACATCTTGATGGAATAATGATAACTCTGATTATAAGCAAATTCAATTAAATGTAAATAATCTTCCCAACTATTGGGTTTTCCATATGTATACATCCTTAACATATCCTCTACTACTCAGTTCACCCTTTCGGTTTTTCCATCTGATTCTGGATGGTATGCAGTACTCAAGCTTATGTGTTCCCCCAATTCTTGGAAGAATGATTTCCAAAATCAGGAAGCAAAACGAGGATCCTTGTCCGAGACTATATCTTTAGGAACCCCATGAATCCTAAAAATCTCCTTCAAAAAAATATGAGATATTTTTTAAGTTGTATACTAAATTTATGTGGGGATGAAATGGGCCATCTTTGTAAGCCGATCCACCACAACTAAGACGGCATCATGTCCTTTCTTATTTTTTGGAATTCATGTGATAAAATCCATGCTTATTGATTCCCACTTCCAACTAGGAATAGCCAAAGGTTGCAATAATCTCAGAATTCTACACTATTCTTCCTTCACCTGTTGGCATGCAAGACACTTTTACACATACTCTCGTATATCTTTCTTCATTTCCGGCCAAAATAAATCCTTCTTAATTAAATAATATGTATTAAAAAATACACAGTGGTCAGCCATATGTATGTCACGAGAGTCCTTTAGAATCATGTTCTTAACATCAAGAAGATCAGGGATGCAAATTTTTTCCTTGTAATATAGCAATTCGTTATCCCTTAATACATAATTCATAGACCTTTCAACTAGATGAACAACACTAGAGGGATTCTTTAAGTGTTGATATATTATTCCAAAATAAGAGTCATTGGGAAATTGTTTCCTAATTTCTTCCTCCAAATCTGTTCGAGTCAAAGAGATGGCATTTGCATAGATGCGTCTTCCACTAAGAGCATCTGCCACTCTATTTTCCTTACCCGGAACATATTGTAAGTCAAAATCGTATTCTGATATCAATTTCATCCATTGACGTTAATTTGAATTAAGTCAAGGTTGATAAAAAATATGTTGTAAACTGCAATGATCTATTTTCAAAACAAATTTGTTTCCTAGTAAATAATGTCTCCAAATTTTAACGCATGTATGGATGCCAACATATTTAAATCATGAGTAGGATAGTTTCTTTCCGCTTTGGACAACTTCCGTGATTCATAACATATTACCTTGTCTTCTTGCATTAATACACCACCTATTCCTAATTTGCAGGCATCTGTTACTACTACATAGGATCCCTTTGGATCATGAATGCATAATATAGGTGATGTGGTCAGTAATTATTTAATTTTATTAAAGGAATCCTCACATTCATTATTCCATTTAAAATATATGTTCTTTCTGGTTAGGTGAGTTAAAGGAGAAGCAATTTTGGAAATTTTTAAAATAAATCTCCTATAAAGTCCTGCTAATCCTTAAAAAATCCTAATTTCATGTACATCTTGTGGCCTAACCCATTGTTGTATATATTTAACCTTAAAAGGATCGGGAGCTATACCATGCTTAGACACCACATGACCCAAGTAAGATACTTCCTCCTTGAAGAATTCACATTTACGCAAAACAACTTACATTTTTTTCTAACACTCTTCTTATCTTGTATTATAGAAATCATATTTAATTCTATAGACCTCTTCTGAGTCTTCTCTCCTTTTAGTATTCTAACCCTGTTAGAATCTCCATATAGTATTACTTGTTTATCGCTACCCCCAACATAAGCATTATTGACTTCTAACCATTCCATACCTACTATAGCAGCATACCTAACTAGGTTTAATACAATTTACCCCTAGTTTCATATCCATAGAGGTCAAATTGTAAATTTTTTAGGATAACACATGTTTACCTTATGGTCCATCCATCTGCCATTTCTACGGAAATAGGTTTTCTTTTCCTAGTTTTTAATTTCAATTGGGATACCACATTAGTAGAAAGAAAATTATGGCTACTTCCTGAATCAATCAAGAAGGTAATAGGTTTGTTTTGTATTTTACCTTTGACTTCTACTAATGATAATTGTTTATGGACCATGTTGGAATATCCTCCCCATCATCTTTCAGTTTTGCATGCATGCATGCATTTTGCATGCATCCAGTCATCACGCATGAAATTGCATGCATCCAGTCATCATCTTGATGGTCCTCCCAGCACCTAGAGCTTACTTCTAGCTCTCCAGATCCTGTCTTCAGCCCCCAGTTGGCCTCCTACCTACCTCATGCGCCCTATTTGACCTTTATGCATGCCAAGTGCACCTTTGCTCACCTACCACACTCAGTTAGTGCGCCTTTGCTCACCTACCACCAATTATCACTCAATTAGAGCGCCCTATCTCACCTACTAGGAGTTATCATTCAGTTAGAGCATTGATTGAGCAGTTCTTCCACTGATTGCTCATCCTAACTACCTGTAGCTCCTAGTTAGCTATTTTTGGAGTGCCACTTGACCTTATGACAGCCTCATGCGCCCCCCTTGGAGTCTCCATTCCCTGATTTATGCCTAGATGGTTCTGTTAGACTCAGTTAGACACACTTGACTGACTATTACCATTTATGACTGATACTACTGACTGGATGATGTCTCCATTGATTGACCAAGCTAGACTTTGAGCTTCATTCGAATGACCTCCTTGGTTAATTCTAATTCTCTATCACAGTTATTGTATTGTATTCATTATTCACACAGTGCCAGCTCACAGTTGATGTATGATACTGATATTCTCCATTTTATGTGTTCATGAGTGATTATTGAGTGCATTCTTCTCTTCTTCTTTGCAACATTCTTGAGAGTTTGATTGTGAGTTTGTTACAGTTGCTAGATCCCCTGCAGATTATCACATGGTATCAAAGCAGTCAGCAGCTATTCGAATTGCATCCATTGCAGCAGCAGCAGTTGAAGCATTTCTTTGAGCAGCTATATTTCACTTGAACACCAGAAGCATCTGAGTTTCCACAGAAAATCCTAGTGCTATTACCTTGAATTCATTGGAGAAATCCAGTGAGGTCTAGCCAGGTGTGAATTACTTAGTCTATGTGCTCAGTGTTCATAAGGTAGTGTTCATTCGAAGTGTAGCAAATCTCCATCAGCAAAAACTCTTCTTGTTTTGCAGTTTTATTCACCCATTCGAATTCTTCTTCAACAATTCAACCTTCACTGTTCAGATGGATCTAAAGATCACATCTTCCAACTATGTCGAATGGAAAGCCAAGATGGCTCTCGTCATGAGATCCAAGAGCTTCACCAGGATACTAAGTGGAACAATGGTAGAACCTCTCAGTGCATTAGAGAAATCCAAGTACTTGGATAGGCTTGATGAAGCAGTAGACTTACTCCTTCTCTCAATTTCTGAAGATCTTCACTTCCATGTCATCGATCTAACATCTCCAAAAGAGGTTTGGGACAAGCTCAAATCCCTCTTTGGACAGAAAGATAATCTGAAAGGTCATAAATTGGAGAATGAACTCATCTCTTTGAGTCTTGAAAGCTTCGAATCCATCAATGCTTTCCTAACCAAGTTCAAAAGCTTGATTTCACAGTTGAAAAGATATGAGATAGTGAAAGAAGACAAACAACTCATCCTTGCCATTCTCTCAAAGTTGCGGCCAAACTTCTCAGTTTTTGTCTCCACATTTCAGTCAACTAAGATTTCCATTCCAAAATGGAAGTTTCCCTCACTTGATGACTTCATCCAATCTCTTACTCGAGAGGAAGAGAAGTTAATCTCCATGGGAATGATCAAACCAAAGTTGGATTCGGCCCTTACAGCTGCTGAGGCCAAAAGAGCGAATGCAAAGGGCAAGAAAAATATTTCTGATAAGAGAGCGAATGATACAAAGCCAAAAGATATTTCATATCAGTCAGATGGGACTTCGAACTCAAGGAAGACCAAGCAATCTCAGAAAGAAAGATCCAAGTGTGCATATTGTCATCGAGGATTTCATCCTGAGAGTACTTGCATGAAGAATACTACAGATTTGATGGCTCAGTTACTTGAGAAGAACAATCTTCATGTACCTGCATGTGCAAGGAAGAAAGATACTGATACTAAACCTTCTAGATCCGAAGACAAAGAAAGATGCCATGCCCTCATGGCAAGTGCATCAACAGATTCTTCATTCATCATAGATTCAGGAGCAACAAGACACATGTCTTCCTACAAAGATCTCTTCTCCAGCTTCGAAATCTTAGTTGGCCCTACCATCATGATGGGAAATGATTCAGAAGTCTACTCTCAGGGGATTGGAAGAATCAATCTTGACCATGGTTATTTTTCTGATGTACTTTATGTTCCTTCTCTTATAGAAAACATACTTTTAGTGTACCAAATGAATCATACTGGAGAGCCCAAAAGAGTGATCTTTTCTCCAAATGAAGTTGAGGTACAACACATGGTTTCAGGGAAAATCATTGCAAAAGGAGTTTCAAATCATAAGACAAAACTCTATGAGTTTTCACACTTCTTACCTCTCTCAAAGGAGTCTGCTATTCACTCTCATACACATGAAGAGAGTAGGCTATCTCATCTCAACTACAAGCATTTGCAAGCTAAAAATGTGGTTGATGGTCTTCCAAATGGAAATTTTGCTCATGGCACCTTCAAAGGTTGCTTGAAAGGCAAAGATCCACCAACGGAGATTGAGAAAAAGAGGACTCTTCAAGAAGTGCGAATGCTAGATCCAAATCCACAAGAACCTGAAGATCTATCACCTAACGGTTCAACTCCTATTTCAAAATGGGCCACCACTACTGCATCCACCTTTGATCTTAATGAAGATCCATCATCATATTGTTCTAGTTCTTTTGATAATGATCTCAGCTATGGTGGTTCAAATGAGATATCAAAGGACTACATGCACATTCTGAAACAGTTTCATGATATCCACATTTTTGGATTTGTTCCTCCTTTGAGTGATGATGAGCAAGAGAGCACAGCTTCTTCAGATGGATGTGATGATGAGCCAGTTGTACTTGCTTCTTCACATGAGATTGCAGATTCAGAGTTTGGATGTGATGATGAGCCAATTGTACTTGCTTCTTCACATGAGATTTCATATTCATGGTTTGGATGCGATGATGAGCCAGTTGTATATGCATCTTCACATGATATTTCAGATTCAGAATCTGAAGATGGAGATGATGATGATGGAATGCTAGATCCAGATCCACAAGAACCTGAAGGTCTAGCAACTGATGATGAAGATGAGCGAATGGGAGATCCAGATCCACAAGAACCTGAAGATCTCTCACCTAATATTCCTCCTCTTCCTCGATGGGCAGCCACTACACTCCGATCTCCCGGTGATTTGGTTGGTTATCCACATGATCATAGAAGAACCAAATCAGATTTTTAGAATGGAAGGTTTCATCCTTCTCACATTGCTGATCCATTTCAGATCGATCGATCCTTCTTCAGAAAAGAAGGACACTTACCTCCTTCAGGGGTGAGTGATGATATGCTACATTAGCATCCTTCAGTCTATTTTGAGGGAGGGCTTTCTTCCCATTGGGTTTTCCCTCTTTCCTCACTTAGTTTATTTAGATTGATTGTACGGGGTGACCTTTGGTCTCAGTCACCAGGGCCCTATTTTTCAGATTTCAATTATTACCTCATAGTATAGCTTGCAGGGGGGTGTTGGAATATCCTCCCCATCATTTTTCAGTTTTGCATGCATGCATCCAGTCATCATCTTGATGGTCCTCCCAGCACCTAGAGCTTACTTCTAGCTCTCCAGAGCCTGTCTTCAGCCCCAAGTTGGCCTCCTACCTACCTCATGCGCCCTATTTGACCTTTCTACATGCCAAGTGCGCCTTTGCTCACCTACCACACTCAGTTAGAGCACCCTATCTCACCTACCAAGAGTTATCATTCAGTTAGAGAATTGATTGAGCATTTCTTCCCCTGATTGCTCATCCTAACTGTCTATAGCTCCTAATTAGCTAGTTTTGGAGTGCCACTTGACCTTCTGACAGCCTCATGCACCCCCCTTGGAGTCTCCATTCCCTGATTTATGCCTAGATGGTTTTGTTAGACTCAGTTAGACACACTTGACTGACTATTACCATTTATGACTGACACTACTAACTGGATGATGTCTCCATTGATTGACCAAGCTAGACTTTGAGCTTCATTCGAATGACCTCCTTGGTTAATTCGAATTCTCTATCACAGTTATTGTATTGTATTCATTATTCACACAGTGCCAGCTCACAACTGATGTATGATACTGATATTCTCCATTTTCTGTGTTCATGAGTGATTATTGAGTGCATTCTCTCTTCTTCTTTGCAACATTCTTGAGAGTTTGATTGTGAGTTTGTTACAATTGCTAGATCCCCTATAGATTATCACAGAACATACATGTATCTATTGATGCATAGATCCTCATAGGGTATTGTTGTTTGTGTTGAACTTTGGTTGTCATTGATCTCAACTCATGTCAAGGAGGATTTCAAGTGGTTCAGTTATTTAATGTCAAAGTGGATACAATATTCTTACAATAGTGTGAAGAAGTATATGTGCAAGATGATGAAGGATATGGATGCCGGTCTGAAGAAGTATATCTAGAATTTGCATTCAGTCTGAAGATGTGAGTCCAAATATACAACATGCAGATCCAGTGGAATATACATCATACAGTGTGAAGAAGTACATAAGGAAGATACACCATACAGTGTGAAGAAGTACATAAGGAGGATACATCATGAAAATCCAGTGAGAAGAAGTACATAAGTAATGTATCCCACTACATGGATTACCTACGCAGATGTCAAGTCCACCAGGTTATACTCTCTCATGGTAGCAACCAAAGAACTGGTTGGGCAGAGGTACATGTGCACAAGCAGCCAAGAAGTTGGATAAGCAAAGGTACAAGGGTGCAAGCATGACAAGGGAAGATTATGGAATACACAAACATTGTATGGTAAAATATTGGGAGTGTGCAAGCAACAAGGAATAGCTTATGGTTGAACAGTCCTGAAAGCGCGCAAGTCTCACCAATCAGAAGATGGTTTCATTTATTGGAGTGCGCACAAGTTTAGAGAAGGGTGCAGCGGTTGAATTCAGTATATGTGCAAATTCCACAGTCGACGACACATCAAGTGCCAAAGTCCCACAAGTGATAGTACTGCAATGGTCAAGGTTCCACCAAGACAAAGATCAAGTGTGTGCAGATTACTCAAAGCATTAATACATCAAGTGCACAAGACCCACAAGTAATGGTACAACAAGGGTAAAAGTCCCACTAAGACGAGGACCATGTCTATGCAGAGCAATGACTCATCAAGAGCACAAGACTACATTACTGAGGTAAAAGACACACCAAGTGTTGGACCATGGATGCGCAAGACTCACAAAGATGACACATCAACAATGCAGATGATGAAATGTGGCAAAAGTACAATCCGTGAAGCAAGGAAGAAGGGATGCTACAACCAACCGTGGACATACAATCCATGCAGGACATGCATAAATAGAAATGCAAGTTGGATATTTGAGGTAAGCTTGATGGTGAGATCATAAGAGCTCCAAGTGGAAGATACATATTTATATTCGGGGAATCAAGGGATCAAGGACAAAAAAAGATGATCTAGCGAAGAGCCGAATGTGTACATGCAGAGGAATGATGCAGCTAATTGTGTGCATAATGATGTTGTAGATATGTGATGATTTGATCAAACACCGAAAGGAAAAACCACAAAAGTATGTGCAATTGCGTGAAGATTGAATGACAAATTGTAGACAACACGTAGACATTCAGAGATGTTGTAAGTAACGATAGCACAGAAACAGAACCAAAGTATATCAGAAGATGCAAAGAAGTTTCATTGATGTAAGAAGGTTAATGTGAAGTGTGTGAAGTGAAGAAGTCCATTAGATGCGCGACGACAAAGCAACAACAAAATCTTATAAGCGTGTCATGATGAGGATGATCTGAGATAAGTACGTTAAACCAAAAGGACAAATCATTTGATCCAGAACATGTCGCAGATTGTCTAAAATACGGTGCCACTTAAACATAATGGACACATCAATAAGTGCTCAGTTCCATCTGATACGGATGCATATTTCTCATCACAACAAGCTATTAATTGATGCACGGTATTAGTTGGTCAGTGAAACCGCACAGTAACAAAACGACAAAGTGAACCGTGATGCAAACTGCAGAATCAGTAGCACACATTTTATGAAGTAAGTCATCGGTAGAAGTGTAGAATTGAGTGTAATGAGAATTCAAGTGATGTATGCAGCACAATGATAGTGAATCGTCTGCATACGAAGCTAGTGCACAATAGAACTAATATTAGAAGATCATAAGTGCGTGCGAGTTGGAAATTTTAGTAAGACAAAATCATATATTGGATATATGGGCGGCAAGACGGGGCAAGGAGAAAGGGGGTTGTAGCTTCCTTCAAGTTGGTGCTAGAGAACACAGGGAGTTGGTGATTCCTTTAGGTTGGTGCCTGTAAAACCAATGGTTCGATGCCTCCTTCCAGTTGGTGTTGGTAAACACAGGAATTCCGTGCTTCCTTAAATGTATTATTTTCATTACAAAAGAGGATTTTGTGGTTTTCTCTCGTTTGGGTTTCCACGTTAAAATCCTATGTGTTATGTGTTCTTTGTCTTGGTGCATATATGGATGAATGATTTTATTTGTATTAAATTCATAACTAAAGATCAATATTAAGTTAAGGATAATATGTTAAAGAAGGTAAAAACTGTTGATAATTGCACTAATACGGATTCACCCCCCCTCTCAGTATTAAATCGATTCCAACAGTTTGGGGCCTTCATGGTTGATCTTGCATTCTTATTGTTCAGGTTTTGCATACGCTTCTTCCACTTGAGACAATCTATTCTAAGATGATTTTATCCACACTCAAAACATGAGAAGTCACGCCTAAATTACTATGTTTTCCATTCAACCATTACCTTACATTCCATAGCATTTCTTGGTGCATCTTTGAAGGAAGAACATTTGGAAATATAATTCCAATTTCTAGGGGCATATCGATTATCACTTGTCCTGGCGACCTCATTCCTTTTCTTTTGTGGGAGATAGACGTTTTCAAATATTTCACCAATTTCGGAAGCCTCATCGACTAAATTGGGATTTTCTCCAGATACATTAGCTTGATATTCCTCTCTCATCCCATTTATAAATTTAATAATCCTGTCATTTCCCTCCACATATGGTACAAACCTATTCAATTTTTTGTATTCCTTCTTATATTCGACTATGGATCTATGATTTTGCTTTAAATCAAGGAATTCTAATCGTTGCTTCTACAAAAAGTGTTCATTCAATAAATTTTTATTAAACATTTCTTTTAATTTACTCTATTTTGTGATATTTTAGGATTAGGATCACTCAGTAGTAGCAAACCTCACTAGAATTCACTCATGTAGTGCAGAAAGAAGAAGAAGAAATGTTGAATCAATAATCACTCATTACACAAAAAATGGAGAAAAACTGTTGTATCATACATCAGTTGTAAGCTGGCACTCTGTAATGTGAATAATAACTGAATACAATCAATGAGATTCAAATTCCACTAAGGACATTCGAATTATCCTCAGTGTGTAGCTTGGATAGCATTGGAGACATCATCCAAACCAGTGGCAGTGGTCATAAAGGTCAACTAGTCAGTCAAATAAGTCTAACTGAGTCTAACTGAGTGCATGGGCACTGATGTAGGGAAGGAGACTCCAATGTGGGCGCATGAGGAGCTATCAGTAGTCAGTAGAGCTCAACTAGCTCTCAGTAGGTGCCTATCTAAGTGCTTCAGTAAGTTAACTGATCAATCATCCCCTAAATCAAGGAACTGAGTCATCAACCAACTAACTAACTGAAGTAACTCCTAAATAGGTGGAAGAAGGCGCACATGTTCTCCAGTTATGAAAACAAGGGTGCATCAGTCTCTAGGAGGGCTAAAACTGAGCAGAAACAGGCTCCTGGGGGCTGCAAAATAAGGACTAGGTGCTGGGAAAATACCATATTGATGACTGGATGCATGCATTTGCATGTAGATGAATGGATGCATGCAGAATTGCATGCAGGCATGCAAAATACAAAAATGATGGCGAGAATATTCCAACACCCCCCCGCAAGCTATTCTATGAGGTAGTAACTGAAAACTAAAAAGTAGGGCCCTGGTGACTCAGACCAAAGGTCACTCCATACAACAATCTAAATAAACAAAGTGAGGAAAGAGGGAAAACCCTGTGGGAAGAAAGTCCTCCCTCAAAATAGACTGAAGGATGCTAATGTAGAATATCATCACTCACCCCAAGAAGAAATCGAAGGTAAGTGTACTTCTTCACTGAGAATGTCGTCTTAGTGAAGATATCTGCAATCTTCTCTTCCGTCGGAAGGTAGAGCAGTGAGATGATCCGATCATGCACCAATCCACTAATGTAATGCATGTGTATCTCAATGTGTTTGGTTGTCTGTCTCAGAACCAGATATGTGGAAATAATGATAGCACTATGATTGTCACAATAGATGACTGGTGGAGTACTGAATCGAATCCTAAACTCTGACAAGATGCCCCGCAACCCGATGCACTGTGTGGCTGCATTGACTGCACCTCTGTACTCGGCCTCTGCTGAAGAAAGAGCTAAAGCAATCTTCTTTTTGCTCAACCAACAGATAGGTCCAGATCCAATCATGGAAACAAAACCAGATGTTGAGTTTCGATCTGAGCTGTCTCCATCCCAATCTGAATCAGTGTAGCCAACAAGGTTCAGAGGAGACCCCACTGCATAGTGAAGACCATAGGTCTTGGTCCCTTGCAAGTAATGCAGGATCCTCTTTGCTGCCTTCCAGTGAAGCTCATGAGGCTCCTACATGTATTTGGAAACAACACTAACTGCATAGGAAATATCAGGTCGAGTGTGTGTAAGAAATAGTAGACTCCCAATCAACTGCCGATACAGTGTACTATCCACCAGAGGTGTGGAAGAACCATCCTCAAGGATGATCCCTGAAATAAAAGGAAATGATGTTGGTTTGCATTCGCTCATGTGGAACCTCTCAAGCATATCTGAAACATACTTGGACTGTCCAACCTTGATTCCTGAATCACTCTGAGTGACTTCAAGACCAAGAAACTGTCTCAACAATCCAAGATATGACATGGAGAATGAGTTATGCAAAGTTGTTTTTATAGATCTGATGCATGAAGTGTTGCTCCCAGTAATCAATAGATCATCAACATATAGAACAATCAGAAGTAGGGAGTCACCTTCATGTCTCATGTAGACATTCGAATTAGATTTGCATCTCAAGAAGTTTTGTGACAAAAGGAAGGAGTCCATTTTGCATACCAAGCTCAGGGAGCTTGCTTGAGTCCATTAAAGGACTTCCTCAATCTGCAAACAAGTGAAGAGTCTTCAACATACCCCTCAGGTTGCTTCATGTAGATATCCTCCTCTAGATCTCCATGAAGGAAATCACTCTTGATATCCATGTGATGCACTTCCCAGTGCTTGGATGCAGAAAGAGCAAGAACAAGACGGATGGAATCCATCTTAGCAACAGGTGTGAATGTCTTTGAGTAGTCAATCCCATGGACTTGGGAGTAACCCTTTGCAACCAGTCAAGCCTTGTATTTGCTAGTGACCCCATCAGAGTCCATCTTAGTTTTGTAAACCCACTTGCATTGAACAAGC
This sequence comes from Larix kaempferi, assembly GCA_027924585.1. Taxonomy (NCBI): domain Eukaryota; kingdom Viridiplantae; phylum Streptophyta; class Pinopsida; order Pinales; family Pinaceae; genus Larix; species Larix kaempferi. The sequence goes on along the minus strand of BSBM01000510.1, from coordinate 13,820,358 downwards.
TTCCTCCCAGGTGGGAGAAAAACAAGCTCCCAAGTTTCATTTCTTTGAAGAGACTCATACTCTTCATCCACAGCTACTACCCATCTTGGATCTTGGTAGGCTTCAAAGAATGTATTTGGATATGATCCAATCATAAGAAAGCACCTCTCAGCTAGAAATGGATTTGTGTGAGAGAGTAGATCAGATCTGGTTGTTCTTGAAGATGATGGATCTCCAACAAGATCGTTGGTGGATGCAGCAGTAATGGTGGCCCATGATGCAATAGGAGTTTGAACCTTAGGTGCTAGATCTTCAGGTTCTTGTGGATATGGATCTAGCATTCGGTCTACCTTATGAATATTCTTTTTCTCAACTTTCTTCACTGAATATTTTCCATTCAAGCAACCTTTGCAGGTGCCTTGGGAAAATTTGATCTTGGGAAGCCCTTCAACCATCTCTTTAGTATGCATGTCTTGCAAGTATTGATAGTCAAGATGCCCAAATATTTCATGCCACAATCTACTCTCTTCATTGGCATGAGTGTGAAGAGCATATTGCTTTGAGAAAGGTAAGAAGTGGGAGAACTCATACAGTTTTGGCTTATGATTTGCAACACCTTTTGCAATGGTAGAACCTGATACCATGTCTTGTATTTTGATCTCATTTGGAGAGAATATCACCCTCTTGGGCTCTCCAATATGTGTCATCTGATATATTGAAAGCAGGTTAGCAGTGAGAGTGGGGACATAGAGTACATCCGAGAAGTATCCATGATCTAATTTGATTCTTCCAATCCCCTCAAAGGAGACTTCAGAATCATTCCCCAACATAATGGATGGTCCAACAGTAGCTTCGAATCCATTGAAGAGATTCTTGGAGGAAGACATATGCCTAGATTCTCCAGAATCTATGATGAAGGAGGATTGAGTTGATGCACCTTCCATGAGGGCATGACATCTCTCTTTGTTCTCAGATCTAGATGGTTCACTCTCTTTCTTTCTAGCACATGCAGGTACTGGAAGATTTTTTTTTCAAGAAGTGAAGCCATGAGATCTATGGTCTTCTTCATACATGAGCTCTCAGGGTGATATCCTCGATTACAGTATGTGCACTTGGATTTTCCCTTCTGAGTGTGCTTGTCCTTCTTAGGATTCGAGGCTCCATCTGAATGTATGGGAGCCTCCTTCTGCTTGTATCATTCGACTTTCTATCAGAATTTTTTTGTTTCCCTTTTCCATTCGCTCTTCTTATCTCAGCGGCTGCAAGAGTTGAATCCAACTTGGTTTTTATCACTCCCATGTGTACTAGCTTCTCCTCCTCAACAGTTAGAGATTGGATGAAGTCTTCAAGCGAAGGGAATTTCCATTTTGGAATGGACAATCTTGCTGACTGGAAGGTCGAAACAAACACTGAATAATCAGGGCCTAGCTTCGACGGGATGGAAAGGATGAGTTGTTTTTCTTCCTTCTCAATCCCATACCTCTTCAACTGTGAAATCAAGTTCTTGAATTTGTTGAGAAACTCAGTGATAGTTTCGAAATTTCTTGGGCTCATGGAGATGAGCTCATTTTCTAGTTTATGCCCCTTCAAATCATCTTTTTGGCCAAGGAGGGATTCGAGCTTGTCCCAAACCTCCTTTGGAGTCTTAAAATTGATAACATGAAAGTGCAAATCTTCAGAAATGCTAAGTAGCAACAATCCTACTACTTCATCAAGCTTGTCTAAGTACTTGGATTTCTCTACTGCTCCAGTGGGCTCAACTACAGAGCCATTCACCACTCTGTAAAGACTCTTCGAATTCAAGAAGATGTCATCTTAGCCTTCCATTCGAAGTAGTTGAATGAATTCAACTTGAGATCCATAATGTTGCAGAATTCGAAGCTAAAAGAGGGAGATTCCTGCAAAAAAATGAGAATTATGAAAAGAATATCTGATGTAATTCGAATTAAACAATGCCTTAGGACACTGAGCACATGTGACTAAGTCCTTCACACCTGGCTATACCTCACTGGATTGTTCCAGTGAATTCAAGGTAATAGCACCAGGATTTGTTGTGGAAACCTAGAGGCTTCTGGTGCTCAAGGAATTGCTACAACTGCTGCTGCTGCAATTCGAATAGCTGTTGTCAGCTCTGATACCATGTGATATTTTAGGATTAGGATCACTCAGTAGTAGCAGACCTCACTAGAATTCACTCATGTAGTGCAGAAAGAAGAAGAAGAAATGTTGAATCAATAATCACTCATTACACAGAAAATGGAGAAAAACTGTTGTATCATACATCAGTTGTAAGCTGGCACTCTGTAATGTGAATAATAACTTAATACAATCAATGAGATTCGACTTCAACTAAGTTCATTCGAATTATCCTCAGTGTGTAACTTGGATAGCATTGGAGACATCATCCAAACCAGTGGCAGTGGTCATAAAGGTCAACTAGTCAGTCAAATGAGTATAATTGAGTTTAACTGAGTGCATGGGAACTGATGTAGGAAATGAGACTCCAATGTGGGCGCATGAGGAGCTGTCAGTAATCAATAGAGCTCAACTAGCTCTCAGTAGGTGCCTATCTAAGTTCTTCAGTCAGTTAACTGATCAATCATCCCCTGAATCAAGGAACTGAGTCAACAACCAACTAACTAACTGAATTAACTCCTAAATAGGTGGAAGAAGGCGCACATGTTCTCCAGTGATGAAAACAACGGCACATCAGTGGCTAGGAGCGCTAAAACTGAGCAGAAACAGGCTCTTGGGGGTTGCAAAATAAGGACTAGGTGCTGGGAGACTACCATACTGATGACTGGATGCATGCAGAATTGCATGCAGGCATGCAAAATACAAAAATGATGGTGAGAATATTCCAACACATTTAATGTTTCTCATTCTAGTTTTCATTACTCTCAACATATCTTCCCACCATATAGCTTCCTTCCCTGTAAGTTAATAAACTACTATGCATGATTTCCCATGAATACTAGTCTTTTTTATCTCGAAATATATTTTCAGCTTAGTGAGCCACTTCTCGGCTTCCTCTCTGGTTCTAGATTCCCCGTCGTATTCTGGTAACCTTAATTTTCTGCTATAATGTTCCATCTCTTTTTTCTCTTTTTTCTCTTTTTTTTTAATGGAAGCTGGGTGTCTCCCTTGGTCATTGCTTGACTCTGACGTGTCATAACTATCGGTGGTTGTGGATTCCTCATTCTTGTCATCTTTATATCTTCCCTATGTTGATGTTTCTGTATCAGATGAGGATATGAGTTGTTTTTTTCGTACTTTTCTTCCTTTATTACTGACTATCTCCTTTTTAGTTTTCTCACTTTTTCTTATTCCCTGCTTTCTTCTTTTGCTACTCTTTTTTCTATTGGATGGATATGCAGTGTATTCAATTTCTTGTTTATCCTTCTTTGAAGAGTTACTTTGTCTAAACGCATTCTCATTATCATGCGTTTTATTTTTTAGTTCTTCAATTGGTCATCTCATCCGAACTATTTCTTACTACATTTTCTCAAGATCATGCCCCACACTATTATTTTGTTTTATTAAATATTGCATGTCTTCCTTTTAAGGTTGAGTAAATGTCATGATAAAATTCTGCTAATATCCTCTACATCTCGATGGAACTCAATCATTTTGTTTGTACCCACTACCCACAAATGACTTAGCCAACTATCCCTACCTTCCACCAATGTTTACACACCGCCACCAAATGGCACCCTTTCAACCCGGTTTAAATATGAAAATTTGTACTCTCCGGGTTAGGCAAATCCCCTCCAAATTAACTATGGATTATTTTCTTAACACCCTCAAAACAACGACAACAACCCAATATTTGAAAAATATAACTAAATAATTACGTAGATAAAAAATGTCAACTATTTTTTTCAATTTTGAACTGAACAATACGCGAAAATTTAAATCACCTTAAAACTACACCATGAAGTTTCGTAAAAAAAAATCTATAGTGAAAATGTAGATTGCGGTTACACATATCAAAGGAGAGTTAGAAGGATCAAGTAAAGAAGATGGATTCAAAAGAGAGTCAATCAATCAATATCTAATTAAGCATGTGAGTTGTTTTAGCTGCAAAAAACGTGTTGGATTAAAAGGTTCTAACTGTCGTGGCGGTAATACTTATTGTGGTCTCCACCGATATCCGGAGGAACATGGTTGCTCCTTCGACTACAGGTCACAAGGGCATGAGGCTCTCGCAAAGGCTAATCACAACAAAGTTCAAAGATATAGTGATCACAATTGCATTTACTTAAACAGGGGGTGAACATGCGAAATCAACACCATTTAAGAATATTAGGCTAAAACACGTAGATGGAGGCATACTAAACGACCTGTCGTTTTAGTATTATTATTTATTGAATGGATTAATAATACTTCTTTAATTTTGTAAAAAATTATAAGAAAAACTGCAATCTAGTATCTTGTTTTTATGTATCATGTATGGACTTAAATCTTAGCATCTTTTAATCCGACCTTGGGGTCTTTTATTTTGAAGTTGACAAAAATTCCGAATTCAACCAAGTATTGTTCAACAATTGCAAATCAAACGTGGTTGTTTTAAAGGATTTTAAGTAGTTCTAATGAAACATGTAAATGATTCCAAAACCCGAATATCAAGTCTCTTTGCAATTGATAACTGGAATCTGAGGATTTGGGGAGTCATTAGAGAACGGATAGATTTTATTCATTTTTATTAAATAAAGTCAGTAGAGAACGGATTCAATAAAAGAAACATGAAATATAAACATTCCTTACAATACCATCATTTTCACCCTACATATATTTACATACATTAACAATATATGTTCATAATATTCACGTTGTATAAAGAAACAGAACAACTTTTGTTTCCTAAAAATAGATATGAGTTTACAAGACTTATCTCTGGTAGGCGTGTTTTACCATCATTTTCACCCTACACATATTTACATACATTAACAATATATGTTCATAATATTCACGTTGTATAAAGAAACAGAACAACTTTTGTTTCCTAAAAATAGATATGAGTTTACAAGACTTATCTCTGGTAGGCGTGTTTTAGGGTTCTGGAAGAGTTCCACGGGAATAAGAGTTCCACAGAAGGAGTTCCACGGGATTAAGAGTTCCATGAAGAATGTGCAAACCAAATCTGACAAGAACCTCTCTATTAAATGGCCCCGGCCAGGCTTTCCTCTTGTCTAGTTTCTCCGATAATTATTTATCCCAATAATTACTTTCCTATAATTACTTATCCCGATAATTTCACTAATTAAAATATTTACAAAACAAATAGTTTATTTCACTCTATTTTATTTATTTTCACTCTTTATTTTTTTACATACTATTATTTCTTTTCACTCTTATTTATTTAAAACTGAGTCTCTTTTCCTTCTCGGAAAATAGGTATGTGACACCATCAAAAATTTCAGGTGTGTGACACCATCAAATAGATGAGGAGTATAAAATTTCATTTGCTCGACTGAAATTAGAGGGTCGTGCATTAACCTGGTGAAAAAGCCACGCGGAGGCACTTAGGGTGGAAGGTGATCCACCAGTAACTAAGTGGGAGGATTTAGATACCCACAATAAGTTTGAGTTATACCGTATCAGGTATGTAGAGGACCAATGGATCTATTGGCATTACTTCAGGCATAGGCAAGGGAAGAATGTGCAAGAGTACACCACCAAATTCAAGAAGATGGCTATCATGTTGTGTATCTAACCCAAGAATTCATATGTACTCCTCAAGTATATAGGGGGTCTACATAATCATTTACAAAAGCAAGTGATGCTCTTCAATCCCAAGACAATTGATGAGGCATGTGTGCAAACACGGTACCATGAAAATATAGGCCACAAGAAAGGACAGCTAACCAATTATAAACAAAAAGAGAACCAAGATACGTCTAAGGAGGGGAAGAAGAAGTGGAAAGAAAAATATTTGAAGACTAAAGCCATGGTACATCAGTGCAAGGATCTAAAAAACCATTGTAACATCAATGGTCACACTAAAGAAAAGTGTTGGAACCTACATCCAAAGTTGAATAGTAAGAACCACAAGAAGGATGCTAATAAGAAGAACCTTCTAGCCATGGATTCAAGCAAAGAGGTAGAGAGCAACTCAGATGTGGATGAGAATATTTTTTGCACTTTAGTGCAGAAGGAGGTGAATCTAAGTACCCTTCATCACAAGCAAGAGAAGGAGATGACGAAACTCTTCCATATCAAGATCCAGATCAAGAAGACCAACGTATATGATTTATTTGATTTCAGTTCACAGGCCAATCTCATAGCAAAAGATATAGTAAGCAAGATTGGATTAGAAGTGCATGATTATCCCGGCCCCTACCCATTGGGATGGGTAAATAATGATACAAAATTTAGGATCACAAAACAGTGCAAGATTAAATTTATTACAAGTGCAAATTACATTGATGAACTGGAGGTAGACATAGTACCCTTTGATGTTTGTGGTGTAGTGTTTGGAAGTCCCTACATGTATAAGAGGGATGCGATATTCACGAGGAGAGAAAACCAATACATCTTAATCAAGGATGGGAAATATTTCATCATCAATGTGCACAAAGGTAAATCAAATATCTCTTTGGTAAGTGCCAACCAGGTGAAGAAGTTGATCAATTCGAGTAGAAATTTTGTGTTTCTTTTCTTAAGACATAATAAACAAGAAGGTGAATCGGTAAAAGTAAAGGCATCTCTAGAGGGATGTACCAATGAGCAGAAATGCCAGTTGTAGAACATTTTTCTTGCATAAAGAGAAAAGTTATAGGTTCCTAGAGGAATACCTCTTAAGAGGGAAGTGAAGCATGAGTTACAACTACTTCCATATTCTCCATTGCCGAACATCAGACTATACAGACATTCTGCTCTGGAAGCAAAAGGAGTGAAGAAGTAGTTGTATCAATTGGAGTAGGGAGTAATCCAGCCAAGCACCTCACCTTTTGGGCCACCTATTGTCATAGTACCCAAGAAGGATGGGACTTAGAATATGTGTATTGACTACAGAGTTATGAATAATATCACCCTCAAGAATCATTATCCTCTACCAGGGATTGATGATTTTCTAGATTAGTTGCAACATGCCAAGTAGTTAACCAACTTGGATCTCAAATCGGGATACCACCATGTACGAGTGAAAGAAGAAGACACCTATAAGACTGCCTTCAAGACTAGGAAAGGTATGTATGAATGATTAGTAATGCCTTTTGGTTTGTGTAAGGCACCGGCTACATTTATGTGTTTGATGAATGATGTATTGCATCCTTTCCTAGATTCATCTGTGATAGTGTATGGAGATGAGATACTGGTTTATAGTGATACTCGGGAAGATAATATCTCACATCTCAATTCAATCTTGGAACCCTTGAAAAAACATTAACTACCAGAAAACATTAAGAAATGTGAATTTGGTCACTAGTCCTTAGTGTATTTTGGGTATGTGATTGGTGGTGTAGTCCTTGGTGTATTTTGGGTATGTGATTGGTGATTGCTGTATTTTGGGTATGTTGATCCTGCAAAGATGGAGGCCATCACTAAGTAGCCTACTACTACAAATGTCACTAAAGTTAGGATATTTTTGGCAAAAACATAATACCTTCGGAAGTTTATAGCTTTCTTTTTAGTTGTGGCTACACCTCTCCATGCCATAACATCTAGCAGCAAAGGATTCCAATGGGGGGAGAATCAACAGAAATCCTTTGAGGAGCTCAAACGGAATATCAGTTCGACATCAGTTTTCAAATTTCCTAACTTGCAGAAACCTTTCAAATTGGAGATAGATGCAAGTGGGTATGTTATGGGAGTGGTTTTTATGCAAGGAGGGAATCCAATATACTACCATTATAAAATGTTCAATGGTGGCATCCTGAGATACCCTACATATGAAAAGGAACTCTATGCCTTGGTTCATGAAGCTATTAAGTGGAAGCAATATATGATGGGAAAGGAGAAAATAATTCACGTTGATCACCATCTATTACAATATTTGCAGGCCTGGAGTAAGCTATAACAAACATGACACTACAAGTGGATGGGATTTTTACAACAATTCCATCTAATCATCAAATATAAGAAAGGTAGTACAAATAAGTTGGTTTACATGCTCTCGAGACCACCTACAACCAAGATCACAACTTTGGGTACTCTTATGCATATGTATCATTTCATCCATGATGCATACAAGGAGGAATATACCGACCGTGAGGACTTCAAGGAGGTATTTCAACAGCTACAAGTTCAATTCCATGTAGAAGAAGGTGACAATAAGGAAGATTATCCTCTCTAGGATGGGTTACTCTACAACCTAGACAAGCTCTGAGTTCCTAAAGGAGAGAGATAGCAACTCATGAGAGAGGCTCCCATCTCCAAAGTTGCAGATAATTTTGGTGTTTGGAAGACAATTTCCAACCTACTAAGGTATGTTTATTGGCTTAGAACGCAAGAAGATGTAGCTTAATTTATTAGAGGATACGTACTTTGATGTACAAGCAAGCCCAGTAATAGGAAGAAAGGTCTATATCATCTCTTCAATGTTCCTACAAGAACATGGGAGAGCATCTCCATCGATTTTGTGGGTGGTCTGCTAACCACTAGGAAGGGACATGACTATTTATTTGTGTTGGTTGACAGATTCAACAATGTTGGTGATGGTAGCGTCGGGAGGTATCCTCCCAAGTTAGCCTAGCAAAAAAGAAATAATATTTAAATACATTAATAATATTATTATTAATATTTAAAATAATAATATTTATTATGAAAGACATTTCGGAAAGCAATAAAGAGATGTGTCCTTTCACTTCATTCACTATAAAGTGAAAGTCATGAACTTGCCATTAATTCAACCAAGCAATTTACATCAAGGAAGAAGGATCATTTCTAGGCTTGATATCTTTAGGATCATTTTACTCTTATATCTGGTTATACTTGTATCTTGAACTAATTCTCTCAGAAGTTGTGTCTCTTTGTTTATGTGCATGGTTTATTCTTTCAATGATCCTAATTTTGTTTCGACAGCAAATAATATTGAATTAGACATCTTTATTAAATTCTAACATGGTATCAGAGCCAATTGTTTGGTTAGTTGTTTGGAGTTGTGAGGGTATTGGTCCATGAAGGAGTCTAGTATTCCAGGATTGATGATTGTCAAGAGGATCTAACTTCAGGTCCCATGGGAGCAAGATGCTCAAAGGCAGATGGAGCAAGATGCTCGGATGCAGAGCAAGTAGGATGCTTAGATGAAAATGGAGCAAGATGCTCGGATGCAAAGTGAGTAGGATGCTCAAATGCAGAGAAAGCAGGATGCTCAGATGCAGAGGGAGCAGGGCGCTCCAGCATAGAGGGAGATGTGATGAGATTAAAGACGGATGTTTGCAGCATTAGGAAGACATTACCCCAGTATTAGCCATGTGACTTGGATAGGGGTCAAAAATGTAGAAAAAAACATATGAAGTGGGTCAATCAACCTATGGTGGGTTTATTGCATGAGAAGGAGAGGGTGGCCAGACAACTTGTGGTGGAGGAGAGGGTAGTCGGTCAACCTTTGGAGAAGGAGGAGGAGATGCGGGATGTGGTGGAGAATCACCACCCTCATCATATGAATTGAAACTAGCACTCTCAGTTAGCCGCCACCTCTCTAGTAGCCTCGTCGCACCCACAATATGACACATCAGAAATGTCATATCATGTGGGAGGATCCTCCAAATCTGAACAAGGTTTGGGTCTCTCATGATCTCATTGGCCTAAACAGGGCACACTTCCTATCGATCCAACAACCCAAACAACTAATATGCCCTCTCCAAGCAAAATCTAGCATCAGGCATGTGACACACGTAGGGTCTCTGTAACTGTGGTAGCTCCTCTACCTTTTCCATGTTCTCATTGGGTTGGGGAGGCATGTCCCAAACATAATTGTCAATATCTCCCAAATTGTAGAGAACAATAATTAGACAATTTAATTGAACAATTTAAAGAAAATGCTATAATAAATGACATATGCATTAAAGTAGACAATAAAATGAAACTAGATTACTCAAAACATAAAGCTAATATTACCTCTACCATCCAGTGGCTCATCTGGGGTAAATAGGATGTTGGGAAATCCTTTTCAATCCAACCCTATGTATGGGTATTCTACCATATCCAGGGTGTCATCATCCTTGCCAGAAAGTAAATCAAGTGACTCATGAGTGATTCTACTAAGGAAATCGAACTAGCCCTTCTTGGGAAACATCTACCCCCACATGCGCATATGCATCTCAATCGTCGACCTAGGAGGTTGGTTATGGGATAAGGGTCGAGTGACCAGAAACCTCTCAAAAAATAAGGAAAACAACTCTGAAGTAAAACAGAAGACTATCTCACCATCGAACATAGCGTGACAATGATCCAGAGCAAAACAAAACTGTCGAAAAAAATGGCAAACCACCTAATGTATCTAGGTCTCTACACTAAAGAATCAACATAATATAAAAAGGGGCAATTAATGCATTTCCCATCACTCGTGGCAAGGGCCACTGTTATGACTAAAAGTGAGAGGAACCTAACCTCCTCTACACGAAAAGACGATATCCGCAACTGGCCACCGGCTACCTGGAAGTCACTAGGGGTAGTGGCATCCTCAACAACATATCTCAATACATATGTCATTTGACAGCATACTAAAACTCCAGGTAGGACATCAAGGAAATAGGGCGAATTCTCCCCTCTCCTAGATAATCTCGCGTTGAATTATATGTCCCCCTCTATGGGATGGAACCATAGATTTGGACCCACCTTAAAAGCATGTTGACGCTAATCCCAATGACTGATCAATCGCATCAGCATCTAGGAATGCCCCTCAACGATGTAGCCTCCTCATAAAAAATTTAGAGGCCAACATGTCATAAGAGTTGTCTCGGCTATGGGGAAATACGTCGAGGAAGAAAATCCCTCTTACTCTCTCTAATATCCCTCTTGTATAATGTTGTACAGGTCCTATTGTTGTTCTTGTCACTCCTGTCTCTAATTAAACACATATAAATTTTGTCATAAACATATACATAGAGAGATATATACATAAAAAATTAGTAAAGTACATTTAAATTTATGAAAAGAAAAAATATAATTTTTTTCTCAAAAAAATTTGGAATGATCATCAGTGCACCAACAAAACAGACATGAACTGTCTACGGTGATTATGTAAACTAATCGCACCACTAGTGGTGCTTGAAAAACAAAATTGCACCACCTGCAGCACTCGACTATTTATAAACTGCGCCGTGGAAATAAAAACACATTTTTTCTAATTATATAACTTATGGTGCTCTATATATAAGTACGCATTGGTGCGTCCATATATAATCAAAGCACTCATCAAAAACATTTTTTATGTATATATTTTACGAAGCTTATTATGAAGACACACAGGTAACAGTGCGTCAATATAAATACTTAGCAACGGTGTGTCTACATATAAAGCACATATAAAGAGAGCACCGGTATGTTGTAAAATATATTACATGGTTTGGGTGTTAACAGTGTATATAGTTATAAGCATTGCACGCAGTGTGCCATTCCATATAAAGCACTGATATCCTAGCAAAAAAATCATTTTTGCTATTTGGTTGGTACGTTGAATAAATAAAGGTGCATCGACAAAATAACAAAATATTACGGCTAGTTTGCAAGGATATCGGTGTTCTATATAACATGGTGCACTGCCTGCAGTGCGTCCATATATATAAAGAGCACTAGTATCATTGACAACTATAGGAAAATTATTTTTTTCAAATTTATTAAGGTGTCTTGGACATAATTTTTTTAATTTTTACGGCGCTCATTATGCAGAGGCACTGGTGGCAATGGATCGGAATATTTCAATAGCAACAATTATTTTTGAACTTTATTTTTTGTTAGGTCCGTTGGTGTGTCAGATTTAGTTTCATGCACCATTACCGGTGTATTTTGTGTTTACACATAGTGCACTAATACTAATGGTGCAAGCTCAATAGAGAAAGCGCACCGCACATTTTTTTTTTTAAATCAAAAAATGGCGAATTGAAGGAAATTTTTTTATTTTTAATCCGCTAAAAACTTAAATGAAAAGATAATAAACAAAATACTTGTACTCTTGCTTGCTTAGGAGCCATGGTTTCCATGTATATACGAAATCAAATTTTCCAACTATGTGCAAATATTTCAACTCCACCGACTAATCAAACAACGAGACAAAACCAAACACCAAGGGACACAAAGTTCGGGGGGTGTCAGTGCTTGGGTGGGCCCAAGCAGTCTCCAACACTGAGAAAGGACGAAAATGACATTTTTCGTGCCACGATTTTTTTTAACCTTTTTCCGGTGTGCCCGACATAGTGGCGCACCGGTGCACTTAGTTCAATATCAAGCACCGCTCAAAATTCTATTTAAATTTATTTTTTTTATTATCATCTAGTGCATTGGATTATGTTATGCACTCATGCGTCCTTTCATCTATAATGCACCAGGGATTCTTTTAAATAATGGGTCTTTTAGCCTAATTACAGTTTAAACCAATTCTTTTGAAATGCTTGTAGAGGTGACGAGTCTTCATTATCTTTTATTATAATCCAAATCTTCAGTCTTCTTCCTTGGGACTCGTCTAAAGTTCCATGCAAATAACAGAAGCCCCTGTTTATAATAAATATGCTAAACACTCGTACTTTGTGGGAAATGTATGGTATGACACAAACCATGGAATACATCAAACTTCCAACAATATTTGCATAAGGGACTTAAAACATGTCCTAATATGAGGCCCTTATGGTCGTACAAATTCCTACCATTCAAGCAAATTAATTGCCCAAACTTGTTGAGAAATTCTTTGTTGATCAAATAGTATGTGAAATACTACCTGAATGGCTCGAAAATGTATTCCAAGGCCAATTTTGCTTGCTTTGTTAAAAAATAGGTTTTTTTTTCAGAGCGGTGCATTGTAACATTGAATGCACAGGTGCGCACCAGAAAAGGTTTTCAAAGAAAATAAAATAAACGTATATTTTTTAAAAATTGCGTCGACCTATTGTGATACCGATGTTTTTTTTTTATATGCACCGATGTTGAATTGTGTTGGCACACTAGTGCATCTTGATAGATTTGGATCAACATACATTTTTATAATAAGAATTTATGATTTTGGAGCTTGGTATGTGCTTTTTACTTCCACATGCATTGGTGTGTATATTTCCACATCATGCACCTCCAAAATTTTGATGAGAAAAAAGATATATTTTTTTTTTGAAATTGCATCTAGTTATGTTGTCTTAGGTGCGTGTCATAATTATGCACACTAGTTAGTCGATGCTTTTACGATTCGATGCACCGGTGTGTCTGTCTATTAAGTGCACCAGTGCATTTTTTATGTTCAGGTGCACTAATTAAAAACCTCAACGAAAACCTCCACCCACCCACCTCCACTAGCAGCCTCCCCTATAAACAGATGAATGGGATATTTTTTGTAAAGGGTCTGCAAAACCTCCACTAGAAGGTGTTTTCCTTATAGTGATGGTAGCAGGATCAAAGGCTATCATGATTCAAACATACCCCTTTCTATTATATGTTGATCCCCTTACCTGAACATAACACTTTGCCTATGTGCTCATCTCAATTGTTGGGTATTATTGGCAATTATCCTTTCCTCCACAAGTTATTGGTCTTGGCATCTCATAGGTATGGATTGTTACATTCCAATTCTTATTTAAGCGATTTCAAACCTCCATTATTTGGAGCAAACAAGGGATTCTACCCTCGGTTTTTAAGGCAACTAACTTGTGGGTAATAGGTCAGTTAGATGCCCAAGGAAAAATGGTAACCTTGGAGTTATTTTTGGCTATGAGGAAGATAATGTAGACATGGGTTTTGGCGTAGGGATAACCCCTTATTATGAATCTCAAAACAAACATAGTCATGCTTCCTTCAAACGAAACCACACACAGGAGGCTTATATGGAATTTGCTAGGGTGGAAAAGGAGGCATGGCATGAAAACAAAGGGAAGCATCGAGGAGAAATCCCCCATGCTGCAATTCCACTTGTAGATACTAAGCATACCAAAGTCAAGTGCACACTCTTTTAAAGCAAAATGGACATGATGTGGCATATGAAGTTCTTTATGGCTCCTAACTTTGATGTTCGTAAGAGGTATACAGACCGAATCGTTGATTTATTGTCCTACCTAGAGTTGACTCTTACCCATCTCTCGAAGGACCTCTCAAGGTAGGCTAGCGAGCTCTCCAAATTGAAGGGTCTTCTTTCTTAGAGGTTGAGCCACACTAGAGAAAATGTTATAGATGGATGGCGGGCTCAGCATATACCTTCTTTTTACTAGCAAGGTACTGAGCTTACAAGTACATTTGATTGTCAACCCAAGGCTAGTATGCTTGTGAGGTATTGTGGAAAGTATATGCAAGTCCTCATAATTGATTAAGAAGTTGAATACTAACATGCTTTTTACTATGTGTATAGAAATCTAATTCTACATATGGTGAAATAAAGTTGAATTAAGCTACAAGAAAGCAGAAAATTCAACCACAAAAGCGAAGAGAAAATAAACACACTTTGATTCACAACTACAAGATTAGTGGCACACAATCTCATTTATATATAGCAATACTTAGCAAGTAAATCACTAGCTAGAATTAAAATAAAAATGTTATGGCAACACACTTATATATACAAGATTATAAAACAAATCTGAAAGTAAACTAGTAATGAACAATGAACTTAAGAAAATAAACCAGAAATAAATAGTAGCGCATGTCTCCTCATGAGTGGGCCCTACCTCTATGGAGCAAGGCTCTAAGAAATTATAGCACTTGAGACTTTAATTCACAACTGGAACAATAGGTTCACTAACTCATACATTGGAATGTATGAAGTGAAGTTAAACTGTATTTATGTAAGAATTGGAAAGATAGCAGTATAACATATGTCTGAAAATATAGTAGCATTCATTCCCCCTAGTAAGAGGTGAACACAACCTTATATAGGCTCAACCTATAACAAAATTAATAAATGTTATTTAATGGCAACATGCTTGAGAATCATAGATTCTCGAGCCATTGAAAATAGTGTTTGTTTTTTGGCTTGAGAAAACAGTGTTTGTTTTCAATAAAAAAACAAAGGTAAAAATGAAATAGAGCAACCGAAACCAGTTTGCTTGTAAATAGCTTGCCAAGTGGTGGCATATTCAATTAATATTTCAAACCGATTGGCTACTTGTTTCCCATTGACCATTGACTGGAATATTCTAAAGTATGTGCTCTAGCATTTCATTGTCGGCTCTATATCAATTTTCTCAAACTCATCCACAACTGTAGCTTACTTCCACAACAAAGGATGCACAACAACCACGATTCGCGGTTCCATAACAATGGAAAACATCACAACTGGAATATATCATATCTATAGCATAGTAGCATAATTTGGTCGTATTGGTACTTCGTGTACGAAAATTCGGAATAAATTTGAATTCGTCGAATATTCGGCGTAGGTGTAATACACATACGGATTATTAGTGGAGAATTATATTTTGAAAGCCAATTTAAAGAAAGAAAAAAAAACATTAATTATTTAAACAATATAAAACAAAAGTACCATTCAATTTCATGTTTTCTTATTAAAATAACTATAAATAAGTGGGTGCCGTCTCTCACACTTCCATATCCGAGGTTGTTGAGATTTTATATTTTTGTTTTACAAATATATGTTAAATTTTATTATATAAATGTCTATGTATATTTATGGTATATTTGTGAATATTTGATTTAAAATATTATATATAAGTAAGCTACTTCCGTATTTTATTCGTACTAGATATTTTCAGTACGTATTTTTTCTATATCGAATCGTATTCGTATCTGTATTCATACTCGAATTATGCTACTATGATCTATAGCAATGAAGCGTAATGAATGAATTAGAAGCAAATAGAAAATACCTATACCATAGTGAAAATAAGGCATAAGCAGGTGAAGGTGCTCTACACCTAAGTATGGCTTGAGCTATGCTAATTTTTTTTTTCCTCCTTCAACGTCTTCGCCTCAACTTCAAATTCATGAACCCTTTTTCATTATTTCCCTACTTCTTCCCATATGGATTCGTCTATAGCATAGAACTTTGGACACTGGTTTATCAGGGTGTTAATATGTTGCCTAAGCTCTTCCAATGGGACCACACCTTTCCCATATGGTTGTGTGGCATACTTCCATTTGGCTACTTCTACTTTCAATCTTAGAACTTGAAGAAAAATGACTATTTCTCCTTCTTTTGTATGAATTCCTATTAGCTAGGCAATAGGTTCTACAGCAATAGAGGATTTTATTTCCATGGACTCTTTAGCTAGTTCTAAATTGGAAGACTCTATAGTCGACACTGTTATTTTATATTTACAAAGTCAACAACAACTTGAACATCGATTTTATCAGCATAGTCAATGGAAGTCGGAATAAATTCATCACCATTTTCATCAACAATTCCAATAGTGGATTCAATAGAAGTGACATAAACAACAATAATAACATCAGCGTAACTAAAATATTCAATAACATCATCTTCATGAATAGTTTCAGTGGCATCAATTGCAACATCAACCTCAAGAACAATCTTAGGTTGAGTAGCAGCAGGTGCAATAACATTAGCTTCAATAGTTGCTTTAGTAGCAAGGGCCTCATCTCCAGTTTCCATAACAACGGGTTTACCCATTGCTTCCATAAAAATCATATCTTTTGCAAGCTCACCTTCATGTGCAACAGAAGGTGACGAAACTCACACTTCAAGGGATTAGACACGTGTATCTAGCCCTGCATGATTAGTCTTGAATTCCCTTAACTTTTCTCTAGCAAGATCTATTTTTTGCCTCAGTATCTTATTCTCCTTCCTTAACTTTTGATTAAGCTTTGAAAGAGCAGTGTGGGAAGTAACTTACCAAGTATGAAGATGAGTTGCTTCGTATGTGATGTACTAGTTTCTTCTATGCAAACTCTTCTTGAATGTTATCTTGAAAGTGTTGAGGTGGACTGCTAGCAAGGTATTTTGTCTGGTCAAAGGTGTCTTCAATATGACTCTGGAGAGAAACTGCCTTGTCAATACTTTGTTATGTTGCATGTTCCTATGATACAGAAGTTCCCTCCTCCTGAATGGTCTTCGTGACTTGATTCATTGCTACATTTTCTATTGTTGGTTCTTGTATAATAACAATATAACCTTTTTGTTGTTGGTTCTTTTCGAGCAACAACATTGCTTCTTGCACTAGCTACATTAATAACTTGTACAAAAATAGTAGACCTAGTCCTTGTTTTCTTTGGAAACTTAGGAAGGGTTGCAAATATTCTTGTTGTTCTAGGTGCTTGCCTCTTCTTTATTGATGGACCTACATTTTGAGACATATGTGAGAGCATAATGAATTTATTCAATGATTGGGAAAGGCCTTATTCCTTACTCTGCCTCTCTCCTAGGATATTTTCCTATTATTTCGACATCACTATCTCCCTTAGTAGTAGTTAATGGCTCTATTGCATGCTCCCCCTCTTCAGTAGAAGTTGTATGTTCTTCCCTTGCATGCTCATATTCTACCTTTTCCTCTGCATGGGCTTCTTTTATCTGCAACTTCTAGGGAGGCGTCTATAAAAATGCCTGTCATGACGGATGGATCATGACAGAGCATCCACTATCAATAGTTTAATTGAGCCATGATGTGTAAGACTAGATGTGGATTTTCATGTTATCCTCACATTATGTTCCATTCATTTCAAATATCTCAATAGAAAGTGAAGAATTGAGCCATGATGTGTAAGACTAGATGTGGATTTTCATGTTGTCCTCACATTATGTTCCATTCATTTCAAAGATCTCAATAGAAAGTGAAGAATATTAAGCAATTGTTGATGCCAAAGATGAGATAGCAATTTGAAATTATAGCCAAAAACAAGGATGTGTAACTCTTCACATGTGAGATATTTATGGGCAAGTATGCTACATGTGGCCATGGATGTCTTAGTGGTTCTCAATGGACTCCTTTACCCCCATCTTGGATGACCTCGTTGTCCATAAAAAAATCAACTAATGCTTGACGCAACATGACTCGTCATTGAAACTAGCAATCTCTCATATGTAGGAGTCTTATAATTCGACCCACTGCTTCTTCATTCACCTCAATTCGGAACCCTCAAACAATAGAAATTAACAGTAAAAAAATCTGGGTTAATTATAGGGTGACTACGGATTCAAGAATCAAAACCCTACAAACGTGCAAAATATGTAATCCACCCTGCTGCCTGAAGGATTTGAAACACTTCAAGGTTGCTTTAGAGTTGAACAGGACTAATTGATTCATATCGAATGACGAAAACACCCATTTTTTCTAGTCAATAGTAGTGAAAGAATTGACGATCTATAGCAAAATAGAGAAACTATAGTAGCAAACAGTAAGCAGGAATAACAGCAAGGAGCGTCGTAGCATTGTAAAGTTATAAATGAGGAATGTAGAAGGAATGCGATGTGTCAAAATCCATAAAAGGACATCGACGACATGACATACACATTTGGGAAACAATAAATCACAGGACATGTAATCATAATGAAAGCCAAGATGACATTGGAGGAAATAGTGGCGAAGGACAATGGAAGTAATGGCAGGATGGATGCTGGTGTAACGACATCCCTTCCCCCGATTGAAATTACATGCCATCCTCGGCATGCTAACGAGGCAACTGAGAAAAAACAAGGCACCCGTCATTATATGAGATTTGTAATGAATGTTGGAAATGTATCGAAGAGATCGTACCTTTGCACTTACTTGCAAGATTCAGTGATGATGGCGCCTCACATGAGAGGATTATCCCATGGATGGTAGCAATTGGCACAGCAGTAGCCCCATGGAATGGTAGCAAACTAAGCTTGATGGATCCATAGCAAACCCATAAAGCAAAGTGAGGAATTGGGTCCCCCGTCAAATCAACTGTATTTGTAGCATGAAGAAACTAGAAAGCACGATGAGAGCAATGCGTTTTTTATTTTGGATGTGTGTGTGTTTCACAAATATTATCCACCAACAAGTTGTTTTTCAAACAATATTTGTCCAATAGCACTCCAAAGAGGAGTTTTTACAGTTGGAATTATTTTAATCCATTTGATACATGCCAGAAAACTAGTTTTCAAGTAGCACATGGTCTAGTATCATTAATGAAAGCATCTTTGGACAATGACTTTTGGTATATCCTCGATCAATGATCATTGGCCAAAAGAGGTATTCGGGCTTCATGAATGGTATGCAACTTCACAAAACTGTTGTCATAAACAATGTCAATCTCATATGGCCCTAACCTGAAAGTTTTTCATATCCCAACCCGGTTTCAAGCTTTAGAAGCTTCTCTGCATTGTTTAATACCCAAACCCCACTATGCACAATTTTTCATAAAAAATTGACTTCAACTTAAAACACATGAGATTCTTTTTATCATTAAAATTCAGAAATATAATTTTCAGTCAACAATTTCCTACTCATAAATTTTATGACAGCCATTTAACCATGAAAATAACAACACAGGAATTTTTTACTAAACTGGTCTAGGATAAAACCCCGAAGGGAAAACCTATATGAGAGAGAATTTTTATTTCTTGTGAAATTTACAAAATCAGAACAGCAGTATTTATCTCCTTCAAAACTGTGCCAAACCCAAACTGTACAGAAATCTGGGAATTCGTGTTGTACGGCCTCCACACGTGTGACTGTATGGAACTGTTTTCCTCGATTTATGTGCCCAAAAATCTATCTCGAGAACTGTGCCTGTTGTACGGCCAGAACAACAATAAATGTTGTACTTTTCTTCTCGATTTGTGTGCCCAACTCTGCCTCGAAAATTGTGTTGTACTTTCCTATCAGAAATCCGTACTGTACGGATTGTACTGACAGTCTACAGAAACCTTAAAACTCGTGTTGTTGTACGGTCACTTTGTTGTACGGTTTTGCATTGGGAAATGTGCCATGTCTCTTCTTCTCGAAATTCGAGCCACCTTCCTTCTCTTGATTTTTCTAGTTTGGAATCTCTCCAAAACCCTCTCTCTTTCTCTCTCACTTGCTCCTCTTTTTCTCTCCAAAAATTATCTCTTGGATGTGAATAATGAATTAGAAATGCCTTGCCCTAGCCCTTTTTGTTCATCATAACTTCCTCTTTCAATCCAATGGCCAAGATTAAATTAGATGGATGGTTCTCATTAAATGCTCTTTTAATAATTAATAAATGACATTTAGTGCACTTCATGTCATTTAATAAAGTATAAGTACCATCTTCTAATTAAATACTCACTTGACTTTAATTTAAATATCAACTTAGGATATCATGACTTTTTAACTTTTACTGAAGTCACTTTAAAATTAAAAAGTGCATCTCACTTCATTAATAAAAAATGACTAGGGGTCACAACTTAAAGTGTCCTTGTCCACCCCAAAGCAACATTAGGTGAATGACACTTCCTAGGTAACTTTTCAACACTCCATGTTACCGAGGAAGGTGTTCTTCACCACTCCCAACTTGTCTCTGAAATAGACATGCCTCCCTCTACCCAAAGACTTTGTGAGAATGTTAGCCACCTGCTCATCAGTAGAAATATACTGCAATTGTACTACTCCTCTCTGAACATAATCCCTGATGAAGTGATACCTGATCTCAATGTGTTTAGACCTGTCATGAAATACCGGATTCTCAAAGAGCCTGATGCAACTTTAATTATCACAATGTATCACAGTTGGTCCCATCTCCTGACCAAATAAATCAACCATCAACTTGCGAAGCCACAAGGCTTCACAACTAGCCTGGCTAGCATCCATATACTCAGCCTCTGCAGAACTCAATGCTACAGACTTTTGTTTCCGACTAAACCAAGACACAACTGCTGAGCCCAAACTGAAACAACAACCGGAAGTGCTCTTCCGGTCCGAAACACTACCTGCCCAATCGGAATTTGTAAAGCCAACTAGTCCCACTCCATCACATCTCTTGTAATCCAGACCAAAATCTATTGTACCTACAAGGTATCTCAACACATATTTTGCAGCTATCCAGTGCACTCTCCTGGGCTCCACCATGAACTGACTGAGAGTGTTAACTGCAAAACACATATCTGGCCTAGTGTTATCCAAATACATCAACGAACCAATCAACCGACGGTATAAGGTAGGATCCACCAACGCTCCCTCGGAAACATGAAGCTTCGTCCAGTTGGTGGTCATAGGTGTGGACATGGGCCTGCAACCCTCCATCTGAAATCTCTTCAGAATATCTGCAGCATACTTTTCCTGACTCGGGAAAACATGTCCATCCTCTTGCCATATCTCCATCCCCAAATAGTAATGCATCAGTCCAAGGTCGGTCATCTCAAACTCTGAAGCAAGATCTTTCTTGCATGCTTCAATTAGGTGCTCTCCTCCTGTAATGAACAAGTCATCAACATATAGCAGAAGAATAAGCGGAACACCACCAACCACAATGTACTATAGGTTGGGATCCGCCTCACTCTTTTGAAACCCAATCGATAGCAAGTAAGTGTCAATCCTGGAATACCAAGCCCGACGGGCTTGCTTCAGACCATACAAGGCCTTTTTCATCCTGCAAACATGTGAATCTCTCCCATGAATCTCGAAGCCCTAAGGCTGCTCTAGATATACCTCCTCCTGTAGAAAACCATTCAGAAAAGCGGTTTTCACATCCATCTGATGAATCCTCCAACCCATCTCTACCCCAATGGAGATCATTGCTCTGATCGAAGAAAATCTAGCAACCGGTGCAAAGGTCTCATAGTAATCAACTCCCTCTACCTATGAGAACCCCCGTGCAACAAACCGAGCTTTGTGTTTGTCAATGCTACCATCTGCAGCACACTTGATTTTATAGAGCCACTTGGAAGTCACCACTGACTTCCCCTCTGGTCTCGGAACAACCTCCCACACTCCATTCTTCATGATGGATTTGTATTCTTCCATCATGGCATCTCTCCATACCTGGTTTGGGGTAGCCTCCTCAAATGTCGTAGGCTCGGAATCACTCAAGCTAGTCACCATCGCCATATAACTGGAAAATCTCTCTGGTGCTTTGCTCTCCCTAACCTCCCTCTTGGGCGGTCCCACAGATTGCTCAGCTTCCTTCACAAGATCCTTAAGCCAACTTGGCTTATGTTTCTTGGAAGTAGCTTCCTCATGTAGGTGCTCCTCCATAACCTCTTCATCAGACATCTGCATACCTGAAGAAGTACCTACGGTCTAAGATCTTGAACCTGTACCACCCGAATCACATGAAAGTGAAACCTGTGAACCTGTGACTCGTGAACCTGTCCCTGTACCAGAAGTCCCTATGGACTGGGTCCCTGAAACTGATTTACCTGTAACTTGTGACCCAGTCACACCTGAAACCTGTGACCCTGTACTTTGACTTTGTGAACCTGTCACCTATGGAGACACAATCTATTGCTCCTCCACCTCTGAATCATAAGACTTCCTGAAGCCTTTCTCCTCCTCAAATCTGAAGTCCCTCCTAACCACAACTTTCCTCTGTGTAGGAAGGTATATGCGAAAAGCCTTCGAAGTCTCGTCATATCCAACAAAAATGCCTCTCTCTGTTGTAGGCTCTAACTTTGTCCTCTTCTCAGAGGGACATGAGAGTATGTGAGGCATCCAAATATACGGAAGTGGCCTATCTCAGGTCTCTTCCCTGTGAACATCTCCTCAGGAGTTTTACACCCCAATGCTCGGTGTGGACTCATGTTCTGAACATAAACAATAGTACTACAGGCCTCAGCCCATAGAAATAAAGGAAGACTCTGATCATGCAGCATGGCTCTAGCTGCTCCCACTATCGCTCTGTTCTTCCTTTCCGCAACTCCATTCTGTTGTGGAGTGTATGGAACTGTCAACTGCCTCTTGATGCCCTTTTGTCTGCAAAACTCATCAAACTCCTTAGAGGTATACTCACCCCCATTGTTTGACCTGAGTGCCTGAATCCTCCTCCCTGTTTGGTTCTCCACAAGAGCTTTCAACTCTTGGAACCTCTGCAAGGCTTCCTGAGATTGTTTACTTCTCAGAAAGTAGATCCAGGTCTTCCTGGAGTGGTCATCAATGAAACTGATATAGTACTCAAATCTTGTTTTTCGATGCAAAAGACATAGGTCCACACAAGTCTGAATGAATCAACTCCAATACGCCACCTGATCTCGTGTCACTGCTCGGAAAAACAGTCTTGGTGTACTTTCCCAAAGCACACCCTCTGCACACACCACCCTAATCTGTGTTGAACTGAGGAAAACCTGTAGACATCTCCCTCAGCAATCTCAAAGTTGAATGATGAAGGTGGCCCATCCTCCTGTGCCACAACTCACATATCTCAGTACTATTGCTCGCATGGGCTAATGCATGATGAGTCTGGAAGAGAAGCTTGTACAGTTTCCCGCATCTAACTCCAATGGCACATGAAGTAGATGGTCTTGCTGCTCTGGGAAACACATACACTTTCTCACCTAGGACATATACTCCAAATTCCCTGTCCTCAATGGCGAAAACTGAAACAAGATTCTTCTTCATCCCAAGGACATACAAGACATCCCTCAAAAACATAGGCTGCATGGACTCCCTCTCAAAGGTGACAGTCCCTCGCCCAACTGCTCTCACAACAGTATCATCACCCAACACTACCTCGAGACTCAAGCCATTCTCAGTCATCTCGGAAAACATATCACGAATACCTGTCATGTGGCTCGAAGCCCCACTGTCAATATACCATGTAGAATTAGTAGCATAAGCACTCAAAGAGTGGCCAACCAATAAGGAACACTGATCCTGATCATCCATGTCTCCCTCCATATCACTGCTGGTGAAAGATACCCTCTCTGTACATCCAACATAGAGAGAAAACTCTCCCTCAAAACGAGAAGCAAAATCATCAACATCTGTTGCTGCTGCTGTTTGTTGTCCTTTCTCCTTCTTGTTTGGACACTGTCCAGCATAGTGTCCAAACTTCTGACATTGGAAACACTTGACTTTACTCAAGTCTTTCTTTTTCCCACCTGTATGTTGCTTGTCTCCACCCTTGAGACCCTTCTTGAACTTCTTCTTCTTCTTACCTTTTGCTGCCAATGCTGCATCCTCCTCATCATTCTTATGATGTGATGAACTGCCTTGTAGGTATCCTCTACATGTCTCCTCCTGTGTGAGATCATCCCAAAGACGATCCCATGTAGGCATGTTCTCTCGACCAATGATAGTATGCACGAACACACTCCACTGCTGAGTCACGCCATTTAAGGCAGTGCGCACCATCTCGGTGCCCTGTATAACCTCTCTTACAGCTGCAAGCTCATCCCTCACCTGTGTAATCCTGGTAAGATAGGAAGCCATGCCTTCCCCTTTACTCATGTGTACATTCTTCAACTTCTCCCTTAACACCATTTTCCTATTCTCATTTGAACTCTGGTAAAGGTTGGTCAAAGAAGTCCACATCTGAAAAGCATATGTCTTTGTTGATATGTGGGGGATTACATGATCCTTCACGGCATCAAGTATAACCCTCCTTGCCTTTACATCTTTCTTCATGAAAGTGGCCTTATCAATAGCATCGGTAGGTACAGTAACAAGAATTGTTGTTGTACTGTTGACTATATCCCATAGCTCATTCTCTTCCAATATCAAAATAAGTCTAGCCTTCCATGGGATAAAATTTGTAGCCCCGTCCAACCTATCTTCTACTCTAAGCCCAAACACCATGGCTACAACCTGTATGACCAAAGCAACCTGTTCAAGAATTCTTTCCCAAATCTGGAAATTTTCTGTCAAAACCCTAACTTTTTCAAATCTGAAATTTTTTCTTCAAACCACTGTTTTCTTCAAATCTGAAATTTTTCTGTAAACCCCTATTTTTTCTGAATGTTTAAATTATGGACTTTAAATGCACTTTGATACCATGAAACTTTTGCATATCCCAACCCGGTTTCAAGCTTTAGAAGCTTCTCTGCATTGTTTAATCCCCAAACCCCGGTATGCACAATTTTTCATAAAAAATTGACTTCAACTTAAAACACATGAGATTCTTTTCATCATTAAAATTCATAAATATAATTTTCAATCAACAATTTCAAACTCATAAATTTTATGACAACCATTCAACCATGAAAATAACACAGGAATTTTTTACCAAACTGGTCCAGGATAAAACCCCGAAAGGAAAACCTGTATGAGAGAGAATTTGTATTTCTTGTGAAATTTACAAAATCAGAACAGCAGTACTTATCTCCTTGAAAACTGTGCCAAACCCAATCTGTATGGAAATCTGGGAATTCGTGATGTGCAGCCTCCACACGTGTGACTGTACAGAACTGTTTTCCTTGATTTATGTGCCCAGAAATCTGTCTCGAGAAATGTGCCTGTTGTACGGCCAGATAACAATAAATGTTGTACTTTTCTTCTCGATTTTCATGCCCAACTCTGCCTCGAAAACCGTGTTGTACTTTCCTGCCAGAAATCCGTACTATACGGATTGTACAGACAGCCTGTAGAAACCTCGAAACTCGTGTTGCTATACGGTCACTCTACTGTATGGTTTTGGATTGGGAAATGTGCCATGTCTCTTCTTCTCGAAATTCGAGCCACCTTCCTTCTCTTGATTTTTCTGATTTGGAATCTCTCCAAAACCCTCTCTCTTTCTCTCTCACTTGCTTCTCTTCTTCTCTCCAAAAATTCTCTCTTGGATGTGAATAATGAATTAGAAATGCCTTGCCCTAGCCCTTTTTGTTCATCATAACTTCCTCTTTCAATCCAACGGCCAAGATTAAATTAGATGGATGGTTCTCATTAAATGCTCTTTTCATAATTAATAAATGACATTTAGTGCACCTCATGTCATTTAATAAAGTATAAGTACCCTCTTCTAATTAAATATTCACTTGAATTTAATTTAAATATGAACTTAGGATATCATGACTTTTTAACTTTTAATGAAGTCACTTTAAAATTAAAAAGTGCATCTCACTGCATTAATAAAAAATGACTAGGGGTCACAACTTAAAGTGTCCTTGTCCACCCCAAGGCAACACTAGGTGAACGACACTTCCTAGGTAACTTTTCAACATAACCAATGAGTATAAAGCTTTCCCTTGTAATCTTTGAACTTGGAATCATACAAAAGGGCCCAATCTCTTGCCTATAATTTCTTGTTTCTTGATGAATTTATAGTACCACTTTACCCTTTGTTGTTGGACAACATAAGTGTGGTGCAAGAAATCCCAACGAATTTAATCGAGCTCATTGATTTGCTCCAACTGGTGCTTTTGGTATTATGAAAGGTCCAATCCCACCTATAATGTAGTTCCTAGTGTTTTTACTTGAAAAACAATGGGGAGTACTACATGCTTACCATAAAAAGCTCATAAAATGTGAATCCTATGGTATTTTTCTAAGTGGTACAGTAATCCATAGATCCTCTGGAAGTCTGTTGGCCCAATATTTGCAATGGATCTACAATGGTCTTAGTCATGATAGATTCCAAAACTCTATTGGTGACTTATAATTGGCCATTGTCTTGTGGATGGTATAATGTAGATGTTCTATAATGAATTTGGTACAATTTTAAGGTGGCTTAAATGAGTTTGGAAGTAACATGGATCTCCTAATTTGTAACAATCTCTTGTGGTACACCATAACAGAGAAAGATCTCTTCATAAATAAAATATGCTACTACTTGTTCTGTGGTCCTCAAAAGTGATTTGGCTTCAACCCATTTGGTGACATGGTTAGTGCAGAACAAGATATGAGATTTTTGTTTGGATGGAGGGTGGATAGGCCCTACAATATTTAGAGCTCGTTTCTCAAAAGGCTCCACCATGAGTTGAGTCTAGAGTAGCATCTCATCAGACTCAACAGGTTATCTCATTCTTGTTAGAATATTGAGAATATGAATGAACATAGAACAATATGTTTGCTAACATGAAAATCAATAGAAAGAATTTACTAGTCTGGCCTTCTATCCATACAAGCAACACTAATCAAAGTAAGAAAATAGAGACAAGAGAAGATAAATGATACACCGATATACATGGTGAAACCCCAAATGGGGAAACATCCACGTGAATGTATCGTCTTCATATTCTTCATGAATCTCCATCTTACAATACATGGCATCATCACGTCAGCATCACATCACAATCCATATTCACATCATGTCACAATGATGTCTCAATGACATACGCAAGAGGGTTTCCTTCACCTCTATTATATAGCTAGAGTTACGGAAGATTTACATCCATTTTATAATATTAGAGTTATTTATGCCTTTACACAACCAACAACACCACACAAGTCATCATTACATATTCCAACAATTCTTTGGCAACTGTCACAGCTTCTAACATACCGCTTGGCATGCCGGAAAATGTTAGGCCAATATATCCTAGATACAACACATAATTATGCACAATCCTCCTATTAGCAAAGTGCCCACCTTAAGGTTTATGTAACACCTCGTTTTTACCCCAAGAAGTGAATATGTATGTAATGGAACAAAGGCTAGATGTCAGGCTTATATGGTCTAGGAGACCATGGATATTGTAAATGTTGTACATAATTTTTATATAAAAATCCTTCCCAACTGCAATTGAAGAAGGACAAAGAAGAGATGTGGGCTATAATTCCACAAGTGGGAGAAGTGAGGGGGGCTAAGGGGTGATGACCCTAGCTATTGTCCTTATCCTTCATTAGCCTTTTTAACCAAAGCCATTTAACCATAAGTAATGGGACTCACCTTAAAAAACTATGGGATTAATTATCCTAAGTGAGATTAAGAAGGGAAAAGTGTTTGTAGATAGCCATACATAGTGTTAGGATGAGAATGGGAGGAACTGCATTCGGATTGTAAGAAGAATTTCTCGACGTTTTAATTCCTAGTTTGGGATCATCATTAGGAGACACTGAAGCCAGAGAAAGGATTGTTTCAATTGACCAATGACCGCTATATATATATATTGGTTTTTTAAATTGTGAAATGTCGACTTAGAGTTAAATATGAAGGAAACTAAGAACTCTAGGGATTTCTCTAAAAATTATGACTTAACTTTACTGTAGAGGTTATCATAATAAATTAGAAGCCTGAACTGATAAATAAATTTAAATGCAATTTATTCTAATAATAATAATAGAATTAATAAATATTATTATTATTATTCCAAATTATATTGTTATTCCTATTATTATCCTTTTTAACAATTACATTATTATCATTATCATGATGATAATAATATATTCTTTAATTTAAAAGTTTATAGTTAGAGATTTATAATACCAAAGAGAATGAAATAAAGCTCTAAACTAAAAGACTATATATGAGACCTAACTAATACAAGGTTGAAATAATCAATTGTAAAAAGCTATGATTAAAGTAAAAACTTTAAAAAAAGCAAATATTATTATTATTATTATTATTATTATTATCTAATTCCATTATCATTATAAACTAAAGGGACATCGAAGTTTTAATTAAAGAATTAGACCACTACCAACCTAAGGGGTTAGATTGAATGACATTAGAATTTTATTTTTATTTTTTTTTACGGAAAAACTCACCTAAACAACAAAGGAGAAGAAAACTTAAGTCTACTTACTTAATTGGGTTTCTAAGGATAAAGGTTTGTTTACCTGCAACGAGTGTAGAAGGGGTTTCCACGCATCACTGAGTTTGGCTCCGTCATTCCTATTGAGGTAATCCCGACACATAACAATTTCAATTTTCTTTCTTACTTTTCTTTTTGTCAGGTTTTCTTCTTTTGCGATGACCGATGCATTCTCTAAACAAAATTGATGTTATGTCAAGTGTGAATGTTTTGCTAGGGATGATTTTTTATGTCTATCATGCCTAAGGTTGACGTCATGCTCTTTCAATCTTGTCGCTATGGATATGTCAGTTTCACCTATATACATCTTTCTACATGAACAAGGGATGGAGTAAACGCCTTTGCATGACGTGGGAGCTATAGGGTCTTTCAGGGATTCTACCAATTTCCTTATCGTGTTTTGGGGGGGGGGGGGTGAAAAAGACTTTGAACTTTTGCCTCCTCAATATTTTTGCTAGTTTATTCGTGGTGCACTTTACGTAAGGGAGGAATATTCTCTTGTTTTCCTTGTCATCTTCCTTGTTTTCCTTCTTGTTATCTTCTCGTAGTTTCTTGGCAGTCTCTACGGTTTTCTTAAAATGCTTGATATCATAACCACTCCCTTTGAAGACAACTGCCAAATGTTCTATTTCTTGATTTATGTGTTCATCATATGATATTCTGGGTGCTCTAGTAACCAAGGTATTCATTAGACATGTTTTATGCGGAGGGTAATAGTGTGAATTAGCATGAAGATACTTCTCGGTATGGGTCTTCTTTCTATACACCTGGTGTGTTATCGATCCATTGTATTTCCTTGGGACTAGTACATCAAGAAAAGGAAGACTTTTGTTTTCCTCAATTTCCATGGTGAACTTGATGTTGTTTTTTTGCGTGTTGAGATGCTCAAAAAACTTGTCCAAGTTGTCTTTCCCATGTGGCCAAACTACATATGTGTCGTCAGCGTAGCGTTTCCATCGTTTTGGTTTAAAGGGGAACAAGTCTATGGCCTTTTTCTCAAAGCTTTCCATGTATATATTTGCTACAATAGGGGAGAGGGGTGAGCCTATCACTACGCCTTAAACTTGTTCATAAAACACAGTTTGGAATGTGAAAAAAGTAGATCGTAAGCAGACTTTCACTAGCTTCGCAGTGTTCTCATTGGTGAGCTCCTTTATAGTTTTCATGGCATCCATTACTGATATCTTTGTGTATAGAGATACCACATCAAAACTCACCAGGATATCTTCATCTTTAAGCTTTCCAGTGCTAATATCTTTTATCCAACTAGTGGAATCCTTAACAAATGAGCTATTTTTTCCTAACAAAGGCTTAAGTAGATTAGCGAGGAACTTAGCCAATTTGTAAGCGGGAGATCCAATAGTGTTGACAATTGGACGTAGAGGAAATCCAGTCTTGTGAGCCTTAGGAAGGCCGTATATATGTGGAATTGTCCCTTCTATGGGGTGCAATTTATCCTTCAAAACTGATGATCCCAAAGTAGGGATCGCAACATCTATAAATTCTTCTTACATTCTGAATGCAGTTCCTCCCATTCTCAAGGGAAAAGTGGTCACTAATGGGGAAGCCACTTTTCAATCCATAATTATGCATATATCTTGTTATAAAATTACTCAGTAGTCATTCATTCATCATTCATTCCATGACGAAAGAAGCTGGATCCTTCATGCTACCATAGTTTTGGTTGGTGAGTCAAAGAAAATCTTGTGTTCCATAACCTCTCACATGAAGCATCTTGATAAACTGGTGTGAATGGGATTGGTGCCTATGTGAAAGAGACTTGCCTTGCAATTGGATTGCTTAGGACCCTAACACAGAGCCTCCTTGGTCGGCCTATCTAGAGAACTGGAAGGGGATGGGGACAACCTAAGGGATTGTGAAGCAGAGAAGGGGGTCTCATCCCTTGTGTTGTGTAGGTCAATGGGGGGATGAGGGAAAGGGTTGGACAACTGTGGAGGGGGTTTCTGCAACTTTAGGTAGTGTGATTTTGTTTTTGTAAAAGAATTGGGAATTCAACCCTTGTGTGATCCAAGAGGATCTTGAAATTAGAAAAATTTGTAAGGTCTTCATTTTTGTCGAAATTGTCCACACAACGAAGAGCTTGCAGGGATCTTTCCTACACAATTTGAACAGGTTCAAATGGACTTTGTATGTGAAAGATATGGCTTGTTGAATTTTTGGCCAAAAAGGGAAAAATAAAATGAAATGCTTAATATATATTTTGAGCTTATGTGCTCTTGTATTTTTCATTTTTATTTTAATAGGAAACTAATGCAAGTGTGAGAACTACGTAGCATTGTAGTTTCCTAGTATCAGGGAAAGTTTAGACTTTCATGGGCATAGTTGATATTTTCTCTAAATATATCCCCTGAATTGTGCCTAGATCCTAATTTAGTGGATCTAAAGATTTATTATCTCCTTGGAATGTTGAGGTAGTTATCAACAATGTAAAACTATAAAAGTCCATTTTGCTCTTTGAAAAAGGAGAAGGATTTATAATCTCCTTGGAGGAATAAGCAAGTAGGCTTACTTGTGAGTTGCAATCCCCTTATTAGGAAAACTTTGAAATCCCCTTATTGGAAGAATGAGCCACTTATTGTGAGAATATTTTTGCCTTGTAAAGAAGAGAACCATCCCCTTATTGGGATAATATTTCAACCATTTTTGTAAAAGGAGAAGCCTTTTGAAAGGAGAATTAATGAATTGGTTCATTGATTGCGCAAACTTGAGACATAGCCAGAATTGATGAACTCCATTATCAACATGGTTTGCATATTGTCTCGTGTTTATTCATTTGATTACTGTTTAATTTTAGTTTTAAATTCTAGGTGTTAATTATGATGCCAATTTTCAAGTTTATGACGAGAAATTAAGAGATTTGTAAAGCATCCAGAAAAGGTGAAAAATTGAGTCAGTTTTCTAATGCCCATTTTTGGATCAATATTTGTGTTGGTCCCTCCTTATCTAGTAGATTTGCCATCAGATCTCAAGAACCATTGAGGTTTTTCTTCAAATCTGTCCATTTTTCTATATGTTTGAGATTATTTTCTCAAAACTCTAACCCTCACCACTTTTTTTTTCAAAATTTCTAAAGAAATTTTCAGGGTTTACTTGGTTTTCTATAGATATGAGGTTGAAATCCATTGTACACTAACTTGTTATTAAGGATCTATCTCTCTTTTGCATCAAATTTAGTTGTTTGATTGTTTTTGGCTATTCTTTTCGTAGGTTTACGTCCATACGGCTTCAACATCAACGGATCTGCAGTTTTAGGGTAGTAACAGACAAGAATGCGGTTTGCAGATGACAAAGGTGTGTACATATGCAAGTGTCCTTCACAGAAGGTGTGTCCCCCAATTGACATGTCTTCTCGAAAATCACATACACCCAATCCCGGATCAAAAACGTCGTTGTAAGTCGATTATTTTCATTTTTTTTTACAAAGGGTTTGCAGATCTGTCGGGTTGGTACTTTAGGTATTTTTCATTTGTGAGAACTTCAGTTTTATTCACTCTTTATTCTAGTCATTAGCTTCTTATATTTTTTTCATTAGGGTTTAGTTTCTTAGTTTATTCATCATGTTTGCATAGGTTGTCTCTTGTTCCTATTTTACTTGAATCGAACTTTATTGTGTGGAAGAAGTTTGACATTTCCAGGAGCATGTATCTCTAGCATTTTATCATGGTGACAACAAGAAACCAATCGATGTCGAAGACCTAGTTGCTTGGTGGAAATGTTTTTTTATCTGTAAGAGATATCAATTTCTTGCACCCATATTTTTCTAACCCTTATTTGTGTAAAAGCTCTATCATATTTCATGTTCCTCTATATTTAATGTATCATGTCATGATTATTTTTCCTTTAGCATGCTCATTATATGTTTTACTCTTGGAAGTTCTTTTGTGTAGATTACCTCTTTGTTTACTTCACTTTCTCCACAGGGGTATTTGTGAAGAGTTGTGGGACAACTTGGTTATGTTGTCCTTCCTACCTTAAGCATATTGATGTTGATATCTATGGACATTAAGCATTATTCCTCTCTACAACATATCCTTGACAGTAGCAAAGTTTAAACCTTTTGCCACTTTATCCAGGATGGTTGAAGTTGTAATCAAGAAGGAATGTAATGTAATAAAATACCATATAATGTCACTTTCTTCCAGTAATAATGTAATGTAATGAAAGGAAGTGCCATCATGTTTATTATCTGTAAACCATTTTTTTTCGATAAATAGACCATTCGAGGGTCTTGTATTTGCAATGTAATATTCAATAGAATTATTTGGTTGTGAAGACTATCTGCTGGACACATTTCCGATGTATAGGCCATCTGGGGTTATTGTATTTGTAATGAGGCCTACTGAAGAATTCTTGAATCTTTTAGCTTGGTTGTGAAGACTGCTTGTGCGACACATTTCAAATGTATAGGCCATTTGGGTTCTTGTATTCGTGATGAGCTCTATTGCAGAGTTATTTCAACTATCATCTACATTACGATTCTGATGACTGTATGTTGGCCACATTTTCCGTTGTATTGGCCATCTGAGGTTTTTGTACACTATTGTGGAGTTTTGCAGAGTTCATCGTACAACTTGGTTTAGGTGCAATTTCATGATCAATGAGAAATGGTTGTTATCTTCATCAACTCCATAAGACAAAGTGTGTTCATATTCGCATCTCATTGGGAATTCTAGAAGTTGTCATCAAGGGGGATGTTAATGCAATGCCATCTTCCTCCATGTGTGTTCCTTCTCCCTAGTTATCATTAAAATGGAATGTTGGAATATGTAATTATGACTAATGTGATGTTGTTGGTATGTGTAATGATGTCTAGTGAGATGTCATTAGATGTTATGGTGATCTACCTAGAAAAGAAGGCACAATTCTCTTCATAACTCCCTATCTTATGTAAAAGGAGTTATCACACATGCATCATGAAGTAAATTTTCTTATTACATTTCTGTATATAAGAGAAGTGGAAAAATATTTATCCCATTTGTGTTATGGGATTTAAATCTTCCATACCTCTATCTATATAATAAAGGTGAAGGAGACCGTGAAGGAGACCCTTTTAGGGCATGTTGGTGAAACATCAAACACACATTGTCGTGTCATTGTGACATGAAGTGAAGATGGAGTGTGATGTGATGCTTACGTGAGGATTCCATGTATTGTAAGAGTGGATGTTTATGAAGAACAAAGAAGATCAAGCCTTCCCATAAATGTTTTCCCATTTGGGGATTTACCATGTATATCTAGTGTATTATCTATTTTATATTTCCCTCTCTTGCTATTTGATTATTTGGTGCTTGTGTTGATAGGAGATTAGACTAGTTATATTCTTGTTATTGATTTACATGTTCTGGGATGAGAGCTCGCAATTGATAAAACATTGATTCTGAACAAGAGAATTATCTACGATAAGAGTCATTTTGTGTCAACGCGTTTACAACCTACAAGTCAAGGTTCTTCATCAGGACAAAAACGTTGTCGAAGTTCTGTACCATCCTCTCTTTTTGATTTATATGAATTGTTTATCTTCTTTTAATTATTGTGAAGCCGACATAAGGGTATTTTGCATTAGATTTGTTTTTTCAGCTTTTCTTTTAATTTTTCATTTTCAACTTTTCTTTTTAATTCTTGGTTTTGACCATGATATGAGCATGAACTTAGCTGCTAAGGACTGGTATCCATGTGCGACTCATAATGAGACCATCATCTTGGTTTAAGCAAATAGGGTTTTTAACTATCTCGATAGACTCCCTATTTTTTTTATTTTCGATGAGTTGTCAATTCTTGCGAGGATCTGAGTCTTTTCGATCTCAATTGGGTGCTTTGTATTGTTTGAGTGTTTTGCAAGAGTTGATTTCTTGTGCCGATTGTGTAAAATGTCTACGCTATCTTCTTTTATTCTTGTTTGGAAGGATCTTCCAATCTCACCTATGTAGACCTTCCCACATGTACAAGGGATCTTATATACACCTTTGTGTAGACACGGATCTACTTTATCTTTTGCATATTTAAGAAGATTCTTAATACTACTTAGCAGAGAGAAAATTGTGTGGATGTTATTGTTTTTTATTTTAGCGATTTTGTCTGTCGTGCCTTGTATGTAGGGTAATAATACCTTTCGATCTTCTTTTCCTCCAATTTCCTTAGTGATATGTTGTTGTTGTCTCTCTGCTTTTTGAAGGATTTGTTTATTTGGTTTTCAATGTATCCATTGTTGTGAAAAAAAAATTGCAAGTGCTCCTTTTCTTGGTCCAGGTGTTCAGTATCAGAAATTCTAGTGGCTCTTCTTATGAGTGTGTTCAGGACACCCATCTTCTGGCTTGGGTGGTGGTGACAGTGTTAGGATATTTACACACTTAGGAGTTAGTTAAGATCAACTTGTGTAATATATCCGTTAGGGATAGTGTGTTTCTTTAGTATGCATTTGTAAATACCTAATCCGACGGTCACGATATGTTCCCGACATAGAGTGATCCGACGGCTCAACTTCTCTTAAACCAAACCTAACCTTGATCCGTGGCTTAACACCCGATTGGTCCATGATCTCTATTTAAAGAGCATGGAGGGTCATTGTTTAGTTGATCGATTATGAGAAGCTCATTTGTAACTTTCTTTCTTTGCATAATAAATTGTCCCATAGAAACTATTTGGCCGGGGCCGTGGAGTGTTTCCCTCAAGAGGGTTTAAACCACGTCAAAACATCGGTGTGTCGATCTGTGATCTATTTGTGTGAAGTGGTTGCTCTTGGTGTTCGGTCCTTTGGTAGTACCCTGTGTACCCGAACATGGTATCAGAGCTTTTATGAAGTGCCGCTTCCGGTTATGATCTAGATCTTGAACTGTTGTTGCCGAAACTCGAAAGGGTTTCTAGTTCTGGTATTTCTGTACATTTCTGGGCTATGAGAGGTGTTCCATTGCGTCCAGAGTGTCGTTTCCATTGGAAAATAGTTTTCGTTTGATCGAAAACGGTTCCCGGTTGCTCCAGAAACGCATATTTCATCAGATCTGAAGGTATAATGTTACAGTGACGCATTCTTTTTATTTTCTGTTTTTAAAAGAAAAAATCTCATATTTTATCATTTTTTACTGTTAGATTTTTTTGGTTCGGATTGTTGTTTTCTCGTCTGCGTATGCTCTTTTCCATGCACCTTGAGCGATCTCGGCAAATCAGAAACAGAAAGGGAAAGGGTTTTTCTCGGCTGCGTATGCTCTTTGCCGTGCACCTTGCGCGATCTCGGCAAATCAGAAACAGAGAGAAAACGTAGACTTTCCGGGAAAGCTAACAAGATCTAACTCCACAAGTGTGAAAAAAGTTTTTTTTGTTTCGATTTGTGGTGTGTTTTGCAGGAAAAAAGGCAAGCACGCAAACCGAGCAAGAAGAGTTAAAAAAAAAAAACCCTTTCTCATTCCCATATTTTACATACCTTTTAATCTAGCTCACTTGGTTCAAAGTTGCTTTATTCTTTAATAGGTCTTGAATTCAAGTCTTAGGAAGTTACTTTTAAAAGAAAAAGTGCATGCAATTTCTATTTTCAAGTTATTTTATTGTAAAAGTGCATCTCACTTAAATAATAAAAAATAAAAATACAAGTGAGTCACTTAAGTTTTTTTATTGTTGCACTATTTAAAAGTAATATCATTGTAAAAGTGAAATCACTTATTTTACAAAGTGGTTCACTTAAAGCAATTTTCTTGTAAAGTGATTGTCAAAAGGTTCATCTTGGGAAGAGGGGGGTTCTTTTTTTTGCTGGACATTCTCTAGCTGCCACGTCACTATTGGGGACATCTTCAACAGTTTCTTTGTTCAAGCATAACTTCATCATACAGAGTCAGTTTTCAGTGCCATTTTTTTTGAAACCGCCTATTTTTTCGAGCTCTTCACATCCATACTATTGTTTTTTGCTTTTACAGTCATTAATTTACAAATATGGCCGCCCCTTGTGATATTCTACTTAACAGTTCCAACTATTTCTCATGGAAATCTCGTATGGAGGATGTTCTACGAAGTAGGGGACTTTTCAGAATTACCTCAGGGAAAGAAAAAGAACCCACTGATGATGATAAGAAAATAAAATGGGCAAATAGATGTGATGAAGCTCGTGGATTTATTGGGATGTCAATCTCTACTGATTTGCGATTCCACATATCTGGAATTGATGAACCTAATGCTGCTTGGGACAAGTTGGAATCTGTGTTTGGTAAACACAATGAAATTCGAGGTCACCAACTCGAAAATGAGTTGATTTCTTTAAATCTAAGTGACTTTTCATGCATTCAATATTATTTATCTAAGTGCAAAACTCTTAAACTCTTATGTGCAGAATGTAAGATTGAGAGGGAAGACAAATGCATTTATCATATTCTTTCCAAACTTGGCCCTGCATATTCTGTTTTTGTATCTACATTTTACTCCATGAAAGCATCCTTGAATGCAGCTAGCTATCAAGAGCCTAGTCTTGAATCCTTTTGTGATTCCTTGATTAGAGAACAAGATAAACTCATTCATCTTGGAATAATCAACAATGCAGATACATCTGGGAAAGCCTTATTGTCCCAACAGAAAGAAAAGTCCAAGCCTCCCAAGAAACAAAATTTTCGCAATAATAAGTCAAACAAGGGTCCAAAACCCTCTCAGTCAGCTCCTTCTTTAAAAAATGACAAAGGATCCAAGCCAAAAGGCAAGAAGACTGAGCGTCATTGCAACTATTGCGGGAAAGATAATCATGATGAATCTAAGTGTTTTAAGAAGATGGCAGCCTTGGAAGCAGCAATGAAGAAGCACCACATCAGCCTAGATTCGCCTTCAGAATCTGCCTCTCATGGACATGCACTTTGTGCTTCTGGTTATTCTTATAATGCATCTTCTTCTTCTACTTCAAATGAATGGCTCATTGATTCTGGAGCATCTTATCATATGGCTAAGGATCAAGCCATCTTTTCTACTATGCATGAATGTAACACCAAACAAATATTTGTTGGTGATGATAGATCTCTAAGTGTTGTAGGAGCTGGAACAGTTCCAGTAGATAATGGTCATTTTAGTGATGTACTATGTGTTCCAAGAATTTCCTGCAATTTGTTATCAGTCTATCAGATCACTCATTCTGGTGAAGGTAAAACTGTGACCTTTACACCTCACCAAGTTCTAATCAAGGATTTTAAAGATCCTCAACAGGTCCTAGCTACCGGAATTGTTGATGATATTACCAGGTTGTACAAGTTTAACAACTTTGGGTCATCACCTTTCCCTTCAGTTTTTGTTGCTCATAGTGATAACTTGAGCAAACTTTGGCATGAGCGATTTGGTCACTTAAATTATCGCTCATTGCAACAACTATGTAAAGAAAATATGGTGACAGGTCTTCCGATGGTATCTTGCAGGGATGGTGTTTGCTCCGGTTGTGTACTCGGAAAACATCATCGGGACAGTTTTGACAAACGTGCCTCTTGGCACGCTCGGTTCCCTTGGAGCTTGTGCATAGTGACTTGTGTGGTCCTCTTCCATCTGCTTCCTTTTCTGGTTTCAAATATTTCTTAACTTTCATTGATGATTACACCAGACGCACTTGGGTTTATTTCCTAAAACTTAAGAGCGAAGTATTTAACATGTTCTTGGCCTACAAGGCCCTTGTTGAAAAACAATCTGGTCATCAAATTATTAAGTTAAGATCTGACAATGGAGAAGAATATGTTAACAATAAGTTCACTACTTTCTGCACTGAACAAGGCATCCAACAACAGCACATTGTTCCATATACACCACAACAAAATGGTGTAGCTGAGCGGAAGAACCACACTTTAAAAGAAATGGCTAATTGTATGATCCAATCTAAGGGACTAAGTCTTCAATTTTGGGCTGAAGCCATTAATTGTGCAAATTACATAGTTAATCGCACCCCCACTAAAGAATTACAAGGTATAACACCAGAAGAAGCATGGAGTAAAACTAAACCTGATGTAAGTCACTTCCGTGTGTTTGGTAGTGAAGCATGAGCTCACATTCCGGATGAAAAACAGAAAGCATTGCAGCCTAAAAGTGAAAAGTGCATATTTGTTGGATATTCTGAAGATGTAAAAGGTTATAGACTTCTTCAACCACATTCTCATGATATAATCATTAGAAGAGATGTTAAATTTGATGAAAATCTCTTGGCCTGCGAGCCTAACTCGGCAATTGTGCCATCTTTGGCCTGCGAGCCTGATTCGGCGTTTGTGCCTTCTTCTTCTTCTTCCAACTTCCTTGACAGGTTTCCAACTCCAGTTTCTGATAATGACAGTGAGGATGAAAATCCACCTCCGCCTGCTTGTGACCTTCTTCGTCGCTTTCACATGGAAGATTGTACACCAGCCCCTTCTCCCTTCCAGTCTGGAGTCAAACTTTCTGCCACTTGTACTTCACCTGAAGTCGATGCCACCTTGTATCGTCAGCTTGTTGGTAGTCTCTTATACTTGACTCATTCCCGTCCTGACCTTTCCTTTGCCGTTGGTCATGTTGCCCGTTATATGCAAACACCTCATGAAAGTCACTGGAAAGCAGCTAAAAGAATACTTCGATATATTCGAGGTACAGTTCAGTTTGGGATTCATTACAGTACAGGGGGGAAACCTTTGTTGGTTGGTTTCACTGATTCAGATTGGGCCGGCGATCCTGATGATCGAAAGTCTACTGCAGGTTATGTTTTCAGTGATGGATCTGGACCTATCACTTGGGCTTGTAAGAAACAACAAGCTCTTGCTCTTTCTTCAGCAGAAGCAGAATATCGAGCCGCAATTAATGCCAGTCAGGAAGCTTTCATGATCGTGTTCTTGAAGTGCTATTTTGCCTTACAGATGATCAAGTTGCATACATCTTCACCAAGTCTCTTACAAAAGCGAAGTTTTCTAAACTTCGATCTATGTTAGGAGTTCAGGAACTTGTCATTAAGGGGGGATAGGCTCTAATGCCTCCTTCCTTCTCCTAATAGTGTCACTTTTGTAAATCCTTCAATCCTATCCCAAGTTGTTCTTAAGGGGGGATGTTAGGATATTTAGACACTTAGGAGTTAGTTAAGATCAACTTGTGTAATATATCCGTTAGGGATAGTGTGTTTCTTTAGTATGCATTAGTATGTATTTGTAAATACTTAATCCGACGGTCACGATATGTTCCCGACATAGAGTGATTCGACGGCTCAACTTCTCTTAGATCAAACCTAACCTTGATCCGTGGCTTGACACCCGATTGGTCCATGATCTCTATTTAAAGAGCATGGAGGGTCATTGTTTAGTTGATCGATTATGAAAAGCTCATTTGTAACTTTCTTTCTTTGCATAATAAATTGTCCCTTAGAATCTATTTGGCTGGGGCCGTGGAGTGTTTCCCTCAAGAGGATTTAAACCACGTCAAAACATCGGTGTGTTGATCTGTGATCTGTTTGTATGAAGTGGTTGCTCTTGGTGTTCGGTCCTTTGGTAGTACCCTGTGTACCCGAACAGACAGTCTGCATTTAAGTATTTGTCTGTATGTGTTTTCTTCCTATACACTTTATGAGCTACGTCGCCATTGGGATTTCTCATTATCAAGATGTCTAAAAAAGGTAATGAGAGATCTTCTTCGATTTCCATAGTAAATTTAATGGAGCTTGATTGATTGTTTAGATGGTCCGTGAATCTTTGAAGCTCTTCTTTCCCATGTGGTCATTTTGTGTTAATGTCATCAACATATCTTATCCCCCAATCCGGTTGCAAGCGAGAGGAGGCAAGTGCTTTCTTCTCAAAGCCTTACATAAATAAATTGGCCACCACTGGTGACAAAGGGGAACCCATTTCCACTCCGCACACATGCTCATAAATATTTCCTTGGAAACAAAAGATTGTGGATTTTAGACATATGCCAACTAATTTTGTATTTTCATTGTACATGTACATGAGCCGAGGTGTTCTTCCAAGAGGAAAACGAAGCGACATCAACATGAGAAGCACTTTCATGGTGAGTACAACTCAATAATAGCACTCTTATTTTATGGATGTACGTTGCATGTGAGACCCAAAGAAGGGAAAATTATACAAGTGATGACCTATTGTAACATCATTTAATATGCAACAAAGTTTTATGCCTTTGTTGAGGATGTTAAGTAGTAAGGAGAATATAGAAATCAACCTTCAAAGAGAGAGAAAACAAAGTTACCCACTATGATCATGGATCTAGACTTCTAGTGGGCCAAAAGTTTATTTTTGTGGGGAGGTATGATCCAAGAGGATCTCCACATTTGAAAAATTTAGAAGGTCTCCATTTTTGCTGAAACTATTAGCACAATGAAGAACTCACGAGGAGCTTTTCAATGCAATTTGAACATGGTCAAATAGACTTTGTATGTGAATGATATGGCTTATTGATGTTTTGGGTAAAAAGGCAAAAATAAAATGAAATGCTTGATACATATTTTCAGTTTTTTTGTTGTTTGTAAGCTAGTACCCACGGGGGGATTTGATCTTTTGACCTTCCATTTACAACTTCTCATGTCATTTACTCATTACCAATTGCTCTACCCCCCGTGGGCTATATTTTGAGCTTATGTGCTGTTGTATTTTTCATTTTTATTGTAATAGGAAACTAATGCAAGTGTGAGACCTACGTAGTAATGTAGTTTCTTAGTCTCAAGGAAAGTTGAGATCTTCATGGGCATAATTGAGATTTTCTCTCAACCCATCCCTTAAATTGTGCCCATAACCTAATTTACTAGATATAGAAAGTTTTTATCTCCATAGAATGTTGAGGTAGTTCTCAATAATGTAAAACAAGAAAAGTCCATTTTTCTCTTTGAAAAGGGGAAGGAATTTTAATATCTTTGGAGGAGAATAAGCAAGTAGGCTTGCTTGTAATTGTAAGCCCCTTAGTGGGAGAATGAACCACTTATTGTGAGAATATTCTTCCCTTGTAATGGAGAGAATCAACCCCTTATTGGGAGAATATTTCAGCCCTTTTGTAAAAGGATAAGCACTTTGAAAGGAGAATTAATGAAGTGGTTCGTTGATTGAGCAAACCCGTAGAATTAGCTAGAATTAGTGGAGTCTGTTATCAATATGGTTTTCATATTGTCTCATGTTTATTCATTTGATTGTTGTTTTGTTTCAGTTTTAAATATTGAGTGTTAATATTATGCCAATTTACAAGTTTATGACAGGAAATTGAGAGATCTGTAAAGCATTCAAAACAGGAGAAAAACATTGTCAGTTTTCTAATGCCCATTTTCGGATCATTATCAACTGATAGGCCCAGCTCGGGGGTGGAATATTTGAAAGAAAGAGTGTTAGGAACCTGTGTCAACCCTTCTCATTACTTTGTTAGTATATTATTGTTGGACGCATATGCTTTGTAAGTCATCCCATAGTATTATAAGTTCCATGGTATTGATCCATATTTTGTATTAGCCATAATATTATATGTTCCATGGTATTGATACATAGTATTGGACGCATATGCCTTGTAAGTCGTCATGTAGTATTATATGTTCCATGGTATTGATCCATAGTATTGGCGCATAGACTTAGTATATAAGTACATGTTGAGGCCAATGAAGGCATCTAGGAGTTATTTGAATTGAGCTTGCTCAAAGGAGGTTGCCCACTCAAAGTGGCCCGCGATCAATAAATATCTTCTGTGTTATGTTATTTCTGATATATCGTGCATTTTCATTAATTAATTGTTGGAGGTTCCTCACATCTGGTATCCGAGCACTTTCTTGGGCTCATTGGGTGGAATTTCCTCCAAAAAAAATTTCGCATTTGTATTGTT
This sequence comes from Larix kaempferi, assembly GCA_027924585.1. Taxonomy (NCBI): domain Eukaryota; kingdom Viridiplantae; phylum Streptophyta; class Pinopsida; order Pinales; family Pinaceae; genus Larix; species Larix kaempferi. Next base: position 13,777,934 of record BSBM01000510.1, on the reverse strand, counting down.
CCTTTCAATTGTAGGTTCGGATCCGGGAATAATCCCTATCCGCTTAACTATGGGAAGTACTTGGGCGTATCCCTAAAACTCATTGTGAGGAGTACCACAGGAAACCCGAAGTAGTTGGCCCATTGAGAGGACCTGCCAGCGAAAAGGGCAACGACCCCTACCTGATTGACTAGTTCCCACCCATGAGGTAAACCAAGAGTTGTCATTTGTGGCAAAGCAGTTATCAGTTTTACATGAACCATGGAGTGAGGGGTACTGCCCCAATACGCAAGCCGTTAGACAACATTGGTGGCCAAGTGAATCCCCTGAACCTTTAGTAATTCGTGCATACCTAGGGTCCATATCTATCACCAGCTGATAAATCGCAGATTGCATCTGTCTAGAACTGTTGCAGATCCATTTTTTCGCCATATCTTCTTTGTTTTAACTCTGTTTCCCTTGAAAATTCACTAACACCCCTGCAATCCCATTCTGCACATTTCATTCCTCAAGACCATATCCCAAATTCAACTTCCCAAAGCCAGAAATCCCACATCGGTCTATTTTTAGGGTTTGCCATAACTTCTTCGATTTTCACCCAATCGCCTTCAAATTTTGCCACAGTGTTCATTTCATATTTCTGCTTCTTTGTCCCTCTTTGAAAAATTTTCCCATTCTTTCACCCCACTTATGAAATCCCCATTTTATGTTTCGCTGTCCATTAGAAAGTGTCCAAAACCTAGTCAAACCCCAATTACCCATCAGAGTTTTTCCCAAATCCAAATGTTCCTTTACTAAAGAAGTTTCTGTTTTTGTGTTTCTACCCATTCAAAAAAAAAAAAACTCCTGGTTATGGTTGTCACCTGCGTAGGAACAAAAATCATGGAGGAAGAATTTGCAGCCCTCAAAACCAACCTCCAAGATCTGGATGAAAATTTTCTCAGCCTCCATCTTCAGCATTCAGCCATGAACAATAAACGACAACCAGAATCTTCTGAATACTCTGGGTTCTCTTCTTCCAGCAATTTTCGTGGGTCGAAGCTTGATTTTCCTCGCTTCAATGGTAATGATCTGAATGGATGGATATACCAGGCAGAACAATATTTCAGTCTGCACAATACTTTTGATGTCAACAAAGTTCCATTTGCATCCTTTCATTTGGAACATGAAGCCCTTCAATGGTATCGTTGGTACATCAAGGCTTGTGAAGAGCCAAAATGGACAGATTTTTGCCAACTCCTTTTGCAACAATTTGGTCCTAGTGCTTTTGATGACTTCAGAGGAGCACTCACTAAACTTCACCAAATTGGCACTGTGAGAGAGTATCAGACAGAATTTGAGCAACTGGCCAATCACACAGAAGGATTGTCTGATGAATTCTACCGGAGTTGTTTTATTAGTGGTCTCAAGGATGCAATCCGATTGGAGGTTAAAATGTTTTGTCCCAACACAATGATGGAGGTCCTAGGGTTGGCTAAGTTGGTGGAGGACAATATAATAGCCCAACATCGCTCCAAATCCACTTTTGTTCCATTCAGAAATATGGTTTCCGAACGACCTCCCATCACGCCAGCTCCTATCAAGCATTTTTCTGAAGCAAAGATGCGGGCACATAGAGAAAAAGGGCTTTGTTATAATTGTGATGAGAAATTCACTCGGGGACATAGATGTGTTGAGCAAAAGCTCTATCTCTTGGATGTGGATTCTTCGCCTGCCTCTGAACTTGGTGACGAAGCTCCAGATACAATAGATGATCAGGTCGACATTCAACAGCCGCCTGTTGACCCTCCGTCTCAGGACGAACACCCAAAGATATCTCTCCATTCTTTAGCCGGAGTCACCACCCCACAAACAATGTGGGTCGGGGGTTACTTCAAGAAGCTCCCTCTTACAATACTCATTGATTCCAGTAGCACTCATAACTTCCTTGACCCTCAGATCGCCAAACAAGGAGCTTACCTTGCAAGGGGAAGTGTCGCAGTGTGCGTATCTCTATGGGAGCTTATAACTTGCGCTATGACATGTTTGCCTTGGCCTTAGGCGGATGTGATGTGGTTTTGGGCGCTCAATGGTTACGCACACTTGGCCCCATCTTATGGGATTTTGTTGAACTTCGGATGCAGTTTTCAGTCATTGGGCAAGAACACACATTCACGGGCTTACAACCAGGGTCTCTCCGCCTCATCAGTTCACATCGCATGGAAAAGATCCTTAAGAGGAATTAACATGGTGTCATCGCTCAGCTCCATTCCATTCAGATGCACCCATCAACGGTATCCACTACTCCTTTGGATCTACAACAAATTTTGGATAGCTATGCATGTGTCTTTGCTGAACCAGTGGGATTGCCACCTTCAAGAGCCCTTTCCGGTAAGAATTTAGCTGCCTCTACATATGAGAAGGAAATGATGGTTATTTTGCATGCAATACAGAAGTGGCGGCCATACCTATTAGGGACTTATTTATGCATCAAGACTGATCACCAAAGTCTGAAATATTTCCTGGAACAACGAGTCTCCTCCCCCGCGCAACATAAATGGGTTAGAAAACTCATAGGTTATGACTCTGAGATCACTTACAAGAAGGGTAAGGACAATCTGGTGGCAGATGCTCTTTCTCACACATTTGATGACCACGTTTCTCTTTCAATTATTTCTATGCCTGTTCCAAATTGGTTGCAATCTATTCAATAGGGCTATGTCAATGACTCCTCATTATCTCAAATCATCCAATGGTTGGCCAACAACCCTTCTGTTGTACCGCATTACTCTTGGGATGGTACTTCCCTAAGATACAAGGGTCATTTGGTGCTTCCCCATAGCATAGATCTTCAACAAGTTGTCTTCTATGAACTCCATGCTTCTCCATCGACAGGGCACTCTGGGTTCCTCAAAACGTATGAGCGGGCACAACGTAACTTCTTTTAGCAGGGAATGAAAAGGACAATTCAACAGATGGTGGCTGAATATGATACTTGCCAGCTCAACAAGGGTGAAACGATATGGATTTGGACAGATATTTCTATGGATTTCATTGAAGGACTCCCTAAATATGGAGGGAAGACAATGATTTTGGTTGTGGTTGATCGCCTCTCCAAATATAGTCATTTTTGTATAGCCTCCTCCGTAGCACAAATTTTCATGGACCAGATCTTTCTTCTTCATGGAATCCCTTCTTCCATTGTCTTGGATCGCGATGCAACTTTCACCAGTCATTTTTGGACAAACCTATTTCGCCACACTGGCACCAAAGTAGTGATTTTGATAGCAATTGGTAGATCTGATCTTTTGTATGAATTAATGGTTGTATATGGTGGCTCTATACCTGCAATTTTGTATTATTGAATGGTTGTAGGTGTTATATTCAGATCTAATCCGATGAGCAATGCAAAACTGTTAATGAAGGTGTCTTAAATTAGAATTACGGATGTGTAGTAATTGCATAGTTTTACGGCAAAAAGTTATGGTTGTAATTCTTTGCAAAGTATTCTGTAAATCTGATCATATAGTATTATTGGGCTGATTATGGTCACCCTTAATGTTTTAATAATGCTAAGGTCCAATTTTAATAAGCTTGTAAATATGGTTGCATTTTCATGCTTGCACGGTCTTGCATCTGCATGAGCTTTTGGGGAGTTTTATAAATGTTTTTAAGGTGTCACAATTTATTTTAATGGTTGAATGTTGTTTTAAATTGCTTTGATGGTATGTTAGCCTAACCTTTGGTTGACCCTATTCCACTGTACAATACCTTTATTCAAATTTCATTTGGGTTTACATGTGCCCGTGACCTTGGTTTCGGGGTCGGGTACACAACAACAAGATTGACAGAAAAGTACATGGACCTATTCTCATTTAGTTTTCCTGAAAAATGGAAATAATAATTTTTGAAGGCTCGTACCTTGCGACTTGATAGGGTACCTATTGGACACAGATAACCAAGGTGGATTTTGTCCAAACCCCAAAGGTTATGGAGCAAAGGTGTTGAAGAATGCCAAAATCCACTATTTGGGTGCTCGTGCTTATGATTTTGGAAAACGTCAAGGAGATAAGAGTGACCCAAGATGTTGAAACCAAAAAAAAATATGAACTTGGCATTTTACCTACTCATAAAGTAGAACATTTTTGTTTAGAGGAATGTTTTCCAGAAATGCTCAGTTTGTGAGATAATCTTTTATGCAAATTGCAGGAAGTGCAAAAGTTGAAAATTAGCAATTCCATAATTTTATAGAAAATGAATGGAGCATCAGATCAAATATATGAAGGTGTCTGGGTACTTAGAATCTTATGGTCTATCAGTGCCTGATATAAAAGTTTTTCCAATTCTTTCAATATTTTATTGTATAGGTTTCGGAAGTTGGTCCCTGAGATTAAGTGTAGCTACAGGAATAATGAAAAAATGGGTAAATTTGCAAACTTTGGAGAGTTGTAACTTTTAGGTCCGAGATCAGAAATGAGAATGGGTATATTCATTGAAAAGAGTATTAGTAGGAGAATAAATAACAACAATCAGATTATAAATAAGTGTTTTGGATCCATTCAGGGATTATATAGAAAAGGGGCATGTAGTTGTAATTTGACAAAATTGTTAAATTGGTAATTTCCATAATCCTTATATATATATATATATATATATATATATATATATATATATATATATATATATATATATATATATATATATATATATATATGAAAAATTCATTAAATTTTGGAAATAAATTCTATCTAACAAATTTGATTATATGAAGACATTACAGATACATGTTATAACAAGTTGCTACAAGTTACAAGTTATAGGTTTGCATTAAATATAGACATAGTATACAGTTGAGAACAAAACTCAAGAAGAAAAATGGGAGAAGGGGAACTTCCATACAACCTTGAAGAAGATGCCAGGGGATAAAATATCAATATGGGCAATGAAGAAACGAAAGCCAATGGACATAGAACCAATACTTGACCAATAAATCTGGTGGAAATAATGAAAAGTTTGAGGATGGAGGTGCAAAGTTGTAGGGTGGATAATGAAAGAATGCAAAGGGCTCAAGAACAACAAAATCGGTTGAATACTCAATTGATGCATAGTTTGGATCTGTTATAAAGGAAAATATAGGTTGGCCTAGCCTCATTCCATGAGAAAGAAGATAAATAATATTCAAGGAAGAGATTCCATGAATATCTAGGCATTCCAATAGTGCTACCAGAGGTCCTAGACATTATTCCTCACCACCTCATACATCCAGAAGGTCCTACTCAACTGAAGAATGAAGGAGCATTCCATAATTGTATTCATCCAGACATCATAAAAGATAACATATGGAGAAAGACCTACAAGGGGAGCTTAGGAATATTAATCCACCCACTTTTATGGTGAGCATAAGAAGGGAGAAGATGTTGGATCTTGGTTAATGGGCATGAGGAAGTATTTGTAGTTACATAAATAATCCTCTAATATGGAAGCTAGAATTTCCATCTACAATTTGTAGGGAAATGATTCATTTGTTGGGATCAGTTGGTCCAAGTGAAGTATAATAATGAATAGAGGATCTCATGGAAGCAATTCAAGATATATTTTTAACAAAAGTGCTTATCTAAGCATAATTATCAAAAGAATACGGAGGAGTTCTTTGAACTCAAGTTGGGAAACATGACTATTGAAGAATATGAAAAGAATTTTTTGGAAATGATTAGGCTCCTTATGGTTTATGCAATGTCTAGGGGAGTTGCTCGGTTTCTTCTTCCATTGGATTTTGTCTCTGTATTCTCAACCTGCACATGCTCTCCCATTGCATCTGCCTCAACTTCATAGGGATCCTGTGCATCCTCCATGATGATGATCTTCTTGGTCCAACCAAAATCAAAATTTCCCAACTGCACTAGACTAAAATGTTGGCCCTTAATAGTCACTAATAGGATTCCGAATCAACAAAAGTGTTTATAAACACATTTGTTAACTGCATTATATTGTTAGAAAATTATAAAATTTGTTTCATGCATTATGGGAACAATCCATATTGACGATTTCTGTCAAATCACTTAATTTTCTCACAATCAAGGACGTCTTAGGGGGACAACAGGGGTCAAGGGGGTTTTCCCCCTTATGGCTTCCGCCACTGTAGAGCGAGGCGAGGGCAGCTCCCTCATTTTTTGATGTTGTTTTGTAAATCCTTTGATTTAGCACAATCTGGCGCATGATATTGCTGTCATTTTTAGATCTCAGGCATCCAAAAATCGGCTATGAAAACCTTGCCTTTTTTGTGATCCACACCCTTCAGATGCCCCCTACATCACCTTACCATTTGACAGTCATAAGCGGTTTCAAGCTCTAAGAAGAGTGGTTTCCTGAAACTGCTTTTACGTGCCTGAATGCATGAGAGGGTGACATGTCGAAAGGTGGTTTACCACTTTAGGGTCAGGCTGATTTATTAACCTTCGTGCACCTTCATGGGCCTGAATCATTCTCAGTCGTTGATCAAATCTGCACGATTCTCCCAGACTGACATGACCACCACGGGTCCCATCACCCTTGACATATATACACAACATTTATGGACTCCACGTCACATCACTGCCAGTAAGGCCGAAAGCGGTTTTAGGATCCGAGGAGAGTGGTTTCCTAGACCCATTTTTGCGAGCGTGAATGCACGAGAGAGTGACATGTCATAGAACGGTTTACCGCTTCGGGGTCGTGTTGCTTTGTTATCCTCCGTGCATGTTCAAGAGCATGAAGCGCTGTGAGTTGTTGATCTTGATATACATGATCTTCCACAAATGACATGCCTGGGGTGGGTCTTGTCCTCTCTGATGTTACTTCCCATCACATCTCCCCAGATCACATCACTTCCTGTTAGACCCAAAAGGTGGCTTCTCAAGACCGCTTTTGTGAGCTTGAATGCACAAGAGGATGACACGTGGATGAGGCGGTTTTCATTCAGGGTCACGAAAATAAATTAACTCTCGCGCACCTTTGCGAGCCTGAAACACTATCAACCGTCGATCTACGCCACTGCTCGACGGTCAGATCTTCTCCGCCTTCACACTCCATCACTTACGGTCACCTGTGCACGTGGATCTGATGTGGTTGGTCCCTCATACCTTCTGCCCACGCAGCTACTCCATGTCAGACCTCTTGCCCACATGGCTCCCCCACGTCATCCTACTACTTGGCACTAGGTGGGGCCCAACTAAAAATTTCCAAATTTTTTAAAATTTCGAAATATCACAGAATTTTAATTCTGCAATAACAGGGATTAATCCAAAATTATTTCCATCCCCTTATCTGTCACTTAACAAAAACTGATTTCTACATCACCATTTCTAATTCTTTTGCCTGTAAATCGTGATTTTTGGCCCATATAGCTCTGGTATTGTAACTAGAAGCTTTGATACCACTCTGTAACATCCCCTTCTATCCAATCTGACCATTGGGAGGGGACATTAACTAAATTTGGGCTCTCCAAATCCATAATACGAATTTCAACATATACAATGTGTGCAGAAACGTAAATAAACATGCACAACAGAATTTAAATCTATCCACACCCATTTAGCATGCAAATAAAAGCATAAGCATTACATGCATCAAATAAAAACAATGCATGAGAATATTTATATTTATCCAATGCAGATGCAAGCAACTGGCTATGTAAGAGCGATTTTCCACCCAACCATAGGCACTCTGTCCAGCATATACTATTTTTGCTGAGAGGCCACCCCCAAGCTAGGCTATGAGGCCACCAGGGAAAATTAAACACCTACAAGCTTCTCTCTCTAAGCCCACAACCCATTCCGCTCTCTATGCTTAGCCAAATGCTCATACAGAGCTCTACAGGGGTCTCACTCAACCCTCACAGCCTTGGCTTCCACAATACCTACCCCACACAACACCCTTCTAGCTCAGGCATCCCCTTCACCGATCCACGGTTCTCTTGGGCGATCTGTCTTGTTGGGTGCTTCCGGTGTGTGCATAGAAGAAGTCCAATCTGATATGTGATGATATAGAACCACCTGTAGCTTCAATTCATGGCTTCTCAAGCACCTACGAGCAACATAATTCAATGGGTAAGGGTTCCTAGCTTGCTCAATCTCTCTACTCACCTACAACCATCAATTTTCCCTTCCCAATTTGTAGCATGGTCTCCAAATTCGAATTTATGGGTTAGAAAAAGTTTGGCATGTTCATGGACAACAATGGAGAGCTCTGCCTAGTGTAGATCTGCATGCAAGAATGAGATAATGAGGGTTGACTCCAAGGGATATGAGAAAATGGTGAAAAGACAACTGACATAACTTTTGATAGTAGAAGAAAGGACTCTTGGCAGCTGCACACTGACTTCTGTCATGACATAACTGTCACAAAAGTGCAGTCATCCCCATGCTTCAATAACTACATGAGGTGACTTTTCCCACCAACCTCACACATGCATTCAATGATTGGAGAATAGTAAAAAAGGAGATAATTGGCTTATTGAAGGTACATGACAGAATTTGGGTGAGTTCTAAGGTTGACACTTGGTAGCAAGGATTTAATTACCCATGGATCCCCTTTCCTCTTCCCCTCTGGTGGAATCATAGCCCTTTTGGTAGTCTTTACACAGCCATTGCTAGACCATTTTATTATTTATGCACATAACATTTACATATATTCTAAATCAACATAAAATCCAACCAAACAATCCAAATAAAATATATACATCATACATGCCTAGTCATTCACTATTTGGGCCTTGGCCTTGAGCTCCACACTAGGAAATCACACTAGCATATTTACATCATTTACATAATTTTGGATAAATACATTCCAAGTCAAAACTAGGGGTATTACAACGCCCGTGTGTATAAAGCAGAGGTTGATACTATCCAAGGCACCTTGGATTGACATGATGATCTTCTTGTTGCAAAACAATCTAGAACTATAGACTACTTCACCAATAGGGGATCTGAGGGCTCCTCTATTTGTCAACCTTCTCATGCAGCCTAGTTGCCATAGTTCTAGTTAGTTTTTTTCTATTTATGAACCTTTTTTTTGTCAACTATCATTAGGCTAGTTTATTAAAATCTACAGTAGTATAGTAGTTTTTAATTTTATGGAAATAGATAAGAAATCATTGAAGATTGTATATGGGTTGAATGGTTTTCTTCATAAACTCTATAAGCTTTTCTTTTGGACTGTTGCACGATAACTTTTTGCTGCTGATTTTCTTCATCTATTTATAAATATCAACCACCCGTTCTAGTTAAAAAAAAAGATTGATGTTTTTAATGTATAAATGGATTCAACACCCTATAATATCCCAAGTGCAACTACATTGTGCAATGTTAACAATTGATATCTATGATTCCATCAATCCAAATGACTTGTGTAGGATTTCAAGCAAAAAATGCTTGTTTCTCCTCTTGTTATTCTACGTCATCGAATAAAATATCATTTCATAAAGTGTTTAGACTAATGCTATTTTTATATCTTAAAGTGATAGATTAATAATGATAAATGAAATTTTTTCACCCATTAACTAGGGTTAATTTCTTACGAGAGCTTCATTTGACACCTTAAGGTCATCATGAGGAAACCATAGTATTGGATCAAACTACAAGGGACCTCAAATGAAGGATAACAATACCCATGTTCTCCTTAAGGTTTGCTAAATTATATATTTACATGATACCTTGAGATGACAATGGGGACAATCGCAGATAGTGGTCAAATGTGTGAGGTATGCATAACACTACTTGCACACGCATATGAGGATTAAAGGCCATTAACATGTTCTCTTTAAATCCTAATGAAACTTATGGCAATGAGATTTGATCCAATGGTGAGAAATGAGGAGTTTTCCACCAAACTAAGGCTCAATTCTACTAAGGGATTTCTAACCCCTTAATGTTGTTAGAGAATTATGTCCAATGTGCTGAAACTCTCCAGTAGTAATGGGTTGGAATACTACCGTACACATAAATATAAATGGGGTTGCTTACTCTTTTAATTAAACAAGCATTCAATCAATCATAATTTACAATTTAAAGGAGAGAGAGGGGAACATATGTTGTGATTCTCTTTGAAGAGTCTTCTATTTTAATGGTTACACTAGAGGAGCTAGAGGATGAGGATCTTAAGCTCCAAATAGACCTGCACAATAACAACCATAAACACTCAACTCTATCTTACTATGGTAGACTCTAAATAAGGATATTGAAGATAATATAATTCACAATATTCTTTAAGATTCAAGGAAGCAAATGCAAGTACTCAATTCTATCCAATGATGTAGACTCTAAATATGATTACTAATGATAATATAATCCTCATTATACTTTAAGATTCAATGAAGTAAATCCAAGTGATTAACATGAATCAACAAATGCGAATGAGGAGAAAGAAATGAGAATCTAATTAATAAGAATAAAAACTTACATTAGAGTCATTAGACCTTGCATATGTAGAAGATGACTCTAAACCTTATATCTTTAGGGCTCTTTCCTCAATCTTACAACAATTCTCTACATCCTTCTCACCCTTCAATCTCACAACATAACCATGATCTATCACAGTGGTATTTGACAACATAAGATAAATGATAGGGTGTAAAGTGGGTGACCTAATTTAAGAAGAAAGTAACAATAACAATAACAATAACAATAACAATAACAATAACAATAACAATAATAATTAAATTTTAAGTCATCACTTAGCCAAACACCAAATTGGCCAAATTGGTACATGAGTTCTTTTTTTTGTGGGACAACTCCCTATACACATAAATTTGACTCTTAAAATTTACAAAGGTATACATACTCAACCCCTCCAAATTTAAATAATATAAATATTATTAAAAATACTTTGAAAGTAAAGAATTTGGATTTTTTTTTAATAATTAATATAAAACTTCTTTCAAATAAATAAAAAATATTTTTAATTGTTAAAGTCATCCTAGTTGAGTTACAAGATCAAGGTGTGAGCATTCACATACATACATCACCTAAAATTTTAGAGAAAAACATTTCCAAAATGTTGAGAGTAGTTGTTGTAAAATATGTCCAAAATATTTCAAAAATTAAAAGAAAGTTTATGAGGAAGGAAGGAAGGAAATATTTTAACGGCCGCGAGGCTAAAAATAGCCTATGGGACAGACCACTTCACATGCCGCTTTCTGCAACTCAATCCTTTTCCTGTTCAACCTGATGATGAGCGCCCCCAATTTTTCCATGGCCCCCTCATTGAATAAATTATCCCAAGATTTATCTGCCAAGACACTTGCATACCTGTCCCTACTGTCCTTAAAGGCTTCACACTCCAAAATGAAATGTTTTTCTGTCTCCACTTTACCAGAGGTGCAAAAAATACACACTCTTTCTTCCTAAGCTTCTTTTGGCCTTTTCTAGCGCCCGGTCTCGCAACGGAGTTGATGGGAATTAGTTCTTAATTGAGCAATAGAGAACAACCGGGATCACTAAAAGCCCAAAAAGGGTTTGCATAGTTTTCCAATCCCATAGCTCTGCCTCTCTGCATCTATTTGGGAGAGCATAAAACGCTTTCCAACCTCCCATAGTTCTTTTTTTTCTGCAACTTTCCCAACTCAATTTTTTATTGAAGCCGATTATGAGGTACTTGTAATCTGCCACTTCTTCAAGAGTGTTGTTTTCGAAATAGAACTTATGTTGTTTATGTTTACTTTTGCTAGAGAAAACTACCACTTTTGTCTTGCTAGTATTTACTTGCATCCCCACTGATCTACAAAAGTGCTCAAGGGAAATCAAGTGCTCTTGCAAACCAAGAGTAGACTTAGCAATCCGAATAAGGTCATCTGCATACAAAAGAAGCCTTATCACGAACTCACCCACGAGGGCGCCATCCCCATCTTCTAAGTTTAACCACTCTTCAAGTTTGTCAATATACAAGCCAAAAAGGGTAGGAGATAATGGGCATCCTTGCTTGACTCCGATATCACTTCTGAAGCTTTCAGAGATACCATATGATGTTCTGATTTTGACTTTGACCTCCTCATATAGCCTATGGACAACTGCTCTAAGATGTATAGGAACCCCAAGTTCCTCCATTCTGTTCCAAAGCTTATCTCTAGGAACGCTGTCAAAAGCTTTTTTGAAATCGACAAAGCAACAAAAGGCTTCCTCTTTATTCTCCCACACTTTTTCCATGATGTGCCTTAAAGTTATACTGTGATCCACCGTGGAATGTTTAGGTCTAAAACCTGCTTGTCCTTTAGCACGCTTGCCCCTTTCTTCTGCCCAGTTGCTAATTCTATTTTCAAGCATACTTCCAAGTAGTTTCGCAAACAAGGGGTTTATCATTATGGTCCTATGGTTGGAGGGATCGTTGACATCTCTGCTCTTGAAAAGAGGTATTGCGAGGCTAGTTGTCCAATCTGTAGGGAATCCTTGCTGAATGATGTTGTTGAAGATTTCTGTAATGTGAGGTACAAGAGTTTTTGAACTCCACTTTAAATATTCTGCTTGAAGTTCTACTAAGTCTTTGGCTTTTCCAGCACCCAACTTTTTAATTCCCACCTCAATTTCTTGCACGGTGAAAAGCTTAGTAATGGTGGAGGTGTTGACTAAGGGGGGGGGGGGTCAGCCTTAGGATCCCGCTCATAAAGTTGCCTTGCGTAATCAAGCCACCGGTTCGCTGTAATATTATTTTCGGTTTGCTTCTTGCTCGCTTGAAGTTCTTTCTAGAAAAGTCTGGGGTTATTTTTCCCAAGGAAGATTAGTTCTTCCCTCCTTGAGACCATGAAATCCACTTTTTTCTTTCTTAAAATCTGCTTATAAACTTTTAATTCCTTTTCTTTCCGGTTTGAGTCTCTCCACATTCTCCTTGCTTTTTTGCACTCCTCATCGAACCAAGAATCAACGGGAAAGCAATTTGTTTCAGGTTTCCTATTTTTTGCTCTTTTGCATTTTGTGAGTGCCCTTTGAATTAAATTAGTTAGCTGCTGATTATTAAGGCCCTGAGACGGAATTTCCTCCTTACAAAGCTTCTCCAACGCTGTTCTAAAGATACTACGATTTTCTTGATTCAAAAGAATTATGCCCTTTGTCGGAGGTAGTTGAGTGTGCTGATTTTTTGTCCCAAATTGTTGCTTTTTAGTCCAAGAAAGACTTAGATAGATCGGTTTGTGATCAGATTTTAAATCCCAGAGTTCTTCACCAATCATAACTTCCTCCATTTTCTCACATAAGCCATATGAACAAATTGCATAGTCCATCACACTTGCGCCATTGTAAGTATTGCAAGTGAAATTACTCGAATTTACCCATCTAGTCAAGCCATTGCAAATTACTAAATCAAAAGTCCCACATAAGAGCAACTGTTCTCCAAAGAGGTTGCAGCTTTTGTTGTCCTTTGAAATTCTTGTCCATTGGTGATTTCTTTCTTCCGTAAGCCAAATAGGGTTGGAATCTTCCTTCTGACAGAGAATGCTAGCTTGCTCACTAGCAGTCTTGGCGTTGAAATCCCCTACTAGAAGGACTTCACCTACCTGAGAATACTCTGCAATATCGCTTTTTAAAGCTGCAAAAGGATCTTTATGATCAAGCCCCCTCCTTTTGTAAATTTTTGAAACTTGTGGGGCAAAGTAGCATGCTGCAATTCTAATGACATGACCATTTTTTGATATTTTAAACCATACGATAATTACCATTAAAAAAAACCAAAGAAAAAACCAAAGAGGCGTTCACATTAATACCTGCTCTATAGGAACTAAAAAATCCCATTCTTTTAGCGCCATGTTACCAACTTACCATCGTTTAACAAACACGTGTAGTGAAAAACCCTCCCATTAAAACACAAACTTATTCATATTCAAAACTCCGCGCTTTCCCTTATCCGCAAATAGTGTGTGGAGACGATTTCAATTCTGCCAAAACAGGTGTCAACATGAATACCTGAGAGCAAAAACTGCGGAATCACAGTGAATTCATTCATGAATTTCTAAGTCCAGTGACTTAGTGGCGTCAAACTGTTTTGCCCTGGTAACTATGCAGACCGTCATGGGGAACATTCACGTGACCGTTCCATACGCATTGCCGGCCCAAAATATGAGCCAAAATGGCTCCAAAACTGTTGTAAACGATGGCAGATCGTGCTTCTTGAGCACGCCCATGGTCTCTAGACGAACATTATCAAAAGAAAATGGCACGGAGCCAGAGAGGAGGAGAAGGTTCTGTGTAATAGCAAAGGGTATAAAGGAGGAGACATTGACGGAAGATTCAGATACTACCGGCAATAAAGGTAAAGATTCAAAACGCCCGAGAACAATCAAATCAAAGAATATAATCTAGCAAATGTTTTTCTCTAAATCCTCTTTTTAACATTCTGAATTTATTAACTTTCGTTACAACCAATAGTAACTGATTTTATTCAATCACAGATAAAATCAAGGTGTTCTGAAAATAGGGTTCGAAAGCATCTGAAAAAGAACACAGTCTATTAATAAAGACGCAGTTAAACACCGTTTCAAAATTCTGGCAGCATCCCTTGTCGCAACTGAAAGGCTATTTTGGAAAGTAATCATAATGGACAGGGGGTTTGAAAGAAATTGAAAATAAACTTCTTACAGCACAACTTCCCCAGTGAAAGGAAGCATAAAGCATAGGTGCAGTATGTGCTTCTTACACTAATCAGTGAGAAAAGAATGTGCAGAAACTAAATAAACACAGTTGCAGTGATAAACAACAGAGAAACATATAACCATAAACAATGATTTCCCGGGGAAAATATTTTTTGAGAGAAAAACCCCATACTCCAAAGTAAGGTCAATGTATTACTCAACAACGAAAAACTGGTTACAATACAATACAGAGTCTCTGTGCCATTAACAGGATTTTTCAATAGAATAAAGGTTCTGGAGAAATGTCGGGAGCATGACAGTAAGTTAAAAGACTTTCTATCTACCTCCAACCCAAGCACTCAATAAATAGACATAACAAAACCATGTTGCTGTATAAATATACATATCAATGTGATGAACAGTTCCTGTTCATATAAGAATTATCCATAATAGATGAGATAGATAACAGTAATCCATGTTGAATAGTAAAATATATTTGAATAATGAATAATGAGATGATTACAATACAATGAGAGTGCCATATATATATAACTCCTAAAGGAACCTTTGGTGACTGTTCAGGAAGGGTTGCTACCCTTGGTTAAAATATTTATTTATTATTGTTTATTGTTATTTATTAATTGTTATTATTTATTATTATTATAATACTTTATTTATGTTACATTTTGCTGGGTCATTCTTTGATGCTATGATGATGCCATGGGGAAATGAATATTCATGAAGCTTGTATCAACAGTAGACGGATAGCATTCAGCCCTGTGTACCATAAACTATGCAGCGGCCCTAAACCATGAAGTCTGGGCAGTTTTGAGGTGGTTCTAGCCTTCTAGGCATGAAACCAGCAGCAAATGACCTCAGTCATTGATTCTGGGCAAGAAACAACCACAAAACCTTATGTTTGGACATTTATCTAGCAAGTCTGAGTTCATTTCATCAAATCTGGGTGCATTGTGCGCTCTAGATCAGCACTTGCAGCCCCGAGACCTTCAATCTGGGCAGCCTGTGTGTAAGAAGCAGCAATAAAACCCTTTAAATAATTTTTAATTCCAGACCTGGGCACTCTTACAGCATCAAACCTCCATTCTAAGCACAAATGAGGGCTTTTCTGATATATCAATCAGCAATTGACAGCGTTCACAAGAATTCTGGGCATTTTTCATCATAAAACAAGGTGTAACCAGACCTCAAGAGGCAATTCTGGGCAATCTGGGCGCTTCTATGGAT
This sequence comes from Larix kaempferi, assembly GCA_027924585.1. Lineage (NCBI taxonomy): Eukaryota > Viridiplantae > Streptophyta > Pinopsida > Pinales > Pinaceae > Larix > Larix kaempferi. The sequence goes on along the minus strand of BSBM01000510.1, from coordinate 13,762,144 downwards.
TAGATCAGCAACAAAACCCATGTCTTCTTGAATTTTGGGTGGTTTCTAATTGATGAACAGCGGAATATCAGCATCCTGAGCGGCATAAACCCTTGTAACTGTAATGTCCCCATTTTTGGATTTCCTTGCTCGGCAAGAGGAGATGGCCTTGGGGGTTTGCGTCAGCCTGATCCGAGGAGGTCCATTAATACTAATGCCACCAAGTCATAAAGTGACTATTGAAAAAGTCACTTTATTAAAAGAAGGTCATGCATGTTTTAGATGGTATTGGGCGATCCATGGTATTGCCCATGGTATGGAGCTCCACTGAAAGAATAAAAGGAAAGGCAACGCCTCACCTGGACATCATGATATTTTGGATTTGATCTCTTGTTGAGTAGTATGGTGAACTAGGGTTTTCGTTAGGGTTTGGCAAAACCCTTCCATTGGTGTTTAGCTTCGGTGGTGCACGATTCCACCCTAGCTAGACATAGGGGGAATCCATCCAGGATTTCCAATTGAGCTACATTTGGTGAGTTATCTTCATTTTTGTGGTGTGGAGGCTGTTTTGGGTGATTTTCTTAAAGAACCGAGTCAAGGGAGCCTAAATTACTTCTTGAAGCAGCCGCTAGCATCTTCGGACAGCTTGGCATATAGATCATTGGCATTTTGGAGAGGGCTGTACTATCACCTCACAAACCCTGTGCCCATTGGAAGGAATTTGAGCCTTGTATGTGAACCTGTAGCTCACTAAAGAGTGCCAAAAAAGGGGGCCGAGTTGGAGAGTCGCGACACTTCTGTGGAGAGGGGTCGAATTGGAAACGATAGCAGTGGTTTTTGGAAGGGATTGCGAGTTTGAGGAAGGGCCGTGAGGCCAAGAGGAAGCCATGACGTGTGGAGGCACGAGGAGGGAGGCTGCAAGGAAGAGGGCCGTAAAGGAGTCCACGAACTTTGGGAAAAGCTGGACAGTCGGGAAGAGGCGGTAAGGCCATAAAAGAAGTATGGTCCATACAGGGAAAGCCGTAAGGTTCTTGGAGAAGAGCCACGATTGCTAGAGGAGGCCGCAAAGCTTGCGGAGATCACAGAGTTAGAGCCACGAATTCGTGGAGACATCTAACTGTAAGGGAATGGGCCAAGTCCCTTGTGGGAGAGGCTGCGAATGTGGAGGAATTCGTGAGGCAATTGGAGAAGCCCGAATTTTGTGGAAAGGCTGCAGAAGTAGCAAATGATCAATTGGAAGAGGTAGCAGCAGCCGTTGGAGGAGACTGGCATTAGTTGGCATCATTCTCAGGTTTCATTGTTGTGTGTTCTTAGTGCTTTATAGCTGCTGTAGCAGCCTTAGATTATTACTGTTATGTGTTCTTGGTAGCTGCCATAGCAGCCAGTAGGTAATTGTGTTGTTATCATCACATCTATTGTTATAATAAATGCCAATCTTGCCTATCTTGTATGCATTTGGATGATCGCAATATGTGTTTTTTTAGATTGCAAAACAGTGGAAGAAAGTTATAAATCATTGTAATGTGAACTGTTGATGAATGCACACAACCAACACACAACCAAATCAGAAATTTGCTATAATTGCATTGGGTACATTACAGTAACAGCAGCCTTAATCTCAGACCTTGGTGTAATATTGCAAGACAACAACATCATCTTGAGTTTTAGGAGGATTTATGCATGAAAACAAGCAATAAAAATCAAATCTGGGCAGCAAGTATGAGGGTTTCTTGTTTTGAAGTCCACCTTTGTGCCTGTACATCAAATCAGCATTAGATGAGGAGGTGCGTTCAACATAGGAGGGTTTGCTTTGCCACTGGGAGCACACCGTCACCTTTGGAGCTGTCCTGCACTTGCTTTAAGGGCCATTTTCAGAGGTGGTAGACCTGTGGGGATGTTCCTCTCATGACTTAAAGAGGCTGATCTGTGTTTGGTCTCAGATTGAGGCTTTGTCATAGCCTATCTCATCATGGGGACGTCACCTTGTATTGGAGCACTTGACCCCTCTCTTATGACTGTTCTTTGTAATATGAAGGATTAATGCTCGATGAAGCAAGTTGTTGTTGTAAATGTAACTTCGGAAGATATTCTTTTGTATGATATTATTATATTATTATTGTACCTTTGTCGGAGATGTTTTTCCTCCGTTCGGGGATGTCATTATTGTATTTGGTCATGTAAGATTATCGAGGTAAAACCTCCATTGTAAGTCGGGGCAATAGTCCCCAAAAGGATAAATGTAAAATGTATTTTTGAGTCTCCCTAGGACAGGTTGGCCCAGTCAGTTAAGGAAGTCGGCCCCATTGGGGAATTAGGTCAGTCACACATTAAGTATAAATAGAGAGGCACCCTCTCTCATTTGGATATCACTCTCACTCAAGCAAGTTCGCACCAAGGAGGAGAAAAGACAAGTTCGTTGGAGAAGAAAGAAGGAAGCTGCAGAAGTCATCTTATCTTTTGGTTTTGTATCTTGGTTTGATATTGTACTAGTGACGAATCTATTACTGAGGAAGTTGTGGGGTTTTCTCCTTTATGGTTTCCCCGAGGAAATTTTTGTGTCTTTTGTGTATTGCTGTACTTGTCTATCTTTCAGTTTAAAGATCTAACATAATTGAATTAAAGTGCAAACATTAACATGGTTTCAGAGCCATTCTGAAAGAAGGCACTGTGCAACAACGGAAAAACTAGGGCTTCCTATTTCAAGGTCTTCTCTCCACAGATCATCAAGAAAAGAGGGCTAGGCTAACTCACCTCAAGGAGGCGCATCTTTTGGTGGAAGCAGATCTTAGTTTGGAGAAGTTTCATTTTTGACCCAATCACTAGGGCTGGGAGAAACTAGGGCATCAAGTTTTTGGAGCTTCCATCCACCAATCCGGACGAAGGAGTAGACTGAACAACTCGCCTTGAGGAGGCACATCTTTTTATCCAAGCAGAAGTTCAAGATTCCAAGTTTGGAAAATTAGGGTTTCTCTGTCAAACCCTAGGTTAGCTAGCTCCAGGACCAGGTTGGGCATCTCAAATTGGTAAGATCTAATTCCTTGCTATTTCCATTTGAGGTTCTCATATCAAAATGAAAACTCACACCAAGCTTGAGGATAAGCTTGAAGGAGCTGATAACTCCCGGGCATGGAAGTATAGAATTTCTCTTGTCCTAGAAGAGAATGGCTTGGACAAGTATGTCAATGAGGAGGTTCCAAAACCAGAGGGAGAAGAGGAAAAATCAATTCACAAGAAGAACATGATCAAGGCCAAAAGATCACCTCATCCCTCATGTATCATCCTTGAAGACTCCGAAGAAGATGTTTGATGCTTTGACCAAGCTATATGAAGGAAAGAACATCAACCGCAAGATGACTCCGAGGAACCAACTCAAGAATGTGAAGATTCAACACTCAGAAACTATTACATCTTACTTCACAAGAGTCTCTCAGATCAAGGAACAACTTGAGGCAATTGAAGACAATGTTAAAGAAGGAGAACTTGTGATGAATACCTTGAATGGTCTCCCAAGATCATGGGATTCATTTATTCAAGGAATATGCGCTAGAAAGAAGCTAATGACATTCAACAGATTATGGGAAGAATGCACCTAAGAAGAAGCTCGATTAGTAGCAAGAGAAGAAAAGATGGGGACTAATGGTGACCAAGCCCTAATGGCTCATACCAAGAAGAATCAAAACAAGAGGGAGGACCACCATCACAAGAAGTCTAGAAGGTACCATAGAAATCATGGACCTAGAAGAGACCTCTCCAGTATTAGGTGCTTCACATGTGATGAGAAAGGACACCAAGGATCCTCCAGGAGAATCAACAAGAAGAGGCCTCATGCTCACATCGCTGAAGATGATGAACCAATAAGGAAGAGAACCAGAGAAGAAAGGGATGATTCTTCAAGTGATGAAGAATATGTTTTGATCTCAGCACTTACAGGTACCATCACCCATGGAAGCAATGATTGGCTTGTAGATAGTGGAGCATCCAAGCATATGACAGGGTACAAAGAATCTCTTGTCAACTTATCAGAACATGAGTCACTCCACTGTTGAATTAATGTAACTTTGAAGAATATTCTACTTGTACTTTACATTATTATTGTACCTCTGTCGGAGATGTTTTACCTCCGTCCGAGGATGTCATTATTACATTTGGTCATGTAAAAGTCATGAGGTAAAACATCCATTGTAAGTCGGGTCGTTAGTACCCAAAAGAATGTAATATAAATATTAATTGAGTCTTCCTAGAGAAGTCGGCCCAGTTAAGTTATTGAGGCCGACCTAGTTGGGTTAAAAGTCAAGTGAAAAGTAAAGTATAAATAGAGAGTGTCTTCCTCTCATTTGTACCATTCACTCACTCAAGCATTGCGCACTAGAGGAGAGAGGAAGATTGCGAAGGAGGAGGAGGATTGTACTTGGCTCTAGAGTTTGGGTTTTGTCTCTCTTCTTTGTGAGACTTATTTTTGGGCATTGTACTTTGGTAATCTATATTGAGGAAGTTCTTGCTAGGTTTTCTTCCCCTTGAGGGTTTCCCGGATAAATTGTTCTGTACCTTGTGATTGTGTATCTTTCAAAGATCCTCTTTATGCTGCTATTGGGAAAATGTATTAAATGCTCATGAAGTTAGAATTTAGTCTTTAGTAGCATATAATCTTAACATGGTTTCAGAGCTAGACTGAAAAGAGTAGCTCTCACTAGGTAAATCTCTCTCTCCTTCTCTTGACAAGAAAAATTAGGGCTTTCGACTGAAGTGGAATTTTTGAGTGCAAGTGGCATAGGAAAGTGCGCCCCTCCAAGGCGCATCTTTTGGCACCAAGATCGAAATTTTTCAGTGGCTAAATCTTCCAGAAAGTTAAACCCTAGTTTAACTTTGGACCAGAAAAAAACCAGAAAACCGGAAACTGCAGTCCAAAATTTCGCAAGTCCAGTTTCAGGGGTGAAATTTTGGATTCTTTAGAAACAGACTGTACCAGCATACTCGCCTCAGTCAAGCGCATCTTTTGGTGAGTTCAGTTTTCAATTTTGAGAAATTTTAATTTTTGGTCATTTTCTGCTCTCCGGGATAAGATAGCCCCAAGCACTAAGCTTGATGACAAGTTGGAAGGCATAGAAAATTTCCGTGCTTGGAAATACAAAATTGGACTCATTCTAGAAGAGAATGATCTTGCAAAGTTTGTTAAAGAAGCTGTGCCAGAACCCGAAGAAGCTGAAGCAAAGGAAAAGAATAAGAAGGATATATGATTAGAGCCATGAGGATCATAGCAGACTCCATCAAAGATCACTTGATTCCTCAACTGTTCTCTAAGAAAACTCCCAAGGAAATGTTTGAGGCCCTATCAAGGATGTATGAAGGAAAGAACATTAATCAGAAGATGAATTTGAGAACCCAACTCAAAAGTACAAAGATGAATCAGGGTGAATCCATCCAAGAATACTTTACAAGGGTTTATCAATTCAAAGAACAACTAGAAACAACTGGAGACAACCTTGATGAAGATGAATTAGTGATGACCGCTCTCAATATGTCTTCGAAACTCCTTGCAGGATTGTTTGGCCAGATTCCAGAGCCAATCGTGATTCACTGTGATAACCAGAGCGGTGTGCAGATGTCAGTGAATCCTATATTCCATGACAAGTTGAAGCATATAGAGATTCGGTATCACTTCATTCGTGATATGGTGCAAAAAGGTGCGGTCGAGTTACAGTATGTTTCGACAGATGACCAGACTGCAGATGTTCTCACCAAGCCTCTTCCCAGGATAAAGTTTGAATACTTTCGTGGAATACTTGGAGTAGAAGAGAACGTGTCCCTCCTTGAGAGGGAAATATGATATAGAGATGTTTACCCTGCTTTCACCCAGGTACTTCTACTCGTCTAGGTTCTCAGCCAGGTATGGAAGTAATTCCATTGGCAGATGAGACGGACATGTAGTAGATGGTCGGGTTACACACAGGTGCCTCTACTTGTCTAGGTTCTCAGCCAGGTATGGGAGTAATCCCATCGACATATGAGACAGACAGGTAGCAGATGGTCGTGTGATGCTTGCACAGGTACCTCTACTCGTTCGGGTTCTCAGCCAGGTATGGGAGTATCTCATCGACAAATGAGACAAACATGTAGTAGATGGTCATGCACCTCTGCTCGTCTAGGTTCTCAGCCAGGTATGGGAGGATCCCATCGACAGATGAGATGGACAGGTAGCAAATGGTAAAGCTTATCTCTCGGACATCCAGGTAGGATGGAGAGACTACTCTTGGACTCACCGAAGGATTGGTGGAGTTGATGCATGATGACACTTCTCGAAGGACTGAGACTGTGTTGACAACCTTCAGTATGTATAGAGATGATCGAGACAATATAGATGTACAGATGAAACCCAGATGATTGTGATGTTGATGATGACTGAAGAATACCTTTCTTGTTGAGAGGGAGTGTTGGATTTTGTGCAACTTTGGAATATATTCTTATTATATTTTATTGTAATTATTTGTACCTCCTACGAGAGTTGATCTTGATGTAATTAATCATGTAAACCCTAGAAAGAACAATGTAAACCTTGGGGAGAAAATTAAGTAAAGAAAATAATTATTAAATGTATTTTTATATTCCCCTAAGACAAGTCCGCCCAGTCAAGTTAGACAAGTTGGCCCAGTTAGGGAAAAGGCCAGTTTGGCACTTGTATAAATAGAGGGAAAGTTCACCTCATTTGCACACTCACTCAACCAAGCAAGTTCGCACCACTTGGAGAGAGATTCGCATCTGCAGCTAGGAGAAGATATTTTGGCGTTTCTACTTGGAAAGTTCTTCCACCTTTTTCTGTCTCATCATTGTACTCTGTTCTCATAATTGTTCATCTCTATACGAAGGTTGCTGGGTTTTGTCCCGATTGGGTTTCCTAGGATAAATTCTTGTGTTCTTTGTTTCTGTGCTTTGTCTTTCTTCTAGTGATCCTATTGATCTTATGCAATTGAATTATAATGCTATAATTGTATGAAAAACTAACATGGAGCTATCCTGCACTTGCTTTAAGGGCCATTTTTAGAGGTGGTAGACCTGTGGGGATGTTCCTCTCACGACTTAAAGAGGCCGATTTGTGTTTGGTCTCAGATTGAGGCTGTCATAGCCTATCTCATGGGGATGTCACCTTGTATTGAAGCACTTCACCCCTTATGACCGTTCTTTGTAATATGAAGTATTAATTACTTGATGAAGCAAGTGTCCAACCATTGGGATTAAAGGAGGTCTAACATGCTACTTGGAGTGCACCTTTCGCTCGAATACATTTTTGTTACCATGTGGATACAATGGGGTTAAGAGCTAGCCTTAAAAGTTACTTTATTGGAGATGCTTTTCCATTGTAATGGAGGCCGATTCATCTTGGAGACCTTTCTAGGATGCTTCTCCTACTTTGTGGGGAAACTCTCTTGTTGAAGGTGGCTTGTGGTCACTCTTTATTACTTGTTGATGGGATGTCCCCTTCCTAGGGTTTCTCATTTGGTTGGAATTGGTTGCTTAGTTGACATTGTGGTTGGAGTATCTCTCTTGAAAGCCCTTGGAAGTTGAAGTTAATTGCAGTATGGACAAACTTGGTGGGTCACAACCTTTGAAGGAGCTCTTGAAGGCTGGAGTATGTTGTCTTGTGGACATCACTTGCTTACTTGGAGGAGGCTCCCTCATTTCTAGGCTTTTATCTTTAATTGGATGGATTGCTTTGCGGAATTGACTTGTTGGAGAATCTTCTTGAAGGGCCTTTGGAGGCCATGTGGCATAATCACCTAGTATTGATTCATTGCTTGATGGAGGTGTTCCCCTTGTTTGGGGCCTCATGACCTTATGTATTGTACATGTGGCTTTGGCCACTTTATTTTATTGCTTTGTTAGGAGTTTGTTAGTAGTAAGGGCCTTTGGAGGCCATGTGGCATAATCACCTAGTATTGATTCATTGCTTGATGGAGGTGTCCCCCTTGTTTGGGGCCTCATGACCTTATGTATTGTACATGTGGCTTTGGCCACTTTATTTTATTGCTTTGTTAGGAGTTTGTTAGTAGTAAGTGGGGCTTTTGTCATATTTTTCCCGACCTTAGGCTAAATATAAGTAAATAATGAACATTTTATTGTAAAGGAAGTTAGGCTACTCTCCTATATAAAGAGAGCCTCTTTGTCATTTGAACTCATGGTTGGATTTTTGGAGCTTGCTCTCTCTTGAGCCTAATCAACATATCTTTCTTGGAGTAAATTTGTCTAAAGGTTTCTCTCTTGTTAATGCGTGGCATTATTTCTTGCTATTGTGCTTATCGATTGGAGGTGATATTGCTGGCATTGTCCATGTTATTTCTTCTTGAACCATTGAAGGGATATGATTATCTGGTTGGATTGGATCTTGGGCAAGGTTTTATTTTGGATTCAATTGAAGTTCTTGCATAGAAGGAGTTTTTTTTTTACATTGTCTTTCATTCGGATGGTGCAATTCATACCCCTTCTAGTGTAGGGTTTCACTCAAGAAAGAAGTAAAGGAGAGGTCCTTCCCCTCGTGATTGCAAGTTGAACCCTCCAATACATCCATTTAGGCTAGGATTGCTTAGAGCTCTTTCGTTTCCTGGATGATCTTTGAAGCAAGGCCCTCTAAGTTAGCGACCTATTGACTACATTTGCCCTAAGTTGGATTGGCATTGGTCCTTTGGAGTGGGTTCCCTTATCCTCCCATCATTCTATTGTATTTCTCTATACTACAAACCTTTGCGAGGGCAACCCTTTTTGAATCACTTTGCTCCTCATTTCCTTTGCCTCTAACCCTAGGAAAGACCCCCTTGAGTTGGAGAAGATAAGATATGATAATTTATTAATGTCCAACAAATGACTACAAAAGTAGGTCAATGAGGCTATGCAGTACCGTGATGTCAATACAAATTGGTAGTGCTAAGGTGGCTATTATAAAACAAGAGGTAAAATTCTAACCCAAAAACCAAAAAGAGCTAACTCCAAAGATGGAGAGCTGGTCTATAAGAGAGATGTACAAAGAGAGCCGATACATAAGAAAAATGTACAAGGGGAGTGGATCTATAATCTGTGATACAAAAATGGTGAATATGTCATGGTGCACTGGAGGCATCTTTCCCAACATTCGACGCCAAATGGAGGAATCTCAAAATGGTACTTTGTTTGGAGGAAGAATTGGAAGAGGAGCTATAATGGGTAGTGTGTCATCGCATGGAGTGGAGAGTTTGCTGTAGTGATTTGGATGAAGTTGTTCGGCTGCTTGGATGGGGCCGAGATTGGCCACGTCGTTGGTGTCGGGTTGAAGTGGAGGTGGTCCTCTGTGTCCTCACTGATCTGTAGTCAGAAGTAGTGTAGTCCTCTATCGGTCTCTTGGTGCCTCTAGTGGAAGGGAGCACCGAAAAGAAGGAAGTGATCCACTGAGTGGAGGCTAGGCCCGACTGCGAATGTCGCTAGAGGATGACGGAACGAAACGGGAGGGCCTCTTGCAAGTATAAGGCCAGACATCTCTGATCGGGATAACTAAAGAAGCTAGTCAAAGTCTGAATCTCCATGAAAGAAGGGCCCTAAAAAGACAATGGAACTACCCGCGAATATCGTAGTAGATATCCCATTGAAAGATAAAGTGCTCCTCGGTCTCAACCTCTCGGAGATGACATACCTGGCACATCTTGTTTGATCGGTTGATCTGGTGAGCTGTCTCCTCTCTGAGACAATGAGAACACACTTTGATTTGGCCGAAAGGAATATGAAGAGCACGTGCCCAGTGGCGGAGTGTGTAATGGGTCGAACAATGAGGCCACCACTCAGATCCATGAAATGTGCAGCATAAAAGGCCATCTTTGGACCTAACCCACCCTGAGGGTTGATGCAAGTGACCTGCACAATCTATTTATAAATGTCGTCTCAGGTGATTCTATGAATCTATTCAACTCCTTCCTGGTAGGTAATAGGTGGCCAAGTGCTTCCAGGGAATATCTAAATGGAGAAAGTTGGTCCATTGCAATACCAACAGATGCCAAAAGATATGTAACACACGCTGAAGGGATAGCCAAGGCAATGGACCGCGATGAGAGATAGGCCAAGTACAAGAACCGATCACACCCTGTCGTCGAATCAACAAAGCTTTCAAGGTGGTGTAAGAGTGAGACAAGGCAGAACTCCGTCTCAAACCGAAAGGGGCGGGCACCAAACTCTGCAAGCATGATGGACTGGGGAACTGTCTGCTTGCATCCGATGATGCGACGAAGGAGGATCTGCACTCTCTTTGCAGAGGCACAATCGACATCTAGTAGACAAGGCCCCCAAATATCTGAACCATACAAGACTGTGGGTTGAATGGGAGTGTCCATGAGAGACATCTTGGACGAGATGTCCTGAAAATGGTGTTTGAAGCATTGTCTCTTGAGAAAGAAAGAATCTATATCCTTTGTTGACCCGGGGCTGATAGGCATGCCGTAAATTGAAATGAGGTCCTCTGAACTACACCCCCAAATATGTATAGGTGCTAGAGGACCAAGGTGTTTAGTTGTCGCTACAACCCCTTCGGAGAAGAGGCCAGGAGGACCACATTATCGACGAAGAGCAGGATCGAGATCAAGACCCGATGGAGAAAACACCCATCTTCGACCTGGATGTGTTCCTGCAGGAACGACTCTAGCTCGTTGATGTATATCACCAAAAAAGTAGGGGATAGGGGATAACCCTGCTTGACCCCAATGGTACTCTTGATAAAGTTTAATACCCCGTGGGCTGTGCGAAGGCGACCAAGAACCGACTCATATAATCTCATAATGGCAGTCAGAACGGTCTCGAAAATGCCAATGTATCTGAGCCAAAGTCTACAAAGCAACAACAAACTTTTGAAGAGCGATGGTGTGCCTCCTTGATGATGGCCCAGAGTGTAAGAATGTGATCAATGGTTTGGTACATTGGTCTGAAACCAACTTGTCCTCTAGCTCTGAGATGTATCCTCTCAAGCTCCCTAGAAAGTTGCATATGGAGGACTATAGCATATAGTTTGGAGTAAGTGTGGCCAACCATGATCATTCTATAGTTATTGGGATTTGCACTAGGACCCGACTTGTGGATTGGGTGAATAATATGGTGTGACCAAGGTTTTGGAAAGCATGTACAGACCATGTGGTTAAACAGATTGACCAGGTAACAGTCCAGTGCGTGGAGACAATGCTTGAGAGCTTAGCTTGGAACCCCTTGTCATCTGCGGCTTTGCTCGATCTCATGACCCAGACGACCTCCCGAATGTCATGTGAAGTGAATAAGTAGTAGGAAGAGGGGGGAGAGGTAGCTTGGATAAGGGTTTGGCCCGTGATATCATAGAGGGAGGTGTGGGAAAACATGGAATTTGGGTCAAGATCAGACGAGAGATGGGAGTGGCGGGGAAAGGGGGTGCGCTAGAATTTTTTGGGGGAGTGGATAAGGGAGGTATTCAACTCTCATCTTCTATGAGAAATAAAGAGGTGTTTCTTGTGGCAGAGGAGACGATGGTAGGAGGATTTAAGGTCGAGGTACGAGGGGTGACCATGAGTGAAGGCATGTCGAAGTTGGGTGTGGAGGTGTTTGCAATTCTCATCTTACCATCGGTTCATGGGGTTGGACCCAAGTTTTGGGGAAAGGAAGGTGTATCAAGTGGAGTGGGGATAAGTTTTAAGGGTGGCCTTTCAAATGATGGATGGGAGACAAGTGTACTTGTTAGAGGTGAAAGCAAGGGATGCAAATTCAGACTTAAAAGGTAGCATTTGACGGAGAGTGGAAATGAAGGTGTTGGGTGTTGATGTTCTCCATGGTTCTAGCATTGAGCAAACATTCTGTAGATCATTCTCTCAGATGGGTTCGCAGACCTGGGAGAGAATGGCCTCGTCGTAGCCCTTGACTGTGTGTCTTATGGCTCAGATGCTTAGCCTCGTCCAATCATGTGTTGACTGGAGTGGTAGTAGGCTAGAGGTCACATTGTGTACTCTATGTGGGACTTCTCCGTAGCGGGAGTGATCTATTCTTATAGAGTGAGATGACTTGTCTATGTTACAAGGAGATCTTATGTCTTTGTATATTAGACAAAGTCTAATCTAATGTTGAATTTGACAATTGGCTCTAAGAAGTGTACGGGACTTCTTAGAGTATGGTCAAATCAACATTAGAGCTGTAGTGAAGAATGTGATCGCATGTGAGGAGATATCAACAAGGGAAAACATTTCTATGATGAAGAAATAACCAAGGAGTCAAGGCAATCCATTGAAGAAGTCCTAGAGAAAGTGGAAAGCAAGAAAGAGCACAACTACCCCAGTAAAAGGGGTAAATTGACCCTAGAAGAGAAAATGACAATTCGGCTTGAAGATAAATAAAAGATAAATTTCAAACTAGCAAATTGGTCCCATAGAGTGAAAATCAAGTCAATTGAAGAATATAAATAGAAGTGTTCTCACACTTCATTTAACACATTCAAGCAAGCTCATCTCTCTCAATTGGTGCGCACTTCTCAAGGAGGACAAGTGAAGATCACTAGAAGAAATTTTTGGGTTATCTTATTATCTCTATCTCTTAAAGGTTCGCTAGGGTTTCTTGTGGAAGAAGGGCACACTCTTGTGCTAGGGATTAATCTTCAGGTTTGGTATTGTTCTTGTATTGATTAATTTCTTTTGAGAAAAGTTTGTTGGGTTTTCTCCTGTTAGGGTTTCTTAGGATAAATCTTTGTGTCTCTTGTGCATGGTTATCTTTTAGTCATCCTTGTTTTATTTCCGCTGCAAATGAATGATGCTATAATTGTGGGATGAAATGGATTATGAAATTAAATTTTGAAAGAGATGAAAATTATACTGCTAAGTTAAAATTTAAGATGGTATCAGAGAGGTTTTGAATAGAAGCCATTGCCAGAGACTATTTCTTCCCTAAACTGGAAACTAGGGCTTCCAAGTTTGGACACTTCTCTCCATAATTTGGATTTGAAAATAGCACAGTGGAACTCGCCCTAGGAGGGCGCACCTATCTGTGGAAGTAGATTTCAGTTTCGTGAAGATTCAATTTTGACCTAATTTCTGCTGGAATCGAGAAATTAGGGCTTTTAATTTCTAACCTTTCTGACCACAGATTGGGTTCAATCTTATCATTTTGGAACTCACCCTAGGAAGGCGCATCTACCTGTGGACTCAGTTTTTACATTTACCAAACATCAATTTTGACCTAGCTTCTGCTATGGTTTAAGGATCATAATTTCAAAATGGTGTCTAACCTTAGAGTGGAAGACAGATTGGATGGCGCTTCAAATTTTAGATCTTGGAAGACAAGAATACTCTTTGTCTTGGAAGAAAATGAAATCCAGGATTATGTAAAGAAGGATATTTCAGAACCAGAAGATGATGGAGAGAAAGCCAAATACAAGAAGAATGAAGCGAAGGCAAAGAGGATCTTGGTAGATTCTGTAAAAGACCACTTGATTCCTCATATCTCTGAGTTGAAGACTGCTAAAGCAATGTATGAATCGTTAGTAGGATTGTTTGAAAGCAAAACCACCAGTAGAAGACTAGCCTTGAGAAATCAACTCTGTTGCATGAAGATGACCAACTCAGATTCAATGGCTACTTACTTTATGAAGGTCTCCCAATTGAGAGATCAACTTAAAGCCATTGGAGACCTTATTGAGGATGCAAAACTGTTATGGTAATTCCCGATGGACTTCCTTCCTCACAAGAATCTTTTATTCAGAGTGTTTGTGGAAGAGAAGAGTTACCCAAGTTTGATCTACTATGGGCTGATTATGTTCAAGAAGAGGCCAAAGTATTATCAAAGAATAGCTCACAGAAACCTCAATAAGAAGAAAATCAAGCTCTTGCAGCTCATGCAAGAAAAGGAAGGGGGAGAAGAAAGTTTGAAAAGAAGAAAAATACAAGTGCAGGATCAACCCCAACACAAAGGAAGAAGGATCTTTCAAAGATAAAGTGTTACACTTGTCGAAAATTTGGTCACTATGCTTACCATTGTACTCAAGGGAAAAGGAAGGAAAGGCAACATGCATCAACAACAAATGTTGATGAGCCTCCACCAAAGAAGACAAAAGAACATAAACTTGAGGAGACTGCAGATGATCTTCAGAAAGAGTATTTCTTCTAGTTCACTAAAAATACATGTATACCGATGACAATATTATCTTTGGATCATGTCTTGTACTAAGTGACTATGATTGGTGATCTACTTCATTAAGACAAATGATGTAGACTTCAGCAAGTTACAAAAGTTCAGGACTTAACAAAGAAGAAGATCAAGGTTGCCAGAGCAGACAATGAAGCAAAGGCCCCTCCCAGAAACTCCAGTGATTTCTGCAAAGAGGCAAAAATCAAGAGGGAGCCAACAAAACAAATAGAGATAAGTATTTTATACTGTGTGATAAGTTTTTAAATTGTTTAATTTGAATTGTTATTTTATTGATGAATCGCATAACTGATTTAGTACTGGTTAACCCTTGTGGACATTTCTGTCATAGGTCCATTGTAAATATTATGGAGCCGATGATCCATAATCAAAATCTACCCATGCTTTTATGGGAAGATGCACCTAGTACGACAGTTATGCTAAAATCAAGTGTCCTCACCAGATATTAGATGACAAGACTCCCAAGGAAGCATTCCCAGGAGTGGATCCTTGGTTGTCCCGCAAACACCCATGTGCCAAGAAAGAAGAGGACGAAGACGGTAGCCTTCAGGAGATCTAGAAGGTTTCATATGAAGTTTGATAATGAGAAGGAGAAGATTCTGAAGGATGAGTATCCCTCTAAGTACAATAATCATCCTTCTTCAGGACGAGACAATAGAGCCAACAGAACAAGTGGATCTTCCAAGAGATGATGCAGTGATCAGGCAGTTGGCCAACAGGAAGCCATGATGAAAGAATATTAGTCCATCATGAAGAATGATGTATGATAGTGCCGAGACCTGAAGGGAAGTCAATGGTGACCTCTAAGTAGATATATAAGATCTAACATCAATCTAGATTAGCATCAGAGATAGCTCATAAAGGACAGCCAGGTTGCAGACTCAGAGGGAGTATTCAGTGTTCTTGAATGAGCAGGAGGCTCGCCTTAGCAGACCCACTTGATGGGAGGTGACACAAATGGATACTCAAGATACAGAGGGAGCAGGATACTCAGATGCAGAGGGAGTAGGATACTCAGATGCAAAGGGAGCAATATGCTCCCACACAGAGGGAATAGTCGTAACACAGCTTGTTGATAAAGAAGATATTGTACGAACTCAAGTAGACCCCCAAAGTTTGGTATGCCAAGATTGATAGATACTTGATGAGCTTGGGCTTCACCAAGAGTGATGTGGATTCCAACCTTTACTGCAAGTTTGTTGATGGTGATCCAATGATTTTGGTGTTGATGATCTGTTGCTTATAGAAGCAGAGAGGCTCATAGATGAGTGCAAGAGGAAGTTGGCCTTTGAGTTCGATATCTTGACTTAATTCTTGGGATTAGAGGTGTGGCAAAGATCAAATGAGATCTTCCTTAGTCAAGGAAAGCACACAGTTGTGATCCTGAGAAATTCAGTATAATGGACTGCAAGTCCATGACCACACCTATGATGATAGATATGGAGAAGTTGAGTGATTCCGCTTCAGATTTAGTGGGTCCCTTGATGTGCAGATCTAGAGAAGCTGAATGATTATACTTCAGATATTGGTGGACAGTCGACTAGGTCAGTGGTGTATCTGGTTAACACCAAACCAGATGTTTGCTTTGCAGTGAATACCCTGAGCCAATTTATGGTTGAGCCAAGGCATGCACATTGGGTGACAACAAAGCATGTGCTAAGGTACTTGCGTGGTACAAGTGGGACATGATCTAAGAGATATTGTAGTTGATGAAGTGAAGCTGCAAAGGATATACAAATTCTGACTAAGAGGAGTGCAATGAACAGAGAAGCATCTTGAGGAGTTGCTTCAATTTGGATAAGTTATGATATCCTGGATTAGTAGGAAGCGGACCTTGTGGCACTTAGTATAGTAGAAGTAGAGCAAATTGCAGCTAGTATTGCAAAACTATTTGATTTGGTGATCAAATACTACTTCATCCGAGACGTGGTGTAGAAGGGAGCAGTGAAACTCCAGTACATATCCACAGACGAGTAGATAGCCGATGTTCTCACCAAGCCTATGTCCAAGGCAAAGTTTGTATACTTTAGGGACAAGCTTGGTGTGTTGGAGAATGCCTCTCTGAGTAAGAGGGAGCGTTTATGGATGTGTAACATCGTGATGATGAGCGACATACATTCATATGAGGGATGAATGGCCCAGACATTGTGATGATGAGCGACATACATTCATATGAGAGATGAATGGCCTAGACATTGTGATGATGAGTGACATACATTCATATGTGAGATGAATGGCCTAGACACCGTGATGATCTTACAGATGAGCAAGAAGACACTCATATGAGATGAGTGGCCTAGACATCGTGATGATTCGATAGATGAGTGGCAGACATTCACAAAAGTGAATGGCCTAGATATCAAGGTAATAGTACAGATGTAGTTGCAGTACAATCATCGCAGTACATATGCAGTTGTAGTACAGACACTGTAGTACAGATGCAGTTGTAGTACAGATACAATATAGATCCAGTATAGATGCATATGCAATATAGGTACCATACAAATGCAGATGTAGTACTGAAGGACATTCTCACCAAGTAAGCGGCTTGGCGTGATGCAGAATGTCTCCCTCACTGATGGGTTCGCAACCTAGGGAGAGAATGGGCCCCGTCGTAGCCCTTGACTGTGTGTCTTATGGCTCAGATGCTTAGCCTCGTCTAGTCATGTGTTGACTGAAGTGGTAGTAGGCTAGAGGTCACATTGCGTACTCTATGTGGGAGTGCTCCGTAGTGGGAGTGATCTATTCTTATAGAGTGAGATGACTTGTCTATGTTACAAGGAGATCTCATCTATCTTTATATTAGACAAAGTCTAATCTAATGTTGCATTTGACAATTGGCTCTAAGAAGTGTCCGAGACTTCTTAGAGTATGGTCAAATCAACATTAGTGCTCTAGTGAAGAATGTGATCGCATGTGAGGAGATATCAACAAGGGAGAACTTTTCTATGAAGAAGAAATAACCAAGGAGTCAAGACAATCCATTGAAGAAGTCCTAGAGAAAGAGGAAAGCAAGAAAGAGCACAACTACCCCTGTAAAAGGGGTAAATTGACTTGTTATCACAAAGTTAGTAGTTGCCACTAAAGGTATCTTATCCAGGACGATAGAGGTGCACAACTAAACTAGTGACACTCGCAAGGGCCTCATTCACCACTGTTTGAATGTTTGTCACATCAAACAGGCTCATGTCACTTTATATCTGGCTAAGAGCAAGATCAAAGGGGAGACCCTAGCCAGCCTATGAGGGCTAGTGAACCAACACAAGACACACTAAGTGATGCGAATGGGGTAAAGCAATGAGATCTTGAGTGGATTGATCTAGATCTAGGAAGTATATGTGGGATATGAGAGTTAGGCACCAATTGAGAGGGTTTAGAGATAGGATAAATGCTCAAACCTTGAAGATGTATTACCACAATGGACTTAAATTAGTAGATCTAGATAGATCTAGTGCCAATAACAAATACCCAAAATAGATCCACCTAGGGTTTAGCCAATAAAATGTAAGATGGACAAAATGGGAGGGTTTAAGGAGCAAATGGCACTTAGAATAGTTGTTGGGGTTAGATCTAGGCTTTGGAAGACAATCAAGCAACACCCAAATGGTAGATCAGGATGAATGATCAAATCCCCAAGGAGGGCGAATTGCCTAGAGGAGGACTAGTGCTAGATCAAGGGAAAATGGAGTCGGTTTTGGTCCAAACTTGGTCTCTAGGGGTTTTTAAATATTTATAACTTGGGTTTTGATTTTCAAGCCAGGAAGATCGCCTGATCTACTAGATCTAAAAGATAAGGGTTTTAAACTTTAAAATTTAAATGACTAATGGAATAGAAAATTGAAAACAAGGGAAAAATTCATAGATCTTCCTTGAAAATCTTGGGGCCATCAAGTACAGTGATGATCCTTTCACTTAGTTACAATTTTGAGCTAGATCCGAATGGTTCCAAGCTAGATCGAGTTGCTCTAATGGAGGAAATGCGCCCCCTGTTATATTTGATCTACAAGCAAAAGAGAGAAACTATGTAAGACATCTCAAGAAAATAACTCAATGGACAAAATCACAATTGGATACTCTCTGAGATGAGGCAATTTTCCAAAGGAGAGATGGAGATCCCTCACAATCAAACCTTCGAACCAAATCGCACCCTTGCAACAAATCAATTCGGCCTCCACAAAATTTGTCTCAAGACCACATCGAATCAACTCAAATGTCTAAGAAAGAGGCATTCCAATCATGTACAAGAACATTCATCAAAGCTTTTGCAAGAGATTTAAGAAAAAATTCCTTTATTGCTAATATTCCAAGAGCCAAAAGTCCTTTACAAATGAGTGAGAGATCGTATAAACAGATCCTCACAATATAAAAACCCTAAACCCAAAAGTATGAAGGGCTAGGATCAAAAGATCATACATCAAGATCAATGGCTAAACATGTGCTGGATAAATATACATGAGATCACTCAAAGAGGGGGACACACTCCCTCAAAGACGCCTAGGGGGGACGTATGACATAAGATGTGACTAGGTACATCATAATAACATGATAGAGGGGCCCTGGAGTTACAAACATCACTCCACTAGCACCCCCTAATACATCAATATAAGATACAACATGTGATGACCAAGGAACACTAGGACGTGTGCCCCCAACATAGAAGATAACGCCCCCAAGGGCCAAGATAAAATTGTGTGGACCCCAACAAGTGATGAAGATCATGCCGGAAGGTGTCTAGAGCATCCATAATATGCCTCGAACAAATTTCATGCCATTTCCTTGCCCCATTAAACCAAATCGATTTCCTTGTGAGCCATTTTCACCTTTTTAATGCCATTTTCCATGGTACTCTGCTGCTAGAAGATAAACTGGCCATATTGTCAAGTACCTGTGCCCGAAACTGAGATCTAAGTGCACCAATGGACTTAGAATGTTCAAATCCACTAGGAATGAGTATTCATACACCATGCGTCCATCAAGAAATGCCTCTAGAAGATCATCCATGCTCGAATAATAAAAATATGGCTTGTAAATGTTGATGGTAATAAAAATAATGCAAGCCACCATGAAAAATCACTGTTTGAAACATGGAACCATCTAATGAACATCAAAGGGCCATGAATAACCAAAATTGAAGTATGTTGGCTAAACTCATCCCGGATCCTGCTGTTGACTTGGTCAAACCGGTTTGACCAGGTCATAAATGATCAAAATAATGACCCAGGCTGAAAACAACTAATCCTGCATGTACAGATGGATGAAATATGCTCCCTTTTTTATATTAGTAGCAAGACTAAAGCATTAAGTGGCATTATAATGGCTATCATGAATAAAAATATCAATAGTAAGTCTAGATTCAAAGTAATAAATCACTCCACATAAAATTCTCAAGTGTATTCTCATTTACAGACTTGACCATTTTGCTAGCTATGGGTCAAGGTGGATGAAACAAGGCTAGGCTAAGGGGATTTGACTTGACGACCTCAACACTGTGATCTCTTGGACATGAGGGAAAAGGGAAAACCACTTATACATATGCCAGATAGAATACACCAGGGAATGGCGGTGCCTCACAAATGGGTAGAGTGCTTAGAAGGCTTCCAATAGACTCTAGACAGGCAACCTTTTTACATTTGATTTACTGTCAACTTTTGCACATTTCAAATTTAACATTTAGCATTTCACATTTAACACTTATGATCAACTTTCACTAGCCAGCCTCCAAGAGCAGGTGCCCTGAATAGCCTTGCGGGCCTCAGATAATGACTCGGTCTTACCACCATTGCCAGCCACCGTCCATAGGTGCGATGGAGTTACCACCCTGTTGCCCTGTAGGGGCAAACAACTTTACATCATACAAGGAATGAGTGCTCGTCCATTGGCCACTGACTAGCTACGAAAGATTTTATTCATTTATTTATTTGCTTTAGTGTTTAAAAACACTTTTGTTGCTGACTTTTGCATCCATTTAGATAGAGCGTTTATGCGATCCGATGCTTTTGCAGGAATACTTGCTTTCGTGGACTAAGGGAAAGCATTCTAGTGACACTAGCCACACAACTGATCCACCTGGCATCATACAAGCAGACTAGAAGGGACCATGCCACACACTCTAGAGCCGAGACACAGGTAAACATGGAGTCTATCCAACACAGAGGCATAAGTGGGGGGGGGGGGTTCCTCAAAATCACTAGTCAAAGTGCAAGTCAAGATCAAATCAAAGACAAAAGGTAACAGATGGAAGGAGATAGTGAACAGGTGAAGCCATGACTAGCAAAGACCTATGGGGAATGACCAAGTCCATACTATGACAAGGGCATGACCAATGTGTATACATAAGAACCTTTCATTTAAAGCAACTCAATTACTTCTACTCTAAACCATCAATACAAAGCAAGATAAAAGATCCCCGAAGCATAGCCACTATACACCAAGTCCAACTACTAAGACAATTAAACGAACAAAATAAACATCCAAACTACAAGCACCATATACGTGCTGGGTCATCTGCCCGCAGCTGTATCTGTAACATCTATAGAACACTGGGACATTGCTACTGTGTACATTATGGGAAACTATCATCATCTCTACTATGTCAAGGTGAAAAATGGCTAACTTAGTCATCGACCTAGGGTCATGGGGTTCAGTCCGGACATGAAACTGACTGTGTAAATGCTCTGGGCCCATTGGATATATGAGTGATCATCATCAAAATGCTTATCTGCTATTGATCTCGTGCATATGATATCATAGGACTGGCTCAGGAATGTGCTCAAAATTGGTCTTCAAATCATGGTAGCCCCTACTACTATGGATGTGACAACATGACCCTAGAAGACAAAATGACAAGTCGGCTTTAAGATAAATAAAAGATAAAGTTCAAACTAGCAAGTCGGCCCCATAGAGTGAAAATCAAGTGAACTGAAGAATATAAATAGAAGTGTTCTCACACTTCATATACCACATTCAAGCAAGCTCATCTCTCTCAATTGGTGCGCACTTCCCAAGGAGGACAAGTGAAGATCACTAGAATTTTTTTTGGGTTATCTTATTATCTCTATCTCTCACAAAGGTTCGCTAGGGTTTCTTGTGGAAGAAGGGCACACTCTTGTGCTAAAATTCATGTTTGGTATTGTTCTTGTATTGGATTAAAATTTCTTTTGAGAAAAGTTTGTTGGGTTTTCTCCTGTTAGGGTTTTCCAGGATAAATCTTTGTGTCTCTGTGCATGGTTATCTTTCAGTGATCCTTGTTTTATTTCCGCTGCAAATGAATGATGCTATAATTGTG
Organism: Larix kaempferi; assembly: GCA_027924585.1. Lineage (NCBI taxonomy): Eukaryota > Viridiplantae > Streptophyta > Pinopsida > Pinales > Pinaceae > Larix > Larix kaempferi. The sequence goes on along the minus strand of BSBM01000510.1, from coordinate 13,740,729 downwards.
GGATGAAATGAATTATGAAATTAAATGTTGAATGAGATGAAAATTATATTGCTAAGTTAAAATTCAACATTTGGGTCCCCCTCGACAAAGAGGATAGTAGTTAGAGGTGGGCCCAGAGGGGGAGGGGGTAGGGGTGGGGGGGGCCCTAATCTGAAGGGAGAAGGAGAGGAGAGCATGGGAGTTATTGAAAAGTTATGAATAAAGGGGAGTAGGTCTTGGCTGGAAAGAACGTAAACTACCACACTCGCACCACCACTGTGAGGTTGGCAAGTAAAGAAGTGGGTTGTAGGGAAGTAGGGCAGGCTGTTAAGGATCAAAAGCTCATGAGATTCTCCAAGCCATAGGAGGTGTCTGCCATACCCTGTAAGAGGCCCCAAAGCATCGTCAGATGATCGGTGAAGCCCCACTGAAGCTGGATCAATCTCCTAAACACAAAACACGTCCTCAGAGGGGTCGCGGAGAGGGATCTATAGAGATTTGTTGTGGGCATTAAAATCACTCAAGAGGATGACCTCCCCCACTGTTGAATACTGGGTGATGTAAGAATACAAATCCAAGAAAGGGTCATTGTCGGACTCGCTATGAATAACAAACTGAGATGAGGTTGAGGGGAAGTAGTAGACCCCTACGTAGAGGTCTCTGAGGAGGGGGTAATTTGCTGAGCCGTAACCACATGGACCTGACAAACTCATTGACTGCTACCAAAGAGACCCTACCCCAGAGGGAGTCTCTCGTCAAACATGCCATTCCACCTAAGCCTCAGACTCCACTTGAAGACCTAGTTTCTTGTCGACGAGCATAGAGTCAGTTATAACCTGCAATGTTCGAAAGTGTCCTAACAAGGCTCTCGTGGGTCTTGGTAATGAAAAGGAGATTGGATGAACTGAGGGCATCATATAACATGCGTGGTGAGGGCCAAAATGACCCATTACCATTCCAACATCCCACTAAAATCCCCACTCCCTGTTGCTTCCTCCATCGGGCTAATCGTTTAGAGAATTCGGGCCAGGAATATCTAGGGGTTGGGAATGGCTCGGAGGTCCTGTATGATTGCTCATTTCCCTACTTGTCGAGCTGTTGCAACTAACTCCCTGGAGCGTTTCAGCTCGGCTACTTGTGATGGAGTAATATTAGTGTCTAGGAAAATCTTACCAGGGAGAGAGAACAACCTCCACTTGGCTCTTAGAGCCCAAAGTCGGTTGCATGCTGATGTGAACTGAATGAATAGTGTAGAATCATGATTGAACCATGCCCTCTCCATGGGAATATCAGGAAGCTCTAGGTAATCACGGAGGAACATGGTACCCACCTGCATGGGGGTTGGGGAAGGGGAGGGTGAGGGAAGTTCCATAGCCTTCAAGCTCAGTTCACGATCCCTCTAGTTGTGCTCTTTTAGTTGCTTAGTGTGTACTACTTCCTCGATCGCAATAAGAGGGAGGCTTTGTCTCCATCCCTGACCGCCTTTGTCCAAGGGTTAAGATGGCTCTCTATTTCTTATTTGAAAGTGGCCTACTAGTTTTGGATTTCCTCGTGTTTGTTTTTAAGGTTGAGGATTTCAACATGTAAGGCATCATTTGGGGGTTGGAGGGTTTCCTGTATTTTCTCTTCATCTTGTAGTTTCTTGAGGGATATGTTCTCCAATGCCACTTCGGTTACTCTCCTCGAAAGAGTAAGCATTTCTTGTTGGGCCCGTTGCATCTCATATTGAAGCTTGTTTTTTTCCGTTTCAAGTGATTCAATCCTTTACAACAAATTTTTAATTTGGGATGTCCAGAACGAGAAGTCTGATTCCAACGCTATATCTGTGGGGCTATAGATTGGTCCTTGGTTCTTGTTACAATTTTTGAAATACTCGAGATGTCCCTTGTTGCAGAAATCATTGTTTCCAAGGGAGTTGAGTCCACCATTCATCCTCGAACTGTTCTCTGTTTGAGAATCCCTGTCCAGTCTATCGAGGTTTCAATAGGCCAAACTCACAGACCAACAAATCTCCCTTTTATGCAATGTAAGTATCTCCAAATCAGATCTTTTCTTTGGCGACAACTTCTTTCTCACAGAGTCAACCTAATGGCAGTTTCTTGCACTCTCTCTCACGGACTTGATAGCTTAGTCCCTTGCCTTCCACTCTGATGAATGGTGGCTTGGTGATGGAACTTCTATTCCTCGGCTTGGTGACAACTCTTTTATTCTATGACTCGGTGGCCACAGAATGAAGCCACGAATACCTTGGTGGCTCCTTTATTTTGTGACACAATTTCTAAGACTCAGGGCACGAGAATCAATGCCATGATTTTAGAGTGCCAGCCTGAGCTGCAGAGGCATCATACACTATCAATGTCGAATCACACAGGTGAGAGTTTTCCACGGTTGGGTAAGGTAATTTTCTTTCAGGCCGAGAATACCAGGTAATTCTACCAGGCCGAGAATACCAGGTAGAGTGGAACTAGAGACAGAAGCAATTGCTAGAGTCGACATACAAGAGCATCCAGTCTCCATTGTCGAACAATAGGGCCGTGTGGCAGAATCTTAGTGTAGATGGCAGAATGTTAGGGTCACGAGGAAGGATTTGTCATGACATAGCAACGGGGTGGCTCATAAGTCCGAATCCCACGATTTTAGAGCTCGAAACGTGGGTTACAAATCTAGCCCTTACTGTAGAGGCACCACACACAAGAGGAAATAGATGGTCTTGGCAATGGTTCTCTTGGTTGTACAGTTGGTCGGCTAGATCGAGAAGGCTGAATCTTAGCGTGGAATAATCTTAGGGTCGCGAGGAAGGTTTTGTCACAACAGAGCCGACGTCTCCTCCAACACAAGAAAGGAGGCTTCAAGAATACATGAGCTTCTTTCAACCCTCCACACTTCCCCTAAGGCCTTTTGTCATGTGGTCCTCCATTGGAATCCTCTCCCACCTCGATTATTGAAGAGCCAACCTAAAGTGAGAGAGGAGAGGTGTAGTGACATTGGCCTGTTTTCCTTGGTTCCCCCCAAGCTAGTGTGCATCTTCGAGAGTTTAATCACACATGCTAGTTTGGGAGGTAACAGTTACAAAACTGAATTCCACTTGGACAACATAATTTCTAGAAAAATATTGAGACATAGGTAGCAACTAATGACAATTGTCAAAATTTTCTTAACCAAATATTTTTGCAGTAGTAGCCCAAGGATTTGCAAGTTCACACATTGTAGGGGTTTTGAATGGCTATTACCTACTTACCAAACCAGTGTTGCCAGATAGCAGTCCTTCCAAAAAAAATTCGCAGGAGTAAAGCGGCCTTGGGAGGATTTTGTTCACATATATATTAATATATATGTGTTATGTGTGTAATCCTAGGAGCACCCAGGAGTGGGAAGCCATGGAATGCTCCCATGCGAGACTGCCAAAGTCGTTTCATGAAACTCATGTGAGACATGATGGTATTTAACTAAGCATGCATTTGGTATGTAATGCAAAATAAGTACTGATCTAGAGATATACTGTGCGATAGTCTAGTTAATAAATTATCTAGGAGCCACTATAAAAGTAAAATGAGGAAGGTGATCTAGTTTATTCTAATTGTTAATAATAAATATTAGAACTTGCAAATGTTGCAGCTAGTTTTAGGTATAAATGTCTCTACTTCAAGATCTATCGGTAAAAGTAGATTTGTAGCTACAAGATTAGATATAGATTTGCAACTTAAAAGACAATAAATATACTTCAAAATGATATTGATCTCAGAACAGATTTACTTGACAAGGAGCCAAGATACGGAAGAGTATGAAGAAAATTAGCAGCATAGAATTCAACAAATTTCAATTAATGGAACAACAACAATACACGAAGATTAGATTTTGATTACATGAATGTCTTAACTGTATGGCCCTAAGAGTCTCAACCTGTCCAAAATTCAAGTGGGAATGCCTGGGCCCTGTATGGAATAATGAAAGACATATTTAATGTTTTCCCTGTCTATCTCTATTTAATGCTAACGGAATGGGAACTTACCCCATAACATAAATATTAGAACAATTTTTTGGACACTATTTAAGACCAGGACATTTAACCTATTAAGGTAATGACTAACATTATAGAACATTAGGACTAACAACTATGATTGTTATTTTACAAATAGTAAATGTTTAAGGACAAAATAGTCTATTTCCTATCATTAGATAAGGCATGCCAATCTTTCTAATTGCCAAAAGAGTTGATGCCAGGCCTTCATCTCTAATGACATACAAGAAGGAATCTTGGCTTTTAATCAAGATGATAGTCAAGCAGACATGAATTCTCTAACTTATACTTTTGTCAACCAAATTGGCACAGGAGAATGAAAACCTATGCAAATGGATATGATAGCACAATAATGAATTTATACACCAAGAAGCTAATTAGAATATAAAAGCCTATAACAAAAGGTGGACTGTTTTCACTCTGAATGAAAGAACTATATTTCAGCCAACCCATTGTACAGAGCTGTCAAAGGAATGGTACAATTTATTATGCTGCAAGGTTGAGCTAACATAGAGTGAGCTTTATGTTTATTGAATAATTTTTGAATGGTCAGGACATCCAAATTGACTGTTGTGGCATTCTGATGTTTTCTTTATGCTTTTTTTGCTGAAGCTTGCAGATGATTTTGATGCCCGTGAGTCTATGTCTGTCATGCATGCATTGAATAATAGTAAGACACTGAAATCTAATGAGCCTTCCACTAGGATTTTCAATAAATTAAAGGTCCGAAACATAAGGGCACAGTCCAGACAGAAATCTAAGAATTACGCGAGTCCTGGTAATAATGATGACTTTATTCAACAGCATGGAAATTTACAGGGCCAAGGGCGAAAGGGAAATTTTCAATCAAAGAGTAAACTTGATATATTTAAGGATGAAGGAACCAAGTTTGCTGCACAGTTTAGACGGGAGTATAGGCATAACAGGGGTACTTCTGGTTACAGAAGGGAATTTCATTCTGGAACTCAAAACATGTATTGGGAACAGGAAAAACATGACAGTGAGAGACCAATGAGTACACCCAAATCGTGGAAGGGACGAGGAACTAAGTTTGGAGCCCCTAGCAAAGCAATTTCAGAAATGGAAAATATGCATGGAAGATGGAGGGATTCTATTAATCCACAAAAGAATAAAGCCCAATCGTTAAATGCATCTGTGGGAGAAGGGCCCAAATCTGGTGATGCTGCTGAGTTTTTTAGCTTGAGAAATTTTAAAGACCTTGGTTGCAGTGAGGATATGCTTCAAGCCCTAAAGGCTCAACAGTTTTTTCATCCTTCACATATTCAGGTATGTGTTAATTTTCTTATTACCATCCTGTTATTGTCAAATACTCAGAAGAAGCATATGGTTTAATGAACAATATTTCCTATTTCTCATTTATGTATACATTTCTAAAAATATTTATGGGTCTTAGTTGGTCATTTCCCTGAAAAACTTACTTATTCGTTGACAGTTGTTGCATATTAGTTAAAGTCATGGGTTCATTATGCATGCTGATTTTCTATTTGAATCTTCCATTATCACTTTGGTTAAGAATCACATCAAAGAGTGCGCTTTGTCTCTACATGTATTTTTTTTCCCTGTTACCACTAAGATTTGCACTTAAAAGATAAATCGAACCATGAAGTGCAAACCCTTGGGCAACTTGAGAACATCATCCATTGTCACCTTAGTGATCACCCCCCTCACTTTAGGCCACCTCTCCTTCAGCACAAAGGGGGTATCCTTAATAAGAGTACAAATCTGTCCTTGTAAAGGTGATAGAAAAAATCAGATTTGTAGAATGAAGTTATTTTTGGATTTTAGATAATAAAGTGAGAAGCCGAGCAAGACCTAGTGCCTTGACCTTTGGGCAAATGGAGTTGAGAACATAATTTGTTGAAGAAGCTTGTGTTGATGTTAGTAGCTTGGACAGGAACTTCCACACAAGTTTAGTGTCAAATGTGTGTGAAATCGTCCAAGTCAGATCTATTTTGTAGTTCACTTTATTAATAAAGTGAAAGTCTTATATTTAACTATTGAGTCTAATAAAGTGTATTTTTAATACATTAGTGATTTAAACTAATCTCAATCGTACATTTCACTGAGAGATTAGGGTTTCAGCTAAAATATAAAGGCAAGTCAAGGTAGAGGATTAAGACACAATCATTATTTACTCAAAGACAGTTCCGTCGGGAGGTGAAGTAATTCATCCGTGGAGCAGAGTTAGAGTGCTGGAGAGGAGCCCTGTTCAACAACCAGGTAGATTTCAACGAATAAGCAGCAGGTACAGCAGATCCATACAGTTGTATGGATCAGTACATCAGATCCATACAGTTGTACGGCTCCATACAGAATTTTGCACCGTCGTACGGACATATCCATATAGCCATACGGAACAGGTCCGTACAGTCATACGGACAGCTGTGCAGCAAGCTCTTTTCTTGATTTCTGTGGGCAGATTTCCTTAGTATTTGTGCAGATTTTGCTTCGTTTGAGTGTACCGTACAACTGTAAGTTTTGGCAGTTGTGGAAGTTTTCTTGTAAGCCTTGATCCTGTTATCACATATATAGTAGCTGGGCTACCATATTTTCAGATCAGATTCCAGTCCTTTTTCAGCCAGGCCTTCACATGGAGATGCTTGAGATGAGCATCAGATGAGCATTTCATTTCAGGATCACTCTTATTTTATGAGCAGCCAGCACATCCTTATGCCATGACCGAGTTTCAGGAACTCAGATTTGATGACCGATGTAGCCATTTTTACCATACAGAGCAGTACGCAGTGCCCAAATATGCAGCAGCAGTTTCCAGTTGACAGTTGATGATTCAGGTGATTGGTACAGGTATATGACCAGGCAGGTATATAGTTGTGTATTGGTTTATTATTGCTTTGTTGGTCATTCTTGTAGCTTGATTTAGCATTTAGTGGTCATGACCTGGCGGTCTATTTATATATTACGGACATGGTTGTTAATTTATATCTATATAGTCTTGCTTGCTCAGAATTATGAAGTTCTTGTATATACTCATTGGTTTCACCCTCAGGAGAATGGAGGTGATCATTCCCACCATTATATGGCTTGCTAGTCTTGGCATCATTTTTCACTATCTCCATCCATCCGCTACCTTCCTGTTTTAATCTCACCTTGACTTACACCTTAGCCTGTGATATGGTGGACCTCCCCACTCTAGCCTCTTTGTTGGATAAGCATCCCTGTTTAATTTGTGTCTCGGCTTTAAGTTGCCTAAGTTGTGTTGGCTAAAACCTGAAACAGATAGTACTACCATCATTACATGTATCTGGAAACTATTGTATATCTTATGAGAAGCCCATTGAAATGAAATTCAAAGTTGTGTTTCTAAACACAATGAAATAAGGGCTATGGAAATGTGAAATGAATGAAATGTAAATCCCCAAAGAAGGGATATCTAAAGGCCTAATAAAAGCAGTGGATAAATAATTGCCAAATCTAAAGACTACTGGCCATGGAAATGAAATAAAAGGCCCAAATAAAGCAATGGTTAAATAATGCTAAATCCAAAGATTGCTGGACTTATTTGAATGTAATGATTATTTCCTCACGGAGCCTACGGGTTGTGATGTGAGATGGAGTAAGGGACAACTAATTCTAAGTGTCCCCTAGAGTCTCAAGTTACGGTTAGCCGGACACCTAGTCATGGCGACTCTAGAAAAGATCCTCACTGAGCTGAGTCAACCTGGATGTGAGTTGTAGATATCTGCCAAGGTTGAATAAGCACTTCTCAAACAGCTTATCCATTTGTGAGACACTGCCATCCTCTGTGTTATCGTTTATCCAGCATATGCTTGAGTGTGTATCCCCTTTCCTACATCCAAAGTATCACAGTGTTGAGTTTGTACAGTCATCCCTTGGCCTAGCCTTGTATTTATCCACGCTCACCCATTACTAGCAAATTGATCACAACCATGAAGTGAGTATATCTTTGAGGTTCTGTTCTGAGCTATTATTATTAATGAAGTTTACATTGAATATCTTGTTTTAAACCGCTTGTCAAGTACTACTTTATGTTTACAGTCTTGCTATTTGAATGACTAACGAAGCATGTCATGACCAGTTACACTTGCAGCATTTTGATGTTTCAGCCTGAGTCATATTATTGGTCAGTTTGACCTGGTCAAACCTAGTTTGACGAAGTCAACCACAAGACATGAGATGTATTAGGCCAGTGATGCTAGAGATTGATGATATATGGTCTTATATTGCCCACCAGGTGGTTCTATGCAACAACTACAGGTTTCAGATGATGATTTGGGATATTTTTATGATTTTGATCATTTACAGATTGTTATTTTTTATCTGTCCGGGCATGGTTATGTTATTATATGATTATACAATTATCCACATGGTGTATGAGTATGCGTCTTTAGTACATTTGGACCTTCTGAGTCCATTGGGATACTTAGTTTGCAGTTCCAGGCAGTTTCAGTTGAGGTATTCTTCAGTTTATCATTTTGGTGCAGATTTGCCATTAAAAATGGCCTGGTAGAGCAGTTTGAATTTTTATTCTTTTCAGTTAGGGCGCTACAGAGAGAGTATGTGGTCCAACCACTTGTTTTTACTATATTTCCATACTCCCGGACATGTTGGTGCAGTCAGTTTTGGCCCCAGGTGACTAGGTATTGAGCTACATGCATTTTCCTCTTTTACAGGTGATTTACAGAGGAATACAAAATGGTAAAATGGCTACAGAGGAATTCGATTTGGGCTATTGAGGCAAGGAAATGGCATGAGGATGATTTTGATGATGTGTGTGACATCTCCCACACTTTCCAGAGCAGTTATAGTAGTCAGTGGGGCCCACACACTTCCTAGGCTCATATTCTATGGTTTTATTGTGTCTTTGAGGGGACACGACTTGGCCACATGGTCACATTTTTGTACTTTTATGATATTGTGCCATGGGGACACACTAGTGAGGGATCATATCACCCCCTAGACCCACCACGAGCTTGATGTTATGTTTCCTAGTCACTTTATGTGGGACATCCCCCCTAGGGCGATTTGTCTAGTGCGCCCTCTTATATTTTTGAGTTGATCCATGTACTTTATGTTGAGTTCATCTCAACCGTTGATTATCACTTATGTATCTTATGATCTCAACCACTCGTCAAAAAGGTGGTTAGGGTTTTGGTCTCTCCCATTGCTATTTAAAGGAGAGACCCTCTCATTGTAAGAGGACCTTTGGCTCTTGGAAGTTTGATAATAGAAGAATCATTTGCAGACACTTCTTGGATTTTCTTTGATAAGATGTTCTTAGATGTTGATTGGAAAGTCTATTGTCACCTAGCATTTGAGATTTTATGGTGAATCCAAATATTTGTGGAAACAGTGTTTATCTACAGGAGGGCGACTTCACTTGGGAGGTTTTTGCAGGGGGCTCCTCAACTCGTTTTGCTTGAAGTCACTAATAACAAGGGGTTTTCAATAGCATCATTGTGATCTTTGATTTCTACTTGTTATGTCTTTTGTATTTACAATCTTATTCTCTTGATGCATCAAATCTAACTTAGGTAGTTTGTTGTGCAGGAGAGGAGGGCACACTTGCTTCTTGGGGAAAATCGATTTCACTTGGACACTCACCCAAATCACCTCAAATTGATCGAGAATGCATAGATTATCAATATCAAGGCATCTGCAAGATTACCTGGGTAAGATCTACTCTTGATTCAGGTATTTTGGGTTCCAATCCATTGGCCATTTCATTTTACTGTCAAATCCCTAACTATATTTTAATCGGAAAATTCTCTGGCTCAAACAACTTGGTTTACTGGCAAACCATTTCTGGGTATTTCACTTTAGGCAAAACCCAAGGTGGGTTTTCAAGGGCGTCACCCTTGAGGGACTCCTTGTGTCATGTCCCAAATTGGCATTGGGTCACAATGGCCTAAGCACATTGGACATATTCATTAGAGTTTGTCAAATTGATGCTAAGGGTCAAATAATTGCCAAGGAGGAAAATTACTAGTTTCCTAGGTTTGGGGTGGAAGCTTTGGGATTTGGAATAAGGGGAATAATAAATGATGTTTGAACATTAGAATGACATAAATATTTAATAAAGGAGCTAAATAAATATATACAAGTGAAAATCAAAGTGGCATTTGATCATGAAGACACATGGAGGAAGGGGGACCCACATATGGCTAGATTTCCCCACTACACTTGGCATCATTCTCTCACCAATTCGAATTCAAGGTGAATGGTAACATACTTGGGGGAGTTCAAAAGGTATTATTCATTGCATGACTCATCCAAGGTCGAAATGTAGAGGAAGAGTAACTCCCATGGAAGAGGAAGAGGCAATTTGGAGCTAGTGAGACACTTGGGCTAGATTCCCTAGCTCTATGACAACAATGATGAAGATGCTATGACACCTATGACACAAATCAGACTTGAAGGCTGACATATGACATATATGACATGTCAGGGCTAAAAATAGCCACCAAGAGGGTGCTCAAGGGAGTTAGGGAAGCTAAGATGCTTCCACATGTGATTTGGTGGAAGTGGGAGACTAGGAATTGTTGTACAATCTCTTCCCAACTTGAGTTGGCATGAGTCTCTTGGAAGGAATTCGACCCATGGAGGACATTAGAAGTTTATAAATGTCAATAACAAAGAATGAAACCAGATTTTGATCATTTGTAGAATTTGCAATTGCATTTGTGAAGAGGGAGAGCTAGTGGATGACTAGTTTCTTGCCTTAGCCAATTTCGAGGTTGAAAGATTCCCATCCCAGTTGGTAATTGGAAAGGCCATTCAGACCTTTCATTTGGAGCTTTAATGGAGTCATTTGTTGCAGGTGTAAGCTACAAGGCAGATCATGGTTTCTTCTAATGCATCACATTCTCTCAACCATTTCCAGTTTTGAAGGCATATTCTTGCTCCTTGAGGGAGGGCGTTTTTGGTGAGCTATTGTACTCTTTGGGGGAGCTTCTAATGCCCCATTTCTTTTGTAATATGAAGTAAATACTTTGTTCTTCATCTCCAGAAAGTCTCAAGTCGAAATTCCAAGTAGAAATGTATAAATCTCATTTTTAATGAAAGAACAGTGCCATTTCCCCACTACCTTGTTGTGAACCAATGTAATGTTGATGGATTCGAATGGATAAGTAAACTACTGATGGTTTATTTATGAATGGAATGTTATTGATGTATTATACAAGTTTCATGTTCAGTAATCAAGCATTTGAAGTCATTTTACTCAGTTTATTTACATTTGGAGAAGATTTGGTGCCATTTCCCCAAAGGTCGAACTAGTGATTTTTGCTGCTGTTTGGGAGAAGGTTAGAACAGATTTAATAACTGATTAATGGTGCATATGAGACCTTAATAATACCCTTGAGACATCCCCTACCTATGTTCAAAAATTCGAGTGGGGTTGGAGGCATTTGGGAAGCCATTTTCAGTATTTACCCTGGGGGGATTTGAACCTCAAATTGCTAGTTAAATTCCATACTTTGTCCATAATTTTAAACAAGTTTGCAGAAGTCTTTTGATGGTCATAAATCATCCCTGAACATCATAATCAAGTACAAATATCAGTCATACACCTTCCTTGAAGATTTGAAGGCATTTGGATCCAATTTGAGACCTAGAGACCAATACTAGTCAAAAGGGAAATTACTAGTAAAGTTCCCTACATTGGCCAGAATCGAAAGAGGATTTGCAGAAGTATTTTAAAGGTCCAAAAGCATCCCTGAAACACATATTTATGTTCTAACATCATCCATATACCTTCTCAGAAGATTTGGGAGCAATTGGAGCAATTTGGAGACCTAGAGCTCAAAACTAGTCAAAGGTCGAACTAGGGAAAAAAAATGAAAAATTGCCATTTTAATAAAATTCATAACAAGGGACATTACACCTTGTGGCCCATATCCCTAGGCATTGATCTCTCTACCCCTTGCGCACTTCTTGAGGTGGCCTTTTTTCTGTGTTGTTTGTTGCCCGTTCTGAGGCTTGTGTGTTTTGATATTGTCATACCTATCATTCAAGTCTAACTAAAGGTACTAGATAGCCCCAATCCTAATCCTAACCTCCCTGCATTGGACACAGTTCCCAAGGCAGTGGATTTTTCTATCATTTGCTAGTGCCTTGATCCTGGATCTTTTAATTAAGCTAATAAGTCACTTGTACTTTCATGTTGGATCAAATTTACATCTTCTAAGCCTCTTGATCCAACCCATAACTCATCTTGTGACTTCATCCATTTGATTTGATTTAGTGTCTTGGTTGGATCTCTCTTGTCAGGAGTTGATCCGGGTCTCCCCCATTGTTGTCTTGGATCTTTCAAGGATCAAGTGCTACAATTGCTATGCATTTGGTCACTATGCTTATCAAGAAGGGAAAGCAGCGTGCATCAACAACTGATGTTGATGAGCACCCACCACAGAAGAAGACAAAACTTGATGCTAAGGCGAGAAGAAGTTTGGACAAAAAAGACAAGTCTGAAGATTGACACTTGCAGAGAAGCTATCACATCAAAGCACACTTCATAAAGAGGTCTTCCAGAGCTCCAGGTAGAGCTTGAGGATATTTTCAGGGGTTGTATACTTGGCAAGAATGTCAAGGGATCTTTTCAAGTAGTGATGGTAGATCCAAGAGGATCTTGAATCTAGTGTAATTAGATCAGGTTCCATGAGTTCAAGGTTCAGGCAGAGAACTTGACGAAGAAGAAGATCAAGGTTTTGGAAGAGTGTACCTCTAAGGATTTCAGTGATTTCTGCAAGGAGGCAGGGATGAAGAGGGATTCAACAACAAAAATAAGTATTTAAATGCTTTAAGTAATGAGTTTTACTTACATTGAACTGATATATTGTTGATAAATTACATAATTGTTTGATTAGTACTGGTTAACTCTTGTGGACAAATTCTGTCATGTATTGCAGGATAGGTTCATTATGAAGACTGTCAAAGCAATGATCCATGATCAGGACTCACCCATGTTCTTATGGGCAGAGGCATCCAATATGATAGTTTATGCTCAGAAGAGTGGGTCATATCCCTTGTAAATAAGTGACTCATATCTTCTGTAAGTCAAGAGTGAGTCATATCTCTTGAATGGACAAGAGTGAGTCATATCTCTTGTAAGTGACAGAAGTGAGTCTATCTTCTGTAAGTCTGGAGTGAGTTATATCCCTTGTGGTGGTCAGTACATAGTGAGGAGTAGGAGGCTCTAAGAGATGAGGGTACAAAACCGTCTAGTCCAGTTATTCATCCCTCAGAGGAGTCAATAGAGTCAGCAGAGCCAGTGGATCTATAAGATCGAGCATGCAGTCCACATCAACATCCGGGATGACACATTATATAGGCTATGGAGTTAGCCAGTTTGCAGGCTCAGAGAGAGTCATGGATGATATTCAATATTCTTGAGTGAGCAAGAGGCTCGCCTCAGTAGACCCACTTGGTGGGAGATGACGGATATGGATACACAGAGATCAACAACGCATAAGACAACAAGTTGCTTCAGTGCAAGATACTCAGATGCAGAGAGTGCAGGATACTTAGATGCAGAAGGAGCAGAGAGTCTAGATGTAGAGGGAGCATAATACTTAGGTGTAGATGGAGCAGGGTGCTCCCACACAGAGGGAGTGGCTGCAACACAGTTTGTTGATAATGGAGGAGGTGCCCTAGTCAGGAGTACCTCCCTCACCTAGAGGAAGTTGGCCTCTGAGTTCGAGACGAAGGATCTTGGCCAAATGCATTATTTCTTGGGATTGGGGGTGTGCAGAGACCGGGAGAGATCTTCCTCAGTCAGGGGAAGTACACAGTTGAGATCTTGAGAGATTCGAGATGATGGACTGCAAATCCATGGCTACACCTATAATGACAAATCTGAAGAAGCTGAGTGATTTCGCTTCAGATTCATATTTGATGGATCCTACTATATGCAAGCAGACAAATATAAAGAAGCTGAGTGATTCCGCTTCAGATTCAGATTTGATGGATCCCACTATATGCAGGCAGACAAATCTGAAGAAGCTCAGTGATTCCGCTTCAGATTTAGATTCGGTGGATCCCACTATGTACAAGCAGTTGATTCGATCCTTGATGTACCTGGTTAACACTAGGCTAGATATTTGTTTTGCAGTGAACACCCTGAGCTAGTTTATGGTTGAGCCAAAGCATGTGTTGAGGTACCTGTGAGGTACAGTTGGATATGGTTTGAGTTATGTCTTAGGCTATGTCACAGGGTTCATCGAACTTCAACCTTGAGGTTCGAAATTCAACGAAGGCTTTATGCATCATATCATAAAGGTGTCAATCAAGATCATCATCAACAATCATCAATCAACATCATCACAACTGTATTCTTCACCACTGTACATGCACTGCATTCTTCACCACTGTATACATCACTTATACATCACTGTATACATACTCAACAAGCACCTCAAACTGTCCAGCATATCAACCAACTGTCCTAAAATTAGTTTCCTGTAGCATCATGTCTCTGTAAGCACCATCACCATGTAAGCATTATATCAAAATATCCAGTATTAAAAACATGCTCAGCATCATCATCGAAATGTTCATTGTCTTCATCAATTTGCTAACCATCTTCACAAATCAGTCAACCCAGAAAACAAAAGATAAAATGATATTTCATTGTTGTTGTTACTGCTGCTCCTCTGCTCCTCTGAACCATGCAAATTCCCCACTCCAACTCAGATTTCTTTCTCAATTGCAGATGCTGCCCCAAAACAAAGAAGAAAGCAAAAATAAAAATCTTCTCCACTGTAGCTGCCTGCTACAATACCCGAAATTTTCTCAGTGAGTAGCCCGAAATCAGAGCTCTCACACACGTTCACAATGAGGCACAATTCTCTTGTATTTATAGTGATGAATCGCCACTTTTAATTGTAGACTTGTTAGGTCGGCCAGCCCTTAAATTCTGGCCCATAAACTAGTTATGTCGGCCCACTATTAAAATTTTGACCCATTACAAAGAAATGGTCATATCTCCTCATCCACAAGGAGTTAGGAGGCGTGCCACCTATCACTGGAAAGGTCTCGGAATAAGCTATCTAATTATGAAACTTGTGTTCTCATTTGGACTGTCTATATGATATAAAACTCCTCTCAAAGTTAGTGGCTGTCCATACATCTTTAAGTCTTCTTATAAAACTTCTTCATCAACTTCTGCTCATCAACACAACCTTTTTTACATCAACAATCATGTGTCTTCTATGGTGTTTCAATGGCTTCAATGCCCACCTCCAATGTCCTTGTTCATCTCTTGTCACTCCTTTGTCATTAATGGTGTGTCATCAATGACAACCTTAGACAACCATATTCATCAAATCTAGTGTTTCATGACAGGTCAAAGCATATTGGAATCAAATACCACTTCATTCGAGACATGGTGCAGAAGGGAGGAGTGAAGCTCCAGTATATATCCACATATGAGCAAATAGCTGACATTCTCACCAAGCCTCTGTCCAAGGCAAAGTTTGTATACTTCAGGGATAAGCTTGGCATGATGGAGAATGTATTCCTCGGTTAGAGGGAGTGTTGATGGATGAGCAACATTGGGTAGACATTCACCCTCGGAGTCTGAGTCATATGGCTAGTGGTGAATGACCCAGACACCGTGATGGTCCTACAGATGAGTAGGAAAACATTCACGTGAGGTGAATGATCCAGACACCGTGATGGTTGTACAGACGAATAGGCAGACATTCACATGAGGTGAATGGCCCAGACATCGTGTTGGTTCCACAGATGAGCAGTATCGGGCTGACAATTTACTAGATTGGTCATGTTGATTTGACCAAGGGAAAATGATACATTCACATGAGGTGAATGTGTTAGCATTTTTTGTAGCTCGGAGGTACTCTTGCATCAGGTGACTAGGTACAGGAGTCCGAGGTGATATGAAGTCTCATTTAATGTTTTAAAGTGACTTTATTAATAAGCATTTATTAAAGTACCGTTTTGATGTGACTTTATGATTTAAAAGTGAGTTGCACTTTATTATGTTTTTAAAGTGACTTTAAGTCGTAAAGTGTACCTTTTTAAATATTTAGGGAAAAGTGACTTTTCGAAAAGAAAAGATATAGAGTATAGTTCACTTAGGAAACTTAAGTGAACTTGTGATTAAATCCTAGCCATGGATCTTGAGATCAAGATTCAATCTCAGCCATAGAATTCGAAAAGTCATGGGAGTTACCCTAATGAGGTAAATAAAAAGTGCTTTGAGACTTCATTTACAGACATCTCAAGAAGAGGCACGCATCTCAAGAGGAGAAGAAGAGAGGCACGAATTCCAAGAGAGAGCCTTGGAGGGAAGAGGTGTAGCTCGAATCCCAAGAGTGAGGGCATTTAGTGAGCAACAGAGAGAAGAGATTGGGCAACAGCTGGAGTAGGGCGTAGTTCCCAAGACATGTACAGCCATTAATGAGCAAGTCGTACATCACAAACTGTTGAGGCCGTACAGCTGAGTTGCTGAGCATAGAAAACAAGCAAGAGGCATTGTTTTCAAGGCAAAAGACAACATTTATTGCTGAAGTACCATACAGCTGAAGAGAGGTCGAACTGTTGATGTGTGTGGGCACTGAAATCGAGGTGAACAGAGCTGCATGAAGACTGACCTGGGCCGTATTGTCTGCACGTTTTCCTAGGCAACAGTTTGCACAGTTTACGAGGTGATCTTAAGTGCTCAGAATTCAAGAATTTTTTGTATTGTACTGTACTTTTAATTGCTCTACCTTACTGCTGTTGTAAATCAGAGTTTTATTGTTGCTCATTAATAAATTCCTCTTGATTGGTTTTCCCCAGGAGCTGGGGTTTTTCCAGAGTTTGACCAAAATTACTGTGTTATCTATGTTTATAGTCTGCTGATATAGCTTATTTCTTCCGCTGAAATTTGTCTTTTTGAACAGTATATCAGTCCTAGGATAATTTTTATTTGTGCTGAGTGAAGTACAATGTGGTTGGCTTATTGTTATTAACTAATACCAATGGTTCTCAAAGTGTTTGGCGAAAATTTCCTATGGCTGTGTGTAAACAACAGTTTGAATTTTCCTTGTTTTTCTACATGGTATCAGAGCTAGGGCTCCGAGTTTCAGTGGACTGTTGGAGCAACAGAGAAGTGTTGGTGATTTGCAAGTGATTTGCATGAGAAGTGTTGGTTCAATGCAACTGCATATGCAAGAGATTTGTTGGGTGTGATAGCTGAGAAGTGAAGTTTCTTTTTACTGTTGAGCAAAGGTTGCTTTGTGTGTGAGCAGTTTTGTGTATTGCATACTCTCAGAGAAATGGCCACTAGTTTAAGGTTGGAAGATAGGCTAGGTGGAGCAGAGAACTTTGTTCCATGGAAGGGTAGGATAGTGCTTGTTTTGGAGGAGAATGAATTGTGGGATGAAGTGGTGCATAGCACGCAGGCAAATCCAATTCAAGTTCCTGCTTCCACCAATGCACAAGCATTATTAGCCCTTAACAAAAAGGACATCAAGACCAGGCGAATCATACTTGATGCGCTAAAGAACCACATTATTCCACATATCTCAGGCAAAGACCGTGCATTTAAGATGTGGGATGCCTTGACTAGCTTGTACGAGAGTGCAAATGAGAACCGAAAGATGGTTCTAAGCCAGAAATTGAGAGACACCAAAATGACCAAGATTGAAAGTGTTTCTTCTTACCTGACCCGCATGTCACAGGTTCGTGATGAGTTGGGAGCTGTTGGCGAAAAAGTGGAGGATGCAGAGTTGGTGAGAGTAGCCTTGAATGGATTCTCACAACCATGGCATGATTTTGTACGTGCAGTTATAGCTAGAGAGAATATGCCTTCATGGGCTAGACTTTGGGATGACTTCACTAAGGAGGAGCTGAGATTTAGCTCCACTTCCACAGGTCAGGAGAAAGAAGCTGATGAAGAAAATGTGGCTCTTGCAGCAAAAGGCAGGAAGAAGAAAGGTGGCTAGAGTAGTAGAGCCGAATCTGAGAAAGATATGAGCAAAGTGAAATGCTTTGCTTGCCAGAGTTATGGTCACTATGCTGGGCAGTGTCCCAACAAGAAGAAGAACAAGAAGAAAGTAGAGCCTGAGGCGGCCTCTCCAGTCGAAGAGGAAGATTTTGCGAAGAAATTCGAGAAGGAATTTTTGCTCGTCTCAATTCTTTCAGACAAAAGTGTAGCAGAGAGTTGGGTACTGGAGCATGGTACATAGATAGCGGAGCAGCACGCCATATGACGGGGACACGGGCAATGTTTCGAGATTTGACAGATATTGACAGAGTTATACTGACTGAGGATGGGTATGCCGGCACCCATGCAGTAGAAGGAGTTGGAAGAGTCCTATTCCAACTCGAGTCTGGTGGTTATCTGGAGGTTGGCAATGTGTTGTTTGTTCCAGAGCTGAAGAGGAACTTGCTCTCAGTTTCATCTCTGGAGGATGACAGATATTCGATCCTTCATGTGGAAGGGTGTGTTTATATATATTCGGTGAGTGGAGGCTTTGGTGCAGCGAGTCTGCTTGGCATCCGTGATGGCAGGGTATACCGAGTATTGGGGCATCCTGTGGATGGTGAGCCCGGTGAGAGATCAGACTCAGTGGCAGTAGCGGTGGCTGTTAGTGTGGAGGATTCATCCAGCTCTGTGAGGAAACCGAGTTGGTATGATATGGTTCTTTAGGATGAGCAGGAGAGTGAGTAGTGCTCTCAGTTCAGAGTGGTCAGGCTCAGACCTTCAGCAGTTGATCCAGTGCAGGTATTTGAGGTGTATTCAGATTCAGAGGGAGCTTTAGCTCTTGGAGCAAGAGGACTAGAGAGAGATCCAGGTGGAGTTGATGCCAGTAGTACCTCCCTTGCTAAGAGGGAGTGTTAGCATTTTTTGTAGCCATGAGGTACTCCTGCATCAGGTGCCTAGGTGTAGGAGTCCGAGGTGATATGAAGTCTCATTTAATGTCTTAAAGTGACTTTATTAATAAGCATTTATTAAAGTACCTTTTTGATGTGACTTTATGATTTAAAAGTGAGTTGCACTTTATTATGTTTTTAAAGTGACTTTAAGTCATAAAGTGTACTTTTTTAAATATTTAGGGAAAAGTGACTTTTCGAAAAGAAAAGATTTAGAGTATAGTTCACTTAGGAAACTTAAGTGAACTTGTGATTAAATCCTAGCCATGGATCTTGAGATCAAGATTCAATCTCAGCCATAGAATTCGAAAAGTCTGGGAGTTACCCTAATGAGGTAAATAAAAAGTGCTTTGAGACTTCATTTACATACATCTCAAGAAGAGGCACGCATCTCAAGAGGAGAAGAAGAGTGGCACAAATTCCAAGAGAGAGGCTTGGAGGGAAGAGGTGTAGCTCGAATCCAAAGAGTGAGGGCATTTAGTGAGCAACAGAGAGAAGAGATTGGGCAGTAGCTGGAGTAGGACGCAGTTCCCAAGACATGTACAACCATTAATGAGCAAGTCATACAACACAAACTGTTGAGGCCGTACAGCTGAGTTGCTGAGCACAAAAAACAAGCAAGAGGCATTGTTTTCAAGGCAAAAGACAACATTTATTGCTGAAGTACCATACAGCTGAAGAGAGGTCGAACTGTTGATGTGTGTGGGCACTGAAATCAAGGTGAACAGAGTTGCATGAAGACTGTCCTGGGCCGTACTGTCTGCACGTTTTCCTAGGCAGCAGTTTGCACAGTTTACGAGGTGATCTTAAGTGCTCAGAATTCAAGAATTTTTTGTACTGTACTATACTTTTAATTGCTGTACCTTATTGCTGTTGTAAATCAGAGTTTTATTGTTGCTCATTAATAAATTCCTCTTGACTGGTTCTCCCTAGGAGGTGGGTTTTTCCAGGGTCTAAGTTTGACCAAAATTACTGCGTTATCTATGTTTACAGTCTGCTGATATATCTTATTTCTTCTGTTGAAATTTGTCTTTTTGAATAGTATATCAGTCCCAGGATAATTTTTATTTGTGCTGAGTGAAGTACAATGTGGTTGGCTTATTGTTATTAACTGATATCAATGGTTCTCAAAGTGTTCGACGAAAATTCTCTATGGCTATGAGTAAACAATAGTTTGAATTTTCCTTGTTTTTCTACAGAATGGCCCTGGCACAGTCTTTATCTAGATAGTCATATGATTTGGCTAGGAATGAAAGACTCGAGATGCAGATTGAGGACATTCTCACCAAGTATGATGCTTTGCAGTGATGCAAAATTTCCTTCACGGACATTCTCACCAAGTGTGATGCTTGGTAGTGATGCAAATGTCTCTCCTCGCTGACAGGGAGTGTTGATGTTTCTCCAGGTTGCAGCATCAGGCAAACATTCTGCAGACATTCTCCCAGAGGGGTCATGTGTTTTGACCAATGGGTAGTGGAGAATGGCCCTGCCGTAGCCTTGATTAGTCATGTGTGTTGACTAAGAGTGAACAAGGCTCGAGGTGCTTAGCCTTGATTAGTCATGTGTGTTGACTAAGAGTGTATGAGGTTAGAGGTCACATTGCATACTCTGTGTGGAAGTGCTCTGTGATAGAGTGATCTATTCTAATTAGAGTGAATTGACTTGTTTATTTGATAGGAAGTCAAGTCAACCATTGAAGAAGTCTCACATAGCATTGAAGAAGTCCTAGATAAAATTGAAGACAAGAAGACAAGTCGACCTAGAAGGAAGAACAAATTTGCCCTAATAGAAAGGACAAGTCGGCCCCATCAAGTGTATAAGTTTACTCCAAGAGGAAAAATTCAAGTGAATTGAAGAATATAAATAAAGTGCTCACACACTTCATTTTGATCATCACAACATCATCTCTTCTCTTCTCCACTTGTGCGCACTTTCCCAGGAAGGCCTAGCAAAGGCAAGGAGCAAATAATTTTGGGTTCTTATCATCGCGTAGTGGTTCGTTATTTCTCCCTAGAGATTTGCTAGGGTTTCTTGTTGTTACCGTTCAAACTAGTAGTCTATGTTTGTAGCACAAATTAAAGTAAGTGTTAGTGACTGGTAAGCACGGGAGAGACATGAGCCCATTGTCACCTTTAGCTCAATCTCTCATCAACCCAAGGGAGAGCCCCAATCGAGATACCTGCTAACACAAATGCTCAAATACCTCCTACAACCTTTATGACAAGATCACCTTTATGACAAGATCAACGCCTTGGATGGAGTCTAATAATGAATGAAAAAGACATACTAGATCTGTCAAGGAGTTAATTCAACTAGTCACTTGCATATATCAAAGGATAAGTACCGATACATAGTACTGATATTCGCTTCACAAGTCCAATTCAAACCATGAATTCAAATAATGAATGCAACAATACAACAACGAACAACACAGGAATCCAATACTTGACCACCGGATAAAAGATAGGGTGCAACAGTATAGAGTAGTCACTATCCCCAACCAAAAAACGTAATCTTAGTTGCATTCAAAATGTATTAGTCAATAATGTTGCTAAAATATGTTTAGAATCCAATCATTTAGCATTTATATGACACTGTAGCAAATCAACATTTGGCAACAGTATAGATCAACAACAGACACAGTAAACAACAACCTTTAAAGAGTGCTCCAAAAGACGTCCAAAAGGTTTGATCTAATGAAGATGACTACCCCCAAACTAGGCCGAGTTCACCCCACTAACCAGGCAATATGAACCGATCCAGCCCTAATCAATTTTGACAGTCAACAGTGAGGTTTGTTTGGTTGGTTTAGGAGTCCAAATAAGGCCAACAAGGGCGCCTTTGCAGATTTATGGAGAAATCAACTAGGGCGTATCCCTTTATGGGTTTGATTTTGGTAGATTTTAAGTATTTTGGGAATTTTGATTTTTTTTTTTTATGTTTAGGTTTTTTTCTGAGTTCTCTGAATTTTTAGGGTTTTGTGGTTTAAAAATGCAGCCCTAAGTTAACACGCAATGCAATGCTATGAATTCAAGTAAAAAAAATGACAAGATAAGGGGATTTGAGGTATTACCTCAAACCCTAGGGCATGAGGGATCCATGATCAACGTCCCTCCAAGAATGTCTCTCTAGGCTTTGCAAACTAGGGTATCCATCAACAGCCTCTAGGGTTCATTGAGGGTGCCTAATTAGATAAAAAACAAAGTTCCAAGGCCCAAAACAACAAAAAACTCCTTCAAGAGGACGTTTTTCATCATACAAGGTTGACAAAAGATTGGTAAGGAGCCCTAATTCAGAAAAATGCATCATCAAAACTACCATTCCATCCACATAGATGCATTAACTCACCAATGTTTAACAAGGAATGAGCAAAGAAGAGCAATAGGTCATCCTTGTGCTTGTGTTAGTCCAATAATGCTAGCATCAACCATGCATGTGTAAGAAACCCTAGAATTCATCCACTTTCACTTCGAGCCAAGAAAAGATCATCTCCAAGAGGTGTGCATCACATAGAGAGCCCATACAATAGGAGAAAGAGAATAAACATAATTTTAACCCTTGTCTTATGATTTTACAATGAGAGGAGAGGTTTTATTTATACCTTTTCCTCTTGAATATTTTAATTTGAGCCTACAAGTCTAAAACATAAAATAATAATATTTTTAGGGTAAATTCTACATAATTTAGGAATTTTACCCTAAAATAGACAAAAAAGCTAAAATAGGCTGAGGAAAGGCTTCACTTGATGGAATAGTGAGCCAAGGGAGAACGTCATGCCCCATCTAACCCCAAAATGATGCTAGTCCGTCAACGCCCCCTTCCAAGACATTGTAGGCTCATTTGCTGGAGGATGACATCATAGGATAGGAGCATTGGAGTGAGGGTTTCTGGAAGCTGGAAAAGGTCCAAGTGGGTGCAAGAAGGCGTGCTAGGAGGAGATAACAGTCCTTTACAAAGTGCAATCACCTCTGCATAAGTAAAAACCAGGATGGGCATGTGCCCCAATGGATCACCCCCAGAAGCCCCAGAGCACCAACCCATGGGCTAAAAGCCCTGCATGGTGGAGATATCATCACACCGAAGGGGCAGTCAGCAAAGACACAAAGCCAAGTACTTCTGAGAGTGAAACCAAAAAGGTTGGCAATGACCAATCCCGGGGGTAAACAATCCCCAATCCAAATATCCATACAATAAATCCCACTTTGGCCTGTACAATAAAAAAAATTTGACCCCTTGCTCTAGGCCCAGTCTATCTGGAACGCTGCAGCTGCTCTGGTGCGTAACACTTGTGAAATAAGGGCACACTCTTATGTCCTAGGGTTTCTCTTCATGAATGGTATTTTACTTGAATTGGACTGATTTCTTCTAAGAAAAGTTGGTTGGGTTTTCTCCCTATTGGGTTTCCCAAGATAAAATTCTTGTGTCTCTTGTGCATGGCTATCTTTCTATGATCCTTTGTTTCTGCTGCAATTTAAGTTGAAATTTTCAGTGTGCAATTATTCAATGAAAACTGTGGGATGAAATGAATGTTTGAAATCATTGTGAAATAATTGTCAAGATCTGGAAATAGTTTAAAATTCAACATTGATTCTCCCATCACCTCTATTTTATAGTCCTCTTTTATAAATTTGTTTTACTAAAGCCACTCTTCAATTTCACCTTTAGCCTAATTGCCTAAGCTTGAGCAATCTTAAGTTAGTGAAGACCCCCTTGTACTAGAGGGGAGGCAACCTATAGTGAGTGAGGGACCTATTGTGGTGATATTGGGTAGCCCTTTATAGTTCCACCAAGGTCTTGCTTGTGCTTTAGGGCTTTATCGCAAGAAGTAAGGGTTTGGGTGGTAACAAGCTGGAAGGGTATATTCTTTTAGGGGATTTGTGGGATGTAGCCACATGCTTCTAAAAGGATTGGTGCTCTTTGGCTCAGAAGTATGGACTGATTTCCCTTGACTGTTAGTTGGTTATGGAGTTGAAAGGGCACATCATGCAGAAAGACATGTTCAAAATGGATATAGGGATGGTTAGGCCTTTTTGAAGGGATTTGGGATGGTGTTTTGGTCAGCCTCTATAGCAGTATGACTTCCAACACCTGTATTCGGTTTTGCATCATAGACATTCGTTATCCTCGGTTATCAATGTGAGATGAGTATGATTGATCCGGAGGATTGATGGCTGCGCAAACTCTGTAGTGTCTGGTCAGTTTAGCTTTCTTAGAAGCTGAGAGTATTTGCCCGGCTAGTTATGTATTAGGGGATCCCATCCAAGGTTCACTTGGTCAAGAATTGGCTCTTTGACAGCTTTTTCCCTATTTGTCTTCGCTCGAAGACATTGAAGCACATTTTTTGGGAGTGCCAGTTTGCTAGAAGTTGCTGGAAGTATTTCCAAGATCGGTATTTACTTTTATTGTAGGGTAGGGTTCATGGGCGTGCTGCCTTGTTTGGAGACTGCTGCTCTCTACTTCACTTTGCCTTCACTAGGATTTGATAGTGCTTGAGGATCTTGGTCTTATTCATTCTTTGGAAGATCAGGTGTAAGTCTGTTTTAGAGCATGAGGTTAGCTCTTTGTGTGCCTTTTGTACCATGTGGCATGATGAGGTACACCATCAACTCCTAGGTAAGAGAGCCTTGTTGATCAAAGATGCTCAATATCTAGAGCTCACAACATATTCAGATTTTATCTCAGTTCTAGTAGCATTAAGGAAGAGGTTATGGATTCCATTGTATATTCTCTTCAACTTTTTGCTTTGATTTTGTAAATATAAAACATATTTTTCAAAAAAATGAAGAATTGGATGTCTAGTCTTTGTTCTATCATATCGTTCTTTGTTATGCAAATTTTGTAAACATCGATTTAGGATGTTTGACCATACTATAGTCTTACAAAATGTGTCCTCATTGATGTGATTATACATCCTCATCGATGAGATTATTGTAGAGATATATAAAATCCCCTTTAATCTCCTCCTTTGTGATTATTCCCGTTGATAGTCTGACCTTGTTGCTGGCAAGGCAACATTGCTGTCTGTTCTATTTTCTTAGTGGTACACCAATTGCTAGAAAGCTGCATTGTGCTTTTGCGATATCATATTTTTTACATTCTTTATATGGTACTAAATAAAGTGCATATTTAAATTTTACGCTCACAATATGAACTTGAACATTGTAATGTACTAGTGTAGATCCATCTTAAACCTGAATCTATCAAGTACTGAGAGGGATTGAATTTCTCGAGGTGTAAATTTTTTCATCATTTAATTCCATGTCATGTATTAATTTCTTCATAATAAATGATAAAAAAGTTTAGACCTTAAAAAATTTGATCCCTCTAGGTGCTTGATAGATACAGGTTTAAGATGGATTTATGCTGGTTTTAATTTTTTTAGCTTTTGTGTAAAATTTAAAATTGAGCCAACGTAACTTTTTTTAATTTTTTTATGTTGTCATATACTTATGCATATGACAACATCTCCTCCATACTGGGCTGTAAAGCACTTTTCTACTCTCAGTGCAATAAATGTGCAGTTAGTTTCATAATCTGGACATCCACATTTTCACCAAAATTTACCAATGGTATATCAGAACATGTTTGATTGAACATCACTAGTGAACGATACCAATAATCTTGCTTTACTTTTCTGAAATATGCATATCACATGTTAGTTGAATATCTTGTAAATATACTTGCTTTCATCAGCATTTGTTCTTTCTTATTTTGATGTAGGCTATGGCTTACAAACATGTTTTTGAAGGACAAAGCTGCATAATTGCTGAGCAAAGTGGATCAGGAAAGACTCTAGCATATCTTGCGCCACTAGTACAGCGTTTGAGAGAGGAAGAACTCCAAGGCAAAAGTAAATCCTTTTCCAAGAGCCCACGTGGACTGGTTTTGGTACCAACCGCCGAGTTGGCTGCTCAGGTTATCTTTTTGCGGTTTCTTCCTTGTGTTATTTGTTGGCTTTAGGTTTAAATATTCCCATTCATTATTTCTCTTTTTAACTTCATCAGGTGGTAGGTCTGAGGGGGTCTGTTATTGTACATCTTTGTAATTTCATATTTGGCTATAGTGTTGTATCTAGTTCATTAGAGATAGACACATCTTAAATACTACATTGCTTCTATTCATTGTATTTGAATAAATCTGTCTTGGATTTGCTTGGATTGTTGTGTACAATGCTTGTGGTTCATCTAATTGTCTTCTCCTTTATTCCTTATAAAATTATAAAATTATTCAATTTTTTTGAAGTAGTCTGCTGTATACATAATCCAAGTACTTTTCTTGGTCAAATGTGATTTCCTGATTACTATCGTTTTATTTATAAACCTCTTTGTGATAAGTTTTGGAAGTTGTATGTGAACCCTCATCAAACACAATATAATGACAAGTGAATTATGGCAGCTTAGAATTTTTAGTATCATGGGATGTAATGAACATAAATATATATAATTATATATAGACTTTAATAAACAATAATATGAATAATAACAAATAATAAATGAAGTGACACATCCCATTGAAAAGACGTGATCTAATGAATGGATACGACTTATCAACTAAGGTGACTAGTCAATGTGTACAAGTACACCGTCATATGGCATTGTATTATCAACTTATCTATCTTATTCAATTATTTATTTATTACTTGTCCTATATGGGTTTCTGTTATCTGTTGTTTGTCCTTATGTCAGATATATTTGTTAGTAAATGAACTTTTGATCATTTCATTGGTATTAGAGCTTCGCTTCTTATTCTGGTCTTTGGACACACCTCTTATAAGACCTTGTTTGACATGGCTTCTGACCCACACCAAATTTTGAAAATTTCTCTGATTTCCCAGGTCTTTGACCACAAGCTCGCATTTATGTGATACATATATCAATGAGAAGTTCATTGAGGAAAATAAAAAACTAATCCGCTGCAAATTGGAAGATCAGAACAGAAAAATCAAAAGAAATATCCTGTGATCCTGTCAGCGTTAGAGGAAATCAGAAGCATTGTCAAATCAATTGATGCCAACAGTTACAGAAGAAAAAAAGAAAAAAGAAAAAAGAAGATAATAATTGTAGGCAAATAGAATCATCGTCAAACAAGATCATTCCTCTTCTATTCAGAATTCTGTTATTGCATCATATATATATATATCTCGGTACATAGTAGAACATTTCGCTGGGAAAAAGGAATGGAAGTTAGAGTCCTGTAAGCTGCCATTTGTTTGAGTTGAATCTATCACCGTGGGTTGGCATGGGGTGTTGTACATAAGTACTGGTGTGAGGATTCAAGAAAACGGGTTCTTTCCACAAAATTCGCAGATTGCAGGATTGTTGGCCACCTCCAGGCAAGAAGACAACCACACTGCAACAGTAAACCACAGAGATTCGTGGATGGGCATAAGCCATTATGATTTGCAGCTTTCGGAAAATCCCATATGCTGTCAAATTGAGTCATGGATCCTCTGTTAAACCAATCAGGAGAATTAATCATATTCCAAATAAAACAAATTTTCATAAAGCATCCGTATAAGCCAACGGTTTTTTTTAAGGAATACGCAATTCATTTGTTTATAATATAAGTGAGAAACTATTAAATTACTGTTCTTTTGAGTATGAAAGGGTACAAAAGAAAATGTATAAGTTGGAAATACGTTAACCTTTTTTCAAGTGGGAAAAAAGATTCAATAAAAAGTGTTACTCTATAAATGAAGTGTCAAAAAGCTTAAGTAAAGTATTAAGGTATATTAAGGAAGTTTCGAACTTCATAAGTGGCCTTAGTCATTCCTTGGTTGAAACATTTGTCTCCCCTTAAGCCTCTTCAACCACACTTCAACCCTTGGGTCCACTTAACTCTCATCGATCTAACTCACTCATTGGTTTCCGTAACTCAACTTACACACTTCCCTAGGAATCTTTGGGTTAGCTAGTCTTCATTGATTGGCTAGGGTCTCCCCCTTGATCTTGATTAGTCTTGATCTAAAGTGAAGAGTGCCTCGGTTATCGTGACACCCAGCTTGCATTGGGAACCGTGGCATCTCTTGGGTCACCTCTTTAGTTGTCCATATCCTCTACCATCCCGGATGGGATACCTTTAGGGACAACTACAAGTTGTGTGATAACAGAACCAAAAAATGAAAATTCTCGGAATTGAATTATGCTTCGACAGAAAGTTGCACCCTAGTGAGGTGAGTTAGATGCACCCTCTTTTTCAGCTGATCTGTGGAGAGAGCTCCCGGAATAAGAAGCCCTAGTTTCTGCAGTTGCGGAGGCTGCACAATGTTTTCTTTCTAACCTAGATCTGATACCATGTTAGTTTTTCTACTTGTTTAGCATAATAACATTAAACAGTCTGATCACTGAAAGAAATACAAGCACAACAAACACAAAGAACACAATATTTCTCTCGGGGAAACCACAAGGGAGAAAACCCCGACAAAACTTCCTCAATATAGAATTCACAAGTACAAGGTAAAACCCCAAGACAAAAATCAGCTCCTCTCCTTCACTTGTGCTAACTTCTCTCTCTCCTATGCGAACTTGAGTGAGTGAGATGAGTGTTGCAAATGAGCAACTCAATCCCCTATTTATACTTGACAAGTGACTTGACCTTTTTACTAATTAGGTCGGCTCTAACTCAACTAACTGGGCCGACCTGTATAATTTACAATAGTTATTCCAAGCCGACCTAACAGTTAGGGTTTACATTGACTCTTTCAATGACTCTTACATTATCAATTACATCAATGACATTTCCCGAAGGAGGAATACAATAATACAATATACAAATACATTTAGAATATCTTTCGCAGTTACATTTCTTTAACAAGAAATTATTCCGCAGCAAATGAAATCTCTTAAGAGTTCCCATACAGAGAAATACCAAGAAACAAATTTGCATTAGTGTAAGATTTCGATCGAAACTGAGTACATAATTGTGACCCGCAGAGAAGCTACAGATCTTGTCTTAGGAACACCTGCTCAATATATCATCCCTTGCTGAAAAAGAGGGGTAACAATGGGAAAGGCAATGCTTCTTTAGGACATAGTTATGATTTAATTACCAATTCACTCACGGATATCCTTAAGTGCAAGCCATCTCACATAGACCAAAACGCTTCATGAAAATCAATAGTGCATGTGATTTAGATGGAAAACAAAACCTAAACACTAGGGCGCTTCAAAAGAAGATCAACCATGTCATCAAACCATGCCAATACTGGAGAGCTCCATCAATAAGTCATTAGCAAGAGATGTAGGTGGAAATCAAAGCAAGAGCACTAGGGCACCGCTCAAGGAAATAACACAAGTGAATGAAGAGTGCACCATCAAACCCTCACAGACACATCCATAATCCTCCATATCAATAGTAAAAACTCATGAGAAAAAACATCCCATAACTACTAGCATGAAGATCCATCATAGTGCTTCATCAACATGAAGCAAAGCTCTAGTATCAATAACTCAAGGCATCATCACAAAGGAAAACATCAATACTAGGCCATTCAAATCTCCATCAACATGTAACCCCTTGCTAAAATTGTGATAATAATCACATATGGACACCCATGCTAAATGGGAGGTAACATACCCCATATTGCCCAATGGATAAGACACTAGTCTCCGGTCCATTCGTTATTCCTTCTACAATCATATTGTTTTGCTAGAGCCATCTCTTCATTTCACCTTGGACTTTATTGCAAGCTCTAGCAATCCTAATCTATGGAAGCCTCCCTTGAGTTGGAGAAGAGCCAACCTAACGAGAAGAAGAGCGTTTGGTGTGGTGACATTGCCCTCCCTCTTAGTTTCATCAAAACCCTATCTTGAGCTTTAGGACTTTATCTCTAAGGGTGTGAGTTAGGGTGATTACACACCCAAAGACAAGTATGCCCTAGAGAAGTGTGCCAAGGAGGTTAAATCATCTTCAAACCATTAGCAAAACCATCAACCAATTAACAAAATCGTGTGTTGTTTTTCCAAAACCATAGGCACACAAGGAAGGCACCTAAGAGAAGTGTGCAAAGGTAGTTGCACTCTCCATGAATAAAACAAATAATATTCTTCCTCATGCTAAGTCATCACCACAGATCCATGGAGGTGTGCCTTAGAGAAGTGTGCCAACTTCTCAACCAATATAATAACAATATAAGGCATGCATGCCTCAATATATGTGCCAAGAGGGAGGGTGCTTCAGTGAAGACCATAATATATCTTGCAATATTCCTCATCCAGGTGTGAAACCAAGCAAAAGAGTTAGGGCACTCCCTCAACAAGCATCCAAATGGTCAAAACAAGGTCAAATTAAGCTCAATTCACCCTCAAACTATGTGCAATAAGGCTAGTGCTCCATCAAGAGATGTAAAACATGACATGATAATGTGAATGATGTGTTAGGAAATCCCAAAACACCTAGGGCGTTCACACTAGGAACCATCAACCTCATCACATCAAACAAATAGCCATTGAAATATCTAGACAATGTGAAGAAGGAGCAAATATGCTAGGTGCCCTCAAAGAGAATGATGTTCCACATTCCAAAGTGAAAACCATAAATAATATGCTATCAAATCCCCTAGGGCACTTCACCATTATCATTAATAATCAAACCTTAGGAAAACCATGGCAAAACACTTCTTTAGTCTTATCATCACACCAAAGAGCAATTATTAACACTTGAAACTTAGAGAGACCTTAAGTTGATGGGTTCTCACTCCATGAAATGAACTAAGGGTTAAATAAATGTTTTAATGCTAAGCCAAATCCTTCCAAACATGCTAATATTGTCAAAGGAGGGAGTGCACTACATCAAGAAGTTATCAAGCATGCCAACTCGTCAATCAGAAAACTATCAACACAAAAGGAAGATCTCATCCAACATCCTCTTGTGACCACCACAACATCAAATCAACCAAAAAATACTAGCATCTCTAAGCTAAAGCACATATGCACCACCATTCCGTCAAAACATCCAACAACGTGATCTTGTAAGCTTGATCCTTGTGATAAAAATCACAGGTGTTGTGTTGAAAATCACAAGTGCAAGCCTCATCCAATACTAGCTGGTATGCTTGAGGGACTTGATGGGATTTGATCCTAAGACTTCCATGAACTTTAGCATAGGAGCATGTACCAATCAAGCTAACCCTTGGGGCTTTACATCAACAAGTTATCAAGGAGGGAGGCACTATCAACAAGTTATCAAGCATGCCAACTCGTCAATCAGAAAACTATCAACACAAAAGGAAGATCTCATCCAACATCCTCTTGTGACCACCACAATATCAAATCAACCAAAAAATACTAGCATCTCTAAGCTAAAGCACATATGCACCACCATTCCGTCAAAACATCCAACAATGTGATCTTGTAAGCTTTGTGATAAAAATCACAGGTGTTGTGTTGAAAATCACAAGTGCAAGCCTCATCCAATACTAGCTGGTATGCCTGAGGGACTTGATGGGATTTGATCCTAAGACTTCCATGAACTTTAGCATAGGAGCATGTACCAATCAAGCTAACCCT
This sequence comes from Larix kaempferi, assembly GCA_027924585.1. NCBI lineage: Eukaryota > Viridiplantae > Streptophyta > Pinopsida > Pinales > Pinaceae > Larix > Larix kaempferi. The sequence continues at coordinate 13,709,346 of BSBM01000510.1, read as the reverse complement.
TGGGGCTTTAAGTTTGTTATTCTTTATGAAGCTCCATTACCTAATTTTTGCACAGATTTGGATAATATTATGCATGAAAGATAACTTGATTACATGATGAGGAGAAATGGGGCAGTGGTCCTGGTCAATTGTTGTTTAATCATCCTCATAGGCCCAACTAATGTGGATTTATGTTGTCATACATCCTTTGATGGGGTCACTGACCTTGTCATGGTGTCAAAAGAGGGCCCCTTTGTAATCCTAATTTTAGTATTACCTTTTCTTTCTTTCTTTCTTTCCAAATGTTCTATATTATGATTTAAAATCAACCATATTTAATATGTCTCATCGGACCAGGATGACTTTAACTTCTTTATGGAGGATAATAAGGAGTACTTTGAAGGATGCAGGCATCTGGAGTCACGCGACGTCCTCTTGTATTTCCTACACCGCATGCTGGATGAGAAGGCATTAAATAGATGGACTTTGTTGAACTGGGAAGCCAAAGAGATCTCATTGAACTCCTACTAGGGGTTGGGAGCAAAGTATGTTTTCCTTTTGTTTAATTCAGAAGCTGTTGCTCGACATGTTCTTCAGTTGGGCACTTGGCATATTGCGGGATCTTTGACTTTGTTCAGTCGTGGAAGACAGATTTCAATTCTGAGGATTGGGCTCAGGCGAATTATCCTCCATGGATAGAGTTTCCTAGCCTCCCTGCGGAAATGCAACCATTTGTGGATTTGTTTGCCCATCGGTATGGCAAAGTTCTAATTCCATATGGTTGTCGTAAATATTTCTGAGCTGCCTTGAGATTTTGTGTGGAGGTGGATTGAAAGCGAAAGCTTTTGCCATTCATATCAGTTTTCACTACCGATGGAGTTTTCTAGCAAAACGTTTGCTATATGAACCTATCGAATGCTTGTTTTGCTTGTCAAGCTCAAGACCACCAGATTCATGACTTCCATCATCGTCGACCTAGGTTGGGAGAGGCTAGTGGTGAGGGAGCGCCGTCCTCAGTACCAAGGTCAGGGTCAAGGGACATGTCTGTGGAATCGAAACCTGGGGATGGCAGTGGAGTTTCTTGAGGTCTAGGTATCGGTGGAGGTGGTCGTGGGGGTTCAAGCTGTGGCAGTGATGGGGTTGTCGGTGGTGTTGGTGGGGGAAGAGGAGGTGTTCATGATCCCAACTTAGGCATAGGTTTTGTCATGTCCCTTTCTGAGTGATCACTCCAGGGAAAGATCTTTTAGCCTATTTAATTCTTGTGGGCTATAATATGTCAAAAAGAGAGAATTCATTAATTATTTAATGTCACCGGGAAAAAGTAACATTATGAAGTGATGTTGAGTAATTAATTTGTAAAGTGACTGTTATCACACAAAGTGTAGTTTCCAACTAAAGAGATCTTATCCAGGATGGTAGAGGAGGGAAACTAACTAGTGACACTCGCAAGGGCCTCACTCACCACTGGATAAAGAGGTTGTCACACCAAACAGGCTCTTGTCGCTTTAGATCAAGCCAAGACAAGATCAAGGGGGAGACCCTAGCCAGCCAATGAAGGCTAGCGAATCTACTCAAGACACTCTAGGATGATGTGAAATGAAAGAGAGAGAGAGATCAAGAGTAAGTAGATCTAGATCTAAAGAAAATGAGTGGGCTATGGAGTTAGAACTTGGTTGAGGAGGCTTATGCAAGAGGTAAATGCTCAACCAAAGAATGAATATGCCACTAATGAAGTTAAACAAGTAGATCTAGATAGATCTAGTGCCGATCTAAAACACCCAAATGAGATCCACCTATGATTTGGTCAAATTAGGGTGAGGTGGGGCCCACTTAGTGAAATTAGGATAGGAAAGGCACCAAAATGGTTGCTAAATGATAGATCTGGAGGTTAGAGGACAAATTAGCAACACCCAACTGACAGATCTGGAAAGATGACTAAAAACCCACAAGTGCGTCCTACCCTAGAGATGGCCAGTGTTTGAATCTGAGGGCAAATGGAGTCGGATTTCCACCAAACTTGATCTCTAAGGTTTATTAATTATTTTAGACTTGGGTTTTAAGTATTAAGCCCAGATAATCGCCAGATCTATCAAATCTACAATAGGAGGGTTTGAAACTTATGAAAATGAGTGACAAATGGATGGAAGTAAATGATATCACTACATACCTTGTAGATCTTACCTCAATTGCTTGCGATCGCCAAGTACATTGATGATCCTTTCAATTAGTTACAATTCCGAGTGAGATCCAATCGATTCCAAGCTAAAACGTGTAGATCCAAGGAGGAAATATGTCTTCTTCACTTGCAAATTCAAACAAACCAAGTTAGATTTGATCCACAAATGAAAGAAGAACTATGCATGACATATGAAAGAGAATAGATCCATGGACAAAATCACAATTGAACACTCCCTGAGAGAGGAAACAATTTGCCCAAGAAGAGATGGGGAGACCCCACAATCGCCCCTCCAAGCAATTCGCACCTTGCAAAAGTTCAATTCGGCCTCCACAGAAACTATGTTGAAATCACATGAAACTCACTGAGAGGCATTCCAATCATGTACAAGAACATTCATCAAAGCAAGAGAGAAAGAGAGCTGCAAAATAGTAATAATATTTTTATTCCAGAGCCAAATGTCCATTTACAATGAGGGGGGTCTCTTCCTTAAATAGGAATGAGAGAGACCAAAACCCTAACCACTTTTCAAATGAGTGGTTGAGATAACAATAATAATCAACGGCTAAGATGAGCTGGAAATACAATACATGGATCAACTCAAAAATAGAGGGGGTGCACTCACTAAATCGCCCAAGGGGATTGCACCACATGATAAATGACCTCAATGAGCCATTTCTCTGTCGAAATACCACCTCTGAAAGTACAAAAATGCCTGTAACTCACTGCCAAGTGTCCCAGACACAAATCTGAATGTACCAAAATGTCTGGGGATGGGGTAAAATGGTAGTAACGACTGGATGGACCCCTATCTCCATCTGTAGCGCCCTAGGAGAACGTGCTAGCTCAATGCAAGTGCTGGACAAGCCATTTCTACATGGCAAACTAGAGAAAAGTGGCAATTTGACCATATCATCACCTGTAAGTGCTCGGAACTGATAACTGAGTACACCAATGAGCTCAGAATGCTCAAATTCACTAAAAATGAGTACTCATACACTATGTGGCCATCAAAGGATACCTCTGTAAGCTCATCCATGCCCGGAATAATAAAAATAATGCTCCGTAAATAATAATAATCATTAAAATCCATCAAACCATCATCTGAAACTGCTGTCTGAGGCATGGAACCATCTAATGGACACCTATTGGCCATGAATAATGCATCTCGAACACTGTCTGCCCAAACTCATCCTGGACTCTGCGGTTGACTTGGTCAAACTGGGTTGACCAGGTCAAGAATGATCAAAATAATGATCCAAACCATGAATAACTGTTGCTGCAAGTACAAATGGTTATGATATGCTTCTTCAATTATATCAGTAGCTAAACCAAAGCATATAATGATGTTTAACTGGCATAAGCATGTAAATAATATAAATAAGATAAGCCTAGATCAAAGTAACTAGCTACTAAAAACAAGATTTTCAATTGTATACTCGTTTACTGACTTGAACAATTTGCTAACCATGGGTGAAGGTGGAAAAACAAAGGCTAGGCTAGGGGAAGGACTCAACAACCTCAACACTGCAATTTCTCGGATGAAGGAACCAGGGAGACCACCTAGACATATACTGGATAGAAGATAACACAAGGAATGGTGGTGTCTCACAAATGGGTAGAGTGATGAGAATGCTTCCAATAGACTCTAGACAAGCAACCTTTTAGCAATTTATTATTTGTCAGCTTTTACATTTAAGATTTCACATTTATTTCATTTTATAGATTTTCACTAGCCAGCCTCCAAGAGCAGGTGCCCTGAATAGCCTGACGGGCCTCAGATAATGACTCGGTATGGCCTCCATTGCCTGCCACCGTCCATAGGTGCGATGGAGTGACCACCTTGCTGGCCTGTAGGGGAAAACGACCTTACACCATACAAAGGGTGAGTGTGCTTCCCTTGGCCACTGACTAGTTAATATAGATATGAATGGTTAGTGTTTAGCAACACTGTTTCTGCTGACTAAGCATCCCTTAGATATAGCATTTAAGATCCGATGCTCTAGTGTTTAGCAACACTGTTTGTAGCAATACTTGGTTTCGAGGGCTAGAGGAGAACAACCACTGTGACTAAAATCACACACTCCAGAGCCGAGACACAATGCAAACTGGGAATCTATCCAACGCAGAGGTCTAGGTGGGGGAAGTCCTCAAGATCACTAGCTAAGGTGTGAGTCGGGATAAAACCAAAACTGGAAGGTAACGGATGGATAGCAAAGGCCCTAAATTAAGGGAATGAACAAGTCAGTACTTCATGGAGTAAGGGTATGACCAACGAGTATATTCAAGAACCTCCTGTTAATAGTAACCAACCACTTTTAATCTAAACAACAAGTAAGCAACAAATAAGATAGAGCCAACAACCATCACAATATACCCAGTCATAAACTACCTAGATAAGAGGAAGAGCACATCAACAATCCACATGTACCAAAATATACCTGCTGGATCATGTACCTGAGTCCCTGATTTGAACTACCTGATCGACACTGAAGCACTGCATCTGAATATAACATGGGTACTGCCATCAATCTGCTCTGGATGATAGAGCAATGGCTATCTCAGTCACCGACCTGGGGTCATGGGGATCAGTCCTAGCACTGAGATTGTAACTGCGCAAACTCTGGATCCACTGAATATATGTGAGTGATCATCAAAATTCTGCTCATCATAGGATGATCTCATAAAAAACGTGTAAAGGAATGGCTCAAAAATATACAGGAAACTTATTTGCAATCATGGTAGCTTTCCTACGATGGATGTGATAACAGAGTCAAAAGGGTATATTTCATTGGCGCGATCTTTGGAATTCTAAGACTCGCTCATGGAAGCCATGGAGACCGCTTTCTCAGGAGTTTGGGCTGCTAGCCTCGGATCGCCCTGCGTTCATGGAGCAACAGGCCTATCTCCCTGTGTCAGATTTGTTCAAAATGAACATTGGTATGCCAAGGCCTTTCTGGAAAGATTGGCAGTGGATTTTTGGTATCCCGCTATTGCAGTATGATTCTTGCCGTATGTACATAGCTCTTCATCAGGGCCATCCCCTTTCGTTGGTACTCAACGCAAGATGGGTTTTGTCAGATCCAGAGGTGCAGTGGATTCAACGGCTTCACAGTGTTTGGTCAGTGTGGCTTTCTTATAAGCTGTGAGTGTTTGCTTGGTTGGTGATATATCAGGGGCTTCCGTCCAAGGCTTGGTTGGCTAAGTCTAGTCTCTCAGATGGTCTGTGCCCTGCGTGCCAGTGATAGGAGATAGTTAAGCACATCTTTTGGGACTGTAGATTTGCCAGAGACTGTTGGAGATTTGTGGAGGAGTAGCACCCCGAGCTGTTCTTAAACAAACTTTATTGGAGAGCAGCTCTAATTGGAGATGGCTATTCCTTGGTACAGGATTCACTCTCTAGCTTGTGGCATTGCTTGTGGATAGTTGCTTTGTTCGTGCTATGGAAACTCGGGTGCAAGTATGTTTTTGATCAAGAAAGTAATTCTGTTTCAACTTTTATTGCACTTTGGAAAGATGAGGTATGCCATCAGTTACTAGCCAAGGGTGCCCCGTTAATCAAGGATGCCAAAATCTTGGATCCTATTGGATATTCCGATTTTATTAAGCTCTAATAAGCTTCAGGAAGCGGTTAGGATAGGTATTGTATATACCCTTCCACTGCTAGCTTTTTTTTTTTGTAAATAAGTTTATGTGAATATAAGAAGTATTTTTCAAAAAAAGAAAACAAGTCATAGCCTATTTTTGCTTTCATGCAAATACCAATGTGTGGGCCAGCCTTCTTACTTGTGAACAATTTATTCTAGAGGCAGCCATTTCTAAGCAGTTTTTTTGGGCTCTAAAACTAATTTCTGCTTATACGTGAAAGAGGAAATGTAAATCCCACAATATTCTTCATCAAGAGGTTAGTTACATATTAGATGTCAGTTCGATGTTCTAGGATTTCCTTATCTAATGTCTCCATCTTTCAATAATTTCACAAGGTGATGCGGCTATGTATTCTTTTCTGTTTGAGAAATTTTTCCTTGTAATGCAGTTAGAGAGTCATTAATTTCTCTTCCTGCTCCACAGCTCATATCAGGTGAGTTCTATTGTAATTTTTTTATCCATCACTTTCATTATAGGTTATGCATAGCACGTTTTTATTATGATGTTTGCATCAAAATCTATCATGCATTAGCTAAACAAGCTTGAAGTTATGGTGTCATAGTATAGTGACTTTTTAATGTTTGTAGATATGCACTGAAAGAAAGAAAGAAACTATATTAATGTTCTGACGAACTGCAGTTTGTTCACTGAGTAAATATCCCTAATAGATATGCAAGTATAAAGGAATCCATATGGATAAATATATATAATATGATAAAAGTAAGAGATGATTGAAGATACAATGATAGTGTTGTATATGTACAAATCCTAAAGGCACTTATAGCAACTGTTCATGAAGGGATGTGTCCCTTAGTTAACTATTATTTATTATAATTAATAATATTTATATATATATACTATGTATGTTACAAATGTTCATAGGTAACAAGAAAGGATAAGTGGTCAATTTGCCCCATGATTATAAACATGCTATATACAGCCTAGAGATTGCATCTAGGCATATCCTTGAAAAATCTAGAATGCTTGACATTCTGAATCTCAACAAAACTGATGAGCAAAACAGAAGACATGAGAAATGGTTTGCAATGATTTATGCTTGTGACAACTTGGGAATGGTAATTTTTTATTTCTTTGTTATGAATGATTAGTTTCTGATGATACTCTGTGAAATTATTGTAGGTCCTTCATGCTTGCAGGGCAATTTCCAAAGCAGGAATGCCTTTCAGATCCATGGTTGCGACAGGAGGATTTAAGTGGAAAACCCAACTAGAAAATCTAGAACAGTGTACTGACATCCTTATAGCGACTCCTGGTCGTTTTCGTTTCCTTCTACAAGAAGGAAAGTTACAACTGAGCAATCTTTTGAGGTAGATATCCTCGACTTATGTTACTGGAGGCATGCTCTTAGTTTACCTGTATGGCTTGCAAGAACTCATGGATAGGTCTTGTTACTGTTTTCATTTTAAAAATTGACAATCTTTGGCTGACTATATGCATCTTCTGCATGGATGACCCCTTAGCCAAAGAAAATATTATTGCCTTCATAAAAAAGTTGGACTTTCAGTATTCATTTACTGAATTGGAGCTTTTGTATTTCTGGCTTGTATGTTGTTCTGGTAGCAGCTGGTTCCTTTCACGACGTTCTTGATATTCTTATGTTAAGTGCAAGCAATAATTGCTTATTTCACCCATTTATCTTCCAACATAATAGTTTTTGTGGACATTCAGCATTGTTTTGTTTAAGATGGATTACCTTTCACTAGTGTTGCTAAGGATTGCATTTATTATCCTCGGCAGAATTTCAAAATTGATTATTTTTACCTAGGGCAGGGTGATATTTTTGTTGCGATAGGCTTTATATAATTACCCATGTTTCTATAACATACATAAGATTAGATGCTAATTTATATTCACATTTTCCCCCATTTCACATGATTTTTGTTTGATATTTGATTATGCATTTTATGCTTTCTTGGATCATCACATTGCTAATGTTATTTGTATCATGTGTGTGCTTTGAAAAATAAGCATGCATCTTTGTGCAAATTGATATACTCACTTTGTTATTCCTTTCCTTTAAGAAACCTTTTTCTCAAGCTCCAAAAAACATTGCTTTTGACCAAATATGAGATTTAAAATGCATATGGAAATTCTGTCTTGTCTGAAAGATGATCTGTCAGTGTATGTATTCTTTAAAATAACCTCACAGAAAAGGTTACATTTGACCAAATATTATAGAAGGCATGACATTCTCTGTAATATTTGTAAGATGTGCTGTTTATCAATCTTTTGAAACTAACCACCCTGTAGATAGATCCCTCTTTGGAAACCCATTTAAAGCAACTCATTAATCTTGCATGGATGAATATGGTGCTTTTGTCTGTGGAGGAAACGTAGAAAAGACAACCAGTGATATTTGCCATCATACACCTGAATGCTAACATATCTACAATGTAACTTTCTGGTAAAAGTAAACAGTGGGGCTTTCAGGAGATCTTGATGTTTGTTAGTGTATGTATTCTTTGAAATAGCCTCACAGAAAATATCACATTTGACCAAATATTATATAAGGCATAACATCAATTTCTCTGAAATATTTGTAAAATATGCTGTTTATCTAATCTTTTGAAACCAACCACCCGTAGATACATGCCTCTTTGGATACCCACTTAAAGCAACCTATTGATCTTGCATGGATGAATATGGTGTTTTTGTCTGTGGGGGAAATGTAGCAAAGATTGCCAGTGATATTTGCTATCATACACCTGAATGCTAACATATCTACAATGTATCTTTCTCGTAAAAGTAAACAGTGGGGCTTTCAGGAGATCTTAATGTTTGTTAGTGTGTTGCAAATCTTGCAGTATAGTTTTGGATGAAGTAGACATCTTGTTTGATGATGAAGAGTTCTCATTTGCCTTGGAAAAGCTCATGAAATCTGCACTATTTGTGGCGCAATATGTTTTTGTGACTGCAACTTTGCCATTGGATGTGCACAACAAGCTGCTCGAGAAGTTCCCTGATTGTAAAGCTATCTTGGGACCAGGCTTGCACCGTACATGTTCTGGTCTTGAAGAGGTCAGTACAAACTCGTTAATTTATCTTCTTGACTTTTCAGTCAGGTTCCTGGAAATGAACAATATTCTAAAAATAATAAGAAGGTGGAACTTTTAGGTTGCAAGTAGTAGATAGTCTACGAGCAGTGCATTTGTATTTTTTTGGTCAAGTATATCTTATATAACTCTGAATAATGTAACGATATGTACAATTAACATTTTGCAAAAAACCGTGTGGCAAAAATAAAGTACATCACTATACTGTCCAAGCATATTAAGATGTCCTTTTGAAACTCAAAATTGCAAAAATCTAAGAGGGGCATCAAATAAAAAATATTCCCATATGCAATATAGCAAAATCTATCCAAAAAAGTGGAAGCTAACCCAGTACTAGATAAACTAAACTGCCATAAATGTCTGCTCCGAAAGGCACACTGCCTAAAAGCACTACCATAAATCAACAGGTGCAGCAGGGTCTGTGTCATAGTTGTTTTGAGGTAGCTTATCAACAATTAATGACCCTCAATTATCACTTTTGTCCTGCTCCTCCATCGCCTTGGCCACCTCAAATATCGCCAATAGAGTGCAAGGCACTTTGTTGTCCATAGGAATGTAAGCCTCATAAAGTGGGTGTAGAAATTTCTGCATTCTGCGACTTCTAATACTGAACATAAATTTCACCTCACAAATGAGGTTTCCCGGATCTAGTTCCTGTGAAATTCAGCCTTAGGAATGATCTGAAATATCCATTTACTGCAGCAAACAGCAGACAATATTTCATCTCACATTAACCCAACACACTGGGCAGCCCAAGACAAAAGATACCCAACATATGCCAACAAGTTTCAGCCCTTAGGGTACACTTTTCCAAGCATAGACCAGATTTATTACAGCAGTAAATCTGTGCTATTATCTTCCAACTATATTTTAAATCTCTTAACAATTTCAGTCCTCAAAGGTGTCAAAACGACATGAACTACAAGTGTTGGAAATTACCAAATCAAGAAGACAATGACAGCTGAAAATCAAATTTTGCAATTACATAAGTATTGGACAAATGGAAACTTCATATATATATATATATAAGAATGAAGTACATGTAGTATGTACATACCACAACTTTATTACAAATCTGGTACAAGCGCAAGGTGTCTCCTTCTCTCAACAATTCTTTCTTCTGCCCAAGAGTTTTACCAAACTTACCAAATTTCCAAACCCTAGACTACTTTGCCTCCTTAGGGTAAAAACCCTAACACTAGAATTTTCCTTTGAATCTCCAAGAACCCTAGCATTCAAACAAAATGAGAGAGTACAATATAGAAGAGTACAAGAGAGAGAGGTGCACTCCACTCTTCACATCTCTACTCAAGATGATGAATGAATGAATGAATGATGAAAAGACAGTCTCCTTCCCCTATTTAAATGAGAGGTAAGGTAGGCCAACAATATAAAGAGGGCGTAATCCCTTACAAGCAACCTTTCTTTAACAAGAAGGTCCAGACTCCACACATGTTAAACACCCCACTCCAAAAGGACAAGTGTCAAACTCCAAGGTGATGTCGTCAACAAGCAAGGCTCCAATGTACGAGCACTCTTCAAGCAAGGTCCAACACTCCTCCAAGGGCTACAAGGCTCCAATGCTCCTCCAAAGCTATGTGCACCTTCGGGTCCATTGGTCCAGCACACCTACATTATCACTCCCTTGGGCCAAGTTAGCATAAGTCCAATACAAGCTTCCATGCAAGCGATCTGTGCCCATTCCATCTAGGGTTCAATGCCCTTTGCCAAAATACCAAGTGCTCCTCCAAAGCAAGGCATCCCCAGAAGCAAGCAACCAATCTCAATGTGGCTAGTATGAAGAATGTCACCAAGCTGTTTAATGGTCTCCAACACTCCAAGGAAGAAAGCCACATAATCATCCATACAAGGTCTAGAAATCCAAGAGTAAGCCACGTCCATGTGCATGTTCATCACGGAACAACTAGGGGTCATCTAAACACCATGCACTTCACATCACTTGAAACACACGGAAAATATGGCGTAAACTCTTTCAAAGTACCTGTTATCGCACCATAGTAGCTGGGCTACCATGTTTGCAGAGCAGATATTTGCACATTTTTGAGCTTTGCCTCTGCATATATTTAGTGAGAACAACTATGATGAGCAGCATTATTTATTATCACTCACACATCAGAGCATCCTTGTATCAGACATTCAATAGACCTTATGCCAAGGCTGAGCCTTAAGACCTCAGATTTGATGACCGATATGACCTTTTATTCCATACAGGCCAGTGTTCAGTGTTTCAGATGCAGTGGTCTAGATTACAAATATTGATGTATGACCCTGCATATATATGATGTGCATTTGATGTTATTATCTTGTTGTTTAGGTCATTTTGATAGCATTGACTTGGCATAGAGTAATTATGATCTGGCAATATATTAATGTTAAAATGAAATTGGTTGTTATGGATTATATGCATGATTGTATTACTAACATTTGGAAACTCTTGTTTTATACTCATTGGTTTTTACCTTCCTAGGAATGTGGACATGATCACCATTGTCTTTTTGACTTGCTACCTAAGGCACCATTTCCACTTGTCTCCATCCATCCATTTATCCTCCCTCATTATTGATCTTTACCCTGAATTACACCTTAACTTGTGATATGGAGGACCTCCCTGCTTTTGCCTCTGTGTTGGACCTGCATCCATGTTTATTTTGTGTCTCGGCTCTGAGTTGGCAACAAAACCTACCTTTGGTGTGTTGGATTTTATGCTGTTATCATTCTAGTCGGTTGCCCCGATGTATGATTTTGTGCAAAATTCCCCCTAGTTGCTTGAGTTGTTGTTGGTTAAAACCTGAAGCAAATTGTACTACCTTGGAAACTATTTGTTATATATTTTAGCCCAATGAAAAGGGTTGTGAAATTGAATGCAATGAAAGAAAAATGAAATGTAAATGCATCTCGGAGGAAAGCTGCGATTAGTTGTGCTTCTAAGCACATGCAAAATCCCAGAGGGGTCCTAAAGGCCTAAAAAGCAATGGATAAATGTATGCTAAATCTAAAGATTGCTGGCCAAAGTGAAATGTAATCAAAAGGTCCAAATAAAGCAGTGGTTAAGTATATGCCAAATCTAAAGACTGTTGACCTTAAATGGAAATTTTCCTCATTGAGCCTACGGGTTATGATTTGAGATGGAATAAGGGACAACTAAATCAAAGTGTCCCCTAGAACCTCAAGTTACAGTTAGCCGGGCACCCAGTTCACGACGGTTCTAGTAGTAGACTTTTTGCCAAGGTTGAATAAGCACTTCTCTAAACAACTTACCCATTTGTGAGACACCGCCATTCCTTGTGTATCTTTGTCCAACACATGCTTAAGTGTGTAACACCATTTCCCTTATCCAAAGTATCACTGTGTCAAGTCAGTCAAGTCACTTCCTTTTTAGCCTAGCCTTGCATCCTTAGCCTTCACCCTCTGCTAGCAAATTGATCATGTCTACAAATGAGTATATTCTTGAGGTTCTTCTTGAAAGTAAACTATTAAATAACCTACTATTATTTATTAACTGCCAGTGAAATGATGCTTAATGTTTTAAAGTCTTGCTATGAAAATGATTTAGAGAGCATGTCTTAACCATTAGCACTTGCAGCGGCAGGCACTCCCAGCCTGGTTATATTTTGATCATTTTGACCAGTCAAACCTTGTTTGACCAAGGTCAACATTGGGATCCGTGATGAGATGGACCACTTGCATTATATGATATTGATCTATGGTCCTTTATGCACCTTTTGATGATTCCATATGATGGGCACAGACTTCAGATGAGGATTGATGCAGTTTTTATTGATTATTATTATTTCCAAATCATCATATTTTCACTTGTCTAGTATGATGGATGATACAAATGATCTTACAAGTTATCATGAGGTGTATGAGTACTCATCTCTAGTGGATTTGGGTCATCTGAATCCAATGAGACACTTACTTTTCAGTTCCAGGCATTTCCAGAGATGATTTGAGTAGTTTTTCACCTGTTGACCAGTTGGGCCATGTTGATATGGCCTGTCCAGCTAGAGCATTGGAGGCTAGTCGTTTCCTAGGGCGCTACAGAGGAAGGGGGCGGTCCAGCCACTTGTTATTACCATATTACCCCCCCTTCCGGACATGATGGTATAGTCAGTTTTTGTGCACAAGCACTAGATAATGGGCTGTGGGCAGTTTGATGGTTTTTCAGGTGGAATAAAAGGTCATTTAGGAATTCGATTTGGGCAATTGAGGCAAAGTTTTGGCATGAGGTCTGCTCTGAGGTCATCTTTGGTGGATCCCACTCCTTCGGGATCATTTTGCAGCAGTCAGTGGGGTCCACACAGTTATCAGAGGGTCTTTTCATGCATTTTTCTCTCTATTGATGGGGACAGGATTTGATCATTTGTGTACTTGGACATGTCATTGAGTCATATGTTATATTATTGTGCCATGGGGTCATGCTAGTGAAGGGGAATAATAGCTCCTAGCCCCACCATGTGCTCCTAGTCACTTGTCCTAGTCTTATGTTGTGGCACTTGTATTTTTAGCCACCCCCATCTAGTGCACACTCCTCCTAGTCATCTTGTGGTGAGGTCGCACTACCTCATGTGAGTGATCCATGTCATATTTTGTTAGATTATGGTAACTTCGGGATGTCCTCCATGGTTCAGATGCCTTACATGGAGGTACATTAGCTGCATAGGCATTAGGATGGAGTAGAGGCACTCTACTCAGTGGCATGAGTCCAGTGGGGGCTGCATGCGGAGCTTCAGGGGAGATTGACCTTTGCATGCATGAGTTTTGCATGACTTGTCAGCATTCAGTGACTGCATGCAAAAGTGACTTTTGCATGCACCGGGAATTAGGGTTTTGGAAAAACCTAATTCATCGGTGAGATTATTTATAGAAGCAGGGGATCCCTAGATGAGGTTACTTAGTTGCATTGTCGGAGAGAGATACTGCTAGAGTGAGGAGGGCGTAGCTGCACATGTGGGGCGACTTTATGAGATAGAGAGGAGTCGCTGCAGGAGCTAGGAAGGTTAAATCTGAGCTAGACCAGTGACCTTCAGTTCCAGAGAGGCTAGACACCCAGTACTGTGAGCTGAGAGAGCTCAACAGTGTGATTTCTGTGGAGATTGGAGGAGGCTGAGTTCTCTTGGAGGAGGACATTTTTCCTGAGGAGGGAGAAGCTCGTTGTGAGCTGGATTGACCGATTCGGAGTGAGACTTCCAGGATAGCCTTGCCTCAGCATTGGAGGAAGGTTAGGGACGATCGGAGCTCATATTTGTTGAGATCTGGACCAGTACGAGCATTTGACATCCCGAGGGGAGGCCGCACTTCTGCATGCAGAGGAGGCCGATTTCATCAGTGGGTAGTCTTCAGAGTGAGCAGATCAGAGCAGAGAGATATAGAGAGGGCAGATCAGTTAGAGGCACCTTCAGAGCACTCAGATCCAGTTTGTCAGTTAGGGCTTACTTCTTCAGTGCATGCATTAGCTGGATGCATGCAAATTTAGAGTTTGTCCTGTTTCAGAGGGATTGAGTTACCGATGAGGTAATCCTGTATTGTATTTGTTAGACACAACCGCTCACTGAGAGGGGGGGGGGTGAATCAGTTAGCCTACACTTTATTCAATTTCAACTTTAATCACAATTTCATATCATCATTTGCACATTTACTTCTATATTATATTCATCAATATATTATCAACATAAATACTTCAACATATTGCACAAGAGACGAGATATAAGCTTTGCAACTTTTGTATAAATGGAGACTACAATCTCCAATATGGGCTACAACCCATAAGGTGGCACCACCCACCAGAATGGTTCAGTCAGCTGCAACTGCCTGAGATGTTACAATATCAGGCAAGCTGCAACTTGCCAAAAGACTAATTAGTCTTTCCCCAACTCCAACCTACCTCCCTCTACAACTTTCAGATTGCAGATTACAGTAGGCTCTTCCAAAGTCTTCCACAGACACATACATTATAAAATTCCAATGAGCAAGTCTTCATTCTGTTTATACACTCATCTTCAGCATGTACTCATAGTTCTGTCCACATTCTTCATGCTTCCCAAGAGCAAACCAAATACATTCTGTCTATCTTGTCCATGCATATACTAAGTAAACTGTTCATCAATATTATCAGCATCAACAGAATAATGTCCTTCACCATGTCATTGTTTTATCCACATGTCTTGGTCTTTATGCTGAGCACTCTTTTTCACGACTTCATCGAACTGCTACCTCAGTCAAACCCAGAAAATAGAAGATTAACAAACTTTGTTTCTGCTCCTGTGTTGTTGCTCCTGCTACCACCGAACTGTCCCTAGTCCTCAAGAGATCAGAGCTCCTTATGTCTCCCGAATTCACCACTCTTCACCACCGAATACACTCACTCACAAAACAACGAATTGCTTTTCTTCTTATACATTTTCTTTTCCGGAGTTGAATGAGGCCGACTTGCATAATAACCTAATTAAATTTAAATATAATTAAATTTAATTTAACTCCCATATTATTGTGGTTTTTGATGTCCGTGTTGGTGTTTATGTGATGCCCGCAAGATCCCATTGCACACGGCTATATGGGGTTTTAACCCTTCAACAAAAATGAGCCTGCACCCGGTGTTAACACATTCCTCATGCCCGCACTGCATCATTCAAGATGGCCGCAGCATCAAAGATGCCCGCGGCTTGTGTCTTCTCATCATGCCATGGCTTGGTATGCCCGCACTGTCCATTTTCATGCCTTCTACATGCCCACAGTCCACACTTGGATGCCCATGGCTTACATACCATAGAGGATGCCCGCATGAGTGCTCATTTAGCATGCCCGCAGAGATAGTTGAGTAAGATGCCCGCAAGGGATTTTATTCCTTCACAAAAATGCACGCTCATATGCATGCCCATATGCATGTCCTCTTTCAGATGTAAGAGCTTATCAACACTGCCCACAATGGCCACATGCCAATGCCCACAAAAGCCATTTAACTTTCCCGCAAGGAGAGTGTTGCTTATGCCCGTTGTTCTTCATAAAAGATGCCATTAGGCTTGTACTCAGCATGCCCGCAAGCTGCCTTAATTATGCCCGCAGTTATCTTGGAGTGATGCTCGCAAGCTTATGCTTGCTTGGCATATTGCCATGTCATATTTGCTTGTACTTGTCCATCTTGTTCATCTTGCCTTTGTCTTGCCCGTATGACCTCAAGAGACATGCCCACCTGATCCTTGTCTAGGGTATTAGGCCCAATTCCAAATGACCACAGTATGGGTCATTTGGCTCATTAGGTGTGCCAAAACCCAACACTCTGTCTACTGTGTCTTTTTCACCTTTGTCATTAAAAACCCAACACTTTGTCTACTGTGTCTTTTTCACCTTTGTCATTAATGTTGTCATCAATGACAACCAGACATATTCATCAATCTCCCCCTTTGTCATTGATGGAAACCAACCAACTTCTTCTTCTCCCCCTTTGACATTAATGACAAAGGGTTAGTGAGCCATTAATGGCTTCACAAAAAAAATTCAACCTTGAATGCTGCATGAACTTTTGACTGATCTTTGACTGAGCTTGGTGTTGTTTCTTGCAAATCATTCCTGTGTCTTTTCACTTGTCACACACATACTATCCATGAAATTCTTGCTGCTGAATTTTTTCATGTCTAATTGCTCCCCCTATCAGATGTACTGCTATATCCTTTGAATAAGTTGTTTCCTTTGGAGACTTTGACTTCAATTCACTGTGATTATATGCCTGAATGTTTCTTCCTTCAAAAAAACCGTAGTAGAAGCTTGCATGCCCATATTTCGTTTTTCAAACAATTTCTTGATAATCACTGTCTACAACTTGTCTCATTCTTCACTATCAATCTGTTGTTATGCCACTTCTTGCACAACCAACTTGTCAACCATACTTGTATCAATTTTCATGCCTTCCTTGTCAAGCACACTTCTCATACCTCTGCTCCAAAACTTCTTCTTCATACCCATTGAAAATCAGAGATAAAATATTTTCACCATCGAATTCCACCTCTCTTCTTGCCATCGGATCACCTTAGAAGAATAAAGTCAACCTGTAGCTTCTTGTCTTCAAGAAAATTGCTGAGAACAAACTTTCAGATGCCTTTCTTTAACCACAGAGTCTGCTTCATAGTGTAGCTGGAAGTCTTCAAAAAAAATTGGTCAATAATCATGTGTCTTCAATTTGTGTATATACTCCCCCTTTCTGGCTTCCAAGATGCAAGGGAATTTTGTATCACATCATACTTCTTATGTTGTCAGACCATAGAAATAAAGTTTGTTCCACTTGACTCTATCCTACAATCTGTCCAACTATAGTAAGTTCATAAAAGGTAAGCATGCATAAAGTCATCATCCAGCTCAGTACTTAAACAAGTCTGTCCTTAACTATCAAAACTGCCCTTAGTGTACCATTGAGCAGTCCTTAACATCTCAGCCTAGATCTGTCACAAAATTGTCCTCAGATCTGCTCCAAATCAGTCACAATAACTGTCTTCTAGCTGTAGCAAATACCCTTCAAAACTTGTCCAAAACCAGCTCTCAACAGTCATAAGGTCAGCACCTAAAGTCCTTGGAATGCATGCTAAAAAGGAATCTGCTCAAGGCAACAAGGAATCAGTTTATGCACATCATGCCATCACCAGAATCTGCTCATCATTCACAAACTGCTTTAGCTACTCAATCTTCAACTTCATATCTTCCTTGGATGCTTGATTGCATACTTCCTGCTCCCCCTTTCAAACTGAGTTTATGCTGCTGCTTTCATCGTGTCCAGATGTTTCAATGATCTAACATTTACATTTGCCATTTTCAAAATTTAAGAAGTGTGCAGACCCCTAAATTTTTTTTCTTAAGTTCTTCCATGTCAGCTTCATCATCAGCTTGTAACTTCAAGTCAACGTAGATGAACAAGCTTCCCTGATCTGATATGTTTCTTCAAACTTACGTACTTCTTCTTTGGCTGCTCAGCATGCAGCAAAACATAGTCCATACTCCACCGTACATTCTGCCTTCCTCATCTCAAACAGATCCCATAAATCTCTGTCATCAATTTCAAAACTTGATCAACTTCTGGATAACTCAGTATTTGAAGGATATGTGAGGCAAGTGCTTTGGCTTCCACGAGTGTCTTCAAGATTGATATTACTTCCTTCTTCCTTTCATATGATTGCAGGAGTTGTCTGCATACAATGATAAAAATCTCGATAACCAGCTTCCTTCATTCATCATCATATCATATGAGATAATTTTTGCTCCCCTTATCACCTGGTCATCACTCAGATTGTCATCATCAAGCTTCTTTTCTGATCGGGCTGAAAGGTATTCTTTTCAACAATTCATTTGTAAAAAGCAACAAGTCTGATCTTGTCATCTTCAGATTTCACATATATACTCCCCCTGAGCTTGTGCTGCTTTACTTCATCAAAAAGATTTAATCTGAAACTTCATCACTGTATGTGTAACTTGTCAATGTATAGGAACTAGGGCATCAACATCAAGCATCAAGTATAGGAGTTAAACTGTTTATGTATCCAGATTCGGGTCCTTGCATGCTATTGAAAATTTTAACCATTGCTGCTGTTGTTCAAACCATCACTGAGAGCTTTTAAAAACAAGTCCACTGCTGCAAAAGATTGTTATTATACTGCTGCTAAATCAGTCCCGAACATCCTCAGTCTGAATCCATTATGCCCCGATCCTTGGACCTGATTATACACTTGGAGCACTCACCAATCATCATTGAGTTCATCCTCCAGCATAATGAACTCATGGTGTGCCAAGGTCTTTAAGAGACCTCAAACTTGGCTTGCCATATGGTAGCCATTATCATCATGATCCTCTACTTCATTTAGATCCAACAAGATATTTTTCTTCACCCGTACCTTAGAGCTTCCTTGGCCGAGTTGACTGAGATTGTTTGTCTTTTGATCTTTAACTCTGCTGGTGACATTCTTCTTCCAAGCTTCATTGGATCTCCTTGCTGATGTGTATGAAAAGCTTCTCATATACTGTCTTCTTGGGCTTGCACGCACATTGGCTTTATGGCCAATACCACCACATGTGTAACACCTCATGGCGTGACAGTTGGCAGCTATATGTCCTTTTTGATTGCATGTCCAGCATCTTGCCTTGTCATGTAGACTTCCAGCATTTCTACAATTCACAATCTTATGACCCAGGTTAGAACAAGCAAAGCAGTAACCATTAAATTTGTTTTCATACCTTGGACCTTGATTCAATCTTGGAGTTGTTTTTCCCATTGTCTTGCCTTGAGGACTGGACCTGTCTTCTTGATGCATTCTTGAGCTTTCAACTTCTTGGTTGTCATGTGCAGGTGTATGAGGAACATCCTTGGTCATTGATGGACCAGCTTCCGAAGTCTTGGGATATAGTAAGTCACCCTCGGATTTCTCTTCTTCTTTCTTGTATCCAAGGCCAGATTTGTCAAGGGGAGACCTTTGACAATCTAAGATTTCATCTAGGATAGTTGAGCTGTGTTTGAACTTGCCATACGCATTCAACTTTTCATTTTTCTTCTTGAGTCCAACAACTTCCATTTCAAGCTCTTTATTTTTCTTCTCCTTTTCATCCAAGTGACTTCTCAATATTTTTTTCTCTTCTTTTAGCTTCTTCCACTTGAATCTTCAAGTCAAGATTTTCCCATCTTATCTCTTCAAATTCTCTAGAATCCACATCAATTTTTTCTTGTTCATTTCCTAGTTCATCCTTTAACTTTTTGATCTCAAGATGTTTATCTTCTAATTCACTTTGCAAGTTTTTGTTCTTGAGTATCAAACTCATGAACAATGCTTTTGTCTTCTCTTGGTATTTTTCAAAAGCTCCCATAATCTTCTTTTTGAGCCTTATGTTGGATTTGACATCCTTATCCAATAAGGTTTTTGCAAATGCCTCATTGATTTTCAATAACTCATCTTCTTTTATAAGTACAACTTCATCATTAACTTCAGAATTGTCCTCAATAGAGGAATTCTTACCTTCACTGGAGCTTGAAGCATGAGCCTCCTTCTTTTCTTGTTCATCATCTTCGAATGTCTTGGCTTCTTTGTCTTGACTTCTTCTTTGATATTCTTCCTCTAGCTTGAGCCAAAGATCTTTGGCTGAGATGTACTCACAAACATTCAATCTTTCCTTCTCGACCTGAGATAAGCCACTTATGATCAAGCTTAGAGCCTTTTCATTTGCTTCATGTAGTTTTCTACCTGCTACTTCCTTCGGTTTGTCTTTTGAAGGAGTGTAGCCATCCTTGACTGATTTCCAAATAAGAAATCCCTCTGCTTGTATATGAGTTCTCATTCTGATGTTCCAAGTATCATAATTTGAGCCATTGAATACTGGAATTCCATCTTTCGAATAATCCTCCATGACTTGTGTCTACTGAATTCCTTCAAGCTTGTTAGGCTTCTGTTGAAGGCCTGCTCTGATACCAATTGTTAGACACAACCGCTCACTGAGAGGGGGGGGGGTGAATCAGTTAGCCTACACTTTATTCAATTTCAACTTTAATCACAATTTCATATCATCATTTGCACATTTACTTCTATATTATATTCATCAATATATTATCAACATAAATACTTCAACATATTGCACAAGAGACGAGATATAAGCTTTGCAACTTTTGTATAAATGGAGACTACAATCTCCAATATGGGCTACAACCCATAAGGTGGCACCACCCACCAGAATGGTTCAGTCAGCTGCAACTGACTGAGATGTTACAATATCAGGCAAGCTGCAACTTGCCAAAAGACTAATTAGTCTTTCCCCAACTCCACCCTACCTCCCTCTACAACTTTCAGATTGCAGATTACAGTAGACTCTTCCAAAGTCTGCCACAGACACATACATTATAAAATTCCAATGAGCAAGTCTTCATTCTGTTTATACACTCATCTTCAGCATGTACTCATAGTTCTTTCCACATTCTTCATGCTTCCCAAGAGCAAACCAAATACATTCTGTCTATCTTGTCCATGCATATACTAAGTAAACTGTTCATCAATATTATCAGCATTAGCAACATAATGTCCTTCACCATGTCATTGTTTTATCCACATGTCTTGGTCTTTATGCTGAGCACTCTTTTTCATGACTTCATCGAACTGCTACCTCAGTCAAACCCAAAAAATAGAAGATTAACAAACTTTGTTTCTGCTCCTATGTTGTTGCTCCTACTACCACCGAACTGTCCCTAGTCCTCAAGAGATCAGAGCTCCTTATGTCTCCCGAATTCACCACTCTTCACCACCGAATACACTCACTCACAAAACAACGAATTGCTTTTCTTCTTATTCATTTTCTTTTCCGGAGTTGAATGAGGCCGACTTGCATAATAACCTAATTAAATTTAATTTAACTCCCATATTATTGTGGTTTTTGATGCCCGTGTTGGTGTTTATGTGATGCCCGCGAGATCCCATTGCACACGGCTGTATGGGGTTTTAACCCTTCAACAAAAATGAGCCTGCATCCAGTGTTAAAACATTCCTCATGCCCGCACTGCATCATTCAAGATGGCCGCAGCATCAAAGATGCCCGCGGCTTGTGTCTTCTCATCATGCCATGGCTTGGTATGCCCGCACTGTCCATTTTCATGCCTTCTACATGCCCACAGTCCACACTTGGATGCCTGTGGCTTACATACCATAGAGGATGCCCGCATGAGTGCTCATTTAGCATGCCCGCAGAGATAGTTGAGTAAGATGCCCGCAAGGGATTTTATTCCTTCACAAAATGCACGCTCATATGCATGCCCATATACATGTCCTCTTTCAGATGTAAGAGCTTATCAACACTGCCCACAATGGCCACATGCCAATGCCCACAAAAGCCATTTAACTTGCCCGCAAGGAGAGTGTTGCTTATGCCCGTTGTTCTTCATAAAAGATGCCATTGGGCTTGTACTCAGCATGCCCGCAAGCTGCCTTAATTATGCCCGCAGTTATCTTGGAGTGATGCTCGCAAGCTTATGCTTGCTTGGCATATTGCCATGTCATATTTGCTTGTACTTGTCCATCTTGTTCATCTTGCCTTTGTCTTGCCCGTATGACCTCAAGAGACATGCCCACCTGATCCTTGTCTAGGGTATTAGGCCCAATTCCAAATGACCACAGTATGCGTCATTTGGCTCATTAGGTGTGCCAAAACCCAACACTCTGTCTACTGTGTCTTTTTCACCTTTGTCATTAAAAACCTAGCACTTTGTCTACTGTGTCTTTTTCACCTTTGTCATTAATGTTGTCATCAATGACAACCAGACATATTCATCAGTATTGTCATTTATACATCTATATGCTTTGGGCTCGAGAGAGAAGATAGCCCCATAGTTAGCTGGTTTTTCCCGCAAGGGTTCCAGGGTACATCTATTGTTTATGTGGTTGATTGCATTTATATTTCAGTTGGTAAATGCAGATCTAGTTGTTTGAGTCTATATTGTTTATGAGTATATACTGATATTGAGACTCATACCACTTGAGATATCAGGGCGATTCAGAGGGAGTAGTGATCTCTGAATCAAATATTTACATATTTTGTATCGGCTCATCTTAGGCATTGATTACATTGTTATATATTTTGATCTCAACTAGTTTTCAAAAGTGGTTTAGGGTTTTGGTCTCCCTCATCCTATTTAAGGAAGAGACCCCCCTATTGTAAAGGAACCTTTGGAGCTCTTCAAACTTGGAATAAAAATACTATTTTGTAGATCTACTTCTCGTCTTGATGGATTCTTTTGGAAGTTGAATATACAATCTTTTCTCTGTGTATCATTTGTGGATCTTGGGGTTTCAAACGCTTTTCTATAGAGATGCCGAATTGGTGAAGAGGAGGACGATTTTGAGGGAGGCTATTGTGGGGAAACCCCATATATTGCCTTTGGATTGGCTTTTTGTCTCAGGGAGTATCATTATTGTATCTTAGTGACATAGTTGATGCTTTCTCTCTCATCTTTTCACCATTATTGTCATTCTTTTTCTAGATCGATTCTCATATAGATCTTTTCTTGCAAGAGGAGGGCGAATTAGCCATCTTGGAGGAAGTGCGATTTCACTTGGAGCTTTGGATCTCACTCTTGAATATACACACAGGGAGAAAATTATCAATTTGTAAAGTGGCCACAAGCTTTTGAGGTATGTTCTACAAGGCATGTATCTAGTTCCATCGATTTTCATCCATTGGTCATTGAAAACCCTAAAACTCAAAACCCTCATTTTATTTTTATTTTTTTAGATCTATGGAGATCTAGCAATGGCTTGGGCTTAATAATTAAAACCCACCTCTATAATCATCTTAACATTCCCGATCTATAATTTGGTGGACATTCGACTCCATTTGCCCCTTGATCTAAGGCACTAGTCCTCTCTTGAGGAAGTCGCACTCTTTGGGTAAGAGGCCATTTGCTAGATCCCACATGTGGGTATTGCTTGTTCTTTCATAAATCCATAGATCCTCATCATAACAAACCTGCTAGTGCCACATCACTTCAATTTTTACCTTGTGGGCCCCATTTGGACCATTTTCTTCATTTTAAGGGTGGGCCCCACTTGGGTACTTTTCTTGGCATTAGATCTATCTAGATCTACTACTCCTAACCCTATAAGTGACCTTTATCTATCCTTGGTTGAACATTTGTCCTTCCTTAAGCCTCTTCAACCAAGCCCTAACTCATTGGGTCCACTTATCATTCTAGATCTAGATCTAATCCTATCTTGGTCTCCTACTTTATCATCATCACATTTCCCTAGGAGGTCTAGGTTGGGTTCGCTAGCCTTCATTGGCTAAGCTAGGGTCTCCCCCTTGGTCTTGCTTAGGCTTGATCTAAAGTGAAGAGTGCCTCGGTTAATGTGACACCCAATTGCATTGGGAATCGTGGCATCTCTTGGGTCACCTCTTTAGTTGTCTACACCTCTACCGTCCCGTTATCACACCATAGTAGCTGGGCTACCATGTCTTCTGAGCATATATCTGCACTTTTCAGAGCTTTGCCTTTACACAGTTTCAGCGAGATCACTTATGATGAGCAGCAGTATTTATGATCACTTACACATCAGAGTAGTTATATCAGACAGTGTGTAGACCTTGTTCCAAGGCTGAGCCTTGAGAGCTTATATTTGATGATCGATATGACCTTTTGTTCCATACATATTCAGTTCAGTGTTGAGAGTTCCAGATGTCCTTATTGCAGCAGTGTTTCATTGGTTCTAGATGATATTGATTGAGATATGCAATGATATGACTAGTAGACTTGTGATTGTTAGCATTTGATTATTATCTTGTTGTTTTAGTCATCTTGATAGCATTAACTTGGTATATAACTCATGATGTGGCAGTATTATTTAAACGAATAAAATGAACTATCTTGGTTGGATTTAAATAATAAATTGGATGTATTACTTACACTTTAAAGGTTTATTGACTATACTCATTGGTTTCACTTACCCTCTTACGAGCATGGACATGGTCTTTCCTGACATTTATGTTTGCTAGCTTAGGCACCACATTCACTTGACTCCATCCACCCATGACCTTCCCTGTTTTGGCTTTCACCTTGACTTACCTTCTTGACTTGTGATATGGAGGACCTCCCCGCTTCCGCCTCTGTGTTGGACTTGCATCCATGTTAGTTTTGTGTCTCGGCTCTTAGTTGGCAACAAAACTTGCCTTTGGTGAGTTGGATTTTATGCCGTTATCATTCTAGTCGGTTGCCCCGATGTGTGGTTTTGCGCGGAATTCCCCCTAGTTGCTTGAGTTGTTGTTGGCTAAAACCTGAAGCAAAATGTGCTACCTTGGAAACAAATGGAAGCCCAATGAAAAGGGCTATGAAATGTAAATGCACCCAGGATGCAAGCTGCGATTAGTTGTGTTTGTAAATGCATGTGAAATCCCCGAGGGGTTGTAGTAGGCCTAAAAAGCAATGGATAAATAAATGCTATATCTAATGATTGGTGGCCATGAAATTATATGAAATGAAAGGTCCTAAAAGGCAGTGGCTAAACAAATGCTAAATCTAAAGGCTGCTGACCTCATATGGAAAAATACCTCATTTAGCCTACGGGTTATGATTTGAGATGGAGTAAGGGACAGCTAAATCAAAGTGTCCCCTACAGCCATGAGTGACGGTTCTAGTAGTAGACATTTTTGCCAAGGTTGAATAAACACTTCACTAAACAACTCATCCATTTGTGAGACACCGCCATTCCCTGGGTATCTTGGTCTGACACATGCTTAAGTGTGTAACACCTTTTCCCTTATCCAAAGTATCACTCTGCCAAGTTGGTCAAGTCATCCCTTCTACCTAGCCTTGTCCTTAGCCTTCACCCTATGCTAGCAGTTAGGCCATGTCCATTGGATGAAGTATGTCTTTAAAGCTTTGGTGCAAGTAAGTTATAAATAACATTGAATATCTATGTATTAATTGCCATTTGATTGAGGTTTATACTTTGAGTTAAGCTATGAATATGGTTAAAGGAACCTGTCTTAGTCATTCGTTATAATCTAGTCTTTGGTTGTATTTTGACCTAGTCAAACATAGTTTGACCATGGTCATCCTTGGGATCCATGATGAGATGGACCACTTATGTTATATGATGTTGATCTATGGTCCTACATATGCCTGTTGATGATTCCATATGTTGGGCACATGCTTCAGATGATGATTGATGCAGTTTTCATGGATTATTATTGTTTACAGATCATCATATTTTTTACTTGTCCAGGTATGGTGGACCGTACAGATGATTTTACAGGTTGTCATGAGGTGTATGAGTACTCATCTCTAGTGGATTTGGGTCTTCTGGATCCATTGAGACACTTATCTTTTAGTTTCAGGCACTCCCTGACATGATACTAGCAGTTTTCCACCTGTTGACTAG
This sequence comes from Larix kaempferi, assembly GCA_027924585.1. Lineage (NCBI taxonomy): Eukaryota > Viridiplantae > Streptophyta > Pinopsida > Pinales > Pinaceae > Larix > Larix kaempferi. Next base: position 13,683,568 of record BSBM01000510.1, on the reverse strand, counting down.
TTTGGCCATGCTGATATGGCCTGTCCAGCAGTATCTTTGGAGGCTAGTCGTTGCCTAGGGCGCTACAGAGGAAGGGGGTGGTACAACCACTTCTTTTTACCATATTACACCCCTTCCAGACATGATGGTGCACTCAGTTTGACAGCGCAGGCACCCAGAGTCAGTTTTGGGCATTTTCAGGGATTTCAAGAGATTAAAAAATGGAATAAAAGGGTCATTGAAGAACTCGATTTGGGCAATTGAGGCAAGGTTTTGGCACTTGGTCTGCTCAAAGGTCATCCATGGTGTATCCCCTTTCTTCCAGATCAGTTGGCACCAGCCAGTGGGGTCCACATGGGCTACAAGAGGACTTTTATTGCATATCTCTCTCTGATTATGGGGACAGGATTTGATCATTTGTACACTTGGACATGTCATTGAGTCATATTTTATATAATTGTGACATGGGGACATGCTAGTGAAGGGAAATAATACCTCCTAGCCCCACCATGTGCTCCTAGTCACTTGTCCTTGTCATTATGTTGTGGCACACATGTTATTAACCACCCCCATGTATGACGTCATCCCCCTAGGGCTCTTTTAGCCATGACTTCATCCCTTATTTGAGTGATCCATGTCTTATTATGTGTTGGCTCATCTTAGCCTTTGATTATATTGTTATATCTTTTGATCTCAACCACTAGTTTTCAAAAGTGGTTTAGGGTTTTGGTCTTCCTCATCCTATTTAAGGAGGAGACCCCCTCATTGTAACCGCACCTTTGGGCTCTGGAAAACTTGGGATAAAATACTATTTTTGGAGATCTTCTTCTTGGCTTTGATTGGGTTGCTCTTGTACATGATCATGCATCTTTTGCTTTTAGACATCTTTGCTTTTACAGGTGAATTCGACAACAACTAAGGGAGGCCGAATTGATTGAAGCTAGGAGTGCGAATTGCTTTGAAGGGAGATTGTTGGGGTTGCTCGCATCCTTCTTTGGGCAAGACATCTTCATCTTGAGGGAGTTTTCAATTGTGCTTTGTCCATTGATTGTTCTTTTGATATGACATGCTTAGCTCTCATTGATTTGTGGATCAAATCTAACTTATTGTAGTTTGATTTACATGTTGAATGGGCCATTTTTCCTCCTAGGGATTGGACGTTTATGCTTGGAATCGCTTGGATCTAGCTTGGAATTGTAACTAAATGCAAGGATCATCTATGTGCAAGGTAGATGCAAGCTTTTGAGGTAAGATCTACAAGGTACGTATCCATTTCGCTTGTTCTTTATCCTATTGGTCATCAAACCCTTAAAATTCAAAACCCTCTTTTTCTATTTTTTTTTTAGATCTACTTGGATCTAGCAATTATTGGGGCTTAATAATTAAAACCCACCTCTAAAATCAACACAACATATTCGATCTAAAATTTGGTGGCCATCCGACTCCATTTGCCCCTTGAACTAAGGCACTAGTCCTCTCTTGAGGAAGTTGCACTAGTTGGGTGAGTGGTCTTTTGCTAGATCTGGTTCGTGGGTATTGCTCTTTCTTTCTCAAATCCATAGATCCATGCCATAGCATACCCCCTAATGCCACTTCATCTTGATCTTGACCTTGTGGGCCCAATTTGGACCATTTTCCACTTTTAAGGGTGGGCCCCACTTGGGTATCTTTTCTTGGCATTAGATCTATCTAGATCTAACATGCTTTTGGGAATATAATTTAAGATCCACCTCAATAACCTTCACGACAATCCTGATCTATAATTTGGTGAGGTTTGGACTCCATTTGGCCCATTTCCCAAGGCACTTGGTCTTTCCAAGGGAGGTCGCATTTCTAGGAGGGTGGCCTTTTGCTAGTCCTAGTACGTGGGTAGGTGATATTTTTGCTTCATTGGATAGATCAGCCCCTAAAACCTACCCCTAGTGCTTCACCCTATTGATTTTCACCTTGTGGGCCCCATTCCTCATTTTGAGGGTTGTGCTCCACTTGGGTCATTAGGTGATGCATTAGCCCTTTCTTAGATCTACTTGTTTAACTTCATAAGTGGCCTACATCAAACACTTGGTTGAATTATTTGTCCATTGCCTAAGCCTTTCAACCAAGCCCTAACCATATTGGGTCCACTTACCTTTCTAGATCTAAAGTCTTACACCCTTGATCTCCTTGCTTAACTTAACACTTTTCCCTAGGAGTCTTTGGGTTAACTAGTCTTCATAGATTGGCTAGGGTCTCCCCCTTGATCGTGATTCGTCTAGATCTAAAGTGAAGAGTGCCTCGGTTAGCGTGACACCCAACTTGCCTTGGAAACCGTGGCATCTCTTGGGTCACCTCTTTAGTTGTCCAACACCTCTACCGTCCTGGATAGGATACCTTTAGGGACAACTACAAGTTGTGTGATAACATTTTTGGCGCCGCTGCCGAGGAGGTAGAGGCTTACCTCAGGTGTCTGCGAGTATCCATGCGTAAGTTATATCTTATCGCATCTGATCTTGTAAACTAGATGGTTATCATTTGTATTCCTAAATTATTCATAACCATCTATTTTTCACTCATCTCTCCCCGCTATTTTAACGACATATCTTTTGGTAAACAAGATCAATAGTTTACCTGGCGACTCCACTGGTGATCGATCCTATCATATCTAGAAATTGTTGCCGCCTCTTACGCACCTGGGGTTAACGCAACAAAAATCTTCAAGCTGCTAGGTGCGCCCTTGGGGGCAAGTCCGAGTCAAGTACTGTCACTTGATCTTGACTCCTCCTTTTAGGCTTAACTCCTAACGAAGCTGTTATCACACCATACTAGTTGGGCTACTATTCTTGCTGAGCAGATATCTACACATTTCAGAGCTTTGCTTTTACAGAGATCAACTATGATGAGCTTGTTATTTGAGATCACTCATGGATCAGAGCAGTATATTGTATCAGACTTTTGTTAGACCTTGTGCCAAGGCTGAGCCTTGAGAGCTTAGATTTGGTGATCGATGTGACCCTTTGTTCCATACAGTTTCAGTTCAGTGCCCAGTGATTATATTGCAGCAGTGTTTCAGATGTTTATTGATGATTATTATGATATGATGTGACCTATGGACTTTTGATTATTGGCTTTGGTATATGATTTATGATGTGGCAAATCTATTTAAAATAAAACGAACTATCATGGATGATGTTATAAATATAAAATGGTTGTATTACTTGCACACTTAGGTTTTCTGACAAAACTCATTGGGTGCATTACCCTCCTATGAGCATAGATATGGTCTTTCCTGACATTCTTGTCCGCTAGCTTAGGGACCACTTTCATTTGACTCCATCCATCCATGACCTTCCTAATTTGGCTTTCACCTTCGACTTGCCTTCTTGACTTCTTGGTATTGAGGAATTCCCCATTTCTACCTCTGTGTTGGACCGCATCCATGTTTGTTTTGTGTCTCAGCTCTGAGTTGGTGACAGAACTTGCCTTTGGTGAGTTGGATTGCATGCCTAAATCATTCTGGTCGGTTGTCCCGATGTTTGGCACTGTGCAGAACTCCCCCTAGTCACTTGAGATGTTGTTGGCTAAAACTGAAAGCTCATGTACTACTTGTATTGGAAATCTTTTAATGAAAGCCCGTGAACGTAAAATTATAGAATATGTTTCTTAACACACGTAAATAAAGGCTATAGCAATGAATTGCTAAAAATACCCCTCGAAGGGTATAAAAAGGTCCAAAAAGCAAATGTTACTTAAAAAGTTATATCTATTATTGTTGACCTTGTATATGTGAATATGCCCCGGATGCAAGCTGCGATTAGTTGTGCTTCTTAGCATATGTGAAATCCCAGAGGGGTCATATAGGCCAAAAAGACCATGGAAATGAATGAATGATCCTAATGAACCTAGATCAACTTGATGTAGACATGATGCCTAAGTTGAATAAACACTCTCTAAACAACTTATCCATCTGTGAGGCACAACCCTTCCCTTTGTTATTTTGTCCAACATAGAGTGTAGCTCCCCCTTTCCCCATCCAAAGTGTCATTTAGTTGAGTATGGTCTAGTCATCCCCTTTTGCCTAGCCTTGTTCTTAGCCTTCATCCTTAGCTAGCAGTTAGGCCATGTCCAATGGGTAAGTGTCATTAAAACTTTTGTGCAAGTAAAATATAAATAACATTGAAACTGCCACGGAATGATGTTTATACTTTAAGTTAAGTTGCGAGTATGATCTAAAGGAACATGTCTTAGTCTATTGTTATAATCTTGTCCTTGGTTATGTTTTGACCTAGTCAAACATAGTTTGACCATGGTCATTTTTGGGATCCGTGATGAGGTGTACCATGTATGCTTATGGATGATGATTGATGGTCCCACATACTCTTATTGATGACTCCATATGGTGGACATATGACTTAGACGATGATTGATGCAGTTCAGCAGTTTTATTATTATTTCCAGGTCATCAGATTTTACACTGTCCAGATATGGTGGTCCCTACTGTTGACCCCTCAGGTCAACCCATGGTGTATGAGTACACATTTCTAGTAGAATTGGGTCTTCTGGATCCATTGAGACACTTATCTTTCAGTTCCAGGCACTTCTGATGATGGTAGCAACAATTATCCACCTGTTGACCAGTTTTGGGCATGCTGACCCAGCTTGTCCAGCAGAGGCTTGGAGGCTAGTCGTTGCCTAGGGCGCTGTGTCTGAAGGGGGTGGTCCAACCACTTGATTTTACCATTATACCCCCCTTCCAGACACCTTGGTGCCCTCAGTTTGACAGCGCAGGCACCATGGGTGGCAGTTTGAGCAGTTTTAGGGTTTTTCAGGAGGATTAAAAATGGAATAAAAGGGTCACTGAGGAATTCGATTTGGGAAATTGAGGCAAGGTTTTGGCACTTGGTCTTCTCAGAGGTCTTCCAGGGTGAACCCCCCATCTTCCAGTCAGTTGGCATCAGTTAGTGGGGTCCACAGTGGCCACAGGAGGCCTTTTATTGCATGTCTCTCACAGATTTTGAGGACAGGATTTGATCATTTGTGTTATTTGGACATGTCATGTTCCCATTATTTTATATTATTGTGCCATGGGGATGAGCTAGTAAGGATTGATGCCTCCTAGCCCCACCATGAGCTTCTTGAATCATGCCCATGTCATATTAGGTGGGCTCATGTACTTTAGCCCCCTCTTAGGGATGACATCAACTTCCTTAGTCTTTTTGAGGGATGAAGTCACCCTCCTTTTGAGTGATCCATGTGATATTATGTTAGGCTCATCTTAGCCATTGATTATATTGTTAGATCTTTTGATCTCAACCACTCACTTGTTGTATTGAAAAGTGGTTTTGTGGTTTAGGGTTTTGGTCTTTATTATCATATATAAGGAGGAGACCCCCCTATTGTAAAAGCACCTTTGGGCTCTGGAAAACTTGGAATGAAAATATTATTTTGGAGATCCACTTCTTGGCTTTGATTGGGTTACTCTTGTATATGTTCTTGCATCTCTTGTTTCTAGACATTGTTTGCTTTTTCAGGTGAAATTGACATCGAGAGAGGGAGCCTAATTGCTTGGAGCTAGACCACGTTTTGCTTGATGGGAAGATTGTAGGGGTTGCTCACATCCCCCATGGGCAAGACGTCTTCATCTTGAGGGAGTTTTTCAATTGTGCTTTGTCCATTGATTGCTTCTTTGACATGACATGCTTAGATCTCATTGATTTGTGGATCAAATCTAACTTGTTGTAGTTTGATTTACAGGTTTCATGGGACATCTCTCCTCCTAGGGCTTGGACGATTTGGGTTGAAGACACTTGGATCAAGCTTGGAATTGTAACTAGGGCAAGAATCATCCATATGCTAAGAGGCCGCAAGCTTATGAGTTAAGATTTCAAGGTACGTATCTATTTCGCTTGTTCTCCATCCTATTGGTCACAAACAACATTAAAATCAAAACCCTTATTTTTACTTTTTTCTAGATCTACTTGGATCTAGCTTGGCTTTGGGGATAATCTTTAAAACCCACCTCTATAGCATCCACGACAATTCGGATCTATAGTTTGGTGGCGATTGGGCTTCATTTGACACACTTTCCAAGGCACATAGCCCTCTTGGAGGCAATTCGCACTCCTTGAGGGAAGCTAGTTGGGCTAGTTCCAAGTTGTGGGTAGGTGAGATCCCACTTGATTTGCATAGATCCACCTTGATTACCTACCCCTAGTGCTTCACCTCTTTGATTTTTGCCTCGTGGGCCCCATTCCTCATTTTGAGGGTTGTGCCCGACTTGGGTCATTGGGTGATGCATTTTAAATCTTAGATCTATGGAGATCTAGCTCATATTGGGGCATGCCACTTAAAACCCACTTTGATAATTGCCTAATCTACCTCGATCTACATTGTGGCACAATTTGGACTCCATTTTCCCCTCATCTCAAGGCACTAGTCTCTCTTGGTTAATTCGCACTCCTTGAGGTTAGTGTCATTTGCTAGATCCCATATGTGGGTATTGTCTATCTCATCCTACATCCATAGATTTACATCCTTGCATACCCCTTAGTGCCATATCACCCCTAATTCTACCTTGTGGGCCCCATTTGGACCATTTTCCACTTTTTAAGGAGTGGGCCCCACTTGTGTCTTTACATGGTACTGGATCTAATTCAATTGAGCTTCATAAGTGGCCCTAATCACTGCATTGGTTGAAACACTTGTCACCTCCTAAGCCTCTTCAACCACACTTAAACTCTTGGGTCCACTTACCTTAACTCACTCATTGGTTTCCGTAACTCACTTACACATTTCCCTAGGAACCTTTGGGTTAGCTAATCTTCATTGGTTGGCTAGGGTCTCCCCCTTGGTCTTGATCTATCTTGATCTAAAGTGAAGAGTGCCTCGGTTATCGTGACTCCCAGCTTGCGTTGGGAACCGTTGCATCTCTTGCATCACCTCTTTAGTTGTTCGTCTTCTCTACCATCCCGGATGGGATACCTTTAGGGACAACTACAAGTTGTGTGATAACAGAAGCCAAGGGGGGTAGACCCTATTAATGTTACTAAGGGTTTAGATATTTAGTTCTTTTAGATGAGAGATGTTATTTAGGAGTTTTTGGAGTTAAAACATTTGATCAAGACTATTGCAAAATAAAGATAATTACACAACACATATGAATATAAGTATCATGACAAGATATTATTTAAAAATAACAACCAAAATCAGAGACCAGTGCCGTGGAGTCAAATTGAATGCTACTGTGAAAGTAAATGTTTTACAATTGTGTTCTTGGTCAATTTTAGGAATTATTAGGATGAGTTGATTAGAGGGGAAAATGGGAGCTCCCGATATACCGTGAGGTACAAGGAGTAATGTCCGGAAATTGGGCAAAGGTGGCTCCTCAAAAAGACGTGTGGGCTGAAGCGGAGTCTCGAGGGCGTGTTCAACACTACACCAACAAGGATGTAGTCTAACGGTGCCCTAAGGTCGCTCTCCAGTGGTTCCCGTTTCTCTTGAGAAATTTCCCCACGCGTTACTCAATGTTCGAGTGCCGGATTTTCACTATCTTGAGGGTTCTTAATTTTATTAATGTGAGTAATTATTAAGTGTTTGAGAATTAATGAGTTGTTGCACTCTTTTCTGGATTCCCCGGGACCAGTGTCCGCAGGGGAAAGAGCATACTTCGAGAAACAACAGAATATTCGTTCAAATTTCTAGTGCTTACAGTATATGAAAATAAATGAATAACTTACATAAAACAAATAAACTTGTCGAATCTGTGTCACTTTCTGATCAACCTCCACTAATCGGCAATGCCTTTGGGTGGAGGTGAGAGCATACTTCGTGGCAACGAGATTAGTGTTATTTGATGAAAAGAATACATAAATTAACTATCTAATCAAAGTATACACCCTGCACAAAATGTTAGAAAAATTCACGCCACGAAAAAGTAACATGCGAACCCCCCTAGGGGGGATGGGATGTGGGCGCTGTGTAGCCCACTTGCTCTCGTTTAATAATTTTTACAATGCTTGCTGAAAAAAGTGCCTCTTAGTCCTTTTAAATTAGGATCTAAGGGCTTACAATTTTATAGAATGAAGCGTTGGTGAAATAAGGTCCTCGGGAAGTGTTTTTGGCACTTTCTGGCAAAAATCGGCCAGAGTTTCCTTCTCTTTTTTGTTGGACCTGCTGAAAACCAGCAAGCTAACAACACAGAAATCAGTGGGTTAATCAAATAAAATACAAAAGAAATTTTAGATCTTATACCTGGAAAATTTTCAGGAAGAATGCCTACTTCAAGTATAAAGAATTGCGTGCTTAGATCTAGTTTAAAAATGAACTTTGAAAGCAATCTAGATCTGATATTTGTATGCTTAATGACAACAAGCTATTGATATGTAAATGCAGATCTAACTTTCATTAAGCAAAAGTAACTAAGTGACAAAGAAAAAAATAGATTTTGTAGTGTAGAAGGAGCACAAAACCAGCTTTGATATTTGAAAGATTAAGAGCCCAATATGCCTGCAGTTCAATGATAATTAAATCAAGATAACCAATCATCTAAGGCGGATAAGGATGCAACTAAGCTCCTTTCTCCTTCCTCAGACTTTGTCCTGCACTGTCACAAGCACTTGCAAAAAAAAAGGGATTAAATCTGGAATACGCAATTAATAGAGATTTGAAGGGCATTAGTACAACTGAATACACTTGCTGCTTCACTATCTCTAACTAATCAAGAATTTATAAGAAAATCAAAATGATGAATGCTTACACTATCGGCACAAAGGCCATCTAAGCTACATAATCAGATAATATTTTTGCAAAATGACAAGTAACTAGTGGGATATCACCTCAGAACATCAACAAAGCATACATCCAATGAGATAGCTGCACAACATATGGTCTCCAAAGCCTTTCAACTTTATTTCGAATAAACAAGTTACAAGATCAGAGGTTCAATGTTCAGATCCTTTACAATGGAGCTAAGTTCCTCAATATATAGCACACCATGAGCAAACTAGGGCGCAAAACCCTAAGGAGCTAGATTGCAGAGCAAGGCAAGCTCATAGCCAATGGAGATGTGCCTCCTCATTGGAAAAAATCGACTGAAAGAAGAAGACGCCGAGTTGGAGAAAGCTGCTCACGTGAAGATAAGGCCGAGAGCAAGATGTTTCCATGCTGCGGTGGAAATGACGGTTGAGCTGGTCGCTTTGAATAGAAGTTAAACCATGTGGGTGGTGCCACCTCATAATGAGGTAGGCGCCCACCCATTTAATCTTATCTCCAATCTAAACATGGTTGTGTAGGAGAAAACCGGCTGGCCCACGTGAGGGATGAGAGGGGCGGACCTTTGGAAATAACACATTCACGTGAAACAAATAATGCCTCAACCTTTTACATAGCCGTCCACCAAATAAAATATATCATAAGGTTTTAAACTTAAACATTAAACCCCCATCAAATAATTTGTCATCCAAGTCGAGCATGACCATGGAGAAGTCGTCCCACATGAAGGTTTTACTTTTACGCAGCATGGAAAATAAAAGAAAACCCTCAACCTTTACTTCGACCTCTAAACACATGGTTTGTCACTTTTACATAATCGCCTAACTAATGACATCATATGCCAACTCAATTGGCATGTGCAAAATACCAATTTTTTAATATTTTAATTTTTTGGCCTGGTGCATTTTGATGCATTTTTAGCATTAAAGTGCCACTTTGTAGCTCTGATAGGCAAAACTCCTCCAGAGGACGTTTTGGTCACTCGAAACATAGGAAGACCAAGTACCAGGGTAAAGAGGATGCTCTGAGTTTGAAAACGAGCATCCCTGCGCCAAAATCCGACTCTGGATCACACTTTTATCACCACTTGAATTTTTTCATTTAAACAATTAAAAAAATGGCTTAAAAATGCGAAAAAATTATTTTTCTCGGAATTGATTGAAACTTCTGGGTGATCTAGTGCATGACCAAACGACAAAAAATTTGCGTCTAGCATGTTTATAAACATTACAAAATGGACTCTAATAACTCCCTAGGGCCTAACCACCACTTTGGGCATTCCAGCTTTGGAGGTGTAGGAGAAAAGCTCATTGATTATACTCAGCTAAAGGCAAAGCATAATCAACAAGGGAAAAAACTCCTTGGAATACCTTCTTTGGTTGTCAGGTCCTAGGGAACCGAGTCACTCAAAGACCACCATGCTAGCACACTTATTACAAACCCCGTGGGGCATGGTCATGCAAATTTACAAAATGGCCAAAAATGGCCTGGTGAACTTCGGAACATATGTGATGAACAATTGAATTGTTCAAGTCTTTGACTTGCTTACTGGAAATCCACCTAAGTGCAACTTAGTGGATAACATCTAGCTCCAACTGCGGGACATGTGAGTGATCTGATCATTCTAAGGCAGGAAGTCATGCGAGATCTCTAGAATCTTGTGGTTTCTGCATACCACCAAAGGTGTGTAAGCCACATGTATAAATATGCCAAATGAAACACTAAATTGCAACATAACATACAGTAATATACAACAATAAATTAAAACGATAAAGTACAAAAACAATGTATAATACAAAACTAATGTACAAAATGAAATGCCGAAAAGAAACATGACAAGGTTTAGAAAAGCCTTGGTACACCGAATGCCCCAAATGGGCATCAAATATTGTCGTTGAAGAACACTTTCAAGAACTGCCCGTTTACTGGTAAGAGCAGCTTTTCTCCATCCATATTGTTGAGAAGAAACGAATTGGCACCAGCCAAGTCGTAGATGATAAATGGACCCGTCCATAAGCTATCAAATTTTCCATGCTTGCCAGGCTTCTCTCTTCGCTTATCCCAAAGCAGAACTGTATCTCCTATCTGAAATGGCCTTGGCCTAGCAGACTTGTCGAATGATCTCTTTACTTTCTCTTGATTTCCGATACTCTTGTCTAATGCTTTTCTTCTACTTTCATCTAATTCAATCAATTGATTAATTCTCTTTTGAACCATGTCTTGATTTGAACTAAAATCCTGAAGCAACAGATACACTGGAAGCATGAGATGGATTGGAAGGGTAACATCTAGGCCATATACCAATTCGAAAGGGCTCTTCCCCGTTGAACTCTTCTTAGTTATTCTGTCAGCCCAAAGTGCACATTTTATCTTACTATCCCATGACTTTTTATTATCACCAACTGTTTTCTTTATTATGGTCATTAAGTTTTTATTACTTGACTCGGCCAGACCATTGCCTTGGGGATAATAGTTGGAGGAGTGGGATAGGATAATGCCATATTTGAAATAGAATGATGTCATTTCTGTTGAACTGAAGGCTTTGGCATTATCAGTTGTTATCTTACTAGGGACACCAAATCTTGTGATGATTTTGTCTTCTAAGAAATCCATAACCACTTTATCGGTTGCCTTCTTGGTGGGTATTGCTTCTACCCACTTGGTGAAATAATCGGTTGTCGTAAGGATCCAAGAATATCCGTTACTTGAATTTTCCTTAAACTTACCAATGAAATCAAGCCCCCACTGCTGGAAAGGGGCTTGGACCACTACTGGTTGGAGAGGCAAGGCTGCCAGCTTTTGCTTCCTAGTGAATAAATGGCACTGGGGACAACATCTAACAAACTTGTGAACATCTGTGAACAAATCCGGCCAATAGTAACCTGCTCTGAGAATTTTGTGGGCTGTTGTATCTGTTGCAAAATGCCCTCCACAAAATCCTGAGTGAAACTCAGCCAAAAGTCTCTTAGACTCTGGCTCATCAATGCACCTAAGTATTATTCCATCAGGGTTCTTCCAACCCAATCCATTTTGAGTGATACAATACTTAGTGGATTTTAACCTTAATGCTCTTCTTTTATGGCCAACTAGATGATCTGGGCAAGTAAGGTTTTCTAAGAAAAAGATGATATTTGTATACCATCGATGTTGTTCTAAACGCTGTAGCTCTGCTGACCTGACTGGCACTGACTTGCTATTCTGACATACCATTCCCAACGCCTTTTCATTTCCTTCTGTCATCATCTTGGCTAGCCCTTGACCTTTGATTAACTTAGTGGGTCTAATTTCTAATCATACTCTTGAATTTTCGACACCCATTTTCCCCTTATTCCTAGGCAATCTTGCTGAGATAAAATATCTTTTACGGCTGGATGGGGTACATAGCTATTATTTTTTAATAACCAACATAAGCCTTGAAATGCTTTAGGGACTTCACCAAGGCGTAGGCCTGTTTTTCCATGGTAGTGTATTTCAACTCTGACTCTTGCAAGGCTCTACTCATGAATGCGATAGGTTGCTCAAAACCCTCATTATTTTTCTGGAGCAAACCCCTTGCAATGGTATTTTCCGAGGCGAAAGAAAAGATTTGGAAATCCTTGGAATAATCTGGGTTGATAAGGACTGGGGACTTAGAAATGGCCTCTTTGAGATTTTTAAACGCCTCTCTTCCTTCATTTGTCCATTCAAACTTAGCATTTTTCTTTAATAACTTTTGCATTGGTTTCATTAATTCTGCTAGGTTTGGAATGAACCTCCTTATGAAATTTATTTGGCTGTTGAAGGATTGAAGTGCTTTTACATTTTTAGGGATGGGTACCTGTTTGATAGCTTCAATTCTTTCCGGATCTATTTTAACACTGTCTTTCGAGATGACATGCCCCAAAAGTTTACCATCATCAACCCCGAAGACCGACTTGGATGGATTTAGGGAAATACAATACTTTCTACATTTTTCAAAAACTTGCTTGAGGTGACTTATGTGACTCGATCTTTCTTTGGAGAAAACCGTTAGGTCATCCTGGTAAATCTCATTGATTTTCCCAATCAACTCCTTGAATGCAAAGTCCATGGCCCTTTGAAAGGTGGCACCAACATTCAACAAACCAAAAGGCATTCTCAAATACTCAAAGGTACCCCAGGGGGTAGTGAAAGTGGTTTTATGCCTGTCCTCTTTCTGAATTACAACTTGATTGTAACCCGAAAATCCATCTAGGAAAGACATCATTTGGGATCCTGTTATTCTTTGCAGCAAGGTTTCCATATTGGGCAACGGATAATTATCTTTTTGGCATGATGTATTGAGATTTCAGAAATCTATACATATCCTTATTTGACCATTCTTTTTTCGAGCCACGACTAAGTTGGAACACCAGGATGAATGCCTTGTTGGCGCAATGATCCCAACAACCAACATCTTTTCCAGTTCCTTCTTGACTATAGGTGCCAACTTAGGATTCATTTGCCTAAGTTTCTGCCGAAAAGGATTTACCTCTTTTACTTCTTGTTTTAAGGGTATAGTGTGCTGGAAAACATCTTCCATATATGCTTTAAGCTCATCATATGTAAACGCGAACACATCTCTATACTCCCTAACAAGATTTATTAGGTCTTTTCTTTCTTTTTTATTTGTGCCTTTTCCTATTTTAATTAGCTTGGGGTTTTTATCATCCCCAATGTTTACTTCTATATAATCCCCAGGCTTTGAAGTATCTTTCTTGACCTTGTGTCGATCCTGTCTATCAAATATCTGTTCTGAGGATATGAAACCACGAGGTACTGGGTTGTCAAACTGATTGCCTTCTCCCTGATACTCTTTACCCTCTTCCTAGAAATTTACTTCAAAATTGGAGAACTCTTCAACATTGTGAATAAATCTTAGGATTTGTTCATCATTCTGGAATATTTGCGAATGCTCCATGTTATCTGGAACTGATGATCTAAAATTCATCTCTAGTGTTTCGCAACCATTTAACAGTTCCTCTGAGGGCTCTAGGGTTGCAGCTGCAACTGCTAACCTATTCGCCATGCTATTCTGATCTCTAGGGATCACAATTAGATTCAAGGCATCGTAAAATTCCAAGGTATCCCATACAACATTTCTATACCTTTTTAACCTTTTACACTTGCATGCATACTCATTTCTTACTTGGAGGATTACTAAGTCTGAGTCGCCTTTTATACTCCCCATATCCTTGGCAATCTCTAAACCAAGTAAAAGTGCCTCATACTCAGCCACATTGTTAGTTGCTTCAAATTCCAATCTGAAAGCAAAGTTGAAAATTTTCCCGCTTGGTGAGGTTATAACAATGCCTGCCCCTTTTCCCGCTCTAGAATGTGCCCCGTCAAAATTCATTTTCCAGATTTCGTCAATTTTTTCATTTCTTATGTTTTCTTTAACTGGAGCTAGGAAAGTGGAACAAATATCATAATTCCCCATGTGATTTGTGTTGTAGACGTATTCATTAGAAGGATGTCTGGGGTTTTCTACATGATATCCCCTTTCCTTTTCATTGTGCAACTTGACAAGTGAATCTTCTGATGCAGGTACTGTAGCAAAAGTCCAATCCATTTGTATGGAGCCTCCCAAATCGGCGGCCCATTTTCTTGATAACATCATACCCCATTTGTCAGGAAGTCTATAACAAGAATATCCATAGTCAGATGGATGTCAGGGTACTTTGCTAGCTTTGCTGGTATGTTTAGGATGATGCCGACCACATCTGCTTCTCTTGAGTCCATGGCACAGGCATTCTGGTATGGTCTAGTTATTTTTAGATTCATTTGTTCCATAACCTTTCTAGTCATTATGTTCGTGGATGACCCTGAATCTAACATACAATTGTGCACCAGGAGGTTATTCATCAATAACGATATATAAAAGGGAGGATGGTCGTCTTTGCTTGGATCCTTTGTATGTAAGACGACTAGGGGATCATCCACAACTTTATTATCATTATGGAGAGATTTTTCTTTGGGCTTCTCAACTGGTCTTTCGGGAGGAGAACCTATGATCCTCATTAGATTTTCGTTTTGTTGGGGCATTTTGAGGACTTGAATCACAGGAACTAACATTTTAGCACTTCCAAACCAATTATCCAAATCAACATTTATATCATTGGTATCATATGAATTTATTACCTTTGGCACATATTGTTGGGTCTTTGATGGTCCAGCTTTCTCCTTTCTTTGATAGGTAGCTCTTTTGAATCTAGCATTAGCCATTTCTTTGATTTGCTCGGGTGGGGGCCTCACACCGAAGTACTTGGAAATGTTGTCTTTTTCTTGACTATAATCTCGAGCTTGTTTCCAGTGTTCTTTTTCAATATGGTGAATTTGTCCTACAACATTTGTGCTTTCAGGCTCGCTTGAAAATTTGTCATTATTGCTAACTTCAGGGAATCCATGCTCCTTGATATGATATGCTTGGTAGCAGGTGGATTCTTCATGAAATGCATCATAGGGTCTGCAGTAAGGGGGGAACTTCTTCAACCATATTAGCTGACTCTAGTTGATGAGGGGGCCTATTATCTTGATGATGAATTTTCTTTTGACCCCAACTTCCCTTATGTGGAAAATTCTTTCGATCGGATGTGTTTCTCTTCATGTTTATCACTCTATTTTGCATTATTTTCAATTGATCAACATAATTAGCCTCCATGGCTTCCATTTTCTCTGTTAGATCTCTGATCTTTTTATCATGAGCATCATGGCTAGGTGCCTTATCTTTTGATTCATGCGGCTTAGCGAGAGCCCTTGTGAATCCAGGAATATTTGATTTTCTTGATGATTGCATATTTAAATCAATTTTAATAGCCAACTCTTGAGCCTTTTTTAGAGTGTCAGGTTCTTTATCCCTTAACTGGTATCTCATTTCCCCACTAAGGGCTTCCATATAGTAAGCAAGGATGGATTTGTCTGGTGGTTTGAAATCAGCATGAATACTTGCCACCAAATCTTTGAACTTCTTGTTAAACTCTTCCATAGTTTCATTTTCATTTCTCTTTATGGTATGGAGAGCAGCTAATTGATGGCGGGGTTCTTTCTTAACTCCCCATCTTGTCTTGAATCCTTTCAAGACAAGATGGCCCAGGTACCATTCACATGCGTCTTCTTCTAAGGACAAAGCAAAAAGCTTCATATAGACATAGTCATGTGTTTGGGTGGGGTCTCTAACCCAGTTGAGGAAATACTTTGAAATTTTTCCTAGATGGACTTCAACACTGATAGCATTGTTCCCTTGGAAAGTTGGAAGCTTCTCGATAGCCTTGTTGGGTAGAGTGTGTGGTTGACCTGCTATTTGAGTGAAGTCAAGAAGTTTAAAGTAGGCATCACCTGTAGCCATATTATTAATTTCACTACTTTCTATAAAAAGGAAATGGATGTCTGAGAGAGACTCAGATCCTAGATTTTCAAGGATCCTAAGAGATGTTAGCTTACTTGTCCTCCTTCGATAAACCTTTTGGGATCAGGAATGAAATCAAGTAAGCCGATAGGGTTTCTTCTTGTGGAATACCTTGATTGGTTTATGGACAGTGGAGTCGCCAGATGGACCGAGTTCAAACTTCAGAGTTGTTGGACTAGGTCAATCGAAAAGGTAAAAAAAACAAAAAGAAACTAAATGTAAGTCGAACTCGAAGAATAAAAAGATTTATCCCCGGCAACGGCGACAAAATGTTGTCGCCTCTTACGCACCTGGGGTTATCGCAGCAGAAATCTTCAAGCTGCTAGGTGCGTCCTTGGGGGCAAGTCTGAGGCAAGTACTGTCACTTGATCGCGACTCCTCCGTTTAGGCTTAACTCCTAACGAAGCCAAGGGGGGTAGACCCTATAAATGTTACTAAGGCTTTAGATACTTAGTTCTTCTGGATGAGAGATGTTATTTAGGAGTTTTTGGAGTTAAAACATTTGATCAAGACTATTGCAAAATAAAGATAATTACACAACACATATGAATATAAGTATCATGACAAGATATTATTTAAAAATAAACAACCAAAATCAGAGACCAGTGCTGTGCAGTCAAATTGAATGCTGCTGTGAAAGTAAATGTTTTGCAATTGTGTTCTTGGTCAATTTAAGGAATTATTAGGATGAGTTGATTAGAGGGGAAAATGGGAGCTCCCGATATACTGTGTGGTACAGGGAGTAATGTCCGGAAATAGGGCAAAGGTGGCTCCTCACAAAGACGTGTGGGTTGGAGCGGAGTCTCGAGGGCGTGTTCAACACTACACCAACACGGATGTAGTCTAACGGTGCCCTAAGGTTGCTCTCCAGTGGTTCCCGCTTCTCTTGAGAAATTTCCCCACGCGTTACTCAATGTTCGAGTGCCGGATTTTCACTATCTTGAGGGTTCTTAATTTTATTAATGTGAGTAATTATTAAGTGTTTGATAATTAATGAGTTGTTGCACTCTTTTCTGGTTTCCCCGGGACCAGTGTCCGCAGGGGAAAGAGCATACTTCGAGAAACAATAGAATATTCGTTCAAATTTCTAGTGCTTGCAGTATATGAAAATAAATGAATAACTTACATAAAACAAATAAACTTGCCGAATCTATGTGTCACTTTCTGATCAACCTCCATTAATCGGCAATGCCTTTGGGTGGAGGTGAGAGCATACTTCGTGGCAACGAGATTAACGTTATTTGATCAAAAGAATACAGAAGTGAACTATCTAATCAAAGTATACACCCTGCACAAAATGTTAGTAAAATTCACGCCACGAAAAAGGAACACGCGAATCCCCCCAGGGGGGATGGGATGTGGGCGCTGAGTAGCCCACTTGCTCTCGTTTAATAATTTTTACAATGCTTGCTGAAAGAAGTGCCTCTTAGTCCTTTTAAATTAGGATCTAAGGGCTTACAATTTTATAGAATGAAGCATTGGTGAAATAAGGTCCTCGGGAAGTGTTTTTGGCACTTTCTGGCAAAAATCGGCCAGAGTTTCCTTCTCTTTTTTGTTGTACCTGTTAAAAACCAGCAAGCTAACAACACAGAAATCAGTGGGTTAATCAAATAAGATACAAAAGAAATTTTAGATCTTATACCTGGAAAATTTTCAGGAAGAATGCCTACTTCAAGTATAAAGAATTGCGTGTTTAGATCTAGTTTAAAAATGAACTTTGAAAGCAATCTAGATCTGATATTTCTATGCTTAATGACAGAAAGCTATTGATATGTAAATGCAGATCTAACTTTCATTAAGCAAAAGTAACTAAGTGACGAAAACAAAAATAGATTTTGTAGTGTAGAAGGAGCACAAAACCAGCTTTGATATTTGAAAGATTAAAGAGCCCAATATGCCTGCAGTTCAACGATAATTAGATCAAGATAACCAATCATCTAAGGCGGATGAGGATGCAACTAAGCTCCTTTTTCCTTCCTCTGACTTTGTCCTGCACTGTCACAAGCACTTGCAAAAAAAAAGGATTAAATCAAGAATACGCAATTAATAGAGATTTGAAGGGCATTAGTACAACTGAATACACTTGCTGCTTCACTATCTCTATCTAATCAAGCATTTATAAGCAAATCAAAACGATGAATGCTTACACTATCGGCACAAAGGCCATCTAAGCTAGATAATCACATAATATTTTTGCAAAATGATAAGTAACTAGTGAGATATCACCTCAGAACATCAACAAAGCATACATCCAATGAGACAGCTGCACAGTGAAAGTATTATGAGATTTTAACCCAACCCGGTTTATAAGTCAACTTGCCATTATTTAATGCCCAACCCAATTTTTGTTCATGGCTGGAAATGACATGTAATTTTTAGACTTCAAAAAACACAGTTAAAACTCAATAATACAGGAAGAAAATTAAATATTCATGCACAGCATACAAATTTTCTGACTCGGAATTTTTGGCCAATAGCCCAGGAAAAAACACAAGGGCAAAACCTGTTAGAGAGAGAGTTTGTATTTCTTTAGTAAATCTTCAGTACAGAATTTTACAGTAAAATATTGTACTTATCTCAACCATAAAAATAACACCCAGAAGCTGCCTAGATTTCTGTGCCAAGCTGCCTCGATTTCTGTGTAGATCTTCTCGAAATTCGTGCCAGAAATGCAGTCAAAATTAGACCTCGAATTCTGTTCCAAACTGCCTCGATATCTGTGCAAGAACAGAAGCTCGGTTTCTATGTTGAATGCCTCGAAATTTGTGCAAAAAAATCAGTCTAGAAATCTGTGCCAGAAAGTATAGTGTGTATAGACTGTACGAACCTCGAAAACTGTGCCTGAATTTTCTAGAAATTCGTGCCCAGAATTTAGCTTGGAAACCCGTGCCCTGCCTAGGGAAATGTGCCCAGCAAATGCTTCCTTGAAACCCATGTCCTACCTTGGGATATGTGCCCAGAGCTCTCGATTTCTGTGCCCAGAATCACGCTGTATAGCCTGTTGTACCTTCCTCGAAAATTGTGTTGCTCACTTAATGCTCAATTAGCTGCCTCGAAATTCGTGCCCCTCTCTTGCTCTCTTCTCCACTTCTCTTCAGCAAAAAGTGAATGCTCATGCCTTCCCTTGCTCTTTTTGTTTAAACCCTAGGGTGAGTGAAAGGGCATCTAATCCAATGGCTGAGATTGGATCAGAAGAGTGGATGAGATTAAATGCTCATTTAAATCTCATAAAAATTAAATTCACTCACCTCACTTAAATTTATCAAAAAGTGACTTTAATCCCTAAAGTCAAATTAAAAGCTCATCTCAAGTCATTTAATGCAAGGGTCACTTTATTTCCCCTTTTAAGTGATTAAGGAAAAAGTCACCTAGGGGAACACTTTCCTAGGTACAAAAATCGACACTCCCTCTTACCGAGGAAGGTGTTCTGCACCACTCCCAACTTGTCCCTGAAGAAGACAAACTTGCCCCGCCCCAAGGATTTCGTCAGAATGTCTGCAACCTGCTCATCAGTGGAAATGTACTGTAACTCCACAGTTCCCCTCTAAACATAGTCTCAGATGAAGTGGTATCTGATCTCTATGTGCTTAGACCTGTGGTGAAAAACTGGATTCTCAGATAGCTGGATGCAACTCTGATTGTCACAGTAAATCACCGTGGGCTTCAGCTCCGGGCCAAATAAATCTACCAATAACTTGCGAAGCCACAGTGCCTCGCAACTAGCCTGACTGGCTGCCATGTACTCAGCCTCAGCAGAACTCAAAGCAACGGATTTTTGCCTCCGACTGAACCACGACACTGCTGTCGAGCCCAAACTAAAACAACAACCGAAAGTGCTCCTCCGATCCATTACACTGCTTGCCCAATCTGAATCCGTGAATCCAACCAAACTAACACCACCCAACTCCTGTAGTCCAAGCCAAAATCCACTGTCCCTGCAAGGTATCTCAACACATGTTTTGTGGCTGTCCAGTGCACTCTCCTAGGCTCCACCATGAACTGACTAAGAGTGTTCACCGCAAAACATAAGTCTAGCCCGGTGTTGACCAGATACATCGATGAACCAATGAGTTGACGATATAATGTAGGATCTACCAACTCTCCCTCAGAAGCATGAAGCTGCTTCTAGTTGGTAATCATAGGCGTGGTCATAGGCCTGCAATCATCCATCCGAAATCTCCTCAAAATATCAGTAGCATACTTTCCTTGCCCCAAGAAAATATGACCAGGCTCCTGCCAAACCTCCATCCCCAAATAATAGTGCATCAACCCAATATCTGTCATCTCATACTCTGAAGCAATATCTCTCTTGCAAGCTGCAATGAGACGCTCCTCCCCAGTGATAAACAAATCATCAATGTACAACAGAAGAATGAGTGGATCCCCAAGAACCACAATGAAGTAAAGATTGGGATCAACCTCACTCTTCTGAAAACCCATCGACATCAAATATGCATCAGTCCTGGAATACCAAGCTCGAGGAGCTTGCTTCAGACCATACAAGGCCTTCTTCAGCCTGCACACATGAGAATCCCTCCCATGAATCTCAAAGCCCTGTGGCTGCTTCAAATAAACCTCCTCCTGCAGAAGACCATTGAGAAATGCGGTCTTCACATCCGTCTGGTGGATCTTCCAACCCATCTCTGCTGCCATGGAAATCACTGCTCTAATGGAAGAATATCTAGCAACTGGCGCAAAGATCTCATCATAATCTACTCCCTCTATCTGTGAAAACCCTCGTGCCACAAAGCGAGCTTTGAACTTCTCCACACCGCCATCTGTAGCATGCTTTACCTTGTAAAGCCACTTGGAAGTCACCACTGACTTCCCCTCTGGTCTCGGTACAATCTCCCATACATCATTATTCATGATGGAATGGTACTCTTCCATCATGGCATCTCTCCAAACCCGATGCTGAGAGGCCTCCTCAAAAGTAGAAGGCTCCGATTCACTAAGACTAGCAACTAATGCCATACCCAATCTGTCAGCCATCACAACTGTCCGAATAGGATCCCGGGGCTTACCAAATGACTCTGCTTCCTTCAAGGTGTCGTGAAGCCATTTAGGCTTCCTCTTCCTTGAAGGTTCCTCCCAAATTGGTCTATCCTCATCTGAAGAACTGCGAGAAGAAGATGGCCCAGCAACTTGTGAACCAGTAGCTAGTGAACTAGTCACTGGTGAACCTGTAACCTGAGATCCAGAACCTGGCCCCGAAATACCTACTGGCTGTACCACTGTACCTATAGAACCTGTGCCTGTAACCTGTGGCCCAGTCACTCCGGAAACCTGTGATCCAATACTCTGAACTGAAGATCCTTGTGTCACCTGAGGTGTGGGAGCTCGTGACTCCTCATACTCCAACTCTCTAGACTTCCTGAAGGCTCTCTCCTCCTCAAATCTCACTTCTCGCCTCACAACAACCTTCTTCTGCGCAGGAAGATATATGCGAAAGGCCTTCGAAGTCTCATCATAGCCCACAAAGATGCCTCTCTCTGCAGTGGGATCCAACTTTGTCCTCTTCTCAGAATGGACATGAGAGTAAGTCAAACAGCCAAATATACGAAAATGACCAACCTCAGGCTTCTTGCCTGTGAACATCTCCTCAGGAGTCTTTCTCCCCAAGGCACATTGGGGACTCCTCTTCTGAAGGTAAACAGCTGTACTGCAAGCCTCTGCCCAAAGAAAGAAAGGAAGACTCTGATCATGAAGCATAGCTCTTGCTGCTCCCACAATAGTCCCGTTCTTCCTTTCAGCCACTCCATTCTGCTCAAAAGTATATGGAACTGTCAACTGTCTCTGTATGCCGTCCTGCATGCAAAACTCATCGAACTCATTGGAGGTATACTCACCCCCATTGTTCGATCTCAGGACCCGAATCCTCCTCCCTGTTTGATTCTCCACAAGAGCTTTGAACTCTTGGAAGATCCTCAAGACTATAGGTGACTTCTTGCTCCTCAAGAAGTAGATTCAGGTCTTCCTGGAATAGTCATCAATGAAGGTCACATAATACTCAAATCCTGTTAAGGAAACAGATGACATAGGACCACATATATCTATATGGATCAAATCAAGCACCCCTGCTGACTTGTTGTCACTGCTCGGAAAAGTAGTCTCGGTGTACTTTCCCAAAGCACACCCCCTGCATACATCACTATGCTCTGTGCTGAACTTTGGTAAAGTTGTAACCATACTCCTCAACAATCTCAAAGCTGGATGATGCAAATGGGCCATCCTCCGATGCCATAGCTCGCATAGCTCACTGCTGCTGCTGTGTGCCAAAGCATGCTGGGGCTGAAATAATAGCTCGTATAGTTTCTCGCATCTAACCCCAATGTCCAAGGAGGTAGATGATCCGACAGTCTTAGGGAATATATGCACATGTCCATCCACGAAACAAACCCCAAGACCCCTATCCTTAATAGTGGAAACTGATACCAAGTTCTTTTTCAGCCCAGGGACAAACAACACATCCCTCAAAATCATAGGACTCATGGACTCCCTCTGAAAGGTAATGGTCCCACGACCAACTGCTCTGACAATGGTGTCATATCCCAGTACAACCTCCACATCTACACCTGTCTGTGAAAGCTCAGAGAACATCTCTCGAGCACCTGTCATGTGACTCGAAGCTCCGCTATCAATATACCAAGTGCCAGTGGTGGAAGCACCCATCTGATGGCCAGTCAACAAAGAATACTTCATCTCAATATCCAAATCAGTACTGGTGACAATAGAGGCTCTCTCTCTCTCAACATGTCCAGCACAAAGGGAAAACTCTCTCTGAAATCTCTCTCCAAAATCATCAACTTCTGCTGAGGCTGCTGTCTGCTGTTTCTTCTTCTTCTTTGGACATTGTGAAGCATAGTGCCCAAATCCCTGACAAGCAAAGCACTTGACTTTGCTTAAATCTTTCTTCTGCCCACCTTGTTGCTGCTGCTGCTGCTTGGCCCCACCCTGCTTGGGGCCCTTCTTCTTCTTCTTGCCGTTTGCAGTCAATGCCACATTCTCCTCATCCTCCCTACCCTGTGAAGAGCTGCCCTACACAAGACCTCTCCTGGTCTCCTCCTGTACAAAATCATCCCATAGTCTATCCCAGGAAGGTAAGTTCTCCCTGCCAACTATAGCCTGCACAAAAGCACACCAAGGCTTGGAAGCCCCATTCACTGCTGTCCGCACAAGCTCAGTAGCTGTAGCTACCTCCCCAATTGTTGCTAGCTCATCTCTAACCTGAGATATCCTGGTAAGGTAAGATGTCACTGCTTCTCCACCATTCATCTTTATACCTTTCATCTTTTCACTTAGAACCATCTTCCGGTTCTCATTAGCGCTCTGGTATAAACTAGTTAAAGCATCCCACATTTTAAATGCATGGTCTTTACCAGAAATGTGTGGAATGATGTGGTCTTTAACTGCATCTAGAACAATTCTCCTAGCCTTACAGTCCTTGTTGAAAGCTGATAATGTTGCTGCATCTGTAGCAGCGTGAATCTGAATAGGTTTAGCTGTAGTATTGTTTACCACTTCATCCCATAATTCATTCTCTTCCAAAATCGGCATTATCCTAGCCTTCCATGGAACAAAATTCCTTGTCCCATCTAGCCTATCCTCCAACCTAAGTCCTGTAGCCATTTCAACAAGGTGCTGCCCACTAACAAAAGAAATAACCGACTGTCTGAAATAACTTTAGTTTTCTGCCCCCAAGCTCTGATACCATGAAAGTTTTCTGAGATTTTAACCCAACCCGGTTTATATGTCAACTTGCCATTGTTTAATGCCCAAGCCAGTTTTTGTTCATGGCTGGAAATGACATGTAATTTTCAGACTTCAAAAAACACAGTTAAAACTCAATAATACAGGCAGAAAATTAAATATTCATGCACACCATAAAAATTTTCACACTCTGAAATTTTTGGCCAATAGCCCAGGAAAAAACCACAAGGGGAAAACCTGTTAGAGAGATAGATTTGTATTTCTTCAGTACATAATTTTACAGTAAAAAATTGTACTTATCTCAACCATAAAAATAAAACCCTGAAGCTGCCTCGATTTCTGTGCCAAGCTGCCTCGATTTTTGTGCAGATCTTCTCGAAATTCGTGCTAGAAATGCAGTCAAAATCAGACCTCTAATTCTGTGCCAAACTGCCTCAATTTCTGTGCAAGAACAGAACCTCGGTTTTTGTGCTGAATGCCTTGAAATTTGTGTAGAAAAATCAGTCTAGAAATCTGTGCCAGAAAGTACAATCCGTACAGACTGTATGGACCTCAAAAACTGTGCCTGAATTTTATGGAAATTCGTGCCCATAATTTGGCCTGGAAACCCGTGCCCTGCCTAGGGAAATGTGCCCAGCAAATGCCGCCTTGAAACCCATGTCCTGCCTCGGGATATGTGCCCAGAGCTCTCCTCGATTTGTGTGCCCAAAATCACGTTGTACAGCTTGCTGTACCTTCCTCGAAAACTGTGCTGCTCATTTAATGCTCAATAAGCTGCCTCGAAATTCGTACCCCTCTTGCTCTCTTCTCCACTTCTCTTCAACAAAAAGTGAATGCTCATGCCTTCCCTTGCTCTTTTTGTCTAAACCCTAGGGTGAGTGAAAGGGCATTTAATGCAATGGCTGAGATTGGATCAGATGAGTGGATGAGATTAAATGCTCATTTAAATCTCATAAAAATTAAATTCACTCACCTCACTTAAATTTATCAAAAAGTGACTTTAATCCCTTAAGTTAAATTAAAAGCTCATCTCAAGTCATTTAATGTAAGGGTCACTTTATTTCCCCTTTTAAGTGATTGAGGAAAAAGTCACCTAGGAGAACACTTTCCTAGGTACAAAAATCAACACACAGCATATGGCCTCCAAAGCCTTTCAACTTTATTTGGAATAAACAAGTTACAAGAACAGAGGTTCAATGCTCAGATCCTTTACAATGGAGCTAAGCTCCTCAATATATAGCACACAATGAGCAAACTAGGGTGCAAAACCCTAAGGAGCTAGATTGTAGAGCAAGGCAAGCTCATAGCCAATGGAGATGTGCCTCCTCATTGGAAAAAATCAACTGAAAGAAGAAGATGCCGAGTTGAAGAAAGCGGCTCACGTGAAGATAAGTCGAGAGCAAGATGTTTCCATGCTGCGTTGGAAATGACGGTTGAGCTGGTCGCTTTGAATAGAAGTTAAACCATGTGGGTGGTGCCACCTCATAATGAGGTAGGCACCCACCCATTTAATCTTATCTCCAATCTAAAACATGGCCGTGTAGGAGAAAACCGGCTGGCCCACGTGAGGGATGACAGGGGCGGACCTTTGGAAATAACACATTCACATGAAACAAATAATGCCTCAACCTTTTACATAGCCGCCCAATGCCCACCAAATAAAATATATCATAAGGTTTTAAACTTAAACATTAAACGTCCATCAAATAATTTGTCATCCAAGTCGAGCATGACCATTGGTAAGTCGACCCACATGAAGGTTTTACTTTTACGTAGCATGGAAAATAAAAGAAAATGCCTGTTATCACACAACTTGTAGTTGTCCCTAGTGGTATCCCATCCGGGATGGTAGAGGAGATGGACAACTAAAGAGGTGACCCAAGAGATGCCACGGTTCCCAATGCAAGGTGGGAGTCACGCCAACCGAGGCACTCTTCGCTTTAGATCTAGATAAATCAAGACCTAGGGGGAGACCCTACTACCAATCAAAGATGATTGGACCCAAACAAAGGCTCCTAGGGATGAGTAAATGGTAAGTTACGGAAACCAATGCAAGGTAAAGTGGACCTAGAAATCAAAGTATGGTTGAAGGTGGCTTGAGAGATGATTAGTGTTTCAACCAATATATGATTTAGGTCACATGATGAGATAAGGTGACAAGATCTAGTACCATGTATTACACAAGTGGGGCCCACTTCCTTGGGATATGCAAATGGTTCAAATGGGACCCACAAGGTGGAGTTTAGGGGATGAAATTGGTACTAAGGGGTATGCAGTGAGTAGATCTATGGATCTAAGTTGAAATTAGGAATACCCACATATGGGATGTAGGGTTTGACACAATTCCCAAGGAGTGCGAATTGCCTAAGGAGGACTAGTGCCTTGTTGGATGGGTAAATGGAGTCAAAAGATATGTCAAAGTATAGATCAGGACACCTAGTAGGCAAATCAAGTGGGCTAATTGAGATGTAATGGTTGGATCTTTCTAGATCTAATGTTTCATGATATGACCCTAAGTGGACCACAATCCCTTAAAACAAGGAATGCTACCCCCAAGGCAGATCGTCACAAAATGACACACTAGATTTAGGTTTCAGGGTATGCTCTTTCCAAATCCACTGAAATCTCAACTACCCAGGTCCTTAAAGTGGGCAAACTAAATCACCCAAGGAGTGCGACCTTGCTCAAGGAGGGCTAAAAAGGTGGAAAAGTGTGTCAAAACAAGTCCAATGGCCACCAAATTGTAGATCCAAGTAGTTTAGGCAGTGATCTATGTGGATCTTGAAAATCAAGGGGATCCAATGGCTAGATCTCCATAGATCTGAGATTTAAAGTGCATCACCTAATTGATCCAAGTGGGCATAACCCCCAAATTGAGGAATGATACCCCCAAGGCAGAAATCAACAAAGTGGAGCACTAGGGGTAGGTTATCAAGTGAGGAGAGTGTGAATCAAGTGGGATCTCACCTACCCATATGCTAGATCTAACCAAACAAGCTTCTCCCAAGGGGTACGATTTGCCTCAAGAGGACTACTTTGCCTTGAAAAGTGTGTCAATTTTAACCCAATCACCACCAAACTATAGATCCGAATTGGCGTGGATGCTATAGAGGTGGGTTTTTAATGTCTTTTCAAAAGCAAGGCTAGATCTAAGTAGATCTAAGAAAAACCAAAATGAGGGTTTTAATTAATTAGGGTTTGTGACCAATGAAGAAAAATGGATGGAAATAGGCACATACCTTGTAGATCTTACCTCAATTGCTTATGGCCACCTTGCAAATTGATATCATTCTCCTATGTGTATATTCAAGAGTGAGATCCAAGAGCTCCAACCCAAAACGTCCTCCTCCAAGATTGCCAAATCGTCCTCCTCCTACAAGACAAGATCAAGTGAAACAAGCCAAGTAAGATGATTATGAAAATGATGGAAAGATGTAATAGAAAGCATCAACTATGTCACAAAGATACAATAATGATACTCCCTTTCACCATGATCAACCCAAGAGAGTATGTGGATCCCTCCAACAATAACCCTCAAGAAATCGCCCTCCTCTCCACCAATTCGGCCTCCCTGCAAGAAAACTAGTTGTAGCACCAAAATCCACAATGATACATAGAAGAGATACTGTATACTCAAGATGCAAGAGAATCCACAAGATAAGAGAAATATGCTCCACAAAGAAGTGTTCTATTCCAATATTCCAGAGCTCCAAAGGTGAGCTATACAATAGGGGGTCTCCTCCTTATATAGGATAATAAAGACCAAAACCCTATACCACTTTACAATACAATATAAAATGAGTGGTTGAGATTAAAAGATCTCAACATACAATCAATGGCTAAGATGAACCATAATAACATAACACATGGATCACTCAAAAAGTGATGACGTCATAGTCTAAAAATACTCATGGAGGGTGACGTCATCCACTAGAGGGGGTAAAAGTACCAAAGCCCACCTCATAATGACTAGGACATGACATATGGAGCACATGGTGGGGCTAGGAGGCATCAATCCTTACTAGCTCATCCCCAAGGCACAATAAAATAATAAAATATGTCCAAGATAATATAAATGACCCAATCTGTCTTCAAAATCTGTGACAGACAAGCAGTAAAAGACCTCCTGTGATCTCTGTGGGCCTACCCACATGGTGAAAACTGGCTGGAAGATAGTGGGATCACCCTGGAAGACCTCTGTGAAAACCAAGTGCCAAAACCTTGCCTCAATTGCCCAAATCGAATTCCTCAGTGACCACTTTATCCCATTTTATAACTGCCTCGGTAATTGTGAAAGTGCCAAAACTGCCTCCTAGGGCATCTGCGTTGTCCAACTGAGCCCACCAGGCTCTCCAGAAGGGGGGGTAAATGGTAATAACAAGTGGCTGGACCACCCCCTCCTCATACAGCGCCCTAGGTGAACTGGCCTCTCATGGCCCCTGTTGCTCAGGTTGGGAAATCAGCCCCAAATCTGGTCAACAAGTGTAAAACTGCATCTATCACTGCCAGAAGTGCCTGGAACTGAAAGATAAGTGTCTCATTGGATCCAGAAGACCCATATCCACTAAGAATGTGTACTCATACACCATGGGTTGCCCTAATGGGCCAGCTGTAAGGTCCACCATATATGGACAATGCATAATCTAATGACCTGAAGTAATAATAAAACCTGTTGAACTGCATCGATCATCATCTGAACCATATGTCCATCATATGGCATCATCTTTAAGCATATGTGGCCCACATCACTACGGATCTCAAGAAATGACCATAGTTAAACTAGGTTTGACTAGGTCCATATATAACCAAGGATAAATCATATCAATAGATTAAGACATGTTCCTCTAATCATACCCACAGCTTAGCTCAAAGTATAACATCCATTCAGTGGCATTAATCATGTTAGCATATTCCTTTGTTATATGAAATTACTTGCACAATAGTTTAAATGACAAACTCACCCATTGGACATGGTCAAACTTCTAGTGAAGGATGAAGGATAGGAACCAGGTTGGGCCAAGGGGTTGACTTGTCTAATTCAACTCACAAATACTTTGGATTGGGAGAAGGGGAAAAACTACAAACTCTGTGACGGACAAAATAACACAGGGGATGGTTGTGCCTCACAAATGGATAAGTTGTTTAGAGAGTGCTTATTCAACTTAGGCATCATGTCTACATCAAGTTGATCCAGGTTCATTAGGATCATTCAATTTCATTTCATGGCCTTTTTGGCCTACATAACCCTTCGGATCTTAGGTGTGCTGATAAGCACAACTAGTTGCAGCTTGCATCCAGGGCATGTTTTCATATATAAGGTCAGCAATTGTTTAAATATAGCTTTTAAGAACCATTGCTTTTTTTGGACCTTTTTTATACTCTTCGAGGAGTATTTTTAGCAGTTCATCGCTCTTGCCCTTTTTAGTTTCCATGGGCGAATTTACGTAAGTTTCCATAAGTAGTACATGAGCTTTCAGTTTTAGCCAACAACATCTCAAGTGACTAGGGGGAGTTCGAGCCAATGCCAAACATCGGGACAATCGACCAGAATGATTTAGGCCTACAATCCAACTCACCAAAGGTAAGCTTTGTCACCAACTCAGAGCCGAGACACTAAACATACAGGGATGCAGTCCAGACACAGAGGTAGAAAATGGGGAAGTCCTCAGTACCAGAAAGTCAAATAAAACAGGTCAAGGTTTAAAGTTAAATAAGGAAAGTCATGTATGGATGGAGTCAAGTGAATTTGGAGCCTAAGCTAGCAGACAATTGGTGTCAAGAAAGACCATATCTATGTAAGGTGGTAAACCAGTGAGTTTTGTCAAACAACCTAAATGTGCAAGTAAATGTCCATTTTATAATTTATAGTTCATTTTAAACAGTTTGCCACATCAGGAATAATATACGAAGCAGATGCTGTGAACATGACTAAATCAACAGGATAATAATCCACAGTCAATGATAAAATATCCATAGGTCATACAACATCATCACAAGAGTAATCATCATATATCATCTGAAACACTGCTGCAATACATCTCTAGGCATTGAACTGAAACTGTATGGGATAAAGGGTCACATCGGTCATCAAATCTAAACTCTCAAGGCTCAGCCTTGACACTAGCTCTAACATAAGTCTGAATAATACACTGCTCTGATCATGAGTGATTTCAAAATATACAATCATCATAGCCAAGCTCTGAATAATGGAAGCTCTGGA
Organism: Larix kaempferi; assembly: GCA_027924585.1. Taxonomy (NCBI): domain Eukaryota; kingdom Viridiplantae; phylum Streptophyta; class Pinopsida; order Pinales; family Pinaceae; genus Larix; species Larix kaempferi. Next base: position 13,653,512 of record BSBM01000510.1, on the reverse strand, counting down.
ATGTGCAGATATCTGCTAAACAAGAATAGTAGCCCTGCTACTATGGTGTGATAACAACGCCCAACCTTCACTTCGACCTCTAAACACATGGTTTGTCCCTTTTACATAATCGCCCAACTAATGACATCATATGCCAACTCAATTGGCATGTGCAAAATACCAATTTTTTAATATTTTAATTTTTTGGCCTGGTGCATTTTGATGCATTTTTAGCATTAAAGTGCCACTTTGTAGCTCTGATAGGAAAAACTGCTCCATGGGATGTTTCGGTCGCTCGAAACATAGGAAGACCAGGTATTAGGGTAAAGAGGATGCTCTGAGCTTGAAAACGAGCATCCCTGCGCCAAAATCCGACTCTGGATCACACTTTTATAACCACTTGAATTTTTTCATTTAAACCATTAAAAAAATTGCTTAAAAATGCGAAAAAATTATTTTTCTCGTAATTGACTGAAACTTCTGGGGGATCTAGTGCCTCACCAAACGACCAAAATTTGCGTCTAGCATGTTTATAAACATTACAAAATGGACTCTAATAACCCCCTAGGGCCTAACCACCACTTTGGGCATTCCAGCTTTGGAAGTGTAGGAGAAAAACTCATCGATTATACTCGGCTAAAGGCAAAGCATAATGAACAAGGGAAAAAACTCCTTGGAATACCTTCTTTGGTTGTCATGTCCCAGGGAACCGAGTCACTCAAAGACCACCATGCTAGCACACTTCTTACGAACCCCGTGGGGCATGATCATGCAAATTTACAAAAGGGCCAAAAATGGCATTGTGAACTTCAGAACATATGTGATGAACAATTGAATTGTTCAAGTCTTTGACTTGCTTACTGGAAATCCACCTATGTGCAACTTAGTGGATAACAAAAACCATGGGGTGCATTTAAGCTCCTGAATTTTTAGCAATTGTTATCCATGGCTGCTTCTGAGCGGCCAAGGACTTTTGGTCGATTGAAAGTTTTTGACTTCTCAAAAATTGTTGGGTATCCTCATCAAATCCCTCATCAAGCCCGTGAAAGGTTGTCTAAATTCGACGGAAGTCATGAGGTATTTGCTAAAAGGCACCTTGAACTTTTTAGGGAAGTTATTAAAGAATTATCCATAACCCATGAGGATGTGTGTATGAAACTATTGGCCTCATCTTTCCAAGAAAGAGTTGAGCTCTGGTTCTTGAATTTGACGACCAATAGCATTTCCGGATATGACATGTTTGAAAATAAATTCTTAGAAAGATGGGGAAACGAATACGATGATCAAATCCAAGATCCAAGCTTTCCCCTTTCCGATCCTATTGTTGAAGCAATTAATAATCAAATATCAATTGATTTGTCATCATCCGGAGATGACCCCTCCTGCCCAACTTCTTTTGAGGATGAGTCTTCTACTTGTAAGTCTATTGAAATTCCTTTTAATAGGCAAATCCCTAATCATTGCATGAATGATGAAACTTCAAGTCAATTCTTAAGAAGCCCTAGTCTTGATCCCGAGGAAATTTTTGAGGTTGAGCTTTTAATAAATGAGTCTATTGAGTCTTCTCTTGAAGAGAAACTCCCTAGTCACTCTATCATTAACAATAGTTCAATTTCTTATCATCTTATTAAAGAAGAAGAAGATGGGGACATGAACCAAGGCCCTTTTGAGATGATTTCATTTGATCATTGTGTAAATAATCAGGATGTTGTACATAAATTTGTTAATTTTCTCCTTGATCAATTCAATGAAAATGATCATTTATCCTCATATGAATTTAATGATAAATCAATGGATGAGCAATCTCAAGATGAGGATGAATCAGTAAATCGCATTGGATGCTCTAATCATTGCTCAACTTCGTATGGTAAATCCTTAAGTATTCCTTTTCCATGCTCATCTAGCTTGATCCAATTCTTGGAGTTAGATAGTTTTGGTGAGTCTTGTCCTCAAATAGTAAGTATTGAACTTGATCAAACCCTTGAAATCATTCCTAGACCAAGGAGTGTTTCTTTGAAAGGCTTTTCCTTTTGTCAAATTCTAAGGTCAAATATTTTTATCCATCTGGGAGAAAGTACATATTTTAAATCCACCCTCCCATCCCAGTTTTTTCAATCTTCTTGGGGTTTGTGGTCTAGTCAATCTTTTGCTTTTGAGATTTTCAATAGGGAGTATGAGCATTGTCCCATAATTGGAGAAAAAACACTTCATTTCCCTTTTCAGTCACTTTGGAACAATAATGCTTGTTATCAATTTATCAATCATTCTTGGTGGCTAGAAAAGTTGTTTAAAGATCAGTTTCATATTTTCTCTATTTTTGAGCAACAAGTGGGTTTGATTTTGATTTTTCGTCTTCTAAGCTTTAATTTGTCCCCACTTGGTTTTTGTTCCATCATCAATCCCAGGGAGAGCCAAATTGAATATGCGAGAGAAGTGACTGAGGAAAGCAGTTTGTGTAAAAAGAAATTGAATCAAGTGCCATGTGTTCTCCCTCTATCAATTTTAAATAATAACTTGCATAAATTTTATGATCATATCAATATTTTGATGGAGGATGTTTGCATCAATCATTCTTCTCCTTGGCATGATTTCTTGTTGCACCATTCAAGCCCTTTTGCAATTTTTGAACAAACCAGGAAGATTGTGTTATCAAATTCCTTAATCTTTAACCCAATCCTGGCTTGTTTTATTAACAAAAGTCAAAGAATAATCATTAACCTTTTCGATGAATGGTTGCACTGGATTTATGATTTTACCTAGCATTTGTGCTGACTGGTTAGAGTAGTTAGGTCTTTGAATAAGCTCACTTGAGCAGTAGGATTTGAGTGTCTTTTTCTCTTTTCTGAGTGTTGAGTATTGCGAGTCCTTTTGCTTGTCTTTTGAGTGCTTTTTTTGCTGCGTTGTTTGATTGAGTTGAATCATGCTCCTTCCTAAGCCTTTCTCATCTTCTGCATTCACACTAATGAAAACTTGAAAAAGATTAAAATTTCCTTGAGTTTTGAGTGCTTGTAGTTTTTCTGTGTCAAGTGAGTTGAGTATGCCTTCTTCAAAGCCTTCTTTCCTCCTGCACAGTAAAACAAATAAAATTTACATGTTGTGTTAGATTAGTATTTCCTTTATGCATTTCAGTTTCTATTCTAGAATAGAATTTCATTTATACAGTTTATTTTGGTTTATTTTATCCCATACATGCATCACGTGGTATTTTAGTTTCCATGAGTGCAAAAACAGGTGCAAATAAAAGTTGAAAGCAAAGGATGGTGAGTGCTGGATTGAATATTGATGCAGAGCAGTTCGAGACCAGATATTCTGAGGTTCTCAAGCGCTCTCTCCCTTAGAGCACTTGTCCCAGCTGGAGCCAGATGTTATCACACCATAGTAGCTGGGCTACCATGTCTTCTAAGCAGATATCTGCACTTTTCAGAGCTTTGCCTTTACACAGTTTCAGCGAGATCACTTATGATGAGCAGCAATATTTATGATGACTTACACATCAGAGCAACTATATCAGACATCGTGTAGACCTTGTGCCAAGGCGGAGCCTTGAGAGCTTAGATTTGATGACCGATATGACCTTTTGTTCCATACAGATTCAATTCAGTGTCCAGAGTTCCAGATGTTCTTATTGCAGCAGTGTTTCATTGGTTCTAGATGATATTAGTTGAGATATGCAGTGATATGAAATATTCATGTACCTTGTGTGCGAGTTTCAGCGTCATATTCACTGTACTTTAGGAGATATGATCCATGCAAATTAGGGTTTCAGCCTCCTCCAGAATTCAGTTTTAAAAAGGTGACCTAGGGAGAAATTATATATCTCGGGCTACAAAGATCCAAATAGAATTTCATAAGATGTTCCAGAAAGTGCACGGACTGTAGTTTCTCTGGTGTGAGTTTCAAAATCCGAAGATGAAACAATAACACGTGGCATTCCGTACAAGTTCGCTATACTGAAAAAGTCCATAAACAGGTCATCGTGGGAAACTTAGCATAAGTTCCACTTGGTGAATCCAATACTCCTCTAACCTGTGGGGTTGGATAAAGGACATATCATACTATCACAGGATGAAGTTTCAAACCTTGAGGAGCAGAAATTTCGGAGATACATCAGAATTAAGACTCGACAAATATACAGTAGAAATTGAAGAAACTAGGGCATAAAGTTTTTGGGGCTTCTCTTCATCAATTTGGAAAAAGGAGTACATTGGCAGCCATATATTGTGAGCAGAGAGAGCTCATCAGTGAGGATTCTTCAGTTTTTATAGGTTGGGAGACTTTCATAGGAGGGGTGCACTTTCTGAGGAGAGGAGGTCGTTGTGCTTTCGGTTGGAGGATTGAGCAGATGAGACTTCCAGAGTAGGCCTTCCTCAGTGATTGAGGAAGACCAATGACGATCAGAGCTCATATCAGCTGAGATCTGACAGAGTGCGAGTTTTTGACAGTTGGAGGAGGGTGCACTTTTCCATGTAGAGAGAGGGGCGCATTCTTCAGATCTAGACAATTGGCCTTCTTCTTTGGCAGGGCGGATCAGGGTTGTGCAGTGAGAGAGATAGTACAGACAGAGTTTGACTTGCAGAGAGATCCAGATCTGTATTGACAGTTAGGGCACATTTCCCAAGTGCATGCATCAGTCTTTGCATGCAGATCTAGGGTTTTGATACCCGTTAGGTTCGGTTGTTTCATCTGAAGTATTTGTATGTATTGATCTTCTACTTGCTTTACTCTGGGCTCGAGATAGAAGATGAAGAAATTTGATAAAATAACAAATTTCTTTATGAAATTTTTTCAAACACTTTGAATGCATAACTTGGTTTATAATTTAACTGAGTTATGATTTATGTAACCCTTGTACAATAAATCTACTGATAACTGAAACATAAACACTTATACATTCTTTCATTGACTCTGATGAAGACAAATGCATACACATTGAAAACTCATAAATTTAGGGCCAAGCCCAGGGCAAAATCCTCACACTTCATGAGGGAAAACCCAGAGAGATTTTAATTAAAGAGCAGCAACTTAATTACAGTGGAGACATTAAAGCTTAGGCAATCTGAAATACATTGGAAAATCTGCCAGAAAACATAAATAAAATACCAGCAATAAATGCAACTGTATGGCCCTGCTGTACGGCCTTCTCTTTCACAACAAACTGCCTCGAAATCTGTGCCAATGGCTGCCCTCGATTTCTGTGCCAATGTTCTTCAACAAACTGTAGAGAACAACTCAAAATCTGTGCCAAAGTTCTGCTCCTCGATTTCTGTGCCAATGAATGCTTTTGTACGGACTGTACGGCCTGCGATATGGATCTGTACAACACAGATTTTCTCAGTTTCTGTGCAATGGTACAGTTTCCTTCTCCTCAGTATTTGTGCACAAGCAAAACTGTGTCTCCTTCTGCTGCAATTCGTGCTATCTCTTTCAAAAATGGGTTTTCTCTCTTTTGAAACCCTAGATCTCTCTCTCTTGTCTCTCTGTCTTTCTGTGTGTTTTGGCTCTTTTCCCAAGGTGTATTATATAGATGACTTTATCCTCCCTAAACCCTAACTAATTCAAATTTCAAACTACCTTTTGAATGGCTAAGATCACTTTAGATCTAAGGGCTTACATTAATTACACATTAAATGTCATTTTTAATCATATAATGCGCAGATACATTTAATAAAGTCACTTCACTTTTAAAACATAAAGTCACTTTTTATATTTCAAAAGTACATTTCCTAGGAAAGACAACTTGTGTCCCCACCATGGTAAACACAAAAACATGGTAAGGGATCTTTCTCACTACAATTTTTAACAGAAGATAGCCCCACAGATTGCTGGTTTTCCCTGTTTGGGGTTTCCAGGGTACATCCTGAGTTATTGTGTGATTGCTGTGTATTTTCATTGTGGAAGTGTTAAGAGATCTATAGCATTTGTATCTTAAGTCTTTATTGTATTTCTGATTTATTGAGACTCAAATTGCTTGAGATCTCAGGGCATCTAGAGGGAGTAGTGATCTCTGGATATATTAACATTTTGTTTATTCTCTTGTGGTTTATTGTGTGGATCTATTGTATTATTTGTAAGTTAATTTTTATAGTCTATCTTTAGATCTATTGAGTTCCACAACATTTGGTTTAAGGGACACTACATTTGGTACCAAAGGCCCTTTCTTGGGCAAAAAAGTAGGATTTTTTTGGGGGCAAATTTTTGGAGGAAAAAAGAGGATGCAGTACTCAAATCAATTTATGAAACTTTTTGTGTAGAATTTGAAGAATCCAATAATAGATTGAAGTTCCTCTTGCAAAAACACCCAATTTCAAAAAAACAATCGCCCAAAAAGGAGTACAGGAATTAAAGTTATCGCTGATTTAAAATCAGTTGTTTAAGGGTTTTTTCAGTGACGACATATCATATATCTTGTGATAGAGTGCTAAGATTTTCTTCAAACCACCTTTAGTAGATGCAGAAGGACCATGGCATTTCATAATTGTGGTCATAATAATAATTTTGAGCAATATTGATGAATTTGTGATCATTTTAAATTTGTTGCCTCAAACCACATTGAACAATAAATTATAGTTTTGGCTATGGGTTTTCTTCCAAGAGAAATGTATTTTATAGGAAAATTTGATGGTCCTCATATTCAAGAATATATTGCATATAATAAGAAAAATGTGTCCCTTTGGAAAATCTACCTATACTCTAATCTAATAGATGAAGCAGTTGTATGGAGTCAAACACTTTGCTTTAAGGAGTTATTAAATCTTTCAAATGAAGAATATGGAAATATATTTTTAGATAGGTGGTCTAATGTTGTGAATAAGGATAATGAGATCCATAAGAGTTTATTTTCATGTGACAAATCCCTATTACATATTCATGGATGAATTCAACAAGAGAAGGTCATTGTTTCTATAAACCCTCATAGCAAACATAATTTTATAAATGTTAAGGTGGCTAAAAGGTTGCAACTCCCCACAAAGCACATGCGAAGCACACAGATTGAGGCTGAAAATGTTCAAATTTTAAATATTTGAAGATTGCTATGGAAAAATATGTGTTACATTCAGATTATCATGCTATAGATATGGATAGCGTGGATATTCTTTTGGTATATCCTTGAATAAACTTAGTGGGTACAATTAATATTAATGTGCAAAAGGAATTTTTGAACCTTTGGTATAAGGAAAATAAAATTACATTGCATACTATTTCTCTTATTAAGGGTTCAAGGTGGCACATGAAGAAGCCCTTGCAGGTAAAATAGTTGAAGTACTTATAGGCACAACAAATGAAGAGCTTGAAGTTGAATCACTAGAATTGGCTATAGAAGTGTATGAAGAAAAGCCCTAGGAAGGGCATAAACAAAAACAAGAAATTAAGGGGCTACATGACTTAAAGGAACCACATGTTGTAGAGTCAAAGACCAAAGAACCAATAGTTAAGGTTGTTGTATATTGACCCCCACACCATCCGACGAAACAACAGCCATTAAGGAAAGGTCATGAGCATCGACAAACTTACTATGGACAAACATGGAACCAAAAAGGAAATGGACATGGAGGTACATGGGGAACTAAAAGCAATGCACGGAGATACCAGAGTAGTACAGCGGCAATACATAACCAAAAGAGAAACCAAAATCAAGCTTGAGGTGGCAAGGAAGCAGTTGGACTTGTTATGCCTCACTTTGTGGGGCATCCCTTTTCTCAGGCAAATTTTTGCTTTTTGAGCAAGATGCAAACGAAAGTATTGAGGTCCATCTTTGCTGCTCTTGGACCTCCCCCTTAGAAGGAAGAGATGTATGTGATGATCAGTGATATGCCATGTTGTTACTGCTATTCCAATACTATGATGATGATGTAAAATGATGTACTAGACGTTGCTATTGATTTAGTTGATTTATTAACTGTCTGATGAGTATAGCTAGTAGTATCACCCCTAGGTTAACCCCTGGGGGGTTGGACATCTGTTGGAAAATGTTTCAAGCAGGTCCACCATCTATTTGAGGGCTGATTAGGGCATAAACCAGATCTGGTTATGCACTTTCAGATCTGATTTAGGGCTTCCCTTCACCCTCTAGAACCACATCACTTGCCCTACTATACAAGGTACTCTATATATGGTAAGTTGACATTGTTTGGGTTGATTTTTATCAATTTCCTGAAGTGTTTTGACTGCTGCAACTTCATAACAGCAGTAACATATTGAAGTTATCTTTCTTGGAATCCATGACAAAGTGTTATAACTCCTTCCTCTCACTTAGTGTTATTATAGCTTCATTATTTTTACTCCACAAGGAACTGATCTTCGCTGAGAGGTTTCTTCGGAAAGGTGTTTGTGTGTTGTTTAAGTAATTGCAGATATCATTCACCAAAATCTAGGGACTCCCCCTTGGTTTTAGAAGTTGACCTAAAGTGTTCAGAAGCTAGGATGTGGTGACATTGGGCACTAGCTTCTCCCGTGCTTACCACTCAGTGCACCAGGATCCATGACCTTGATCAAGGGTGCTATTTTGAGCAGTAACACGTCCCACCAAGCTTGTCCACATACAAAACTCCCAAGATGCTTCTAGGACATTGCTTCCACAAGAGTCCACCAACAAGCTTCTTCAAGGGGGAGCACTCCACAAGGTTTGTCCACATGCTAACCAATTCAAACCTAGAAGCCCTCCAAGAATTAATGCTCCAATAGGCAATGGACTCAAACTTCCAAAGGTCATACTCCAAGGGACCCTTTCAACAAGAAGACGTCCACTACAAAAGACAAAACCCAAAGAAGGATGCTTTCCAAACATTAGGAACAAATGCCAAGCAATAGCCTCCAAATGCCTCTTTAAGGTGGCGGTGGCACTCCAAGAGATATGGGCTCAACATATCTAATAAATAGTGCATGATGATCAAGGAAAGGGCTCCCAACTAGCCTAGTGCTCCAAGGGAAAGTGTCTCCACAAGCAAGATTCATCTTATAAAGGATCCCATGCAAACAATACCAGCATTGCCCCATCTCTATGCAGCTGACTACTTTCTGCTCCAAATAACTGAGATCCAGCCCTAACTGCATCTAAATATCACCTCAGACTGCTGTATAAACCCTTCCAAACAGAAACATATGGGGATCAGCCTTCTGCTAGCTGAGAAAGTGGTGAAGACAGGACTAAAAAGGGTGACAGAAACACTCCTTTATGGCTGTGGCCTCTCAGAACTTGATCTATCAGATATTTGACTGAAAAGAAGAAACTTGCCATGAAAACATAGTACTCGTATGTGCCAAATGCCCCCAGAATGGACTTAAACCTGCTCCAAATGTCTGCTGTAAGGTCTGCGGCCTACTACAAGACGAAGAAACAGATAGAACAGGGGCTAGAACTGCAGCAATAAGGTGACATCCTTCACAAAATAGGCCATAGATCAGCTCCTTTAATCTCTGTTTTGTCACAGCAAAGGCTTCCATAAATCGGCTGCTAAATCTGGGCATTTTTTTCCACTTTGGATGGTTGTAAACTGCTCATAGAATGCCCTGAGATGCTGCTTCAAAGCCCAGACTTGAGATTATGCCTGTTTGATACCTTTGGGAGGCCAAAACGAGGCATGATTGTGCATCATTTTCCCAGAAAATAAAGATTAATGGCTGTTTCAACCACAGATCTTGCCCAGAAATTCACCTTTTACATCTGTCCTAACAGAGATCCGCCCAGATTTAGAGTTTAGGGCTGTTTTCATGCCCAGATGTCCTTTTCACTGCCTCTTAATGTTTGTTTGATGTCAAAACAGGCCCAGAATTACTTCTCAGTGCTGTTTGGGGGTGGAGAATCGCCCAGAAAATACCCAGACTTGGATTTGCTTTTGCTCATTGCTGTTCTCATCCTTAGAATTAGTCCAGAATGAATGTTAAGGCTGCTGGAAGGTGAATTATGCCCAGAAATCTCCAGAACAGTACCCGGATCTGCTTGTTTACTGTTTCTTAAGGCTTCCATATGCCCAGAATTCATTTTACAGTTGATACAAGGTAGAGCCATGCTTCAGAATTGACCCGATTTACTCAAATACTCAAGAATCAGCCCAAAAGTCTTCATGAAAATCTAAGCAAACCCCCATGCAAATAGGGGGGTAACAGGTTCCAAACTGGTTGGACCTTGACTTGTTCCAATTCGGATAACTTTGGTCACATATAATGATGAATGTTATTGGCACATTGTTATGTATAAGATTTCAAAGAATTGTGTTTCAGTTTTCATATTTTTTAATTTATATTTCTAAGTATTTCAGGCAGAATCCCCTATGTCAGACAACCCAAAATTCCCTATGATGTTCTCTAGAATTTGGGTGGTGCTTCTGCATGTGTTTCCCCATTCACTTGCCTCTGCATCTTGCAAACTTGGTGGAACATCGGGTAAAACTAAAAGTAAATGTAAATATAACTTATGCTAGTTAAGGTAAATACTAAATAAGGTGAAAATTTAATTAAGTCAATTAGTTGTTAAGACACTCCCATATGTCATGAATGTTATATCAAATAAACATCTCGTGAAATGAATTTTCTCTGTTTTCAAAATTTTATAACAGTTGTTAGGTTGTTAAACTATTTAACAAACTAGTTGTGCTATAAATATATCACATATGGTGATTTAAGGGGTGTGAGAGATGTATGGCTGCAGCATTCATATTAAAGTCTTTTATTCACTCTTCACCATTGTCTGTGACATGTGTAAATGTGTTCATCCTAATCTATTTTTTACATGTAGTCCAGATATTTCTGTTATGAATAGATTGTTCTCTCTTTAGCCACTTCAGAGTTTATAGCTGCAAATCCATTTTCAGTTGATCATATCCATGAATCATTACGAGGACAAGTAGATATATTTCATGGAAAGAGTTTATGCTTCTGAAATTTTTCTCAGATCCATTTCAAGATTCTGAGAACTAGCATTCAGCACTAGAAAATTTTAATAGTGCTAGCTTTTGTTCCGGCATTTTTCCTATCATAGATCATAGGGATACTTTTCAGAAGCCAGCCAGCATTATACAGAGCCTACTGGCTGAAGCAACTGAGAGCCAGACACATCTTTCTTTTCATGTGGTAGCTTTGGGATTGGCTGAGAGGTTCAAGTTGAAGTTTTGAGGTAGTAATTTGTCACAGCATTGCATAACCAGTTTGTGTTCTAATTTTTTGCAGATCCTTATAGATTGTAGTGGGGAGGGAGAAGAAAAGAATCCAGAGACAGCATTCTCAAACAAAAAGACAGCCCTGCTACAACTTGTGGAGCAGAATCCTGTTCGGAAGACCCTTATCTTCTGCAACAAGGTTCACTTCGTGCTAGATATCCAATGTTTCTCCCTGAAATATGTTTTGAAAGCTTTTCTTGACATAATGTCTGAGTGTGCTCTGGTTGCAGATTGAAACATGCAGGAAGGTAGAGAATGTCCTAAAACGGATAGATCGAAAAGGCACGAAGATCTGTGTCCTTCCATTTCATGCAGCTGTATCACAAGAATGTCGCATTTCAAGTTTAGAGCATTTCCTTGATTCCCAATCTGAAAAATCTTTATTTCTCATTTGCACTGACAGGTATGAATGCCTTTTGTTTGAACTGTGATCATGAGTTCAGTTCAGTTCCTTTCAAAATGCTTAGTATGGTCTGTACTTGGGTGTTGTTATTGCTGCAGAACCTTATATCTAAACTGTAAATGTTCTCCTTCTGCAGAGCTTCTAGAGGCCTTGACCTAATTAATGTGGACCATGTGGTGCTTTTTGATTTTCCACGTGATCCCAGTGAATATGTGCGTCGAGTTGGAAGGACAGCTCGTGGAGCAGGTGGAAGAGGGAAGGCTTTTATCTTTGTTGTAGGTAAACAGGTCTCGCTGGCCCTTCGAATTATTGACAGAAATGATAAAGGTCACCCTTTGCATGCTTTGCCTGATTCATAGTTGCAAGGGGCAACCACTCGATATATTTCTTCGTTTTGCTGAAGGAAGCAATATGTTTTTGGAGCAACCTGCTGGAGATTTTAAGGTTGAGATATAGATCTTGTAAGAAGATCTCAACATAAAGGGGAATCTTGTGTGGAAATCAAGAGCCTGAGCTGAATTCATTTATATTCCTGTGCAAAGCTCTCTCTATGCATAATTAAACATGAGGTGGCATATTTTTAGCTGCCCAAGGCCATCTAATTTTTGTATAAAGCTGCAAGTTTTCCTTTCTTACAACTTGACTGATATTTTGTTTTACCAATCATAAACTGAAAAGGGGGTTCATCCTCCATTTGAAATGAGAATCTCATTTCTTTTCTCTTTTTGTAGCCACATTGAAAATTATGCTTTGCATGGAGATATCCATCTGGTAGGGAAGAATGCATAGTATCTGCATGGAACCCAAAGTACACAGATTCATTTACTCCAAATTTCATGGTCTCGATTTAATGTATCCTTACATCTCTCAAGTTAATATTTATTTATAGCTTGGCACCACTGATTGACTTGAACATTTGTACATAGTTTTTTCAGGAAAACCAAACATGGCTATTGATGTCTTCTACACAAAATGGTTTACTCCAAATCACAGTAATTAAGCTATCTAGAGAATCCTTTCTTATTGTTCTTGTTACACCTCATGTTGTATGAGGTTTCACGTTGGGGTTTTCAGCTGGTAGCTGGGAGCATCTTGATGGACTTGAGGTATCTACATCTTCATGCAGCTTCTTCTCTTCTTCAGGATGGATATTTGATGAAGATTTTTGGTGGAGGATGGTCATTTCTTTATGGTGGATGGTCAGGTTGATGGTCTTTTCTATGGTTAGATGCTTCTTTCATGCATTTACTTCATATGGATGCTTCCTAGTGACTATATGTGGTGATGTTGTATTGTTGGTATCACTGGGAAGGGGGTCTCTACATGGTCCCTTTTGGGTGAATGTGTGGTGGGGACATACTTGATGCCAGATGAAGTTAACGCCATTCTCATCTCTCATTTCCTTTGGTGTTGATGTGCTGTGGTAGTGCACTATGCTTTGGTGGGATTTCTCTAGGTGACATGACTTGATGTTGTAACATTTGCAAGATATTGCCGAGGGGGAATGTGTAGTTGATGATGTTATATCATTGTGATGTAATAATTCCTAAGTTTGAGTTAGAGAAGGGGTTATTACACTTTTTCTTGATGATCAAGCCTTTCCTAAGGTTTGATGGAGTATTAATAATGTATTAGTCCTTTGGTGGCGCACCCTAGGTTCAAACCTAGGCATAGAACCTCTAATTTTTCATTATGTTGGGGTTTTACTAGGGAGAACAACTTATTTGCATGGTGCAACACTTGATGGAGTGCCCCCCCCATTGACACGCATGTTAATGGCGATTTAATCAATTGGCGACTAATTGGAGGTTGGACTATAGTTTGATTAAAACTTTAGCCTTAGTTCATGTTACCCCCCTGACATGTAGGGCTCGATGATCGATGCCTTTCCATGATTTTGATCACATCCATTAGTTCCATGGATGAGATCTATGGTTTGCCAATGGATATTTGTTAGAGACACTTTGGGTTTGCTTAGATCAACACTTATGTGCCAGAGATTGATGGGGGATATTCCAGTTGATGCCAATATTATGACATATGCTACCCTCATTGACACATGGGGAATGCCTTCTATATAGAACAAGACCATGAGGGGTCATTGGTGTTGCTCTATAGTGGTTCATGTACTTTAAATTGTTGTTTCATAGCTAAAGTTATATCATGGTGTGGTAGTAATTTTCCCTTAGATAATTGTGTCACCTTGTGAGTTAGGTTGTATCCCTAGGGATTTAAGTAGGTTTAACACTTATTTCATGTCATTGTGGACATTTTCTCCCTAGTATCACATTCATTTCATCACCCTCACCTCGCTTAGAAACCTAGGAAATGCACCTTCTCTTAGGGGTTTGTTACCTCACAAATTAGCACCCTTCGAGTTAGGTCACGAGGGATGGTGCAAAGATCGACAACTTTTTAGGAGATGCACCCACTCAGCGCAATCTCCTCTCTTTAGGCCTTCTCCTTGAGCCACAAGAGGCTTCCTAAATATGGTAGAAATAGACCTGTAAGATGCACAATGAAAACAACTCTATTTCTAATTTTCTACAAGACCTTCTCAATATATTAGTAGACCAATGCCTTATTGGAGTCGAACAAGATATGCAATAAATACCTAATGACTAAGAAATTTTAGGAGCAATAAAATTTGATGTTGATTAATTAACAAGGTGAATCAATTTTTCGTAGTAAAAGCCAACAACATAAACTTGGAAGAAAACCCAAAATTGACTGTGGAAATACCTCGAAAAGTATTGCCCAACGACCAACAACTCAAGGAGACTCAATTCTGCCTAGGACGCACTTCTTTTGATGGATGGATGTGTTTTGGGACTGATTTCACCTTCAGGTCTATAATTTTCTGCAGTAAAGGCTGAACAACTTGATTTGGCACTTCGAAATCCCCCTATGTCAACCCCAGATGACTTGGAGATGAACCACGAACCTTTTGCAATTTTTAGGGATTGATCTTCCTGTCAAAATGGACCTGCAAAACACATGTACCAGAGCTGCAATAACCTTTAGAGAATGATGTCATCCTCCCTAGGGCTGACGTCACACCCTTTTAGGGCTTTTTAGCTGCAAAACAACTTTTTATCGATTTTTTTTTCATTTTTTATGGATTTTTCAGCAATATAACAACTTCAAAAATTTATTACCGTGGTAACTACTTCAAAAATTTATTACCGTGGTAACTACTTCAAAAATTGAACAAGTTAAGAATGGCAAAAATTAAATATTTTTGAAATTTTCAAAATATATTTGATTTTTAAGGTTTTTATATTTGTTTGATTTTTGTGTACTTTTTCAAATATATAGTACAAGGAATTTTATAAAAAGAGAGTTAGGTGAAGATGAGGGAATAAGACCTAGGTTTCGTTCCTTTTGGGCACTAAGAAATCAAGGTTAACGTTTCTTCTAAGAATTGACAATTCAATATTTGTATGAACTAGGGAAAAACTAAGAAACCCTAGGCTGTGTTAGCTTTGACCTAGTTAGGGCAAGAAAGAGAAGAGTATACTATTATGCATAAAAACCCTAGGTTACTCTTACCTTGGATGCCTCTGGTACTACAAGACAAGAGACTCAGGGATCTTACCACAATTGAGGAAGAAAAGAGAAGAGATTAACGTCCCAAGAATCTTTTCACCTTAGACAAGCCTTGAAAGATAGTAAAGAGACCTCATGCATCAACTTTATCCTTGAAAAACCCTAGAACTTGCCAAGAAAGGAGGTGCGCACCACTTGATTAGCTCATGTACCAAGAAGAAAGAGAAAAAGTATCTTATTTGATCCCATGATCTTGCTTACAAATGAGATGAGGATGTCTTATTTATATGAGAAAAGACATGCCTGAGTATATTATGATAAAAGAAATTTTGAAGAGCCTGAGTATAACTGACTACTTTCAGCTACTCGAATATAAATACACAATATAAATAAACAAATTGAGACTACAAATGCTTATTCAATGGATTAACAATTATCTTCTAAGCTAGAATAGATCAATGAATTAAGAATTGCAGAAGTAAAGCATAAACAAATGTCACCTCGATATGGAACAAGCTTTCTTAATCATGACATTTGCACCATATGGACCTCCAAAGTCTCAATTTATTCAAATTTTTTTTTTGCACAAAAGGCAAGAAACATTATACACAATACAACAAAGGTTCCTTGCATCCATCTGGTATGAGGAGCAAGCCTTGCTTTTATAGAAGTTACAAGCAGGGGGGTGCATGAGATGGAGGGTGAATGCTTGGAGTGCGCATCTCAAAATTCAAGGAGCAAATTGTGGTTGAACTATAGTTTGGTTGGTGTGATGGGATGAGGTGGCTGCCACCTCATGAGAGGGGCGCCCCTCTCCCTTTGGAACCTTCGCCCAATCCTTTCACTTGCGACTGGTTCATGCATGCAAAGTCGCCCACGTGAGGAATGACACATCTCTAAAACCAAGGTAACCATTCGCTATCCAAAGTTGTATTTTGGCATGTGCTTTATTTCATAACATGGTCGCACATCACTAATAATTTAATTAGCCACCCTTTCCACATAATTTTTTAATCATTTTTTGACTCTTTTTTTATTTTGTCCCTTTGTGCATTTTGTGGCATTTTAGCATTTAAATGTCGTTTTGTAGCATCTTTAAGGAAAACTGCCACAAATGACAATTTAGTCGCCCGAAACCCAAGAAACGTGTGTCCTAGGTTAAAGAGGACACTCTTAGCGTGAAAACAGACATCCCCATGCCAAATTCCGCCTCCAGACCATGCTTTTATTATACTTTGAATTTTTCCAATTAAACCATTAAAAATGGTCTAATTTTATGGGAAAAAATATTTTTACCGAAATGAAACCAAACTTCTAGGGGACCTAGTGCATGTCCATATGACTCAATTTAGATGGCTAGCATGTAAAAAATACATAGACAAATAGACTTTAATAACCTCCCTAGGTTCGACCACCATGGTAAATACTCTAGCTTTGGAGGTGTGAGTGAAAAACTTAGGAATTATACGCCACTGAAGCGCAACGCATAATTTCCAAGGAAAAAACACTCTAGAGTATCCCCTTGACAGCTAAACCTAAGGTAAGCCAAGTCTTTTACAAAATGACCATGCTTAGACCAACTTATTACAATTCCCCCAAGGGGGTCTGGACATGCAATTATTACAAAGGGACCAAAACTGGTCCTGAAAAAGTCTTCTGAACTTCTGAACTTCTGAACAATGAACATGTTCATGAAACTGGCGGCTCACAAGAAGTCCAACTATGGTACAAAATAGTTGGCAACAGTATGAATTTTTCATCTTAAGAACATTTTCTACAGCCTTACTAAAATGATTTTTTATTTGAGCTTAACAAGTCTTGAGCATTGATTTAATCATTCATTTTTTTGCATTCTCATTTTGAATTTAAATCTGAATTTAGTTTTCTAATATCAACTTAATTGACATCACATAATATACAAGTTGATAAGACATACTAGCAGCTAAATGTTTTATTTCATTGTTACATCTAAATCTGGTTGCTTGTTTCATTCCTAGCCTAGTTTTGCATCTGTTTTGTATCACTTTGAAGATTGAAATCTTCTATTGTTTGAAACATCTTTTAAGATCTGAATTTACATTGTCTAAACAACCATTTACTGCACATGTTCAAATCTGGAAACTAATGGTGGAAACATGAACCTAAGAAACTTATATTTAAATCATTAATCAACCTCACTTGTACAATAACCAGATTTGAATTTGTAGTTAATCTTTTCAACATTCATTTTGAAGTGTTCATTTTGGGTTCATTGTTAAGCCTTCACATTAGTATGATAACAATGAAATTATATAACAAATAAACAACAAAATGAAAGACAAGTAAAATGATACAACAAAACAAATCAATACCTCAATGCTTCATTACCCATAAATTTTCATAGTACAAGGGACCTCCATCAAACTTCAAACTCCTAACCTTTAATGCTTCATCACTTCTCTAACTTCTAGCTCCCAACTTCTCAATTGCAAATGAAATGGAGAGAAAGCTCATTTATATAGAAATGAGCTAGATCTCTCTTCCAATAAAATGCAATATTTTTCTACTCTTACAATAAAATACTACTCTTCTTCTTGTGAGTACATCTTTAAACCTTAATCGAGAGTAGGGAATCTTCCAAAGTGTTGGAATTTTCTCCAAGCACTAAATGGAGAGAATCTATTGCTGAGGTGACAATGGCGACACATCTAGAGTTGTTCTCGGTTAAGACCTTGCCCTTTGTTACCACCTAAGTTGTACTTAGTTGGATTTCTTCAGTGAGCCGCCAGAGTGTGAACAAATCAATTGTTCATCGTCAATGTTTAGAAGTCCAGCATGCCACTTTTGGCCATTTTTCAAATTTTTGCATGTTCATACCCCTTGGGGAAGTTGTAACAAGTTGACGTAGCATGATGATGGTTTGTAACAAACTTGGCTTTCTTAGGACTAAGTCATCAATGCGTTACTCCATATTGTTTTTTTCCTTGATAATTATTTGTTGCTTTTCAACAACTCATAATTTCAGAGTTTTTCACTCAAACCTCCAAAGCTGGGGTATTTGCCTTGGTGGTTTGGCCTTAGGAGGTTATTAAAGTCTAAGTGTCTATGTATATTACAATGCTAGTCAATATTTTTGAGTCTTATGAACATGCACTAGGCCCCCCTAGGTTTATTTTAATTTTCTACAAATAGAAAATTCTCGTAAAACAGGTCAATTTTTTAATCTTTTAATTGTAAAAATAAAAAAAAGTAATAAAAATGTGGTTAGGAGGTGGATTTTTCCATGGGGGTTGTTTTCTAACTCATAGCACCCACTATACACCTAAACCCACTTTGAGAATAATTTGAGTGATTATTTATCACTTAAATTTTTTTGCTCTCGAAAATGACATCAAAATATTAAATAAACAGGAAAAATCAGCAATCCCATGATTCAGGGAACATGTCTAGGACATGTTTCAGTCAACCGGAGTGGTGGCAGACGAGTCTTGAGTTCAAGGCAAGTTAAGAAGGGAGCCAAGTCCCTTGTTCAGGGGCCAAACAGATTGGATTGAGATGCTAACTAAAGGGGGGCGCCTTTTCCATAAGTAGGGCACATTTTTTATTCGCAATGTGTCAATTTATGAAGGGAGGGTGCAAATCTCTGGCAGAGATGGCACCTAATCCCTTAAATCACTCAGCATCACCCTCAGTTCACTCTTTGCTGACCGTAGTGCGCCCTCAATCAACTCTTCTCATATTTAGTTAGCTAATGTGTCTCTTCTCTCTCTGGCTTTCCTATTTAAGCAGGGACTTGCCTCTCATTTTCTCATGGTCAGAGGACCGAAAGGCTATTCAGTTAAGCCCTATTGTAATTTGTATTATCATTTGGAATAAAGAATGTTTTGGAGGTAGATCTATGGTGTAAGCTTTTCATGTGTAGATGTTGATTGTCAAGCGCTTATGAGGTATAATCTGTCTTGTTTTCTTGGCTTTCTGTTGGTTAGTTGTAAGCCTACAAAGGGAGCTACCTCCCAGTAGGGTAAAAAATTATTCTAGTTTGATTTATGCTCTAACTGTTTGCTTTTTTTAGATCTCTTAGTTTGCATGTATATTTTGTTTAATTGCATGCTTTCTAAGTTTCTTCTTCTGGAAACACCTCTGTTTTAACCAGTTGTTTGTGCAAGGATTTCTAAGTTGCAGATGATCTCACTTGGAGAAGGGGTTGAGCTAGGTTGCATCCTCATCTTTAAGATCTTATTGTTGGAAATAATGTAACTTTAGAAGTTATTCTTAATGTAGTACTTTATTATATCGTTGTTGTACCTTTTTCAGGAGAAGATATTGATGTAATCGATCATGTAAAGACCTTGAAAGAATCAATGTAAACCATGGGTTGGATTCACCCAAAGAAAACATTTATTAAATGTAATTTTTGTATTCCCCCAAGAAAAGTCATCCCAATGGGTAAACTGCCCCAAACAGTGGGCATAACTGCCTCATTCAGGTTGGCCCAATTAGGGAAAGTCTGGTCGACCCAGTTAAGTAAAAGTCATTTTTTTACTAGCATAAATAGAGAGGTCGCACCTCTCATTTGTTCACTCACTCAATACAAGCAAGTTCGCTCTAGAGAGGAAGAAGTTCACCACTGCAGCTGGAGAAGGGTTTCTTGGGGCTTCTACTCTTGGAGATGTTTCTCTTTCTTCCCTCTCTTATTCTTGATATTTGGATGTACTTTGATCTCTAAATTAATCTCTATACGAAGGTTGCTGGGTTTTCTCCCTGTTGGGTTTCTCAGGATACAATTCTTGTGTTTATTGTTTATGTGCTTGGTTATTCTCTTAGTGACCCTGTTGTTTTATCTGCAATCAAATTACACTCCTAGAAATGTATAAAATCTAACATGGTATCAAAGCAGTGCTAAAAGAAGCCATTGCCAGAAACTAGGGTTTTATATCCCGAAGCCTTCCCACCTTAGTTTGGATTGAAAAGAGCACTAGGAATTTCTCCCTAGGGAAGGCACATCTTTATGTGAAGGAAAATTCCAGTTCCGAGAATTTTCAAATTTTGACCTAATTCTGTAGCAACTGCAGAAATTATAGTTTCCAAATTTTTAGCCTTTATGCCCACCATTTTGGCTCATTCTTATCTTTCTCTAACACACCTTGGTAGGGCACAACTATTTGTGGAAGCAAATTTCAGATCCGAGAATTTTCATTTTTGACCTATTCTCTGCTAGAGTCGGGAAACTAGGGTTTATAGTTTTGAGTTGTTTTGTCCACAGATCTGGGAGAAAAGGAGGTCTTTTCAACTCTCCCTAGGAGTGCGCATTTACCTGTGGAATCAATTTTGCAAAAGTCCAAACTTCAATTTTGACCTAGCTCCTGCTAGCGTTTCTAGTCCAACACTACAGTTAGGATGATTGGAATGAAGGTTGAAGATAGGTTGGATGGGGCTTCCAACTTCAGCTCTTGGAAGTCTAGAGTTCTTCTAATTATTGAAGAAAATGACCTATTGAAGTTTGTAAATGAGAAGGTTCGAGAACTAGAAGAAGAAACAGGAAAGAACCAGTGGAGAAAGAATGATGCCAAAGCAAGAATCTTGGTAGATTCAATAAAAGATCATTTGGTTCCTCAGATCTCATAGAAGAAGACAACTAGGAAGATGTTCAAAACCCTGAAGAATTTATTTGAACATAGTAGCATCAACGTCACTCTTACATTGAGGAATCAACTATCAAATCTGAAGATGTCAATGTCAGAATCAATTGCTTCTTACTTCACGAGGTTCTTTGAACTAAGGGACAAACTAAGCACTAGTGGAGAATCCCTTGAAGATAGAGAACTGGTTATAACAACTCTTAATGGTCTCCCTCCCTCTTGGGAACCATTCATCCAAAGTCGAAGTGGACGAACCAAGTTGCCCAAATTTGATAGATAATGGGAAGATTGCATCCAGGAGGAAACAAGAATTGCAGCATGGAATAAACTACATGGTACTCAACCCGAAGAGAATCAAGCATTTACATCTCATGCCATGAGAGGAAAAGAAAAAGGAAGAAAGTTTCATAATAATGGAAACGAAGATAGAAGATCAAGCTTGCCACTAGATCAGAAGAAGAAGAAAGATCTCTCTCATATTCAGTGCTTCAAATGCAATAAGTATGGCCACTATGCCAGATATTGTCGAAGTTCAAATAAAAGGAAGTATGAAGCCTCAAAAGCAGATATTGATGAAAATACTTCTCACAAGAAGTCAAGGAGTGATGATCGTACAGAGTTCTTCTTCTAGTGCTCCCCATGTTGAAGTGATGATATGAAGATCCAGACTGCGATGGACTCCCAACAAGAGAAATGAAGAACAAAGGACTCTCATTCCCACAAGGAGGTAGTGGGAGCCCAACCACAAAAAAACAATAAAAGATAAGTATTTGGATAGATCTGTTTTCATAACAAAATGTATGCATATCTATTAGGAAGTTTGTTGAGCATTTGATATAGTTCACTTATTGATGTATCGTAGGCACTTGTTGTACATGTTATGCATATGAGCTGCACAACACTTGATGGAGCTAGTCTAGATAATATCTCCTTCTTACATGCTTAGAGTAGTGCACACTCTTGACAGCATGTTCTAGTGGAGATAGCAGACATCTAGATAGTTACCATATGTGTTTGGGATACATGTTTATGATTGTTGTGTTGAAGCTTTAGCTAAGATGCCTACATACCTGTGTAAACTATTGCCATTGCATTGAAATATAAATTTGTTAAATTTGATTATGTAATGTCGCTAATCATCTGGCGAGAGTTGGCTTGTAGGGAAAATACCATATGATACGACCTACAAGAGAAGGATGATGAGACTTGTTTTGATGAACAAGTGGTGGACACATGGATCCCGTTGATGTTCAGATTGATCTAGGAGCATGACTCTTAGCCTAGAAGGATGACTCCTATACAAAGCAGTTAGATGGAAGTCATGACTATGCAGCAAGAGACAGACGAGGACCTAATACATCCAGTTATACTTGATACATGACCCACAGGCCCAGAGGATCTCATATAGAGACTGATGTTTGGGAGCAGAAGGCTCCAATGGATGTCGGTCTTTCTCTACTACAGATGATTGGTTCTTCAATGATTATGGAAAGCATTTGGTTTCTAGTTAGAGTCATGACAGAAGGATTAGACAAGAGTTGCTTAGTTAATCTCTGAGGAGGTACACATCTATTCAGTTAAAATTGTGCCTCAGAACATATTGCTAACTATGTTCCCTTGTTTGTAATGTTGTATACTGATGATCTATTCCTCATTGAGACAGAGGGAATTAGCCCTTGAAGATGAGGATCTTCGCCTATTGATGGTATGGTAGAAACTTGATAAGATATTCCTAGGTTAAGGAAGAACACAATTGAGATCCTGAGCAGATCTAACGTGATGGCGTTGCTGGTTGATTCAGACATATAGTTGTGAGGATCCTTGATGTACTTGGTTGTCACTAGGATGGATACTTACATTTTACTCCAGAGAGGGAGAAGGATGCTCATATGCAGAGGGAACAGGACGCTCCAACATAGAGGGAGATGTGATGAGCATGATTGTAATATTGGACAAGTATTAGCCATGCGTATTGGGTAAGAGTGAGTGGTCCAATGGTAGTACCACATTTTATCCCAGACACCCTGTGATAGGGTGGGGAGACTAGTCTCTTGATACTCTCCCATGCAGGTGCATAAATTCAGTCATGTGATTTGTTATTATTCCATTTATTTACATTTCATAACTAGAATAGGGCAGGACAAAATTTTTTGCCCTGATATACTTGATGCCTATGTTAGTTGACATGCGTGTAGGTATCTTCT
This sequence comes from Larix kaempferi, assembly GCA_027924585.1. Taxonomy (NCBI): domain Eukaryota; kingdom Viridiplantae; phylum Streptophyta; class Pinopsida; order Pinales; family Pinaceae; genus Larix; species Larix kaempferi. Next base: position 13,630,606 of record BSBM01000510.1, on the reverse strand, counting down.
CCCGATCACTCTGAGAGGGAGTGAGGATATTGGTTCCATGACTATATCCCTTGCTAATAGGGAAGGACGATGATACAAAGACCAATGCATTCTCCCGATTACTTCGAAAGGCGTGAGGAGGTCTCTCGGACATCCCGAGATGGGATGGAGAGGCCACAACATTCTTCCGATCACTTCGAGATGGAGTGAGGAGATCTCTCAGACATCCTGAGATAGGATGGAGAGGCCATTGCATTCCCCTGATCACTCCGAGATGGAGTGAGTAGATCTCTCAAACATCCTGAGATAGGATGGAGAGGCCACTACATTCTCCCGATCACTCCGAGATGGAGTGAGGATATCTCTCAACATCCTGAAAGGATGGAGAGGCCAACACACACTCCCGATCGCTCCGAAAGGAGTGAGGAGATCTCTCATGGATATATTTAGTGCATTCTCCCGATCACTCTGAAAAGAGTGAGGAGATCTCTCAGACATCCTGAGATGGGACGGAGAGGCTGGTGCACACTGGTACTCTTGTATGGACTCATTGATGGACTGGTTGAGTTGGTGCATGTTCCCTGATGGACTGGGTTGAGTTGATGCATGATGGACTCTCCGATGGACTGTACAGAGTTGTTGAGCTAATGCATGATGGACACTCCGACGGACTGTGTAGAGTTATTGAGCTGATGCATAATGGACTCTCCGATGGACTGTGCAGAATTGTTGAGCTAATGTATGGACTCATCGATGGACTTGTTGAGTTGGTGCATGTTCCTCGATGGACTGGGTTGAGCTGAAGCATGATGACACTTCTCGATGGATTGAGACTGTGTTGAAGACCTTTCGTATGTATAGAGATGTTCGAGACATATGTAATGTACAATTGAGATCCAGATGATCATATTTAAAGATGTTGATGATGATTGCATGCGATGAATACCTTCCTAGTTAAGAGGGAGTGTTGGAAATAATGTAACTTCAGAAGTTATTCTTAATGCTTTATTATATTATTGTTGTACCTCCTTTGGGAGAAGATATTGATGTAATTGATCATGTAAAGATCTTGAAAGAATCAATGTAAACCTTGGGTTGGATTCATCCAAAGAAAACATTTATTAAATGTAATTTTTGTATTCCCCCAAGACAAGTCGGCCCGGTGGGTAAACTGCCCCAAATAGTGGGAAGTCTGCCCCAAACAATGGGTAGTACTGCCCCAGTTAGGTCGACCCAGTTAGGGAAAGTCTGGTCAGCCCAGTTAAGTAAAAAGTCATTTTTTTTATGAGTATAAATAGAGAGGTCGCACCTCTCATTTGTTCACTCACTCAATAGAAGGGTTCGCTCTAGAGATGAAGAGATTCGCTACTGCAGTTGGAGAAGGGTTTCTTGGGGATACTACACTTGGAGAAGTTTCTCTTTCTTCTCTCTCTTATTCTTGATATTTGGATGTACTATGATCTCTGAATTAATCTCGATACGAAGGTTGCTGGGTTTTCTACCTGTTAGGTTTCCCAGGGTTAAATTCTCGTGTTTATTGTTTCTGTGCTTGGTTATTCTTTAGTAATCCTTTTTTTTTATCTGCAATTAAATTATACTGCTAGAATTGTATAAAATTTAACACTTATCAAGGACCTAGTCCCTCAATGTTCCACCAAAGTAGACTCCACAACCCAGAGTTCCCAAGCTTCTCGCATTCTTTCTATCCCTCTCTCCTTCACTCACTATTAAATTCTTTTGGTTACGGTTCTTTATATGCTTAATTAAATTAGTTTCATTTATAAAAGAATATCTAAAGGTTTTTTTGTTCAAGTATATTGCTAGATCTAGTTCATGTTAAGTACTTATGCTAATTCACTATCTTTCAGTACTTAAATATTTTATGCTTTTAATGATCTATTTGCAAGATTTGAGTGCTTTAAGGTGGATTTTTTTTCACTTTTGACGAACAGGTAAGAGGAGGTGCTTCCAAAAAATCGAAGATTCGGGCCATCCAGGACCACCCGGAGCAATACATCTTGCTCCTGTCTCATTCGGAAAACTTGTAAGCCTTTAGATCCTGATATATCAAGGACCAAAGGAATCCACCTTAAAACTTGTAAAATAATAATAAAAGCAAGTGGGCTGCCCAATGCCCACACCCCATCCCTGCTAGGGGATATGTGTCGTCTGATTTTGTGGTGTGATTGTTAGATTAGTTTTCTTTCTTTCTTTAGTTTAGCTTGGTTAGTTTATTTCAATGCTTTTTTTTGCTTTAAAAGTAACGAACATCTAACTGTGTATTCACGAAGTATACTAAAAGAGCTTGTTCGAGTAAGTGAAAAGAGATTCTCAGTCCTTAGATTAATTACATCACTTTTAATTTGTTGTTCTTGTAACAAATCAGACCTGGAATCCCCGTATGATTTCGTATCCACTGAAAGGGCCTTCCCGGGTTGGTGGTTTTACGATCAGAAAGGGACTAAGGTGACTAGCTTAATAGGGAAATCCACAAATAACTTATCTTTAAGAACTCGGGAGGTCACGTAGAACTTACCACATAGTCAGGGGACTACTTTAAGCAGGTTATGCCTCGCCCCGTTGGAATTTTGGTATAGTGGCTATTGCGTTCAGTTCGGAGGGATAAGTTCTTAGTGGGCCAAACAAGAACAAACCCACTAAGAACCATCATCTAATAATAAAATTTACCAAGAGCACTCACACAACATTTCTTCCAGCTTTTCAATTACTTGGCACTGGTCTATTTACTTATTATCTCAAGTCAAGCTTTTACTTTCATGATTATGATATCTTAAGAATGCTATAAAGTAATCCATTGTTTATGCTCGTGTTTAAACCTCTAAACTCCTAGAATACTTTTTCTTTTAATAGATTGACAACCTTAGATTGTTTTATTAGGGACCACCCCCCTTGGATTTGCAAGGAGTTGGCCTAGACAGAGGAGTCAAGTATCAAGTGATAACACTTGACTCGTGACTTGCCCCCAAGGATGCACCCAGTGCTTGAAGTGTTCTGCCACATTACCCTAGGTGCGTGTCAGGCGACATTATTTTGGCACCGTTTCTGGGGACATCTTTTTTATTCTCGGAATACGACTTTTGTTTCCTCCTTTTTGTTTTTGCTTTGTTTGATGAATGTTTAGAGTAAATCTTTAATTTTCATCTGGAGACTCCACTAACCTTTTTTCTTTTTTATAAAATTTTTCAAAGTAAAACAAAAAATAATTTTGTGAGAGTTTTAAATGCATAATTTTATTTTCACATGGCGACTGCATTGAAGGGGTAACCCCCTTTTTTATAAGCATGCCAAGACTTGTTGTGTGTAGATGATCCCGTGCAACAAAGTAAAAATATTTAAAGCTCATTGCTTGACAGCTCTACTGATTCAGTACCAAATATTCTCCATGGTTACTTTAGATTGATGTTATTGATTCCTAATATGGACGATGAAAGGAAAGAGCATGGTGGTAAGATCGTCGATACATTTCATCCCATCGATTTTTCAGGCATTTCGGGTTTTCCTAAATGAATATTTTTACCCAAGTGAGGTGTTTGAATATACCCATACTTTCATGGAAATGGTGACTCAATTGTTTTGCACATCACATATGTCCTCAATGTTATGGTTAAGACCAACATCCTTCATGATGATCGTAGGATGGAGATGTTTGTTTGTACTTTGAGTGATGATGCTTGGAATTGGTTTTTTGAGGATCTTCCAACAAGTCGTTGACACCTGGAGAATTCCTTGCGTCGAATGTAGGGGTTCTCTCCAATTAAAAGTCCCAATTAGACTCTCCATTATTTGGATTAGGGAACCCATCCGTTTTACGGTTCGGCTACCGTATAAGATGATTTTGTGATTGGTTTATCGGATATGGCCCAATCCACTGTTAAGAGTTTTAGAATTTTATATGCAATGTAGGTTACTAATTCTACATGCACATGCTTCAACCTATGCTTGTTTGACAAGTAGAAAGAGGCCTCGCTTAGTGATGCGCATGTTCTTACCTCTCGTCTTATCACCTCTTTACTATTGGTCAACCAAGAATATGTCCTAGTTAAATGCAACGTTCTACCTAGTCTAACCTAGTCTAACGTTAGATGAAGCCATAATCCACTAAACAATTGTGCACAGTATAATTAAAAATTTCAAAAGTGAGCAGAAAAGGCGGAGTCTGAGACTTAGATTTACCACCAATGCTAGCTTCATTAATCTCATTGTCTGGCTACACGATAACTTGTTGTTTGTATTTACTGGCAGAGTGATTTGTCGGTGTGTTGATATCAAATGCTTCCATTAATATTTTTCTCTGTTGTAAGAGATTACAAATTTCAAATATAGATATGTTAACTTTAGTATTTTTTATATTTTCAATCACATCATACCCCATATTATGATTTCTTCCAACATTTCCAACCACAACAACATTACTTGATGAAGGGGTTGAATCTCTATGATTAGCAAAAGATAAACCTTTTAAAACTTCTGAAAGGTTAATAGATCTCTTTTCTGCTACCTTTTGGGGTTGTTGGGTTGCAACAATTGTTTTACTTTGAGCCTTGTGGGAAACATTACTTGTTTTACCTTTTGGAATTGATTTATTTTGATCTTCCAAAGGTCCTTGAATTCTCAATGCATAGTCATAGGGGAGACCTACACATTATGTATTTATGCTATCTCCTCATCATATTCCAAATCTAAATTCGGTGCCCAGTGCCATAAAACGAGTGTGGTTTCTTCAATTGCTTCCCCTATTTTGTTTGACTGTTCTTTTTCATTTTTATTCTCTTCATCTCGGATTTGTTTGTCCCAAAGTTGATTCATCACCAAAGTCATAGAATTAATCCATTGAGGACAAATCTTTTCCGAACAGTGTTCCTGATGGAATGTACATAAATGTTCCATGCCTACTTCATTTAGGCTGAGGATAGATGCTTCATTTGTTGGAGGCTTTGGAATTTCTTCTTTTCTTTTGTAGAAAGGTTTAAAAGGTTTCTTTGTGGAGGAACTTGCTCCTTTCTCCTTTTCCAAGTCCACAATCTTATTTGATAATTTTTTACCCATTTTAACAACACTTTCTAAATTAGTTGATTGTTCTTCAGCAGGTCTTGTTAGCAATAAAGCTTTCTTAGAAGAAATAGGCTTAGGTTCAGTTTCTATCGCATGCCTCACAATACTATTCATTTCTGTTTCAACTTTTTTAGCTTCTTCAAAGTTTTTTTTTGAAGTATTTTTTGCCAGAACACTTAATAAACATGGCTAAAGATGGATGTAATGCTGTAGTATAATATTCACCTAAATACTTTTCAACATGTTTAGAAGTAGCACCGAACTTGTTCAAAACGGTTGTAAATATTTGATTGAAATCCCGCACTTTCTCTCTTTTATCCATCTTAAGAGAATAATTCTTTCATAAGAGATGCTAGTGTTCTTTGTTCACCAAATTTACTTTGAAAAACTTTTTCAAAACTGTCCCAATCAGTTATAGATCCAACTTGTAAGCTAAAAAACCATGATGAAGCTTTAGGCTCAAAAGTATAAGGGAACATGCGGTATACCACATCTTCATGTTTTACATTTAGAAGATTTAAAGCCAAATATAAACTTTTTAAATGATCGTCTGCAGTAATGCCTTTGCCAAGATCAAATTTAGGTAAAACCTGTTCCTGATGTTTAGGTAAATCATAAAGATGAGCAGGTAGATTTAAAGGACCTTTAGCTCTCCAAGCTGGTGGATGATTTACGTGGGGGAGATTGTGGAGGTGACTGCGTGTGATGAGAAGAAGTTGATTCAGGAGAAAGTATTAACTGATCAATGGATTTTGGTATGTCTTGTAGAGACAAATAAGCCAACTCTTCCAATGATTCAACCAGAACAGACTCCTTGTTTTGCTTAGCTCTTCTCCGAGAAGCACGTCTTCTAGGTAGTAACGGAACTACAGGTAATCCTCCAAGTTTTCTAACGTAAGATCTAGTGTATCTCTTGAAGTTATTAACTTCTTGGTGTGGTACATTGTATAAAGTTTCAATGTGTTCAGTTTCAAGGTTGGTGCCTTCGTGATAATCAGTTTTGTGCTCAGTTTCAGGTATTGTTCGAAACGAACCTTCAGATTGAGATGTTTCAAGTGGATATCTAGAGAAAAATCCCCGAGGGAACGAAATTCCTCTACCAACCACACATTGGTGGCCCTCCTTCTAGTGCCAAATCTGTTGACGCCTGGAGAATTCCTTGCGTCGACAGTAGGGGTTCTCCTCAATGAAATGTCCCAATTAGACTCTCCACTGTTTGGATTAGGGAACCCATCCGATTTATGGTCCGACTACCATATAAGGTGATCTTGTGATTGGTTTATCGGATATGGCCTGATCCACCGTTTAGAGTTTTAGAATTTTATATGCAATGCACATTACTAATTCTACATGCACATGCTTCTACCTACGCTTGTTTGACTAGTAGAAAGAGGCCTCACTTAGTGATGCGCAGGTTCTTACCTCTCGTCTTATCACCTCTTTACTATTGGTCAACCAAGAATATGCCCTAATTAAATGCAATATTCTACCTAGTCTAACCTATCTTTGCAAGGAGCAAATTTAAGAAAGAGCAATAATAGTAAACTGCATCATACAATTTCAGAAGTTAACTACTGAATAATGTATTTAATGTTGAAGTTAACCATAAATTTTTTCTTCAGGATGCATGCAAAGTTTTGCATGCACAACAGTTAATTAAAGATGCATGCAAAAGTAATTTTTTGCATGCAGTCACATTAGGTTTTTGGTAAACCTAATTGGCCAGTGAGATTTTATAAGAGGGCAGGAGGTCATCGACAGATACCATTGAGTGGACATATCAGAGTTAGATCTGTCTGAGAGGTGGGGGACTTTCCTGAGAGAGAAGGACGCACTTTCTGAGGAGAGAAGTTCGTTGTGCATCTGGATTGAGGATTCAGCAGCTGAGACTTTCAGAGTAGGCTTTCCTCAGTGATTGAGGAAGAATTGTGACGATCAGAGCTCATATCTGTCGAGATCTGATTCAGCACGAGTTTACGACAGTTGGAGGAGGGCACACTTTTCCATGCACAGAGAGGGGCACATTCATTAGATCTAGACAGTTGGCCTTCTTCTTTGGCAGAGCATATCAGAGCTGTGGAGTGAGAGAGATAGTACAGACATTAATAGAATTGCAGAGATTCAAATCCGTATTGATAGTTAGGGCACATGTTCCCAGTGCATGCATCGGTCTTTGCATGCAGATCTAGGGTTATTGATAACCGTTGGGTTCATTTGTTTCATTTGAAGTATTTGTACGTATTCATCTTCTACTTACTTTGCTCTGGGCTCGAGATAGAAGATAGCCCCACAGATTGTTGGTTTTCCCCGTTTGGGGTTTCCAATGTACATACTGAGTTATTGTGTGATTGTTGTGTTTTTCATTGTGAAAGTGTTAAGAGATCTATAGTGTTTATATCTTAAGTCATTATTGCATTTCTGATTTATAGAGACTCAAACCGCTTGAGATCTCAGAGCATCCAGAGGGAGTAGTGATCTCTGGATAATATTAACATGGTATTAGAGCCCTGGTAAGGTTCAAGGAGAGAAATCGCACTCAGATCTGCGAGCTTCATACCAGATTTGCGTGATGAACTCAGTTGGGTATCATATATGTGGAGAGGGTAACCAGGTCTACCAGATCTGAAGTACATAGTTCATATATGCAATTGTAGAGGTCAGATCTATCAGATTTGTCCTTTCGGGTACGTTTTGAGATCAAGAGACCATGACAACAAGTATGAGGGATGATCAGGTTATTTTCACCTCATGCTCTTCAACAGATGTTGATAAGTATTCTCCTGAAGAGATTGGCAGAGAGTTGGATTTTAACACTTTCCAATCATCCAGTGATTCTAATTCTAGTATATGGTATATAGACAGTGGGGCCTCCAACCACATGACAAGTGTTCGAGGGTATTTTTCAGATCTTGCCGAGGATGGGCTAGATCTTGAGATTGTACTTAGAGACAATTCTACCATGAAAGCAATTGGAAGGGGAATGGTCTCTTTCCAGAAAGAATCAGGAGAGTCTATGAGAGTTCGTGATGTTCTATATGTTCCGGGTCTAAAGAAGAACTTGATCTCATTCTCTACTATTGAAGATTGAGGATTATGGGTGATGTTCAGAGATGGGAATGTTCTAGTTCATCCCAAGGGATCCATAGAAACTTCTACTATGAGGATTGGAGTCCGCAGCGGAAAAATTCAGAAGCTTAACTTTCAGCTTCATCATGCTTTGACTCATAGCAGTCGGGATGATGATTGTGATCCGTGTGAGATTTGGCATAGGAGGATGGCTCATCTACATCATCCAGCTCTGAATATCTTGAGGGAGATTGTGAGAGGAGTGCCTGACTTTAGTACTGAGCACAGTGATGTGTGCAAAGGATGTGCTCTTGGTAAGTATGTCAAGACAGTCTTTCCCAAGAGTGACAACAGACCTACAGGAACCCTTGATTTGATTCATTCCGACCTTTGTGGTCCGATGTCTACCACATCCTTCAAGTTTTACAAGTACTATGTATCCTTCATTGATGACTACTCTAGGAAAACCTACATTTATTTTTTGAAAAGCAAAGAATCAAAAGAAGTCTTGTAGAAATTTCAAGAATTCAAAGCACTTGTGGAAAATCAGACAGAAAGAAAGATCAAGAATTTTAGATCAGATAATGGAGGAGAGTATACCTCCAAAGCGTTTAATGAGTTTTGCATTCAGGAGGACATTAAGAGGCAGTTAACAGTTCCTTATACACCTCAACAAAATGGGGTGGCTGAAAGGAAGAACAGGGCAATTGTTGGTGTTGCTAGATCTATGTTGCATGATCAGGGCTTACCATCTTTTCTTTGGGATGAGGCATGTAACATTGTTTCTTACATTTAGAACATGAGTCCTCATAAAATCCTAGGGAACAAAACTCCAGAAGAAGCCTTCTCTATAAAGAGACCCGAGGTTGGACATTTCAGGATTTTTGGATGTCTTACTTACTCGAATGTCCCTTCAAAGAAAAGGACTAAGTTGGAACCCACAACTGAGAGGGGGATCCTTGTTGGATATGATGAGACCTCGAAAGCCTATCACATTTAAATTCCATCTCTAAAGAAAATTGTTGTGAGGCGGGATGTGAAATTTGAGGAGAATCAAGCTTTCAGAAAGTCACGTGAGACAGAGAAGGGAAATCAGTAGGTTACTACATCACTAGATGACACAGGTCAGAGTATTGTTCCACAACGAACATGGTCCCAAATATCTGGGGTGACAGGTTGTCAGATGACTAGTTCCACAGGTACAGATGCAGGGACTAGTACAGGATCTCATGAAGGTGATCAACCAAGATTAGGGTCTCATGTTACAGGTTCTCGTTCTACAGGGTCAACAACTATAGGTACTTCTACTATAGGTATTCAGTCTCATACAGTTGATTGGGATGCATATGAGAAGTTCTCCTCACAGGAGATTACATCAGGGAAGAGGAAGCCCAAGTGGCTGCAAGATACCCTGAAGGAAGCTCAGACTGTGGGAACACCCAAGAAGGATGTAAGAGAGAGAAACACCTCGCAGAGGTTTTGTAGCTATTTGGCCTTGGTGAGCAATATCATTGAGTGGAACCATCTTCCTATGAGTAGGCAGCAGGAGAGCAGGCCTGGAGAGATTCCATGTTGGAAGAATATGCTTCCATCATGAAGAATGATGTCTGGGAAGTTGTACCCAAACCAGAAGAAAAGTCAATAGTGACTTCTAGGTGGCTCTATAAGATTAAGCATGTTGCAGATGGCAGCATTGAGAAGTGCAAAACCATATTTGTGGCTAGAGGTTTCTCGCAGGTAGGAGGAGTTGACTATGATGAGACTTTTTCTCCTGTGGCCCAATATACTTCCATTAGGACTGCGATTTCTGTTGCTGCAGAGATGGGTTGGAAGATTCACCAGATGGATGTGAAGACAACTTTTCTCAATGGACTCATAGAGGATGAGGTGTACATTGAGCAACTAGAGGTATTTGAGGTCCATGAGAGAGAATCTCATGTATGCAGTCTTAAGAAAGCCCTATATGGTTCGGAACATGCTCTCAGAGCTTGGTATTCTAGGATAGACACTTACTTGAGGCAGTTGGGGTTTCAGAAGAGCAAAGTTGATCCCAATCTCTAATTTATTGTGTTAAATGGGGATCCGCTAATTCTTTTTCTATATGTATATGACTTGTTCATTACAGGAGCAGAAAAACTCATCAGTGGTTGCGATAAAGATCTTGCTTCAGAATTTGAAATGAAAGATATAGGGTTGATGCACTACTTCTTAGGCATGGAAGTTTGGCAGGAGGATGGGCATATCTTTCTAGGTCAGGGAAAGCATGCAATGGACATTTTGAAGATATTTCAGATGTAGGATTGTAGGCCCGTGACTACACCCATGACAAACAACTGGAAGAAGCTGATCGCTTCTGAGGGTAAGTTGGTTGATCCCACTAGGTACCGACAAATTATTGGATCCTTGATGTATCTGGTCAACACCAGGCCAGATTTGAGTTTTGTTGTCAACGCCTTGAGTCAATATATCGTGGAACCCAAAGATGTTCACTGGGTGGCAGCTAAGCTTGTGCTTAGGTATATCAGAAGAAACAATGGAGTATGGTTTGAACTATGTGAGGAAGGGTGGAGTGAAACTAGTCGGTTTTACTGATTTTGACCGGGCAGGTAGTGCAGGTGACAGGAAAAGCACCTCCGGGTGTTGTTTCAGCTTGGGTTCAGCAGTTGTGTCGTGGTTCAACAAGAAACAAAATTTTGTGCATTGAGCCTTGAGGCAGTATATATGGCAGCCAGTCTATCCAGTTGCGAGGCCATTTGGCTTCGCAAAATGTTGGTAATTTTATTTAATCAGCTGTTGGAGCCTACTGTGATTCACTGTGATAATTAGAGTTGCATCAAACTCTCGGAGAATCCAGTTTTTCATGACAGGTCCAAACATATAGAGATCAGATATCACTTCATTCGTGATCATGTTCAGAAAGGAGCAGTTGAGCTTCAGTACATTCCTACGGATGAGCATGTGGAAAAAATTCTCACAAAGTCCTTAATGAGAAACAAGTTTGTGTACTTCAGAGAGAAGATGGGAGTGGTTCAGAATACTTTCCTGGTTAAGAGGGAGTGTTGAAAAGTTAACCAGAAAAGTTTTTCTTCAGGATGCATGCAAAGTTTTGCATGCACTACAATTAATTAAAGATGAATGCAAAAGTGAGTTTTTGCATGCACTCACATTAGGTTTTTGGTAAACCTAATTGGCCAGTGAGATTTTATAAGAGGAAGGGAGGTCACCGACAGATACCACTGAGCAGACAGATCGGATTTAGATCTGTTTGAGAGGTGGGCGACTTTTCTCAGAGATGAGGGCACATTTTCTGAGGAGAGAAGTTTGTTGTGCACCCGAATTGAGGATTCAATAGCTGAGACTTTCAGAGTAAGCTTTCCTTAGTGATTGAGGAAGAACTGTGACGATTAGAGCTCATATATGTTGAGATCTGATTCAGTACGAGTTTCTAGCAGTTAGAGGAGGGTGCACTTTTCCATGCACAGAGAGGGGCGCATTCATCATATATAGACAGTTGGCCTTCTTCTTTAGCAGAGCAGATCAGAGCTGTGGAGTGAGAGAGATAGTACAGATAGAGATAGACTTGTAGAGATTCAGATCTGTATTGATAGTTAGGGCACATTTCCCCAGTGCATGCATTAGTATTTGCATGCAGATCTAGGGTTATTGATACCCGTCAGGTTCGTTTTTTTCATCTTAAGTATTTGTATGTATACATCTTCTACTAACTTTGCTCTAGGCTCGAGATAAAAGATAGCCCCAAAGATTGTTGGTTTTCCTCGTTTGAGGTTTCCAAGGTACATCTTGAGTTATTGTGTGTTTGCTGTTAAGTTTAGCATAAAATTCACAACAAGAGCATAATAAGGATCACTGAAAGAAACACAATTACAAGATAGACACAGATTTATCCTGGGAAACCCTCATGGGGTAGAAAACCCAGCAAAGCTTCCTAAATATAGATGATCAACAAATACAAAGATGTAATCCCTAAACAAGAGCTCCTTCTCCTCCTTCGCAGATCTCTCTCTCTCCTATGCGAGTTTCACAAGTGAGTGAGTGTGTGCTAAATGAGGAACACACCTCCTCTATTTATACTTTACTTCACTTGAAGTCGGCCCAATTAGGGTTAAAAGTCAGGGCCGACCCCACTAGGGAAGTCTAATAAACCTAGTTATAACATCCCGACGGAGGAATAAACATCTTCGGATATATAATAATGTCCCGATGGAGGAATAAACATCTCCGTATAATAAAGTACAAATAGAATATTCTTAGAAGTTACAATATTTCAATACTCCCCCTTAACGAGAAGGATATTCTAACAACATCTGTAGGAGCAAGGAGTCATCAACAACATCATACATGATACATCTATAAATCATTGGAAGCTTTCTTCAATCATCATCAGTAACACAAACAACTACTGGAACATCTTCAAGATCTTCAATACTGGAACATCAACATCTTCAATACTGGAACATCAACATCTTCAGTCCTGAGTCTTCATCTTCTGCAGCACTCGATCACTCGATCAGCTACAACAACAACATCATCTGGATCTCCCGATCAACAACATTATCTGGATCTCTTGATCAACAACATCATCATCTAGATCTTCCGATCAACAACATCATCTGGATCTCTCGATCAACAACATCATCATCTGGATCTTCCGATCAACATCATCATCTAGATATCTCGATCAACAACATCATAACCTGCAACACACATGATCTAATTACGGGATGATCAATCCCTCTCACTTTAGGACATAAGTCCAAGGATGATGCAATCTTGATCCACTTACGGGATGATCAATCCCTATCAATTTAAGACACCATATCATGTCTAGGGACGATGCAATCCACTCGTCAACTTAGACAAAGTCTAAGGACCACTTCTTGAAAACATACGTCTCCGGATCCGTTTAGGACAAAAGTCCAGGTATGATGCAATCCACTCGTCTACTTAGAAAAATTATAAGGACCACTTCTCGAAGACACAGGTCTCCAGATCCATTTAGGACTAAAGTCCAGGGATGATACAATCCACTCGTCTACTTAGACAAAGTCTAAGGGCCACTTCTCGAAGACACAGGTCTCCGGATCCATTTAGGACTAAAATCCAGGGATGATACAATCCACTCATCCACTTAGAAAAATTCTAAGGACCACTTCTCGAAGACACAGGTCTCCAGATCCATTTAGGACTAAAGTCCATGGATGATACAATCCACTCGTCCACTTAGACAAAGTCTAAGGACCACTTCTCGAAGACACGGGTCTCCGGATCCATTTAGGACTAAAGTCCAGGGATGATACAATCCACTCGTCCACTTAGACAAAGTCTAAGAACCATTCATCGACCTCATCATCGGAACAAATATCATCATCGACCATATCACTCCCCCTTTCGAGGAGGGTCCTTATGAACTACACCAAGCTTGTCTCGGAAATACTCAAACTTTACTCGAGACAGAGGTTTGGTCAATACATCAGCAACTTGTTCATCAATGCTCACATACTCGAGCTTTATAGCTCCTTTCTGCACCATATCCTGTATATAGAAATATCGGATCTCTATGTGCTTTGACTTATCATGGAACACTGGATTCTTCGTCATCTTGATACAACTCTGGTTGTCACATAGGATCATAGTGGAGTCCATATCTAAGTCAAATAGTCCTGATAACAACTTCCGAAGCCATATGGATTCACAACTAGCAGAGCAAGATGCTATATATTCTGCTTCAGCTGTGCTGAGAGCCACACTGGACTGCTTCCTGCCAAACCACGAGATCATAGCAGATCCCAGACAATAACATCCACCCGATGTGCTCTTTCTGTCTGAGACACTTCCAGCCCAATCTGCATCTGTATAACCATACAATCTAAAGTCATGATCTCCAAGATAATATAGACCAAATTCTATCGTACCTTTTAGGTACCTCATCACATGCTTTGCAGCTATCAGGTGAACACATCTAGGATCAACTAGATACTGACTCAGGGTGTTCACAACAAAGCATATATCTGGCTTGGTATTCATTAGATACATCAACGACCCAATAATCTGTTTGTACTGAGTCACATCCACTAATTCTGATGATTCAACAGCTAACAACTTCAAGTTAGTATCCATGGGAGTGGCCATGGCTTTACATTCCAATATATCAAATCTTTTCAATATTTCCACAGCATACTTTCCCTGGTTGAGAAATATTCCTTCTAGGCCTTGCCATACTTCCAGAACTATGAAGTAATGCATCAATCCGAGATCTTTCATCTCAAATTCTGTAGCTAGCTTCTTCTTGCTTTCCATGATCTGTTTCTCATTCCCTGTCAGAAAGAGATCATCCACATACAGTAATAGTATGACAGGTTCATCATCCATAACCTTAAGGTAAAGGTTAGGGTCAACTTTACTTTTGGTAAAGCCCAAGCTTGTCAAGAAGCTATCAATTCTCCCATACCAAGCTCTAGGAGCTTGTTTCAACCCATACAAATCTTTCTTCAACTTGCATACGCGAGTTCTTCTATCTTCAACCTCAAATCCTTGTGGTTGTTCTATGTACACTTCTTCCTCAATCACACCAATCAGGAAGGCTGTCTTCACATTCATATGGTGTAAGCTCCACTTCATCATGGATGTAAGTGCCATGATGGTTCTAATGGAAGTGTACCTTGCAACTGGTGCAAATGTTTCTTCATAGTCAATTCCCTCTTTCTGAGAGATTCCTCTGGCCACAAACCTTGCCTTATACTTTTCAATGCTACCATCCATAGCATGCTTTATCTTGTATATCCATTTGGAAGATACCACACTCTTGTCTTTTGGTTTGGGAACTACATCCCAAACATCATTCTTCATTATTGATTGGTACTCCTCCGTAATTGTCTCTACCCATTCTTTCTTATGAACTGCTTCTTCATAACTGGTAGGTTCTTGATCTACAATGTCACACATCAAAGCCACATAACTGGAAAATGGCTTTGGTTTCTTGCTTGCTCTAGTGGAGCCTTCTGGTGCTCCATATCTTTCTGCTTCTTGTATTATTTCTCTTTCCCATGCTGGATTTCTCTTCCGTGATATGTTCATAGGTGGGGGTTCTTAAGGTTCTATCATATCATGGTCTTCTGGTGTTTCCTCTTCAGGGAAGGAAACAACTTCTGTATTTCTAGGAGGTATATCTTCTTCATATACTTCTTCACACCGGCTCTTTCTAGATCTTTTGAGAGCAACTTCTTCATCAAATGTCACATCTCTACTAATTTCCATGTGATGGAATCTTGGGATGTATATCCTGAATGCCTTGGATGCTTCACAATACCCAACAAATATTCCCTTCTTTCCGAAAGGGTCCAGCTTAGTTCTCTTCTCTTTTGGTATGTGAATATATACAGGGCACCCAAATATCTTGAGGTGGCTTACCTTAGGCTTCTTTCCTGTGAACATTTCTTCTAGAGTTTTGAATCCAAGGGCACTATGAGACAATATGTTTTGGACATAGACTGGCGTCCTTGCTGCTTCATCCCATAGATGCATAGGAAGATCTTGATCATGTATCATTGTCTTCACTGCTTCCATAATGGTTCTATTCTTTCTTTCTGCAACACCATTCTGTTGAGGATTGTAAGGAGTGGTTAGTTCCCTCTTGATTCCAGCTTCTTTACAAAAGACTTCAAAATCCTTTGAAGTGTATTCTCCACCATGATATATTCTGAGTGTCTTGATTCTCTTTTCTGAATGATTTTCTATGAAGGCTTTGAATTCCTTAAATTTTCCAAAGACTTCATCTTTTCCCTTTAGGAAATATGTCCAAGTATTTCTTGAGTAGTCATCAATAAATGTAAGGTAATATTCATATCCACTCAAAGATGTGGAGGGAATTGGACCACATACATCTGAATGGATCAATTCCAAAGTACTTTTACTCTTTGTTTCACTCTTTGGAAATGGATTCTTGATATTCTTTCCTTTTGCACATCCTTTGCAAGTGCCTTCATGATCAACCTTCAAATTTGGTAATCCTGTTACTACTTTTCTCACATAGGGTAGTGCTTTGTAGTTGATGTGAGCAAGCCTTCTATGCCATAGCTCACTTGGGCTAGTGGCTTCATGAACAAGGGATGCTTCTGAATGTCCCTTGAGTTTATATACACCTCCTTCTTCTTCACCAATAACAACTGCATCCTCAATTGATTTTCCTTTGGACCACATGAGTACTTGTCCATCTATGAATGCAACCCTATAACCTTTCTTATCTAATTTTGAGATAGAAAGTAGGTTCTTCTTCAATCCCGGTACATATAAAACTTCCTTCATCTTCATGGCGGTTCCAGAATCAAGCTTGTAGCTTGCTTCACCAATTCCTTTGATGGGATATTGGTAATCATCTCCTAATGATACCTTTTGTGGAGATGGTCTTTCTTCAAGTCTTGACAAAGTTTTATTTTGTCCTATCATGTGCTTGGAAGCACTACTATCAATAAGCCATGTATCTTCTCCAGGTCTTATGGACCTAGAGAGTGCAGATAATAGAACATATTCTTCTGCATCTTCTTCTTCTACCTTAGCTCTTTTCCTTTGAGGTCTTTCCTCCTCTTCTTCTTCACTATCATCTTCTGCTAGATGTGCTTGATGTCTTCTGTGGTGGAAACTCTTCTTCTTCTTTGAAGGACAATTTCTAGCAATATGTCCTATTTTGTGACAATTGAAACATTGGAATGAAGAGTGATCGTTTTTATGGATTGGGTCTTCTTTTCTTTTGAAACCTTTGTGGAGGTTGAGACTCCTTGTGGCTTTCCTTCTCGAAGTTGGATTGAATTCTTCTTCTCTTGGTATGGGTGTCTAATGCTTGATTATCTTCTTTGAGTAAGGCTTCTCTATTGGCTACTCTAGCCTCTTCTTGAATGCAATCCTCCCATACAATGTCAAAATTCATGCTTTCTTTTCTGGCACACATGGTCTGGATGAATGAATCCCAAGGTCTAGTGAGACCATTGAGAGCAGTCATGACTAGTTCATCTTCATCAAGGGAGTCTCCAATGGCTTCGAGCTGTTCCTTGAATTGGGAGACCCTTGTGAAGTAATCTTGAATAGATTCTCCTTGACTCATCTTAGTGCTCTTCAATTGATCTCTTAGGTTCATCTTCCTATTGATGTTCCTCCCTTCATACATTCTGGCTAGGGAATCATACATTTCTTTTGGGGTCTTCTTGGATGACACTTGAGGGATCAAGTGGTCTTTGATAGAATCAACAATGATTCTCTTTTCCCTAATCATATCCTTCTTGTACTTCTCTTTAGCTTCATCTTCCTCAGGTTCTGCAACCTCATCTTTGATGTATTGGGCAAGATCATTCTCTTCAAGAATGAGACCAATCCTATATTTCCATGCCCAGAAATTCTCTATGCTTTCTAGCTTGTCCTCAAGCTTAGTGCTTGGGGCCATCTTATCTAGGAGGTCACCAAAAATTGAAAATTCTCAAAATACAAAACAAACCTTACCAGGAGATGTGCTTGACTGAATTGAGTTGACTGGTGTACTTGGTTTCTGAAAACTTCAACTTTTCACCCTTCAAACTTGACCAACGAGATTCATATTTGCAACAGGTTTTCTGGTTTTTTGGTTCACCGGTTCGCTGGTTTTCTGGTTCACTGGTTCGCAGTTTTTTTGGTTCACTGGTGCACTGGTTCGCAGCTTTTTTGGTCCAGAAGTCAAACTAGGGTTTGACTTATCCCGGGGTTCCACCCACTCAAAAAATTTGATCTAGGGCTTAGAAGTTCGCTTTTGAGGAGGAGCATCCATCCATGCAATCAGATTCCAAAAATTCCAACTTTTGTAAAAACCCTAATTTTTCATCGGAGGAGGAGAGAGAGTTTTTCACCTTGTGAAAGATGTCCTATTCAAGCTAGCTCTGATACCATGTTAAGTTTAGCATAAAATTCACAACAAGAGCATAATAAGGATCACTGAAAGAAACACAATCACAAGATAGACACAGATTTATCCTAGGAAACCCTCATGGGGTAGAAAACCCAACAAAGCTTCCTCAATATAGATGATCAACAAATACAAAGATGTAATCCCCAAACAAGAGCTCCTCCTCCTTCGCAGATCTCTCTCTCTCCTATGTGAGTTTCACAAGTGAGTGAGTGTGTGTTAAATGAGGAACACACCTATTCTATTTATACTTTACTTCACTTGACTTTTAACCCTAACTGGGCCGACTTCTCCTAGGAGAGTCTAATAACCCCTAATAACTTAACTCAGGGCCGACCCCACTAGGGAAGTCTAATAAACCTATTTACAACATCCCGACGGAGGAATAAACATCTCCGGATATATAATAATGTCTCGACGGAGGAATAAACATCTCCAAATAATAAAGTACAAATAGAATATTCTTAGAAGTTACAATATTTCAACATTTGCTGTGTTTTTCATTGTGAAAGTGTTAAGAGATCTATAATGTTTGTATCTTAAGTCATTATTGCATTTATGATTTATAGAGACTCAAACCACTTGAGATCTCAGGGCATCTAGAGGGACTAGTGATCTCTGGATAATATTAACATTTAATAGCCACATAATAAAGTCAACGCATAGATAGCTTGAGCATTAACATTTATTACAGTCATTATTCACAAATAACACATAAAATTGTATTTTGCATCCACATACAACTAGATGATTAAAAAAAAACTATTAGAATAATCCAACAGAATAGGAAATCTCTTACTGCATATCCATAAACAAAATGAATAAATTAGTTCTGCACATTTGTCCATATGCTTCAACACAATATCCCACGTATGCTTCCACCCAGAAAAATGTCTTTGTCATTAGCAGAAAATAGTTTCTCACATATGAGTTTTAGTACAATATTTCTCAAGCAAAAGCTCTTTCCTCATCTAATTTCTCCTATTTATCTTTACAATCCCAACCTTTACGTGACTTCAGGGGAACTGCTGCTGTGGGGAAGGACCCATAATCATCTTTTGATTCCAAATCTGTAAATTCTGGAATTTGTTTTACTCGAACTATAGTCAACAAACTATTCAACGCACCAACCAAAAACAGATTGGCAAACACGAAAAAGAAATCCTGCTCAATTTTTTTTCTAAGCATAGAAAACAAAACCTATGAATGATTTGTTTACCGCCCAGAAAAACCCAAAACAGGTCAATGCAAATGCTTACCATAAAACAAACAAATGCAAATATTTTCTATCTAAGCATACGCAAGACACTTCTATTATATATCAAATAAAAGGGAAGTTTGACATACCTGCAATTGCGAAACCCCTTCGACAAAAGTAACGAAATCGAGTGTAGGGACTTGAACGGGGTGGCAGGGTGTTTCAGGAACGACGTACGATGCACAAAGAAGAGAATGGCGGGGTGTTCCAGGAGTGACGAAAGGTGCACAGAGAATGGCAGGGCGTTGAAGGGGTCGTGGAACTGTGCAAATGAGGCCTCCACTGGTGAATTAGGGGTAAAAGATTGTGGAATCAGAGCATTGAATGGAGCTTACCGTCTTCGAAGGAGGGTGTTACGATGGTACTAGCACCAGCGTGCCTGTAGAGGTACCCCAGGGAGAGGGTGTCTTTTTCCTAACCATGAGGGGTGTTTAGCCAACTCATTCTGAGGTAGGGGCATGGCCAGACCCTCTGCATTCTCTTCTGGAAGTACTATGGATTAATGGCATTGTCGACTGCCTCATGAAAGGGTTTAAAACCCTGAGGTTGGTGTCTGGGGATTCCAGGGGTGGGTCACTGGGTCACATGACCTCGACCTCGTTTCAACACTCCAGTGGCAGCTGTTCTAGCACTGAGACCCACTCTCATATTCCAGAGCACATCTAGCACCTTCCTGGTCCTCTATTTCAGCAGCGCCCTCCCTCTGGGGCCTCCTTCAGAGAATGACATCATCCTTCCCGGTAGACTGCTTGCTTACTAAAAGGGGGGGCGTTGAGGGGTTTTAATCACTGTTGGGGTTAGTTGGGGCATGACGACCCTCCCCTGCGCAGTCTAGCCTTTCGTTTCGTAGAATTTGGCCTTGTTTAGCCATTTTTACTCAAGTAGGGGTCAAATATGGGAAAACACCCAATTTACCCACTACTTTGATTATTTTTATATTATTTTAATTCTAATTTTAAGTTGACATTTTTAATGTTAAATTTACCTTACTTTATGTAAAAGTGAGTGTGAGATCATATAAATTAGATCTCCTCACTTCATTTTTACACATCAACTTTTGGGATAAGATCATTATGTCTGTTATTTTCCCTAACTAGGGCTCTTTGAAGGGATGTGCACTCCCTGATGAAGGTTATTTTGCAAGTTTGAAGCATTTCTTGGAAGTTTTACTATTATTCATGCCATTGCTAAGGTGAAGCTAGAGTTGTTTGCTCAACACATGCACTTGGAGGTATCTATACTTTTGGTTTGATGTCTCTTAAGTCAATTTGTATGAAAGCAATGCTTGTTAGGGTTGAATGGAAGCCATTGTTGCTTCATTTTGTCTTGATTAGCATTTCATTTTTGTCTTTGATCACCCTTGCATTCAAGCTTGAGCTTTAGGTCTTCAAGTTTTGCTAGGCTAGGCCTCCTCAACGAATCTCAAAGATTGTTGAGGTTAGCCCTAGTTTCCAAGCTTTCCAAGTACCATCTCAAGGAGGGTAACTCCTCTCATTGATGCCCTAGGGTTGGGTGACTAGTTTTCTCTTGAAACCCTAGGTTGCTCTCTCTACTTTGTAAACCAAAAATCTGAGTTTGTACATTTGTAATTATTATTTAGGGTTAAATTTTGCATTTGGATGTGTAAATCTGCATTTTCATGGTAGAATTAGGGTTAGATTTAGGTCTGCAATTTTATGACAAAAACCCTAAAATAGAAAATTTTAATTTTTTTGATTTTTTGGCCTTCCTAAATTATTGGCCCTCTCCTACAATTTTGCCCTTCCTTCTTTAGCCCTAAAAATCCTAAGGCGAAATTTTAGGAAGGCCTAAAATTTTAAAAATATAAAAAATTCCTAAAAAAACCCTAAAAATCTATAAAACAAAAACAATTTGGCCTCCCTAAAATTTTGTCTCTTCCTCCTATGAATTTGGCCTGCCCTTTTTGTCCCTAGAAACCCTAGGGAGAAATTTTAGGAGCCCTAAAAACCCTAATTTCCGAGTTTTGTCTTTTTTTTTGTAATTATTAGGTTAGATTATTTACAATTTTCTGAGTTTTACTTTGTAAATATTATGTTAGATTAGGTTAATTTCTTAATTTTCTGAGTTAGTTGTTATCGTACATGCTAAAAACCCTAAATTTTAGTGTTAAAACTATTTTTAAAAACTCCAAACTAAAGCCCTAACTCTAATTTTTTGAGCATAAAACCCTAAAGAACAAACCTAAAAAACCTTCAACGGTTTCCTTCCTACCCTTCCCCTTCGCAACCTTCCATCCACCATTCTTCCATTTTGGGCCTCCTCCCTTCGTTTCCCATTTGGCCTCTCTTAATTCTATCCCCCACCGAGGCTTCTACTTCAGCGAAACACAGGTCTGCAAATGCAATTGCAGACCCTGTGCATTCCTTTATCTCTCACCTACACACAGAAAACAAAATCTTGATTTATGAGTTAGTAATTTATAATTATTTTTGTTGGAAGTAAGGTCTGATTTTCCATTTATTTCCAGCATTGTTTTCATTATTACATCTATTATTTTACTGATATTATTCGTACAAAATTACATTTCTGCTACACTTTCTGATACACATATAGATCTTGAAATGATGTTTTGACATCAAATTTGAATGCTGATCTCTGTACCTTCTTTAATTTGGTAACATACAGGAGATTTGATCTTAAGTGGCTGATATTAACTCCTTGTTGTACTGAGTATTTTTATACAGATCTGAAGTTTACATCTGCAAAATTGATTACTTTTGGTCTTTTATATGCTTAATATGTTATGATGATCTTGACACTGGACTTAATGCTCTCATCATACCTATCTATTGTCATATATTAATTGAAATTCTCATAAACTACTTCTACTGGTGTAAGGTATTCGATATAATACAAAACTGAAAGTTATTTATTGATAATACACACACCATTTAGACATTTGCTTCTGCCATCATTATTGGTTGTTAATTAGGATATATTGACATCACCATAGACTCGTGGAGGTTTTACTAATGATCACACTTGCCATGATACATAACCTATTTAACTCCTAAATGTAACATTTTATGGTGAATGGTCTTCATAAGAGAGCTCCTATACTTCATTGAGTGTTCATGGTTATGGTATCTAATTAATGAATGACATTGACAAAACGCATATTTGGTTACTGATTGATGGTTTTGGCAATATAGTCTTTTGATCCTATATTGATTGTTGTAATACATGTGTACATGTTTTCTACATTCTTTTGATCCTAGGTCTACATTGGTGAATGGTTACTATCCCTTATTGGCTTACATATTTCACTGAATGATATAAGGGAGTTATTGATTCTGATCCCGTCTTTGCAATCCTGACATTGATCATAATTGACTCCATTAGGCACCGGTCTAACTACGAATTGCATAGAGAATATATCTTATGTGGTTGTCTTAGTGTTCTACAAGGTTCCATAAGGATACTTCTCCTTGGAGGTTTCGAATTCCGAAGAAGTTAGAACGGTGTCTGAGGTGACATTGGGTCACTGATCTTATTTTTGCTTATTGGGAATTAGCCCTGCTAATTTGCCCGGTAACATTTTTTGTGCCGCTGCCGGGGACGTTTCGTAATTCGAAGTGGTTTATCCGGAGTCATTGACATCCTTGGCAAAACGACATTTGGTAAGAAGATTGAGGTGATTCTTTGATTTGTATTTTGAAAATATTTTAAGGACTAATTTTGCAGATCTTACCCGGCGACTCCACTCATTTAAAGTGACTCCACTGGTCGATTCAGAATTCAGTCCCGATCATCTCAGGTACGCCCTTTTTTTTGGTACTTTAGTGATATTTTTTAAGCTAACTTGGCAGGTCTCTCATGGCGACTCCGACTGAAGAAAAATAACAGAAGTACTCTACAAAGACAAGGAAACCAAGTGATATGGCTTCTTCTTGCGAAGAAGAGGTTCCATTTGAATTTAAGGATCTTGATTATCCTACAGTTGCAAAAACAAGGTGGCTTTTGGTCCTCTCGATTTCTCAAAATTCCCTAGGCATTCTGATGAGCTTCCAGATATTTTTTGGTTCCCATTCGATTGCAGTCGTGGTAAGGCTGGGGACCATGTTCTATGGTTCATGACGATGGTTGAAGAAAACCACGTAAAAAAGGAAGAAAGCCTTTGCATAAGAACATTTATTCATCACCTGGGAGGAAAGCCTCTCGCTTGGTTTGTGGGCTTAGAAAAAGCAACAATATCATCGCTTGCGGAATTGATAGAAGCCTTGTGTAGCTACTGGGACCCTAAGAACCATGACAAATGGATGGCTTGTGTTGAACATGCAAGGAACTTGTTCAGAGAGGAAATCCATGAAGATGAAGTGATCCCAAAAGAAGAAGAACAAGAGGCCTCAACTGAAGAAACGGAAGAATGTACATAAATGGTAAGTGCTTCATATCCTCAAGTTACAGTTTATTATGATATGTTGTCTCTCTTGGAAGAAAGCTATAGGTATATGGAAAACGATTATTATTGGAAGTTCATTGGTCCACCAATGTACGATTCTTCAAGGCCTTGCAGCATCATAATAGGCCGTCCCGCGAGTATATATATGGATGAAGAAGCTTGCTACGCCTACGATGAAGAATGGATCAATCCCTTTTCCTTGCTAAAAGGTGCAGTGGTGCAAGATGTGGTCCATGTTGACAATACTCTTGTGCAAGGCTTCTCCAATATCTCTCAACTCATGATAAACCTCAATCAACTACATTCTACAAGAGGTATTTAGCCCTTTCTGTCCAGTATCGGCAAGTGGTCAACAATGTTTTCCAATCAAGACAATACAGGTATGATGACACGTATGATTTCATTTTCACATCATAATGATTTATATTGTTTATATTTTCATTTGAAATGTGAAGGTTTGAATTATGTAGTTGATGGTTTTAAAATGATAAAGATCGTTAGAGATACTAACACGATAATTATAAAGAAGAACAATATGCATGTATTTCCAAGGGATTGTCCAAACAGGTTAGAGTTGATACGCGAAGATTCGCAAGGCCCACCTTCACAAGTGCTTTCTCTAATGGACAACCAAGCAATTTTAGAGCAATTTTTTTCTTCAACACCAATATATCAATCAAATGGTCCATACATCCGTCCGATGGAATCTTGGATAAATGGGACTTTTCAAAGAGATTTTTCGCCATGGAAGCAGTGTTTCAGCCCTGAGATCCCCGTAGCCAGCCAATCTTCATCTAATATCATGGCAGAGATCTTGGTACGTGTTTTCTTAATGATCGATCAGGGGTTATCTTGGATTCTATCTAAAGACAAAGGTAATGCAACATGTATGAATTGCTTATTCAAATGGTTACATTGGTGGTATGATTTTACCTAGTTCTTTATGCTTCGTATGTTAGCATAGGTAGGTAGGTTAGGTATATACTGTTATCTATGCATTGCATTTGACGTTCTTCATGTTGTCATAGGTTAGTCGCTTGTTTTTGCATTTACTTAGTCTTATTCGACAAATAAGGTAGGACAAAAGTGTCTGCGTCTAGGTATTTTGATGTCCTTGGTCATTTGATGTGTGTGTAGGTCTACAGGTACCCAGATGATTCTTGGATTCTTGAGCACCCTCAAGAGGAGTAGTCATCCCGCAGTTGGAGCCAATGTTACGATGGTACTAGCACCAACGCGCTTGTAGAGGTACCCCAGGGAGAGGGTGTCTTTTTCCTGACTAGGAGAGGTGTTTCGCCAGCTCATTCTGAAGTAGGGGCATGGCCAGACCCTTTGGCTTCTCTTCTAGAAGTACTATGGCTTAATGGCATCGTCGAATGCCTCATGAAAGGGTTTAAAACCCTGAGGTTGGTGTCTGGGGTTTTCAGGGGCGGGTCACTGGGTCACATGACCCCGACCTCGTTTCAGCACTCCAACGGCAGCTGTTCCAGCACTGAGACCCACTCTCATCTTCCGGAGCACATCCAACACCTTCCTGGTCCTCCAGTTCAGCAACTCCCTCCCTCTGGGGCCTCCTTCAGAGAATGACATCATCCTTCCTGGCAGATTGCTTGCTTACTAAAAGGGGGGGCGTTGAGGGTTTTCATCACTGTTGGGGTTAATTGGGGCATGACGACCCTCCCCTGCGCATTCTCGCCTTTCGTTTCGTCGAATTTGGCCTTGTTTAGCCATTTTTACTCAAGTAGGCGTCAAATATGGGAAAACACCCAATTTACCCACTACTTTGATTATTTTTATATTATTTTAATTTAAATTTTAAGTTGACATTTTAATGTTAAATTTACCTTACTTTATGTAAAAGTGAATGTGAGATCATATAAATTAGATCTCCTCACTTCATTTTTACACATCAACTTTTGGGATAAGATCATTATGTCTGCTATTTGCCCTAACTAGGGCTCTTTGAAGGGATGTGCACTCCTTGATGAAGGTTATTTTGCAAGTTTGAAGCATTTCTTGGAAGTTTTACTATTATTCATGCCATTGCTAATTTGAGGCTAGAGTTGTTTGCTCAACACATGCACTTGGAGGTATCTATACTTTTGGTTTGATGTCTCTTAAGTTAATTTGTATGAAAGTGATGCTTGTTAGGGTTGAATAGAAGCCATTGTTGCTTCTTTTTGTCTTGATTAGTATTTCATTTTTGTCTTTGATCACCTTTGGATTCAAGCTTGAGCTTTAGGTCTTCAAGTTTTGCTAGGCTAGGCCTCCTTAACGAATCTCAAAAATTGTTGAGGTTAGCCCTAGTTGCCAAGCTTTCCAAGTACCATCTCAAGTAGGGCAATTCCTCTCATTGATGCCCTAGGGTTGGCTGACTAGTTTTCTCTTGAAACCCTAGGTTGCTCTCTCTACTTTTAACCTAAAATCTGAGTTTGTACATTTGTAATTATTATTTAGGGTTAAATTTTGCATTTGCATGTGTAAATCTGCATTTTCATTGTAGAATTAGGGTTAGATTTAGGTCTGCAATTTTATAACAAAAACCCTAAAAATAGAATTTTTTTTATTTTTTGGCCTTCCTAAAATTCCATCCCTCTCTCCTACAATTTCTCCCTCCCTTCTTTAGCCCTAAAAACCCTAAGGCCAAATTTTAGGAAGCCCTAAAATTTTAAAAATATAAAAAATTCCTAAAAAAAACCCAAAAAATATAAAAATTAAAAAATTAAAATTTTTTGGCCTCCCTAAAACTTCAGCCCTTCCTCCTATGAATTCGTCCGGCCCTTTTTGTCCCTAGAAACCCTAGGGAAAACTTTTAGGAGCCCTAAAAATCCCAAAATCATCAAAAGCTCCCTAAAAACCCTAATTTTTAAGTTATGTCTTTTTGTAATTATTAGGTTAGATTATTTACAATTTTTTTAGTTTTACTTTGTAAATATTATGTTAGATTATGTTAATTTCTTAATTTTCTGAGTTAGTTTTTATCGTACATGCTAAAAACCCTAAATTTTAGTGTTAAAACTATTTTTAAAAACTCCAAACTAAATCCCTAACTCTGATTTTTTGAGCATAAAACCCTAAAGAACAAACCTAAAAAACCTTCAACGATTTCCTTCCTACCCCTCCCCTTCGCAACCTTCCATCCGCCATTGTTCCATTTTGTGCCTCCTCCCTTCCTTTCCCATTTGGCCTCTCTTTCTTCTATCCCCCACCGAGGCTTCTACTTCAGCGAAACACAGGTCTGCAAATGCAATTGAAGACCCTGTGCATTCCTTTATCTCTCACCTACACACAGAAAACAAAATCTTGATTTATGAGTTAGTAATTTATAATTATTTTTGTTTGAAGTAAGGTCTGATTTTCCATTTATTTCCAACATTGTTTTCATTATTACATCTATTATTTTACTAATATTATTCATACAAAATTACATTTCTGCTACACTTTCTGATACACATACAGATCTGGAAATGATGTATTGACATCAAATTTGAATGTTGATCTTTGTACCTTCTTTAATTTGGTAACATACAGGAGATTTGATCTTAAGTGGCTGATATTAACTCCTTTGAACTGATATCGTACTGAAATTAGAGTCTTGGCTGACTGGTTAGGAGTGACCGTTGGAATTTTATGTTTAACGATGTTCATTTGAATCCTAAAGTGATATCTGGTTGCTGAAGGATAATGACGACCTTGTTGTACTGAGTATTTTTATACAGATCTGAAGTTTACATCTGCAAAATTGATTACTTTTGGTCTTTTATATGCTTAATATGTTATGATGATCTTGACACTGGACTTAATGCCCTCATCATACCTATCTATTGTCATATATTAATTGAAATTCTCATAAACTACTTCTGTTGGTGTAAGGTATTCGATATAATACAAAACTGAAAGTTATTTATTGATAATACACGCACCATTTAGACATTTGCTTTTGCCATCATTATTGGTTGTTAATTAGGATATATTGACATCACCATAGACTTGTGGAGGTCTTACTAATGATACACACTTGCCATGATACATAACCTATTTAACTCTTAAATGTAACATTTTATGGTGAATGGTCTTCATAAGAGAGCTCCTATATTTCATTGAGTGTTCATGGTTATGGTATCTAATTAATGAATGACATTGACAAAACACATATTTGGTTATTGATTAATGGTTTTGGCAATATAGTCTTTTGATCCTATATTGATTGTTGTAATACATGTGTACATGTTTTCTACATTCTTTTGATCCTAGGTCTACATTGGGGAATGGTTACTATCCCTTATTGGCTTACTTATTTCACTGAATGATCTAAGGGAATTATTGATTCCGATCTCGTCTTTGCAATCACTGACATTGATCATAATTGATTCCATTAGGCACTGGTCTAACTACGAATTGCATAGAAAATATTTCTTTTGTGGTTGTCTTAGTGTTCTACAGGGTTGCATAAGGATACTTCTCCTTGGAGGTTTCGACTTCCGAAGAAGTTAGAACGGTGACCGAGGTGACATTGGGTCACTGATCTTATTTTTTCTTACTGGGAATTAGCCCTGCTAATTTGCCCGGTAACAGAGGGGAAGGTGGCAACTTTAATCCGGATGTGACCCTGGTCGTCCTCGCATCGTCGTTAGCATCTGAGCACATGGTTGCCGACAGAAACCGCGCCAAAGGATTTTCCAAATGGGAGGTGGGTGGAAGTCGTCGGGAGGGTCGCCGGTCATGGTCGCCGTCGTCGGAAGGGCACCGTGCCAGTCGCCGGAGGGGTCACATTGGCGGTTCTCAGCGACCGAAAAAGGTGCAAAACGTTGTTTTTTTAGACAACGTCTTACTTATATATATTTAGTTTATTAATAATTGATTTATTATTTGAATTTTAGGATTAACTTGGAATTTTAGTATTGAAAACAAAAGATTAATAGATGGTGGAAAGTTTATTATGGACTTGACTGGACCTCTGTTGGTATCTTATATAGATGTGAAGTTGGACTACACTATCTCCAGAGTATAGTGGAGAAGAATATATTAAAAGTATTATTACATCTAAATTTAAGGAGAAGTTTTGAGAGGATCAATAATAAGACAATAAAGAGAAAATTAAGATACTATAAGGAAGTGATCATCCATAATCTAGAAGATCAATAGTATCTCTATGTTCTAAGTAGATTAAATATATCCATCTTAAACCCTCTTCTATCAAGCATCGAGAGTGATCCAATTTCTTGAGGTGCAAATTTTTTTAATCTTGAATTTTTTACACATGGGTTGAAAATGAAAATCACTTTCTCTTACAATATCATAAATACACCCACATTAATGCAAAATTTCAAAATTTTTAACTCGTAAAAAATATAATAATTTAGAATGTTTATTTTACAACTTTACAAACACAAAAATACTATTTTAAAGAAAATGAAATTCCTTACAATCATCATCCTATAATATTAAATAGTATATAAAATTAGTTTTTTTTTACAATTTAATATTATTCATATATTAATTTCTTTATCATATTAAATAATAAAATTAATTTTAAAATTAACAAATATATATATATATAATTGTGATGTTGATTGCCTCTATGGTGACGAGCTTGAAAATGCTACCTTGGTAGACCATGGAAGATTAAACTTTTTCAGATATGATTTTCTGTAATTTCCTTATCATATTAAATAATAAAATTAATTTTAAAATTAACAAAAATATAATACATTATATATATAAAATTGTGATGTTGATTTAATTTTAAAATTAACAAAAATATAATACATTATATATATATATATATATATATAAAATTGTGATGTTGATTGCCTCTATGGTGACAAGAGCTTGAAAATGCTACCTTGGTAGATCATGGAAGATTAAACTTTTTTCATATATGATTTTCTGTTTTGTGTTTTGATGTAAATATTTAAATTATTACTATTTTATGTGGGTATGGGATAACTTGAGATAAGAGTGTTGTATTGTTTAGACTGAAATTATGTGTTTTTGAAATTTTAGTGCATGAGTTGTAGAAAATGAATGCTTTTTAGCTAATAAATCTATGATGATCTGTCAAGACGATATACTTTTTGACTTAAGCTAATTAAATAACAAAAGTATAATTTTTTTCTGCTGAAATATATATATATATAACAAAACATTTATGTAAAAATAATATATCATCTCATACTAATGTTAAAATGAGTGAATATCTCATTTTTAAAGCAAAACAACAAAGATATTGATATTTGACATTTTTTATACTTGAGTAAAAATTTGTTTTCTTTCAAATAATAAACTTAATCCATACTTCATTCAAAATAATAAAATTATTCTAAACTTTCCTTTTCCTAAAATTATATATATATATATATATTTAAAACTTTCCTTAATTTGTTAGTGTGACAAGGTAATAGTGTAATATGAGAATATTTTAATATATTAATATTTATGTGTTTTGATATCTTGAATATTTTTTAAAATATTTTAATTTTAAAGGATTAAGTTAAAAGTTATTTTATTTTATGGAGAAAAAAATAAGAAATAAAATTAAAATTAAGAAAAATAGATTTGAATTTAAATATTTTATGTTTTTTTTTTTCATCGAATTATTATTTTATATTATTTAAATTTTAAGTTTATTAAAGAAATGGATTCTTAAATACATTGTCCTTCCAATTATGCAGTTCCAACCGTATAACTGTGATTCAAATAATTTCAGTCGTAAAAATAAATCAAAAAGCATTTAGATTACTCTATGAAAAAGTAATAAAAATTAATATTAAAAAGAAGAAGAATTTGAATTTTTCCACTGTATCATTATTTTATAAAGAAATTTTCAGATTTGTCATTACAGTAAAGTTATCTCATTCGTTACCTTTACCTGGTAAAGCATCCATTGCCCACCAAGGCAAGTATAATTTTGGAAGCTTACTTAACCTTCTCCTAACTGAGCAGAGAGCTTAGGCTTGTAAGTTTTAAACCTTAACAGTGAAGTATAAACTTATATTGATTCTTAAGCATTTAACAGAAAATACATAATGGCACACACATTACACAGATATTTTCACCTGGAAACCCTTAACCGGGAAAAAACCAGCAAAACTTAGAGCGGCACAGCTCATTTTCATTATATGTT
Source organism: Larix kaempferi (assembly GCA_027924585.1). Classification (NCBI taxonomy): domain Eukaryota; kingdom Viridiplantae; phylum Streptophyta; class Pinopsida; order Pinales; family Pinaceae; genus Larix; species Larix kaempferi. Next base: position 13,599,738 of record BSBM01000510.1, on the reverse strand, counting down.
TACAATATATGGTATTCTGCAGCATCTAAAACCCTAATTCGTTTACCCGAAATTAGGTTACGACCCTAATCCCTTTTACCCGGATTAGATAGAGTACAATGGATCGAAAATCGCGAAAAAGCAAAAAGCAACCCAAAAAAAATTTGCGCTCCACTCCCGGGGGCCTAACGGTCCGAAACGAAGGGGGTGGGCCCTGTCGGGCTACCCCCTCCGGACGCGCCCGGCGCAGGCAAATCACTACTGGGCAAGCGATCGTGTTGTACACGCAGCCACCATGTAAAGAGATATAACATTCCCAACAAGGCTTGGGTCGGAGACTCGGAATTCAATCCTTGCTTATCTATTAGAGCGGAGTATTACAGTGGAATGAAATCTTGGTGCAGAAAACTGAATGGCTTGGTGGATATGGGAGGACGCAGGGCAAATCTGTTTTGCATGTTTTCAACAGCATGGCCATACAATTTCCTGGGAATGATCGTGACAAGCTCACCTTACAACTTCAAAATAATTATCATCACAAGCTGACTGAGGTAAACATAGAAAGCCACCGTCATAGATTTTTACAAGAAGAGGGAGAGGATGAGACTGTAATAATGGAAATTCTTCATTTACAAGCCTTGGAGCCAGCCAGCATTCATAGAGATTTACAGGGAGAAAAGCCTTGTCTATTTCTTCTCAGTGACGTGTGGAATAAAGATGTTTTGCAACACATTGGCTTGTCTCTGGACAACAAAATTTATAAAAGTTCAGTTTCTCCGAAGACTCTAGTTTCTCGATGTTAACAGTTGTGAAGATCTACATACACTGCATTCTCTTCTGGAATAGGTAAGCAAATATCTATGCTACATCTCAATGCGAAGGGCTGCAAAAGTTTGGAGTCAGTTGCCTTGTGAAGCTACGCTCTTTAAATACATTGAAGTTGAAAGGTGTCGTATTCAAAATCATCCAGCAGTGATCAATGCCTTTCGATGGAGGGATTTTAAACATAATTTGACCCATCACCTGAGAGTCTGAGACACTTCTCGAACAGTGAATTGATATCACAAGCTTTTCCTTGGGAGTTGATCTCGAGGGGCCTCACATAGAAGCGGGCCCTCTACCTGCATATAGCCCGAACCCGATTCTGCCGAAGATAGTGGAAATGATGGGTTGTTATGAAATAAATCCTGACCGCTGCTCTCTTCCAGAGACTGGAATTGATGGAAAGCCTTGAAATCCTTCGTCTAAGCAAATGGAAGCTACTTGTACCTTGGCCTGGCTGGATCACAGCTCTAGTGAACATGATTTTAAAGGCTTAGAAATGATTCCTAATCTTAAAATGCTACACTTGTCCATCAACTCAAAGTGCCCGAGATCCTTTCTCATTTCCCAAACCGCAAAAAAATCATATATTTTAGTTTTTCCTATTTTATTTTTATATGAAATTAAAATTGAATTAAATTTTGAAAAACAAAAAACATATTTTGAGGTTGGTATTTCAGAATAGTGCTTCTTGTAGATATGTAGTATGCTAGTATAGATCCATGTTGATGTAAGATAAATTTATGTTGGTTTTAAATTTTTTATTATATAAGTAGATATGGATTTTTTAATTACTTTTTAATTTTGATAAGTTATGAGTTGACATGAATTTTTTTAATTACATTTTAAAAATACATATATACTTACCATTGCCTTTATTTTTATGATTAAGATGATAGATTTTCATAGTAAAAGTTTGATTTAATTCTCCATTCCTTTAACTAACTATATAAAAATATTGTTTTTTAACATTTTAATGTGGTTAATTTTTAATCATATTAAAAGAAACAACACTCTGATTTGTGATATTTGTAAATGGCCTTGCATGTGCCGACCCATGCACATGTAGTTTACTTCTAGAAGGTAAACTTAGAGGACTCAATAGACCTATTAGGATTCTAAATTGGTATGCTCTTTACTTTGATAGGAAAACCTTCTTGGATAAGGTGGATTGTGGTGGGCTACTGAAGGATCCCTTCCTTTTGGAGATTTAAATTTTACTTTTAATGTAAATGAGATTTGGGGAAGGGGTCCAGAGTTCATGAATTTTTTAATCATCTCTTTACTTCTGTTGGTTTGATGGATGTTATGCCTTCCAAGCTTGGGCCAACTTGGAGGAATGGAAGAATTTGGGCTGATGCAATCAATAAAAGATTGGATAGATTTTTTATTCAAGAGTATCTAGTAGAAAAATTAGGTAGATACCACTCCTGTATTGTAAACTCAGAAATATCAAATCATAGCCCCGTATGTTTTCAATTTGATGTGGAGATGGCATTGAATAAATACCCTTTCAAATTTAATCATTGTTGATTGCATGAAGAAGAGTTTAAGGAGTTAGTTAGGCGAATTTGGTCTTCTTTTGAATCTAATGTTGAAGACTCCCCCATGCAGAAGTTTGTGTGGAAACAATCATCTTTAAAGAGGGTTGTCATTCAGTAGGAAAGAGACAAAAAGAAGGAATCATCTCTGGAACTTGTTCAAATTGAAAGGAATATTGGCAGTATATTTTCATCTAATCTATAAGGGGTTATCACTCCATAGGATAAATGTATCTTGGATAAAATGGAGCAGAGGAAGGAAAACATTCTAAGGGATGAGGAGGAGACTTGGAGACTCAAAAGCAGAGCAGTCTGGCTTGCACTTGGGGACAACAATACAAAATTCTTTCATAAGTATGCCAACTATAGGAGAAACTATAACTATATTTGGGATATTCAAAATGAACATGGGGCTTGGATTAATTCCCAATCTAACTTGGAAAAGGAGGCCAAACTATATTTTGCATCTCATTTTAAGGACTCTAGATCCACCAATATTGCTTCCCAATTACAGGTTATATGCCAGTACCCCTCTTTCTTTATTTTTTTTTCTGAGGAAGAGGGACAGGAGATTGGTATGGTTGTGACCTTATAGGAAACAGAAGGAGTCCTGAAAAATTTGGCTAGGGATAAAAGTCCAAGCCCTGATGGATGGACTGTGGAGTTCTTTGACTTGGTGGGGGAGGAAATTCTTGAGTTGGTTGAAGAGTCTAGAACCAAAGGATATGTGTCTGGATCTGTGAACTCTACCTTTATTACACTTATTCCTAAGTGTGGGAAACATGAATCTTTCCATGACTTTAGACCTATTGCATTATGCAATGTGATTTATGAAATCATTACTACGATGATCTCTAACAGAACCAAATCCAATATGGTTGAAATGATGACTAAAAAGTAGTTTGTTTTTTTGGCCAATAGAAAAATACTTGACGTTGTTGGCATTACTCAAGAGTATCTCCATATTGTTAAGACTAAGAAATTGGATGCACCTATTCTGAAAATGGATCTGGTGAAGGCTTATGATAAGGTAGACTGGGTGTTTATTAAACTATTACTTCTATAGATTGGTCTACCCATGAATGTTACAAATTGGATTATGGACCATGTGTCACTAGTGCTCAATTTGTTGTTCTCGTTAATGGTACCCCTACTGGTTTCTTTAAGAGAAGCAAAGGGTTGAGGCAAGGGTGTCCTTTGTCTCCTCTGCCCTTTCTACTTGTGCTAGAGCCCGACTCAGCAGATCGATTAATAAGGCCAACAGGGAGGTAAATCTTTGTAAAATTCTGTAACATAGCAGATCATTGATCCTGGGAAAATCTCACAGTGAAAGAATTAGCAAGGAAGAAGAATTGTAGTGAAATCTAGCAAGAATTGAGCAGTAAAATCAAACATGCAAAGAAACTCAGATGTGCATCAAAACTGGTGTCATATTCCATTAATTTGTATAGTAAAAGAATATAGTACAATGGAGAGAATTTGATTACCTACGAGGAATTCAAATTCATCTCAGTCTAGCATAGGAATTATCCCTTCTACAGTGGTCTGATAGTTGCAAACTCAACTAGATGTCAGTTAACTGAAGCTACTGTCAGTTAACTAAGTATGCAAGGTGCATCAGTGAGTTAACCATGCAAAACAGGCTAGATAGGGCGCATTAGTTGACAGTCATTGGCAATCGGATCTCAAACCCCCCACTACAGTCATGAACTCAGGTGGACTGAACCAGATCACTGAGTTAGCTCCTAAAATCTAGGGAACTGACTCTCCATGGCCTAAATTCATGCATGGAGGGCGCATCAAGTGGCGAATGAGTCCTAGATGAAAACTGAACACCACTAGGGGGTCAACAACATCACCCAATATTAGGAAAAAGGAAAAAAATGGTAAGGTGGACAAAGGTTGGATTATTAATTATCCTATCACCCCACCTTAATCCAAACTTAGAAAACCTAGGCCCTGGTAACTTAGACCAAAGGTCACCCATACAATCAATAATAAAAAATAATTGTTCATGAAACTAAGGAAATGGGGAAAACCTCATGGGAACCCCCCCCCCTAAAAAATGAACGGGAAACTCAAGCAGCCTTCACACCAAGCAGAGATCTGAGATAGGAAAATATATTCCGAGTAAAAGACTTTGTAAAGATGTCTCCAATCTGCTCCTCTGTAGGATAGTAATGCAAGTGCTGGATCTGGATCTGGATCTGCTCCTTTGATGTACCTCCCACTGTTTCAAAGCTGCAGTTTCCAAAACAAGTCTGACAAAATCCATTATTGCTACAAGGGCGAATGTCTCATTGTAGTCCAATCCATGAACCTGCGAGTACCCCTTGGAAACCAACCGAGCTTTGTACTTGCTTGTAGATCCATCAAAAGAAATATTTTTTTTGTATATTCCCTTGCACTTGATTAGCTTTCTCCCTGGGGAAAGAGAGACAAGATCTCATGTCTCATTGTTATGTAGTGACTCATATTCTCCATCCATGGTAGCCTGCCATCTTGGATCATGGAAAGCCTCTTTGAAGGATTGTGGATTAGACCCCACCATCATGTACCATCTCTCTAGGAGAAGTGGATCTGTATGACATAGTGCAAGGTTTGCATCTTGAAACTGAGATATGGTTCTTCTATGGCCATATGGATCTCCAACTATGTTCCCACCAACTCCAAGGAATCTTTGAGCCCATTTTGGCCTTGGATTGGGAGCAAGTGCTGGATCTGGATCTGGATCTACTTGAACTTCATACTCAACATCAAGATATGATTCAACTCAGTCCTCATCTTTAGAATCTAAATACGGATCATCATAAGAGGCATCATTCTGATCTTCATCAGGTGCAAATGGATTAGGCAGAGAATATGGCAAAAAATGAGAGAATCCATATGCCTTTGAGGCATGGTTTGCAACACCTTTCACTATTAGCTTCCCAAAAGATATCTTTGCAATCTCAACTGTGTCAGGTCCAAAAACAACTTTCTTTGGCGAACCTGTGTGTGTCATATGATAAACAGACAACAAATTTGTTGCCAAAGAAAGCACATACATAACGTTTTTTAACTTTCCATGCTCTAGTTGTATTGTTCCCTTCCCTTTAGTAGAGATTTGTGAATCATTTCTCATGTGAATACTGGGACCATCAGTGAGATCTAGAGAGGAAAAAGACCCTCTGGAGGAAACCATGTGGTTGGAGGCCCCAAAATATATGAGGAAGGCTTGTGATTGTGAGAATCCATCCTTTAGTGCATGGCATCTCTCATGATCATCTGTCTCACTTCCAGAATCAGAATCCCTTGCACCTTCTGGGAGGGAAATGTTGTGTTGTTCAAGAAGTTTGGCCATTTGATCTATGGTCTTCTTTATGCAAGAGCTCTCTGGATGGTTTCCTTTTTTGCATTAGGTACCCTTGGTCTTCTCAAACCTCTTTTGCTTATCCTTCTTGGAGTTGGAGGCTCCTTCTGATGGATTAGGATTCTCCTTTGGTTTGGATTCAAATTGATTCTTGTCCTTTCCCTTCTTGTTCCCTTTAGCATTCGCATTTTTGGACTCCACAACCATAAGAGCCTGATTCTTGGAGGCCTTCAGGGCTCCCATTTGGATCAGTTTGTCTTGTTCTTGGATCAGGGATTCTGTGAATGCATCTAAAGAAGTCATTTTCCAATTGGGGATTGACAATATCCTAGAGTGGAAGGTAGACACAAACATTGAAAATTCAGGGCCAAGCTTACTCAGGATGGATAGCACCAACAGCTCATCCTTCTTGTCAATTCCATATTGTTTGCACTTCATAACTAATGACTTGAAATTTGAAAAGAATCATTGTATGGTTTCGAAACTGTTGGGTTGAAGAGCAATTAATTCATTCTCCAAAACGTGGCCTCTCAGCTCATCTTGCTTAACAAAGAGAGTTTCAAGCTTCTGCAAACCTCCCTTGGGGTTTTCAATCCATCAATATGGAAGAGAAAGTCTCTGGAGATGTGAATAGACATAAAACCAAAAGTCTCATTTAATGTATTCAGGTACTTTGCTTTCTCAACAGTTGCCTGAGGTTCGACCTCCTTGCCCATTGTGACCCTATACAAACTCTTGTTGCGCAATACAATCTACATATCTTCCCTCCAATCCAAATAATTGAAGGGTGTCAGGATTCTTGGTGTCAAATGAGCATTTGAATTCTCCATCTGTAGCTACTGGAGCGAATGCAAAATGCTACAGCTGCACTAAAACATTCTCAAAATACTGCAGAAAACTATGAAAACGAAGATAAACTAGCTCTATTGAGATCTGATACCATGTGAAATTCTGTAAGACAACAGATCATTGAGCCTAGGAAAATCTCACAGTGAAAGGATTGGCAAGGAAGAAGAATTGCAGTGAAATCTAGCAAGAATTGAGCAGTAAAATCATACATGCAAAGAAACTCAGATGTGCATCAAAACTGATGTCATATTCCATTAATCTGTATAGTAGAATAATATAGTACAATGGAAAGAATTCGATTAACCAGGAGGAATTCGAATCCATCTCACTCTAGCATAGGAATTATCCCTTCTACAGTGCTCTGATAGTTGCAAACTCAACTGAATGTCAGTTAACTGAAGCTACTGTCAATGAGTTAACCATGCAAAATAGGCTAGAGAGGGTGCATTAGTTGTCAGTGATTGGCAATTGGGGCTCAAATCCCCCACTACAGTCATGAACTCAAGTGGACTGAACCAGATCACTGAGTTAGCTCCTAAAATCTAGGGAACTGACTCTACATGGCCTAAATTCATGCATGGAGGGCGCATCAATTGGATAATGAGTCCTAGATGACAGTTGAACACCACTAGGAGGTCAACAACATCATACAATACTAGGAAAAAGGAAAAAAATGCTAAGGTGGAAAAAGCTTGGATTATTAATTATCCTAACAAGATTAGAGGTGTTAGGATATCTTCATCACTTTTCATCACTCATATTTTGTTTGTTGATGATGTATTATTATTTGGCAGTTGAACTATCATAGATTGGAATAGATTCTTTGATATTATTACACTATTTTTTGTAGCTACAGGTATGGAAGTTAGTCTTGTTAAGTTTGGTTTTTTGAGGTGTCCTTGATGAAATATTTTCTACTATTCAAAATTTATTCCCTTACAGATATGATCCCATTGATACTTGTTTTAAATATCTGGGAATTAAAATATATATATATATATATATATATATATATATATATCCAAGGATTGGATCTGGCTTGTCAAGAAAGAGGAAAGAAGGATTAGTAATTGGTCATACAAATGGGTATATATGGGGGGGGGACTCACACTAGTTATGTCTGTTTTGGTTAGTTTTCTAGTATATTGGATGTCTTTGCACAAGATTCATGTGTCTATCATCAATCAGTTGAGAAGAAAAATTATGCATTTTCTTTGGTCTAGTTTTGGAAGCAAAGATAAGATTCATCTTATATCATGGTATAATCTCTCCTTACCAAAGGATTTGGGTGGCTAGGGCATACTAAACCTTCAGTGGTTCAATGCAGCACTCAACTCAGCTTAAAAAGCTTCTGGAGGGGATTATTTGGAGTGGGTCTATGGAGTGAGATCCTAAAAAAAAAATTTGAAAAAGGATTTCTTTAGTGGAGTGGATAAGGAACAACAGTAAAATGGTTAACAATGGGTCTATGTGTTGGAAAGGTTTTATTCATCATCATGCTTGGTTGGGTATATGGCTTTCTTGGAAAGTTGGACGTGGAAATTTGGTCAGAATTAGTTATTGATCCCTATGTGGGGGGTGAACATTCATACAAAATTTATGTGCCTCTTCTCAATATGTTATCACAGTCTAGGATTGAATATATTTCTCATATTCAGAGGTTCGGTGCAACAAATTATGGCTCCTCTTAGTGTCTTACTTATTCAAATTTGGGATTACAGGGTGATTGGGCTATAGAATGGGACCAATATATCCAGGGTCTCAGACATGTTGGAATTAGGTTGTTAGAGGATGATGATAATATTGCCTGGAACTGGAAAAGGGATGGTAAAATATGTGCCAAATACCTTTATGATGTTATCTCCTATACTTCCACTAACTTTATTGAGAAATGGTGGTATAAAAAATTATGGAAATGGACCCTCCCTTTGAAGCTGAAATGTTTTCTTTGGCTCTGTTTTGAAAATAATATTTTAACCTGGGATAATCTAAACAAAAGAGGATGGCAGGGACCAAAATTTTGTGTTTTATGTCAACAGGATGTTGAATTTGTACAACATATGTTTGTCTCTTGTCCTGTTACTAAGTATATTTGGAGTCTAAGCATCAATGATCTTCAAATTACAGCTTCCTGGGACTCTCTCCCATTTGAACAAAATGTTGAACAATGGACTAAAAATGTTAAGACTTTTAAAGAACTCTCTAGTTTCATTTATGGGGAATTTGGAGGTTTATAAATGATGCTCTATTCAACAACAGAAAGCAAAATATAAATATTGTTTGCTCCAAAATTCTATCTTATTTTAAGGAACAATGTAGAGGGGAAGAAAAGCAAATACTTAGAATATGCAAAGACCCTGTACTAATTGAAGCCACTCATGTAGGTTATTTTGATGACTCTTCACAAGATGGGAAATGTGGAGGAGGTATGATTATCAAAATCAAGGATGATTATTTTTTCCCTTATGGATGGGAAGTGAACCGGGGACAAACTCTAGGGTTGAATTGTTGGCCCTATGGGCATTATTGAAGTTGTCCCTATGGGCATTATTCAAAGATAATTTTTTATTGGGCCTCAGGCCACTCGACACTACAGGTGGCCTCTTTGGATCAATGGTGCATGAGTACAAAAAATATGATTTCATCTTTCAATCACATTATGTTTCAAAATATATATAGGGAGCTAAATTCTGATGCAGATATTTTATCAAAAAAAGCAGTTTCACTAATAGATGGATTTCTGTGTTTTGAAGAATGCCTGGAAGACTGATTTATTTTCAATGGATCTTTTTTATGTATTGGTTTTGACTGATAATTGTTACTGTTATCAGCTGGTAATATTTAGATGATTGTAACTCTGTAAATGGATATGGTGGGATCCGTTTTTGCTTTATGTTATAAACTGGTGATTCAAAGTCTAGTTGTTATGGTATAGTAGATGGTCCTCTAGTTGGTTATTGTTAGATTCCCCTCAGGGAAAATAATCTGATTGGGTATCACAAAAACAAGATGAAGCTCAACAAAGACAAAAGATAGGTGTCAAATCACAAATTTCTCATTAACAAATGTATAATATATACATGAGAATGACCCTTAGGTTCATCTTCCCAAGTGGTATCTTGGACTCCTGGGTGACTTCCTATTCACTTGACATGAAGAGTAAACATAATTTACATTTTTACATTTTTATTCAACAACAAAGTGAGAATCCCTCGGTATGATTTTTGCATTGCAAAAATATAGGGACTATTTACTGGCTAATCCATTTATAGTTTACACTGACCACCAAGATTTGAAGTACTTAGTGAACAAACCTCTTCATCAAGGTCGGATATGTCGATGGCTCCTTCTATTTCAAGAATTCGAATTCGAAAAAATTGCCCGACTACGAAATTCTACGTCGGACCCGACCACCTATCCAGAATCGAAATAGGATAAGATCCCCTCGGTATCGACGATGATTTAAACCCGATGCCCATTTATTTCAAGTTGAAGCCATACCGATGGAATTGGAGGACATTGCGCAATATCTACAAGAGGTTCAAGCACCAGAAGGTATATCGAAAAATAAAAGGAATATTCTAGCAATGAAAGTTGTGCCATATACTATAATAAATGGATTCTTATACAAGCTCGGAACAAATGAAATACTCTGAAGATGTGTGTTAGAGCATGAATGACAAGACATCATTAAGAAAGCACATAGCAGATCTGCAGGTGGGCATTACCAAGATGACACGATTGCAAGGAAAATTCTTCAATCAGGATTATGGTGGTCGATGCCTCATATATATTGTCGAATGCATGTAAGCAAATGTGATAAATTTCAAAGGATGGGCTGACCTTTACCAAGGAATGGAATGCGCCTAATATCTGTCAATCTGAGTCTAAGTTTTGAAATTTGGGCTATCGACTTCGTCGGTCCCTTTCCAGTTCCTGGTCGTCGAATGTGATCCCAGTACATCATTATAGCGATCGTATATGTCACTAAATGGGCCAAATCTAAGCCACTCCAAACTTGTTCAAGTGAGATAGAAACTAAATTTATTTATGAAAACATAATCACAAGATTTGGATGCCCCCTTACTTTAATAAGTGACAGAGGCACGCATTTCATCAATAAAACTATAGAAGTGCTATTAAAGTAATTCAGGATTGACCATCGGAAAAGTACGTCTTATCACCTGCAGTCGAATAGAGCAATTGAATCCTTTAACAAAAATTTGACTAAGGGATTGACAAAAATCTGCAATATTGGTAAAGATGATTGGGACGATAAAATATTTGCTATTTTATGGGCCTATCGTACAACATATAAAAGATCGACGAGATAGATGCCTTTCAAGTTGGTCTATGGACAGGAAGCACTCGTGCCTCTGCATTTCAAACAACAAGCTCCAGTTATATCAAAAGTGATTCATCTAGACATTGCCAAAGCAAAGGAGAATAGGAACTTTGAACTAAAGAAACTGGAAGAGCATCGACAAATTGCAATTCACCACGAAGAAGTTCAAAAGCAACATCAAAAAGCTTGGCACAACCTGAACATAAGAAACAAGGATCTAGCAGTTGGTGATCTTGCACCACTATATGACAGTCGGATTAAAGTAAAGTTGAAAAATTTGCACATCGCTTGGATTGATCCTTATATCATTGAAGAGTTGAATAGTAACGGATCGGTGTGGCTTAATACATCACAAGGACGAGTATTTTCAAAACTTGTCAATGGCACCCGACTAAAAAAATACAAAGTATAGAATGGGTGTGACGCCGACCATTGGTAGTATCACCCTTTGGTCGACCGTCGTACCCCAATTTTGCACACGAGTTTTGTTTATTTGTATATAAGTTGTTACTTTTGAACAAAAAAAACAACACAAATGGTTATATAACTACTTATACCTATATAAAAAGGGGACTCTTAGAAATAATTGATGCTAGTAAAAATTTAACACAATGACTGTAGACTGGCATGAGGAAAACGAGTCAGAGCAAATTATGCGGAGCTCCCATCGAACCCCAAACAGATCTCACCAACGAGAAGGATCGACTAATCGTCTTATAACCGACCAGTCGGGTCCCCATCAAATAAGTCAGTCATCGAAGCATATCGACCGTCGCACGACACCTTGACCGACCACGTCAACGGAGTCATGAAGACCGTCCAAGAAATCTTGAGTAGGAAGACACTTCACACGTGCAAGGCAGTTGGTGCCCATCAAATCCATATTTAATACACTCACCTAATCCATGCAATCTATTGTTAAGTAATACTCCTATAAATACAAATCTAGAGCAAGATTGGGAACACTTCTGCAAAGAAATTGAGCAAGTGCACTTAGAACCAATTACATCAAGACCCATTCTCCCGGCTACCCTATCTGAAATCTCACATATCATGGGTCCAAGAAAATGCACTACTACAACCAAATCAATGAAAGTGGCTGAGAAAAATCCTCCAGAACCAGAAGATCTTACAATGCCGCCATTAAAATATCAACTCTTCAGAATCCATAGAGCCCGCACTGAAGAGCAACAATGGATAAGATACTGGAAAGAACTGCGCGAATGGGTGTTCAAAATGACAAATGGATTGAGGCTGAAAGTAAATTAGCCACTACAAAAATACACCATTACATAAGCGCCCCCCTGTTATGCAGCTTCAGTGGACTGAAAGATTTGATTGCACAATTTATTGTGAGTAGGTATCATGATGGAAAACTATGGTTGGATCAGCCACTAAAAATTAATGTCGAAGTAATTGGAATAGTAACAAGGTTACCAAGCAAAGCGATTTTTGTACCAATTAGGGTCAATCCAAAACTAGTCGAATAATTCACAAGGTCACTGCAAGGGAAGACCTCAAAATGAGTAGTCATCAGCAAGATTCAATACAATTCTTACAAATATGCTACCATTATCATTTTTGTTTGCTCAAATAATACAAGTCTACCATCATACATATGGATAGACATGTTGGAAGTAGTAAAATTCGTCGCTTTGGAAGGAAAATTATTCAGTTGGGCAGACCATTTGGACAGGATAGTCAAGTCGACTTGTGAGGAGTGCCAGGAAACCGGTGCGACAATTCGATACCCTTCCTTACTCATTTGGATGACGATGTACAGGATTTCACCCGTTGGTGATCCTTCATTCACTGCAAAATCCACACCTGTCATGTCCAACTTCAATGTATTTCATCCTCAGGGATGTTCCAAAGGCCCTGCAGTTGGGAAAATGTGGCTTGAAAACTAGTTTCAAGTCCTTAAAACTACATGTTCAATATGGAGAATCCCTCAGCAGGTTTGTCGAAGTCTTCCTCCGACTGTTCATATACAGTTAGACCTCGACTGCACCAAGGTTTGGTACATGCAAGGAGCTTCCGACAATCCAAGTGAGCTTGGATATTACCCCTTTGTTCATGATTTTTTTTGGATATCAGTGCTCAATCCCACACAGTGCATCTAGTTCCTAAATCCGCATGGAGGTAACTTAAAGAAATCCAAGATCCCTTAACCGACAATGAGAAAGAGGAAGTCTATGAAGCCGGGTTATACTTAGAAATCTTTGGAACATCTCCAAAAGAAATAAATGCTCTTGCTATCATAACCTTTCCAAAGTAGACTAAGCTGATGGAAGCAGAAGACCCTTCTGGAGAAACTATAGAGGATGACGACATTCAAGATGACCAGCAGTTGGAGACTAACCTATTTAAAGAAAATATGGATATCATCACAGAACAAATTTTCACAAAGCAACAAACTTTCATGGAAAAGGGGTCGGCTAAACGGAAAATGATACTTCAAGCTCCTACAAAAGATGAACTTCGGGAATTACATCAGGAAGCAGAGCAAATTATTAAGGATTAAATCGCAATTCGTATCGCAATCGATGAACAAATCGATAAATTTCTATCCAGTCAAGCTGCTTCCGCATAGGTAAAACCGACCCCATCAAAGAAACTAAAAATTCGCCTGAAATCACAAGTAGAAGGTCATGTTCCTGTGCCCGATAATTCACCGCCTCTTTCCCCAATAATTATTGAAGAGCATCATCTGGCTACATCTCAAACTTTGCAGGACCCTGAATTCCAACAATTCGTAGCCAACATGCCAAATATCTTTCCCAATTGCAGGACAATAGTTACAACACGAAGGGCTCAGGAAGCCACTAACCCCCCATAAATTCCATTCTTAACACCACCTGGAGTCGACATTACAGACCATTTGACTGGTCCATCTTCAACACCTCCACCTTTTCCTTATATCAAACCACGTATCAAATATTTCCAGATACTCCAAGTACCCCAATGGTTACGCAGCCACTTAGTCCCATTGTTACTTATGTTTGTGAACCCTCGTCAAGTCTACTTCTGAGACCAAATATCATAAGTTCCCTTGCACCAACTCCTCATTCTGACTACTCGACTATTCCTCCGGAGTTGATTGTTCCACCTGTGTTGACTGCTCCTCTTGAGTCAAATAGTACTTAATGGATACCCTTAACTAATACACCGTCAACTTCTCTTAGTACACCTTTGATTCAAACAGCTCCAGTCGACACGTCCAAGAAGAATAAAAACAAAAAGAATAAAAATAAGTCAACGAAGGTCTCTTTCATGCTTACAAAAGACCCTACAACACTGCCAATGACATTCGATCATGCAGGATGCCATACCAAAATATCATGAGCTTGGCGTACTCATGAATGTAATTCATAGAGAAAAGAATAAACGATGGGCAGCTGACAAGCGTAAAGTCGACCGGATTGAATATGAACACAACATGGCTCTACAAGCTTGTTATGAAATAGTCTATCAAGTTGCACTGACCCTAGAGGGACCCCCGGCTGAAAAACCCTTGGATCAAATTACTAGTTTATTCGGGTCCCCTGCTTCAATCTTTTAGGAAGAATTTCATCAGAAAAGACCAGGAAGATGTTAAGTAGACATTTTCACTCCTTGCAACGCAATATCAACTCTTCCTTGACATACACAAGACATTGAAACAATATGGTGTCGAAGTACAATAGTCTACTTCAATCCTAAATAAGTGGTATACTTTTTATAGGAAAATTTTTATTGACATGGGTAAAGTTCAAAATAATTTGGCACAAATCTTCCAACAAAAAGCCACTACAGATTCTTCCACCCTCGTAACTCTAGAGCAGCAAATTCACATGGATCAAAATTGTTTAGTTGATATTCAAAAGAATCAGGAACAGTGGGTTGCTCAAACACAAACAACAAAAACATAAGACGACCTAATTGCTTCTTTGATTGATTTACTACTCCTTGTTGCCAACAATCAACACTTGCTTTTGGGACCGGATCTACATAATATTAAACATCTCTCCATTACTGAAAAAATAAGTCGATTATCTGATCTCACTGCCTTGAGTGTGGATATGAATACAACTACACATATATGGGGATATTTCAAACGCTGACTCTCCCTATCAAATCCAACCATTGTTGAAGCATGTATTAGTCCTGCTCCATCAGCTATTTCAGCTATTTCGCACCCATAACCAGCAGAAATATACAATTTTGATCCAGTTCTACTCATCTCCTCGTTCTCCTCGGGACAGAGAAAAAAAAAATTTGGTGGGGGAGATGTTGGAGGAGCCGAGTCAAATGGCCAACTAGGTCCTCTGACCGACCACCGTCCGGTCGGTCCTGTGGAAACAGTCGGTCGGTTAAGCCGACATAACTACTTTTGTAACTTAATAACTGGCTGTAAAATAGTATATATAGGCTAGTGAGCCGTGATTCAAGTAGAATACTATTACTTTGTACATATTATGGCTTTGGTTTAATATAATTGTTGTTGTTTTTCTCCTTACTTTGGTATCTTCTCTTGTATAATGATTTGAATTCATTATCTTCTATTTGTATGATATTTATATTCCATGTAATCCCATAGATTACAACAAGGAATTTTTTGGGAGATGGAATGAGATAACAAGGTGAGGTTTTGTTGGTTGTTACAAGTCTGCAAAAGCGCATACCATTAAGGTATTTAACCCTAAAGGAAATCGTTTAGGCTAAAATAGGCCTCCCTCATGCAACATTGATCCAAATTTTGATACCCTATAGTTTGATGATGGCCTTGTAAGCCAAAAACAACTAGGCGACCCCAACGTTAGCCTTCTTAACCGACCAAATGAAAGTGACGTCAACTAGGGTTAGCCCAAAATATAAATGAAAAGCACAACAAGTATATTTTACGGGATTTTTCACAATATTCAATTCTTTTCTTATTAGGATTTAAGAGATCTATGGCTTGAAGCACCAATCCACACAACACAAAAAATTGATACCATAACCCTAGAGACCATAGAAAGTAAATGGTGAATAATTGAAGTGTAAGATGATCTTTAGAAAGAGAAAAAACATGTTCCTTTTAAGATTATCTTAATAAGATCAAAGTCAAATTGTTTAATAATGAACATCAATTCAATAATTAGGTTAGGCCAAATATTCAACGTTGTTATCGGTAAAGGCTAGGTAGGCTTGTATGATAACCTTGTGGGGTGTATGTAGAATGATATATGGGTGAAATAACGTGGATTTCCTACCTTAGGGTACCATGAGGGAAACTTTGGCGAAGGAGAGAAGGATAATGAGTTCTCTAAGGCCAAATAAAAAAGGTGTTGGTGATTTTATGGATCAAGGAGGGTTGATATGCTTCAAAACTTAATAGATTGGGTATCTAATGATGAAAGTTATACTTAATATGGAATATATGGTAGGACACCATTTTTGAAGATGGATCTAGGGAATATAAGGGTTAGTAAATTATGGATTTTGGATGGCTAGCCTCAGTAGGAGGATGGGATATAGGATGAGGAAGGTTTTGGGAGATGGAATGAGATAACAAGGTGAGGTTTTGTTGGTTGTTACAAGTCCACAAAATTGAATACCAACAAGTTATTTAACCCTAAAGGAACTCGTTGAAGCTAAAATAGGCCTCTCTCATGCAACGTTCATCCAAATTTTGATACCTTGTTTTTTTTTTATGATGGCCTTGTAAGACAAAAATAACCTAGCGATCCCATTGTTAGCCTTCTTTACCTATCAAATGAAAGTGGCATCCTAGGTGGCATCACCCAAGGTTATCCCAAAATAAAAATGAAAAGCACAAGTATATTTTATGGGATGTTTCACAATATTTTAATTTTTGTTATTAAGATTTAAGAGATCTAGGGTTTGAAGCACCAATCCACACAACACACAAAAATTTGATACCTTAACCCTAGAAAACCTAGAAAGTAAATGGTGAATAATTGAAGTGTACAGTGGGAAATGAAGAAAAAATATAAGACCCTATGTATTGGTAGTATGGAACCATGACTTAACATTTATTGGCACTATGAATTGCAACTGTACATTTAATGGCAATATGAAACTATGGTTATGCATTTATGGTAGTGCACAATTGTGACATGTATTCACTAGCTTGCATGACCCATAACTTTAGCAGTTATGAGTGTGGCATGTACATATATGATGTATTTGATTGTAAACTTCCATTTAATATAGTATCGGTCTATTGAATTGAATTATGGCATCTATAATTCTATTTGATTGGAGACTTGTATATATTGTAAAGTCAATGTTGGAAAACAAATTTTATATAATGACATGAGAGGGTTAAGACTTAAGGTTATATAATACACTTTCCAGTTGATAGTTAACTTGTATTACAAGTTTTTTATGATCTTTACTAACATTTATTACAATTGTTGCATATTTTACATGATTGGAATGGCATCCTAGTTGTAACTTATCTCATATTTGATTATGGTCCACTTCATATGATGTAATAAGATTATGGTTCACTTTCATATGTTGTAATATTAGCAATATAACACAATTATGAATTATTGCATGAAATTAATACTAATTTTTAATTTTGAATGTTTTATTTTATAGAACAATGGATTGGATGATCTAATAGATGACGATCCAAAGTATTCTAAGTCAAGATCGGATCTAGGAGGTGATGATGAAGATGATGATGCAGATGAAGATGGGGAGGAGGAGGATTCCCATGAGGAGGAGGAGGAGGATCATGATGATCACGATGATGTTGATGTTGCTAGTGATGATGATGTATGATGTTCATGTTCATGTTGATGATGTTGATGATGATCATATTGAATTGTATCATGGAATGTTGTTCTTATGTCATTATGATACCTATATCATTTTGACATTTATATATATCATTTTGACTTGGATCACATTGACTTGTATCATTTTGACATGTTATTGATCTAATGGTATATTTGAATTTCACTTGTTTTAATTATAGATGATGATGATGTTATCAATATTATCTTGTTAATTTATATATATTGGAAGTTGTCGATGATTTTTTATGGATATTTACTATGTATGATGGTTTTGCTAGTTTGGATGGATGTTGTCAATTTTCATTAAATTTATTCATAAACGTTATTCTTTAAATTTGAAATCCAATATCTGTTTTTTAAGATAGATATAAGTTATTTGAGAATTATTATATATTTCATCTATTTAATTGAAATTACTAAAATCTTGCTTCTTATGATATTGGTATTGACTTTTTGTTTTTACTATTTCTATAATGATGTGCATGACATTATATTGATCTAATGGTATATTTGACTTTCACTTGTTATAATTATAGATGATGATGATGTTATCATATTAATTATCTTGTTAATTTATATATATTGGAAGTTGGAGATGCTTTTTTATGGAGATTTAATAAGTATGTTGATTTTTCTAGTTCATATTGATCTTGTCCATTTCACTAAAATTTATTTATAAATGTTATGCTATAAATTTAAAATGTGATATCTATTTTTTTATAATGATATATGTTATTTAAGAACAATGATATATTTATTTAATTTAGTTGAAATTAATAAAGTGGAAGCTATAAAGGAAGCAACACGAGGTGCTAACATGGAAAAAAATGTGGCACAAAATGGAAGCCAAACTAGGTGCTATTTGTGGCTCTAAATAGGAATCTAAATTGGGTGCTAAATAAGAAACAAAACTCGACACTATATAGGAAGAAAACCCCGACACTAAAAGGAATAAAACCCTAGTTCTAAAAAGGAAGCAAAACCATGCACTAAATAGGAAGCAAAATTCGATGCCAAATAAGAAGCAAAACTCAATGTCACACAGTAAGCAAACATGGAAAAGCTATAATGGAAGCAATACCAGAAGCAAAAATGGAAGCTATAATGGATGCAATGTTGGAAGCAAAAAAGGAAGCTATAAGGGAAACAATACTAGAATAAAAAAAAGAAGCAATAATGGAATCCATATTGGAAGCAAAAATAGAAACAAAATCTAACGTTAAAAATGATATAATACCCGACACTAAAAGGAGGCAAACCCTGGTGCTAAAAAGGAAGCAAAACCAAGCACTAAATAGGAAGAAAAATTTGGTACCAAATAAGAAGCAAAACCTAGCATCACATAGGAAGCAAACATGAAATCTATAATGGAAGCAATACTCGAAGCAAAAATGGAAGCTATAATGGAAGCAATGTTGGAAGAAAAATAGGAAGCTATAAGGGAAGCAATACTGAAGTTAAAAAGGAAGCAATAATGGAAGCCATATTGGAAGAAAAAATGGATGCAAAACCTATTGTTAAAAAGGAAGTAAATATTGGCACTAAAAGGTTCATAAAAAAATCGGTGCTAAAAAAGAAGCACCACTCAGCACTAACAAAGAAGTCAAAATGGAATCAAAACTGGAATAAAACTCAGAAGACTTACCTAGCGCTAACAGGGAATCCAGACCCAGCGCTAAACAGGGAATCCAGACCCAGCGCTAAACACGATGCTAAACAAGGTGTGAAAAAATCTCAGCGCTAAAACTGGCACAAAATTCGACGCAATTTGAAAATGTCAATTTTTGTTGGATGTAGCGCCCACTAATGAGGCCAAAGTTGAAAAAAATACACTAAAAAATGGTGCAAATTTTGGCTCTAAGGCATTTGAATGCTCTAAATCCTTTTTGTTTAATTAATGAATTTTTTACTCTTTAAAATGGTTTTGTTGATAATAAGGATCTTTAAGATCTATTTTTTCATGTATAAATATGAACTTTGGGACGATTGGGGATTGTGCTAATCAACACTCCTACTCAATACACCTCACACACCACCCTGAGGTGGTTCATAGATTCACAAGGGAAGTGTTGAATAAAGTTTGGGCACAACGTTAGGATAAATCCCCCCTCAACACAACATGATAGCCCTTCAATACACTTATATTTGACTGCCTCATGTGAAGAAGAATGCCAAATAAAATGAATTGATATATGTGCACTTCATGATAATATATGGCACCACTGATGCCTTGGCCTATTATTTTTTAAACAAAATGATCAGAATGTCTTGTGGAAGTTATTTGTATCTATAATAACCACTAAAAACTTTGTATTTTTTTATAAATAGGTAGTTGGGAAAAATTACAAGTGGAGTTGCTTATGGTCCTTGACATGGCATTTGTAAAACATGGAAATTATAAAACAACACCACAGTTAATGTATTTTCAATAGCATTATTGAGCTACAACTCTAAATATTGGTTTCATATAAGCACTCTCCATAGCACCTACTTGATTAAAGAAGTGTGCATGTAAATATCTATAAGCCCTGCTTTAAAAAAAATGTTACTCCAATTTCTATCATTTTAGTTTTACAATTTGTTGCCTATTTGTTAGAAAATATTTTTTATTGGCCATACTATCTATTCGTAGTGCATTGCGGATTTATCAAGAAAAGGTTTGTTCTTTTCTACTAACAGGTCGAAACACTTGGTCTCTTTTAGATATGTAATATTAAAGGGAATGTTCCTCCTTGTTTAAAGCTGGTTAATGATATCAAAGCTGCAATAATTGAGACAATGTTCCCTGATGACCCTTTCCACCATTTCAAGGGTCAAGCCAAATACAAATAATAATATCAGGCATCGAGAGATTATTATGTTTTTTGGTTGAATAATTTGACTGAATGTTGAGAGGGAGACATTTGACTTCAAGGAGATAGGTTTCTTGCTTGAAGACAAGTGGAAAATATTTTGTCTCTATTTGAAATCTCAATATGATATTTAAATCTATAGATTCTTACATAGTGTAAGCTTTGCTGAGTTTTACACGAAGTTGTGTTTGTTTTGGTACATGGGTGGTTCAAAGGACTGCCAATGTAAGAAGACTATTGGATATTGAGTGTGAGTAGGTAAACCTACTCACATTCTGACAATCTAGAAATTTCCAAAACAAACTATAGCCCTAATAAATTTGTATTCATTGGCATTGACATCTAGACAAAAAAAAAATCCGTGAATTTGAGCCCTAATTTTAATTTTCCATGCCGATTATTGTTCAAAGATTGGAACTTCAACATTTTCTATCTCAATGATGCATTTTTTTAAGAAATATATGCATAAAACTTACCCAAAATGTTCCTATGAGGATATCATAGCGAGGTTTCCATAGTCACAACCATCCACCCTTTGAATCTCTCTCCAATCAATGAAATGTGAGAGCTTGTTTTGATACAATGTAAAAAATAAAATAAGCATGGTTGAGCACCGTCAATTTACTCAAACCATAATCGCATGGGATTTGACTCCATACAAAATAATATTTCAAAGGTTGTGGCTCCTCCATCTTACAATACCAATAGATTTTATGGTTTCCCCTACATGGTCAAGGGATATGATTTCCATTAGGTATTTTCATGTAGTAGTAATGATCTTGAATCCCTATACACGGTCGAGGGAATAAACATAGTTTCTCAAGGCCCTAACACTCTAGTTTAATGATTTTAAGGACCATGGATCCATCAAAGGAAATCATTTGACTTCTTGAGAATATTTTGAATTCCATAACCAATTTTAACCAATGAAACTAAAGA
Source organism: Larix kaempferi (assembly GCA_027924585.1). Classification (NCBI taxonomy): domain Eukaryota; kingdom Viridiplantae; phylum Streptophyta; class Pinopsida; order Pinales; family Pinaceae; genus Larix; species Larix kaempferi. The sequence continues at coordinate 13,578,265 of BSBM01000510.1, read as the reverse complement.
ATAGGGTATACAAGGTCTCTTCTAGGGCTCAAGGGCCAAGAGAAGTACCTCAAACCACCATGCATGACCTCTTTATGGGATATTAACATTTTTTTATTTGTGATAAGGGACCCATCAGAAGGTTTTGAGCATCAGATATTGGTTGCGGTTTTGACCAAAATGAACAATGCCTCAAACCATAACTACCCCCACCTTTCAAGAGTGTCATTTTCTTTTGAGTTCAAAGATGGGCACCATATGGAGATTTCTATTACTACATATTATGGGTATTGGTACCCTTACTATGGTTTAAGGAAGTCGATTCAAACTTGATCTTGAGGCATTAAAGGTACGTTTCTGATAATGTTAAATTTTTGTGAATGAAATCCTTGATCCACCGGACATGCCTTCTCTATGGAATATGTGTCCTTTGAGAGGGTCGGGATATGTGTTCATCATAAAGTAATTCAATCACTAGGGATGGAACATTTGTCCTTGCACATGGTTGAAATATTTATCACAATCCTTGATACCTAAATAAATATTTTAGGCAATGTCCAAGGCCAAGAACATTACATTGAAACACCACACACAATCTACCAAGTGTGTTATTGGTCTTAGCATGGAGATAAGGGTACCGGTGGGATACTTTAAGTAATATGTATCACTACAAAGATGTAACAATAGTCAACGGAGGAAAATCAAGAATTAGGCTCTTAATTTGTCTTCTAGGGATGGAGCTCCATGAATAACCCCTTGAAACATCGTAGATAACGTGTTGAGGGATCATTATTCATTGGTTTCTAAGTTGATATATGGGAACCATTACAAATTTTCAAGCACTGGTTATGGGTCTCGGGGCCTGGACATGGACATGGTCGAGAAGGATAGCTAAGTGGCCCTTAAAGGAAGATTATAGACATCTATTGTGAAAAAGACATGTAAAACTGTCACACAAGATATTTCCAAGGTATGATTAGCCTTCGAGTGGGAACATTGGTGTGATTGGGATATTCTAAAAAGTAAGTATGGGTTTTATGGCCCTGGACATGGATGGGAGAAGAAACTCACACCTTATGCCTTAAATAATATTATAGACTTCTTGGTCCAAGAACAATTCCTTGAACACTACTTATGACCTCTCGAGGGAATCATTTTTCCATGTGTGCAGATATGGGTGAAGTGTGTGACTAGTGGATTTTCATATTTTTCCAACCAATTTTGTGGTACTTACCTTATTCCAGATGATCGATGAAGTTCCCTCTCCTTCCCAAAAACCGTTGTATAGATCCAATCCTGAATAAATTCCCACTCTTGATTGGGGCGCACTTGAGATCTTTTCACCTCAAACTTGCAACACAAGAAATGAATTAGCAAGTTAGATTCACAAGAACTAAGCCAAGACTCACATTACAAATCATAAATAGCATGCAAATAGAAAGAAGGATAGCAATAAATAGATAGCAAAGGAGCAAAACTATTTCATTCACAAAAAAAACCTCTACTAAGACTGTCAAGGTGCTTGGGGTGAACTTGGCCCCTTCTTACTGCATGAAACACGCAAAATAAATCACCCAAGACAAGTGGAAATATGGTATAGAAATAGTAGGAGAATGGAAAGAAGCAATATCCATCAAACTTCATCCAAGAACAAGAGATTTGTACACACAAGACTTCTGGTCTTTATTTACTACTAAAATGAGTCAAGAGTCCATACAATAGAAAGCTCACTCTCTTTTATAGAAGGAGAGTGAGTAAAATCCCTATCCAAAGTGATATATGGATGAGATTTAAATACAGGATAGGAATATCAACAGTTGAGAGCTTTTCTCTCCTTTATATTTTTGGAAAATAGCTGAAAATACAAATTTCCTTAAGGGGGGAAAATTGCCTCCATGAGCCCATGTACAACAATAAAATATCTAAGTGAAAAATGTATTTTGTGTCACTAGGGTCCACTAGGGGATCCCCTTGGTGGTCCCTTCCTCCTTTTACATCATCAAATTTGCTAAATTATTGCTCATTATTTGCTAAGTGCGCCCCCAAGGAAGAGAGTGTGCCCCACCATGTTGTGTCCCGTCAAATGTTGGGTATCCTCAAGTTGGAATGATGAGGTGATTATCAAAATGTTTTTAGGAGACAAAAATAAGACTACCCATGTAATTATTTCACTTTTCCGGAATCTCAATGCCATACATCTTGAACCTTAGGAATTTTGTAAATTGGACCTTATGATATAATTAATTAATGTGCCATTAATTGATCTCTGACTTCCCTTTCCTGGAATGAAAATCTAACTCCACGGATGAGTTCCTTGACCTCAAAAACATAATATGCACCAAACGTATGCCCAAATCCAATTTGAAATGCATCGTTTATAATCAACTCCAAATAATTAAATTATACTTAGGCTAAAATTCTAGACTTACGGAAATAATTCCACGTTTAGCCAATTAATCCAAATATTCCACAAATGCTATTTGGATGGGTCCAATTGGTCTCCAAAGGCTGATATATGATGACTGGTGTATATCTGAAGGTCCCATATCGTTGTTTTACCCCTTTGACCCAAGTGAAAAAGGTCAAACTTTGACCAAGATGAAAAATAATGGGATAACCATGTATCAAGCCTTTAGAGGAGTATAAACACTTAATTATGTGCAGTATTGACAAACTATTAAGAATGAGTCCATATCCTATAACATGTGATTACCATGTGACTCATTACATGACATGTCATCATAACACAGAAAAATAATAGGATATAGAGTACAAGTCAATGAGATTATACATATTATCCTCTAACCAACATCATCACACAATGTTGCAAAGATTGTCCCTCCTCAATGGGTGGAGTGGATGGTTATTTAGTCAATAAGATTAGTCAGGTGAGTTGTTTGATCAGCGAAAGGCTTGAGTTACTCTTGGAGATTGGGGAGACAGTACACCTCTGTTGTAACATCCCCATCCATCAATCCAACCAACAGAATGGAACATTAACTAAATATGGGCTTCTATATTTCACCCCATGGTCATATTACAAATTCATAACAATTAAAATGAGCAGATGCATAATAAAAATACATAGTGGAAATCAACTCTATATGATCCACACACATTTAGCATGCGTACTACTAGTATAATCATTACACGCATCAAATAAAATAATTGCACATTCATATACAAGAGAATACTTATCTTTAAAAAGAAAATATGAGCAACTAGCTATGTAAGAGTGATTTTCCACCCAATTGTAGGAACTCTTTCCAGCATATACTCTTTATGTTGAGAGGCCAACCCCAAGCTGGGCTCTGAGGCCACCAAGGCGAAGGAAACACCTACATGCTTCTCTCTCTCAGCCTACAACCTAGTCTGCTATCCATGCTTATCCAAAAACTCATCCAAAGCTATATAGGGATCATCCAAAGCTGTATAGGGATCACACTAAGACATCACGGCCATGTCACTCTGTTACACCTAAAATCTACCCATCATGAGATTCAGTGTATACACCCCTGAAGATATCTTGACTGAGTAATTGACCTGGGAGGATTTGTACCCAGTTGTACTAGGTTTTGAGAGGTCACCGCAGGTTGCACTCATGCAACATGCGACGTCGCAGCTTGCTTCATTGCAGGGTGCGACGAAGTCAGTTAATGGGCAAAAATAGCTTCTTTGAGGTTCTTCTTGAAACTTGATGACTTGGGGCCCTATCCCTGACCTCTAGGGGAGTTGGTACTCGATTCCTAATACCTTGGGAGGATCCCCTATCTCTCTCCTACCATATCTCAACCTATCTTATCCATACCCTATCCACTTAGTCCTATATAAGTGAAGCTCTACCCCTCTCTAGAGGGAGGAAGTCTATGGTGTCTACATGCTGGTGAAATCACTCTTGAGAGATCTCTACTCATCCTTGAGAGACTCAAGATTCCTTAGGAGGAAATGGAAAATGGCTTTGTTGGAGAAGGGCTGCAGCGTTAAGCCTTGGTTTTAGTTCTATATCTCTGCTATGTACTTCCCTATTTTTACAGTAATACAAATGCTTTCCACCAATATTGTTCATGTGTGTAATGATATTGAGTAGTTTACCTGCTTAACTGTTCACTTGGATCTCTTATTGTATAGATGCCCTTTACTTGTTTCTCTTGTTTCTTGTCTTGACAGGTCTTGCAGCTTGGATCTGACGACCGTGAGACGTGGAGCAACATACAAGAGAAAGGATAGCGAAGTGAAAGGTAAGACATCTAGTACTCGATCCTTAAGTAGATCTAGGAAATGCAATTGTAGCATGTCTTATTTGTTCTAGACTCACATTGAGCTAGGGAGATCTGGCTCGCGTCCGCTCGAGTGGATTGTCCAATAGACAAATCTGGCGACAGTGTGTCTGATTTTTTAATTTGCCTGAGAGTCATTTTCAGTTGATTGCTTGACACGAGCCTTCTATTTGTCATTTGTTTCGTGAGTTGATTTCACTATCAGATCTTCGTTTTGAAGACTCTGATCTGCTTCCTCTGAGTTTATACCACTCATTTCCAAACCATTCTATAGTTCATTTCTTGGAGATTTGATTCATTTTCGGACATAGATCTCTCTTGTCGCACCTGGTTAGTGGGTACAGAGCGACACTGTTTCATTTCTGGCCTCTGTTCTTTACCTGTTAGTCACTTGTCTCAACCTTTTCACTAGTCTACTGCGACGTCATCGCACCTTCCGCATTGGTAAAGTGCGATGTCGCACTATGTACAAGCACAAAGTGCGCCGATTTGTCAAAATTTGACATGCAGGCATCCCCTCTCCATTTGTCGATTCTGAACTTTGGTTTGTTGTATGAACTCCCTATGTGCTGCAAGATCCAGCCAGAGATCCCATTCCTTGATTCGTGTATTGGGTGTTTGGTTTTGTTTAGATTGATTTTGGGTTTTGTTTTGGACAAGTCTGAGGATCAGTAGTGATACGCACTCTTGTCTCCTCCACCTTCATCCGCTCACCCTTGCATTCCCTTCCTTCCATCCCTGATCTGATCATTACATTAGATCAGCTTCCAGACCTCATTTACATTATTTTTTGAACTTTTCTTGCTTGGTTTTCTTGCTACTTTTTGATTTTGAGTTAAGTGTGTCTTTCAGCTTGATTGAGTGCTTGTCTTTTCTTGAGTTTTCTGAGTGCACCAGTGTTGCAAGTTGTGTTTTCTTTTCGTTCATTTAAATCTGAAAGCTCAATTGTTGTCAAGTTTATTCTTTGATGCATCCATCGAAAAGTTAAAAAGAGCTTCTTTCTCATCATTTCTTGAGTGTTTTTGAAGAAAATCATTCTTGCATTGGAATGTTTCGCTTATCAATCTTTTGGAAAGTTGAATGAATGTATGATCATTTGTGTGTTTCTTGAATTATGAATCGCTCATCTTCTTGAAAGGCTCAAGCTACACTTCTAATTTTGCAAAAGTATTTCCATGCTAGGGAAAGATAGGTGCATTTTTTATTTTTCATTGCTTTTAGATCTTTGAAAGTGAAATTGAAAAGCTTGTATATTCCATCTTAGGATTCTCTCTTTTCATTACCTAGTATCATTTTCATTTTGAAAAGAAAAAGAAAAATGTTGTGATTTGGATTAGTAATGTTGTGATTTTATGTTTCGCAAAAATGAAAATAATATTGTTATAGTCAAACTTGTTTGAATTGGGAACTGTTGCATTGTGTTGTTTTGGCAATCTTGTCGGAAAGAAAAAGATTTCTCCTTCCCATAGCTAGAATTCATTGAAAGAAAAGAATATTTCATGCATGTAGCTAGGACTTGCATTATGCTTCCGATTATGTACTCATCTCATGCATTCACCTAACCGTCCAAGATAAAATTAACGGTAGAACTAGGTAAAAAAATTTAGCAACTTGTGTGTAAGTTAGAGACGTGTTCCGGTGTTGTTAAGCGTGGCAGTTGTCATTATTTTCCAGCACTGTATCCCGGGGGTATTGTAGTCTTCCACGTACTTATCGGTATATTGAGCTCCTTCACGTACCCACCAAGTACCATAATACGTATTTGGTGTATATCGAAGGGTGTATCACGTACTCGGTAGTATATCGGAAGGTCTCTTGCCGAACGGTTGTGCATTCGACAACACCACTATAGATTTGAGCTCCCACGTACCTTGCGTATATCGGGAGACACCACTAGGATTCCTGAAACCAACTGAGTTAACCATTTGTCCGTCTTGGAAAAGAAATACACCGAGAACAGCACTTGGGGAGATTAGCACACATGTACTGTCCAGGTAATCGGGTATGCAGGCAAGGGTACGGTCCCAATCCTCCTTGTCGCGTCATATTGTTGGACCCTGCAGTATATCGCGGTTTGCGATGCCTTAATAATCCCATGAGGTTCCAGACTTTTGAATCCACTCTATCACATAAGTATGCTTGTTGCCTTAGTTTGAGTAGGTTTTTCTGGACTGCTTTTCTTTCGTAGCATACCCTTAGGAGAAACGCTCTGGATGACTTTCCTGACATTCTGGAGGATTTTCCCTGGAGAAGGTCCCGTAGGATCTTAAACTTATCACCCAAATATCCCCTTAATTCGGAGGTTATTTCGAGGGTAAGAATGGATCAGCATAACACGATCGTAGTTACTGAAGTGGAAAACCCCACTCTGAATATTGGAGGACATTTGTTTCCACAAACTCCTCCGGATTCACCTGCCTCTCATCCCCCGCAGGATGAAGAAGCACAAATCCCCACTTCGCAAGATCTTTCTCCTGTCATGTCGGGAGAACCTGGATCGTTGGAATGGATCAACCGACCCCAGGACGACCCTACAGCAGCTGTTGGTCCTTCAGCAGCTTACTGTACATCTTCTACTGGTCACCCAGTGGCTCATTTTTCCATCGCATCACCACCCAACTGGACTACTCCATATCTCTCTAGACCCTTCTACATGCCCGACCCCGCCGAAATCTTTGCACCCATTCATGAATGCTTAGATCGGTTACGTATTAAGGGTAATGAATTTAGAAGACAAAGTCTCGAGCAACAACCTGGGTATAGAGATACCTCAATTCATCCGATATCTTATGGTTCACCCGAACCATCTTCCCACCACGCGACCGTCAATGAGGCTAGTCATCCCTCACAAGAGTCCAGTCCTGCACTTCCAACGAACCAACCGGTGGAAGGACAACAGTCTAACACACCTGTTACTACCAGAATTACTTTACCTGTTAAATTTTCAGAATTTACTTCAATCTGATCTAGGATCTTAACTGAGAGAACAACATGTACAAAAAATCTATAGCATATCAATCATGGACACAATAATGCAAGCACACAAGAGACACAGAGTTTACTTGGGGAAAACCATAAAGGTGAAAAACCCCAATAACTTCCTCAAAGATAGATAGAGAAATGATACAACCAGAATACAAGAGATAGTCTTCTCCTAGCAGCAGAGCCTCCTCCTCCAAAAGTGCGCCACTCTCCCAAGTGTGAGTGAGAGAATAGAATGTGTAAAATGAGAGAGAGACACTCTCTATTTATACACTAACTTGACTTGACCTTTACTCAACTAGGTCGGCCTCAACTTAACCACTTAACATAATGCTGACTGGGCCGACCCCCACTAGGGTGGTCTAATAACCCTTTGACCCACATGGTCGACCCCCAATAGGGTGGTCTAATAACCCTTCGACCCACATGACTTATATAGGGCCGACCCCAACAAGGTGGTCTAATAACCCATCAAGTATAAGTTACGACACTTACAATATAAATGACGACACTTCCGTATAGAGGAATAATAACATCTCTATAGGAATACAAACACTTCCGTATAGAGGAATAATGCCATCTCTATAGGAGTACAAAATACATATATGAAATACATGGGTGAAATACATTCTGAAGTTACATATACATCAACACTCCCTCTTAACTAGGAAGGTATTTCTCGACACAGATATGCTAGTACAAGTCTTCTTCTCTAGATTATCATCAACGAATCATCGTCATCGTCACTGCTGCTGCTATCTCAATCAATCTCTGAATCTACTCGTCATAGGAAGTTCTACAGAGATAGTCCTTTTTCATACTGGATGTAGGCCCACCACCTGCAGGTCTTCGTCATCACTGGCCATACTGTGGAATCCTCAGGACTTATTACGTACGTCACAAAACCTTGCAAGAGCATCCCAGGACTTATTACGGGCACACAGCCCAACCTATCGGATCTCCCAGGGAGCTATTACATTTGACCCTACCACAAAACCTCGAAAGAGAATCCCAGGACTGATTAGGAGCACACATCTCAACCTATCGGATCTCCCAGGGAGCTATTATATGTGGTCACCACAAAACCTTGCAAGAGCATCCCAGGACTTATTACGGGAACACATCCCAACCTATCGGATCTCCCAGGGCGATATTACATGTGGTCATGGCAAAACCTTGCAAGAGCATCCCAGGACTTATTACGAGCACACAGCTCAACCTATCGGATCTCCCAGGGTGCTATTATATGCCATAGGACAAAACCTCGAAAGAGCATCTGCCAGATATCCCAAGGCCAAATTATATGCCATATGCAAAACCTTGCAATACTATCTGCAGATCTCCCAGGGCCAAATTATATGTCCTCCCAGAGCAAAACCTCGAAAGAGCATTTGTCAGATATCCCAGGGCCAGATTACATGCCATAGGAAAAACCTCGAAAGACTATCTGCAAATCTCCCAGGGCCAAATTATATGCTCATCTACACAACCTGATCCACGACCACAGAGTATCAACCTGATACTCACCATACATCATCCTGATGTATACATGATCATCCTGATCATCATCACTGAAACATCTTGTTGCATGTCATCTGGAGCAACATCCTGAAGCTCGTCATCCATGATCATCTTGATCATATAATGCATCTACCTGATGCATACCAAGTATCTACCTGATACATATCATCATACATGATCCACCTGATCATACAATGTATCCACCTGATACAAATACAAAAACATGATCCACCTAATCATACCTGATACATATCAACATACATGATCTACATGATCATACACAGTATCCACCTTATACATATACAGATACATGGTCCAAGCATCCAACATGATGCATATACAAAACATATACAAATGATCCTACTGATCATATCCAGCATCCAACATGATGCGTACATACATATACATATAAATGATCCAACTGATCATATCCAGCATCCAACATGATGCGTACATACATATAAATGATTCAACTGATCATATCCAGCATCCACCATGATGCGTACATACATATAAATGATCTAACTGATCATATCCAGCATCCAACAGGAGATCAAATAACTCAGACAGTAGCTTCCGAAGCCATACTGCCTCACAACTAGCTGAACAGGCTGCAACGTACTCTGCCTTAGTTGTACTCAGTGCTACGCAGGACTGCTTCCTGCTGAACCAAGAGATCACACCTGATCCCATACTGAAGCAACATCCAGATGTGCTCTTCCTATCTGCAGCACTGCTAGCCCAATCTGAATCAACATAACCCTACAGGTTAAACTTTTGATTCGCTTCATACTTGAGCCCATAATCAACTGTACCCTTCAGGTACCTCAGAATATGCTTTACAACAACCAAGTGAACACTCCTCGGATCCGTCAGGAACTGGCTCAATGTGTTCACCGCAAAGCAAATATCCGGTCTCGTGTTCGTCAGGTACATCAAGGACCCAATCATCTGACGATACATGGAGACATCAATCGGCTCAGATGAAGCATCACATAGAAGCTTCAGATTCGATGCCATAGGTGTGGCCATGGCCTTGCAGTCCATCATCTCGAACCTCTTCAAGATCTCCACTGCATACTTCCCTTGTCCAAGGAAGATTCCATCTGCACTCTGCCACACCTCCATATCTAGAAAGTGGTGCATCATACACAAGTTCTTCATCTCGAACTTGGCAGCAAGCTTCCACTACATGTCGGCAATCAATCTATCCTCACCTGTTACAAACAGGTCATCCACATAGTAGTATCACTGGATTGTCTTCCTCAACCTTGTAGTAAAGGTTGGAATCCACTTTATTCTTGGTAAAGCCCAAACTGGATAGAAAGTTGTCTATCCTACCATACCAAGTTCTACACATATGTGACTCCCTGTCATGTGTCTCAGAACCAAGTAGTTGCAACACATACACTTCTTATTCAACTACACCATTCAAGAAAGTGTATCTTCCTCTTCATCACTGCAGCTAGAGCAAGTATTGATTTAATGGAAGTGTATCTGGCTACAGGAGCAAAAGTCTCTATGCTACCACCTGCAGCATGCTTGATCTTTTAGATCCTCTTAGAAGTCACTACAGACTCCCCTTCAGGTCTTGGGACTGCATCCCAAACATCTTCATGATCGACTGGTACTCCTCGATCATGGCATTCTTCCCAGATCCTGGGAACTTCAATATCTTCAATATTTTCAATAGATAACTTTGTTGCTGAACAAATGTTGTAGTCCTTCTTTTGTAGGTCATGGTATACGATCTTTCCTACACAACAAGTTAAATTGCATGATTAGAAAACATCTCATAGTTTTCAGAACAAATTCTTACACATAAAGAAATATGTCATACAGTCATGCAATTATCTTAGCCAATGCTTCAATACAACATTTATCCATATTCCGTAACTTTCTAGATGCCTTCCAATCTCTACCAGAACATTGTAAAGAGTGTGCACAACTCCTAACATGTCAGCAAAGAGGTGTCATTCTAGATAAGTAGCAATGGAATGTTGTATAGTGTCATAGGCCACTTACCCATGTATATTAGTAGTATATTGTTCATCAATGCAACTATTCTAATATGCATAATACACAACCTAATTCTAGGAACATAAGCATATACATCATTGAATAACATTATGTAAGAAATGACAATTCAAATACTTATCTTTGTTTGGTTGTTGGGTGGAATCCCTCTGAATCTTTGTAACTCCATTCTGATGTGGATTGTGAGAAGTGGTCAACTCCCTCTGAATATCTGTATCCTTGCAGAAACTACTGAAGTGTGCTCCTTTGCTTTCTTGCAGGAACAAATGGAGTGTGCTCCTTCTTGATCTTTGCTTCCTGGATTACCTGCCCTTGAACTTATATCCATCCTTAATCACTATGCATGCTTATTAGTATCATCATTGTGTTATCCTTGAGGACTCATACATAATCACACATTTATTAGTATAATCTTAATACTATCAAAACACAATAATCTTAAACGTGTATAGTCATGATCATTCACAGATTATAAACATTAGTATTCAAGGTTTCAGGGAAGTCTTCTTTTACTCATGCATATTCTTATTTGATCATAGGTCTCTTCTGATTAGTTAAATAATCAATGCATAAACCCGTGATTACTCAAACCTATACCTTCATGATTATTCTGGTTAGTCATATCATCAATTAGGGTAAGAAACATAATATGCATACAACCATGACTATTCAAACCTATGACTTCATGAATAATCATTATCAACAACACAACAGTATAAGATCCTAACACAAGGTAGGATTCTAGCTTGATATAGGAAAACATACCTGGATTAGCATGCTAGCTAGTTATGTCTAACATACCCACATAATGTCTTTTGGTTCTCTTCAGTGACTTGTGCTAGTAACCTGCATGTCTCATAAGTTAACCATTGTAGAACCAAGTTATACATACCTCGTAAGTAGATCTTCTATGTGATCCATGACAATGGATGGATCTTTGTCTTCATGTCACCATGATCATATGTTCTTGAAGTAGAACATGATTTGTCTTTCTTGGTGTACCTTTTATGTTAGCGAACAACATAAACCTCATACAACATCACAATGCATTAGTACAATCATAAGTGTCAAAACCTTAATCAATGAATATCTTCTATTAAGGTAATACGACAAGTCTAGTAATTAATCAAGATTGTACTATAATGATATGAAGACAAACATATCATAAACTTAACCATGAACAGAATTCGAAACATAATGGAAGGCCTTAGCCTCATCTCCCTCTGAAACAGGAACTTCTTCACTTATGCAGGTGACCAATCTATCCTCTTTTAGGATTAACCCAATCCACTTGATTTGTAGGAACTGGATCTGGAGCTGTAATAGGGTTTGTCAGAGAAACCCCAAAAATTCAAACTTTGAATTTCAAACTTCCAAAAGGATAGAAATATGCGCCTTGATGAGCTAATCAAGTTGGTATATTCAGAATTTGAAAACTGCAAAGTTTCTCTCCTCAATTTTGCCTTTGAAACTTCCAGATTCACTAGACGTGACCCCGAACTGGGGTTTGATGAAGACCACTCTTCTTCCCAATCAAAAATTTTGATCCAAATCTCTAAGTTTCTATTTTTACGAGGAGCTTCCAGCCGTGGTCACAGATTTCAAAAATTCCCATTTTTGCAGAAGCCCTAATTTTCCACTTTTTTGATCAAAGTCCCGAACTAGGGTCTGATCAAGCCCGGCCTTCTGCCCAACCAAAAATTCTGATCTTGGTCTCTAAATTTTGATTTTGATGAGTAGAATTCAGCCGTGGTCTCCAATTACAAAAATTCCAACTTTATCCGAAACCCTAAATTCTGGAAGCCATGAATGAAGGTGCTCAAAAATAATTCTGTTTTGACAGAAATATGTACCTGATTTTTTCTGGTGTAAGTCCGAACTTTTTGATCCACAGGGTCTGAAAAACTTTCTTGAGATAGCTCGACCTGTCATCTTTCCATCCTGATAGGTCTGACCTCAATTGGATTCTCTGAGAGAGATTTATGCCAAGTGTCGCAACGTGACCTGTTTATGGGATAAAACAGGAGAGAGAACTTATACGGCGTGCCACTTGTCACTAGTTCAACTTAGGCCTCTGAAAACTTTTCCTGAGATAGCAACGTCTGTGTAATACCTGTCACTTTTTACTAAATTTCATTTGGATCTTCCTAGCCCAAGTTATGACCTTTTTTCCAAGGTCACCTGTTTTTTACTCAGATCTGGAAGAGGCAGAAACCCTATATTGTACAGATCATAAATCACAAAGTACAACGAATTAGAGGTTTTCCTTTGGACACAAGGTACATGGGGATTTGATATTTGACCTGTAAAAGTTTCAGATCCAAAACCTTCGCCAAAATGTATTTATAGCGAAAGTGCTACGATGTCTAGTTTTTGTTATATCAAGCCCTAGCATCGTAAGTGCAACAAGTGTCATACATGCCATATCATGCCTTCTTTCAAGCTAGCTCTGATACCATGTTAAATTTTCAGAATTTACTTCAATCTGATCTAGGATATTAACTGAGAGAACAACATGTACAACAAATCTATAGCATATCAATCATGGACACAATAATGCAAGCACACAAGAGACACAGAGTTTACTTGGGGAAAACCATAAAGGTGAAAAACCCCAATAACTTCCTCAGAGATAGATAGAGAAATGATACAACTAGAATACAAGAGATAGTCTTCTCCTAGCAGCAAAGCCTCCTCCTCCACAAGTGCGCCACTCTCCCAAGTGTGAGTGAGAGAATAGAATGTGTAAAATGAGAGAGACACACTCTCTATTTATACACTAACTTGACTTGACCTTTACTCAACTAGGTCGGCCTCAACTTAACCACTTAACATAATGCTGACTGGGCCGACCCCCACTAGGATGGTCTAATAACCCTTTGACCCACATGGCCGACCCCCAATAGGGTGTTCTAATAACCCTTTGACCCACATGACTTATACAGGGCCGACCCCAACAAGGTGGTCTAATAACCCATCAAGTATAAGTTATGACACTTACAATATAAATGACGACACTTTCGTATAAAGGAATAATAACATCTCTATAGGGATACAAACCCTTCCATATAGAGGAATAATGCCATCTCTATAGGAGTACAAAATACATATATGAAATACATGGGTGAAATACATTCCGAAGTTACATATACATCAACATTACCAGCTCCTCCCCCACCTCAAAATTCAAGGGGAGGATATTCCATTCCCACGGATTATCTCATTGGTAACGTTATTACTACAGTAGCTAATCAACAACCTCCGTTGGTTCAACCTTTGAATAGTGGTCATCCTGTTGTGGCTGGGGGGCAACCCCCGTTTCCTAACCAGAACGTAGGCAGTGGAATCCCCAACAGACCTCCCGTTGGAACTTCTCAACCCGCTAGAGAATCCACCGTGGGATTATCTCATGTTGGGGGGCCATCCAATGTAACTCAACCCTCATGGAGTCAAGCGTATCCAAGTTCCGTTAACCCTGCACCAGGTCAAACTCATCCCGAAAATGCACCATACGGGATACCTTATCCCGGAAACCCATACACTTTATGGGGGAAATAGCCCGTTTTACAACATGGACCCCAAACAACTATTCCTCAAGCGCCACCACCTCTGATCGGTCTCCCCCCACCTCCTACCAGAGGCGGTGGGCCCCCACCTAACTTTGGAGGAGGCAGACCTCTACCTTCCGGCGGAGGTCCAACTCATTCTACCAACAACGGCCCCCACCCTTCTGACAGGGGTGGTAACGGTCCACCACCCCCCCCAGGCGGAGGCGGCGGAGGACCACCCTACTATGGTGGGGGAGGACATTTCCCTTCGGGTGGTGGAGGTGGTCCTCCACCCCCTCCAGGCGGAGGAGGTGGCGGGCCTAATTATTATGGTGGTGGCGGTGGAGGCCCTCATCCCTCCGGCAGCGGAGGTGGTGGGGGCCCCCATCCTTATGGCGGTGGAGGTGGTCCTCCACCCCCTCTAGGAGGAGGCGGTGGCGGGCCACCTTATCACAGTTATGCACCTCCACCTCCCCCGAGTGGGGGCGGCGGACCTCCACCTCCTCCCGGTGATGGAGGTAGAACCCCGCCTTATTGGAACGGACCACCTTATGGTGGCGGACCCCCTTACGGTCTGGGCGACACACCCCCCTACGGTCAGTTTACCCCGTGGTCACCTTTTAATCAGTCTATACAAGGTCCTACTGGTCCTTACATGCCTTACCAGTACCCGCATCCTAATCAACAGCTGCCCTTTTTGGCTACTTTGGACCTACCCAACCTATCTCGACTGACGAACGAACCCATCTACCATGGAACTAACTGGCCCCCGATTCTGGTGAAACTTCTATCGGATATCCCCAAGTTTGACGGCAAGCCGGACGAGGATCCTAAACATCATGTGATGACATACCATTTGTGGTGTTCATCCAACTCTATGATGGACGACTCGATCCGTCTGAGGTTATTTCAATGGACACTCACTAGTTCGGCTGCAAAGTGGTACATTGAATTACCACCTCATTCTTTTAATTATTTCGGGTCTCTTGCTATGAAATTTTTGACCCACTTCCAACTGCCTTATACGGTATGAGACTGGTACGGACCTTCTCACCTCTCTTCGTCAGAATACCGCTACTCATAGCTCTACTCCTATACATGAGTGGCGACACAGAAGACGTTTGATTAAGGCTCCCATTCCAAACCAACTCCTAGTAGATTGGTTTACAAAGTCTCTCATTCCCCACATAGCTCGAGCTGTTTCCATGGGCGGTGCTGTCACTGAAGAGCAAGCTATTGCTCATGCCCATTACCTAGACTTGGTCTATGCTCAATCGAGCACCTTATTTGAAATTCTTCCCGACGCACCTCGCGACACTTATGACCCCATGAAACCTCCTAAGGGACCCCAAACTGATGGCATCATTGGCTCCCTTATCACCCAGCCTGCTTCCAATAGCGTTGGATCGTCGAACCTTCATGGTTCCTCCCCATCGCCAACCCAAGCTGGCCACAACACCACCAAGTCGACCGCTCCTGCTGCAACTGAAGAGGTGAATTATGTTCAATCAGCTTCATCTCAGAAGTCCGGCGGCAAGAATAAGAACAAGGGGAAACCCAAGAAGTCTTCCGCCCAGCAGGAACAAAGGAGCACTCCTGATGATACCAAACAGAAATGGAAGCTAAAATATCCTTGTTTACTGTGTGGAGATGATCACTTCTCCAAAGAATGCCCCCATAGAGACGAAGTTCAAAATTTTCTTTGGGGTAAACCAACTCCCGCAGTCCTCAATGACTCGTTTCCCACTCAGAATCAGCAAATGATTGCTCAACCTCCCCCAACCCAGGGGGAACCATCCAATACCACGCATGTTCTCATGGTGCATAACGAAACGATCAATTTAAATACTCGCTCGCGATCATACGACTCGGTCCCTTCGAAGGAACCTTTTGGAAGTAATATAGAAAAAGCTTCCAACTTCTTGCCTAATGTCACCGTACCAACAGCTTCTCTCACCATTGAGAAGCCATCCTTAGATGCGATATTGCAACCTCCCAAGAGCACGATTCGAAAAGTTGTTTTCAATCCTAATGCTTGGGCCGCACAGAATTACAATATCGTCGAAGACTTGGCCCAAGCTCCTTGCGCCATGTCCACCTTGGAAGTTTTGCAGAATTGTCCTAATCAACGCAAAATGCTCCTTGCAGCAATCGGTGCAGTTGACCCTGATTCTTCGAATACCATCATGTTCTGACTTGACTACTTCAAGCCGAGGCTCTCCCACCAGCTCGCATTCCAAGTTGCTGTGAATATTGCTGGGAAGATTGTCCATTGTACCCTTCTAGACGAGGGTGCCTCTACTTCTGTCATGTCGATCTCCTGTTGGAGAGCCATTGGCTCCCCCGAATTGAATCGTTCTCCTACCACGTTGAAAGCATTCGACGGGCGTGGATTTCAACCTCATGGGCTCTTACAAGCTCTTGCAGTTGAGTTGGGCGGAAAGACCGTAACCATTAACGTGGAAGTGGTCTCGGCCCCAATAGATTATAATCTTTTGCATGGTCGTAATTGGTTTTACGCCATGCAGGCGGTAGCCTCTTCAGTCTCCCGCGTAGTACAATTCCCCCACCAGGGTAGAATTGTGACTGTTGACCAATTAGATTTTTGCACACCGGACACTACTATTCATCTTGGTGACCACATTCCTTCCATTGGACAAGCGTCAAACTAGTATGAGAGTATAGGGGTTGGCCTATTGAAAGATTCATCTCTCATGGGCATTTTTCCACTTTCGGACCCCCCTAATCATGTTACCTTGGTGAACATGATCTCCACTGAGATTTTATCTCGCCCCACTGATGCTTGGCTTGTACCGGATGAAGCCACAACACACCTGATTGGAAACGCATTGCCTCTTTCACCCGCTGAACGTATTTACGAGGCTATCCAGTCAGCACCGGAAGGCCACTTAACTGTGGCTCCACCATCCTATTCTCTATGACTAGCATCATCTCTACCTGATCTCTTACTTCGGACTTTTCATTCAGACGAGTCCATCATGGAAGTTATGAGTGTAGATGATGGCCCGTGGGATGACCTCCATCATAGGTCATGTTTTCTTCCTCCTTTGGAATACATAGAGAACAACATTGATACCATCTTTTCACCGGATATCTACCCATTCCCTCATTCCCCCATATTCACATGTCTGTCGGATACTAAGGGTAACCTGGCCAATATTGAACCTACCACCCCAGTAGACATTTCGGTAAAACCTGGTATAGTGGAACACATTCGCATAGGCCAGAAGTGTTCCCCTGAAGAGATCACTCTTGCTATGGCCTTATTCAAGAAATTTCGAGACGTATTTGCTTGGGCCTATGAGGAGATGCCCGGGATAGACCCCGCGATTGTTTCTCATGAAATAAAAACCTATCCCGACATCAAACCTGTGCGTCAAAAGTTGCAACCGGTACACCCCTGAAAAACTGCGGCGATCAAGGCAGAAATTGAAAAGATCTTAAAGGTTGGCTTCATCTATCCTGTCCCATTGACAGATTGGGTCTCGAACGTCGTCCCTGTGAACAAAAAATAGGGTACTATTCGTGTCTATGTCGATCATCGGGACCTGAATAAGGCTTGTCCGAAGGACAATTACCCGACCACATTCATTGACCAGATTATCAATAATTGTGCTGGAAGCGTCATCTTTTCATTCATGGATGGCTTTTCCAGTTACAACCAGATTGAGATCAACCCAGCCAACCAACATAAGACAGCTTTCATCTGTCCTTGGGGAACATTTGCATATCACAAACTCCCATTTGGCCTTAAAAACGCTGGCGCCACATTCCAGCGGTCCATGTCGTATGCTTTCCATGACAATAAGGACTTTGTGGAACCTTACCTGGACAATCTTCCAGCTCATTCAAAGCAGCGTGAGTTCCACATCGATTATCAAATGGCCATTTTCCTCAGATGCAGGCGGTACAATATCCGTCTGAATCCTCATAAGTGTATCTTTTGTGTTGAGTCCGGACACCTCTTAGGATTTATCATCTCGAAGGATGGGATCCGCATCAATCCCTTAAAGGTGGAGGCCATTGTCAACCTACCACCTCCAACTGACGTGACGGAACTTCAAAGTCTCCAAGGGAAGGCAACTTATTTACGGCATTTTGTTTGCAACTTCGCGGAGAAGACTAAGGGGTATATGAGATTGCTTAAGAAGGACGTCCCATTCATTTGGGACGATCACGCACAGAAATCCTTTGACAGCATCAAACATGCCATCACGCATGCCCCCGTAATCCAACTGCCAAATTATTTTCGAGATTACATCTTATATCTCGCCGCTTCTGCTACCACTATCGCCATGGTTTTGGTACAAGAAGATCAAAATGCCCAGGAACATGTAATATACTATGCAAGTAAGGGTCTCACTGACACTGAAACTAGATATTCACATGTCAAAAAACTCGCTTTCGCGGCGGTCATCGCAGTCCAAAATTTCCGGCACTACATCTTGCTCCGCACCACCACCATCATCGCAGACTCGAACCCCATGTACCACGTACTAACATGTCAAGTACTTGGGGGAAATTATTCACGCTAGATCGTGATACTGCAAGAATTTGATCTTCTTTTCGAGAAAGCCAAGTCTGAAAAATCTTTGGTGTTTGTTGAGCTTATCTGTGACCTTCCCCGTCCTGATGCAGAAATTGAGCACAACGACTCTTTTCCAGATGAAACATTGTTTCTCATCAATACGACTGACCCATGGTATGGAGATATTTCTTTATACCTCCAAACCCAATGCTTCAATCCTCAACTGTCTCACAACAACCGTCGTAGAATACGTCACCATGCGAAGTATTATTTGATCATCAGTTTGTACCATCATGGCGTCGATTCAATTCTTCGACGTTGTCTAACTCACGATGAGGCTGAACGCGTCTTGAATGACTGTCACGCTGGGGCGTGTGGCGGTCACCTCTCTGGGATGGCTACAGCCCAGAAGATTTTGCGCGCAGGATATTTTTGGTCTACTATCTTCAAAGATTGTATTGAGGCTGTCAAAAGATGTCCCCCATGCCAACACTTCCATACGAAGAAGCGCACCCGTCCCGCCCCGTTACACCCAGTTATTGTCGTAGGTCCCTTCGCAAAATGGGGCATCGATTTTATGCATTGTAAACCTACCTTGACTGGGGGGCATAGTTACATCATAGTAGCCGTAGATTACTTTACAAAATGGGCCGAGGCAATGCCTACATACCAAAACAACAGCAAAACCATTGCACTCTTCATGTTCAATCATGTAATAGCACGGTTTGGAGTTTCGCATGAGATAGTGACCGATCATGGTTCTCATTTTCAGAACCACATGGTCGACGAACTGAGCGATAGGTTGGGTTTTCATCATGAAAACTCAACACCCTACTACCCGCAGTCCAATGGATAGGTCTAGGCCATTAACAAGGTCTAGAAAACTATGGTCCAAAGGATGGTAGGAACCCAGAAATCCAACTGGCACAACATGCTCTTTTCAGCACTATGGGCCTACAGAACTTCTATTAAAACTGCCATAGGTTTCACTCCTTTCCAATTGGTATATGGATTGGAGGTTGTCCTGTCGATAGAGTGCGAAATCCCGTCTCTACAACTCGCTGTCGAACTTCTTCCTAACACTACTGTTGAGGAAGAATGTTTCCTGTACTTAGCGAAACTTGACGAGTCTCACCGAGATGCTGCTCTTGCTAACGAAGCACATAAGAAATGCATCAAAGCTCAATACGACAAGTCAGTGGAACCTCGTATCTTCAACGAGGGTGACCTGGTCCTCACATACAACCAGAGACATGACAAACTAGGGGCAGGAAAGTTCGAGTCCATGTGGCACAGACCTTACATTGTCAAACATGTTTTGGAAAAAGGAGCTTATGAACTTGAATATTATGACGGAACATCTTTGGGTGAACCCCGTAATGGGATTTACCTAAAGAAGTACTATGCCTATCACTCTCATGCATAGATTTTCATGTATATACTGTACATGGCGTGTTTGTGTGTTTTTGTGTGGTGTGACGCACTTGTTTTTTTTAGTGTCTTTAGATCTTGTTTTCGCTTCTTATACCATGTTCTGTCTGCATGTGCAGATGGAAACATGCTACGGATTCACGGACGGCGCTAGCCGGCATACCCATAATCTTGATTCGACGGGTTGGGTAATGTATTCCCCAACAGGCAAGCTCATCAGCTCAGGAGGAAGTTGCCTTGGATTCTCAACCAACAACGCCGCAGAATATCTGGCGGTTGTTGGAACCTTAACCGATGCGATTTCCTTGGGTATGGACCACATTGTCATCCACATGGATTCTCAACTGGTGGTTTCCCATCTTAACTGGGTTTACGCTATCCGTGATCCTACCTTACTCCGTCTCTTTAGACGAGTTCGTCTCCTAGAAAGGTCATTTGAATCCGTTCAATACCTGCACATTCCACGAGAGTTAAACACAGTTGCTGACTCGATGGCCACCTTCATTCTAGATTGGTACATCGCACACACATGATACTCATAACATGCAAAAGCATTCACAACATGTAAATAATGCATCGTATAAAAAGCAAAGCATATAAACAAGATCACATCATTATTTTTCTGAAACACATAATGTATAAATCACCGAACTGTCTGTATATATAAATATAATATCAAAAAAAAAAAATCATAAATGCACAAAACTTAAAAAGTTCAAGGGTCATTTGTTCTTACCGAGGTCTCCCCATGTTGCTCCCTCTGGCAGTAGCAAGTCTAGGTCATTTGTGAATTCGATGCCACTATATGGAAAGTCCTCCACCATCAATAGTTGGCCTGCCAACCAAGTGAAGAACTCTGGAGGGAATCCGATGATAGGACCCCCACCATGCTGAGCCATCACATCGGTCCACCTGGACATGTGTGGATCTCTGAGGTCCTTATCCTCTAGTGGTACCTGAGGACGCAAAAGGGGAACCCATTCCAGCAAGAACGAGATCACGATAGATCCATAGCCAAACTGTTTGAGCTCTCCCCGCTGAGATTTTGTTAGCTGAGCTCGTACGTTTGCAAGGACCCCCCTCGCACCAGTTGAAGATCTTTGGAGACAAACAGTCCTCCACATAAAGCATCTGTGCTCTGGTGGCTAGGTGAGGAGCTTGACTCCCCGCAATCCTTGTAATGGTGAATAAAATGGCCTGCAATGGGTGCTCCCGTACATCTTTAATGTAAATCTTCCCGCTAGATGCACGGGCGTTGGGACCACAATGCTGTCGGATCAAATCTTCCATGGTTCAATCACTCCCATGTGATCCAGTGAGTGTCACATTGTCCCCCCTTCAGGACAAACCAGTCAGGAAATAGATGTCCTCGACATCTATGTGAAGCTCATGCTCACCAACCATGAAGTATTGTTGGGCTGCATCCCAACATTGGAGCATATGGTTCAGTAGTGGAAGTTGGGATCTCATCCCCTGAATGCGGAAGAACTTGAGAAGCCCACAGTTTATCAAAGCTTCCACACAATGTGGATCGTTTGCAGCTTGTTCATCATCTAATTCATGTTCCCTTTCCCGCCATTCCAAAACCATTCTAGATGCTTGGAACCTATCAACAGGAAGTTCTTAACAATGTTAGGACTTGCTTCACCCACTGGAAGTCCTTCTTTTGAGTTTTGTTTGAGTTTGGGGATGGACGTCGCCGTCGTCACACCCCATTTTTGCAAATAGGGCAACGTCGTCGCAGTCCATGTATACTCCATTTGCGACGACTCGGTCTCGTCGCAGTTCCCGAAAAGGCCAACTGCGACGAACCGAGGGCGCAATGGCCCTTCCCAAATCAACCCAAAACCCCAAAAAATGACTGAAAATCAAAATTGTAAACCACTACGATTTTACTGGCTGAAGTTTAGGGTTACCTGTTCCTGGCGGCAGGTGAAATGGCTAACCGTAGCTCCTGGAATCGACAAGTGAAGATCTGGCAGCAAATGGCACTATTCCTCCCAAATTTGCCAAAATAGAACAATGGTAACTATGTTTGGTTTTTGTTTCTATTTATAAACAAAATGGAATATTCCTTTTCAAATATTTGATGTCGTTATGCCATTTTCTATAGTTTGGGTCAATTTTATTGTATTTGAACATTCGGTTGACTATTTGACCTAGTTTCCAAGTGTGCAGGAGTTGTGAAGTGCCTTTCTATGCCATTTTCATATTGGAACGGTCATCTCAGGTATGAACATCCCTTGTGAGTTTTTGTCGTTTACCCATTTTTTCATAGATTGCAGTTAATGAGCTTACTCTTTGTTCTTTCTCGTGCTCTTGAAACTATGAGAAAAAGTTACCGAGTTACGATTTATCACTTTTTCGGGCTCGTTAAACTCCTACGGAAAAGGAACCCCCCGGAGTCTACCTTTAAGCTCTTTTCAAGCTCTCAAAATACGAAAAGATTGCCAGGCGAACTTGTCGCGTTTACGCTTGTAAAAGAATTTGAATGGTCGTCTTCCTGGTGATAGTTTACCCCTTTTTCGGACCAGGGGGCACTAGTTACGAAAAAGGTATACTCCAGCCAATCATGACTGGAAGAGTCCTCTCTTGTGTTGTTTTACCCTTTTTTGGGCGATGAGGCTAACTTTACGAAAAAGGACCGGTGGAGTATCCTTTAGATCTTTTCAGACTCTCTAAACATGAAATGACGACCAATTTTACCTTCTATGGACTCGTTAAACTCTTACATTGAAGGGCCCGCCATGGGATGAACCCCTCCTATCCCAGGTTCGAAAAACATTTGGGATTGGACTCATCTATGAGATGAGCTATACTGAGCATCTGGTTACCCTCATCAAGCTCGTAAAAAACACATGAGGCACTCATCGTTCATGATGGGGAAAAAGGAAATTTTTTGTGTTACGTACCTTGTTAGTGGTAGTATGTAGTCATTCTTGAACATGGCACTCATCTGCATTTTCATACAGCGCGTGGATCATCTGTTTGTCCTTGAGTTTCAGTTACTTCCTGAGTCTTGTTACTCCTTTGATTCATTCAAATAAAGCTTCCATCATCAGTCGCATTAGGAGTTGGTGTCATACTCGTCATGTCAATACTGCCGAGTCATGCCATGCCCATGTTCAAGAATATGTCTGTCATTTATCATCTGCAGTCAGTACGCCCGCCATCATGTCGGTCTGCTCTGAGTCAGTCTTATATGTTGTTGTACCATCCGATCTACTCTACACATCTTTTGTCGTGTTTCGTTTCGATTGATGAGGGATTCATCATGGCCCTCCTTCGACGGATTCATCCTTGTCAACTTCAACCCATCATCCGAGGATTGAATCTAGAAACCAATCAAGTACCTTGGCCCTGCATGCCTCAATGGCAGGTTACCTCGCTTTCAACATGAGTTTACATCATTGACTCTTGATTGAAAGATTTCATCTTGCATTCGACTTCAACTCATTTATTCACGCTTGATTATATGTACTGTGATACCTTGGGAATCATTGACATCAATGGTGATCTCCCTCGCGCTTGTTAACGGTTTACATCAATGGCCGGTAATCAAGTGGTTTCTACCATGTTCGACATCAAGACATTTGTAATCACATGGATAGATTCGTAGCATTGCGGGTTCAGATTGAAGACCCTGGGAAGTCATGTTTTACCTAGGATGCGATGGAGTTTGTATTGAGTTGTATTACACGGATCCACATTTGTATTGGTCGTGGCTGTGTTATCATCTCATCATGGATCTACGCTTGTGTCTAGTAGCCATGATTGTGTTCAGTCGGTCATTTCTACCATGGATCTGCATTGTATTGGTCGGCAGCCATGTTGTACTTCATATAAGATTCTAAGTTCAGAGTCAATTGTACTACAGCAGTGTCCTTCGTACGAAGTCTATTTCCATTTCTTCTATCAAAGCACTTCACCTGTCTATCTTCAACGGCTTCATGCTTTCGGGGGCATTCTGTTACACCTAAAATCTACCCATCATGAGATTCAGTGTATACACCCCTGAAGATATCTTGACTGAGTAATTGACCTGGGAGGATTTGTACCCAGTTGTACCAGGTTTTGAGAGGTCGTCGCAGGTTGCACTCATGCAACATGCGATGTCGCAGCTTACTTCATTGCAGGGTGCGACGAAGTCAGTTAATGGGAAAAAATAGCTTCTTCGAGGTTCTTCTCGAAACTTGCTGACTTGGGGCCCTATCCCTGACCTCTAGAGGAGTTTGTACTCGATTCCTAATACCTTGGGAGGATCCCCTATCTCTCTCCTACCATATCTCAACCTATCCTATCCATACCCTATCCACTTAGTCCTATATAAGTGAAGCTCTACCCCTCTCCAAAGGGAGGAAGTCTATGGTGTCTACATGCTGGTGAAATCACTCTTGAGATATCTATAATCATCCTTGAGAGACTCAAGCTTCCTTAGGAGGAAATGGCAAATGGCTTTGTTGGAGAAGGGCTGCAGCGTTAAGCCTTGGTTGTAGTTCTATATCTCTGCTATGTACTTCCCTATTTTTACAGTAATACAAATGCTTTCCACCAATATTGTTCATGTGTGTAATGATATTGAATAGTTTACCTGCTTAACTGTTCACTTAGATCTCTTATTGTATAGATTCCCTTTACTTGTTTCTCTCATTTCTTGTCTTGACAGGTCTTGCAGCTTGGATCTGACGACCGTGAGACGCGGAGCAGCATACAGGAGAAAGGATAGCGAAGTGAAAGGTAAGACATCTAGTACTCGATCCTTAAGTAGATCTAGGAAATGCATTTGTAGCCTGTCTTATTTGTTCTAGACTCACATTGAGCTAGGTAGATCCGGATCGCATCCGCTTGAGTGGATTGTCCGATAAGCACACTCCTTCCAATTTCTCCACACAACACAAGGAAGGAATTCCCCTTCACTGATCCATAGTTCCCTCGAGGAATCCACCCCTTTACAATGCTTACCAATGTGTGCAGTAAGAGCCCAACCTATTGTATGCTATTTGGAGAATCTCCTCTAGCATAAACCATGGCTTCTCAAGCATTTGTGAGTAGCAAACCTCAATGGGTAAATGTTTCTAGCTTTCCCAACCTCTATGCTAACCTACAGCTATCTATTTTCCCTTCAAATCTGAAATTCAATCTCTAAATTTGAATTTTTGGGTTAAACACGGTCTGGTAATGGTCATGAACAGAAATAGGGAACTCTACGTAGTGAATATATACATGAGAGAATGATAGAATGAGTGTTGACTCCCAAAGGATATGAGATTATGGTGAAAATACAACTGACATAACTTCTAACCATAGAACAAAAGGACTTTTGACAACTGACATAAATGTCACATTTAAGTGCATTCACCTCCATGCTTCAATAATTGCATGAAGTGACTTTTCCCACCAACATCACACGTGCATTCAATGATTGAATTTAATAGTCAAAAGGAATTAATTGTCTCATTTAAAGCACGTGGAATAATTTGGATGATTTCTAAGGTTGACACGTGGTAGCAAAGGATTTAGTCTCCCATAGGCCCCCTTTCCTCTTCACCTCTAGTGGAACCATAGCCCCTCTAGTGCTCTTTACACAATCATCTTTACCATTTTATTATTTTCCAACATTACATATATTTTGAATTGGCATGATAAGCCAACCACATGGTCCAAATAAAAATATTTACGTCATACATGCCTAGCCATTCACTAGTTGGGCTTTGGCCTTGAGCTTCGCACTAGGAATCCATACTAGCATATTTACATCATTTACATAATTTTGATTAAATACATTCCAAGTCAAAATTGGGGATATTACATCTGTTACATTTTCTAGTTTGTTGAACGCTAGGGAACAAGGTGTCTCACAAATGGATAATATGCTAGAATATACCCCTTTAAATTTAGCAAACCCCCCTTCATTTCATTTGACGCAATGCATTTCACATTTGTCTTTATCATTGGAATCATTTCTTTCTTTGGATATTTCTTTGAAGCACTTTATTCATTTGCAATCCTTTAGTTGGATAATGACTGAAAGGTACTAGCTCTGGATTTCCTTCTTGGCACCATTTATGACACGGCCTTAGCTCCGCTTCCAGCCACCATCCATAGGTGCGACGGAGTTGCCACGGTAATTCATTTTTAGAGCAAGTAGTATTAACCTCTTAATTCAAGGAGTACCTACCCTCCCAGCCACTAACCAATTTCAAGGATGGGATAAACTTGTTTCAAGTCTAGGGGGTAATCTTCTGGTGACTAGGACAACCTCATCCACACTCAATCCACCTGGATCTACAAGCAAAAAGAGATCAATGTGGTCGGAAATATTTTTCCACACACATCAGAGTCGAGACACTTGGAAAGAGATGGAGTCCATCCTAACAAAGACGTCATAGAGGGAAAGTGTCCTTGAGTCACTTAGTCATATCCATATCAATAAGGATTTGTATCATGCAAGGTGAATGGGTAGAATATGGGTAAAGCCAATATACAGACCCAAAGGGTCAGGTGATGATCAAAGAAGCACCGTGGAGACCTGTCAGAGAACAACATGTATATAACACACAAACTAACACTAAATATAATGCCATGCCAATGTCCTACTCATCATACTTATCAAATAATCACAAGTTATAAGATAAATCATATTGCTATTCAGTCTACCAATACCACATATGATTTCATCCACAAAATACCCTCTGGACACAATATCTGGTACATAACTGCAAATGTGGGATACATCATAGGCACATATATGAAGCATTGTAAGTCAAGATCCAATCTCACTGTCCAATAGTGGATAAATCCAATGTATAACAAGTTCCAAAATGTATGGCAAGGGATCCCTAAATCTCGGTAAATGACCTAGGGCCCTACTCTGAGGATTTGGCCACTCAATTGATCCAACTATGATCTCAAAAATGGATCCCATCCATCCATAACCTAGGTTCTGCTCTAGAAAAACTGAGGGGTAGTCCCCCTATAGAATTTGTGATAACAGTTACCAAACAAAGAGATTGAAATCTATTTCCATTTTTATTATAGTTTTAAAATATATCCATTAAATAAAAATTATTTTATATATATTTAGTTTATTATTATTTGATTTTGAAGATTAACTTGGAATTATAACATTAAGACAAATTATTAATGGATGGTGGAACGCTTATTAGAGATTTGAGTGGACCTGTACTATTATCTTGTATACATGTGAAGTTTGAGCTACACTATCTCTAGAGAATCATGGAGAAGGATACATAAAATCCAAAATCTTTTTATACATATAATCTCAAAATTAAAGGTAATACACCTTGTGAGTCTCTCCCCCATTGAGAGCGTGCCTATGTCAAGGTACCTAATGTACAAGAGAAATATAAACAACATGAGAGACAAGAGGATCCCTAAAATTGCTTCATAGTCTAATCAAAACCATTTGCTGCTTAAGCAAAGTTTGCATAAAGATGCCAAGCCTAGGCCAAAACATTGGGGAGTGAAGAAAGAGATCACTATGTAGAATAGTGATAATATCAAAAGTATTATTACATCTAAATTTAAGGAGAAGTTTTGGCAAGATCAAGAATAAGAGTATAAGAGCATATAAGACACTATAAAGAGGTGATCATCCATAATCTAGAAGATCAATAGTATCTCTAGGTTTTAAGTAGCTTAAACATAAGAGAATCAACATTGCTATAATAAAAGTAAACTCTCACGAGCTCCATAATGAAATAGGGCGCTAGACAATTCCTAAAAAATTTGTCATATTTGTGATAATAAGAAAGTTGAAAATGAAAATAATTTTTTCATACAATGTCATAAGTACACCCAAATTAAAGTGCAACCACATTAAAATGTAATTTCAAAATATTAATTCATCACAACTATAATGATTAAGAAATGTTTCTTTTAAAACATTATAAAAATAAAAATATTATTTAAAAGAAAATTAGATTCCTTACCATCATAGTATAATATTAAAATAAATTATATTTTACAATTTAATATTGATCGTAATAATATGAATATATATTAATGTCTTTATCATATTAAATAATAAAATAAATTCTAAAATTAACAAAATTTAATAAATTATAATTATAAAATATATATTAAAAAACAAAACATTCATGTAAAAATATATTTTCACCCTCTTAAAGCAAAGCGATATATCTCATCTCATAATAATATTAAAATGAGTGAATATCTCATTTTAAAGCAAACAACAAAGAGCTCGAAGCTTAGCATTTTCTTTCACTCGTTAGAAAAAATATTTTTCCTTAAAATAGTAAACGTATTACATACTCTATCCAAAACACAAATTATTGTATAGTAAAATTATTCTATGGTAAAATTATTAGGATATATATGCAATATGTTATACATTCCTTAATTGGGAAGTGTGACAAGGTAATACGGTGATATATGGATATTTTATTATTTAAAAAAAAAAAAAAAAACTTAGAATATTTAAATTATTTTATATATTAATATTTGTGTTTTTTTTATTATATATTTTAATCAAAAGTATATTCTTTTATATATATTTTAATTTTAAAAGATTGAGCTAATAATTATTTTAATATATAAAAAGATAGATACAGTAGTTTGTTGGTGGGGATAGATGGATTTCATTCTATTCACCTAGATTTTATTCAGTTTTATTCCATGTGCATCCATGGCCCATTAAGACTTGGCAAAATATACATGGTCCATTCATGACCAATTAAGACTTGGGAAAGCATACCTGGTCCATTTAGGCTTTATCACGACAGTGAATTTATTTCATTCCTTACCTTGATACCTGGTATTGGGAAAGCATCCATGGCCCATTAAGGCTTTGTCAGACTTGGGAAAGCATCCATGACCCATTAAAACTTTGTCAGGACAGTAAATTTATTTCTTTTTTTTCCCGCGAAAAAAAGCATACCATTATCATGACAGTAAATTTATTTCTTTTTTTTCCCGCGAAAAAAAACATACTATTATCATGACAGTAAATTTATTTCATCCCTTACCTTTATATACTTGGTATTGGGAAAGCAGCCATGGCCCATTAAGGCTTTGTCATGACTGGTAAATTTATTTCATTCCTTTCCTTGATACCTCGTAAAGCATCCACTGCGCACCAAGTCAAGTATCGATTTTGAAGGTTACTTAGCCTTAACGTTCTCCTAAGTGAGAAGAGAGCTCAGGCTTGGGTCCGAATTCAATCCTTGTTTATCTATTAGAACGGAGTCTTACAGTGAAATTGATTTGATTGCGAAGATGGCAGGCTCCGCTGCAGTTAGTGAAATCCAGTTTTTTTATTCCTAAAAACGCTCTTGAAATATTGGAGCAGAAAACTGAATGGCTTTGTGGCTATGGGAGGGACGCAGGGCAAATCTGTTTTGCTCCAACATGTTCTCAACAGCAGAAGGCTCCAGCATCAGGTCTGGCTACCAGTATCGCAGAAAGTCGAGAGTGACCAGAGGCAGCTTCCGGGGAAAGAGATGGGCATACAATTTCCTGCGAATGATCGTGACAAGCTCACCTTACAACTTCAAAATTATTATCATCACAGGCTGACTGAGGTAAGCATAGAAAGCCTCAGAACCCACATTCGTAGATTTTTACAAGAAGAGGGAGAGGTTGAGACTATAATAATGCAAATTCTTCGTTTTCAAGCCTTGGAGCCAGCATTCATAGAGATTTACAGGGAGAAAAGCCTTGTCTATTTATTCTCTGTGACGTGTGGGACAAAGATGTTTTGCAACACATTGGCTTGTCTCTGGACAGCAAAATTTATAAAAGTTCAGTTTCACCGAAGACTCCAGTTTCTCAATGTTAACAGTTGTGAAGATCTGCATACACTGCAGTCTCTTCTGGAATAGGTAAGCATAAATCTATGCTACATCACAATGTGAAGGGCTGCAAAAATTTGGAGTCGTTGCCTTCTGAAGCTCCGCTCTTTAATAACATTGAAGTTTGAAAGGTGTTGTATCCAAAATCATCCGGCAGTGATCAATGCCTTCCGGTGGAGGGATTTTGAACATAATTTAACTCATCACCTGAGATACTGCTCTGAAAATGATGGGTTGTTATGAAATCAATCCTGACCGCAGGCTGGAATTGATGGAAAGCCCTGAAATCCTTCATCTAAGCAAATGGAAGCTGCTGGTGCCTTGGCCTGGCTGGATATTTCAGCGTCAGAATCTCAAGGTGCTAGAATTTGTGGGCGATGACAGCTCTAGTGAACATGATTTTAAAGGCTTAGAAATGATTCCTAATCTGAAAATGCTACACTTGTCCAGCAACTCAAAGTGCCATGAGCTGCATGAGGACTTTGGAGACCCTTTTTCATTTCCCAAACTGCAAAGAGTTATATATTTTAGTTTTTCCAATTTTATTTTTATATTTATATGAAATTAAAATTGAATTAAATTTTGAAAAAACATATATTGAGGTTGGTACTTGAGAATAGTGCTTCTCATTCATAAATGTGATGTATAAAATTATATTTTAGAAATACATATACACTTACTATTATCTTTGTCTTTACTTTTATGATTAAGATGATAGATTTTCATAATGATTTAATTCTCAATTTCTTATTTGATTATATAAAATAATTGTTTTAATATTTTAATGTCCTTAATTTTTAATTATATTAAAAGAAATATTGTTGTGATCTCTTATTTGTGATATTTGTATTAATGATATATTATAAAGAAGTGTGCTTCTTTTTAATATAATGATTGATTAGTTGTGACATAAATATGCATGTTTGTATTGGAGAAAACTCACTATGGCTTGGGAATACCACAATAGATAGATGACTATCAGAAATCTACTCAATTCTCAAAACAATGCTATTATAAATGACAATGTTAAAACAATTGAGAAATGTAACCAACCTCGATCCAACGTTTGATGTAGATCCCCGTTGGAGCTTTCAATCCGCGCACATCCAAGCACTTGTAATCTGCAAATTAGTCTTGACAACAAATCTCTAACAAGTACATGTGATATATAAATAACATTAACATCATCAATAACAATGGTCCATAATATCATAAGCAAATGCAACCCAATGTATAATAAATGACATTCACACCATGAATGGACGAGAATATGAGTATTTATATTAATGAACAAGAAGAAGTACAAAGTGATACGACCTCTTGCCAGCAACCAATCTGAACAAAGATCTAGATCAATCTACTTGTGCCTCCACCACTTCAATCCTCCATGAAAGGCAAACTCAAACTAGCAAGGAGTTTGGAAGGTGAACATAAATGGTTCACAACTACAAGGATCAATGAGTGCAGACTCAAGATAGGGCAAAAATCCACTAGAGTACCTTTACTATTCTCTTCTTCCTCCCGTCCATAAGCCATATGTGCTCAATATATAGTCCTCTCAAAGGTAGGTGAAAGGACTCATCGAGATGTTACTTGGGCAGATGGAGAGCCAAAGGTCACCCAATGACCGCTTTTTGGGAGTAAAAAGTAATAAAATAGTGGTTTTTATCATTTTACTTGATACCCGCGAGCTATAGGGATGCAACTTGCGGGTACGCATGCTATAGTGATGCAACATGCGGGTAGGAACAAAAATAGGATAAACTGGTATCACTGAAGGATGGAAATGGATCTGAGTCACTGAAATGGATCCTACAGGCCAAAGAATGTTGATGATCACATGGTGGAAGATTTCTGTGTAACAGATGCCCCCTAATGTGTGAGGTCAGAGACTGAAATGTGCTACGATGGTCGAAATACATTATAAAACTCAGAAGTGGAGTGATGGAGACACAAGTGGAAAGAACGGATCACTCGTCATAATACAATAGTATATTTGAATACATGTCGGTATAGTACAACAATCTGATACAATGGCCATGAATAGGCAGTACATAAGTAGATATATGCCATAAGTGATCATAGCCATGATCCCTCTATAGTAAGATATGGTCTTCTGCTGAAAAGAAGACAACTAGTGCAAACTGGAGGTACAAACTGCTGAAATCTGAGAGGTGATATCTCAGATGTAAAGTCAAAGTCATATGTAGCATACTGAATGCCACAATCGCCTGGGGTCTTCTACACAAGTCTTCGACAATGCAAGTCCCATCAAGTGAATAAAGGAGTTGGGGTCGAACCTGATGAGACATCGTCTGATTACCGGTCATTGATGTATATCGTTAACAGACGTGAGATGACCCACCAATAATGAAAATGGGCATCAAGGCATAGAGCACAATCATCAGAGTGTGAATAAATGGGTTGAAGTCTAACACTAGGATGAATCCATCGATCAAGGGACATTGATGTATTCCCAAAACTGTCGATGGTGAGAGAACCTGCCACTAATGACTGCAAGCCTCAAGGTACTCAACCAAACTCTGAGCCTCAAGTCCCGGAATAAATGAGTTGAGGTCGACGGAATGAGACTCGCTGGAAGGAGGGAATTAAGGCATCCCCCATCAACCAACACGAGGTACCAGCAATGCTGAAAGATTTGGAAGATCTCAGGTGAAACGGACTGACTAAATAAAGATGGTCGACATGCAATAGTCAAGATATATGAGGAGTGGCCGACACTGGTTTCAGGACTTCCTTTGAACAAGAGCATGAGCACATGGATAGACTCAGGCAACATAGACTTGACATCAACTATGCAATGCAGGAGGCATTACAGAGGGCTCCATAATGACTGGAAGCTTAACCAATCGGTGGAGAAAACTGAGAAACAAGTACAGCTCCTAAGGTCCAACTATAGTCCCGACTCATAATGTACGGAGTGGAATGAATGCTCTGTTCAAAGGCGACACAACAACTGCCAACAAGAAATAATGACCATAATCCCGTCCAGCTTTTTGGAATATTTGAATTTTTTGTCTTTTTCATATTTGGAAAAAGCTTGAAAAAGAATAAAATTGCTTATAGTACAACAAGTGAGGGAACGAGTGTCAAATAGATAGAAGACTAGTCCCAAGCAGTGGAACATACCTATGCTCAATGCAAGGAAGTGCGTGCAGGATGTCGACACTCGGGGGTGTGTTCCCTCAGGGTCAAAGGGTCATCAAATTGTGAAGGGGAAATGTATAAGCTTTGCAGGGCTCGACGGGGAAAGTGCACAGGCACCAGGCTAACAATTGAGTAAGCGGGAGCCGGCACAAGACTCAAGCGGCAAGCAGGATGATGCAATGCAATCACAACATGATATAACTGAGGGGAGTCCTTAAGGGAGATGGCCAGCATAAGACAAAGTAGAGTATGAATCTTCATCGCAACGTCATGGCGTGACTACAAAGGACTCCCAATCCTGAGGACAAACAACGGCATGGGCACCAAAAGCACAATGGGGTTCTAACTAGGGTACCCATGTTCGGGAAAGCCCTACCGCCACATGACGACACTTCTATAACAGTGTGAAGGTTCCGTGTCAGTCACGAAGCGGGGTCGCACCTAGGGTTTATGAAAATGGTCAACAGGTCAAATGCATAATGCATGTGGAAATGGCATCTAACCTACATGCCAGGTGTGAAACATACCTTCCGTAGGTGTGAAATGGATCAGAACAACTCTTGTCGAAGAAATCTGTTGAAAAACACTACTCCATGACACGATATTAGCTCATAACGGCCCAAAAAGGAAAAAACTATAGAAAAGTGGGTCCATAAAATTATAAATAGTAAGAAAATTTAATAATTTTCAATTCATTTGCACTATTCACCATTTTGGAGTTGAGTGGTGAGTTTGCACCTGAAATTTCAAGCGCCAATCGAGGGAGCTACGAGCAACCGTTCAGCGAACCGTCTAGAGCAGGTTAGTGGTCACTGCCATACCTTTCATTTAAGTGTTTTTATTTCAATTTTGGTCGGTTGGATATTTTGTTTGGCTAAGCCCTAAATGGCTTCGGCGCTACTCGCAGGCTGTAAGTATGCAGGTCGCGGGTAGGGTATCAAACACGCAGTCAAAAAACTGACTGCCCGCGTCTACCCGCACCTGTCTACAATATAGCTCGCGAGTACGGCCGTGAAGAAGTTTTTAAGCATGAAACTAACTAAAAATCTCTTGCTTTGCACTCCAGGATGGTTCTAGAGTGGAGAGAACGAGAGCATGACGAGGTAGATGAGGCCGTGCGCAACAATTTGCAAGCACAACAAGCATTGTAAGCGTGTGGCTTATATAAATACTGGAGTCTCGGGGGCTTAAGGGCCCAAAACCTACTACTCCGTCATTTGATCAACTACTGGGATGTGGATGCTCAACACTTCATCCTCAACGGGAAAACACTGACATTGGAAGTAGAGGATATCGATTTCATTACCGATTTGTCCCGTAGAGGGGAAGTGGCTAGTCTTCGATCACGGACCATGGGTGGTGGGATCACTGTGCAAGACTACATAGTACA
The DNA here is from genome assembly GCA_027924585.1 of Larix kaempferi. Classification (NCBI taxonomy): domain Eukaryota; kingdom Viridiplantae; phylum Streptophyta; class Pinopsida; order Pinales; family Pinaceae; genus Larix; species Larix kaempferi. Next base: position 13,543,550 of record BSBM01000510.1, on the reverse strand, counting down.
GTATTGTCCCACCAACACACGACCAGTGGGAAGTCAGGTGCCAATCAATCTCATAACGGACTTGAGCAAAAAGATCATAGTGGCAACTCTGGTGCGGATCATGGGATCCAAAGCACTATATCAGGCATCCAGACCGGTGATGTTCTATGCATCACAATGCTTGCAGCCTACTGTATTCGACTGGTGTACTACTCTGCTGGTGTCTATGAAGACACAACTGACGGAATGAAAAGAGGGGAAGGCCAAAAAATTTGGGTATGGTAGCATCCTCTGCATTTTCTTCTTTGAGAGGGTTCCAGGACTTAGCTCGAGGGTGGATGTCTCTCCTCACAGTCTCCGAGATCCATCCCTGACCCGGTGGGCTAAGATACTAACACGACAGAGTGGTGGCCATCTGGCGTCACCATATACTGAGGCGTTCTTCCGCTGGTGGAACCGGCAGGTGATTGCTATCGAGGACTACCCCTATGCGGGGATAGACTTCAGACAGGACCGTGACATGCCGCTCCCACCAGGTGCAGCTTTTGGAGACATCAATGAGTACTCTTTTTGGTTTTGTGTTTTTTAAATTTTTATGGATTTTTTTATTATAGTTGAAATGCAAAAAATCTTTTTGGTGGTAATGTCATGTGCTAATGGGTGACTGTTTGCTCGCAGATAAAGGCCCAGTGAGACCCGAGGGCTTCTCGAGACATGGTCGTCGGGGTAGAGATGAGGTGGCAGTAGATGCTGCAGCAGGGCGCACACTACAGACGTTGCGGCGTAACATATCACGGATGGTTTCCCGAGTACCACTCATAGAGGTATCCCAACTACCTGAGGCTATGCAGCGCCAAGTAGTGGGTGTTCCTGGTGAGTGGGTGAGGCTACTGCAACGGATGGCCAACGCAGTACAGTACTACTATGAGACACATCCCGTCGAGTCGGCGGCTAGACCTCCTCGGAGGGAGTAGATATCCCAGTGTCTCATCATTTTTTGTATCGATATGTATATTTTTGAGGGCTACGGGCTCCAGTCTTGTATGACACTACCATTTTTGGACATATTTATATATATATACAACTTTGGTTCTCGGTTCTACTATATGTGTGTATGGTACAAATGTATGAATGTCTTTGTATTTATGTGCTTCATGATGAATGTGACAAATGCCAATCTAATGCATAGTTAGCGTATGCATCAGATATATAATTATGACTTCTCGGAATGTGAATATCTGTAATGGAAACAAAATGTCTCTCCAAGAGTCGTACCTTAAGGAATATCCGTAGTAATGTAGGGTCTCGTACACGGTACTTCCCATTCAGCTGAGACACAACTAGTTGCGAATCCAGACGGACTTCTAAAGACTGGATGTCATGTGAAATGGCATCCCGAAGTAGCTCAACAACGGCACTATACTCAGCCACATTGTTAGATGTAGGACCGAGACAAGCACCTCCCGAGGACACAACTAGATGGTCAGGTGAAAAGATAACCCAGGCAGCAGAAGCAAGTTGTTGCGTATGTCAGCTAGCACCATCCGCGAAACCTAAGAATGTAGGACATCCTGCTGACATCTGTCAATCAAACAGAGGCTAATCAGCAGACCCGACAACCAAAAAGGAATCCTAGACTATGTACAGAAAAACTATATAATAGTGTACAAAAGTATCAGCTCGAACCAAAGGTTCAAACGTAATACCGCTTGAGGTAGAGCCCATTTCTAGGCTCCTTCAAGACAACTCCCTCGTAATCTTCTAACTCATAAGCTCCTTTTTCTAGGATATGCCTCACAATGTAAGGACCGTGCCACATGGGATTGAACTTACCTGTGACTTACCTGCCCCCAGGGGCTCTTTAGCTTGGTCATACAAGAGTACCAAGTCACCTTCAGCATATTGCCGGGGACGGACAGACCTATCATATTGAACTTTGACACGACGCTTGTTAACATCAATGGCCACAACGGCATCTCGACGGTGCTCGTCAAGTTGCTCGAGGTGTACTAAACATTGCTCAAGCTCCGTCATATCAGGGAGGAGCTCTATGGCTAGCTTGAGCGAAGGGATCTCGCATTCAACTGGTAAAAGTGACTCTACACCATGAACTAACTGGAACAGTTAGAACCCGGTGGCAGTCTTAACTGCGGTTCGATAAGCCCACAAAGCAAGATATAACATGATATGCCAATTGGTCTTGCTTTGTTGGATGGTATGTTGGAGAATGGTCTTCAAAGACTTATTAACTGCTTCAACCTGACCATTCGCTTGAGGATAGTAGGAAGACGAGTGTTCCTGACGAAACCCAAGCTTGAGAGACAAATCCTCCATCATCTTATTTTGAAAGTGACTGCCATGGTCAGTGACAATCTCTTTCGGGATACCGAATCGAGTGATAATCTGATTGAACACAAAATGGGCTGCAGTAGCACCATCGGCTTTAACGGTAGGCATGGCCTCAGCCCATTTGGAAAAATAATCCATGGCCACAATAATATGATGATGCCCCCCATCCGAAGCTGGTTTGCAATCCATGAAATCTACCCCCCACTTAGTGAAGGGATCGACGATGACGACCGGATGGAGGGGCGCTGGATGCGAGTGTATGTTCCGAGAAAACACCTGGTAAGGGTGACATCTCTTCACAGCGTTAATACAATCTTTAAAGATAGTAGGCCAAAAATAACCTGCTGGCATAATATGTTGGGCAGTAGCAAGCCCGGATAAGTGACCGCCACACGCCCCCGCATGGCAATCATTAAGTACCCGTTATGCTTCTTTGTGAGTCAAACAACGACGGAGGATGGAATCCTTTCCTCGGCGATACAAAGTGTCACCGACGATAGTATAGTCTTTAGCGTGATGTCTCACACGTCGTCGCTCGTCTCGTGAATAATGTGGAGGAAACTTCAAAGTTTGGAGATATCTAATGACATCCCCATACCAAGGGTCCTCGGTCGAGATAAGAAATAAGTGTTCATCCACATAGGAATATTCATGAATGACATCCTCATCAAGCCGTGGAAGGTCCGACATAAGTTCAGCGAACACTAATGATTTCACCGATTTTGCAGAAGCAAACTCAAGATCAAATTCCTGAAGGATCACAATCCATTTATTATACTTACCCCCGATAAGGCGTCATGATAGCACGAACTGAAACGGATTGATATGAGCTACAACAGTGGTTGTTCGAAGCAAAATGTAATGTCGTAACCGCTGGACTGCGTGAACAGTCGCAAGTGCCAACTTTTCTACGTGGGTGTACCTTAGTTCAACGTCTACTAAATTTCGACTAAGATAATAGATAACATGCTCGACGAGCGCATCATCTACCTGAACCAAAACCATGCCAATAGTCTCTTGAGGCGTGGCCACATAAAGAATGAAATCTCGTGTAAAGTCTGGCGGACTAAGCACAGGGGCCGATACCAAAGCTTTCTTAAGGGTGTCGAAAGACTGCTGGGCTCACTCATCCCAAATAAAAGGTGTGTCTTTCTTCAATAGGCGTGCGAAACCTTCAGTAATACTGGCATAGTTCACTATGAACCGACATAGAAAAGTAGCTCTCCCTTGGAGGCTCTGAAGTTGAAACAGATTACGCGGAGGAGGCAACTGAAGTATTGCCTCAACTTTGAGAGGATCGACTCTAATACCCTCCTTCAAAACTATGAATCCTAGAAGGTGACCAGTCCTAACAGCAAAGATGCATTTGTTCGGATTCAATCAAATTTTGTAGTGGATACATCGTTCGAGAATCATACGGAGGTGCTTGGGGTGGTCCACTCTCTTGCGAGAATGGCCAGCAAGATCATCCAAGAAAACTTCCATATTCTTCTTAAGATCATGAAAGGCATAGGTCATGGCTCGCTAAAAAGTAGCTCCGGCGTTCTTGAGGCCGAAGGGCATTTTTTGGTACGCCAAAGTTCCCCATGGACAAATAAATGTCATTTTATGTTGGTCCGCGGGTTTGATTTGAATCTGATTATAACCCAAGAATCCGTCCATGAAAGAAAAAATCTCACTTCCCGTACAAGCATCCAATATTTGATCAATGAATGGCATGGGGGAGTTGTCTTTCGGACATGCACGGTTCAAATCTCTGAAATCAGTGCATACACGGATCATTCCCTACTTCTTATCCACGGGAACGAGGTTTAACACCCATTCGGTAAGAGGAACGGGGTAGATGAAACCAACTTTGAGCAGTTTCTCCACCTCTGCCTTAATCGAAGCTGCCTTCCTAGGGTTCACAGCACGTAAGTGTTGTCGAACCAATTTAGCATCAGGATACGTTTTAATCTCGTGTCCAACAATGTGGGGGTCTATTCCTGGCATCTCCTCATATGACCAGGCGAAATCTTCCCGGAGTTCAGTAAACAAATCAGTGTAAATAGCAATCTCCTCAGGAGTGCAATTGTCACCGACGTAAACATTCTCAATCTTTTCGGGAGTGCGAGAGATGTTGATCGAAGTGGTTGGGAAAATATTGGCCATATTCCCCTCCAAGAAAACATCATGTGACTGCAAAAGAGCCACAGGGTGACCAACCATCTCAACTAGAGTCATCCGAAACTCCTCCTGCTCAATGAGCTCAAGGTTGGAAAGGAAATAAGATTGATGGTGCATATCTTCCCAAGGCCTCTCACTACCACACATGGCTTCGAGGATAGCTTCATCCGATGGAAAAGTATCATCGAGGAAATCGTGAGAGCAAGATGAGTTGGCTGCCCAAACTGGCACCGTAACGGGATCTTCTTCAACTGTCTGGGAAGAAGAGAGATCCGGATCTGCAGTGGTTTGTTGGATGTCATCGTAAGTGAGCTCCACTACAGATAAAGGCATAGACATCCCGATGTGCGCAATGTCTCCAGACATAGAATCCGCGGATGGAAAAATCCGTGGATCACCACAATAGGAAGTCCGGAATGGCATACAATCCGAAGGAGGAGGTGCACTGTTGGAAATGGTTCCAATAAAATTCACAAGTGCAGAATGGTTAAAAGTTCCCATCAATGAGGGGTACATTCCAACACCTATGTTCCCAGTTTCTGACTGAGAATCAGAAACTTGTGGGACTACTGATCCTGTGGATGCAGTGGAAGGATTGCCAACATAATCCAGCTGATCGATCATCACAATCTTGCCTTCATGGGGAAAGCAAATAACTCGAAATACAGTAGACGGGACAGCCTTCATAATGTACATCCAGTTCCAACCCAGTAAAAGGTTGTAGTCGATGGGCGCATCAACCACTTCGACTTCAATAGGCATGGACTTACCTCCCAAGGAGACAACAAGGGAAGGGATAATTCCATGCGGTGTAAAAGATCTACCGTCGAATGCAATGAGTGTAGTTCTAGACGCGATTAGGGGAGGAGAGCCAAGAGCTTTCCAACAAGTCAACGACATTACCGACGCGGAAGCACCTTCATCAACCATAGTACGTTTGATGAAGCTCTTAAGGAAGACCACCTGGATTTGAAAAGCCACATGGTAAGGCAAGCGAGTTTGGACATCAGTAGTATCGAACTTGATAACACTAGGACTTCCCCCATTCTTAACTCCTAACGCACTCAAAAGGGCATGCTTCTGAGAAGGACAAGCTTGCAAAACTTCAAGAGCCGACATGGCACACAGAGTTTGGCCCAAATCTTCTACGATGGAATAGTTCTGGGCGGCTCGAGCATTAGGATTATGCGTGGAGCGCTTGAGAACACCTTTCGGTATCCGCGGCATAATAGAAGGCTTCTCGATATGCAAGGAATTATCAGGAGGAGGGGGAGGCTCATTCTCCAAATTTGGTTGTGGTGCACCATAATCACGTTGACGAGTAGCAACACAAACCTCCGACTGAACCATATTCACGCATCCATAACCACTAGTATTGGAAGAAGACGTTGTCGTTTCATTAGTACCATAACCAGTGGTGGGAGCATGCGAAGCCATGTTTTGGTGATGAGGTAGGGGATCCTTCGACACAACTGGGCTCTGTTCCAAATGCTTCGATGCTTCTTCAATACGAGGACATAAGTGAGTAAGATGATCCTCCCCACAAAGCTTGCAAGGGAATTTCACCTTACGCCTAGGTTTACGATCCTCGCCAGCATTACCGCCTTCCCGAGGAGGGTTGGCATTCTCTTTACGAGGAGTATTACGATTTCTATTGTTGTTACTTCCATTGTTTCCACCCCTATTATTATTTCTCCCCTTTTTCTTACCACCAGGTTGCTGGTTACCCGACGGTTTCGTTGATTGCACATTGTGTACATCAGACAACGGAGTGGAAGTGGACAAGGTGTGAACCTGTCCGGGTGCAGACTGGTTTAGCGACAAATTTTGCATTTGATTAGCTACCAAGTCTACAAGGTGAGTGCATGCGGACCCCACGATGCCATTGGCATGTGGTCCAGGAACTGACGTGGGCTCATGTCTTGTTCTTGGTGCGTCAGGAATAATGTCATACAAAATGCTAGACTAAGAATAAAGAAGATCTAACTGCTGGACTTTCAAGTTAGCTTATTCCTCAGTCATAACGCCGGACATCGAAACATCCTTGGCAATATATGGAAGTAAAGACTTGAGGAACCATTCCAACAGGAACTCTGGAGGAATGTTGGCTTTCACTAATCTCTTCTACCGACGCCACTCTTGAACGTGATCAGAAATATGTGTGGCCTTATTCTGACGGAAGGTGGACAACAACTCAGTACCAGTATCATAATGAACCGGCAACTGGAAATGGTCTAAGAAAACCAAAGCAATCTCATTGAATCCCCTATAGGTGTTTCCGGGCAACTCCACATACCATTTCACGGCTGCCCCTGTGAGGGTGCGTTGAAATATGCATAATCGAATGGAATCGTGATTCAAAGAGTTGGAGGAGCACCAAAGGTGAAATGTCGTGACATGATCTCCCGAGTCCTCACCACCTTTCCCCTCAAACTTTGGAATGTCCGAAGGGAGCTTGGTAGGGACCGGGGGCCAAGTAGGGTCGTGACACATCGGATCATTCATGGGCTTTGAAATATCTGGGAGATTCAAGCATGCAAGGAACGGGAGCTGCGGCTGGAAAGCTTGATTATAAGCTCCCATAAAAGGTTGGTTGAAAGGAACTGTGTTATACGATGGACCAAAAGCTTGACCATGAGGGTTAAACTGCTGATCCTAAGGACCCGATGGCCCATAAGCTTTCCCATGGCCATAAGATGGATAACCTCCCCCTGCCTGACCCATTTGAGAGTAAGCAGGTATATGTGCTTTTTGAGCACCATATTGGGGTGGTGGGTGATACTGGTGGCCAGCACCGACTGTGTTGTAGTAAGGGTTTCCACCATGGGTATGGGGCATGTATGTACTATTCATAGTGGGAACCGTGTTGTATTGACCATAATGGTATGGTATGTTCCCACCCCCAATATTAGGATTAACTTGAGCAGTCGTGTGATGACCATAAGCATGAGAAGTATTCCCAGGTCCAATATGGGCATGACCAGTAGCAGGGTTGGTGGTGTGATGTCCATGTGGATATGAAATATTCCCACCCCCTACATTACTATTACTAGCGGTGACAGTGGACGCAAAAGCATGCGGTATGGGTCCACCCCCGTGGTTGGGAGGAACGGTATCATGTGCAAAAGTGGTCCTGGGTTGACGAGTAGCGACATGTGTATTAGGTGGTGGATGGCGAGTCGTGTTTCGGACATCATTCCGACTAGGTTGGGTATTCCTAGGAGGTGGTCACGTTCCAATATTAGCATGGTTAGGAATCTAACCGGTCCCCATACTATGTGAGTGGGTGGATAACGTAGTGCCCCCAGTGGCTATAGTATGGCTAACACTCTGACTAGTGCCAGCATGAGTACCAACCATAGTGGAAGGTTCGACAGTATTGTGACTAGGCATACCAAATGAGAGTGCAGTGGGGTTAACCATAGGGCCGGAATCATCATGAGTCCCAGGCCTCCTATATCTAGAATCGCGTGGAAACGAAGGAACGAAAGGCTCGTCCTGTTCTTCCTCCTCGGGTAAGTCGGGCATCCCATAAAGATAATTATCCGGATTTGAAGGATCAAACGGATCTCGGTCAAGTGGATTAGGCCAAATAGAACCAGGTTGAGTCGCAGGTGGATCACCTCCCCAATCCTCACGAGGAGTCTGGGGATCGGAAGTGTGTTCAACTCTACCTGAAGGAGTAGAAAGGTCTTACCCGATATCAGGATGTGTAGCCATGTAATCCTCAATGTAAGTCATGTAAGAATCTGAAGACTCAGAGGGAGCCCTCCGGCGTCCTTTAGTAATGCGTTATGTAACCAAAGCTGGCTTTAAACCAGCCAAACGACGGGACTGGCAGAGAGTAGGGCTCCACGCCACGTTCTCTCCGGAGAGAGACACAGCGTCTCCTAAAGGGAAACTATCGATAAAAAACAGTAAATCAAAAGCACACACCTAGAGAATATACAACCAAGAGCAGACAAACAGAGTGGTTAAATGAGCTCCCGACACTAGAGCCGGTATGTCTCGCCTAGGAGAGGCTTGAGACTCCCAAACTATAGCCGGAGGTAACAGAATCAGTTATAGAGACACCCAGGCTTCACTGTGTCGACAGGGTCAAGTCCACTGCACGAACACAACTGTGTTGTCCAATCCCTATCTGTCTCAGGACACAAACAGCATAACCACTACAAGTACCCTATGCGGTACCTAGGTAAGGCAACTATGTCTACCGCAATATAACCAATGCTCGGGGGAACAGTCGCAGGTGGGACCCATCCGTCATATGGGCAGGGTAGCTAAGCTCGAAGCACAAGAGGAAGAACCTCCGGTACCCCTAGATATGAACAAATCCTGGACATATCTCCCACACTCAGCCGGTATCAGAGGGATATCTCCTCAACCAACCTCCCGTGACCTCGTGCTTAACTCTAGTTTGAGTAGAGCTTTCCTGAGAACACCGATCTATACCATGGATTCCTCCACTCCCTGGTCAGACACCTAATGTTTCGTTCAGTAGTCTTGGATTGTTTACTCACAATGATCTATTCCAAGACTCTAAACTTATGCTAGTTAGTGTACCCTATAAATAAAATAAGTCTAATCAATTTTATGATTAAGCGTTAATTTTAGTGGTTGTGATTACTCAAGGGATATGGTCGTGAAACTAGTGATGTGTAGACTCAATAGTATGCAACATCGTCCAATCCTAGACTCATCTATCCAATAAAACAATGTCACTAATATGCAAAATCAACCAACAATTCCGAAATAAATATGCAAACTTTTATCTTTTCAATGCACAAGCAGAACCTAAAATGAAGGCAACAAGCACTCAATGCAAAATGCAGTACATGGAAATAAAATATTTTTGTATTTTATCTTATAAACAAAAAGGAAAATGCAAAAAAAATAATGAATATTTTTGTATTTTTTCAATATATATGGAATGAAAAAATGCAAGCAAAATCCTACTATTCAGTCACTGAAGTGACGAGAAGATCACTAAGACAACCCAGCAGATCCTAAACAGCAAGACTCAGCCAAAGGAATGAGCTCAACAGGAAAAAAACCAATAGGTTAAAACCAAGGATTGGTAAAAAACCAAGAAGGCTCAACCAAGAGAAACGAAGAGATCTGGTCACAACCAAGGCATGAAATAGTCAAGAAAGAGGCCAACAAAGACTCAAGAATCAACCAAATTCACCCAGCAACAACCAATAGCCATAAACCAACAAAAGCCGGAGTTACACGCTACTGTCGAAGGAAATCCTGCGGGTACCTGCGAGCAGTAGAGTAAACAGAGGCGGGTAGACGCGGGCAGAGCTAAGCTAGCCCGCGGGTGAGGAACAGCAAATGGTCAAACAGAGAGTCTAGAGGCTCAGAAAAAAAAAGCAAGTTTTCTACAGTGTATCTTAATGGCCAATCAGTGACACAGAGCTTCGATAAACAGCAACTCTAATTATGGACTAATGCTCAAAAAATTTCCCAAACATGGATGTTTTCCCCAGTGGAGTCGCCATTTCTGTATTGGAGAAAACACACTATGGCTTGGAAATACCACAACAGACAGATGACTACCAGAAATCTACTCAATTCTCAAAACAATGCTATTATAAATGACAATGTTAAAACAATGGAGAAATGTAACCAACCTCGATCCAACGTTTGATGTAGATCCCCGTTGGAGCTTTCAATCCACGCACATCCAAGCACTTGTAATCTGCAAATTAGTCTTGACAACAAATATCTAACAAGTACATGTGATATATAAATAACATTAACATCATCAATAACAATGGTCCTTAATATCATAAGCAAATGCAACCCAATGTATAATAAATGACATTCGCACCATGAATGGACGAGAATATGAGTATTTCTATTAATGAACAAGAAGAAGTACAAAGTGATACGACCTCTTGTCGGCAACCAATCTGAACCAAGATCTAGATCAATCCACTTGTGCCTCCACCACTTCAATCCTCCATGAAAGGCAAACTCAAACTAGCAAGGAGTTTGGAAGGTGAACATAAATGGTTCACAACTACAAGGATCAATGAGTGCAGACTCAAGATAGGGCAAAAATCCACTAGAGTGCCTTTACTATTCTCTTCTTCCTCCCGTCCATAAGCCATATGTGCTCAATATATAGTCCTCTCAAAGGTAGGTGAAATGACTCATCGAGACGTTACTTGGGAAGATGGAGAGCCAAAGGTCACCCAATGACCGCTTTTTGGGAGTAAAAAGTAATAAAATAGTGGTTTTTACCATTTTACTTGATACCCGCGGGCTATAGGGATGAAACTCGCGGGTACGCATGCTATAGTGATGCAACATGCGAGTAGGAACAAAAATAGGATAAACTGGTATCACTGAAGGATGAAAATGGATCTGAGTCACTGAAATGGATCCTACAGGCCAAAGAATGTTGATGCTCACAGGGTGGAAGATTTCTGTGTAACATTGTTATTTTGGATTCTCCATCTTTTTATATAAAAATATAAAAAAATCTCTCACTCAAGTTCAATATCTTTGTCACATACTTTACTAAACAATGGCCCTTTGATATGAGGGAAGTTGATGGTTTTGGAATTGTTTTTACAATATAAATACTTCTCTATCTTAAAATTTTAAGATCTTGTACATTATAAGTGTCATAAATAATGATATCCTAGTAGTTTAGTTTAGTGATAAGTTGAATATAAGATATTGATAAATTATTCATGTGCTTACACTTTTATATTAAGTGATGTATAAATGATGTAATTTGCATGTGTGATTTATGTTAAGTATGGTGGTATATGTTGGCCTATCTTATATGGCATATTGATGTATGTTATTTTGTTATATGGTACAATATGTTTGATACAATAATGAATTTTATGGTATTTGATTAATTTATTTATTAGATTGAGATGTTGTAGGAATATGGTATGATCAATAAAATTTGTATTTGTTTTGAACCATTTAACATTTGATACAAAAAAGGTTGTCGATGAACACCATCTCTTTTAACTTGTCCTATTTTTAATAATACAAGATATAAATTTATCTAGTTTTACAACTTAACTACTCTTTGATATTCTCATTTCCACTGTGTGTTTTGTGAAATTGTTTATACAAAGGAAGTAGTAGATGAGTATGATCTCCTTTTAACTTGTCACGTGTTTAACAACATAAGACATAAATTTACCCACTTTCATAACCTAACTAATGTTTAAGACATCTTGCTCTTGATACCTTCATTTCTACTATGTCCAAACATACAAATGATATTCTAAATGATATTTAGTACAATTCTATTTATTTTTTGATAGAGCTTATTGGTAAACACAACATCATATACTCTGGTGAAGCATGTGATAAACACAAAAAAACCTTTAATCTTTAGAAGAGCTAGGTGGGGAAGTGTGTTCATAATATCGTATCACCTTTCTTAACTAATTATTGAACTTGCTCAGTGGGATAGCTCAAGAGGTTGAGCACTTTGAGCTTCGTGTATGAGATCTCAAGGTCAATTTCCTTGCTTGGTTACCGTTACTGCATGCCTCACTTGGCCCTCATTCACGGAAAATTTTAAGAACTCGCCCTAAATTTCTATGTATAATAAATGGGAAAATCCCCATGATATATAGGAAAATATGAAGGCTATTTTATCAATGTTATATCATGTATATATAATTTTTTGTCGAATCGCTCATTGAATTATATAATCTTGTAAAATCTTGGCAAATCTTTTACTAAACTATAAAACCTTGTAAAGTCTTGGCGAATATTTTACTAAATTATAAAATCTTGTAAGTCTTGGTGAAATTTTTTTATAAGTATAAAACCATGTATAGTAATAGGAAAACATATACAAAAAATATTAAATAGGAGATAAATATTAATAAACAATCACATAACAAGCCCTCTTTTGGTGGGTAGTTTGGTACCTCACTCTAACTATCGCAATACATAGAAATTCACCATACTCCAGGAATATTCTTGGAAAATAACAATGAAATTTTTCATCACCATGACAAAACAATCAATGTTAATATGAGGTCCCACCAACACCTCAATCCTCATGCTATTACAAGGGCCCACCAACACCTCATTTATGCACACACCTTACCAAAGATCATTTTAAGAGAGCAATATCAATGCATATATGTGTGTGTTTTTAATGAATCACGAGTGTGGAAGAATCTTAACAAGAAACTAACAACTTGCCTTATGTATCTTAATTCATCCCAAGATGTCCCTGTATACTAAGTTTAGGAAGAGTAGTCAAATAATGCACAGTATCATCAATTCTAACATGGCATCATATACACATTTCTACATGGCATCTAGAAAAACAAAGTTAAGCATTTCATGCCTTCTCTGATGCTTCACATATCCATTTTTCTATCTCTATAAGTCCAAATTTAGTGTATTCCCCATTACTAAAAGAGAAACAGCCACACTGCAACAGTAGCCTAACCAACAACAAAATACAATGTCAACCCTACAAAAATCCTTTGAGAACCATAAAATTCAATAAACAAAACAAGAAACATGTCAAAATACCTAACAATGCCCAAAGCAAAAGAAGCAGCAAAGATAGTGGGATTCTAGGTTGCTCCACCCATGGCCTGTCCCAGAAAGGAGAACACAAACATAAGTAGAAACAAAATAGAACTGGTAATAATTAGCAATTTCGTGGCCCCTTGCACACCCAAATATGTAGCTATGAATGAATTCCCAACCCCCAAGCATGATGCCCCAAACACCCACAAAAACGTTATTGCCACATCACCGAATGTGGGCTTCACAATCCCCATGTTTCTTGGGGAAACTTTAGATCTAAGCTTATGGGATTTAGAACTCTCCTAGATGCAAATGGGTTACTATAAGACCTGATAGTAAATATCAACTACCCTTCTCATGTGGACATTAAACAACTTGCAAAATAAGATTCAACCCATAAAATTTGGACAAATGTAACTCCAACTTTGACTTCCATGATTGATAGAAGGAAAAAGAGCCCCTAGGAACTACCATTTCTAGAAATCAAGGGCGAATGGGAGTTTCCTAGCGATTTTTGTGGGTGAATAGAGGTCTAAATCGATTTTTAGAGGGGCTAAATTGTTTTATCTTTCCTACCCTTTTAAAATTTGGTGCGGCTAACTTTCTATTAATTAAAAATAAATAAATAAAATGTGGTCTAATCATACCTAATGGGTGTTTAGTAAAAAACTAGCCCATTAAAAATTTAAAACCCCTAAATTTAGCCCATGGGCTAATATTAACCCCTAAAAGTTTCCATGGTATCATTGTTAAAATTATGAGCTAATTTGGATATGAATTAATTAAGCAATGGTGCAACCATTTATTTTGTAGAAAGCTATAACACTTCCAATAGATATACTTGACTCATAGGCACATCTCTGAGTTCATGAATCAAAGGACTATACACTGAGTGAGCAATAGTCACATTCCTATCCTAGGTGAGATTATATACATGTTAAGTAGACATGTAGGCACATGAATGATAATAAATAGATTCTAAGAAATATATAGGCTCGTCCAAGTTTGTTTTACACTATTTCAAAGTTTGAGAGAATATATTCCTTGAAATAGCTTTTCAAACTAACCTCTTGATATGAAAATTCCCATATTTAGAGTCACTTTAAAACCAAACCCTGGAAAAATGTTCTTAATTGAATTATATCACACGTAGATTTCAAATCTTCAACTTCAAAACATCAGTCTTATTGAAACATTAATATGTTATTTTCGATGAAAATAAATCTAGGTGTGAAATTCTAAATCACAACAGATCATAGATCTGAGTATACCTCACAGAGAAAAAATGAGCAAAAAATATGAATTACAATGAAAATTGTAGTAAAAATGAGCAGACAATTAATCATGCATGAGAACTCAGATAGAAACATAAATGTGTGTAATCATTCCATAATCAGTATAGTCAACAATTATGTTACAATGGAGAGAATTTGAATCACCTAGGATAATTCGAGTCTCAGTCTGTCTAACATAGGAATTTTCACTACTAGAGTGCTCCAGAAGACCCAAACTCAGCTCAACTAAACCAAAACTCAGTTAATTGAAGACACAGTCAGTTAACTGACCAAAAGGGGTGCATTAGTGTGTTTTTCATGCAAATCAATCAGAAAATGGTGCATGAGGCCACAAACAGTGGCAATCGGATCATAAACCCCCCACAAGAGTCATCTAACCCAGGTGGACTAAACTAGAACATTGAGTTGGCTCTTAAAATGTAGGGAATTGACTCATGTGGTACTAAAATGATGCATGTAGGGCGCATTAGGTGGCTAATGGGTCCTAGATGACATATGCACACCACTAGGGGTGAAATGACATCATCAACTGCTAAGTAAATGAAAATAATGCTAAGTAGGACAAGGATGGAGCATTAATTATCCTTACACCCCCCCCTTAATCCAAACTTGGGCATCTTGGGACCTGGTTACTAAGACAAAAGGTCACCCATACAATCAAATAAATGATAAAAGAACTATTCATGAAACTAAGGAAATGGGGAAAAAAACTCATGGGAAAAATACCCCCCCCTCAAAAATGAACAACATGAAACTCGAACAGCCTTCACATGTGCAAAAAAATTGTGAGTGAAAGACTTTGTAAAAATGTATGCAATCTACTCCTATGTAGGATAGTAATGCAAGTTCTAGATCTAAATCTGGATCTGGATCTGCTCCTCTAATTTACCTCCCACTGTGTCGAAGTTGTATTTGTCAAAACAAGTCTTTCAGAAACCTTGCTACAGGAGCAAATGGCTCATTGTAGTCCAAATCATGAACCTTTGAGTACCCTTTGAAACCCAACCAATATTTGTACTTGGTTGTAGATCCATAATGGCGAGTCTCTTCGAAGGAGTGTGGATCAAACCCCACCATCATGTAGCACCTCTCTGAGAGAAGTGAATCTATATGACATAGTGCAAGGTTTGCATGATACTGAGATTTGTTTGTTCTATAGTCAAATGGATCCCCAGCTATGTTCCCATCAGCTTCAAGGACTTGGTGATCCCATATTGGCCTTGGCCATGGATTGGGAGAAGTGGCTAGATCTACTTGAAATTCATACTCGACATCAAGATCTTGGTCCTCATCTCCAGAATCTGAAACTGGATCATTAGAAGAGACATCATTTTGATCTTCATCAGATGCCAATGGAGTAGGAAGAGAGTATGGAAAAAAGTGAGAGAATTCATATGCCTTTGAGGCATGGTTTGCAAACCCTTTCGCTATAATCTTCCCAGAAGAGATCTCTGCAATCTCAACTGTGTCAAGACCAAAGACAACTTTCGTCGGTGAACTTGTGTGAGTCATCTGATAAACAATCAACAAATTTGCTGACAAATAAGGCACAAATAAAACATTTTTTAACTTTCCACGCTCTAGTTGTATTGTTCCCTTCCCTACAGCAGAGATCTGAGAATCCTCTCCCATGTGAATACTAGGACCATCATTGATATCTTGAGAAGAAAATGATTCTTTCGAGGCAACCATGTGGTTGGAGGCTCCAGAATCTATGAGGAAGGCTTGTGAATGTGAGAATCCAACCTTCAGTGCATGGCATCTCTCATGATCATCTGTCTCACTTCCAGAATTAGACTCTCTTACGCCTTTTGGGAGGGAAATGTTGTGTTGTTCAAGAAGTTTGGTCATTCGATCTATCTTCTTCTTCACACACGAACTCTCTGGATGGTTTCCTTTCTTGCAATAGGAACACTTGGTCTTATCAAAAATCTATTGTTTATCCTTATTGGAGTTGTAGGCTCCTTCTGATGGATTAGACTGTGCCTTCTGATTGGATTCAAATTGCTTCTTCTCTTTACCCTTATCCTTCCCTTTTGCATTCGCTCTTTTTGACTCCCCAACCATAAGAGCCTGATTTTTGGAGGCTTGCAAAGCGCCCATCTAAATTAGTTTTTCTTGTTCTTGGATGATAGATTCGGTGAATGCATCTAAGGAGGGAATTTTCCAACCAAGGCTTGACAATCTCCGAATGGAAGGTATAAACAAAAATGGAAAACTCCGTACCGAGCTTTCTTAGAATGGATAGCACCATCTTCTCATCCTTCTTATCAATGCCACATTTCTTGCATTGCATGACCAAAGATTTGAATTTAGAAAAGAATTGTTGTATAGTTTCGAAAGTGATGGATTGAAGAGAAATTAACTCATTCTCCAGAATATGGCCCCTCAGCTCATCTTGTTTGTCGAAGAGGGTCTCTAGCTTCAACCAAACCTCTCTTGGAGTCTTCAATCCATCGAGGTGTAAGAGTAGATCTCTAGAAATATGAATATACATGAAACCAAATGCTTCATCCAATCTATTCAGATACTTTTCCTTCTCAGCAGATACTTGAGGTTCAACCTCATTTTCCATTGTGACCATGTATAGTGACTTGTTGCGCAATACCATATGCATATCATCCCTCCAATCAATATAATTTAAGGGTTTCTGGATCCTAGGAGATAGAGGAACATTCGAATTCTCCATATAAACTGCTGGAGCGAATACAAGTTGAACTGCTACTATTGTTGCACTGAAAAACTTTCAATATCCTGCTAACTCTCAATTTTTGGAGATAGACTACTACTGAGCACTGCTTTAGGACAATAGGCACATTTTTCTGGATCCTTCACACTTGGCTAGAGCTCAAAGGATTTCTCCAATCAATTCAATGGCACCAGGATTTGTTGTGGAAATCCAGAGGCTTCTGGTGCACTACTAAAAGCAGTTGCTCAACCTACGCTCACTAACCTCTTATACCATGTGAAATTATAAATCATAGCAAATCATGGAGCTGAGTATACCTCACAAGGAAAGAATGAGCAGAAAAGAAGAATTACAGTGAAAATTGCAGTAAAAATTAACATACAATTAATCATGCATGAGAACTTAGATAGAAACAGAAATGTGTGTAATCATACCATTATCAATATAGTAAAAAATTATGTTACAATGGAGAGAATTCAAATCACCTAGGATAATTCGAGTCTCAGTCTGTCTAGCATAGGAATTGTCACCACTGGAGTGCTCTAGAAGACCCAAACTCAGCTCAACTGAACCAAAACTCAATTAACTGGAAACAGAGTCAGTTAACTGAACAAAAGGGGAGCATTAGTGATTTTTTCATGCAAATCAATTATAAAAGGGCGCATGAGGCTACAAACAGTGTCAATCGGAGCATAAACCCCCCACAAGAGTCAGCTAACTCAGGTGGACTGAACTAGAACACTGTGTTGGCTCCTGAAATGTAGGGAACTGACTCATGCAGTCCTAAAATTATGCATGCAGGGTGCATTAGGTGGATAATGGGTCCTAGATGACATCTGTACACCACTAGGGGGGAAATGACATTGTCAACTGCTAAGTAAATGAAAATAATTCTAAGTAGGACAAGGATGGAGTATTAATTATCCTAACACTAGGCACATATGCTCTTTAACAATCGCAAGTAAATTCCAATTATTTTCACCATTCCTCCAACTCACAGTAAAAATTTACCTTTGTGTTGTATACATCTTTAATATCTGAAAAAAAATCTACCCAACTATTGGTTGGAGCTACTCTCTCTTCCTACCCTTCAACTCTAACCAAGAAACACTAGGGTTGTTCTAAAAATGACAGATATACATCCTTATCATTGCGAGAGTTGCAATTTGCAGCAGGAATCTTCCTGCTCTAATACCAATTAATGCACCCAAGGATGGTATGCAACACACAACCACACTAGGCTACTAATCAACACTTAGAGGACATGACCAGTCTAAGAAGCACACCCACAATTTTTGGCTTTAAAAGGAACAAGAACACAAGGGGAAAGAAACTCAATTTGCACAAAGCAAGCTTCTATTTAACTACAATTTTTGAATTTATAAGTGTATGTCTCAATGGGCTTCAAATACTATAAAATTATAGAGCCAAGTGCTCTTTTATTCAAAAAAATAGATCATGAGTACCTATTGATCTAAGTCTCAATCAAGGTTATGATACCTTTAAGAAGAATATGTACCTCGGTTTCTTGTATTTTTATTTTTTTTGTTGCTACCAAGTTTTCCTCTTATTTAACATCTTCTTCATCTTTCCTCTTCTTTTGTTCTATTCTCCTCTTCCTCTTGTCGATTTCTCTCTCTTCTTCTATACCTTCTCTATTTCCCCATTCTTTATTGATTTCTTCTATTTCCTCTTCAAGAACAATTGTCTTTTATGAGAGGGATGCCACCTCTATGATTGAAAATTTATGGTGAAATGGAAAACAAAATTCTTTGACAAATGCTGACAGTTTAACTTTTCTGGATGATGATGAAAGGGGTCCCACGAGGTCCCCGAGGCTTACTTAGCGACTCTGCTAAAGCATTGCATTTGTCCTTCCTGCGCAGATTCGCAGGTAAGAAAAATAGCGACAAGAGTCGAGAGTTTAAATAACCGGGATAGAAATCGAAACTGCTTATGATTTTGATGCTACAGGTATGATCTCTTTTCAATGCTTGTAATATGAACCTGTCTCTCTCACGTCTGCAGAAAACATCTATTTCAGGGTGTGATTGGTGTGAATGTGTCCGTCAAGTGTTGATGAATTTATGTCAAGTCATTCCATGAATGCCTTGCAGCTGTTAAGTAATTCTTTTTATAATAATGACGGTGACAGGTTGACGACAAGGTCGCAAGGTATTAAGTCATACTATGGAGAGATTTGACAAAATGGTTCTACACTCTGTTGCCTAAGCAATTAAAATGGTGACGCTCTAAGTATTAACACCCAACCATGCAATGAATGCGATGGGTCCTTGGGTGGCACCATACCCTAACGATGTGTTTAAATGACTTATGGTGTGGACAAGCTGTATGAGCTTACAACGAGCCCTATAGCGAACTATATAAAAGTCTTAATGTGAAGGGCGGGGTCAAACCATATCCTATGGTTGCTCACGACCTTAGTGGATATTCAAATGCTATGATTAAGTTTCGAATTGGTTATATGGATCGTATGAGACCTTGGTTATATGCTATCGGTTGATCAATAAACATTGCTAAAGTTTACATGTTGAAACTTTTAACGTAGATATGTATGGGTTGGCAGGTGGAATGATGGCCCTGCAAAAATCCTGTAAACGAATCGTTGGTGTAATAAATGGTTCGATTTTCAATTAAAGTGCCTGGCCACCGTGTTAGGGATAGTGTTACGTGCATGTCTATGTGGAAGTTTTGGCGTGAAAAGGTTTGGCAATTTGCTGAGTTGTAGCGGCCTCCTACCCTGCTATCATCCGATATGGCAAATCCATCGCTTGGGAGGTAGATGAGCCATTTAATGCTGCACTTGCAACCTTCCAAGGTGGCTTGATGTGGGTGAATCTACATCGTTGATCGTTGTGTATTGGGATAAGCCGAACCCTCACGTAACTTATGGATCTTTGTAACGTTTCTTGGTCATTTGCTCGGTGGTAGGGTTTGGGAGGTGAGGCCAACCGGCCGAGAAACACTTAGGGTTTGCTGGTTTTTCTAGCCTCCCTCGGGCTCGATCCTGAGACCGGTAGCAACCCTAGGTCTGCGAGTAAAAATTATTCATGGAAGTCAAGTCTGGAACGACGGGTGGTAACCTACAGGTGGGATGAGTGCATCTGTGCTGTCATTGTCGTAGCTTGTAAATCTGGGTTTTTCAATTGAGTTGGAAGTTTTGGGAGGTATCCCTCATCGTGGTCTTCGAACTGGGTGCACCTCCTTCAGGGTGGATGGATGCGGCTACGTCGAAAAACTCTGTCAACTCATGTAATGTATTCGTTGCAAAGGTTCTCCCACTATTCTTTGTTGCATGCGTTCTATTTCATGATCCGATGCTAATCTTGTAGCATGGCTGTTGGCAGGTGATCCTCAGCGACTCCACAGGATGCTGGAACAGTTGAAGAGGAAGATATTTTAAGCGAACCCACCGGTAAGCTTCGGTGGTATCCCTCCTTAGTGGTTCTCCTGGCATCGGACTTGATGGGCAAGTGCTGGTAGCATGCCTTCGCGGCAGTGACTTGTCTCGCCTGCAGCATTTGGAAACCTTCAGTTTTTTTTTAGTTTCATTGATAGAATAGGTGATGTAAGAGTTTTAAAGTATGTGGCCGGCCATGCCTGGAATTAGCGAGTTTAGCAGGGTTGAACCCTTGTGTTTGCAACCGTCTTACATCGTTATGTTTATGTCTTATCATTTGAGTAGTTATGGGTTGATGCATGAGGAGATATGTTGACAGTAACTTTGTTTTCAATATTTTCTATGTGTATAAATGGTGTGGGGTTTCGAAAGGAATCCCAGCAAAGATAGTGGCGACCGTAGGGTGTAACTACTGTTGTTTTAAATGGAAACGATAACGTTCAGGGTTTAATGGTTATGTTTAGTAAATGGGTCTTCTCGTTTTTGTATCTGTGTCTAATCGTCGGTTAAGATAATTTGGGTTTTATGTCTGCGTAAGTGTTGTTCGATTTCTTCAGTCTTGAACTTAGATCCAAGGATCGAAAAGCATGTTTTCGGTTGTTTGAATAAAAAGTGGCTATAAGCCAAGAAATAGAAAGAAAGATATGGTTTGTTTGAAGGCATGAATGATATCATTTAAACTCTAGCTATCGATGTGAATGAAATCTATATGTCTATAATGATGTTTAAAGGAATAAGAACAACGACTCTTGATTCTGCAATTTAATTGTTTATGGTGATGAGACCTTCATTTTGGAAACTGTTTAATGTTTATAAATAAAAATGTATTGAAACCCTGTTGATCCCAGCTAGGGTGTATAGATATTACAATTTAACCTGTTAATTTAAATAAGTTGTGTTTTCCCTAGTTGTTAATAACTTGGTATTTCTGTGATGTAAGTTTTTATCATATGCAATTGATTGTTCAAGAAACAAAGATAATAACAGTGCAATCGTCCAATAATTTGATTGCTTGTTGAATGCAGTTTTTCTATCCTATCTATTTATTCCTGTATTCGTCCATTTTGGACCTCAGATGAAAGAATAAAATACACAGTAGTTTTCTTTCTGTCTGTGCAATATAATACAGTGGAGACAATATTCATATAAGATCAATCAGATTCTAAAGCAATAAGAAGATAGAAGAATAATGGGAATATGGTTAAACAGAATGCATACTATTGTTTTCTTTGAAATAACTAATAAAGATCGGAACTCTAGTTGTTAACATCGTGATCACCTTCAGGAAAAAGAATCTACTGCCATACTTAGTTTCAGTTAAGTTGCTTCAGCATGCAAGATTAAATGGTAAAACAATACATGCATAGATCTAATCTACAGCTGCTAAAAATACAAGATGCATGATAACATAGTTTGTGCATGGGTGGTCCTTGGTTTAGATGTTTAGATGCATGCAAGGTTTCATTTTTAGCTGGGCAGATTTAATGCTACCTCTCTGTACTGGAGTACGATGCAGCTTCACGCATGGGGAAAAATGCAGAGGAGTCATTTTATCGGTTCAACAAATCTATAATAACTAGGATCTGCCATTTTCTACCATGGATCATTAAATAATAATACTAAACCATTTCCTAAGAGAATTCATGTGAATTGAAAAAGAAAACACAGCAGAATAGAACCTGAGGGTAATGGGAGGAACAAACCACTCAAGAAACCCGTTCCACCCAACCTGCTCCCAAACAGCCAAGATGTCTGCTTTAGGACCCCCGAGCCTATCCACTGATCCACCAGGAGGAAGAAGGTTCTGCAGCTTGGGACTTCCACTTGCAGCAGCAAGAAAATTTATATATCCATCCTTAACATGCTTAGTAATTCCATGGGATCAGCACCAGTTCCTCTGGTCTGTCCTTCTCATAACATTTGCAGACTTATACTTGCACTCTGCATAGCCTCCCCTATTCGAATCTCTCAGCCATCACCTGATGAGCATGAGGAATGTTTCTGCAGAAAACATTGTAAGAGTTGCCTACTCAAATCGAATTGCCCTTTATAGGCTGCCTAGGTCTTTTGTAATTAACTGGTCATTGGTGAGCTGCCTGCTCGCCTCTCTCCACCTGGAGAGGAAAATGCCACAAAATTAGGGGGAGTTGTCCGATACCAACAGCTAATGGTAGAGTGAAAATGTTGCCATCTGTCCCAATCCTTCCAGCAGCTTCCATTCCTCCTAGTGGGACAATGGATACTCTTGTAATAGTTTTCTTTAGTGTTTGTCTCCCATGTTCATTTATTAAATAATAATAATGAGTCATTACATTCAATTTTGACCTACTTGGTCATAATTACAAACTTGTAATTATAATTTAACACAAATTATTTTTGCAAAAAGAATAATAATAGGAAATAATTATTCTCAAAAATTGGGTAGGTGACATACACCCCCCCTTAAGCCTCAACATCGTCCTCGATGTTGCTTTATTCACTCATTGAGTGTTCCTGGAACAGAGTTGGGTATGCAGCCCACATACTACTCTCCAACTCCCAGGTAGCCTCTGTTGGGCTATAGTGCTTCCATTGCACTTTTACTTGGCCAACCGTGCGGTTCCAAAGTAGAGTTTATTTCCTTGCGAGAATACAGTCTGGTTCCACCGAAAAATCGCCGCCTTGTTCCACCTGAACATTATTCCAATTTACAACATGAGTATGATCATGCACATATTTCTTTAAAAATGAAATGTGAAAAACATTATGGACTTTGAGGTTTGAAGGTAGGGCTAATTGATATGCCACAGGTCCAACCCTGGACAAGATTTCGAAAGGACCACAATACCTGGGTGCCAGTTTGGCATAGCTTCCCAATTTTAAGGAGCTCTTTTTCGGCCTTACCTTAAGAAAAACATGTTCACCAACCTGTAACTCTCTATGAGTTCTTTTAAGGTCTGCTTGACTTTTCTGTCTATCCTGGGCAGCTTTAATATTCCCTTGTACTTGCTTCATGATTGATTCCAACTCTTGCAACAATTCGGGCCCTAAGGTGACCCTGCTAACTGGATCACTCCATGACACTGGTGTGTTACACTTTCTTCTGTAAAGGATCTCAAATGGGCTAAGTTTGGATGAAGCATGGTAGTGATTATTATACGCAAACTCTGCTAAATGCAAGTAGTCTTCCCACTTACCAGGCTGATCCTTAACATACAGCTTGAGCATATCTTCCAATATTTGGTTCACCCTTTCAGTCTATCCGTCTGTTTGCGGATGGAATGCAGTGCTGAAATTTAAAGTGGTGTTTAACCCCTTGAACAAAGATCTCCAAAAATTACCGGTGAACTTCGAATCTCGGTCTGAAACTATTACCTTGGGTATGCTACGTAGTCAAAAAACCTGCTTCATAAAAATTTCTGCAATATCAGGGGCTTTATGGGTAGTTTTGACATGGATAAAATGGGTTGCCTTGCTAAGTTTGTCTACTACCACCATGATGGAATCGTGTTGTTTTTTATTCTTTGGTAACCCAGTGATGAAATCTATACTTATGATTTCCCATTTCCAGCTCGGTATAGGAAAGGGCTGCAGCAATCCAGCAGGATGTTGATGTTCCACTTTCACTTTTTGACAGTCAAAACACTTAGCTATATACTCCGCTACTTCATCCTTCATCCTGGGCCAGTAGTACTCCTTCCTTAGCATTGTGATGGTTTTCTGGTAACCTGGGTGGCAAGAATAGTGGCTTTTGTGCATCTCATCCAATATCAGAATTTTTACTGCTGGTGCGTTTGGTATGTACAATCTGTTTTTGTACAGTAGTAAGCCATTTTCCTTCAAACTGAAATCTGTTACAGAATTTTCAGAGTTATTTTCTGCTGTCCTTTCCTGTAATTTTCTATATTCCTCATCCTCCTTGATTCCTTCAAAAATCTATTCCACCAAATCTGCTGCGCATGTGTTGATGGCTGAAACAAAATGTATTATTGCATTGCGACTTAATGCGTCGACCACTTTATTCTCCTTCCCTTTAATGTGCTGAATTTCAAAATCATACTCACTCAGAAAAGTTAGCCATCTGGCTTGCCTGGCATTCAAATTTGTTTGATCTAACAAATATTTCAGCCCCATGTTATCAGTCATCAAGGTAAATTTTATGCCGATAAGGTGGTGACGCCACATTTTTAAGGCATGAATCACTGCTAGCAATTCTAGGTCATATGTGGAATAGTTCTTCTCATGAATTTTCAGTTTTCTTGATTCGTATGCTACAGCATGTCCCTCCTGCGTTAGGACTCCTCCCAGTCCATCATTGCACGCGTCTGTGCATACTACAAAATCTTTATTAGGATCTGCAATCCTAAAAATAGGTGCTGAGGTCAATAATTCTTTTAATTTTGCAAAACTGTCCGCACACTTTTGGTCCCAAACAAACTTCTTTCCCTTTTTCTGTAGCGACATTATGGGGTTTGCGATCCTGGAAAACCCTTCAATGAATTTTCTATAGTAACGAGTGATGCCCATAAACGATCACACGTCTGTCACATCTTTAGGAACCGGCCATTCATTAATGGCCTTTATCTTGGCGGGGTCAACTGCAATCCCTTCCTCAGAGATTATGTGTCCCAAGTACTGAATCTTGTCTTTGTAAAAGTCACATTTGCTTAATTTTGCATACAACTGGTGTTCCCTCAGAACTTGTAGAATGATACGTAGATTTTCATCATGCTCTTCCTTGTTCTTAGAATATACCAAAATGTCATCGATAAACACGACTGCAAACTTATCTAACTACTTGTGCAGAATTTTGTTCATTAAGCACATAAATACAGCAGGTGCATTAGTTAGTCCAAACGGCATGACAACAAATTCATAGTGTCCATAACGAGTTCTAAAGGTTGTTTTGAATATGTCTTCATCCTTCACACGGACCTGATGATACACTGATCGTAAATCGATCTTCGAGAACAATGTTGCTTCGCGTAGCTGGTCAAAGAGATCGTCAATGCGGGGCAGCAGGTACCTATTCTTGATCATCATTTTATCCAGTTGACGATAATCTATACAAAGCCTTAGGGTACCATCCTTCTTCTTAACAAAAATGATCGGTGCTCCCCAAGGGGACACGCTGGGTCTTATATATTTTTTATCGATCAGCTCCTTCAGCTGATATTTTAACTCATTCAACTCCAGTATATTCATCCGGTATGGAGCTTTAGAACTTGGTACAGCGCCAAGTATTAATTCAATAGTAGAATCCAGGTCCCTTTTGGGAGGTAAGTCTGGGATCTCTTCAAGAAAAATATCTTGGAAATCCTGCAAGACAGGTATGTCTTCCATTTTTAGTTTGTCCTCCTTAGTGCTTATCTCATCGTGCACCGCATTCACGGCAAACATCTGACACCCTTTTCTAATTGCCCTTTTTACTTGCATGGCTGAAATCTGCCGAACGGATGTTTTTCTGGGGATTCCTTTTACCTCTGCTGTCTTTCCTTCATCATCCAGGCAATTGAAGCTTTTTTCATAACAGTTCAGAATGACCTGATGGGTTTCTAACCAATCCATACTGATTAGGATGTCATATGACACTAATGGCAGAATATTTAGCTTAACCTGCGTTGTTAGCTGATTCATAGATAAAGCACAATTTTCCACAAAATCAGAAACCTTCCTTTTGGTTCCTGTCGCTAATCTTACTATCCAGAATTTATCGAATTTCTCTGTTTTCAAATTAAGTTTTTCTACCACAACCGGTGATATATAACTTAGACTAGCACCGGGGTCAATTAAAATAGAAACGGGGTGGTTTTGCAACATACCTTCGACCTCCACCATTGAGACTTGGTGTTCTGCTTGCCGGTTGTCTAATGCTGCACTAATTCTGGGTACTTCTCTTGCCACATCTCCTACAGTAGCTTCAGACTGTATGCAGTGAATATGATTGGCCGCCTGTTTCCTGAGGGGACAATCTGAGGCATAATGGGGCCCTTGGCACTCAAAGCATTTTATAGGTGGCTTCTGTTCATTGGTCCTAGCAACATTGGGGACATTTCTGGGTGCTGTAAATTTCTGCTGCTGATTATTTCTATTCTACTAAAACTTTTGATTCTAAAAAATTTTCTTCTGAAAACTGGAATTGCCGCCATATCTAAAATTCTTCTTTTTATGTTCAAATTTGTTGGGTTTTGAGTTTTTCCAACTAGGTACCCCTTCTCTTCTCTTATTCTGGTCAAAGCAAAAGGTGGCTTTCCTCATGGCTTCCTCTAGGGTCTTAGGGTTATCGTACTCTATCTTGTCCTTGATGTGGAAAGGTAGACAACTTAGGTACCTCTGGACCTTCGGTTTTTCTTCCACCATATACGACACGTATCTAAGCAGACTTAAAAACTTGTTGTTCAGCTCTTTCATATTCATTGTTCCTAGTTTCAGATCATAAAATTCCTTGGATTTTTCTTCATAATACTGCTAAGATAAGAATTTCTTCTTGAAGTGTCTTTTGAAAGTACTCCAACTCACATCTCGATCTTTTACACCCTTTACCCTTTTAAGGTCTTGCCACCAAATATCTGCCTTCCCGGTCAGATTATAAATTGCCATCTTCGCCTTCAAGGACTCTGAGTAGTCGTAGATCTGAAAATACTTTTTCATGCCGGACAGCCATGCTTCTGCTGTCTCTCCTTTTTCTGTCTCGCCATTGAAAATTGGGGGTTTGATCTTCTTCAATTCACCAGGTATCTGTTCATACTGTCAATTATTTTTTCTTTTGGCTTACAGTCTCCTTCACTGCTATCACTAGAGTAGTTATGCTTCTTTTTACGTGGTTGTTTGGCAGCTCTTGATGAAGTTGAGTTGTTGTTTCCTTCAGCTGTTTCGGTTTGTTTTTTCTTGCCTTCCTGGGATAGCTCTTTAGTTTCAGAAGTATGTTCCAAGTTCTGTTCATATTTTGGATATTGGTCAAACAGTGCTTGCTTCAATTCTTCCTGTGTTTGCAGGATTCTTTCATTGTCCTGTTTTACTGACTGGATCTCTGCTTTTAATTCATGAAAAGCATGCAATAATTATGACGGATCATTACCGCGATTGCCCTGGAAGTGTTGTTCCATACTTGGGTTGTTTGGCAGAAATCTGCCCCTTATGTGTTCAACTGATCCTTCCATATCTATAATCAAAGAAACTTTTCTGTATAGGACACAATAATTTCAACTTGAGTTAGTGAAAATTTTCACAGTCATAAATTTTCTGTTTGCGTGTTTCTTGGACCGTCTTTAGGCCTAGAGTTCGAACATGAGCTCTGATACCACATGTAACATCCCAATATTTTCATAAAATTTAAAAATAAAATAAAATAAATCGCCAAAAAGGGGCTAATATTGTAAAATGCGGAAATGATAATAATCAATATTCATTAATTAATAAAAGTGTCGCTTGGTAGGAACAATTTAATGATTGTGTCCTTTGTCTTTTAATGACGTCATGTAAATCAATTGTTGATTATGTATTTTGTTCGTATGCTGGAATGATTGAAAATTTATGATGTAATAGAAAACAGAATTCTTTGACAAATGCTGACAGTTTAACTTTTCTGGATGATGATGAAAGGGGTCCCACGAGGTCCCCGAGGCTTACTTAGCGACTCTGCTAAAGCATTGCATTCGTCCTTCCTGCGCAGATTCACAGGTAAGAAAAATAGCGACAAGAGTCGAGAGTTTAAATAACCGGGATAGAAATCGAAACTGCTTATGATTTTGATGCTATAGGTATGATCTCTTTTCAATGCTTGTAAGATGAACCTGTCTCTCTCACGTCTGTAGATAATGTCTATTTCAAGGTGTGATTGGTGTGAATGTGTCTGTCAAGTGTTGATGAATTTATGTCAGGTCATTCCATGAATGCCTTGCAGCTGTTAAGTAATTCTTTTTATAATAATGACAGTGACAGGTTGATGACAAGGTCGCAAGGTATTAAGTCATACAATGGAGAGATTCTACAAAATGGTTCTACACTCTGTTGCTTGGGAAATTAAAATGGTGACGCTCTAAGTATTAACACCCAACCATGCAATGAATGCGATGGGTCCTTGGGTGGCACCATACCCTAACGATGTGTTTAAATGACTTATGGTGTCGACAAGCTTTATGAACTTACAACGAACCCTATAGCGAACTATATAAAAGTCTTAATGTGAAGGGCGGGGTCAAACCATATCCTATGGTTGCTCGCGACCTTAGTGGATATTCAAATGCCATGATTAAGTTTCGAATTGGTTATATGGATCGTATGAGACCTTGGTTATATGCTATCGGTTGTTCAATAAACATTGCTAAAGTTTACATGTTGAAACATTTAACGTAGATTCGTATGGGTTGGTAGGTGGAATGATGGCCCTGCAAAAAGCCTGTAAACGAATCCCTGGTGTAATAAATGGTTCGATTTGCAATTAAAGTGTCTGGCCACCGTGTTAGGGATAGTGTTACGTGCATGTCTATGTGGAAGTTTCGGCGTGAAAAGGTTTGGCAATTTGCTGAGTTGTAGCGGCCTCCTGCCCTGCTATCATCCGATATGGCAACTTCGTGGCTTGGGAGGTAGATGAGCCATGTAATGCTACACCTGCCACCTTCCAACGTGGCTTGATGTGGGTGAATCTCCGTCGTTGATCGTTGTGTATTGGGATAAGCCGAACCCTCGCGTAACTTATGGATCTTTGTAACGTTTCTTGGTCATTTGCTCGGTGGTAGGTTTTCGGAGGTGAGGCCAACCGGCCGAGAAACACTTAGGGTTTGCTGGTTTTTCTAGCCTCCCTCGAGCTCGATCCTGAGACCAGTAGCAACCTTGGGTCTGCGAGTAAAAATTATTCATGGAAGTCAAGTCTGGAACGACGGGTGGTAACCTACAGGTGGGATGAGTGCATCTGTGTCGGCATTGTCGTAGCTTGTAAATCTGGGTTTTTCAATTGAGTTGGAAGTTTTGGGAGGTATCCCTCATCGTGGTATTCGAACTGGGTGCACCTCCTTCACGGTGGATGGATGCGGCTATGTCGAAAAACTATGTCAACTCAGGTAATGTATTCGTTGCAAAGGTTCTCCCACTATTCTTTGTTGCATGCGTTCTATTTCATGATCCGATGCTAATCTTGTTGCACGGTTGTTGGTAGGTGATCCTCGGCGACTCCACAGGGTGCCAGAACAATTGAAGAGGAAGAGATTTTAAGCGAACCCACCGGTAAGCTTCGGTGGTATCCCTCCTTAGTGGTTCTCCTGGCATCGGACTTGATGGGAAAGTGCTGGTAGCATGCCTTCGCGGCAGTGACTTGTCTCGCTTGTAGCATTTGGCAACCTTCAGTTTTTTTTTAGTTTCGTTGATAGAATAGGTGATGTAAGAGTTTTAAAGTATGTGGTCAGCCATGCAGGGTTGAACCCTTGTGTTTGCAACCGTCTTGCATCGTTCTGTTTATGTCTTATTGTTTGAGTAGTTATGGGTTGATGCATGAGGAGATATGTTGACAGTAACTTTGTTTTCAATATTTTCTATGTGTATAAATGGTGTGGGGTTTCGAAAGGAATCCCAACAAAGATAGCGGCGACCATAGGGTGTAACTACTGTTGTTTTAAATGGAAACAATAACGTTCAAGGTTTAATGGTTATGTTTAGTAAATGGGTCTTCTCGTTTTTGTATCTGTGTCTAATCGCCGGTTAAGATAATTTGGGTTTTATGTCTGCGTAAGTGTTGTTCGATTTCTTCAGTCTTGAACTTAAATCCAAGGATAAAAAAGCATGTTTTCAGTTGTTTGAATAAAAAGTGGCTATAAGCCGAGAAATAGAAAGAAAGATATGGTTTGTTTGAAGGCATGAGTGATATCGTTTAAACCCTAGCTATCGATGTGAATGAAATCTATATGTCTATAATGATGTTTAAAGGAATAAGAACAACGACTCTTGATTCTGCAATTTAATTGTTTATGGTGATGAGACCTTCGTTTTGGCAACTGTTTAATGTTTATAAATAAAAATGTATTGAAACCCTGTTGATCCCGGCTAGGGTGTAGAGATATTACAATTTAATGTGTTAATTTAAATAAGTTGTGTTTGCCCTAGCTGTTGATAACTTGGTATTTCTGTGATGCAAGTTTTTATCATATGCAATTGATGGTTCAAGAAACAAAGATAATAACAGTGCAATCGTCCAATAATTTGATTGCTTATGAAATGTCATTTTTCTATACTATCTATTTATTCCTGTATTCATCCATTTTGGACCTCAGATGAAAGAATAAAATACACAGTAGTTTTCTTTCTGTCTGTGCAATATAATACAGTGGAGACAAGATTCATATAAGATCAATCAGATTCTAAAGCAATAAGAAGATAGAAGAATAATGGGAATATGGTTAAACAGAATGCATACTATTGTTTTCTTTGAAATAACTAATAAAGATCGTAACTCTAGTTGTTAACATCGTGATCACCTTCAGGAAAAAGAATCTACTGTCATACTTAGTTTCAGTTAAGTTGCTTCAGCGTGCAAGATTAAATGGTAAAACAATACATGCATAGATCTAATCTACAGCTGCTAAAAATACAAGATGCATGATAACATAGTCTGTGCATGGGTGGTCCTTGGTTTAGATGTTTAGATGCATGCAAGGTTTCATTTTTAGCTGGGCAGATTTAATGCTACCTCTCTGTACTGGAGTAAGATGCAGCTCCACGCATGGGGAAAAATGCAGAGGAGTCATTTTATCAGTTCAGCAAATTTATAATAACTAGGATCTGCCATTTTCTACTATGGATCATTAAATAATAATATTAAACCATTTCCTGAGAGCATTCATGTGAATTGAAAAATAAAACACAGCAGAATAGAACCTGAGTGTAATGGGAGGAACAAACCACTCAAGAAACCCGTTCCACCCAACCTGCTCCCAAACAGCCAAGATGTCTGCTTTAGGACCCCCGAGCCTATCCACTGATCCACCAGGAGGAAGAAGGTTCTGCAGCTTGGGACTTCCACTTGCAGCAGTAAGAAAATTTATATATCCAGCCTTAACAGGCTTATTAATTCCATGGGATCAGCACCAGTGCCTATGGTCTGTCCTTCTCATAACATTTGCAGACTTATACTTGCGCTCTCCACAGCCTCCCCTATTTGAATCTCTAAGCCATCACCTGATGAGCATGAGGAATGTTTCTGCAGAAAACATTGTAAGAGCTGCCTGCTCAATTCGAATTTCCCTTTATAGGATGCCTAGGTCTTTTGTAATTAACTGGTCATTAGTGAGCTGCTTGCTCACCTCTCTCCACCTGGAGAGGAAAATGCCACAAAATCAAGGGGAGTTGACCCATACCAACAGCTAATGGTAGAGTGCAAATGCTGCCATCTCTCCCAATCCTTCCAGTAGCTTCCATTCCTCCTAGTGGGCCAGTGGATACTCTTGTTACAGTTTTCTTGAGTGTTACAAGAGTATCCACTGGCCCACTAGGAGGAATGGAAGCTGCTGGAAGGATTTCCCCCTCTCTCCTTCATGAGAGAATTTTCTTCTCTAAGGATTCCTTTTTTTTCCCACTTCTCCCTTTTCTCCTCTTTGCAGCATGTCCTCATTCTCAAAGAGTTCCCTTTCCTCCTAAAAACTTGATGAATATCATTGAAGCCTCTCTCTCTTTATAAACATAAATGCTTAACCTTTAAAATTATGCTCAATGCTTCTCTGTTAGGATCCTACCCTAACCCCTCTACTTTATTTATGTATGAGGACATCTCATTTGAATAAGGCCTATTTTATAGTTAGTTGATAGTAACTCAATGTAAAGGGGTCTATTTTTAATTAAGACCCACTAGGTGGTTAGCCCTCTTTAATAATGGGACCACATGTAGTTAGGGTTTCTTCTATTGATGCACTATATATAAAGTAGAAGGTTGTGTAATGTGAATCAAGTATTTTTATCATATTTGGAACTCTACTCAAAGGAGGTTTCCCCTCAAAGAGGTAAGTGAACATTGCTATCTTTTTTGGATATCATTAATACACTCATTCTTTCTCAAGTTCTATCTATTTCTCATATGTTTTATTTGTTTAGCTCTGCCAATTTATTGCATTTAGTCATTTGCTCTATAATTCTATAGTTAAGAAAATTACAAATGGTTAAAAAGTACCTTCTTGGACCAACCCCACACCCATATTTTAGAATTTTTTTAAGGCCAGAGATGTGCTCTTCCATCTTTAAATAACATGGAGGTTTTTCATTGGGTGGGTAAAATTGCAGTCTGGTAAGACTACATGCATGAAATACAAGGTTTTTCTCCTAGTTAGACACCCTTGTAGACCTTGTTGGTGCCCCTTCAAGTAGTACCACATCAAACAACACCTATATAAGGAATTTCACTTCCACATACCCTCAAGTCTATCGGAATTTCCTTGAGAAACCTGAAACCAGCTTTAGATAATCTTTGCTAACTTCCTATGTTCCATATTGATTTGGTCGTCGAGGTTTTGTGCTAAAGCTTCATCGGTAGTTTGTCGTTGTTGTTGTAAGGTGTTAATGAGATCTTGATTTTTCTGCATTTGAAAAAACACATTACCATAATGTGTATACCAATTGCACAATACTTTTTTAGTTGTAGCAGATTCCTGTGCATACTGTGCTAACAGACTATGAGCTTCTGTAAAGGAAGTGTATTGGTTTGTCATCATAATGGATGTTTCTTCAGCTTGATCCTGTCATTCCTTGGCCAACTGTTCTTGTAGCACCAAAACGATACTTTCAAATAATGCATATGCTTTGTCGAGAGGATTTTCAATGTTGTTCCTCAACGTGATAGGTACCACATGTTGGACTAAGTTTTCACACTTAGTCAAAAAAGTAGATTGTTCTGCTTGGAGTGTTTCAATGCCCTCTTTATCTTCATTTCTTCTCTGCCTACTCTCTCGGTCAATATCATCTGTGAGCATATCAAGTTCTTATTTGTTTGCTTGTCTAGGGTCGAAAGTGGCAATAGGACCCAGTTGATCCAAATGTATAGTAAGTAGAGGTTGTTGCTGGAGGTGTTGGAGGTACTGTTGTTGTTTTTGCTTTTCTTTTTCTTTTCTCTTCGTTTCTCTCCTTTGCTTCTTCTTTTTCTTTTCTTTCTATTTCTCATTTTGTTTTTCGATTTCTTTCTGCTTTTCTGTTGCTTTTTCCTTGTTGGCAGCTTATTTTTCTTGTGTTGCTTGTGTTTCTTCAGTTTGTTGCTCCACTAGTGTTGCAGGAGTTAGGTCGGCAGTGGGAGGGGGGGTATCTTGATTGTATCAGTCGATGGTGGGGAATTGGATTCGGTCTATTCAGTCGACGGTGGGGAAGTGGTTGGCGGTGATATTGGTAATTCGGTTGTGCGAGATCTGTCGAAGGAGAAGGGGGTAGGTCGTAACTACCAGTCGAGGTCAGGTTTTCTTGTGACAAAGGTATTTCTTGGTTGTTTGTCGAGGCAGGTTCGGTAGTCGTCTCAGAGGATTCAAGAAGGGTTTCCAATGGTATGTTGGTGGTGTCAGACTAGTCTGGTCCTTCCTGAACTGATGGATTCGAGGATGGTGCCAAAGTGGGATGGTCGACTGGTAAGGGTGTAAATTAGTTGTTTGTTGTGAAACGGTGTCGCTATTGGGATCGGGGTTTTTCTCTAAGACGTTTTCAGAGTATCCTATAATGTTTGGGTCGGAGGGTGGATGTGGTGGTACTTGCTCGGATATGTGAACATCAAGTGGGGGTAATTCGCGTTGTTTGGTGAGGTCGGCTACGACTGGTTTCTTGATAATAAGTCTCTTCCATTCAGGGAGGATTGAAGGTAACTGGTTAATGAACTCTTGTAAATCAAAATCAGTCAGTATTTTCGCTCTTAAAGGAGCGGGAAGCTATTGTATAAAACTGGGGCTGAAAGCTGAAGTAGTAGCATATGTGGGTGGAGGTGTAATAGTGGTTGAAGAAGTTGGTATGATGTCTTCTTCTGTGACAGTAGTTGGGTATGGAGGTGGTGGACTTTGGGTAAGTTCAACATGCGGTTTGTCTACAAATTTAACTTTCTTACTTGGCAGAGCCTGTACCTGTTGTCGTTATTCATCTGCAAGAAACTTTGCTAACTGCTCAGCAACATAAATCTTATTTTTAGCAGCATCTTCCAATACCTAAGATGCACGGTCGAAGAGTTCAGTATTATCTTATTCTGTTGGTTCCTGGAGGATAATATTTCGCTTTCCTTTTCCCTATGTTTTTTTCTTCCTGGTCTGTCTTGATCTAAATATGTCATCGAAAACTCGATAAATGTTGTCTTTTGTTAATGCGTACTCTAGAAGCAGAGTATCCAACTGAGTACTATCATCCGAATGGTCGAATGCATTCAACTGTTCTTGATGAGGAGTCATCGCAATCCCTAAAGGATTGATTTTGACAATCTGTTCAGGTTTGGGTGTGAACGTGTTGAGGTGGAGTCGAACTTCGTAATATTCTTCCTTTTTGGCATATGTCAAGGGCTCGACCATTGGTTGGTCAACAAGCTTTGCTTGTGGTGGTATTTGTATGATTGTGTTAGACTGTCGGCTGAGTCCTGTAAATATTGTATCGACCGTGGGGTAGAATTCGAGCTCCTCTGCTCCTATGGATCCTCCTTCTAAGTACCAAACCATCGTGTGGTCGAGTGCTAACTATATGTGCATTGTCAGTGGTAGACCTCGACAAATATTTTGGGGAACTCTCCATCTATTTTTTTTTACTTTTAGATCCTGAAACCAGTTTTCGAGCCAAATTTTGGTTGTTGCAACACCGAGACGGCATCCGCCTTGTGTAAATGAATGAAAATTCCACATCAGTGGTCCTTTAGGTGCAGTGAATTCTGTATCACCTGTTGGTTGAAGATGATCCATGGCGATCCAAATGATGAGAGATGGATACCACATCTTTGATCCCTCCTCTTGGCATTTATGGCAAATGTTTCGAACAATTTCGTCTAGGTGCTCGGCCCATCGGTAGACTTTCCCTCTTGATGCCACATTCTGTACAGCTTTTAGCATGTCGAGTTTAAGGTCGGACCCTTGACTAGTACTTATTAATGCAGTCGACATGACTCGCGCCACTATTCTATGTGTTCCATAAATCATCTGGTTAACAACTAACCCTCTGGAATTTTTGCTTACGGGAGTACCTGTAAAATATTTAACCAAAGCAGGGTTTGGTCGAATGGGTACTACATATCCTTTGTTTGAAAACCCGGTGATTTGACTGATTAGGTCACCATTGATCTCGACGGGTTTGTCAAAGTAAAATTTCCTGTTGTGGTACTGACTCACGATAAACTTGGCTATGATTTCTTTGAGTCCTGCAAAACTATCTACCAAAGGTGTGTTGATGTAGTGAAGTATGGTACTTGTTCTTTCTTTTTGTGCTTCTTCTCGCCATCGGTCATCAGAATCCTTTCCCCATTTGATAATTTCGTTCTAGATTCTCTTCCATTGTTGTTCTACTACTTTGGCATTGCGGATTTTTTGAAGTCTGATTTTCAACGGTGTGTCTGCTTCTTGTAACTGTCGAATTTTCGTAGCCGTGGATCTGCTGGTTGCTTGAAGTTTCTTGGGGGGCATTTCGCTTGCACATTTCTCCAGTTCGGAATTATATTTCACGTTTTCAGAGGTCTCAGCGCTCTGTTGTTCGAGTTCTTGGCAGAATAACATCCAAGTCTCTTCTAATGCATTATTTATAGCGTATTTTTTATGCACGAGAGAGCGTGTAGTAGGTGGTTGTATTAAATGTGAGTTTGGTGAAGGTAATAAGTTTGAATGACAGGTTTTGGTGCTTCTTTCGATGTATGTCGACTTTTATGCTCCTGGTGTCGATTTTTTTTATGACTAGACTTCAACTTTTTTCATTCGTCGATTTGGTGTTATTGCACTCCTTTACCCTTTGGTGTACTGCGTTAGTCAGGTTCATGTCGGTTAGGTCAAGGATCTCTTCTGACAGCTTCTTGTCGACTCGTTTCGCCTTGCCTATGGTTTATGCGTCGATGGTCATGCTTCGGATGTCGTTGCCTGGTCTTGGATGACTTCTTCTTGTGTAGCTTCTTGCATTGCCATTGTTGGTACTGTCTCTCCAGTCTCTTGTCATGATGGACCTAGCAATACACTTGTCTTAGTTGATTATTTATATTGTTATTTCTGCGAAGGTAGTTATAACTTTTTTTGTTAATTTCAATACTTATATTATCGTACATGTATAACTAATTAGTTAAGATTAAAGAAACAACGCAAACCTGGGCACGTCGGTCATTTTCATCATATATCGTGCGTTTTCATCATTTAATTGTTGGATGTTCCCCACATAATGAAACCAAGGCATTTTTTAAGGATACTACTATTATACTTAAGTATAGTATCGTATCTTAGGCGATTATTTTGGATTGAAAAAAACATGTATATAGATAGGTAGGCGAACATTAAATATGAAACATACAATTTACTACTGAAATGTGTAGATTTTGGTGAATATTATGATAAAAAAACATATTTTATGTAAATATAGGCGATATTAGAATCTAAAAATAACCAAATAGCGAATTTATTTTTTGAAAAAAAACCCAAAAAATAGCCAATTGGCAAAATTTCGCGCCTAAAAATTACCCTGAATGAAACTACCACTCTACAAAATATTGATAACATTAATTACATTATTAATTCTACATTCAAAGAGAAAATGTGGTGCAAAGAAGAATTAGAGGTAAAAAGAAAGCTTTGGTATTACAAAGAGATAATTAGCCCTAATCTCGAAGATCAAAACTATCTTTCTATCTTAACAAGCGCAAAGAAAAAAATTAATATTGCGAAGATTAAAACAAACTCTCATGAGCTTCGTAGTGAAACTGAGATTGGACAACCCCTAAAACGCCTTGGGCTGAAAGAATTTGCCATCTATGCGATTCTATGAGCGTGGAAGATGAAAATAACTTTCTATTAAAATGCTCGGCTCTCACTCGCATTAGATATTAGTTTCAAAATCTTTGCTCCTGCACTAACATTTCTAACCTTCTAGATCCCCAAAACTATAGTGAGCTAGGGACACTCCTCTGTAAGTTTTTTGAGCATAGAAATAACATTTTAAAGAAAACCAAATAATCTCTATCTTCTTAAGGTCCGATACGTAAAGTATTTATAACAAATATTTATTTCAGAAAAATAATTTAATTAAAAAACTATTATAATTTTAGAAAAGCTATGACAGGTGATGCCTATAATTTGAATCATAGTTTTTTAGTCATAATTTTATAATAACTATGGATAAAACTGCAAATGAGGTTAAAAATTATAATTAGAGAGAACGAAGAGTGAGGTGGATATGAACCGAAGTTGAAATTGATATAATTATGAACCAGAAAATGATATAATTATGAATTATAAACCACAAAGTATATCTAATGGATAATCATCACTGTTGGAATACTGAAAGGACACCATACTTCCTACAGTCAACATCTTACCATCCTAGGCAATCGTTGTAAGCAATGTGCCTAAATATGTTCAGATTTATCAATTATATTGACACAAAGGAACAACAATGCAACAATGGATATCAAAGACATCATATTTCATATGACCACAAAGTATCCCTATCAAATTCATCTTGCTCTCACATTTTTGTACAACAAAATTCAAATTTCTTTACTACTATGATAAAATAAATTTATGTACAACAAAATTTAAATCTCCGTACTAGTATGATAAAAACAAAGTATAGTGATATCACTTCCAAATCATGTGAATTGGAGAAGATATCTTTGCACAGACATATGGTGAGCTTAAAATCTTAGAGCTTTAAGACGTCCATCTATGTATTGAATCAATAAAGCATATAAACTTATAATAAGCTCTAAAAAGTTAGAAAACAAAAAAAATAGTATCTTAAGAGAAGCTGTTACAAAATCTATAAATTTAACTAGCACATGTGCAACATTTGTGGATGAAAAACGCCGTAGGTATCGAAAAGTAAGCAAATGTCTAATATATCCCTTTCCAGGAAAGGTTATGGGTATATCTAATTGATGTACAAAAGAAGGACTGAGTGAGCATATCTACTTGATGTATAAAAGAAGGAATGAGTTGAGAGCCACTATTATCTCCAATTATATTAGTAATGACGATGGAAGATGTTGTTCTATAATTTAACTTATGATTGGGGAGTTCAAAGAGATTATCAACATACTGGTAAGAAGGTACAAAATCTAATTGATAAACAAGTACATCATAAAGTGTTTCTTAAATCAAGAAAAAGATAGGGTTATAAGCCAAAAGAACATACCTTGGATATCTGAAGTTTGATCCAAGCTTTAAGCTTTTATCTCTAATCCACGATCCCAGATGATGAACCTGCAAAAACAAGACACCTTCCTCAAAGATTTTGACTATATAAACACGAATAACCTAGTTTGAAACTCATATATAAGGAAGATATGACTAGATTCACAAAAAAGACAATTTATCTTATGGGAAAGAAAATCCCTTGCATTATTATCATCAATGGTAACAAGCTATACCTAATATGTAACCTGCACTATTGAAACTTGATACTAGGTTCCTTGCTCCTCTACCTTCAATGGATATTTCTCCAACATTTCTTTATACAAACGGTTCTCCCCTTTCCCTAAAGCCTTCTCCTTGTATTTATAGCAAGATTTGAGAACATAGGTCGAAAGGTAAATGGTTAGGGAAGTTATGGTGGTTAGGGTAACTACCATAACTATCTCTAATTCAATTTTTAATATATTTTTTTGTGATTTTAAGATATACCTGCGGGTGTATCTCTTGACAACAAGCGAGTAACTCGCGAATCTAGTGTCAAACAACTAGGGGGTGCAACTTTTTAGGTAAAAGCCACAAGTGATCAATGGAGCTCCAGCGGGTGACCCGCGAGTTGACAGTTGTGAGAGTCGCGGTTAAGTCTTAAAAATACTTCACCAAAATAGATAAACTGGAGGTGATATTGTAAGGTTCAGATCAAATGCATCTATAGTCAATGAGGCTCTTCCATCCATAAGGTCCTTTTGTGTGACTGACAATGCAGTGTCGTCACAGACGGAGAAGTGCCAATCTAACTAATAACAAAAGATCTATAAATCTCTCCCAAAAGCTAACGAATCTCAACAAATCTGTTATAATTATAATTATAATAATAATAATTATTATTATTATTATTTTTAACCTTTTTGACACTATCACTCACTATTTATTTCACTATTAATATTATTAATGTTGACATTATTATATCATTTATGGATGTCTTTTGGATGTCTTTTGTAAATAAAGATGAATAAATCCAATCAAATTCATATTAATACTATTTCTTTTAGTAAATTGATATTATTACTTCATTTATTAATATCATTTGTAAACAAAAATAAATACATCCAATCAAATTTAAGTTAACTATGTGCACTATGTCTAGAATTTATGTAAAGTTGTTATTAATAATGTATTTAAAATTATAAATACATAAAGTTGTTATTAGTAATGTATTTAAAATTATAAATACATTAAAACTTATATCCATTAAAAAGACATTATGAACATTATTAATATAGACCCTTTTTTTTAAAGAAAAGAAAAAAGTAACTTGGTATTCATTGTGAATCAAAGTTACATCATACAATAATATTTTCAAACCCCTCTCTTTGGAAATAACAAGATATCCAAAATGACAATAATTGGGATTACATAAATAAAGCTTCTAACAGAAAATACTTGACATTGTACTGCATCCCAAGATATCTAAGATATAAAATTATGTCCCCAAAAAAATTTAAAAAAACTAAGAAGTGAACTAGATAAAAAAGAAATATCCTTTCACAATACAAGTGTCGTCCACAAACTCTTCAAAACAAAGTCTTCCAACAAAAGTACCCACTGCCTCTTTTGATAATTTGTCTGCCACCAAGTTGAATTCTCTGTATATATGACAGAAAGAAAGATTTGAGAAAAACTTCTTTAGATCAAGAATTATGCTTTTCCACGCATCTAAATGGAGAGCTAACAGAATATGAGAACTATTTTCCCAATCAATAATAAGCTTAGAGTCTCCTGCAACTTGAATATTCTGGATACCACGTTTTTTTGCATACCATGAGCCCCCAACATGCCATAACTCCGCTTTATTATTTGAACCTGTGCCTGTTGACATTTTAAGCTTGCATATAAAACCAGGTTTGATTTGAATATGAATGCCTGCACCTCCCAATCCATTCTTGTAAGCACCATCAAAAAATCCCATTGAAAAAGACATATCAAAACAAGGACTACAATATTCAAAAAGGTGGCTTAAATCACGAGCGCAAATCTGAGATGGATGAGTACTAATACCTTCAAAAATATGTCTATGTTTGCTCTTCCAAATTTCCCAAATGATAAAAAGTGGAAATTCCTTATAGCATCTATTAGTATTAATCCAATTCTGAAGACTTTCATGCAAGTTGTTTGAAATCCAACTATGATTTAAAGAAAGAGCATGATTGTTGTAGGACCAAACCTCATAGGTATATGAGCATCTAACAAATAGTTGACTTATTGTTTCGGAATTCGCCAGACAGAGGGAACAAATTCCCGGACCCTTCATGCCTCTTTTTAATAAATTATCCCAGGTGAGCACCAGGTTCCCCAAACATAGCCATAGAAAACATATTAGTTTTACTAGAACCTTCCACTTCCAGATGTTTGATGCAAATCCCTTCGATGATACACCTTTGTCAAATAAAATAAATTCATATGCCAACTTTGCACTAATGGAGCCATCTTATCCGGGCCAATCCCATACTAATCGGTCCTGTCTATTAGAGAGAATTATACCTGCATACAATAATTGCAATCGGATTCCCAACACTCGAATCCTTGGCTATAAACTCATACTAAACATCTATGTAAAAAATATTGATAACATTTATCATTTGTTTTGGAAATTATAATAATTATACATTTATAATTTATAAATCATTAAATTTAATTACTTTAAAAAATAAAATTAAAATATTTTATTTATTTTATTATTAATAATTATTTTAATATAGTATAATAACAACATATTACTTCTTAGAAATGAATATGAATTAGGTTTCGATTGTAAATTCCAGCACAATTGAGCAATAATAAAAGAAAACATATGTTAAATTTGTTGGGGCCATACACAATGAAACGAAACATCTAGGAAAACAATATTAAAAACATTTGTCAGTGCTTTTGAAAATTATATTAATTATATATTTATAATTTAAATCATTAAGTTTAATTACTTTGAAAAATAAAATTAAAATATTTTATTTATTTTATCATTTTTTCTAGAGAAAAAAAAAAACCGTACTTTTGTTATTTTTAAGAAATTAAAAAGTACATATCATCCCAAGCAAACCCGGAATTTTGATAATCTTTCATCCCAATTACATATTGGAATCAGAAGTCATAAAATTTTTCAATACAAGTTGTCCCAACAACATAGAGCTATACAAAAAAACACCAAAAATGTTTTTCTAACAGACAACATCAGCAGCAAGACAATATCTAATGAAAATCAGTTCATTTCTGAGAAAAAAGAACTTCAATAGC
Source organism: Larix kaempferi (assembly GCA_027924585.1). Taxonomy (NCBI): domain Eukaryota; kingdom Viridiplantae; phylum Streptophyta; class Pinopsida; order Pinales; family Pinaceae; genus Larix; species Larix kaempferi. The sequence goes on along the minus strand of BSBM01000510.1, from coordinate 13,501,544 downwards.
CAAAGTGAGAAAGTTTATTGTTGATCCATTCTTCCCAATAGAGTAGCCCAGGATCACCATCAAGTGCCTCCTTTGACAGAGCATCTGCAACAGCGTTATTTTCTCTATATGTATGTTCAATGGAGAGATCCATAAAATTGTTCATCAATTTAGCAATTCTTTGACACCAATGATGAATGAAAACATTTTCAAGCAGAGACTGCTTGTTGGCCCAATTAACAATTACCAGAGAGTCCCCAAAGACTTTTAACGAGTCAATACCACACATAGAAGCTGCTTTTAAAACTCCCCAGAGACCAAGGAGCTCTGCTTTTGTATTTGAACCAATACCACATGCCAATTGAAACTTTAAAGTATAATTCACTCCACAAATGATTGTAAAGCCAGCCCCACAATTATAATATGTTGAAGCACCATCAAAAAAAGCAGTGACATTCTCAGAAATTTCCTCTGCATACTTGTTGCTTTATAAACCTTTCTGGCTAAGTATGGAACAACTTCTAGAAAGAAGAAAGAGTATGCTTCAATGATGGAACAAAATTGTGAAAAATAGCATAATTCCTAACCTTCCATATACACCATGCCATCAACCCTAGTACATTGGTGAAACATATGTTATTTTTATCCAAGCCTGATATGCAGAGTCAAATTCCGATGAATGCCAGTCATCTTTTATCTTTAAAGAAGCGCAAATCATCTTCCACAAACTCAGAGAGAAGTCACTTGTATAAATAAATGACCAGTAGAATCTTCATTTTTTCTGCATAATAAACATATACTAGGTCCACATTTGCCACGACGCATAAGATTATCCCTGGTAAGTATCTTCTTGTTAAAAAGAAACCAAAGAAAGCATTTTATTTTTCCTGGAACATTCCACTTCCATAACGCCTTAAACCACCATTTCTTCTGCACCTTTACCTGACTATCCACAATTGTCATGTAAACAAATTTTGCAGTGACTTGTCCATTACCAGGATTTTTAACCCAAGCCAGCTTATCCTTCTCAAAAGAGAGTCAAATCCCTGCCAAATTGAGGTTTTGAACATATAAATTCCACTCCTCTTCCCAGCTGCCAACCAATCCAATATCTGAGGTCATTAGACAATAAGATCGATTAAAGAATCAATTTGCTTGACCTTTTAAACTGATTCAAGGTGAATAAGCCATAGCTAGTGAAATGATTTATCAAATCTCTTGATAAAATGCAATCACCATTAACTCCTAGAATGGGATCAATCCCAACAAAAATATTGTAACCATTCCCTACCTACTAGGCTAAATGTGAGTTGATCCATGGAAAAAAAGTTAAGAATCCCTTCCAAATGAATGAAACGTTGCAGGAATTTGAACTAGAATTTCGTAACCATTTCCAAAGCTCCATTTTAATATATTTTGCATGAAGTACTTTTGCCCAAAGAATGTCACCCAATAAACCACACCAAAGACTCTTTAATGACAGAGCAGTATTGAACCAGAATATGTTTTTAATATTCCATCCCCCGTAAGCTTTTGGCAAGGATAAGCCTTGCCATTTTTCCAAATGATAGTTTCCACCCTTGTTGTTACTAGACCAAAGGAATGAAAACATTAAGCCATTCAATTTGTGCAACACTAATCCCGGAATTTGAGCCAGTTGCGCCCAATATACCGGGAGACTGCTTAATACAAATTTGAGTAGAACAAGATGACCACCCAATGAAAGAAATTTTAAAACCCAACTGTTAATTTTATTTTCAAACTTACCAATTAGCCATCTCCAGTCTAGAATACTATAACAATTTGGTTTGATGATAAAAACCAAATATTTAATGCCTTCATCAATGTCAACAACAGAATAAGGAAGAAAGTTCGGAATCTCTTCTAAATTCAAATTGTTCATCTTATAACTGGAAAACATTGATTTGTGTTGGCTAATTTGCATCCCTGTTGCAGTGCAAAAAAGAGACAAAATATCATATATAGCTTTCCATTCCTTCATTGAATCCGATCCAAATATTATCACATCATCGACAAATAATAAGTGTGATACAGATATATCCTTGAAAAATACATACCTTTGATAATTTTCTTCCCCCTAGCATCCTTCATTAAAATACTGAGTCCTTCTATCACCAGAAGGAATAATAATGGTGATAGGGGGCAACCTTGGCGTAATCCTCTGAAGCTTTTGAAAAAAGGACTAGGCTTCCCATTGATAAGGACAGAATCATTTGTCGACATAACACATGACATGATCCAATTTATTACCAACCTCAACAAACCAATTTGCAGAAGAACTAACTTAAGGAAATCCCAATTAACTTGATCGTATGCTTTAACAAGATCAAGTTTTCAGAATTAAGGATTTTTTCTTTTTTTATTTTACCGAGTGCATAACCTCCTGTGTAATTCCCACTACATCCAGAATTTGCATGTCCTCTAAGAACCCAAATTGCTCTGTTGACATCCATCTGGAAAGGAACGGTTTGATCATGTTTGCAATAATCTTTGAAATTAACTTATAGATCAAGTTACAAAGAGAAATCGGCCTGAAATCATCAAAATTTTCAGTTTTGTTTTTCTTTGGGATAAGAGTCAAAAATGTAGAATTTAGGCCTCCTGGAATCCATCCTTACAATCTCGTGAATTCCACCATTTACAGTAATTCATGACCCATGATGTCAAAAAAGCTGAGAAACAAGTCAACCAGCCATCCGTTCAGGCCTGGACTCTTCTCTTTTTTGAAAGCTTTTAATACATTAGAAATTTCCTCAAGTGTAACAGGTCTTCCAACCTGTAATCCTTCTTCCATCGAAAAGAAGGATGGATAAAACTTTAAAACCTTCAATTGAGCTTCAATATTAGACGAATTTGGATCCATAAAATGTTGTTCGAAGTGATCATGTGCAATAACTTCTATATCCTTTTGTTCATTTAAAACATTACCACCACTATCCTTAATCGACCAAATAGTGTTCACATTCCTCCTATGAGAGGCATATTGGTGAAAAAGCGGGTGTTTCTATCACCCAATTCCACCCAAATGGCACGACTTTTGAGTCGCCAAGTATTTTCCTCCACCTGCAAGATGTCATTTAATCTATTTTGCAACTCCTATATCTCCATTATGTCCTCATTCGAAAAGATGCCATCTATATTAAGAGTGTGCAATTGTTTGATTTGCTTTTTAACCAAAATAAGATCAGATTGATCTTTTGCTTTTTTAATCTTCTCCCACTTTTTTGTTTTTTCCTTTAAACCTTTGAGTTTACAAATCATAGATTCCACTAGATTTAGAGGAGCACGAAACGTTACCTGTGACCATAAACCTCTAACCAAGTTACAGAAATCAGTGTTACTCAACCACGAGCTATTGAATTTAAAAGGCCTCCTAACACTGTTTTGTAATTCTTCAAATTGTAGAACAATAGCTTGATGATCTAATAAATTCGAATGTTCCACCCATGTTTTATATCTGCAGAAATTATTTAATACCGATTCTGCCACAAGAAACCTGTTAAGTCTTTTACTAATGTAGCCATCACCTTTACGCTTATTACTCCAAGTTGAGCACAATTTCCTTAAAATATCCACCAATTGAGCTCTCTGAAAAATACCTTTGAAAAATTCTGCCAATTCATCAACAAGAGCCGTATGACCCCACACTTCTGCAACGGATAAGGTGAGATTGAGGTCACCTACCACAATCAGGTTTGGAGTATTTCGTAATCCAGAACGTTCCAAAGATCTCCAGTAATGTTCCCTGTCTTTGTAAGGTGCATACATATTCAGAATTGCAAGATTAGTGCCAGAAGATAGAAAATGACCTTTCATAAGAATACCCCCCATAGTTTTATAGGTACAAAAAGAAGTAGTTGCATGGTTCCAACCAGATAATAACCCTCCCGAGAGGCCAGAAGAATCCATAGCACTAAAATACCACCTCGGCCAATGCTTTGAGAAGAACTCAATAGCATGTGAGGCCAGACACATTGTCTCCTGTATTAAAAAACAATCCAAGCTAGTAGTTTTTAGAAAATTGATGAGAGCCCTAGCATTGGTAGCTCCCCCAATCCCATGAATGTTAAAGGAGATAATTGACATTAAGTGAAGCTCTTTGGGGACATAGATGCTCTAAGGGTCCCATGGGAAGAACATATAGTCGAATTATAATCAAAATTCACATTTTCAAGTCTTTTTTATAATGGAATGAAAGTATCCCCACGATCCTTCTATTTTTCTTTTTTCCTCCTACGAATGGTCACATTCTTACATCTAATAGAAGGAATAACCACCTCATCAAAAGGTTTAGGGTTTACAGCAAAACTTTCGAGAGGTGAGTTATCAATACCAGATAAAGATAATAACGTTGAGGAGAATGATTTAGGGCCAGCATTATCTGACAGGGTATTTAGGGGTTTTAAAACTCCAATATCATTTAGGGTTTCCGGAATATTTGAAGGGGAAGAAACAGAGGTCAAATTCTTATCACTCACCGGGACAACCTCCTTATCATTAACAGGAACAAAAAGTGGAGATTTCTCAGACCCAATATCCACCGAATTCAAGTCAGTTAAGAGGTTCCTAGCTAATGGTTTATTACTGGAAAGACGAGCATCTAGGGCCTTCTCCATGGAAATGTAAAAATCTAATTTTGCTTTCGAAATGCCTTCATAAACAGAGGGCTCATCTAATAACATACCTGGTTTATTCGGAGACTCCTTAGATGGGATGGAGTGCAGTAAAAAGGAACCAGACAGTTCACTCTTCTTTGTGTTCACCATGGAATTAAGAAGTGGACATCTCGCCCTAACATATCTCGTTCCCCGACAATAAAAACATCTGAATGGAATGTTTTTGTAATCTAACTTTTGCTTAAATACCTTATCTCTCCATACAATATCCACAGTTGCAAGAATCCCCTTAGACACATCAATTTCCACCAGAATAGAAGCCATCCTCTTGTTTATACCAAAAATAAGATTTTTCTCCAGCCTCAAAAACCTACCCAAACGGTTTCCCAAACCCTCAAAAACGTTCGGTGTCCACAGCTCAAAGGGGAACCCTGGAAGGAGGACCCATAGATGACAAAGTTGTATCCTTTCAGTGTTTGGATTGAAGTTCACATGCCATCTTTTAAGATTCAAAGATCCATCCTTAATTAACCAAGTCTAAGCCAAAAGCGAATCAATAAGACCCTCATCTGGAACAAAAAAAGCAACCCCGCCACAAGATAATAAGCTGGTACAAGGAGGCATACCAAACAAAAGCGTCCAAGAAGAGTTTACCCATTCAACCAGTTCGACTTGTGAAACTTTTGTTCCTTCTATTAGGCCCACGAAACCTCTTCGATCCAGAAGCTCCACCCTGTCCATATTCACACCATCATCAAGTGTGTAAGTAGCAGCTTCTTCCAAAGCTTTGAATGCTTTTAACCTCCTTCTGTTCCTAGCAGCACATCCCGTAAGTTTCTGAGAAACCCTCTCTCCCCGCAAAGCTTTAGAGCTTATACCTTTTGTCTTCTCATCCCAAACAGATGGCATTGATGAAGTATAAACCCTAGCCACGTGTGGAACCGAGCAACTATCTGGGGCCATCACATCAAGCCAGTAAAAGAGATAAGGGCAAGTGCAATCCAGCAAAACCCCCGCGTGTAACACAAAAATAGCATATGTGGTGTGGTTGATACCAAAAAAACCCCAATCGACAAATTAGTAGAAACTGACAAAAATGGGGATGAAAAAAGACTCCAAATACACCAAAAAAATTGACATAAACTAGCACCAAACCCAATAGAGGAAGTAGTGAAAGATACACCAAGCTCTTGAGGGAAATCTGAAGCAAAAAGAAAAAAAACAATTCCCACTTTTTGATGCCTTGGTTGGTACTAGGGTTAGCCGAAACAACAGTCGAACTCCAAGGTGCTTCAAATTTCCAACCTAAGCTGCGGTAAAATCTCGAAAACTAACCATATAGTCGGGCTCATTGCCAAAAAAAAAACCCACCACCACTGCAAAAAACCCCATTCTCCTATCTCCGTGATCCCACCACAACCCTATAGGATTCTTTATTTTATTTGTTTATTTCAATACAATATAATATAATAACAACAAATATTCTTTTGGAGAAATTAATATGAATTGGATTTCTATTGTAAAGTACACTTGACCTAAAAAGCAATCATATGTTATATTTGTCGGGGCGATTCACAATGAAACGAGTAATAGATTATGGTCATAGCTATAAGACTGAGCCATTGTTTTTCTTATTATAAATAATTAATACTCATTATAGCCATTGGATTGAGATTACTGATCGTTTGTCACTAAACTGTGAAAAACAATGAACGTGGGTTATCATTATTAAATTGTGAGGTGTTAAACATATAATATTTTATCCATATCTAAATCTTGGATCAGTGATGAGTATCCATCTTTGAGTATCCGCCTTCAATATGTTAAAGAGTATGGAGGAAAGTAACTATAGGGATTATGTATATGGAATTTCCTACGAAGATCAAACCCATATATTTTAAAATATTATTTCTTATATAATTATTATTACAGACTAATCCTGTCATATTATATTGATAACATTGAATTAAGCCAGAAATTCACATTTACTTTACACATAAATGTGAAATCCTTTGGAATGACTGACCGCATAAATCCAAAAGAGTATTAAAAACGAGGTATTTTTATGGTATTATTTTTCTTAAAAAATATGGAATTGTTTTCAAATATTTATGATAAGGAATAAGAGGGATAATAGAGAGAGGTGTGGTGTACGTTACAACTTTTAAAGTAATAGGAGGGATGACAAAGGAGGTGTGGATTATAATTTTGAAAGCATTAGAAACATAGAAAATCAGTTTCAAAAGCAAAGAACCAGGTTTGTCATACCATATAGAGATGGTGATATAACACTAGGTTTTCATGTGCAAGCTTTCTCAACAAAACGTCTTCTCTACAAAAATGGCATACAACATAAAACAAACCTTCCTTCAATATTTTCTTTTAACATCGCTAATCCATAAAATTGTTCTCATGGCCCCTTTATTTCATGCAGTCGCTTAGCATTTCAAGCAAACTGTCTTTCAAAAGCATTGATCATTTGAATTACATGTTAAAGATCAATGAATTACATTAAAACTATAGATTTTAATAGAAAAATGACCTGGTGAATACTGCTATTACGTCTATGGTATTCTATCCATGTGAGTGACCCTTTGAATCCGCGGATCGACTAGAGTACAAAAATTCTAGCTAACAGGTAATCAAAATCTATTAGGAATACAGAACAGTATTCGCTTCAAATAACTAAAACATATATAGATTAAAACACTTAAAATAATAAGTCTTATGATCTCATCCCTTGATTATTGGACGCCACAAAAAATATTGGATTTTCTGATATCCTATCCGTTCATAATAAATGATTATGGCCAGTGGGTTCCCATTTCCTCTCGTTGCATGGTACACAGCAAAATGCAGCCAAATTTGACATAAATGTGGGTTTAGGAGTATTGGCTATAGCTACCTTAATGCAATTGTTAAGACGGATTCAAGGACTTACAGTGCATATCCAAGCTGAGTTAAAATATATGATTCTAATATTTTTACACAATTCCAACCAGATTTCAAATAAAACAAGACTGAAAATATACTCGAAAAAGGTTGAAAACATAGAATATTTAGACTACACCACTAATTAGAGTCTTTTGGGTACACTCGAAAAAGGTTGAAAACATAGAATATTTAGACTACACCACTAATTAGAGTCTTTTGCATGTCATCTGTTGAAATCCGCCTATTTTGTACCTCCGGGTTAATTTGTAGATCTTGTCTATGGATGCCAACATGGATGGATGCCAACACGGGTCTCTGAATCCATCTACAACCTTAAAATTTACTAAATTGTAAAAGGGGTTTCTGAATTGTAAATTTTAATGCTATAGATGGATTCAGAGACCCCTTTTAAGGAGGTCTTTGAATCCATCCAAAGAGTTAAAGTACTCTCAACTAGTGAGAACTTGAAGCCTTGATTTAATAATATATAGTTATTACATATATATATTATAGTTAATTTGTTCTTCGAATACTATCACGGGTACTTCATTGAACGACACTTTAAGAATTCAACATAAAACTCTTTTTTGGTAGTTCTTTTGACATCCCAGAAAAGTATATCAACAATGTGTTTCAAAGCTGGTCCTAGCTACAACACTTTTTTTACAAGTTTTTTGACACCATACTTCATATCCCAACTTTAAAGTGAACTAAGATTAACAAGAGAATGATATGTTTAGCTATCCTATGATGATTAGTCCATAGCTCTTCTTCCTATAGATCAGTTTTTTAATGCATTTCAAAACATCTACTCTTTATAATTGCCAAAAACATTTTATACGGATTTCATATGTCATTGGCAAATATACTATATAATATTTATATAATATAATTTAGTTATTGTATATATATTAATATATTAAATAGTTATTATATGTGTTAATATAATATATAGTTATTGTAGTTATTATATTAATATAGTATTTAATATAATAGGTATATTTTATAATATAGTTATTATATGTAATATATTAATATTATTAAATTTTAAAAAACAATAATATAAGGAGGATAAATAAATAAGTAAAATAGGGAAAAAAAATGAGATGGAAAGTAGGTAAATTTAAATATGTGGCCAAACAAATTATGGCGCATTTTACAACCTTGCATACTCACTTCTCATGGCACATGAATTCATATATCAACAAGTTTGAAGGTATCATTCCTCAAAATAACTTGACATTGTTTCAACATCAATTTGCGCTTCAGATTATATCCATCTCAGGATGTGGCTCCATTTATACTAGAATGTGGTAACTTGATAAACCTCCTTCGGTTGAGCATTAATGCAGATCTTTAATGAGATATGGTGGACAGATCGAAGATTGTCCATGAGGTTTCCACTTGGAATCGGATCATCAGCTACTTGGGTTCTTGGATGGATGTCGATTCTTCATTATGTCTGTAGCTCCAAGCCCTTTTTGCAGTAATTATGCAACCTTCCATTAATTTTTCATGTCTGAAATTTGTTAGGGTTTCTCATGCTTGGTTCTCATGGCCGCCACCATTGGTGGGTGAGGGGGGTTTCCGCGCCTATCATTGCCATGATATTGTTAACCCTCATGGTTAACCACTAGCTCTTCAATCTTTATGACGGTTACAATAGTTTTTCCATACACAGATCGGTTATGGATTAACGCCTCCATCCATCTACCTTGATACTTTCATTTTTTTGTTTTAATGAGTCACTTAGTATTTGCTTTATGTCCAGCGGGTTCATTTGGAGATTGATCTTGCACTCGGGCCTCACGTTTCCATAATGAAAAATTAGTGTTAAGGCGTCATTTTCCTAGTAAGATACCTATCCTCATTGCCAAACTATATTTCTTGCTTCATTTAAATTTTGAAAACAATGTTACTATTTCCGTCACCTGGGCAGTTCTTTCCCCTGATGTGAATTGAACGTGATCTCATATTTTCTTCAGATCATATAATATCACACGATCCAATGAATCGTATTCATATTTTCATCTATTTTTGTCTTCTTCGACAACACCTTCATCAGCGCAGCTTGCCATCTCCGGGACCCATCTCGCCATTTCAAGATCCATTGGGTGTCTCTCTGTCTTTTATTTTCTTTAGGGTTGAGCCATCTCGTTGGAGATATCTGATTTTTGTGGCTTGCGAAAGATAAACACATTGATATTCCTTTAGTGCTCTATTGATATTCTTATTCCTTAACAGTAGAGCGTGAAATAGAGATCGGGATTTGGGAGATAATTAATCTCTAAACCATATCCCCTTCTTTGATAAGGCCTCTCTGCGTATAGATTGGGAAATCCTCTATTTTATGATCATCTAGACCAAGTATTTATGGATAATTTCTAAAGATATTACGAGGAATTCTAAAAATAGATTGATTTCTACATCTGTTTTATTAATGTCAACCAATCTGATCAGTGATGCTTACTCTGCTTACCTATGGGCTTATACATAAACGTTAGTACTATTACTCTTCGGGTTTGTATAATGGTTATATCTAAGTCCATTGCTCATTAATATCATAGTATGGATTCACATACTTGTGTTCAGCTTTATAAGGTTGTCAAGAGATCATCAGTAAGCTCTCGGGAACAAGTAGTGATTTCCAATTTGTTTGTCAAATATCTTATCTATACAACATTATATAATATATCAGCTTGGTGGGCTAGCTCAAGTTGTTGAATGCTGTAAAGAGTCAAATCTCCAGTACCCATAATTCATGGAAGATGATTATCTCTAAATAATTAGATTATTATTTGTTCTTAGTTCGAAATACATTAGAATAGAATGATAAATATTAGATTCCAGGTATTTAGATATCTAAAAAAATTGATGTGATCATATTTAGATGTAAAGAGTAAATATCAATTATTTTTATATTGTATATATTAAAAATGTATACGAAGTAAAAATGATATATTTAACAATGATCCATTTAAACCCCATGGATCTATTTAAAAATGAATTGTAAATATCTAAAAAGTTGTATGAGGTGATCATATTTAAATATAAATAGTAACATGGCACCTTCATTGAAGTTTCTTGATACTTTAAATGCATCATACAATTGCTAACACAGTATCAGCTTTTTATTTAAAAGTTGTATTGTCCATTGTGAAGGGAAGAGATTTCAAAACCCCAAAACATATGCATGCCTTGGTTACGAACAAATTCTATCTTTCATATCAGATCAAATGGTTTTGAAAATTTCAATTTGTTCGTTTTGTGTTGAAAATAAAAAAAAATAAGGTAAGTGAAATAAATTTTGGTACAGTTCTAAATTTTCTATAGATATTTGGAGATTTTGGGTTGATTTATGAAATAATTATATTATTGATTTATAAAACTATGTTTGATATTAAATTTCCTATCAAATTTAATATCTGAAATTAAATAGAAAATAAATAATCTGGACTATTATCTATGAAAATGATGGTAACAGTGGTCATTTTTATCTCCCAGTTATCTTTTTTATGAAAAAGAGATGGGCATTGGAATGGATGGCATCACCAGCTTCGGCCCAAAATATAATTTCAGGATTGTAAATGCAATAGTCCAGGAATGGAGAAAACGCGGTAAATCAATGTGTCCTATTAGAACAGGGTATTCTTATGAGTTAATTGATTTGAAGTATATTATTGATTGCACGTAGGTTGGTGGGGGCGTCTAATTTAAAATTTAAAAATAGAAATTCAATCATTATAATTAAAAAAAATCACCTTTTTGGAAAGGTTCTTTTTAAAGGCATTAAAATTTTCATTGCATTGTAATTACTAGCGAGTTAAAAATTTATAATTTTAAATGTTGAAGGTTAATAATTTATAAATGTTGAAGGTTAATAATTTATAATTAGTAAATATAATTTTTAAATGTTGAATGTTCGTTATAAAAATGTCAATTTAAAAAAAAAAAATTAGATTTATCAAAATTTTGAAAAGATAGTATAATTAATTGTGAAAACATAACCAAAATTTATATTATTTTTTCTTATTTAAAATGGATCCAAATTTGTTAAAGATATTTTATTAATTTTTAAATAAAAAATTTATAAATATTATTATCGAAACATATTATTTTTTACATTTTATATATTAAAAATGTGTCACGTTGATGCGGCACATGTGGGCTATGGAAATTTAATATATAAAAATTTATAAAACTAATTATATTCATAATTAATTAATACAAATTTTGTTTATTTGAAGGATTTGTGTGTTATATTTTACAATATGAAATAGTTGAAACTTGAATCATTAAATTTGGGTAAATAATTGTTTTAGTTCATAATTAATTAATTAATGTATTTTTTGTCTATTTGTAGGATTTATGTGTTAGCATTAACAACATTTACAACATGATTCCAAATTGGAATAGTTGGTGCCTAGAGAACTATAATGGAAATTATAATGGTATGCAATTTTAAGTTAATAATAAAATAAAAATAAATATTAGATTATGTACTTTTAAGTTAATAATAGAACAATGAGTTAGATATTAGTTTTGTAATAATTGCATATTAATAAACCATTGGATAAATTGCTAGGTACAATTAGGTAAATGAAAGCTATATGCATTGGTTACACTCAAGGGTATTTATGATCATTAAGGATTGCATCTCAAGGGATTTGATCCCTCTCGACGCTTGACAGAGCCAGAGTTAAAATGGATCTATGTTAGTGGTTTATTGTAGATGTAAACCATGATGAGAATGATTTACATCTTCAGTAAGCTTGTTTGTGTGGTTATTGTTTGAAAAGGAAGCTTGCTAATTTAGACACGACAACTTTGACCACTTCATTGTCAGTAAAAAGTGCAGAAAATTTGCCTTTCAAGAGATTCAAAACAATAACCATGCAAATAATGTCAATCAATAGTGTTGTAGCTCTTGGGTGGCGAGTCTCAAGTTATTTAAGCTTTGAGCTTTATGATTTATGGCATTTGTAAAATTCAGAGACATGAAATGCATGAGAGAATGGAAAATGTTCCTAAAATGTTATGAAACATCTCAGAAATATCCTCTTTTCCAAGTGAAATAGGTGGTGCTCTATGGCATTTCATCTTATTATAATATATTTTATTCCTGCCAAAATATCAAGGTGTTCGGAATTTGTGAGAGTTTGCGATGTATTTTTAGTGTAAACTTTGATTCTATTTAAGGGTGCTAGCTCAATGGAATAGCACCTGCCTTAAAGGCACGACGTTGGTGGTTCGATTCCTCCATGCCCTATCTACATAAATCAATGACTAAATAAATGACTAATTAACAACAATCAATGACTAAATAAATGAGCAGTTAACAACAATTAATGACCAAATAAATGACTCAATATATGACCAATGCATGAAGCAATTTAAGCAAATTATGATCAAGTGATAAATGACCAATTTGGTTGGGTAGTAAGTGACTGTTAATTTATGACCAGCGGTCACGTGACCAAATGTAGTCATTTGTCACCCATTTTTAGTCATTTTTTTAGTCACTTATCACTCATTTTGTACTAGTGATGAGATGCAACAACGAACAATGAGTTTCTTAAACAACAAGTTAAAGGAGATTACTTATCTAGACTATAATTATAAAACTGTGCCACAACACCTGATAATAAGTGGTAATGAAACCTACAAATATATACAAGTTAGGGTTTGTAGAGTAGCCATGATTGAAAACAACAAAATGATTCAAGCCATAATGAAGCCATGATTCAAGCCACAATTCAAAACTATACAAATTAAGTAGCCATAATTCCAACCAAAATATATATAAAAAATATAAAATTCAAAATCACAAGAAAAACAATTAGCATTTAGATAAAGATGCCATTGATAATATCAGTACCATAAACCCTACCAAATGTGTTTACACTTCAAGACATATAAGATTGCTTCAAATTTGTTTACCCTATTTTGATGCTCTAGCAGGGGAGCTTGATTCACTTCAATGGAGTTTCAATTGTTCGCTTGAATGGGCCGCGGAGATTCTCAATCTATCGCAAATCATAAGATGCCCACATAACATTTCTATGAAGATCAACCTAGTTGCCCTTCGCACATGGCTTCAAATGAAGGATGCCCAAATACTATATCAATTAACTTGGATCCCGATCTCCTTAGGGTTATGGTTTAAAAATAGTCCTTTTATTTTTATTGTTATATTTTTTAGATTTTGATTTTCCCTCTTTTTTTTATTTAATGGAATTCAAAAGGCGGCAAGGTTTTATGGAATAGGGCTTAGGAGGAAAAGGGAATGAGTTACGAATTTAGGAATTTTTTTGGCGAAAAAGCGAACAGGATAGGAATTTATGATTTTTTTATTGTTATTATCATTTAAAATCACGGGAAGAAGTGAAAGGGAAATTTAATTGAATAAGGGGGGAGAGGTTAAAGGAATAACAAGGTAGGGATAAACAAAAAATTAAATACCATGGATTTTTTTAATCAAATGCAAAGGGAAAAAATGAATAGTAGTAAGGAAAAACATGGGCGTATATTCTTTTCTTTTCAAAATTGGAATACATTGGCATTTTTAGCAAAAAGACACTTGGGGGGTACTTTAGCTTTCTGAGCTTAGGTGCAAGGATAAAAATGACAAACGGATGCATCTGATGAATTAATGGACAACATGAAATCGACGCATTTCAACTGACATGACACAAAGAATTTAATTTGTCAAAATTTCAACCAAGTGTCAAGAGGGTCAAACAATGATTGTTTTTTCCAAATGAGATATGAGCATGACCAGCATGACGACTTGGATGCAATGACATTGATTTGATAGCATGATGATGAAACTAACAAAAAATGACAAACTGCAAACTTGACTCGGGCATGACATGATGATGCATGAGATGAAATTTGGCAAGTGTGTTGAAGGGGGCATAGAGAAGCAAAAATTGTGAAACAAGATATAGATGTGACAAGCACATTTCCATGGTTATGACAGTGAAGACAGAATGGCTATGTGACCAAATTTAATATGTTCGCCTCTAGCATCATGTTCTAACACTTCAAAATCATGATGATGTTGAGAATCAAAACCTCCCAAGCTCATATTGCACGGTTACACGTTATATTTAGACACTCTTAATTTGTGTGTGACATATGAGAAAATAGTTGGTAATTAGGACATCTTATATAATTATTAACTTAGACTGTCTAGTCGTATTTTTATCCCATGACTAAATTAGTCATTTACTTTAGTCATTTTTAGCTGTAATCACTTAAAATTGCTCAAATTTGATCATATTTCACTTAAAAACACTGTGGTGACCAAATTTTTTGGTCGCCTGGTCATTTATCACCCATTTATCTACTAGTGAGCGCACATTCTCTAACATATATACCCCCTCTAAAATGATGAAATGGTAATATTGGAGCTAATGATGAGAGAAAGGTAAAAGATGTTAGGATAATTAATACTCCAATACTTGTCCACCTTAGTATTATTTCCCTTTTCCTAGTATTGGATGATGTTGTTGACCCCCTAGTGGTGTGCATATGTCATCTAGGACACATTATCCACTTGATGCGCCCCGCATGCATGAATTTAGGCCATGTAAAGTCAGTTCCCTACATTTTAGGAGCTGACTCAGTGATCTAGTGCAGTCCACCTAAGGTCATGACTCTAGTGGGGGGTTTGAGCTCCAATTGCAACTAATTGTGATCAAATGCGCCCTCTCTAACCTGATTTGCATGCTAAACTCACTGATGCGCCCTTCATGATCACTTAACTGACAGTAGCTTCAGTTCACTAACAATCAGTTGAGTTTGGAACCTCCGGAGCATTGTAGTGGTGATATTTCCTATGCTAGACTGACATGGATCGAATTCCTCCTGGATAATCGAATTCTCTCAATTGTACTATATTCTTTTACTATATAGATTAATGGAATATGACACCAATTTTGATTCACATCTGATTTTCTTTGCATGTTTGATTTTACTGCTCAATTCTTGCTAGTTTTCACTGCAATTCTTCTTCCTTGCTAATTCTTTCACTATGAGATTTTCCCAGGCTCAATGATCTCCTGTGTTACAAAATTTCACATGGTATCAAAGCTCAGTAGAGTTGGTTTATCTTCATTTTGAGAGTTTTCTACAGGATTTTGAGAAGCAGCGGTAGTAGTTTGCATTCGCTCCAGCAGTTACAGATGGAGAATTCGAATGCTCCTTTGACACCAAGAATCCTGACACCCTTCAATTATATGGATTGGAGGGAAGATATGCAGATTGTGTTGTGCAACAAGAGTCTATACAAGGTCACAATGGGCAAGGACGTCGAACCTCAGGCAGTTGTTGAGAAAGCAAAGTACCTTAACAAGTTAGATGAGGCCTTTGGTTTTATGTGGTTTTATGTGCAATAAGGCTTTGTGATTTGTTATGAGTCCAAAAAATTAAAAGAGCATTAAACGAATTATGCAACTCACGATTTAGAACTAGCAGCCATAGTACGCGCCCTCAATATGTGAAGGCATTAATTGCTAGGAAGAATATTTGAGCTTAGAACAAATCACATGAGCTTAAATTATTTGTTTGATCAACCAAGCTTAAATTATTTGTTTGATCAACCAAGCTTAAATTCCAAGCAAACTAGATAGATGGAATTTTTGTGTGAGTTTGATTTTGAAATCAAACATGTGAATAGAAAAGAGAACAAGGTTGCAGATGCCCTTAGTAGAAAATTTCATCTAGCAACCTTAAGTATGTGCAAATTAGATTTAAGAACAAGAGTTCTTGAAGCCCAAAATAGCAATGAGACTTACCTTCAAGTAAAAGAGAAATTGCAGCAAGGAAAAGCAGATGAAAAGTGTGAAGGGTATCAGCTCAAAGAAGATGGTCTTCTTGTTTATAAGGGAAGATTGTATATTCCAAATTGTGCAAATTTGAAGAAGGTGGTAATGGATGAAATTCATCAAATTCCCTACTATAGACATCCAGGATATCAAAAGACAATAACACTAGGAAGGAAACAATACTTTGGCATGGGATGAAAAAGGATGTAGCAGAATACATTTCTCAGTGTCAAAAGTGCCAACAAGTCAAGGTAGAGCGTCAACATTCAATAGGGTTGTTGCAGCCTTTGCCCATTCTAGAATTGAAGTGCGAAGTAATTTCTATGGATTTTATAATAGGTTTGCCAATGACAATAAGGTAGCATGATTCAATCATGGTTGTGGTGTACAATCTATCAAAGGAAACTCATTTTATCCAAGTCAAGTCCACTCATAAAACAAGTGACATAGTGAATATCTTCATGAAAGAGATATTTAGATTACATGGGTTACCCAAAGCATTAATATTCTCATATCAAAATGCAAAGTTCACATCTAATTTTTGGAAAGGGTTATTTTAGGAATATTTGAGAACTTAGCTGAATTTTGGTATAGCATATCATCCTCAAACAAATGTCCAAACCGGAAAGGGTGAATCAAGTTCTTAAGGACATTTTAAGGATGTATGTGATGGATAAGCCATCCAAGTGTGAGGATTACCTACACTTGGTAGAATTTCCATACAATAATGGACATCAAGCATCATTGGGAATGAGTCCATTTGAGGCATTGTATGGTAGATGATGCATAAATCCAGTGAGTCGGGATAGTCCGATAAACAAGATAATGCTTGGGCCATAAATGCTCAAGGAAATTGAACAAGAAATTGTTAAGATCATGCATAATTGAAAGGCATCCCAGGACAGGTAGAAGAGTTACACAGATATGAAAAGAGTGCACAAGGAATTTAAAGTAGGGGATCATGTTTATTTAAGAATAAAGCCAAGGAAAATTTCCCTAAAGTTGGGAAGTTGTGCCAAGATGGAACCAAGATATTGTGGGCCCTTCAAAGTCCTTAATAGGATGGGGATAGTTGCACATAGGATTGCATTAACTGCTAACATGAGATCTCACAATGTTTTTCATGTTTCTTTGTTTAAGAAGTATGTACATGATCCTAATCATGTAATTGATTGGAATGTGATTCAGGTGAAACTCAAGGGAGAGTTCCAAGGGGATCCTATGCGCATCCTTGACAATAAGGTAACATTGCTATGGAATCGAGCCATCGGATAGGTAAAGGTTCAATGGAAGCATATTGGTCCCAATGAGGCGACATAGGAGCTGGAGGATGCCATGCAATAGGCATCCCATTTTGTTCAGTTTTGAGAAAGCCGAGGACAGTGTTGTTCTAAGGGGGGGGGAATGTAATACCCCCATTTTGGCCCCTGGAATGTATTGGCTTGATATGTAAATATTGTAAATATGCAATGTATGTTTCCTAATGTGGAGCTCAAGGCCAAGGCCCCGCCAGTGAATGCTCGGCTTATAAAGGCATTTTCTATTTTGTGGACATGTGCTAGTAAGCCATGGAAAATGTAAAAAGAATGTAAATATTTATAATGCAAATAGAAGTCTAAGAATTGGCTATGGACACAACTAAGATGAGGTTGTTGTGTTTATCCACTGGGGATATTACAAGAGGGGTGTGTGGGATTAAATCATCTATTTTCAAGTGTCATCTTGAGAACTCATGTGCCATAAATGGTAAGCAACTACCCAAGTGGACTTCCGTACGAATCCTTAATTCTGTTGTAAGAAGACTGCTGAGAAATCAGCTCATGAATTTAATGGAGCATGGGATGAACCCATAAATTTGTATGGTTTGGTATGGGCTCAGTTTTTGGTACCCATAAGTCATTTTCCTTCATGGATATTTGTTTCCCTTCATCTCCATTCCATTGTTGGGCAACTAGACTCCAATTATCAACAAGCTATGCATTCCCAGCATGGAGAGGAACAGAAATCCTAACCAGAGGAAAAGCCACATTTGAAAGTGTCAAAATGCCCCAAAATTCATGTGGGTTGTGAAATCCAGTGGGGGCATCCATAGATATCAACCTTGGGGCAAATTTGAGAGTGTAAAAAGCCCAAAAAACTGTGAGAAAACCTAGATTTTAGAGCTTGGAAATTGAATTTCATGACTGGAAATTAGAACACACATGAATCAAATAAATGAAGAGAAAATTGAAGTTAGAGAGAGACCATAGGTTCAGATGGCTTGATAAACATAGTGAAGGAAATCAATCTCTGAAGGTTTAGCAACTTGGACCTTTCTATGCCCACCATGAATACCACTGGAGGAAAGGAGGCACCTGAGGGACTGTGTAGCAGAGAAGGGGACCTTCCCTGTGTTGGGTGTGGTAGGTAATATGGGTGCCAAGGCTGGTTGAAGCCAATTGAGATGCATGTAGCTCTGTGGTTGAGCTCATTGTCTTGGCATTCTCCTTCCAAATGGGTGTTGTCTTAGCATGAATGTGTGTGTGTCATGGTTGTGAGTGATCTTGTGCAGTCCCTCCTTAGTGGATACAGAGCCAGGCTCGGGGGTGCCCTCTCAGTAGAGAGATAAAAGTGTTGGACAGAGCCTACAATTAGGTGGAACATTTCTCTCCCATAGCCAGTTTCTTGGAAAACTTCAGTTGAAAGATAAGTGTTTACTATCGTTTCTAAATATTCCAAATTTGTGTGTTATGAGTGTTTAATAAATTTTTGTAGTAAGGAACAAAATGGCCTAGCTTGAATTATTAAATTGGATGCCTGTGAGTAGCATGAAAAACACATTATTTATGAGCATAAATTTTACTATTATGCATGTGATAAATTGGATGTCTGTGAGTAGCAGGAAAAAGAGTTTATTTTTGTGCATCAATTTTATTAGTATGCATGTGATGAATATGTTGGTATAGGCATGATGTGTGTATGAATAGAATTTATTTTCGCTGTGTATTTTTAATTATGTATATGCCATGCATTTTTATTGTTCATGAATTTCATAATATGTCCATGGGGGCAAAATTTAGAACCCCCTAAATAGTTCATGTTCCATATGTTGGTCGGATTGATGGGCGGGGACGTGACAAGACCTTTGAGAGTTATTTATGTCCCACATCATTAAATTTCATGTATAAATCCTTGTAATCTATGGTAACGCGGCCCAATGTTCTCATCCATCATGCTCCCAGAACTACATCACAACTTCCCATTTCATTCACAAATTAACATGGTATATTTTAGGAAAGAATCCACCATTTGGAGTTTCACATTATCACATGTACCACCACATTTCAGAGTACTTCCATTATCTATCATGATTTGAAAATTATGCTTTGCATGTACATAACAATGTATTAATTCTGTTAATATGAGATAGATGAAATTATGTTCTTTGCCACTGTCGATTACGAAAATCACCTTCCTAAACTTGATATATCCTACAAACTTCAAGGCTTAGGGAGCTATAATTCTTAACAAAGCATGGAAAGCATTTGGTTTTTCTTACATGGAGGCTCCTAAGTGGGTACTTCACTGAGAGGGGGTGTAATCTCCACCATAATCAATTCATTCATGTCTTCATTTGAAATTGCCTCGAACATACCAAATGGTGCCATATCTATGACAAAGAATTTATCTTCCTTAGATTTAACCGCTTAGACTATTTTTTCATCACAACTAGAGCAAAGGCATATATGTTGAAATTATACCACTTTGGTCATAGTCAACTTATGGACCTTAAGGGCCCAAGAAATCATAGAGGATGAGGTAGGTGAACAAAATTACGATGTTTGGTCTATGTGGTCACCACCACATATGCATACTTAGTTGTTGAGAAACCTCCAATCAAGTAGTTAGCTTATACATATCAACCAGTGCTTTGATCTCCTCCTTAATACTATTGACAAAACAACCCTTGAAAAATGCATCAGTCTTACATTTTGTTTTGATTTTTGATATCTCAAAAGAAGCAATAAAGTCTTTCACTGTGATTATTATGTGAAACTTGCTCAACATCCCCAAAAAAAATAGTATCAATTTCAAATATAGTATAGATGAACTTCACAAACTAGTTCCAAGACATATGCCCTTTTTATGTCATTTGCAATTATCTAGGAAACCTTGTGACCACTTCTAGATATTTTTTAATACCATAAGCCTAGACTGTAGGGAATTGGTAAGGTCTTAAAAACAAGGGAATGTCATGTGATTTAACTATTTTATAAATCTTAGGGTTTTCAACAATAGTACTCATTTGATATTTCATGTTATTGAAAAAGGAGTATCAACCGAACATTTAGCCATACTACCTGATTCCCTAGTACATGAGAGTGATCTCCTCAAGCATTATGCTTTGTCTACTACAACCACAAATGATTGAAAGGATTCTGGAGGGTAGTTTAAGGTATATCTACAGGCTTCCAATCTACCCGACATTACATGGAAGCTTGAGTCTATGAATAGATTCCATCTAAAGTAGTACTATTTTATAGGCACCTATAGAGGTTTACAAGGGAATCTAATAAGGTGACCCCACTTGTATCCTATGTGTATGTTTCCTCACCACAATTTGAATTGTTAAATAACATATATATGTGTTTAGAGATATTGGAACACATCTCTAGCCTAAAACAAATCTATGAGATTAGGATGCATGTTGGCTAAAGAAAGTGTCATAAAACCACTTGTAGTGTACTTATATAACATATACATAGAATTTAAGAGCAATAGATGATGAAATTAAAACTACATAAAATAAAAGAGACAACCAAAATATACCACCTACATAAATAAAACCCTTTATTGATAATCTAAAAGCCAAGCAATTTTCACTTCCCTCTTCAAGGGGGCACTCTCCAAACGAGAATAATCTCGATACAATGATAATTCTTGACAAAATATTACATGAATTCCCACATCTATAAATAGTTTCTCACTACACAAATCCTAACCACTAGTGGTACCAATCTTAATGTGTACTAACTGCCTAATGGACCGTATTCCATAAGGATGACCCTTCTACACTATTTAACCACACACCAACTATCTAGTGGACCTTATTCAAAGAGGATAGCCATGTACATGGATTAACTAACTCTTAAGTTTCCCTAACTAAGGAGGTTAGGCTAGTAGGACCCTAATATTTGGTGATGAGCTACTCATGCCCATTCCTAGTGCAACTTTAAAATGCAAGGCTTTGGCAATGTTTAGTGACATTCTCCCTTCACAAAGGGTTTAGTGACATGTTATACCAATCATCTTTAAATTGATGGAGAAACCTCTATGGTGATGGTCACTAGATGTAGCCCACAATATTTTATCACAATGGCCCACACCTATCATTGTAGACTCACAATACAAATGAGCGTATGATGATTATTTTTTCTCTAATGCCCTTTGGCTTCCATTGGTTACAGTTACTCACCACTAGTGTAAATTACATATGCAATGCTCCTATGGCCACTATTTATGTTTGTCACTATATTTTTTCTTTGGAGATGGTCTACATGTGTCCATAATGTTCTTAAAGTCATGTACCTATGGCAATGGTGACTAATCATCCCCTTTGGTTCCTTTTGGCTAGGGCACCACATGATGTTGTCTATTCCAAGAGAAATACATATATGGTGATGATCACAAAATATTGCCACAGCCTTCTAGTGGCAATAGGTTGTGACCATTATTGAAGGTTAATGCATTGAATATTTGGCAATGGTGGTTGTTTGTTGTCAAATTGTTTTTTTTAAGGATGACTTCTCACCATAATTATCAAGTATCAATGGCAACTATCGCATGCCCATTGTGGAAATCCCCAAACTTTAATGATAAAGACTTTGGCATTGAGAAACCTTTTAATTGTTTCCATTGAAGTTATGGCAATTAATTTCACCCATTGCCAATGATCTTATTTGGTGTAGTGTATCTTTGATTAATCTATTAGTCATTAAAAGCTAGGATCTTTTCCATTACTTCTCACACATGATTCTCAACATATTTCTATGGATATCTCTCCTTCACATCCTTATCATGGTCCTCTTCTTATGAGTGTTTCTTCAAGTACTCCTACAAGGATTGATCATATAGATCATGACGGAAAGGACCTTACTAATGACCTGAAAAGGTCTCCTCTTACATAAGTTTCTTTTTCTATACATAATTATCCATCTAACATTCCGGCTCCAATGGATTAGTAGATCTGTAACGTTGAAGGTGACTTCTCAACTAAACTCTTTGATCCAACTAGGTTAGGGCCTATCCCTAAATGGGTTATATCCACTCTTAAGGACTCTACCAATTTTCTTCCACATGAAAGAGAACTGCAACCTTGTTGGAAGCGTCCTACTTCATAGGCATTTCTCACCAAGGTAGATGATGACAAATCCCACTATTTAATTTAAGCAAGCCAAATAATATGTTGAATGGAAGGCAACAATGTCTAATGAGTATCATGCTCTGATCATGAATCAGACTTAGGAATTGGTTACTTACCCAAGGGTAAGAATATTGTTGGTTTTAAATGGGTATATGAGACCAAGTTCCGCGTTGGTTGACAATTTGAAAAGCATAAAGCTCATCTTACTCTTGAGAGGTTTTCACAAAAGGAGGGTGTTGACTACACTATGAATTTTTTATAGTTGTTAGGATGGGCTCAATTTAGATGATTATACTATCTATTGTTGCTTCAATGAATTGGGAAGTCCATCAAATGAATGTGAAAAGTGCCTTTTTTAATTAATACCTTTGAGTGGAAATTTATATGTTGTAGCCACTAGTATTTCTTCAAAATGGGACTACACCATTGGTTTGCAAGCTCAAAAATATTATATACGGCCTTGAGCAGGCATCTCAAGGTTGGTATGAGAAAATCCATACTTTCGTTCGTAGTTGTGTCTTTTCATGTTGTGAGGTTGTGGATGATATCTATATTTGTCATCATAACATTCAAAGATTCATTGTTGTGCTTTATATGGATCACCTCATCATCTCTATTCATTCATCATCCATGATAGAGAACTAGAGCCATGGCTTCATGACCCTTTCAAGATGATTGATATAGGCCTACTCCACTACTTTCTTAGTCTCCATATTACTCCATCTTCCTCTAAGATATCACTCTATCAACTTCATTAATATACATTGTAACTTCTAAAATGTTTTAGGATGGAGGATTGTAAATTGTGGGCAACCCCCCTAGATCTTGGGATTAAATTTTAGGAAGATTGTCCTTCTCAAATATTTGGTATTGTTGTCTACAAATATGTAGTAGGAAATATACTCTACCTTACTCATACATGTCCAAACATTGCCTTTGTTGTCAACATGTGCCCCAAAGAAATGCAAGAACCTCAAAAGATTCATTGGCAAGATATCAAATGTATTTTGTGTTGTCTCGGAGGCACTACTTACATGGATATCCACTATTCAACTGATGCTCCAATACTTCTTCATTGTTTTCTTTATGCTAATTGGGTTGGTGACCTTGGTGGAAGGAGATCTATTCGACAATAATTATTCACTCTTGGTAATGGATTAGTTTCTTAATATTCCAAGAAGCGGCAATTTGTGGGTATTTCTTCCACAAAAGTCAAATATGCTAATGTTGTTTTTGCTCATAAGAATAAGTCTTGCTTGGATGTAGATTATTCTTGACTAATTGAGATTTATGCAAGACACTTTTACCACTTTCTTTTTGTTAAATTCAAAGAACCATTTAGCTTATTCGCAATCATGTAGATCATTATAATAGAAAGCGCATTGTTGTGAACCAACCTAGTTCACAGACGAGCTATCCAAAAGAATAGGAAAAATAACCCATAATGGATCAAAATAATTGTATAATGAGTAATATGAATAATATGATTTACAAATATAAAGGATTGTATTTATAATCTCTAAAGGGCACATAGTAACTCTTCATAAAGTGTTGCAACTTCTACTAAGTATTATTATTTTTATTTATTATTAATTATCAATCTTTATTATAATTTATTTTATTGATATATATTTTATATTCATAACATTGCCTTCCTCTTTAGAAATGCTTTCTCCTCGAATCATATATTTTGTTTGTAATGTCGTCGCATCATTCTTGGTTCTATCATAGTTGATGATACAAGACGATATGAACCGTTGAGTGCTAAGCAAAATTTTCAAAACGTAAAAGGATCTGTCCATCATAATTCAATTCTTTGCAGTGCGTTGCACTTCCACGATGAATTGTTATCATGAGATTTATTTGCGCTGGTATCAATATTTTTCGTTAGTTGTTCCCGACCTAAGGAATATTGATACTCTAATTGTTTAGGATATCTTCTTTTATGATTTGGATGTTGATAAGGAGTTTGTATAATGTTATTTTCCCTTATCATGTTTGTAGTGTCTTCTTGGTATAAATTCGGTATATGATTTTCTTCACACCTTGATGTTGTTTGGTGACTTGATGAACTTCTATTAGTGCATACACTTGGAGTTCCCATCATTTGTACTCTAACATCCCTTCTGTTTGTTTCTCAACTAGATTGGCATCTTCTTGGGCTGTGATGTGAATTGGATTTGTATTTGTTCTTTTTTCCACAACTTGGATTTTATTTCCTGAGGGCTTTGATGCCTCCTTTTGGATTTGCTCTAACTTGTTTTCCAACAATTTTTTATCATTAATAAGCTTCTTGAGTGTTTCTTCTTGTGACTTCTCATCATCATATAACTTCTTAATCTATTCCATCAGATATTGATTATGATTTCTAAGGTGGCAAATCTCTTCTTCTTTTTCTAATAATTTCTCCTTGATGTCTTCATTAGCTTATTCCGACTTTTGATTATTCTTTAACTTCTTTATTTTTGTGACTAGAATTTTATTATGATTTCTCAACCAGAAGATCTCATCATTATTGTTTGATATCGTTTTATTGATCTTTGCAATCTCTAATTTGTGAGCATTTTGAATGTCACCATTATGTTATTGTAGCTCTTTAATTTGTTGTTGAAGCTGGTAGAAATCTGACTCTTGGCATTCTAATTTATTTTGGATTTGCATAATTTCCTTATCTTTGTCCATGGGGAGTTTGTTTAAATGCTTTACTCCTCTTATAAATTTTCATAGCTTTCGTATGGTGATTATTCATCTATATTTTGTCATGAGGGGACTCTCACTAATGAGTCGTGTATTGTTATTTTCTTCTTCTCATGGAAGAAGGTCATGAATTTATTTTTTGCATTGAAGGTGAATGTACCCAATGTTTCCAGCCAGTTAGAACCCAACATTATGTCAATAATACTGTTGTCTATAGTTGCAACGGTAATTGCGATGCAAGATGCAAGATTATAATTATCGATATGTAAGTCTAATTCATTTATTTGATCTCCGTTCCACTCGTTCTTCTCTATAATTGATTCTGGAACTTGTAGTTGATTAGCAACATCAAAATTAATAAAATTTTATCTGTTAGTTGGACAAATAACGATGAAAATAGGACTTTCATAAAATATGCCATTAACTTTTAGCACCGCAATAGGCACTTTCGACGGAACCTTGGAAAATATTTTTTTCTCCTCCTAAAATATGTCTCTTCCATTTTTACCCCCTTTTTTAATATATAATAATTGTAATAATAACAATTATTAAATAATAATTATTATTATTACTATTATCAAAAGGTTTAATAATAATAATAATAATAATAATATTAAGGGTTTGGAGTGTGAGGACAAGGTATTAAAGCAAAGGTAGTTTTTTAGGAAATTAATTTAATAATAATATTATAATATTAATTTTTTTAGATGAGTGAAATTAGGGTTTTGAACCTTAGGAACAGGAGGGAGATGGCTGGCAAGGCGTAGTGATGGAAGGGATAGCGACTATGGTGGGGTGTGACAGATGGAGTTTAGAGAGGAGGAAATGACGTAGTGAGGAGGGAGTGAGGAGTAGTGGGGGGGGCAAGCATGTATGTAGATGGGCACATGTATAGAGTATGGAGGAAGCACAAGAGAGAGAGAGAGAGAGTGAGGAGTGGGGAAACATGAGGGCGTGAATAACCAGAGGGTGGAGATGACTGGAAGGTGGGGGTGGCGTGGGAGCGATGGGAGATAGGTAATATGGAAATGGGCAATGGAAACGGTGGAGTTGGGGAAGCTAGGGGAGCGCCAAAGGGATGATGAAGACACGCTAGAAGGGAGTGCAAGCGCGTTTGGAGTGTGGTGTTTGTTGGGGTGTGATCTGATGCGCGATCAGCATGGGGGAAGGGGGTAAGGAGAGTGCAAGAGGAACAACAAGGGGAAGCATGGATTGAAGTGATGGGATAGAACTGGAGGAGGCTACAGAGGGAATGGGCATTGGAGCAGTGATAGGGTGCATGCAGGTGTGGAAGGGAGGAGTTGATGGGTGTTGATGGTGTAGAGGGCATTGTTGGAGGGAGTTGTAGCCAGTGTGAAGGGTGCACATGATTGGTGGTGCAGTGTGTAGAGAGGCATACGCAAAAGAGAGCTGAGGGGTAGTGTGAAATGCAATTAGGGAGGTGCAGTAAATGCAGGCGAGGGTATGAGGAGGGCATGGAGGAGAGCGAGGGGTATGAGGGAGCATGAGAATGGAGAAGTGTTAGGACAATGGCATGGATGGGAAGGGAATGAGCATCTAGGGAGTGGAGCGAGTGCGAATTTTGGGTGAGGAGTGCGCAGATAGGGAAAAGGGAGTGTAGGGTATGAGTCTGTAGGAAAGTAGGGACGGGATTATTTTTTTCAATAAGATTTGATTTCGAAGATGGACAGAAGCCTAATGTGGTCAAAGACCGGATTCTGAAGCTCTGAAATTGATAGCCAAAAGACAAGGTTTAGAGAATCTCTGAGAAGTGATGGACAAAGGCCAGAATCAGTGGAGGTGCCTGAGAAAATGGCTTTGACACCAATGTTGTGAACCAACCCAGTTTACACACGAGCTATCCAAAAGAATAGAAAAATAATCCATAGCGGGTAAAAATAAATGTATAATGAGTAATATGAATAATATGATTTACAAATATAAAAGGCCCATATATATAATCTCTAAAGGGCACATAATGACTCTTCATAGAGAGTTGCAACCTCTACTAAGTATTATTATGTTTATTTATTATTAATTATCAATCTTATTATTATTTATTTTATTGATATATATTTTATATTCATAACACGCATTGATATATGGATGCACTACATCCAATACCTCCATTCTCAAGGATGACTTGTGCCAATGTTGTCCCTTTAGTTGATCAACTTCTAAGTGTCTTCACTAAATCTCTACCTGAGGCAGTCTTCAACAACTTTTGGAGTTATACTGGTGTGGGAGATTTTCCATTAAGAGGGGATGTGATGTAATACCATTTCCCCATGGTCCCCTATTTAGATAAAGGGAAGATGTTGGGATTATGGGTTTAATCTTCACATTGTGCACAATTGACTCTATTGAATTCCTTATATTTTAGATTTTGTTAAGACATACCTAATCAACTCAATGTGGGCTCATAACTCCTTTGGACCAGCACTTGACTTCTTTAGTTATGTATATATACATAAATCTCATTTCTATTTTACACATTGTGATCATTCATTCATTCTTATACAAGTGATTTACCCTAGGGAAACAATAAAGCATTGTAGTCCTTATTTTTGAGTTGGTATATCTTGTGCTTGGGTTATTTTTCTCTCAAGCACACTTATGCTAGAGTGTGTTTCTATCTCTAGCATTGTACCTCTCATGGTTTCCCTAGTGTTGTTTATTTATTTTTTCTTTACCCTCGTGAATGTCAACAAGTAGAGGGCATAACCTAATCAAGATCAAAACATGTTAGATGCTTCTAAACTTTGCAACTGACCAACAATGGCTTTGGGCATAGGCTTTACAAATATTGGCACAAGCAAGGTCCAGAGCTATGGATGAGGTGGGAAATAGAGTTGATGGCATGAAGGCCCTCGTGCCACTATAATATATGTCTACCCCTACATTAAGACAGTACTCTAAGGTTAAATGAGAAATGTAAAAGTTGAATGAAAAATAAATTTAGAAAACATATCATGTATCTTTAAAAATAAAGAATAAAAACATGATATTCCTCCTCAAATGTACTGAAAAGGGAAAAGACGGAGAAGAGGAGCTCAATGGGCTTGGCGGGGAGCTGAAGAGTTGGGGAATCTTGGCCTTCCAGCTATCCCCTAGTTGAGACATACTCATATTTATCAGTTCCCCACAAAAGAAGAGGGGTTATTTGGTTGAGAGTGGGAGATCACTAGTACAAATTGTCAAATAAATGGATACATGACTAAAAACGTTAGTCACAACTGTGTTTTTAAGCTAAATATGACTAAATTTGAGTAACACAACTAAAAATGACTAATTTAGTCATCGGATGAAAATACAACTAAATAATATGTGACACAATTAAAATTGATTAAAAATGACTATTTTTTCATTTATTTGGAATAAACCAGAGAAATGAGAGGGAAAATAAATAAATAAAATAGGAAAAAGAAAAGGAAAATAAATGAAAAGGGGTATTTCTTGAGGGCTTTTTCCGGTTTTTTTTGGGGAGAGACTAATACTAATAGAATTTGGACTGGTGCACCTACAATGAATTGTAGGGTTTTGAATATTTTTTTCAGAGAAG
Source organism: Larix kaempferi (assembly GCA_027924585.1). NCBI lineage: Eukaryota > Viridiplantae > Streptophyta > Pinopsida > Pinales > Pinaceae > Larix > Larix kaempferi. The sequence goes on along the minus strand of BSBM01000510.1, from coordinate 13,472,501 downwards.
TCCACCTTGGGTTTCTGATTGAGCTTAAACTAACAATCTACTCATTATATGATCTCAATTTTGCTTGGGCGAATTTCACTTGTGGAGGTTGAGCTTATTGTGGAGGCTGAGATCATTGCCCAATGCATCTTTACTGGTGGAGACCGAATAAACTATAGGGGCCAAGCCACCACTAAGAGGAAGACCAAATCGCATTAGGTAGCCAAGCTCACCCTGGAGGGTTGTTTCATTCTTGTAGAGGTCGAATCTATTTTTGGAGACCAAATCTAAATATAAGGAGGCCAATTTTAGGATTGAAAGGAGACGAATTTATTGTATGGGTGATCTAATCATGGGCTGAGTTTGCTTTCTTATAGAGGCAGGAGTTAGAGGAGGGTCGTATCACTATATAAAAGGCTGAATATTTTTTGTAGAGGCCGGTCTTATTTGTAAAGAGCTGAGCTTCAGTTAAAGGGGGTTGAATCCATCTTGGATGTCCAAATTACCGAAACCCGAAGCAGTATAGAAAGGGGTCAATTGTTAGAGTGTCACGAGTTAGGAAGTGAATCCATGGAGGTCGTGGCACTTGGGCATTTTCAGGAGGGACCAATCTCTCATGTTGCAAATCTCATGGAGCTAAGGGAAGGTTGAAGGTGTGTGAAAAAAATGGGTTGAGGGAGCCATCTACCATTGAGGGATGATTTCATAACTGGAGGGTTGGATTCCTTAAGGGACCAGTGGCATTGAGACGGGGCCGAATTAACTTCTTGGATGAGGGTGAATACAAGTAAGGTAGAGCTACATTGGAAGGGGGTTGTAGCATTTGAAAAGGGGCACAATTGTGAGGAGGCCAAAAGCTGAGGAGAAGGTTGAAATTACAGATGAAACCAAGCATAATTGGGGAAAGTCGAATTTACCAAGGGAAGTTGAATTCAGTAGTAAAAAGGGAGAAATTGTTAGAGGAGGGACCATATACTCTTGAGTAGGGAAAAATTATCTATTGGGAGTCGAATCCACCAAGGAGCAGAAGCCAGTGAAGTGGGAGCAGCAACTGAAGGCATTGGCTTCATTTCCAAGTTTCTTTGTTCTGTTGTGTGTCTCGATACAGTGTAGTTGCAATAGAAACCATTAGGTACTAGTGTTTTGCCATCTTCTTCCCATAATAAAATGACAATGTTATTCCTTCTATCTTGTGTGCAATTGGCGTGATCAATACATGTTCGAAGAAATGTTTTATTAAAATGTAAATTGTTTGTAGAAAGTTATAAATCAATGTAAAATGTAATTTGTTGACAATAGCATACAGTCAACACTCAACCAGCAATAGCAACTAAACAACATCACAATTAATGATACAAGGGTTCAATTTGAGCCTTTACTATGTTCCATAAATTTCTACCCATACCACTAATTAACCTTCTTTTGACTGTATATGAAATGGGTTTGTGTGGCCTTTCCATAATGATTATGGTTATAATGATAGAGGAATTTAGCTTGAGTCTTTACTTTGTTCCATAAATTTCTACCCATACCACTAATTAATCTTATTTGTCTTCTTTTAACTATATATGAAATGGGTCTGCTTGGCCTTGCCATATTAACTCCAAAATCAATTCCCTTGATATGATTTCTTTTTTGAGAGTTAGAATAGATTCTTCACTCTTTGAGATAATGATGATTTTTCCATTGCATCAATGCTAAAGCCTTTTATAAGTTGTGCGACTGTTGGGGCCAGATTATCTTGCCTTCTTTGTCTGTATATTGGAAGGTGGGCACTCTAATTTTTGTTAATTGTTATTAAGCTAAACATAAGGTTTTTTTTAGAAGCATAGGGTGTTGATGGAGTGCATCTTGACATGTTGTGCCTCTGTTTCTTCTAAGACCCTTTGGCATGGAGAGTACACTTTAGTGAGACCAACTTATGGGTAGTTTTGATCTTGAGTGTTATACATGTGTGTGTCTCTTTTTGCTCAAAATCACTCTTATATTGATTGAAAAAATTAAAGATATATAACATCCAAACCTCCTCTGAATATGGTCAAGGTAGAAGGATATAAATCACACCCTAGATTAAGTTTTGAACCTACAAGCTTACTAGATCAACATCAAAAAATAAAGCTAACCAAGCACATGGCCTATTCACAAGGAAATGGGCAAAATTAGAGGGGCTAAGCCTAAAATCGAAAATAAGTGATAGTACAAATTTCTTCCTGTGAAGGACAGACATCAGTCCTAAATTAGACATAATAATTTACAAAAGGCATGGGAACCCACAATTTCCACATTTGGTGGTACACACCCCACTTCGTATGACAGTATCCACATTCCAATGCCCCTTCTTACCTGGATTTCCTTTGCATCTAGGAGAGGTAGGATACCCTTCTATGTTCTGTTTCAAATCTAACCTTGCCACCGTTGACTGTCTGGTTGGAGATGCAGCCCATTTTTTTATTATCTTTGGTTGGATTGCCTTCTCGGGGGTGGTACCCCCCGCCCCAAGTCAGAACAGTTTGCCCTTCATTTCTCCTGGGTTGTCGAGGCTATGGAGAGAGTTCTTTGCTGGTGGTGTGGGGAGCAAACCCCAATATTGCAAAATTTCAATCAAAGGATCTAACTCCAGGTGAACCTTGCCTTCTTATGCAAAAATCTAAAAAAGGCACGAGTGAATTACATCCTTTTGAAAATAAAAATAGAAATCTAACTAAAGGTAAACCCCATTGAAAATCACTTTATTATGATGTTTCCAAATGCAATCTTTATCCTCAACAATTGCTCTGCAGTGTGAAAGGTTGGGTAGTTTATTTGATTCTAGATGGAAAATAATGATGAGAGAGTGAAGAGTAATTGATGAGATTGCCAAGAAATATTTTATGTGGTGGGCTGAAGATTTTAAGGATGCCTTTCTCTTTCTATGCTATGGGAAGTGGATTGTGGTGACCATTCCCCTTAAAACATTCAGGATTCTATAGTATGCCTTTTCCAACATACAGATATTTCAAATTTTTTAGAAAGGTTGAAAAATCTCTATTTTCAAAATATATTTGATGACAACATGCAGAATGCATGTCTTTATCTAAAAGCAGTTTCCTAGGCCTATGCTCTAGATTGTCATGCTAACTTCTGGACTCTATTTATACACGTTGGGTGAGCAATAATAGTTCTCAAGATTCTTCAATCTTCTCGTGGTGATGGGCTCTGCTACATAGCCCGAAAATTTCGATTTTAACCTACTAGACATAGGATTCCAATGCTCTACAAATGTCTACTTGTGAAAACATTAATCAGATCATTTCATCCCCGTATTGTACGGATATGATAGGCGAGATTAGATTGAGGAAGAGAAAGAAGATTGCTCACTGCTTAGCCGACATGGCTTTCTTAAAAAGGTGCAGAGATGAACACATTTTATCCAAATGCGTGACCATCAAACATCGTTTAAACGTCCTTCGAAAAGCGAGCCACTCACTGCTCACACTGGAAATTAAAAGGACGAGATCCAAGCTGAAGTTACTATCCTCTAATTGCTAATCTACACCTATCTCTGGTGAACAGAATGCGTGTTGATCTGTGGCTGAGAATTTCATGTGTATAACAGCTAGGGTTGACAGAATACACAGCGATATCTCCTAGAAACAAGACAAAAAATTCACCGCTCTCAAAGCTTCCCAATCGCACATCGAAAGTTCGAAACGCATGAGATAGAAGGAAGGATTGACGCAGTTAACCTATCCAATCTTGAGCTAGACGACCTCACACGCAGAGTTTTGAGTAAGGGTTTGAATTTCGTTGTGGCTCCCACGATCATTCCGCATGAGGACATAATATCATGTTGCGTGGAGAGCGCCATATCCTCCCTCCCCAACGATGAGGACGAGGAGATCAGACAAGACTGCGCAGTAGCTTTGAGAAAGCCTAAACCTCCAAAGCCAAACATTACTATAGAAGAATCCAAAGCACTCAAAAATAACAAGAACATCACGATATTGAGGGATGACCAAGGAAACGCCACAGCCGTCATGGACACTGAAGAATATTATAAAAATATGATTGAACATCTCACATCAAGCAGGTGCTACAAGAAAATCAGACAATAAAATCTTAAGAGAGATTTCAGAGGCAATAAAAAAACTCCAACAAGGATGACAATATCATAAGAAAAGCATTCCCAAGAAACCCGTAGTATCGTACATTTATGGACTTCCGAAGATACACAAAGAAGGCTATCCACTTAGACCTAATCTGAACAAAATTCGGTCACCTTCCTACGGCTTGGAAAAAGTTCTCGCTGGTAAGCTCAAACAATCTGGACACTCACATTCTTATGTCAAAGACTCCTCAAGTCTTGTGGAAAATATAAAGTATGTGGGAGATTTGTTGGTCGGCTTCGACATTATCTCTTTATACACTAGGATACTAGAGGATGAAGCCATCGAAGTTATCAATAGGCTCACTAATAAGGAAACTGCAAACCTAGTGAAAATTTGCCTAAAATCCACCTTCTTTACCTAATGCAGAGACATTTATGAGCAAACAAATGGTGTGGCGATGGGTTCCCAACTCTCCCCCGTTGTTTCGAACATCTATATGGAGTTCTTCGAAGAAAAAGCCATAAGTATTTTTCCAATAAAATCGAAACAATGGAGAAGGTTTGTAGACAAGAGGCAATTCATATGGATACATGAAGATGAGAAGCTATTAAATTTTTTGGAGCATATGAACAACCAAAGGACATACAATCACAATGGAAAAGAGGAAAATGGAAAACTACCCTTTCTGGTTATCCTTCTATCAAGAAATGATGATGGATCCTTATCACACAATGTGTTTCGAAAGAAAACCCATACATATAAGTATATCCAAGCAAATTCCCATCACCACCTAGCTCAGAAGGCAGGTGTCATTAACACACTGGTGGTTAGGGCTAAACGTATCTCGGACACAACCCACCTAGATGGGGAACTAGAACATCTGGTAGACATCTTCAAGAAGAATGGATACAATGAGAAATAGATTCGGGGAATCATTAAAAAATCCCATAAAAGAAGGATCACAAAAGATGATCATAAGAATGAGAATATCTCTCTTCAAACCATCAATCTACCATACACGTGAGGTACTATAGACAAGATAGCTAATATCTTATGAAAGAGACAACTAAGGGTTGCTTTCTCGCCTCCTAACACATTGGGAAAACTACTAAACCAGGCCAAAGACCAAGTGGATCCAAAAAAGAAGAAAGGCATCTACTCTATCCCTTGCAATTGTGGCAAGGTTTATATTGGAGAAACTGGTCGCTCGATTCACACAAGGATAAAGGAACACAACGCGGACATCATTCATGGTAGAATAAAGAATCCAGCCCTAACAAAACACCCACATGGCACCAAACACCAGATCTACATAGAGGAGGCAAGAGTGATAAGTAATGTAGACCATTACACAAAAGGCGAGTGCGTGAAGCCATTGAAATTGAAAAAAACCCTAGGAACCTCAACTACGACGACGACTAGAATCTAAGCAAATCCTGAACTCCTATTATTAGCTTAATAAGAAAACAAAAATATTAAAACATTAATTAAATAATTAAAATTGATAACTAATAATTTCTTGTTATTATAGTAATTATTATTAATTGTTAACAATAATTATTAATTATTATTATCAAATATTAATAATCATTGTTATTATTAGTTATCTTAATAATTAATTCCGTATAAAAAAAAATAATACATTCAAAGATTTACTAAAAGAAATTATCAACATATTAACACATTAACACTTATTAAAATTTATTAAAGAAAGTAAATAATATTAATTATAATTTATATTAATAATTAAGAATAATTGTTAAGGATGGTTATTGATAATTAATATTTAAAATTATTATTATTTGAATTACTTAATTGTTATTTCACATCTTAAATACCATACTTTTTAAACAATTCAATAGAATTAAAATCCATATCATTAAAAATCCAAACAAATTTAATACATGTTTTATATGTAACCATAAAGACTAATGAAACCCTAAAACTATTAAAACATTTTAATGTAACCATAAAGACTAATGAAACCCTAAAACTATTAAAACCTTATTGTAAAAAATGCTTCTCCCTCGCTCATTTTCAAGTAGCCAACATGGTCTAGATTGCCATGTTAACTTCTGGACTCTATTTATACATGTTGGGTGAGTAATAATAGTTCTCAAGATTCTTCAATATTCTCCTGATGATGGGCTATGCTACCTAGCCCGAAACGTTGATTTTAACCTACTAACACGTGATTCTAATGCTCTACAAATGATACTTTTACTGTATGACTTATAAAATATACATTAAGATGGTTTTTTTGGAGTTAGTTCTTTAAAAGTTAGATTCCAATATTTTCAAGTTTGCAAGAACCAATTATGTTTTTATGTAAAGAACCATGGGAGTATAGAGTGGATTTTCCTCTAGGTGGAAAGTTGAAGCCCCTTTGGGTTCTCCAACACACTTGTGTATGCATCGGGACAGATACTGTTGTGATTGTCTTAAATCTTCTTTATCTTTACAAACCATATACTGTGGCATAAACTATAATTTTCCAATTAACTTAACACTATTTTCCTGAATGTGTTGAATAATAAGAAGAAGACACTTATTAAAAGAAGTAAACTTGTATACCATGTCATCATTATGTATTTGGTTATTCTTTTGAAAATCATCATAAACTGCCTTCCTGTCATATTGGTAAGATGTAACAATGATGATGTTCAAACAATCCAAATGTGTAATGTGACAATCACTAATTAGACATGAGTAATAGAGTATATTCTCCTACATTAACCCATTAGAGACGATACGGATTTAGATGTCTCATAGTTGAAAGTTGAAATTTTCTTCTTTAACAAACTGTTAATTCCAACTCTTATTATCCATGATAAGCTTAGCTAGTTGATTCTTGATTTGATAGTTGTGAGCAAAGAGATCCTCCATATTGCTGACGAGGGCCATAAGAAACGAATTTGGATTGGAGATGTTTTCCTCACCACCTTCTTGATGTTACTTTGAAAGGAGAGCTTTGGGATTCTTATGGCATGCAATACTTTTTTGCTTATTTCCCTGGGAAGATAAATTGTTCTATTCATTATTTCCCTTCTTGTTATTGGAAATCTGATTAAATGGAAAAGTAGTTGACTTGGAGTGAAACCCTTTTGTGGATGTTGATCATAGGATTGATTTTTCTTTGAAGGTTCTTTTTGCATCTTGGACTCTACCTCTTGCTCAATATAAGCGACCGTAAGCAACTCCAACTCCTTTTGCAAATGTATGAAAAGTCCAAAGATGAACTTAATATGGAGGGTTTCTCCAAAAACCATTACCTCGAGCTTGATTGATAGCTTGTTAACACTGTCGATGTATTGTTGAATAGATTGTCCAGTAGATTGATTAATCTGCCATTAGTGAGACAGCATATCTTCTCTGTACCTAAGATGATGAAATCTCTTCTGCATTGCAGCCTTTAAGTCAACTCAAAGTTTAATATCTAGTTAATTGGATGAAGTTAGTATCTGAACATGGGAGTGCCACCATGTGAGAGCTTGATCACCCATATGAATTTCAACAATTGTCATTTTCAGCTCCTAGGTAAAATCACATAAAGAATTTAAATTCACATAATTTTTAATAGAGTGTAAAATCATTTTCAGAATTTCACATTTTTCTTGATGAGAGCTATTGCAGTTCACTAGGGCCCTCTTTCCTCATTTTAGACTAATGTGTATGTGTCCAACTCCAATGCAAGCTTACTCTCTCTTAAATAAAGAAGTTGATGTTTGATTGTGACAGGTTGTTCTTAACCTCATGACAAACATGCAACCCATTACAAAGAGGAAAATATTAGCTTGTTATAAGCTCTTCCAACTTTAAAATTTATATGACATCTATCGAGCCAATCCAATTCTGCCAAATCTATTCAATTATAATAGTTTGCAACTCAGTTTCTCCAACTAACTAGTACTATATGAAACATCCAAGAAAAGTTATAAGCATTCAGGAAATTGAAGAAGAATGGATGTTCAATGTATGACGAAAGTTCTCATAACGGGTATGGTACCTCTACTCCTAGGAAGATGGTGGTAGCAATATCCCAACTTCCTCTCCCACATATCCTATATCTTAGAACCAACTGGGGATGTCACCTCTACTCATTATGTCATAGTAAATCTATAGTTCTTTGATTGTGTCCCACGCCCATGTGTCGACACACTAGAAAGGCTCCTCCTTTTTCCCTGCACACAGTTCGCATCCACACATGGCAATATGATCATTAATCATGCTTACATCAATATTAACATTGTATACATAAATAATACCAGCTTGCCCTGTAAGGCTTATTGCCTGACTTCCATCCTGGATTTCTCCCAGAAAATTCATGCATGCACCTATTTCATGATCAAGTAACCAACCTGAAACACCCCTTCTTGTTAGCCAATACTCATGTCACATCAAAAGTATATAATAAATTATTATAATATGTAGTTCATATTAATATGGCTCGGCTTCCATAGCCTTCCAATGCATATATAATTTTAAAAGTATTCATGCCTCATGACCTGATGCCACCCTGATGCCAAGTTATCTCCCACTAGGAGTTATGTGAGCCTAGCAATCCTTCCATAGCTCATACTCATACACGGATATCCATATTCAGCAATTATCATTAATGTGAATTATTCACACATAATCAAATATATTAAATATTCAACGTGACAAGTTCATCATCCAATCTGGCACATAAAGATAATAAATAAGTATACAATCTTTAAATTTATACAGTTAAACAAACATCAAAAATGTTTTATGCCAAGTATCAACGCATAAATCTCGCACACATGTGACATTTTTGCAATTCACACAGTAAAGCATCATCAACATATAACATGCAACTCACTGAAGGCATCCTCATTGGATCCAAGAAGCAATTTGAGTCCATGAATGCCAAAGAATAATCAAAGGACAAGACCGTGTGGACTAACCTCTGTTTAGGTGCATGACTACACATGTTACCAGTTATGTGCACGCGCGACCCCTACGCGGGTTTTCCATCGATATCCGTACAACTGTCAAAATGGCGGGACCAAAACCACCCACGGTGTATTGAAGGCTCATCAAAGCCCCATCACCTCCAAAAAAATTGAATTTGGTCTCCCTATGTACTTGGGTTCATTGAATAGCCCCCCAAGTTTGTGTACTTTGGAGCCAAATCGTGAAGTTCATGGGTTCACACTTGGATCTAGTTGTTTCTTGGACACCTCTTGGCCTATAAAAGGAATCCATGGGAATGCATCTTAGAAGAAAAACCAAGGGCAAGCTTATGCTGCATAAATTGTATTGGAGCTTCCTCAAATCCCATCTCTTTCATAGTTTGTCATTCTACAAGTATTATTGGACAATCTACTCGAGCGGACGTGAACCAGATCTCCCTAGTTCAATGCGAATCTAGAAAAAATAAGACAGAACATAAGACTACTTTCCTAGATCTAGTTAGAGATCGAGTAATTAGACATCTTACCTTTAGATTGTAGATCTTTCTCCTTGTTTTCACTCCAAGCTCTGCGGTCGTCAGATCCTTAGCTGCAAGACCTGTCAAAACATGTGGAAACAATACAAGCAGTAAAACATGTCTAAACAATAACTGATCTAAGTAAACAGTTAAGGAAGTAAACCACAAACATTACCAACACAATAACATTTGTGGAAAGAGCTTATATTACTGTATAAAAAGAGGGAAATACAAAGTAGAGAGATGATTACAACCCAAGCCTTAACGCTGCAATCCTCCTCCAACAAGCCAAGCCAATGCCTCCAAAGGAAATGTAAGCCTCCCAAGAGATGGATAGGGATCACCTAGGCTAATTCCACCAGCATGTAAGTGCCATAGACTTCCTCCCTTTGTAATGGAGAGGGGTCTTGTATTTATAGGACCAAGTGGATAGAGTAGGTTGAGGATCATGGGGAGAGGGTTAAGGGATCCTCCCTTGAGGTTAGGGAACCGTAGGACAGCTCACCTAGGAGTTAGGGATAGGGATCCACCTCATCCAACTTCTGGAAATTGCTCGAAAGCTACCTTTATCAAAATAAACCAACTCCGGCACAAGCTACATGAGGGCAACCTACGCCTGATAAGGAAAACACAGGTTGTACAAAGACACTTTGCGCCACCGGCGCAGGCTAGCAGAATACACTCTGCGCCATCCCTAGTTGGGTGCTTCTTGATCAAAGACAACATGCGTCGGCCCAACTAGAAACTTGTGGACAAAGGAATCAACTTGCTCTAACTGACTTGCTTGGTCATGGAGACTTCAGGGATCAAGGCATTGAGTTAACAAGGGTCTCATGATGACGAGATTTAGGTGTAACAGAATGCCCCCCAAAGCATGAAGCTGGCAAAACAAGATAGGTGAAGTGCTTTGAAAGATAGATGGAAAGGACTTGCTGGCTGGAGGATGCTGCTGCAGTACAACTGACTCTGAGATACCAATCTCACATGACTCACAACATGGATGTCGACCAATACATTGCAGATCCATGGTAGTAAAGATCGACTGAACACAATCATGGCTACTAGACACAATCATAGATCCATGATGAGATGATAACACAGCCACGACTAATACAAAGTGGATCCGTGTAATATGACTCAAACAATCTCCATCACAACCTGGGTAGAATATGACTTCCCCGGGGTCTTCAAGTTGAACCCGTAATGATACGAATCTATCCATGTGATTACAATGTTTTGGAGTCGAACATGGTAGAAACCACTTGATTACCGATCATTGGTATATACCGTTAACAAGTGCGAGGGAAATCATCATTAATGTCAATGATCCCCAAGGTATCATAGTACATATCACCGAGCGTGAATAAATGAGTTGAGGTCGAACGCTCGATGAAATATTTCAATCAAGAGTTAATGATGTAAACTCATGTTGAAAGCGAGGTAACCTGCCATTGAGGCATGCAGGCCCAAGATACTCGATTGGTTTCTAGACTCAATCCTCAGATGATGTGTTGAAGTCGACAAGGATGAATCCGTCGAAGGAGGGCCATGATGAATCCCCCAATAATGCCACGAAACTCGATAACAGATGTTTGGTGTAGATCAGACGATAGAGTAATGTGCAAGACTGACTCAAGGTAGACCGACATGATGGAAGGTGTACTGACTACAGCTGATGAGCAATTAACATCTCTTGAACATGGGCATGGCATGACTTGGTAGTATTGACACAACGAGAATGATACCAACCCCCAATGCGACTGATAGTGGAAGCATTCTTCGGATGACCCAAAGGAGTGACATGACTCATGAGATCATTATGACCCAGAGACAAACGGATGACCCAAGTACTGAATGCAAATGCAAATGAGTGTCATGTTCAAGAGCGACGATGTACATCTGTAAATAAAGTGTAATACAAAATCTTTCCTTTTTCTCCATCATGACTGATGAGTGCCTCACTTGTTTTTTTAACGAGCTTGAGGAGGGTAAACAGATGCTTGGTATAGCTCATCCCATGGATGATTCCAATCCCAAATGTTTTACGAACCTAGGAGAGGAGGAGTTCGTCCCATGACAGGCCCTTCAATGTTGAATTTTAACGAGTCCATAGAAGGTAAACTCGGCGTCATTTCATATTTAGAGAGTCTGAAAAGAACTAAGGAAGATTCCGAAGGTCTTTTTTCATAAAGTTAGCCTCTTCGCCCGGAAAAGGGTAAAACAACACGAAAGAGGACTCTTCCAGTCATGATTGGCTAGAGTATTCCTTTTTCGTAAGTAGTGCCCCCTGGTCCGAAAAAGGGGTAAACTATCACCAGGAAGACAATCATTCAAATACTTTTACAAGTGTGAACGCATCAAGTTCGCTTGTCGATCTTTTCGTATTTAGAGAGCCTAAAAAGAGCTTAAAGAAAAGACTCCGAGGGGTTCCTTTTTCGTAGGAGTTTAATGAGCCCGAAAAAGTGATAAACTATAACTCGGTAACTTATTCTCATCGTTTTACGAGCACGAGAAAGAACAAAGAGTTAGCTCGGTGTCATTAATAATTGAATTTAATGAGCGAAATAATGACAAAAAGACGCTCTATGGGTTGTTCATACCTGAAAATACGCGTGAAAAGACCATGACCACGAAAAACAGGATCAATGTGGTACTTGACTTCACCTGCAAGCTTCGAAACTAGGTCAAAAGGATTAACCGAGTATAAATAATCCCAACTATAGCAAAATAAACCATAATGGAATAAATTAAAAAAAGAATATGATATTTTTCAATATAAATAGGGGTAAATATGAAAAAGAATTACTATTTGTTTTTTACCAAATTGGAGAGGTGTAAAGTGCCATTTGGAGCCATTTTTCTTTTGTTGATTCCGGGAGTTGTGATCAACCATTTCGGATGCCGTCAGTGACAGGTAACCCTTAACTTGGCCTTTTAACTTTTCAATGGATTAGAATTTGCTTTTTCTTTCATTTACGTAAGTTTTGAGCTTTTTGAGTTGGGGGATTTGCGCTCACAGGTCGGCGTAGGTCGCCCTTTTGGGATCTGCGCCGGCACAAAACCCGAAAGGGTGTTCTACGTCAGCGGTGCACTGTCCGAAAGGACGGTCTGCGCCGGCGCAAAACACCAACTCAAACTCAAAACCTACCCAAAGGAAAACTCTTTTGATGGTTGGGCAAAGTTCTAATGGTGTTAAAATGCCCTTCTTAACAGGTTTGGAGTGAGCACAATGGTTCTTGAGTGGCGAGAACGTGAGCATGAGTTCGATGATGCACAAGCGGAAAATGATCCGCAATGTATTGCCGCGTTGAGAAACTGTGGTTTACTCAAGTATTTTCGAGTGCCGGGGATGAGGTCCCAAGTACCTTTGCTAACATACTTGGTCCAATGTTGGGACCCAATACAATAGCATTTCCAGATTGATGAGCACACGCTGACCATAGATGTCGAGGACATCTATTTTTTGACAGGGTTGTCCCGGCAAGTAAACCCTGTGTCCTTGACTGGATCACGAGGTGGTGATCGCTCCGTAGAGGACATGATCAAGCAGTGGTGTACTCCAGGTACACCGATGACTGGTGGGAAGATTCCCACTAAGGTTGTCCAGGATCGGGCCCTTTGGACAGTACTCTTTACCATTGTGCGGGTAGCTGGCAACCAATCTGCTCATCTGACAAGCAAATCGCAGATGATGTACGTCAAGGAGTGCATGGCTCTTATTGTGTTCAATTGGTGTGAGGGGCTCCTTACCAATCTTTGTGATCAATTAACCAAATGCCAGTGCGAAGCGTTGAAGCAGTTTGGTTACAGTTCGGTAGTGGTAGCTTTCATGCTGGAGCGGGTGCCACACTTGCGCCCACAGGTGGACCTTGAGGACCGAGATGCATGAGATCCCCATATGACCAGGTGGGTAGAGGTGATGGATCGCCATGGTGGCGGGGGTCCCATCACCAGTTTTGTCACAGGTTTCTTCATGTGGTTGCAGGGACAGATCCTCATGGTGGAGGACTACCCATACCACGGTACAGATTTCAGAGGGGACCCCAACTTGGTGCTTCCCGAGGGAGCCCAGTGGGACGATATCAATAAGAACAACTGCTTGTGTTTTTTCATTTTATGCATTTATGATTTTTTTTAGTAGTGCTGATGACTTTTTACATGTTTCTTGCAGACGTGGGTCCGGGGCAACCGCTTGGAGTCTCTCGCCTTGCGCGGAGAGGGGCAGTACCGAAGGTGGGCCCCGCGGTCCGTGGTGCTCTCAAGGAGCTAGAGGAGGTCGAGGAAAACCTCCAAAGGATGACTTTGGACATTCCAGAGTCGGGTGTCCATGACCTACCCCGTCGCTACCAGAAGCTGACGGTCTAAGTATCAGTACGTTTCGGCATGCTACTCCGGAAAGTGGCGAGGGTCGTAGTCTGCTACCATGCGCAGCCTAGGGTTTAGACGCATGTTTTATATATGTAGATATTGAAAGCTTATGAACTTCATATTTTGTAGAGATGACTCTTACTGAAATCTAGCATGCTTTAGACTTTTGTATCAGCACTACCATTTTTGTACTTTGTACCGATTTATATATATACAGACACTATTGGCGGGTTTATACATCTTGTGTTCTATTGGTGATTAATGAGATCTTGTTTACATGTTTTGCTTATACAATGGATAATTTACATGTTATGTCTGTCTTTATACTTTATGAATATGTTATGTGTGTGTGTTAGCACAATGCCAGTCGACAGGGGTTCCACTTATTGTCGACACATACCGCAGTATTCCTGAGCACCGAACTGGACAGGGTTTATCCCGCCCAGCAACACCTGCAGAGCAAATGAGGTCTCACCCAAGGCGTCCAGGAAGAGCATACGAAACCATGCTTCCGTCGAATGAAGGAGGATGGTTGCGGCTATGATACTTAAACTTATTGCAACACTAGGACAGAGATCTTAAGTATTGAACATAATATGAAAGCAATATTCAACCAAGACATTCATCATTGCAACAACAATAATTGTAAAGCAAGTATCGCATCAAAGAAGCATGACATTATTTGTATAGTGCAACATCGCATTACCATAACTGAACAGATTAAACAGAGATATTGTACCAAAATAACTTCATCATATTATCATTGTCGACCCAGATACAATGTCTCTGCAAAAACTAGATCTCTGCAATGACTCTTAACATCAAAACATACCCGGAAAAATACAACCAACATCAAAGCTTCGCATAATATCTCCCGCATGATCATGATTTTTTCATCACTTACAATTCTTATCTATATATAGGCTTTCGCCTTACAACTCTTGTCCACTTTCTAACAACTTGTTAACCGACACTATGGACAAATGACTCAATATCTAACTGACTTATCCAAAAATGACCGAAAACCCGCATTCTGCGATATAACCGACTCAACAGTACATAATATGTGGTCCAAATGACCCAAAACCCGCAATCCGCGGTACAATTGACCCAAAATGCATAAAATAATCTTCCGCTCATCGCCTTTCGCGCCATCTTCTGCCTTGTCACAGCATCGGATATGTTGCGATAGCACTTCACCAAACCGCCTGCCAACAGGCCCCCAACACAATCTTGTGGCTCGCCCTCGAGCCACGTCAACTGGAGACGGTGTACTCTGTCGTTTTGACTTTGAAGTCCTCATACGGTTATTCAACTGTCCGCACCACCCCCTTGGCTTCCGTAGCCTCTGACTGACTGTCGACCACATCTTCTGCAGATGGGTGATCTGTAAGCTTTGCCACTACCTGTTGTCGACACTTATGCACTACCTGCAGAGCTTCACTAGCTTGCATCATGAATTTATCGCCGTTGTCCTGGAACTCCTCTAACTGGGCCACGCGTGTCTTCTATCGCTCATTCGCCTTGGTGACATGGTGTTGCAAATCTTTTAGCTACTGATACTTAGCAACTTGCTCCAGTGGTGGCATTGTGCGCATTACTACCTTCAATGTGGCCAACTGTCCCTCTGCTTCCTTCCGATACTTAGTCATCTGTTCAACCTACTCGTCATGAACAATGCGGCCCCAGAATTGTACAGTGTCAGTCGTGAGCCTAGTTGCCTGCGTCTCCAGCTCCTCCATCTGAGCGGCAACTTCTTCAATTGCCCTTCTTCGTTCATCCACTTCATCCTTAGGTGCACCTGGTTTCATCTGGGCCTTCAACTTGTGATTCTCCTGTCGCAACTAAATAATGGAAACCCCCAGTTGCTGCACCCGGTGTAGCACGTCCACCTCTTCAGTGGGCTCTAGCACGTGTTGATAAGCTTCCATGATCGCCCGGTCAACCCGTACACTATCATCCCACATACGAGCCTTCTCCGCAATAAGGAAATCATGTTCCTTTTTCAAGCCTTCGATTTCGCATGCCTTCTCAGCCCGTTCTTCCTTGATGTGTGCTTCGAGGTCATCCACGGCCTGCCGTGCGGTAGTAGCCCTGGCGGTCAATTCTTCGATAAAGCGGTTCACATCATCCTCACTCGCCTGGAGTCATACACACATACCACTGATCTGCCGCAGTTGGTCTATCATTTCCTTGCTGGTAGTAGCCTACATAGTGGTCAACCCTTCCGGTGACAAGGCATTCACATTAATGGTCACCATTTTCAATTGCTGCAGCACGGCATTGGCAGCTTCATCTTCAGTCACAATCGCAATCGGGGGAATCTCCACCTTCCTCACCTGCGGCTCAGTGCTGATTGTGCCAAAGGTTGGTGCCACTGCTTCCTCTGGTGCCTTTCCGGAAACCATATCATATAGAGACTCTAACCGAGCAGTGATCGCATGGAACCCTTCATCCACTTTCCTTGCCATCTTTTTCGCTGCCGCAGAGGATGTAGTATTGAGCGCTGTGAGCAGGTGGCCCAACTGTGCCTCGATGGGAAAGGAAAACCCGTTGATCGTTGCATGCTCCTCATACCTTTTTGACCGGGTTTCTTCAAGGGCCTGGTCACTATCATCCGATATCATTTTGGTCGATTCTTTCCCTGAGTCATGGTGACTCTACTGGTCCTGGGCTGATTCTCGATCATCTGGGCCCAACGCCGGGCCACTGGCTTCTATCTCTGCTAAACTCATGGGTTGTTTCCATGCCTCCGGCCACTCATGCACAGTAACCTCCAAATCTTCGGACTTCACCTTATACGAGGTCTGCAACCATTGTCGATCAGGGTCACGGCAGGCTTGTATATGTATGGTATGCGACCAAATTGCAAATGCCATGACTGGTGTGAACCATACTGTAGTTTCTTTAGATATTCGCGGGACTTGTGGTGCTGCAGCACAAAGCATCTCCCAAAACTGCAATTGGCAATCTCGGAGTCTCTCTGGCTCCCGTACATACCACAGATTTTGATATCGCGCACCCCCGACGTTCTGCTGGAGCCGGACAGTCCATGCCCTGGTACGTGTCGGGCTCCTTCCATGCGACGAAGGCGATCAACAACAACAGCCAACTATATGTGAAGGCACCCTTTCCCGATTGGACCGCCACAACATCCTCCATTAATTGGTTCAAGAGAAACAGAGACCAGTTCATTTGGACCCCTTCCGCGCATGCAACAATCCCCGAGTTGCACTGGTTAGGTCGACCACCGCTAACCACCTTGCAGGATAGGATCTTAATGCCCGTGAGTACCGCCTGATCATTGCAGCTGCTGGTGCGATACCCACGCCCATCTGTTTCTAAGCCATATTTCTGTGCCAACTGCAGCACCCGCTTTTTTTCGTTTGCCTTTCCTTGGATTAACTGCGACGGATGGACTCCATTTTTATTCAAATCGGTTATATACGAAATTAAATCGATGGTGACCAGGACTTCTTTGTCCATCCACAATGAACCACCATGAAAGCATGCAAGGAGCTGCTTTACGCACGGATTAACTTCTGCCAGCCGCCCAAAATGTGGCATGTTAATAAGCCCTAACAAGCTAGCTTGCTTCAATCCTCGTGCCCAGTATTGTACAGTCGGTGTCGGGGAAAGGCATGTCTCAGGAACATATGGGGTGGATGCAATGTCAAGGTAGGCCACCATATCATGGTCGTCGTAACGCAGGTGCATCAACGCCGGCCCAATATCCACAGAGCATTCCATTCCAGCCGGGAGCACCGGCATCTTCACACCATACTTTTGTTTTGGGTTTATCTTGCATGGGGTGGCATCCGGTCGACTGGGAGGGATATACCCAAGGATGTCACTGGCTGACAGTACCACCCATGGGGCAGACTCACAAATGCAACGACTGGAATTCCCCACCTATTCCTGAGCTTCGCTTACCATCACGGCGGATGACCAAAGTATCCTCTTACACTGCGGGGACTCAAAGTGCTGACCTCCCCATCACTTCTTAGCGACGACTGATGCTCCCACCGGCATATTTGCAACTTTGGGTACAAGATCAACGGCTCCAGATGACACAACTTCTTACTCGACAACCACAGGGATGAAGGGAGACTCCACTTCGCTGCTAATCTTGACTGTCTCTAGTTCGCCTGGCATACCTCACAGCACTTCGTTATGTGCTTATCAGCACCTTGCTCAACTCACGACTGCACTCTGCAATAACACTGCACAACTGATTTCTCGGTGTCTTCTGATCGACATCCACCTATCTTATAGCTTCCATCCGAATCCTCCGTAATCATCACGAAATCATGCATTAATTCAACCAAAATCTTGTATTAATGATGCAAATCCGTCGTTGATCCTGTCAGTCGATCGGTCGGATCCGCCATTAATGCCCATCATTCGAACAAGCGTCGTTAATTAACTGTTTTAACTTTTGGTATTTATTGCTGATTTGACCGAGTCGCAATACTGCCACTTGTCGCCGACCGCTCCAAACTTGCGGTAGAAGCCTCCCTGCTTCTGCATTCCATCCTTGTTGGTGCACCATCCTACCACCAATCAATCTACTTCTCTCTTTTTTTTCTTCTTTTTTTTCCCGATGCGACTCAGGAATCACGCTGTTCTAAGCCTGACTGATAGGGCTTCAACCTATGACCATTCACCAGTTTTGGGAGCATCGCCCCGTCCAGCTGCTGCATCTAAACCACACCCCCTAAAGTAATACTACTGATGCGATACGGACCAAGCCAATGCATTTGCAACTTCCCTGGATGTTTCATAAACTTGTTGCCGTACAACAGCACCAAGTCGCCCTGCTGAAATTGTTTGTTTTTTATGTGTCGATCATGCCATGCCTTCTGGCGATCCTTCTCTACCCCCTGGTGGAACCCAGCGATGAAACGATCTTCCTCCAACTGCTCTAGACGTTCAGCTAGTGCCACTGCATCGTCCAGGCCTGTTGCGGCCGCGATGCGCAAACTCGGGACAATATACTCCATGGGCATAATTGATTCTTGCCCATACACCAGCTTAAATGGTTTTTTCCCTGTCATTCGTTTACATGTGGTGCGATAGGCCCACAATACTGCTGGGATTTTGAGATCTCAGTCATCGCGGTTCATGTTATACACCTTTGTCAACGCATGCTCCAGTACCTTGTTGAAGGCTTCCACCGTGCCATTTGCTTGCGGATGATAGGGTGTACTCTTCTTATGTTGTATCTGCAATTCCTCCGTCAATGCGCCGATGGTGTGATTAAGAAAGTGGCTGCCTTGATCTCTCAACAATATCTTGGGGCAGCCGAAGCGAGTGATGATGTTATCAAACAAGAATCGCGTCATTGTTGCTACGGAACAATCAACTACTGGTGCCGCCTCTGCCCATCGAGTCAAATACTCTGTCACTGTGATAATGTAGTGCACACTCATGCGCTTCCCTGGTGGATTGATCGGTCCTACAAAATCCACTGCCCATTTGTCGAACAGCTGCAATGTCAACTGAGGCATGAGTGGCATCTCATCGCGTCAGGATGGTTTGCCAGTTCGCTGACAGACATCACAGGACCGCGCATAGTCTGTCACATCATTATGTAGTGTGGGCCACCACAACTCGGCACGCAACACTTTCCTAGTAGTCGCCCTATAGCCATAGTGTCCTTCGGCTACTCCTCCATGTGCTTATGCTAATATCTGTGATTGCTCATGCGGCAAGACACATCTACGCAATACCTCATCGGCACCCATTTTGTATAACTCTCCTGCAATTAGCTGGAATTTTGCAGCTTTGACTACCAACTGCTTCTTCTGACTGGTGGTGAACTCGTCTAGTGCGGTACCTGTTGTCAGAAACTGAATGATTTCCGCAAAGTAGCCATCTGCAACCTCAACCCGAAACAGTTGAGCATCCGGTAAACCATCTTCAATGTTGGTCGGCTCCTCTCCTGTATCAATCCGCGAGAGATGA
This sequence comes from Larix kaempferi, assembly GCA_027924585.1. Lineage (NCBI taxonomy): Eukaryota > Viridiplantae > Streptophyta > Pinopsida > Pinales > Pinaceae > Larix > Larix kaempferi. The sequence goes on along the minus strand of BSBM01000510.1, from coordinate 13,452,644 downwards.
TCAGGACCGGCATTCAACCGGCCTGGCTTCACAATGACTTCAAAATCGAACTCCTGAAAAAGAAGTATCCAGCGGCATATCTTCCCCCCCAACACAGGCTTATTGACTAGGTATTTCAATGCGTAATGGTCAGTGAACATTTTAAAGTGCCCACCCAACAAATAGTGTCTGAACATATGTAGCGCATAGACCATTGCCAAACCTTCCCTCTCAATAGTAGTGTAATTCCTTTCGGTGGAGGACAGCTTCCGACTTGCAAAAGCAATAGGATGATCAAGGTCGCCTTCTCCTAGTTGAGCCAATACGACGCCCAACGCAATCGATGAGGCATCAACATGGACATGGAATTCCTTACTCCAGTCTGGAAATACCAATATCGATGTCGATGCCATCTTCGCCTTCAGTGTTTCAAAGTTGTCATGACATTCCAGTGTCCACTAAAATAGCACATCCTTCTTCAGCAATTTCTCCATAGGGGCTGTAATCACAGGATAACCCCTGATGAACTTGTGATAATACCCCGTGTGTCCCAGCGTCACCCGTAACTGCTTAAAAGTCGTCCACGGTGTCAAACTCAGAACAAGCGCAATCTTTGCTGGGTCGACCAACAATCCTTGCTTACACACAATATGGCCGAGCAATATCCCAAACGGTGCACAAAAGATGCATTTCTTCAGATTCAGCGATATCTGGTGCTGTCGGCATCGCTCGAGCATCAACCGTAGATTCGCCAGATGATCACGGACCAAACCATAGACCGTCCAATCGCCCATGTATACCTGTAAAAATTTCTGAATGAAGTCTTTGAATGCAGCAACGACAACCCACGAAAATATCGCAGGTGCGTTTTTCAAACCAAATGGCATTACAGTGTATTGAAAGCAGCCCCATTCAATAACGAAAGTTGTCTTATGGCGATCTTCTTTGGCAATGCGGATCTGATGATAGCTAGAGAACCCGTCTGTGAAGGAGTACATCTCCTGGCCACCCACACCTTCAAGCACTTCATCAGTAAATGGAGTGGGGAACGGATCATGCAAACATGCATCATTTAGTTTCCTGAGGTCAACGCAAATGCACACTTCACCAGTCTTCTTATCCCGCACCACCATAGGACTAATCCATTCCAACTCCTCAACTAGTTCAATAATGCCAGCATCCAACATGCGATCCAGTTCAGCCTTGACCCGCTCCTTATGTCGCGGATTCAATCGATAGGGTCACTGCCGGATTGGCTTAGCATCTGGTTTTAATGGAATCTTCATCTCCCCTAAATCGCCCAGAATCCCCTTCATGTTGGAAAACTTGGTAGGAAATATGTCCTGAAACTCATGGAGAAAATCAGTGACCTTGCTTATCAGCTCATCATCCCAGTAATCCCCGACATTTGTGAACTTCGGAGTGTCCTCTGTCCCAATGTTAATCTTGCGGATCTTCAATGGCTGACTAATCGGGTCGCTTGGCACATCAGGTGGTACCACAGCACGACTTCCTTCTGACTCCGGGATATTCACATTCTGCGGATCATCACCATCTTCTGGCCCACCACTGATATTGAAACACTCCATGAGAGACTGCATCTAGCAGTGCGTGTGCGGATCTGCAGGATATGCTACCAAGACAACCTGCAAAATTACATCACGGATGAGCTGCAATGCATTATTAACCTTTGGATCGGCATCCACAAAACTAAATGTATGGGTGAAACACACTGTGAGCTCCAGCCAAGTAGAAATTTCCCCTAGCAACTTTGCTGCAGTATACCATGAGCGTGGCATCTCATCCAAAGTATGGATAAAAGCATGGACCCACTCATCTTTCAGTCGTGATACCCATAGCCGCTGACATTCCATCAAGTGACCACTAGGATCAGTCGGACCATCATATTTTCCAGTGTGGTAAACCTCAGTATCACCAAAACGTACCATCATCAATCTTCGACATTTCGACCATCCATCAATTGATGCCTTGTGTGTCACCCACCAGCGTGTTGGAGCAGCCTTCAATGCTTCGTTCAACGCCAGCAATCGGTGTGGTTCGAAAACTCTTTCTTCGAACTCCGTCAAAAAGTTGGATAAGCCAGGTAATCCTTCATATATTGGTAGTGTAACCGTTTCATTTGCGACATGGCGTAATGACTGTGTGACCAAAACGCACTTACAGAGCGACACTTCGTGCAAGCGGTTCTGTCAATGCTCCAGCGCATCGTCAGAGTCGAAAGACACAGAGCTGTCACTGCACCATCCCAGCTCACCATTGGCAGTTAGATGTATATAATCTTCAGAAATGTTGAATGCATGGTCCCATCCGCTGGGATCATCATCCTTCACTTGGCTCTATGTAGCGGCATCCTTCAGCCGGATCCAACAGGGCGATAACTCTGAGATCACTATTTTCAAAGGTCATCATCCGTCGCTTGAAGTTGATTACAGCTCCACTATCATTAGCCCATCCAATCCCCAACAGCGCGGGATAAGAGCTTCCGCCTTCGAAAACTTCTATGACATCAAAGTCGGCATAGGTTTTCATACCCTTGATATCTACCACTAGCCACAAAACTCGCCCAATGGGTGTTACTTTCACATGGTTAGCCAATCGGAGTTGTACAGGAGACCAGCTCAATGGGGGGCTCCCCATCTTCTGCCAAGCCTGCTTGGTCAAGATGTTGACATCCGAACCAAGATCCAGAATAACTGAATCAGCATCATAGTCACCAATTTGAATATTCATCTGCATCTCCTTACCTGTCTTCCGTCGTTGCAAGGAATTAACCACGAGCTCTTGTCGATCCTAGGCCGGTCGTCGCAACAAGGCTTCAATCGCAGCAAGAGCGTCGGGATCTCTTACCAGGGACAAACAATGTTCCAAAAATGCTCGAAGTGTGTTGGACCACCGCGACGGGCTAACCTCGGAAGTAGCATCAAAAGTAGAGGGCATGCCATACATGACAGCTTTACCTCGGTCTTTTTCTAATGCACGTCATGCCTGAAGAAACATCTCCCGTTCCGCATCAATGTCAAATGATACCTTCTTTTGTCCAGCTAACCGGATCATTGAGCTGTCTTCTCCAGTTGTCTTTCCTCCTCGAGTGACCATAGCAACGGAAGCATCTTGCGGTCTTGGTTCTGCAGAAATTGTCGCGATGTTTGCACCCTACGGCTAATTCGGTGGCACGTTCCCTGGTTGATTTACATTTTGATTTATGTTTTGATTCGACCGCGGATTCATGTTCTGCACTGGTTGCTGTACTTGGTTCTGGGCGGGTTGCGGTATCTGGGGCTGATTCTACAATTGTGGAGTATTACCTACTTCCCATCGCACAATCAGCTGCGGACAATTCTCAACCGTATGATCATTAACAAAGCATAATGTACACTCATTCTGCAGCAGTGGGCAGTCTCACTGATAGTGTCCCCATACCGCACAGTGATAGCATTGAACAGGTCTGCAACCACCTCCTCCTCCTCCGTGACCAAATCCTCCGCCACGTCCTCCCCGGTATCCTCCCCTGAATCCTCCCTGTTGCTGGTACTGTGGTTTGTTGAACTGTTGCTGCATTGGTGCTGGTTTCATTCCTTGCCCTTGTTATGCATACTGCGATTGTTGTACGTATTGTGGCTATTGTGGAGCCATCTGCATCGAAGCATATTGAGGCATGAACTGCGGCGGTTGCTACTGATGCGGTACAAACTGCATCTGTGATTGAGGTAGCGGCTAGGCTACCTGTGGCTGCGGCTGCAATTGTTGTACGGCACGCTGGTCGTCCTTGACATAGAATGCATCGTACATTCTTTCTTGTAGCAACCCATATGCACGGCAATCTTTGTCATCGTGACCCACCGACTTGCAAAATGTACACTAAAGATTTCTCAGGGTTGTGACCATTTTCTGCATATATGGGAAATTGTCATGGTTGTGTCCATATACATGGCAGACGCGACACCACGGCATGCTGCCACCATTCAACGGGTTTGGCGCCCCTGACACCAAATAGTTGTGGAAATCCGGGGAATTGTCCTTCGTATTCCCTTCTCCTCGGCATCGCGTACACCATACTTCATCGTGTTGTTCCTTGCCTTTCTTCAAATCTTGCAGCTGTATAGTCAAGTTAGAGAGCTGTGTCTATATCTGCGACATCCCGGCTGCATTTTCTCCAATCGGCGACGCCTCCAATCGCATTGCAATATCTAGAGCTTCACTGGGGGTCGAGATGTTTTGTTGCATCAACGGTAGCCGAATGTGTGGTAGTAGTGCCACAATGAACCACTCTTTATGTTGAACGGTGCTCATATCGAAACTAACCTTGGCCATCAGCGTCTTGAATCGCTAGTCAAAATCCCATACTGTTTCATTGGGATACTGCTTAATTTCCTTCAATTTCGTAATATACTGAGCCTCCGACTTGGGCTTCCTAAATTCTGCAATCAGTCCATCCCGGATCTCATCCAGTGACTTCACTGGAGATCCTGTAGGGACTAGAACAAACTTCATAAACCAATCTGATGCACGACCTCGCAGAGTCGTCGCTAACTGTCCTTTCTTAGCAGCATCATCGGTGATCTGTTTTATGGTCCAGACCGCTTCACACAAAAACCAATACTGTTCTGGGTTGTCTGTCCCACTCCCATGGAACAACGGTAACTTAGCATCATCGCCCGCCATTATGGGTTTCCTGCCTCCTGTTGTTGTACTACTACCAACAACTTTTGTGGTGTTGAAGAACTTAGCGGTGTCGAAGTAGTATTTCTTGCTATCTGAGAGATAGTGAGCGGAGGTGTGGGTACGTTGGTGTTGGGGTTTGGTCCTGCCTCTATCCTGAGCATAGCCTGGTTGTCCTTGTCAGGACTATGAGGTCACTTCGTCCCATGTGGTCTTCCTTCACGGTCTTGCGGTTTTGACCGCAGTAGGACCTTCTCCCATCCTCTGCCTCTTTTCTTGTCGGAACCTCGCTCCTCCCCTCGTAAGACCACTTTATTCCTCGGCTTCACTCACAGTCTCATCATGACCTGCACCCATCTACCCCTTACCATTCCATGTACTGCCCCCCAACTGTCGTGGTACCCACGGCCTCCGCCCACCAGGATTTCTACTGATCAAGATGCATCTTCAATATACCCTTTTCGCAAATAAGCATCTTAATCGACAGTTGAAGCGACAGTAGAAACCTGCCCCGAGGTTCGCGAAAAAAATATCTTTCGGCTTCACTGTAAGATTTCTGAGTATCAACCGCGAACTCTGTGATGTAGCCCTCTAGGATGCTATCGAACCACACTTCGACAGCCCGCGATGCTTTATTATCAACCTCCTGTAGCTCTCGAATCAACTCGGGGGTCCAGGTCGTCGATTCACCACCCTAGAAGTTCCTCTTCTGGAAGGTCAACTTTGCCAACCACTCGTACAAAATGACTGGGAATTCACAGAAGAACCATTCATGTGGTCCGTCGTGAATATGTCTACCCACCCACTGATCTATTGTCAGTCGAGTGTTTCGACTTTCCTCTTCAGCGAATTCCTGCAACTTCTGATCAAACCATTCTTGGATCTCCGGTTGCGTCGGGTGCCACAACATGTCCTCCTTTCACTTCGTACACGGTCCCGACAACAAAACCATTTGTTAGCGCGACACCAGTCGATAGGGGTTCCACTTACAGTCAACACATACCGCAGTCTTCCTGAGCACCGGCCCGAACAAGGTTTATCCCGCCCAACAACACCTGCAGAGCAGATGAGGTCTCACCCGAGGCGCCCAGGAAGAGCAGATGGAACCATGTTTCCGCCGAATGAAGGAGGATGGTTGCGGCTATGATACTTAAACTTATTGCAACACTAGGATAGAGATATTAAGCATTGAACATAGTATTAAAGCAATATTCAACCAAGACATTCATCATTGCAACAACAGTAATTGTAAAGCAAGTATCGCATCAAAGAAGCATGACATTATTTGTATAGTGCAACATCGCATTACCATAACTGAACAGATTAAGCACAAAGATTGTACCAAAATAGCTTCATCATATTATCATTGTCGACCCAGATACAATGTCTCTGCAAAAACTAGATCTTTGCAATGACTCTTAACATCAAAACATACCCGGAAACATACAACCAACATCAGAGCTTCGCATAATATCTCCCGCATGATCATGATTTTTTCATCACTTACAATTCTCTTATCTATATATAGGCTTCCGCCTTACAACTCTTGTCCACTTTCTAACAACTTGTTAACCGACACTATGGACAAATGACTCAATATCTAACTGACTTATCCAAAAACGACCGAAACCCACATTTTGCGGTATAACCGACTCAACAGTACATAATATGTGGTCCAAATGACCCAAAACCCGCAATCCGTGGTACAATTGACCCAAAATGCATAAAATAATCTTTCGCTCATTGCCTTTCGTGCCATCTTCTGCCTTGTCGCAACATCGAAGATGTTGTGATAGCGCTTCACCAAACCGCCTGCCAACAGTGTGCAATGTACCATTCTAAACTGAAGTTGGCCATCAAGTCAGCAATTGTATTCATGTCTCATGGAATGTGCAGGTATTGAATAGATCCAAAGGAACTTTCCAGGAAATGAACTCGTCGGAAGAGACAAAGCAAAGTGGGTTCGCGGATAGTGTAGATCCGGTTAAGATGAGAAACCACTAATTGTGAATCCAGGTGGATGACAACGTGGCTCATACCCAAGGAAAGAGCATCAGTTAGGGTTCCAATCACCACCTGGTATTCTGCGGTGTTGTTGGTTGCGTATCCTAGACAACTTCCTCCTGAGCTGATAAGTTTGTCGGTGGGGGAATAAAGTACCCAGGCTGCCGAAGCAAGGTTACGGGTATGCCGATTGACGCCATCCGCGAATCCATAGCCGGTTTCAATCTGCACATGCAGACATAACATGGTATAAGTAGGGAAACAAGATCTAGACACATGAAAACAAGGCGTCACACCACACAAAACACACGCCATGTACAGTATATACAGAGTACTCATGCGTGAAAAACTCAGGCATAGTACCTCTTCAGGTAGAGCCCATTGCGGGGCTCTCCCAAAGGTATCCCATCATAATCCTCTAGCTTGTAGGATCCCTTCTCCAGAACACGCTTCACTATGTACGGTCCATGCCACATGGACTCAAACTTACCTGCCCCCAGCTTATCGTGTTTTTGGTCGTATGTGAGGACCAAATCACCCATTGTTGAAGACACAAGGCTTAACCGACCAATCGTAGAGAACTTTGATGCACTTCTTATGTGCCTCGATGGAAAGAGCAGCATCGCGGTGGGTCTCGTCGAGTTTTTCTAGGTAGAGGAAGCGTTCTTCCTCGGCAGTGGTGTTCAAAAGAAGTTCAACTGCGAGTTTGAGAGATGGAATCTCGCACTCTATAGGTAGGACTACCTCCAATCCATAAACTAATTGGAATGGTGCGAATCCGGTGGTAGTCTTGACGGAGGTCCGGTAAGCCCATAGTGCGGAAAAGAGCATGTTATGCTAGTTTGACTGATGTGTACCCACCATGCGTTGGATCATGGTTTTCAAGACCTTGTTGATGGCCTATACTTGTCCGTTGGACTGTGGGTAGTAAGGGGTTGAGTTTTAGTGATGAAAACCCAGTCTGGCGCTCAATTCGTCTACCATATGGTTCTGGAAGTGAGATCCATGATTGGTGACTATGACTTGTGGAACTCCGAACCGTGCAATGACATGGTTGAACATGAAGAGTGCAGCGGTTTTGTTGTCTTTGTTATATGTAGGCATAGCCTCGGCCCATTTAGTAAAATAATCCACGGCTACTATGACGTAACCATGCCCCCTGGCCAAGGTAGGCTTACAGTGCATGAAAGCGATGCCCCATTTCGCAAAGGGTCCCACGGCAATAACCGGGTGTAACGGGGCTGGGTGGGAGCGCTTTTTCGTTTGAAAATGTTGGCATGGGGGACATTTCTTAAAGGCCTCAATGCAATCTTTAAAGATGGATGGCCAGTAATATCCCGTGTGTAAGATCTTCTGGGCCGTAGCCATCCCAGAGAGATAACCGCCACAAGCCCCAAAGTGACAGTCATTAAAGACGTGTTCAGCCTCCTCATGTGTCAGACAACGTCAAAGAACAGAATCAACACCACGATGATACAAGGTATCGCTAATGATCAAGTAATACTTGGTGTGGTGACGTATACGACGACGATCGTCACGAGACAGTTGGGGGTTGAACCGTTGGGTTTGAAGATATAAGGTAATATCTCCATACCATGGGTCTGTCATGCTGATGAGGAACAACGACTCCTCTGGAAGAGAATCGTTGGGCTCAGATCCTAAATCAACACGGGGAAGATCACAAATGAGCTCGGTAAACACCAAAGACTTCCTTGACTTAACCTTCTCGAAGAGGAGATCGAATTCCTGAAGTATCACGATCCAGCGTGAATACTTGCCCCCAAGTACTTGACGTGTGAGAACGTGGTACATGGGGTTCGAGTCGGCGATAATGGTGGTGGTGTGGAGCAGTATATAATGACAGAATTTTTGGACGACAATGACTGCCGTGAGAGCGAGTTTCTCGACATGTGAGTAACAAGTTTCGGAGTCAATAAGACCCTTACTGAGGTAATAAATCACATGTTCCTGGGCATTGTTGTCGTCCTGGACCAAGACCATGGCGATCATGGTGGCAGAAGCGGTGAGATAAAGGATGTAATCGTTGTAGTAATTAGGCGGTTGGAGCACAGGGGCATGGGTAATGGCATGTTTCAAACTATCGAAGGATTGTTGCGCTTGCTCGTCCCAAATGAACGGGACATCCTTCTTCAGTAATCTCATATAGCCCTGTGCCTTCTGAGGGAAATTACAGACAAAACGCCGTAGGTAAGTTTCCTTCCCTTACAAACTTTGGAGTTCTGTAACGTCAGTAGGAGGTGGGAGAGCGTTCAAGGGATCAGTACGGATCCCGTCTTTCTAAACGATAAAACCTAGGAGGCGTCCAAACTCGACGCAGAAGATACACTTGTGAGGGTTCAGGCGGATGTTATACCGCCTACATCTTATCAGTTTATTTAAACAACTCCTGATGTTGGTCGATCAATTGCTAATGAAGAACCTGTATTTGAAACTCTAGGGTTTCATTCGAACTTATTCTCCTGAGAAATAGGTGGGCTTGACCAAGGAAATAAGAAGTTATTTTCATAAAACCGCTTAAATGGCCTCTCCCTCCTATACGGCCGTCAGATGATCGATGTGGAATTCACGTTGCTGCGAATGAGCAGGGAGATCGTCAAGATAGGGTTCCACAAAGTCCTTCACATCATGAAAAGCGTACGACATGGCCTGCTGGAATGTAGTACCAACATTTTTAAGACCAAAAGGAAGTTTGTGATACGCAAATGTGCCCCAAGGGCAGATGAAAGTCGTCTTATGTTGGTCGGTCGGGTGGATCTCAATTTGGTTGTAACTGGAAAATCCATCCATGAATGAGAATATGACACTCCCGACACAATTGTCGATGATATTATCGATGAAGGGAGTGGGGTAGTCGTCCTTAGGAAAAGCCTTGTTCAGATCTCGATAATCGACACAGACGCGGATCGTGCCCTGCTTCTTAGCCACAGGAACGACATTTGAGACCCATTCTATTAACGGAATAGGATAGATGAAACCGGCCTTCAAGAGATTTTCAGTTTCTACCTTAATCGCCGCAGTTTTTCGAGGGTGTGCCGGTCATAACTTTTAACGGACTGGTTTAGCATCGAGATAGGTTTTGATCTCATGCGAAACGATAGCAGGATCTATCCCGGGCATCTCCTCGTAGGTCCAAGCAAACACGTCGCGAAATTGCTTAAATAAGGCCGTGAAAATGGTGATCTCTTCGGGAGAACAGTTCTGGCCTAAACGAATGTGTTCCACGACACCAGGGGTAACCGAAATGTCAACCGGAATGGTGGGCTCGATGTTTTCCAAGTTGCCCTCAGTGGTTGTATGACACATGAGTATCGGTGACTGGGGGCAAGGATAGACATCCAGTGTAAAAATGGTGGTGATGTTGTTCTTCATAGAATCCAATGGGGGTAGGAACGACGATCGATGGTGAAGGTCTTCCCACAGAGGGTCATCCACGCTCATAATCTCCATAATGGACTCGTCGGAATGAAAAGTCTGGAGCAGAGGATCAAGTAAGGATGACGTCCGCTGTAGAGAACAAGGGGTAGAGGCCACAGTCAAGTGGTCCTCGGGTGTTGACTGGATAGCCTCGTAAGTAATTTCAGCAGGTGAAAGAGGCATGGTGTCTCCAATCAAATGCATGGTCCCTTCATCGGGTACAAGCCATTGATCAGTGGAGTTGGAAAAAGATGGAGTCATCGAGGATATCATGTTCACCGAGGCAACATGGTTAGGTGGATCCGGGGTTGGAAAGACGCCCATAAGAGATGAATATTTTATGAGGCCGACCTCCACGCTCTCATATAGCTGCGAAGATTGTCCTAGCAATGGGACATTATCCAGGATGAGTAGTGGTGTCTGGTGTGCAGAAGTCCAGTTGGTCGACAGTGACAATTTGGCCTTGATGGGGAAATTGCACTATGCGGAAGACAGATGACGCAACCGCAGTCATGGCATAAAACCAATTACGACCAAGTAATAGATTATAGTCCAAAGGGGCTGAGACCACTTCCACGTTAATGGTTGTAGTCTCACCCCCCCACTCGACTACTAAGGCTTGTAATAGCCCATGGGGTTGAAATCCACGACCGTCGAATTCTTTCAGGGTAGTGGGAGAACAGTTTAACTCGGGAGAACCAATGGCTCTCCAACAGGATAGCGACATGACCAAGGTAGAAGCACCTTCATCTAGTATCATATGATGGACTATTTTCCCAGCAACTTTCGTAGCAACTTGAAATGCCAGCTGGGGGGAAAGCCTCGGTTTAAAGTACTCAAGTCGAAACATGATTGTATTCGAGGAATTTGGAACTACCATGCCAATGGCAGCAAGAAGAGTCTTGCGTTGGTTGGGACAATTCGGCAAGACCTCTAGCGTCGACATGGCACAAGGAGCTTGGGCCAAGTCCTCTATAATGTTGTAGTTCTGAGCTGCCCAACCGTTGGGATTGAAAACGGCTTTTCGAATCGTGCTCTTGGGTGGACTAAAGAGGGCTTCTCAATGGTGAGAGAAGCTGGTGGCATGGTAATGTCTGGAATAGAAGTGGAAGCTTTTTCAGTATTACTTCCGACGGGTTCCTTCGAAGGGACTGAGTCATATGAACGCGATCGTGTGTTCAGGTTAACCATCTCAATACGTATCATGAGAACATGCGCGGTGGATGGTCCCTCTTCGTGAGAAGGAGAGGATTGAGCGATCAGTTGTTGGTTTTGAGTGGGGAAGGGATCATTGAGAGCTGCGGGAGTGGGGTTTCCCTTGAGAAACTTTTGCACTTCGTCTCAGTGGGGACATTCCTTGGAGAAATGGTCACCACCACACAGCAAACAAGGATGCTTTAGCTTCCTCTTTTGTTTGGTGTCATTAAGGGTGTTCTTGTGCTCCTGCTGGTTAGAAGATTTCTTGGGTTTACCTTTGCTTTTCTTCTTACCACTGGATTTCTGAGGTGAAGCTGATTGAACGGAATTCACCTCCTCGGTGGAAGCAGGAGTGGATGACTTGGTGGTGTTGTTGCCAACCTATGGTGGAGATGGGGAAGAACCATGAAGATTCGACGATCCACCAGTTTGAGTAGAAGGCTGGGAGTTAAGGGAACCGATAATGTGGTTTTGCAGGGTCATATGTAGGGCGGGGTGTGTCAGGAACAATGTCATACAACATGTCAGATTGGGCATAGACGAGGTCTAAGTAATTGGCACGGGAAATAGCATGTTCCTTGGTGACAACCCCTCCCATGGACACGTCTCGAGCTACGTTGGGTAAATGATACTTCGTGAACCAGTCAACTAAGAGTTGGTATGGAATGGGATCCTTAATGAGACGTCGTCTCCTCAACCACTCATGGATATGATTAGAAATATGAGTCGCGGTGGCTTGATGGAGCGAAGTCAAAAGTTCCATACCAGTTTCGTATCGTATGGGTAGCTGGAAGTGATTCAAGAAAGACATAGCAAGAGAGCGGAAATCGGGAAAGGAGTGCGGTGGTAATTCAACATACCACTTGGCGGCTGGGCCAGTGAATGTCCTTTGAAACAACCTTAAACGGATCGAGTCGTCCATAAAGGAGTTGAATGAGCACCACAGATGGTAATTCATCACATGGTTTTTCGGGTCCTCACCAGGTTTGCCATCAAAGTTGGAAATATCAGAATTGGTGGCCAATTGTAGCCGTGTAGGATGGGATCACTCGTGACACGAGACAGGTCAGGTAGTTCCAAAGTAGACAAAAAGGGCAGCTGTTGGTTTGACTGCGGATACTGATAGTATTGATATGGCATATATGGACCAGTAGGACCTTTAATCGACTGATTATAAGGTGTTCCCGCCGGGAATTGGCATAAGGGGGTGGGCCTCCAGGTGGTGGACCCTAGGTAGGTCCTCTGCCATAATAGGGTGGTCCTCCATTAGAAGGTGGGGGTCCTCCACCGTCGGAATAACGTGGACCTCCACCGTAGCCGGAATAAGGGGGTCCACCGCCAGAATAGGGTGGGCCACCGCTGAAAGGTGGTGGGACACCGCCTCCGGAATAAGGTGGGACTCCTCCATAAGGTGGGGGTCTTCCACTACCAGAAGGTGGTGGTCCTCCGCCTCCGCCAGAATAAGGTGGGCCATTGCCCCCACCGCCAGAATAGGGCGGACCACCATCTCCAGATTAAGGTGGGAATCCTCCATAAGGTGGGGGTCCGCCACTACCAAAAGGTGGTTGTAATGACCCTTTTTCAAAATTTATTAAAATGCCCAATTTTTCACTTTTTTTACCAATTTCGACCTTTGACTAGTTTTACTGTTTTGACCTCCAAATCAACCCAAATGCTCCCAAATCTTATGTATGAGTGTATGAATGATATTTAGAATTGGATATTAGGTTCAAGGATGTTTTATGGTCCTCCAAAGACTTCTGAAAACTTGATTTATATTCTGACCAATATATGCAATTTTGACTAGTAATTTGTGCATCATATCCCCCCGGAGTAACACTGAAAAGGGCCTCCCAAATGCCTCTAAACTCTCTCAAATTTATGAACAGAGGTATGTAATGTGTTAATTATGTTATTAAGGTCTCATATTCACCATTAATGTATTATTACAACTGTTCTCACCCTCTCCCATTCAACTGCAAAAATCCCTAATTCGACCCTTGGGGAAATGACACTATTTCACCTCCCAATACAACTAAACTGAGTAAAAATGCTTCAAATGCTCAAGTACAGTACATGAAACTTGTAGAAGACATCCATGGAAATATATTGATCACAAATATATCAGAGAATCATCCATCCATTCGAAATAATCAACATTATAGTGTCATACATCAATGCATTGGGGAAATGGACATTGTTTGCTCATTAATCAATATTTTTGCATACAACCAATGGGTATTTCGACCTGAGACTTTCTGAATATTAATAACAGAGGATATTAAGCTATTACAATCAGAAATATATAATGATAAGCTCTCTCAAGAAGCACAAGAGCTCACCAAAAACGCCCTCCCTCGAGGAGCATGAATATGCCTTCAAAACTAGAAACGGTGGAGAGAAAGTGCTACACTAAACCAAACCATGAAAATTCCTATAGCTGCTACCTACAAATACAAACTCCATTAAAGCACCATGAAAGACCTGAGTGACCTCTCCAAACACCAACTTGGATGGGAATCTTTCACCCTCGAAATTGGCTAAGGCAAGAAACTAGTCATCCACTAGCTCTCTCTTCACAAATGCAATTTTTCTCAAATCATCAAAAGCCATTCTCCTACTTGATTTCTACATTTTATAACCAACATTAGCCTTCTAAGGGTCGAAATCCTCTCAATAGATTCAATAGATTTCTATTTAGGAAATATTCCACATTTGCCACTTATCTCCTAGTTCCAACCTTCCATCTTCTCCCAAATTCGATTTTGAGTCTCTTTGGCTTCTCCAACTCCCATGAGCACCTTCCTTGAGCCTATTTTTGGGGCTGACATGTCATAGTGGTCAGATGTCATAGGTCAGGTCTGCAATTTGTCATAGTTGTCATAGATGCTCCATCATTGGTGTCATAGGGACTAGGGAATCTAGCCCAAGTGTCCACAAACTCCCAATTTGACTCTTTATCTTCCATGGAGGTTACCAATCCTTCCCAATTCGACCTAAGATGCTCAATGACATGTGTTATGACTTACCAACTCACCCAAGAGTGTTCATATTCCCATTGATTTGAATTTGCAAGAGAGAGATACCATGTATTATGAAAAATCAAGCTAGTGTGGGTCCCACATCCTCCATATGTCTCCAAAACCATTTGCCACCTAGGATTTCTATTGAATTTCTTTATTCACTCTATTTATTAAATACTTGAACCCTTCTAATGTCTAAAAATCATTTATTAACTTCCTTGTTACCATTCCACATGTTCCCATCCAACCTAGGAAACTAGTAGGATTGATGGGATTGTCTTACTATGAAATTATTTGAATGGGGACATTACAGTGGTGGTCCTCCTCCTCCGTCGGAATGGGGTGGCCCTCCACCACTGGAATGGGGAGGGCCTACACCTCTGCTAGAAGGTGGAGGTCCTCCCCCTCCAGAAGGAGGTGGACCATACGGTGGTGGGGGTGGTGGGGCATGAGAAAAAGTTGGTGGGGGTCCAATTGGTGCAACGTAGAAATGTCCCCATGAGGTGTATGGGTTTTTGGGATAAGGTATCCCGTGGAGTACGTTTCCGGGATTGAATTTTCCCGATACATGATCAAAATAACCTGGATACGTGTGACTCCATAGTGGTTGGGTTGGGTTGGACGGTCCCCCACCATGATGTGATCCCATGGTGGTTCCCGCAATAGGTAAAGAGCTGCCAAGGGAATGACCAATTGGCAGTCTTCCACTCGAATTATGGCTAGAAAACGAGGGTTTCCCCCCAGTGACAACGTGTTGACCAATAGTGGATGATCAACTCATGCTAGGTTGATGTTGAATTACTGACGGAGGAACAGTACTTGTAAAGAGGTTAGGAGGTAAAACATACTCTCCCCTCGAATTTCGAGGTGAGGGAGGTGAAGTTCCAGTTGCAGTAGGAGGGGTGACTAGGTTCATAAGTGGTTACATTGTGTGTGGGTGTCTCCGGTGAAGTCAAATATAATGACCGAATGGGAGTATATTGAAACATGGGAGTCTATGAAATGTCGCTTCTTCGACGTGTGAGACTCTGGCGTCTAATTTCGTCACCACGTTGGCGAAGTTGGTTCGTGAGTGCATAAACCAGATCTAGGCGCTGAGCATGTGGATCCCTACGGAAAGGGGTGGTTTCTTCCTCCGGATCTATAGCCAGGTGGGCCCATTCATTTCCCGAGAGAAGTATCCCAAAATGATGCAGAAGGACCAAATACTGCGGTTACAGGGTCGTCCTGGGATGGATTTAACCATTCTAGAGATCCAGGTTCTCCTGCCATCACGCGGTGAAAGGATGTGTCTTGTGAAGTGGAAGGTTCTGCCTCTTCAGCCCGTGTTGGGTTGGAGGTCGGTGAATCAGGAGGAAACATGTTTGCTCCGGACTCCATAGTGGAGTTTTCTGCTTCAGGTGACACGACTGTAACTTGTGCGTCCATGCTTAGCCTCGAAATTACCTCCTGATTAAGGGGATATTCGGGTGGTAAGTTTAAAATTCCGCGGGACCTTCTCAACGGTTGTTCAGCCAGAATGACCAAACCAGAATTTCTCGCAAGGGTATTCTATACAAAAGAAAAGCAATCCAGAAAAATCTACACAAACTAATGCCGCAAGCAAACTTATGTGATAAGTGTGGATTCAAAAGTCTGGAACCTCACGGGATTGTTAAGGCCTCGCAACTCGCGATATACTCCAGGGTCTAACAGTTATACTCGGCCCAATTTTTCAGAGCACTAACCAGGGAGGATTAGGATTGTACCCCTGACCATATAACCCGACTACCTGATAGTATGTGCGTAGTACCTCCCCGAGAGTTGTTCTGAGTGTATTGCTCTGCCAATACGGCCAAATGGTTAGCTCAGTTGGTCTCAGGAATCCTAGGAGTGTCTCCCGATATACTCAAGGTACGTGGGAGCTCAAATCTGTAGTGGTGTTGTCTAATGCACAACCGTATGACAAGAGCCTTCCGATATACTACCGAGTACGTGAAGTGCCTTTCGCTATACTACTGAGTACGTGAAGTTCCTTTCGATATACCCTAAGGTACGTGAAAGAGCCTTCGATATACCGATTGGTACATGAAAGAGCCTTCGATATACCGATTGGTACGTGGAAGAACTACAGTGCCCCTGGGATGCATGGAGGAAAATAACGACAGCTGCCACGTTTTACGACGTTGGAACATGTCTCTAACTTAACACACAAGTTACTGATAAATTTTAACCTAGTTCTATCGGTAAATTTTATCTGGACGGTTAGGTGAATGAATGAGGTGAGTACATAAAAGTAAACATAATGCACCCTAACTACATGAAAAATGCACTCTTTCTTTTGATGAACTCTATGTACGGGAAGGAGAAAACTTTTTCCAATGGTCTCACAAAAGTAAATTTTAACAAATCCCAAATCTACCAAAAATGAAAATGAAAGCACTCTTTTCGTTCTTCAAGCAAAAGACGAAAATCAACAACACATCAAGACCAAATCAAAATATTTTCTTTTTGTCCTTTTCAATTAGAATGAAACTAAAATGATGAAAAAGGAGAATTCCTACTTAGAGCACACTAACTGTTCAACTTTCACTATGATAGCCCAAAAGCATGAAAACCAAAAATGCATACAACTCCTTCAAGCATGGAATCACTTTTGCAAAAATTTGACTTCTCTTGGATTTTTCAAGAAAATGAATGACTCGTAATTCAAGAAAAATACAAATGATTTAATTTCTTTTTCAAAATTTCCAAAAGATTGATGAATGACAAATTCCAATGCATGAAATAATTTTTACTCCAATTCTTAAATGAACTTGAAAATGGTAAAAATGAAGCACTTTTAATTTTTCCAATGATATATACCAAGACAAATCTGATAACAATAATGCTTTTAAATGTAAATGGCTGAAAAGAAGAGCCTAATTGCAGCACTCTAATCACTCGGAAATTCTCAAAGAAATAACAAGCACTCCAATGACCTAAAGACACAAGAATCACTCAAAAAGATCAAATGCAAGCCAACAAATTACAACTAAACTCAAAAAGGGTTTGGAAACTGATCTAGCATGTTGGATAGATCTAGTGTGGTGATCAGGAGGAAGAAGGTGGAGTAGATGACCATGGGGGATTGAAATTGCCCACCACTTCAATCAAACTTTCACTTGATCAAAAAGACCCAAAGACCAACACAAGCAAACCAAACAAAACACTGTTGAATAAAAGAGTCTCTGCTTGGAAGATACAGTGCAGAGATGTCTGTTGATCAACCCAAAAAATCAAAAGTTTGGAGCAAAAGACCCAAGCATCAAGTTTGAAAACTCGTCACAGGTTATGGTTGGGAACAGAGCGCCCGGCGCAGGTTGCATGCAGGGGAAAAGCGTCGGCGGCACAGACTATCAGATCGTAAAAAGCGCCGATGGCGCAGTATGCCCACAGGAAAATTGCGCTCTGGATGAATAGGCGCACTGGATGCACAAACCAAGTGCGTCGGGCGAATAACTCAATGTAAACAAGGAAAAAATCCAAGCAATGATTAAGTAAATGGACTAAGAATGGTTCAACAGACCCAGAGAAAGTCAGCAAACACTCAAAAGAAAGAATCTGATGGTGAAAATAGGCTCAAGAGGAAAAGCAATGGCTCATTAAGAAAATCAAGAATAACACACTCAAACTTGAAATCAAAACAAATGTACATCCTCAGTATGGTCGCCAGATTTGTTATGGGACAATCTACTCGAGCGGACGCGAGCCAGATCTCCCTAGTTCAATGCAAATCTAGAACAAATAAGACAGAACATAAGACTACTTTCCTAGATCTAGTTAGAGATCGAGTAATTAGACATCTTACCTTCAGATTGTAGATCTTTATCCTTGTTGTCACTCCAAGCTCCGCGGTCGTCAGATCCTTAGCTACAAGACCTGTCAAAACATGTGGAAACAATACAAGCAGTAAAACATGTCTAAACAGTAACTGATCTAAGTAAACAGTTAAGGAAGTAAACTACAAACATTACCAACACAATAACATTTCTGGAAAGAGTTTATATTACTGTATAAAAAGAGGGAAATACGAAGTAGAGAGATGATTACAACCCAAGCCTTAACGCTACAATCCTCCTCCAACATGCCAAGCCAATGCCTCCAAAGGAAATGTAAGCCTCCCAAGAGATGGATGGGGATCACCTAGGCTAATTCCACCAGCATGTAAGTGCCATAGACTTCCTCCCTTTGGAATGGAGAGGGGTCTTTTATTTATAGGACCAAGTGGATAGAGTAGGTTGAGGATCATTGGGAGAGGGATAAGGGATCCTCCCTTGAGGTTAGGGAACCGTAGGACAGCTAACCTAGGAGTTAGGAATAGGGATCCACCTCATCCAACTTCTAGAAATCGCTCGAAAGCTACCTTTATCCAAATAAACCAACTCTGGCACAAGCTGCATGAGGGAAACCTACGCCTGATAAGGAAAACACAGGTTGTATAAAGATACTCTGCGCCACAGGCGTAGGCTGGCAGAATACACTCAACGCCAGCCCTAGTTGGGCGCTTCTTGCTCAAAGACAACATGCGCCTACCCAATAGAAACTTGTGGACAAAGGAATCAACTTGCTCTAACTGACTTGCTTTCTCATTGAGACTTTAGGGATCAAGGCATTGAGTTAACAAGGGTACCATGATGACAATATTTAGGTGTAACACCAAGCTCCTTTGCCTACTTCCTTCAAGGGGCAAGTGCTTCTCTCCATTGGTTCTTCTAGCTATCTAGCATTTAGTGTGAACAAAATAGGCCTCCCTAAGGGAGATTATTGGATTCCCTTTGAAGTCTTCACCTTCTAGGTGACACTACATGTATTTTCCTTACCATTGGGCAATCTAAAGTGGTTCATGCATTGGTTTTTTGTTGTGGTTTGCACCCTCTTGTTCCCTTTTATCATTTTTTTTTGCACTAACAACCTTGGGATTATCACATTTGCTTTATGTTTCTAAATATTGGGCTTGTCAACAACCTCAAGGGCTTTCAGTTGAAGTTGCAGAAGCACAGAAAGATGTGCAGTATTAGTTGAAGTTGCAGAAGCACAAAAACAAAACGACATACTAAACCTAAGCACATACTGGAGAATACAATGGAAGAATACACAGTTTGTGAAGTATGATGTCAAGTGTATCTTGTTGATATGTTCAAGTGAAGTTTGTGACACAGAACAATGATTGCAATATCTCAAGGTTACGGAAGGTGCGCATAGCAGAATGAACATCATGGATCAGAAGAACGGTAAAGTAATATCTTCTTGTTTTATATCAAGCCAGTAGGACAGAGCAAGGACCAGGGGGTCGGTGATTCCTTCCAGTTGGATCTAGTAAATTAGGGATTTGGTGCTTCCTTTAGGTTGGTTCCTATAAAACCAGGGAGTTGGTGCCTCCTTCCAATTGGTGTTGGATAACTTCAAAATTTGGTTCTTCCATTAATGTAATCTTTATATTATAAGAGAGCATTCCATGGTTTTCTCCTATTTGGGTTTCCACGTAAAAATCTATGTGTTTTGTGTATTGTGCTCATGTGATGATGAATGATATTGTTTATGTGGATGCATAATCTAAGTTCAGATTAATAAGTTAAGAAGTTAAAAATTGTTCATAATTGCGCTAATATTGATTCACCCCCCTCTCAGTATTAATTAGATTCCAACATATCTTCCTTCGTATAAAATGGAAAGCCCTCTTATTATGGCCCAACTGCCATAATCTGGGTTTATGGTTTTAAATAAAATGTAGCTAAGAAAAAGCATTATGAAACTATTATAGTGTATTTGCTTGACCATTGGGCAATATAAAGTGGTTCACGCATTGGTTCATTGTTGCGGTTTGCACCCTCTTGTTCCCTTTTATCATTTTTAGTTTTTTTGTTAATTTTTTGTTCTATTTGCACTAACAAAGCCTTGCAAGATCTACTTTGGGGTTATCGCATTTGATTTATGTTTCTAAATACTGGGCCCAGTGAACAACCTCAAGGGATTTCACCCTATACCATAAATTACCTACCTAACAAATAACAACCTAGTTAAGATAAAATGAAGTGGAGTCACCATAAATACTATTATGGGAAATTATCCCACTTTGAGTGAAATCCCTTGAGGTTGTTGACTAGGCCCAGTATTTAGAAACGTAAGCAAATGTGATAACCCCAAAGTAGATCATGCAAGGATTTGTTAGTGCAAATAGAACAAATTAAAAACAAAAATAACTAAAAATGATAAAAGGGAACAAGATTTCAAACCACAACAAAGAACCAATGCATGGACCACTTTAGATTGCCCAATGGTCAAGAAAATACATGTAGTGTCACCTAGGAGGTGAAGGCTTCAAAGGGTAGGCAACGATATCCCTTAGGGAGGCCAATTTTGTTCACACTAGATGCTTGATAGCTAGAAGAACCAATGGAGAGAAGCACTTGCCCCCTTAAGGAAGGAGGCAAAGGAGCTTGCAGAATGCAAAACTATGAAAGAGATGGGCTAGGAGGAAGCTCCAATACAATTTCTAAAGCATAACCTTGCTCTTGGCTTCTCTTCTAAGATGCATGCCCATGGCTTCCTTCTATAGGCCAAGAGGTGGCCAAGAAACAACTAGATCCCAGTGTGAACCCATTAACTCCATGATTTGGCTCCAAAGTACAGAAAGGAGGTCCATTCAATGAACCCAAGTACATAGTGAGACCAAATTCATTTTTTTTAGGTGATGGGGATTTGATGAGTCTTCAATGCACCATGGGTGGTTGTGGTCCTGTCGTTTTGACAGTTGTGTGGATATCAAAGGAAAAACCGTGTAGGGATTACGTGTGCACATAACTGTTAACATGCTTAGTCAGGCACCTAAACAGAGATTAGGTTGCGCGGTCCTATATTTTGACTGTTCTTAGGCATTTATGGACTCAAATTGCTTCTAGGATATGATGAGAATTCCTTCGGTGAGCTACATGCTGTATGTTGATGACGCCTTATTGTGTGAATTGCAAAAATGTTGCATGGGTGTGATATTTATGCATTAACACCAGGAAAAAGCTAAAAAAGTTATAAAAAATCATTCTCGTCCTCTTGATCATACACAGAGAATATCCCAACAAAATAGGGCATTACAACGACATAAGTAATCCATAGCTTCATCATTCACTTTACAAGATTATGCATTATAAAAGTCTCTGGTGGTTTAGACACAACTATTGATTTCTTATTAAAAGTCTTGAAAGTACTTTGCGCTAAACTTCCTTGTCCTATTTTATACTTTAGATAAATTATGTCATTTTACATTTTATGAATCACTCACTACATATTTACCAAGTCCATATTTTATCTTTGTCCTTGAACTCATTAGTTGGTTTTCCAATAGAAAGGACTTCTTTGGATTTTCCACAAGAGGACTCGTATTTTCTTCAAAACTTGGGTTTCCCTTGAAACTCGCCATTTCCTTCTTCAAAATATGTTGCTAATGTATCCCTTGCTTCTCTCTTAATGAACATGGCAATAGATAGTGGGATAGCAATTATGTAATAAAAAACTACAATATATCTTCAGTTGGTCTCGAACCTGTTGTAATTTTGTTCTATAGAGTGGTGAATCCTTGGTTAAGGTATTTAATCCTCTCCTTTGGCTCTATGTTCATTCTTTACAACTGTGGGAATATAGAAGGAGGAGTATTTTTCTCATCAAACTTAGCTATAAATGCAGTTTTGAAATGATTTCAACTTGTGATAGATCCAATTGCTACATGCTCAAATTAAGAATCAAATATTCATAATTTTCAAAAGTAGTTGTAGGGGGCATCTTATATAAGGGTTTCAGAAGTTTATCAATGGCATTAGAGATGAAGCCTATACTCTTGGATTGGGATAGAAAAGGATCTTTGGTCTCTACCAGTGGACAAAAAATAGAATGCAATTAAACCTTGGGTGGTAAAGGTATTTTTTTATCAAACTGTACATAAGTTTCTTGGAAATTTTATTCCATACTAGGTGTATGCAATCGTGCTTGCAAGTCCTCTTCATTATTGGTTTGCTAAGCTATAAATTGTGATTATTCCTATTAACAAACAATCCACACAAAATACTTAGATTATAAACCATACAAGGGTGGTGGCCCAACTTATAGCACCAAAACGTTGATGTGGTAAAATGTCACTCGCCAACTTCATAGGTTCACCCTGTGAAAGTGCCCAATTATATCTTCCTTCGTATAAAACGGAAAACCCTCTTATTGTGGCCCAATTGCCATAATATGGGTTTATGGTTTTAAATAAAATGTAGCTAAGAAAAAGCATTATGCAACTATTCTAACACTAATCTATTCTATAGCTAGGAGCATTTGAAGAACCAATTGACATAAAACAAAGGGAGAATTACAAAGAGCATAGAAAGTATTTATAGAATCACTTGCCAAAGATGCAAAATTGCAAATAATCTAATTAAATATTAACCTATACACCATCATGAAGAGGACATTGTTATTGTATCAATATACATTTACATTGCTTGTTGGATTTTAAAGCTGTAAATTTGCTTTCCAATTACTAATACGGCAGAAAATCATGCATTGTGTAAGTTACTTAAGTAGATGTTTGCTTGCTAGTCTTCTTTTTTACTTTGTTACCTCGAAGAAACACTTGTTTCACTGTCCCATTTTTTATTTTAGATGTTGGTCAACATGTAGAAACTCTCTTTAATTTTATGTTGTCAAATTTGACACTAAGCTTATTAGGCACACACATTCTTGGCAATGACAGAGTGATTATTACAATATTGGTGAAAGGTTTGTTGATAAAAGCTATGAGCAATCACAGTTTCCTTATGCTCAATTTGAACCCCAATCCATCTTCTTCTATGGATCTCGGTAGCTTGAACCATCTATGTCTTCTCAAGGAATATGCCCAGAGAAGTTGCACTGTAAAGAGGGAAGGACCAAAGAGGTTGCACTGCAGAGAGGGGACTTCCTTCAGCTTAGGTGCCATGTATGAATGTTGTTTGTTGATGTTTTAATACACAGGACTAACTATCTTTGTTGTTGTTTGAAAGTAAAATGCTCCATAATATGAACCTACCACTGGTTGCCATTAATATTGTTCCAACAGTGCTACAGGAATCCTCAAATGCCTATGAAATATCATGACCTTAGGGCTTCCATTAACTTAACAATCCAATTCTGCCATAAGAAATGATTAAATAAATTCCATTTTAGATGATATTCTGGGTCACTTTACACATGTATTTCTTTCTCTTATGCTACATCCAAAAAGCCATTAGTAAATATTCCATGTTGCAAACCTTAATGCCTCTGCACATAGATATGTAAATGCATCATACGCTACTTTTTTTATCTCTAGCAGTAAGAACCCAATCCATCCAATCTCTATCACACATAACCCCCTGATGAGAATGTGATGAAAGTGGACACCCATGCAAAATGGGGTTAACAGGGCTCATCCTTCAAGAGAATGTGTTAAATGTGAATATTGCGATTTTGGAGATATTGGGCATTGAGCTTTGGTCCCCCCCCCTCTCCCGTATTATGACTATTAGAAGCTATACATCCTTTTGCAGTAGTGCCATGAACTATTTCCTATTCTCAATGCTTGTTGGATGGCCTCTAGATTGCATCAGATCTAGAGAATAGGTAGATTCATTGCTTTTAGTGTGTGGTATGTGCAATTGTCATAGAAGCTGTGTGTTTTTCTTTGGCTTGTTTTCTATCAGGGGTTCTCCTCGAAGGCCCAGTTGGGGAAAAATGGTCAGTCCGATGGCCTTTTCCCTATTTGCAACCATTTTGAAGTGGTGAATCAAGATGGTGTAGTATATGGATGCCAATATGAAGAAGTATATCTAGAAGTTGCATCCAGTCTGAAGAAGTGTGTCCGGAGTTCACACGTCCATCCAGTCATAGTCCTTTAAGATACAAGCTAAAGTGTTGGTTGGACAGAAGGTCGAAGAGTGCACAAGCAATCTAAAGAGTTGGTTGGAGATAAGTACATGTGCGCAAGCAAGTCAAGATAATATTCTAGAGTGCACAAGCAGGATGGAACAATAAATGGTTGAACAATTATGCAAAGTCCTGAAAGCGCGCAAATCTCACCAATCAGAAGAAGCTTCCAGTTGTTGAAGCTCGGACAAGTTCCAAGAAGAGTGTAGCGGTTGAAGTTGAGATATGCACAAATTCCACAACCGATGACACAGCAAGTGCACAAGACCCACAAGTGATTGTATCGTAAGGGTGAAAGTCCCACAAAGTCAGGGACCATGTATGTGCATTGTTGGATTTTGTACAACTTCGGAAGATATTATTCATTATATTTTATTGTACCTTCACTGTACTTGTTTGTACCTCCTAAGGGAGATGAAATTTATGTAATCAATTATGTAAACACATGAAAGAATCAATATAAGCCTTGGGGTGCAAAAGAAACAAATAAAAATATTAAATTTAAATTATTTATTGCCCCCAGGTGAAGTCGGCCTAGTTAGGAAATTTTCCAGGTTTGCACTTGTATAAATAGGAGGTTGGTGCACCTCATTATCTCATTCCCACATTGCCTTGTGCGCATCACTTGGGAGAGGTTGATTTCGCATCACTTGAAGGAGGAAGCTGATTTGGGGTATCTACTTGTGGAAGACACTTTCACATTTCTTCTCTTTTCTTATTTGTACTCTGATCTTGGGATTATCATCTCTATGCGAAGGTTGCTCGGTTTTTCCCATTTGGGTTTCCCAGGGTAAACTTTGTGTTGTTGTTTTGTGCTTTGTCTTGCTTCTAGTGATCTTGGTTATGCATTTATATTATTATTGCTATGAATGTATGAAATTTAACATGGTATCAGAGCAGTTCTAGAAGAAGTCATTGTCCAAGCATTATCGGAACCCTGTCGGAATTAGCGTTTCATCTTGTGAAGTCTTCACCCACCATTTTGAAGAAAAGGAGCCATAGGAATGTCGTTTTTGGCAAGACAAATCCATTGGTGAAGACGTAATTCAATTCCGAGAACATTCATTTTTGACCTAGCTCCTGCTAGGGTTTCTGAACCAGATTTGCAAATCAAGATGATTGGGATGAAGGTTGAAGATCGTTTGGAAGGAGCCTCCAAATTTATCTCCTGGAAGTCTAGGGTTCTTCTACTCCTAGAAGAAAATGATCTCTTGCTATATGTAAATGAGAAGGTCCCTGAACCATCAGCCGAAGAGGATAAATCTCGATGGAGGAAGAATGATGCTAAAGCAAGAAGGATTCTTGTGGATTCAGTGAGAGACCATTTGGTTCCTCAAATCTCAGGAAAGAAGAATGCTAAGAAAATGTTCAAGACCATTATGAATTTGTTTGAACACACTAGCCTAAATGTATCCATGACTTTGAGAAACCAACTCTCAAATACGAAGATAGCAAAGTCAGAATCCACTGCCTCATACTTTATGAGGATCTCAAAACTCAGAGACAAGCTCAGCACCAGTGGAGATCCTATTGGCGATAAGGAGCTTGTCCTCCACACTTTAAATGGTCTTCCACCATCATGGGAGTCCTTTATCCAAAGCATAAGTGGTAGATCCAAACTACCAAAGTTTGACAAGCTTTGGGCAAATTGCTCTCAGGAGGAGACAAGGATTGCAACACGTCAAAGACTCCATGGCAGTCAACCTGAAGAGACTCAAGCGTTTGTTTCCCATGCCAAGAAAGGTAAGGGAAAAGGAAAGAGGTTCCATAAACACAAGCACCAAGAAAGGAGATCAAGTCCCCGCCAAGAACAAAAGAAGAAGAAGGATGTATCTCAAGTTCAATGCTATAGGTGCAGGAAGTATGGACATTATGCCAGTAGTTGTCGAAGTCAAATCAAAAGGAAACATGAAGCATCCACTGCTGATGTAGAAGAAGATCATCATCACAAGAAGCAAAAGAATGAAGATCACACATAATTTATATTCATATCAACACTATTAGATACTATTCCTACCACTAGTGACACTTGGCTCACAGATAGTGGTGCATCTAGACACATGACAGGTTATAGAGAGAATCTTTCAGAATTAATTGAGAAAGATTCACATCTCCGTGTGGTACTTGGAGATGATGCAAGTTACACTGTGAAGGGGTCTGGAGCCACCACCCTTCAATTAGAATCAAATAACACATTACATCTAAGTGATGTACTCTATGTACCTGGTATGAAAAGAAATCTTGTCTCCATCTCAGCATTGGAGGTCAAGGGATATAAAGTAGCTTTCTCGGAAGGGAAAGTCCTTGCTTGGCACAAGAACTCAAGCACGAGCACAGCCAAAGTTATTGGCATAAGAGAAGAGAGCTTGTATAGACTAAACACTTCACTAGTTCAAGCCCTAATGATGCTGCAAGTATGAGCGAGTTATGGCATAGAAGGTTAACTCATCTGAGCTATCGAGCTCTCCCAGTTCTGAAGAATATTGTAACAGGTTTGCCAAGGCTCCAGGTAGACCATGATGGAACATGTAGAGGATGTTCTCTTGGAAAGAATGTCAAGAAATACTTTCCAGATAGCGAGAGTAGATTCAAAGGGATTTTGGATCTAGTACACTCTGACTTGTGCGGGCCCATGACAGTTGTGTCATTAGGTGGTTATCATTACTATATCACCTTTATTGATGACTTCTCACGGAAGACTTGGATATACTTTCTCAAGTCAAAAGAATCTGAGGAAGTCCTAAGCAAGTTCAAAGAGTTTAAAGCACAAGTTGAAAATCTGCCAGGAAAGAGGATCAAGACTTTCAGATCCGATAATGGTGGAGAATATACCTCTATAGAATTCAATGATTTCTGCAATGAAGCAGGAATTAAGAGGGAGCTCACAGTTCCCTACAACCCTCAACAAAATGGGGTTACAGAAAGAAAGAATCATACAATTGTGGAGGCAACCAAAGCTATGATACATGACCAGAGTTCAAATGTTCTTGTGGGAAAAAGCATCCAGAACCGTTGTATATATACATAATAGATGTCCACATAAGATATTGAAGAACATGACTTCGGAAGAAGTGTTCACAGGTGTGAAACCAGAAGTGGGCCATCTCCGGATCTTTGGCTATCCAATCTACATACATGTGCCCAAAGAGAAAAGATTAAAGTTATAATCTTCAGGCAAGAAGGGAACCTTTGTGGGATACAGTGAGTCTTCAAAGGCTTACAGAATTTACATTCTAGGATCCAGACAGATTGAAGTCAGTAGGGATGTGACTTTGAAGAAGAAGTGGTTGTCAGGAAAGGCAGAGGATCAGATATGGAGATCGATGATGAAGAAATGCTAGAACCAAAGGAGATGAGATCATCTCCCCCTCCAGTTCAGAGGGAGTCAGCAGAAAAGGATGAACCTATCGATCCCATAGATCCAGTTGATATCCCCAGAGATGTGACAGGTCGGAAAAGACCTAGATGGGCACAACAAACACTGCAGGATGTAGAGGGGCATGATGCTCCACATGGCACTTCCAGAGAAAGCAAAAGAGCTCAGAGGTTCTCTAGCTATGTGGCATTGATGAGCAACATTATTGATTCAAAACCCACCACTTATGAAGAAGCATCCAAACATCAAGTTTGGAAGGATGCCATGATGGAAGAATATCAATCCATCACGAAGAATGATGTGTGGGAAGTTGTGCCGAGACCTGAGGAGAAGTCAGTAGTGACTTCTAAATGGCTATACAAGATCAAGCATGGAGCAGATGACAGTGTTGAGAAATACAAGGCTAGATTTGTAGCTAGAGGATTCTCTCGGAAAGAGGGAGTCGATTATGATGAGACTTTTGCTCCTGTGGCCCGATATACTTCCATCAGATCAATTATCGCGATTTCCTCAGCTATGGGATGGAAGTTGCATCAGATGGATGTGAAGACAACCTTTCTCAACGGTGTTATTGAGGAAGAAGTTTACATCGAACAACCAGATGGGTTTATTGTCCAAGGAAAGGAGTCTCATGTATGCAGACTGAAAAAGGCGCTGTATGGACTCAAGCAAGCACCCCGTGCTTGGTATGGACGAATAGACGGATTCCTGGTGAGCTTGGGATTTTCAAAGAGTGATGCAAACCCCAACCTTTACTACAAGGTTGTAGATGCTGAGCCACTGATTTTGGTATTATATGTTGATGACTTGTTTCTCACAGGAAATGAGAAACTCATTGTATGGTGTAAGAAGAATCTCGCCTCTGAGTTTGAAATGAAAGATCTTGGATTGATGCATTACTTCTTGGGATTAGAAGTATGGCAGAGGAAGAAAGAGATTTTCCTAGGACAAGGAAAATACACCATCGATATATTGAAGAGATTTGGGATGTTGGACTGCAAGTCCATGGCTACTCCGATGGATGCAAATTGGAAGAAGTTGAGAGATTCTACTTTAGATTCTGATTTGTTTGATCCCACCATTTATCGCCAGTTGATTGGGTCATTGATGCATCTGACCAACACCAGACCAAATATATGTTTTGTTGTGAATTCCCCCAGTCAGTTCATGTGCGAACTGAGGCAGATTCTCTAGATTGCTGCAAAACATGTGCTCAGATACTTACATGGCACTGTGGGATATGGATTGAAGTATGCTTTAGATGGTGACCTGATATTGTAGGGGTTTACAGACTCAGATTGGGCCAAATGTGTTGCAGATCGGAAGATTACTTCTGGATGTTACTTCAGTTTGGGTTCTGCAGTTATTTCCTGGTGCAGTAGGAAGCATAACTCGATAGCACTCAGTACTGCAGAGGCCGAGTACATGGCTGCTAGCACAACAGCCCAAGAAGCAGTTTGGCTTCGTAAACTCCTGGCGGGATTGTTCATCCAGATTCCAAAGTCGATTGTGATTCACTGTGATAACCAGAGTTGTGTGCAGATGTCAGTGAATCCTGTATTTCACGACAAGTCGAAGCATATCGAGATTCGATATCACTTCATTCGTGATATGGTGCAGAAAGGTACATTCGAGTTATAGTACGTGCCGACAGATGACCAGATTGCAGATGTTCTCACCAAGGCTCTTCTCAGGGTGAAGTTTGGATACTTTCGCGAAAGACTTGAAGTCGAAGAGAACGTATCCCTCCTTGAGAGGGAAAGATGACATTGAGATGCTTTCCCTGCTTTTCCCAGGTGCCTCTACAGTCCAGTTACTCAGCCAGATATGGGAGAAATCCCATAGGCAGATGAGTAGGACAGTCAACAGTTGGTCGGGCTCACCCAGGTACCTTTTGCAGTCCATTTACTCAGCCAGATATGGGAGAAATCCCATAGGCAGATGAGTAGGACAGTCAGCAGTTGGTCGGGTTCACACAGGTGCCTCTACAGTCTAGTTACTCAGCTAGATATGGGAGAAATCCCATAGGTAGATGAGTAGGACAGTTAGCAGTTGGCCGTGTGGTTGCACAGGTTCCTCTACAGTCCAGGTACTCAGCCAGATATGGGAGAAATCCCATAGGCAGAAGAGTCGGACAATCAGTAGATGGCCGTGCCCTTTTGCTCGTCTGAGATCTTAGCCAGGTATGGGAGGACCCCATCGACATATGAGACAGACAGGTAGCAAATTGTATCGCGGAGATGGTACAACTGATAATCTCAGATATCCAGGATTGAGTGATTCTCCTGGATCCAGGATTGAGTGATTTTCCTGGACTCACCGAAGGACTGGTGAAGATGATGCACAGAGACTGTGTAGACAACCTTCAGTATGCATAGAGATGATGGAGACAGTGTAGAGTACAATATGAAACCTAGATGATCGTGATGCTGATGAAGACCGAAGAATACCTTTCTCGTTGAGAGGGAGTGTTGGATTTTGTACAACTTCGAAAGATATTATTCATTATATTTTATTGTACCTTCACTGTACTTGTTTGTACCTCCCAAGGGACATGAAATTTATGTAATCAATTATGTAAACACATGAAATAATCAATGTAAGCCTTGGGGTGCAAAAGAAACAAATAAAAATATTAAATTTAAATTATTTATTGCCCCCAGGTGAAGTCGGCCCAGTTAGGAAATTTTCCAAGTTTTCACTTGTATAAATAGGAGGCTAGTGTACCTCATTATCTCATTCTCACACTTGCCTTGTGTGCATCACTCGGGAGAGGCTGATTTCACATCACTTGAAGAAGGAAGCTGATTTGGGGTATCTACTTGTGGAAGACACTTTCACATTTCTTCTCTTTTCTTATTTGTACTATGATCTTAGGATTGTCATCTCTATGCGAAGGTTGCTAGGTTTTTCCCAATTGGGTTTCCCAGGGTAAACTATGTGTTGTTGTTTTGTGCTTTGTCTTGCTTCTAGTGATCTTGGTTATGCATTTATATTATTATGCTATGAATGTATGAAATTTAGCATGCATAAATCACAAAGAGAGGACACATCAACAACGCAGAACATGCCATGTGGCAGAAGCACAAACCGTGAAGCAAGGAAGACGAAAATCCACAACCAACTTGTGGACATACAATCCACGCAGGACATGTATAAATAAGGAAGCAAGTTGGAGATTTGAAGTAAGCTTGGTAGCAAGTATGAAGAGCTTGTAAGTGGAAGATACATATTTATATTCAAGGCATCAAGGGAACGAGGTACAAAACAACATGATCTAGTAGGGAGCCAAGTGCGCACAAGCAGAAGAACGATATAGCTAATAGTGCACAGAATGATGCTATAGATTTGTGACCGTGACGCAAAGTCAGAAAGGTAGAAAGCAGAGGATGCGCAAGTGTGTGAGGACCGAATGACCATGTTGCAGGAAGCACGCAGAGAGTCACATGTGTTCTAAGTCAGAAGCGCAAAGACAAACATGAAGTATATCAGAACATGCGTGAAGTGAAGAAGTTTGACTGATGTATGTAGACTGATTTGAAGTGTGCGAAGTAAAGAAGTTCATTAGATGCGCAGAGACCAAGTAGCAGCAGAATCAAGTATGCGTGTCATGATGAGAATGATATGAGACAAGTGTGTTAAACTGAAAGGACAACTCATATGATGTACAGCATGTCGTAGATTGTCTAAAATACCGCGGCACTTAAATCAAACATACACATCTCAATAAGTGCGCAGTTCCATCTGATACTAGTGCACAATATCATAACATCAAGTTATCAATAGTTGTGTAGTGTCAGTTGAGGGTGCAGTTGCGCAGTAGCAGAATGACACAGTAAATTTGGGTGCAGACTGCAGTATCAGTTGAAGTAGCACATAGCACATGAAGTGAGACATCAATTGAAGTGAAGTATTGAGTGGAATGAGAAGTCAAGTGATGTATGCAGCAAAGTGACATCAATACAACTGCATACATAAGGTTTGCACAACAAAATGAACGTAAGAAGACCAAAAGTGTGCGCATGTCAGAAGTAAATCAAGGCAATATCTTATTTTGTATATCTGGGTGGCAGGACAGAGCAAGGAACAGGAGGTCATAGCCTCCTTCCAGCTGGTGTTGGAGAACACATGGAGTTGGTGCTTCCTTCAGGTTGGTGCCTCCTTCCAGTTGGTGCTGGTAAACATAGGAAGTCAGTGCTTCCTCAAATGTAATCTTTTTCAATATTAAAAGAGCATTCTGTGGTTTTCTCCCATTTGGATTCCCACGTAAAAATTCAGTATGTTATGTGTTCTTTGATATGTGCATATGTGGATGAAATCTTTATTTGTGATGGATGCATAATTGATGATCAAGATTAAGTTCAGAACAATCTTTTAAAGAAGTTAAAATTGTTCATAATTGCGCTAATACTAATTCACCCCCCCTATCAGTATTAAATCGATTCCAACACTTTGAACGTTTCCAAGGCCATGACCAACAAATTCCTTCAAATTTGCACAGTCCTTTGATGGTTACCAAGCTAGGGTTTGAGGGCTAATAATGAGGGTGACAGAAGACACCATTGTTCATGCTACAAAGTTACCACTCGTTGGAGAGCTATGGTCTAGAAACATGAATCTTCCATAGAATAGCTAGTAACAAATTTTGCGTCAACAAGCTCAAGTGCAGAACTTTAAAAAAGGGACATGTCAAGACCTTCTTGTTTCACCCACGAAGGAGGTTGAATACTTCATAAAAAAATTCATCACTTATGAGGGTCACCACATCTTGGTTTTCTACTATCACATAAGGGTTATGCTCCTTTTGAAAAATGGGACGTCTCTTAACTTGTCACTTTTGCTCTTAAAAATCCTCCAAAAAATGGTTGTAGCAGTTTAGAGATGACCAAAATCAGAGACTTCTCAATCAACCACTTGCAATCCAAAGTTCTGTAGTCATTGGGTTTCAGGTTGAACCCCAAATATTTCAGGCCTTCTTGCAAAGTAAGGTGGGTAAACGGTAAAAACTTGAGGAAAGTTGCCACTTTCGCATCACAGAGTAAATGAGTAGTAATAGTGGATTTTCCCATGTTTATTTCCATCCCAGTAGCCTTGGAAAAAAGCTCCAATATCTCCGGCGAGCTGAAGGGCATCCCTTTTAGAACCCGAACAGAAAATGAGAACATCATATACAAACAGTAGGTGTGTAATCTGGAAATCATGAGCAATCTAAATACCCCTGAAAACCCCATGACTCCTGGCGTCCAAAATTGCACGGCTAAATCCTTCAGCGACTAACAAAAATAACAAAGGAGAAAGAGGGCAGCCCTTCCTAAGACCATGGCTTGAGTGAAAAAAAGGGGAAGCAACTCCATTGATAAGCACATAGGAAGAAATAGTGGAAATACAACTCATGATCCATCTGATAAAACCAATGTAAAAACCAAGATGGGTAAGAAGAAGCCTGAGAAAGAGCCAGCTTACCTTATCATGGGCCTTGGATAAATTGATTTTAAGCACTGGCCCTTTCAACTTCTGAGTTTTCATACTATGCAATCCCTCCCGTGCCACTCTAATGGCCTCATGAATCTGACGGCCTTCCAGGAAGTCGAGCTGTTCTTCGAAAATATGTTTAGACAAGATCCCTTGAGACATCTCGCAATGGTTTTGGTAACAATCTTGTAGATGACATTGCAAAGGGAGATAGGTCTAAAATAGTTCAGAGAGACAGGAGAGTCAGACTTGGGAATTAAAGCAATGAAAGTAGAGTTAAAACTAGTCGGGATCCTTCTAGTTTGCTGAGTATCTTCAACCACTTTCAGGAGATCATCTCCAAAAAAATCAAAAAGCTCGGGGAAGAATTCAATTGTCCACCCATTGAGCCCAGGGATTTTATATTTATGAAAACTAGAGAGCACCTCTTTCAGCTCGTCCTTTGTGATTTCATCCATCAAGGCTTGATTGTCCTCCCCTTCCACGAACCAAGGAAAGAGTTGTGCCACCCGAATAATTTCCTCGATAGATACCTGTTCACTAGCCTTAAAACGATTCTGGAAGTGATTGACCCCAACCTCAGCCATACCTTCAAAGGTATGTTGAGGTTCACCCATGTGGTTTTCCAGGCTCCAAATGGTATTGTATGAGCACCTTCCTTTAGCATAAGCATGAAAGAACTTTGAATTTTCGTCGCCAATTTCCAACCAAATGGCCCTGCTCTTCAGCCTCCAAGTCTCCTCCTTGTTAAGAAGAATAGTGTTCCTACGACCTTCCAACCGAACCAAAGTGTCTCTTGAAACCTGGTTCAACCCCCCCCATCACCTTCATAGAGTAATTCCAACTCCCCTTCAATATGTTTAAGTTCAAAATCCTTCCTCTGCCTCTTCTCAAAGGCCCACTGCTTGATGGGCTTCTTCAATCTATTGATGTTTGCAGCGAACTGGAAAGCAGCAGAACAGGGAGCCCCCGCACTAAAATGAGTCCAAAGTGATTTTACCACATCGAAGAAAGTCAGATCCTTCAGCCACACCTTGTTAAACTTCAGCGGACTAGGCAGTTTACAAGGACCATCCATAATTTCAACAAAAATAGGAAAGTGATCAAAACAACCTCCACAACCCACCCACTACTTCAGATGAAAAAACCTATCCACCAAACGTTCCGACAGCAAAAAACGATCCAAGCGTTTAGCCACCCGACTATCACCAGCTCGGTTATTTTTCCATGTTGGACGGATACAAACAAGTTCCAAGTCAATCAAATTCTTCTCAACCAATTTCAGAGTAAAGTAATCCGTAAGAGCATCACTTTGGGCATGAGGACCCCAAACTTCCACCTGTCCCAAAGAGAAATTCAAGTCCCCACCCAAAATCATAGAATCAAAATTAATTAAAGATTTTGATAAAAGAGAATCCCAGAGGATTTGATCAAGATACGACCCATAGACATTAATAACCTCAAACTCACAAACAATGTCTAAAGCTGAAAAAGTCCCACCCAAAACAGACTCCATCCCCCACAAATTAGTGACCTTCACCCGCGCTTCATTCCAGCCAACAACCAGCCCCCCAGACCTACCCCTAGCATCTGAGGCCTCGAAGTTCCAACCTGGAAACCAACATTTCAACCTAGAAGTAACAACATCCCCAACACCCATCGTCTCTTGTAACAAAATGATATGAGGGTGTTCAAGATTGACCACCCTCCGCAACGCTGATTTTTTAGGGGGACCAGTAAGACCCCTACAGTTAAAAGACATGATATTCATTTTCTTCCCTTTTTTTGGGCTCGCACCGCTCTAAGTGCCCATTCGATAGAATTTGTTTCCCTTCCAGCACATCCGAGCAAGCTTTAGTTTGTGCCTTATAGATGAAAGACCGTCGGCCTCTGCCCTTTGCCCGTTTCACCTTAACTTTCCCAAGCCCTCCTGAGGATAGTTTTGCCGAGGAGTGAAGAAAATACCCAGATCTAGGGGAATCAGGGGGAGATGAGGGAGGGGAGGAGGGTAGGAACAGAGAGGGGTTAGGATCAAGATCAGGGGGAGGGGAGACAACCGGTAAAGAAGGCAGGATAACCTTATTCATCATAGTAAGGTAGGGAGGAGTGGAAAGAGGCGACAGTAAATGGGAGGAGATGGTTTTATTCCTAAGACCCTCAAGCTAATCAAGACCCGAAACAAAAAACATTTTTCATGAAAAAATTAAAGTACTGAGCGCGAGAGGGAAAATAAGTACCCGTAAAGGAGGGCACCAAAAGACTCTGAGTCAAGTGCGGTCCACCAATTACCTCCTCAATTGGAGCCGAAGGAGGTCTGTCCGAGGGAAGCTCTTGTTCTCCATCCGAAACTTGGGGTGAAATCCCCTGTGTGGGTGATACCGGGGTCGAGCGAGAAGCTTTCTCCACACCTCCATGCTTCCGATGGAAGCCATTAATAGTCCTCAGCGGTATTAAACACTCGGCAACATGATGCCCATATTCATGGCACCTCCGACAACGAAAGGGGACATTCTCATCGTCCAGCTTCTGCGGGAAGCCAAAAGGACCCCAGCATAAATCCATACCATCCAACAGACCATCCTAGACATTAATACTCACCAAAATCCAAGCAACCTTGCGCTGTTTGGATTCTCTAAAATAGTAGTCAGCCTCAAGATAAGTACCCAATAAATTGCCAATGTTCCTAAAATGTTCCTGTGACCAGTAATGAAGTGGTAACCCCGGCAGCCTAACCCAAAGTGGAATAGTATCCATCCGCTCCCGACTAGCATAAAAAAGAGGATCCTAGTGCTTGAGAAAAAAGGGCGCATGGTCCAGATTCTAGTTTCGACTTAGTACCCATAAAGCATGATCCTCTTGGGTGAATGGAAGGTGAACCAATTCTTAGAAAGAGCCACCATCTCCGGAACATAACCAAGTTGACCCAACTAATGATTTTCAGCCCACCCTACCACCGACTTCAAAGCAAAAGAGCGTCCATAAGCCCTGCCAACTAGAGTAAGTTTACTATCATCTCCAAAAGCTGATGAAAACCTATGTCCTCCCCCAGGGTATAATTCGCCCCCTTACCCTTGTTCTTCAACCACTTCCTGCGAGCTTTCAGCCTGGAACAAGATTCCCCCCCATCTGGAACCCCTTCCGATCTGCGAGCCGAACCCATAACCCTGCATGCCGGAGGACTCGAACAACCCCATTGTTTATAGGTTCTCAAAAAATCCGCCAAAGAGCCGGAATCACTCAGAGTAGCAGAGCCAAGCCCAGATCCTTCAAGTGTCGCTGGAAATCCCCCACCAATATCGTCCAAACCCTGATAGAATCCATCCCTAACACCATGAAAAAAAGCATGACTCACCCGGACTCTGGAGCGCCGCAGAAGAAGTGAACAGTGGGTAATCAGGCCCCGCAAAACCCTACGAAACCACGCCCAGTGAGACCACCGCAGACTCCCCACGGGGAAAAAGATGTCCCTTAAGCCGTTCCGGTGACCGAATAGAATCCTTGATGCCCACAGAGGAGAATCCGGTTGAATAAGGTAACAACACTCGGTTTCCCGTAGCATCCACAACACCCAGCAATGACCCGCCTCCACCTCAGCCCGCATACATCCACCTGGTGAGGCCCATATATCATTGGCCTCCAAGTGGTCGCTACCGTAGTCCAACAAGTCCTCGTACCCTATAGATAAACGACGATAGAAGCAGTAAAATGGGAAAAACCAAAAATAGGGTAAAAATAATAAACCCGAGAAAAGACCCAAATATGACCCTTACCTGACACAAAAACCAAGGCTTCTTGCATGCGTCACCCTTGCCATCCCCCGCCAAACGCCATCTGCTATAAAGGGCCATCCAGAGGGTGTCATCGGCCTGCACATCCACCTGCAGGCCCAGCCGTTGACGGCTAACCCTAGGCGCCGCCAACTCCATCCAGGAAAAAATTCCCTATCAATGGTGGCTCGGTTTATGGGAAGAACTAATATTATTAACTATTATTTTGTATTTATTTATTATTTATATTTTATTCATTACAATATATTGTGCTAAAAGCTTTACAAATGGTTTTTTGTAGTTTTATGTCGATCACGATAATGGGAGAGCATCCAAGGCTATATTAAGGCATATTCAAAGCACATGCCTAACGTTCGGTACTACATCTTTCCACTTCAATAACTGGGGAAAGATTCTTCATTTTCATCCCCTATTATCTTAGCCAATGGTCACATCATTCTAGTAGTGCATCTACAATGTGCATTGCCAAATCTGGACACAATTGATTAAGCAATTAAATAAACAAAATGGAGCATTCAAGATAATGCACCAAAGCAAGATTCCATGGGAAGACTACAAGGCATATCATTTTAATACAAGTGTTTTGATCCTTTCTAAACAGGGGGAGGAAGCGATCACCATTAGGATCGCAACTTCCCAAAAATATGGCATTTGATACTGTAACTGTTAAAAGGTATCAATCCTTGAATATAGGGTTTAGTTTTCAAGTAGTTTTAATTTCAGTTGCATTCCAATTAATAGAAAGATGCTCATATTAGCTATAAAAATGAATCTCCAAAACTTGTATGGGGATCGTGATAATCTCTATTAGTGTACTCCTTTTAAGTTTGGTTAGTAGAAAGCGAAGTTTCTCTCCTAGCTTATGTGTATGATAAACTGCTGATACAATAACAAGTGTTTGATGGACAAAACCCTTTGAGACAGGGCCCACACAACTTGAATTGTCATTGTCATTTCTTTTTCTTCTCGTGTATAAATGCGTGTTAGTTTTATTTCTCGCTATTGTCAAATATTGCTTTTTGATCTCATTTCAATAATGTATTGTTTCATTGATAAATGGTAGCATATATATGTACGTTGGATTTTGATTTATGATTTAGGTAATTTGAGTAGTAGCACCATGGTAATGATAATACTACAAGAACAATCATTTTCACCTGCATTATGAAGAGTAGTCGTTGATTATCAAAGACTATAGTCACATATGCATGTCAAGCTACATAGGTTTCAATTCATCATGTTGATTAAAGTTAGATTAAAGCCTCCTCTAGATAGTTTATCATTGTTTTTGTCTTTAATTCTCAAATCTAGAATTTAGTTGTTCCTTCTTTTAATAAGATTAAATGAATTTCTTTATTGTATAATACACTAGGCATATTAGGTAGTAATAGTATTACAGGTAACTTGATTTTGCATATACAATGCACAGTGTTTCACAAGTTCCAACGAACGTCAGATTGATAAAATAAATGAGCAATGATTAAACTTATCATCTGTGCATTAAGGTAGTATACAATTTAACTATCAACATTACAAGTTTAATGTCAAAACATACGTCCTTTGTTGATATAACAATAGTAAAACATCCATATACTAGAGTGCATTATATCATCTTTAACCTCAATAGACATAATTACATCATATGCATTATATCATCTTTAACTTCAATAACCATAATTACATCATATTTACAATTTCCTTCATTCTAAATGTTATATTTACAATTTCCTTCATATTAGGTAGTAATAGTATTACAGGTAACTTGATTTTGCATATACAATGCACAGTGTTTCACAAGTTCCAACGAACGTCAGATTGATAAAATAAATGAGCAATGATTAAACTTATCATCTGTGCATTAAGGTAGTATACAATTTAACTATCAACATTACAAGTTTAATGTCAAAACATACGTCCTTTGTTGATATAACAATAGTAAAACATCCATATACTAGAGTGCATTATATCATCTTTAACCTCAATAGACATAATTACATCATATGCATTATATCATCTTTAACTTCAATAACCATAATTACATCATATTTACAATTTCCTTCATTCTAAATGTTATCACTCATTCCATGGAAATTTTCTATCAGAATTTATGCATTAGTTTGTACTTCTTGCACAAGCATCATTATTTTCAACATTTTCTCACTTTTTTGACATTTAAAAACATGTGCAATGTATACCCAAGTTTAATACTTGCTATAGTTTTATTTTAAGAAGGTTATTTGCATATCCACATTATAAAAGAGCTAAATAGAGCCATCAAGTACAAAAAAAGATAGAGTTTTTCAACAAAGTAGATTTTAAAACATACTCCCAACAAATTCTAGTTTCTAGTTCACAGACCCTATTATCTTGTTTGCCTATAAAACTAGCCATCCCGCGAGTGCGATAGATTTGCACATAATTCTCTAAAATCAAAATACACTTATACTACATAAACTATACAAATTAGAGGATAAAACTATCAAGGCTAACCATTCCTAGCAGAGTATTTGGTTGGTAGGTAGACCGAGTCTCCTATGATTTCCACATATTGAGAAGACTGGCAATGACTGCATAATTTTTTCATGCTTAGTAATTTATCCAGGTCAATTCATATGGCTTTAATATGCCCACCCCGGTCTCTCGTATTGCCTTCAACATCCTCTAAATGAGAGTCCATTGTCGACAGTTGTAGTGAGAAGTTCCTCATAATATCTAGTATTCCCTTCATACATTCATGTACGTTCCTCAACATCCACTTGAAATCAAGGAAATCATTCCCGAGGCCACTGAATAATTCTCTCCAAGATGCCATTGTTCTCTGAATGTTGACCTCCTCGCTACCACCTTCCTGTATGCAACCATAGTTATGGTTTTGTCTCGTGCTTGATGGCACTTCCCTGTTATCGTGCGCTTCAGACCAAATCGATAGGTGAGCAAGTGATAATGTTTCACCAATTTCTCGAGGGAATGAGCTTCCTAGAAGGATGTCAGGGAGTTGATTGAATTCCATTCCTAACTTGGTCCTTTCAACCTCCACAATGCCGAAATTATGGTCTCTCTCAGGGTGGTTACCATCCTTTACTTCCATGCCTGTCTGCCTACTATTCCAGATAGTTTGACTGTGAGAGCTAGACTGCTCACACGCAGGAGCATTTACTTCCCCTAGGGGTAGTGTACCACCCCCTTCCACGCGTTGCAACATATCTCCTTCCTTGCCACCGTTGTTCCATCTGGTTGGCATTACCTCAGGGCCCATTCTTAGGTTCACATCACTTCCCCTAGGTCATTCCTCCATGCTCGTTCTCTTAAGGTAGGCACTTTCTCCTTGGTGTGCCCTCATTTTGGGTGATCATGCTAGGGGGTAATTTAACCCCATCATTAGCTAACCTATCCGCCATTTCGTTGTTACATATTTTGATGTGGTAGAATAAAATCCTTTGGATGGAATTTATTGAGTTTAGTATTCTCCTTTGCAACCGTCTTCGGTTGGGATCCTTCATTTTCTAACATTTTCAGATTCTACTAATGACGATCTTCGAGTCTCCAAAGATGGTTACATTTGAGAGGTTTAGGGAGGCAATTAGTTCAACTCCTTGCAAGAAAGCTAGGCATTCTGTTGCATTATTTGTTTTACGACCAAGTCTCCAAACAAAGGTTTCCATAATATTTCCTCTTAAGTCTATTAAAAACCCACACCTACCTACCTTAGAAATTCATAAAAGATTATTCTTATAAATATTCCTAACCAATAATTTATTACTAAATAAACTATACTAAATAAATAACAATCAAATTGATATACTGTAAAATATTTGCATAATAAATTAAAAAACACAATTTTATAATTATGTATACTTAACCAATATCTTTGAAAATATTAAAAAAACTTAAATACCAACAATCTACAACTAAATCCATATCTAAACCATTGGAGAGTAATTAAAATTAAATATCATTAAAAAATACAAAACTATACATCTCAATTGAGATAAAAAATACCGCTCAAAATTCATATGGACTCCGCGACCAGCTCTCATCAGGTATAGGAAGGCCCACCATCCATGCTCTCATATTTCATAACTTTATACACCGTAGCAGGTATCCCAGAGTATTATAATGAAATATAAATATGAATTTGAATTGAGATTAAATCCAAAGACCATCTGTCTCATTTCACTCGGTATATTTTTAACATGGATATTGCAAAACCAACCATCCATGCCCCGCTCAAAGGATAAGATATTTAAGCGGCAAGAAATATTTGTAGCCTTCCAACGCCTCCAACTTATCTCACCTCAGCTGAAGCTTCATAGCGTCCTTGTTACAGAATTTCATCATTTGGACAACAGCGAAATAATCAGTCGAACACCCTGCCATCTGCATTCAACAAACTCCTTTACTCTTCATTTCTCTGGACCGACTGTATATTCACTTCAGCACCACTCAATGAATTCAAATCTCCATAACCATTTGTAGTTCAGTTTATCCCACCTGGGTGCTTGTATTTTCAAGTCCCCACACTGTTTTAACACCGTCTTTGACTTACAGGTAAAACCCACATCAGTTCCTTCACATACCATCTTATTACATTTATTGCCCTTTGCATTCTCAATGATTTTCAAGTAATTTTCTCATGTATCCTGATTGATTTTCCGTTAAAAATCACGTTATAAGGTGGGAAGTCGATTGTTATCTAGTTGGGTTTCTTCAGGATAGAGCTGGGTACCATGGCTGTGATTAATGGGCTTCCATACAGTCCAGAGGTCATGGCTACGGGGATTTTGGATTACAGAAACAGAGCTGGGTGGTCACATTGGAGCAGAAAATGTAACAGAACAGCTATCATTTTCCCAAATAATTTATCAGGTCTGCCCTTCAGCAGTTACAACGAGAGAGTTCCTAGATTTGTTATTGCAGAAAGCAAGGGAAATCCCACAGAATCCATGAGATTGAAGCCAGGTAATAACTTAGTCATTCCTGTCTGTCTGTAATATTTTAAGGGCAATAAATAGCTAAGCAGCCTGAGTAAGTGTATTATCTTTGAAACCACAATCAAAACACACAACCTAGAGATTTTGCATCTGCTATGTCCAAACTCAGCAGATCATGTGTAACGTACCTCTATTCCCGATATCAAAGTAGGGTCTGCTCCTCTAAATTTTCATTATTGGCAGTAGTATGTAAATCAAAATACAACACATTAAGTCCATTTACAACTTAGAAACTCTTCTTCTTGATTACTGTGACAGAGTTTGGATTTATATTAGTCTACATGATTCAAATTTACGATTTCTAAATGCAAAGTCTAGCTAAGAATCTCTTTAGACAATGAAATCAAACGAGATCTTACTTCAGTTAGGATTAGCATTTCACAATTTGCTGCATAGCACCTTTCCAAGATGGTGACTATCAAGCATAAATGACATATTCAAATCTTCGCAAACATAAACCTTTGCTTCATACACAACTCTACTTCAGAAATTCGTCATTTAACTCCACTCAACAATATCCTAGATTCTCTCACATGGAGGACTTGTTCTCTTCTCAAAGAAGGTGAATCCCCGGGTTTAGGGTTATTGTCTTTAAACTCATGCTTGAAATATATTACACAATGATTAGAAGTGTGATTCAATATTCATCAAAGTCATTATAAACATAGGGGAATGAATCTTTAATACACATGTTTCTTGCCTTATCATTCACACAGTCATGGTTTCACAAATTGTCTAAAACCTTTATAGCATAAGTACCACTAGCCAAAACCTTTATGCCAAAACATGATAAAATCCATTCCATGACAGGGGTAAATACCTCACACCAACCATTAAGGTCATTCACAAAGGTTAGGGTCATTCATAAAGATTTCATAACAAACTAGGCATAGCTGACAAATATCTCTATGTTTCTACCAAAAATTACCTTCAGATTATCTGTACGACCCTTGAAAATGCAAAATGGCTGTAGATGAAATTATGCTATAATTTGGCCATATGGTGTTCGTTGGCATTCAAATTTTAACCGCAATCTCAAACAAGAAAGGAATACAACATCATCATTTCAATATCATATTTGACCTTCAACAGGACCTTTGATAATTACAGGACATCTAAATCATATTGAACTGTAAGGCTGTATGGAATTTGGGTGTTTGTCTGAGATAGCAATTGGTCTCAAAATGAAAGGACTGCTATACATTGGTACCAAAGGCCATGGACAAATTGGATGATCATCTGAAATGATGATGTTGTTTTTCTTTCTTGTTTCAGATTGCAAATCTCAAAATTTCAAGTGGGAGATATGTTTGAATCTTTCCATGCTTTAGTATTTTGTATTATCGTTAGTTGTATCAGTCAACTAAAATCAAAACTGTAGAAATATGCTCTTATTACAAGACTTATAATTGATTAGCTCAGCACGGGAACTATTAGGCATTTTTATAACCAGAATTGTTGATTAAATTATAAATTTATAAGATCTTGGAAGTAAGATGTCTAAGAATTCTGCTCTATTAGTTTACATTGAAAATATACTCAGCCCTGTTTTATTGAAATAGTACAGGAAACATTACATCATTCATATATATATATATATATAATATAAGCCCACTGCGCTACCTATATGCTATGCTACTGTATGTACATAGTCCATGAAAATATATTTTACACACACACACACACATATAAAACACAGTAGCATAG
Source organism: Larix kaempferi (assembly GCA_027924585.1). Lineage (NCBI taxonomy): Eukaryota > Viridiplantae > Streptophyta > Pinopsida > Pinales > Pinaceae > Larix > Larix kaempferi. The sequence goes on along the minus strand of BSBM01000510.1, from coordinate 13,409,053 downwards.
AAGGTAGTGCAGTGGGCTATATATATATATATATATATACAAGCCCCATGTGTGTGTATACACACACACAGAGGGCTAATGGGAAAAACAGTAAACTCATGACTTTATATATTATTATGTGTGTTAAAGTAGCACAGTGGGCTTATATATATTTGCCTTATGTGTGTGTATATACACACACAGAGCTAATATGAAAAACTCATGACTTTATATATTAATGTGTGTGTTAAATATATATACCCCCCTGTGTTTATATATCAAATGTATTTTTGTGGAGTATACACACACACAGCATCATTGAAAGTAGCGCCGTCTTTTATATATATATATATATATAAAAGCCCCATGTGTGTGTATCTATGCACACAGAGGGATAATGGGAAATATATTATTGAGAACCAACAAAAACAAGTCACATTCATCATGTACTGAGACACCAAAAATATAGAAGATCCATATAAATGTCCATATGGTCTACCTACTGCTGGAATTTTTTGACCTCAAAAAGTGTACAGCAGAGTGCCCTTAATGGCAGCAATGAGTAGAGGAGACCTAGGTGCATACAAAGAAGAATGTGTGACACGTGTGCAGGTCTGTACAGCAGTGAGGCAACCCTACTCCAGCAGAGTTCTGTACAGCAGTACAGCAGCTCTGTACAGCCCTTCTTCGTGATTCCGTACAGCAGTAATGAGGGCATACAAGCATTTATGGTGAGAGAGATAGAGGGTGCATGCATTCGCCATCATCAGTTTAGTGACTTACTCCCAGTTTAGATACCTTTTATATTCAGCAGTTCAGTTCTATTTCTGGATTTGCTTTAGTTAGTATTTGTATGTACAATTAGAGGATGCAGTTTCGTAGTTAAGCAAGGTGCTCATGTATGGATTCCAGTCTGAGTTAGGGCAAAAATCTCTAGGAGGATGTGTTACCGGGCAAATTAGCAGGGCTAATTCCCAGCAAGCAAAACTGAGAATAGTGACCCAATGTCACCTCGGTCACCGTTCTAACTTCTTCGGAAGTCGAAACCTCCAAGGAGAAGTATCCTTTGATAACCTGTAGAACACTAGGACAACCACGGAACTATATTCTCTATGCAATTTATAGTTAGACCAGTTGCCTAATGGAGTCAATAATATTATGATCAACGCCAGTGGGTGTAAAAGATATGATCAAAATAGATAATCTACTTAGAACATTCAATGAAATGTATATGCATGCATTAATCGATGTAGTAATCAATATTTGATCAAAAGACTATATTGCCAATATACAAACCAAAGATGCCTTAAGGGATACTTGACAATGTCTTTCAATAATCAGATATGAGCGTGTAATGATCAATTATAACTATCAATTCAAGAAATGTAAGAGTCCTTATAACAGGCTCAATATCTAATGTAGAAAAATGAGGTTTGACCTTGTTCAACATCCACTAACTATTTAACATTAAAAGGATAGGTAATCACATCATCAAAAGGAATCTCAGACCCAAGCAATTTCTAGATCAGTATTCATGTGCGTTTGTAGATCAGAAATGTATGAATTAATAGGGTCATTAATTACTATATTCACCTAGAAACTTTAAAAAGGGCACAAGTATATATCAAAACAACACAAAACCCCTCTAGATGATGATCAATTGCAATGATATTAAACAAGTAGCACTTTAGCTTGTAAGGAAAGTATACACCTGTACTACACTAATCAATACTGGATCAAAGATTGTATTGCTAATAATCATTAACCAACAACCAAATACGTCTTAAAAGTCATTCAATTAGAGAACAAGACTTATGATCAATACAACAATGAGATATCAGTCTTGTTTATTAATTAGGTACATGCAAAGATATGTCACTAGCAATGGCACAAGCAAGTTCAAGCAATAAGTGTCACTAATCATTAATCAGCATTTATTGTTAAGAGAACTACAACTTCAGATCTGTATTGGAATATATAGTGCATAAAGGCACAGAATTCAGTACAGCAGATGTAAATTTCAGTTCAGAAGTAACCACAGTAGCTTGCAAATATCACTTTAGTATAGGACCAAATTAGTGTAAGTTACTTAGCATTTAATTAATTGTTAAAGTTGCAGGTTATGTACATTTTATCACATATAACAACCTTGATGCAAGAACATGTAAACAATTGTACTGCAAAATTTAAATTTAAACTGATTTAAAACATAATTTTCATCTCTTTCAACTTAATGCTCCATTTAGTCACTGCATTAATGTTGGTCCTCGAGAATCATCAAATACTAAGTTCAGAAAAATGAACTATAGTAAAATAAACATGAACTGCATTAAAGAATTAAAACAACCATTTGGATTCAACTTATACTCAGATAGTTTTGATCTTGTCACTGAAAGGACAAGTCAAACTAGATAAACCATATACGTACCTTAAGAGAGAGAAGGTTCAAGTTCTTCAATTAAATTAAAATGACAGTAGTAAGAAAGACACACAGGTGCTGCAGACTACAAAGGTCAAGCACGTAAGCAAACACTCACTCAGAGTTCAATTAGTGATGACTGCTGAATGCTACAGGCAGAATAGAGAAACTGTGAGACAATTGAATGCTACAGCCAAAAAATAAATAAACCATGAGACAGTCACATGCTACAGCCAGCATAGACAGTCACATGCTACAGCCAACATAGAGAAGCCGTGAGACAGTCAAGAGAAACTGTAAGACAATTAATGCTACAACCAAAATAGGGAAGTCGTGAGACCATCAAATGCTATGTGCAGTTAAATGCTACAGCGATGAAGTGATAACCGTGAAGATAAAACTGTGAGACAGCTGTGAAGGGAAACCCCGTGGAGAGACAGCCGTGAAGGAAAAACCCCCGGTGGACATACAGCCGTGAAGGAGAAGATCACGTGGAGATCTAGCGGTGAAGACAGTCGAGAGTCTGAATGGGAGCAGACTTTACAAGTTACAGCCGAGATAAAAATACCGTGAAAACTAAAGCCGTGAAGACAGTCGAGAGTCTGAATGGGAGCAGACTTTACAAGTTACAGCCGAGATAAAAATACCGTGAGAAATAAAGCCGTGAAGACAGTCGAGAGTCTGAATGGGAGCAGACTTTACAAGTTACAGCCGAGATAAAAAATACCGTGAAAAATAAAGCCGTGAAGACAGTCGAGAGTCTGAATGGGAGCAGACTTTACAAGTTACAGCCGAGATAAAAATACCGTGAGAAATAAAGCCGTGAAGACAGTCGAGAGTCTGAATGGGAGCAGACTTTACAAGTTACAGCCGAGATAAAAAATACCGTGAAAAATAAAGCCGTGAAGACAGTCGAGAGTCTGAATGGGAGCAGACTTTACAAGTTACAGCCGAGATAAAAATACCGTGAGAAATAAAGCCGTGAAGAAAACCCGAGAGAGTAAAAACGTGAAGGCAGACTCGTGAGGATAAAGCCGTGAAGGCAGACCTAAATAACAACTGCTGAATGCTGAGATAAATCGTGACACAAACACTCAACACAAATGATGCGAGTAGAAGAGAGACTTCATGATTAAGCTCACGATCTTTAGAGTTAAGTTTTATTTTTATATATAGTTTTAGATTTAGAAATCTTAGGAATAAAATAATAATAAAACTTAGGATCAAAAAATAAGGAATAAATAAATAATAAATAAAATAAAAGTAGGGACCAATGGTCCAAGGGATTTTAAATAAATAAAAGTAAGACTTTAAAATAAAATAAAATAAAAACTTTATTAATAAACTCATAAAGTCTTTATTAATAAAATCATAAAGATTTTATTAATAAGACTAAAATAAATATTTAATAAATTTATCATAAAGTGAAAAACCAAAAGTCCAACATAGAGTAAAAGGACCAAAAACATAAGTGGGACAAGGCCCTAAAATAATACATGATCTAATGGTCTTTAATAAACTCCATAAAGTAGGAATCATCAGGGTCAAGTGAGCACATGAGTGAGAGTGCTAGGACCAAGTAAGAAAATGACCATGAGTCAACAACCACAAGACCAAGGTGGGCATGCAATCAAATAGGACCATCAAGACCAAAAACTTTTCTCTCTCTTAAGATACATAGTTTATATATTTTTGTCATCACTGTATAAGGGAGAAGATCCAAACGGATGGTGCAATCCTTTTGTCCTTAACGCTGCTCCTAAGGGTTAGGTACTAGAGACATCGCCAAGGGGTGGCCAGTCCCTTGAGAAGCAACCTAGCAATAACCGATTAGGAGAGGGGACAACAATATCTTCCATTCTCAATGAATGGCTTTCAGCTCAAGGCTGAACCTCAGTCCTAGACTGGGACATGTTGATCAACCATCTGGTCTATGACCAGGATCTCCATTCTCCCAGAGAATGGTCCTCAGCCTCAAGCTGAACATTCAGTCCTAGGCTGAATGTTGATCAACCATCTGCAGGACCTAGGAAGTCTCTGTCTCAACCTGCAGGATCTGCTTGGTCATCATGACCAAGAAACCGTCTGGTTCTAGACCAGAAAACCCTAGAGACAAATAGGGGCCCTAGCCACATGCTAGGGACTTTGCCATGGCATCAATCTGCTTGGTCCTAGACCAAGAACCCCAGGAGACAGCTGGGGGCCCTAGGGTACCTTCTAGGGTCTTACTCATACTCTGCCTGGTTAACTTGACCAGGAACCCTAGTCAAATGACTAGGGTACCATTCTCTCTGAGAATGGGTCTCGCAGCTGCACTAAAAAAACAACATTAATGGGCAACCAGCAATATACTAGATTCATTAACCATACAAGAGGACGTCACTAAAATGTTTTCCAAATGCAATATTCAGATCTGTGCATAAGTTAGAATATCAGTCTTCTTGAGATCAGCATGTAAAATAATGTTTCAAGTCCTGCTGTAGATGAATTCTGAGCTCATAAATACATCAAAATTAGCTTGGGAATAATACAATAAAATGTAGGAATGGATAATCACGAATAGATGTATTAAGTTGTATTTAATATTTATTTTACAGTGTGCAGGTGAGAGGGCAATTAGGGCACACAGGGGCTGCCAATTTGGCAGTCCTGTGTAGAGGATAAAGAAGGGAAGGCTGGTCCGGGAAAGGCTACAGGAAGAGTTGTAGGAAAAGCTACAGGAAGGGCTACAGGAAGAGGTGAAGGAAAAGCTACAGGAAGGGGTGTAGGAATAAGCACGGATGGAGAGGGTAGCAGCAAAAAGAGTGCGGACTGTGGAGCATGCAGCAGGGGTCGAAGTATGGAGCAGCAGGTTGAAAAAGGGGCAGCAAAGGTGTTTGGATGCTTGACAGGGAAGTCGTAGGGTGTTAGGGCAGCCAGCAGTTAGGGTTTAGATGCAGCCAAATAGGACTTAGAACACAGATTTAGGATTTTTTAGGATTAGTTTTAACACTAATTTAACAAACTACTAACTCAGAAAATCAAATAATTTAACAGAATACTTACAAGACAAACAAAACTCAGAAATTAGGGCTTTTTAGGGAGTTTTTGATAATTTTGGTATTTTTAGGGCTCCTAAAATTTCGCCCTAGAGTTTTTAGGGACAAATAGGGCAGGCCAAAATTATAGGAGGAAGGGCCGAAATTTTAGGGAGGCCAAAAAATCATAAGATGAAATAATAATTACAAGCTTCATAAATAAAAATAATTACTCTCATAAACTCAGAAAAATCAAATAAATTAGCTTAACTAACATAACATTTACAACTAAGAAAACTTCAAAAATTTAGGTTTAAGAAGTAGTTATGAACAACTAGGGTTTTCAAGAGAGCTAATTACCAAACCTAGGGCATCAATGAGGGAGTAACCCCTTCTTGAGATGGTACTTGACAAGCTTGGCCAACTAGGGCTCACCTCTACAATCTTTAGGATTCGTAGAGGAAGCCTAGCTCGAGCAAGACTTGAAGACCTAAAGCTCAAGCTTGATTGCCATGGTGATCAATGGCGAAAATGACATGCAAATCAAGAGAAAAATGAAGCAATAATGGCTTCCATCCAACCCTAACAAGCATCACTTTCATATATTTGACAGAGAGACATCAAACAAAAAGTATAGATACCTCCAAGTGCATGTGTTAAGCAAACAAACTCTAGCCTCACCTTAGCAATGGCGTGAACAAAGGGAAAAACTTCCAATAAATGGTTCAAACTTGCAAAATAACCTTCATCAAGGAGTGCCTTCCTTAAAAGAGCCCTAGTTAGAGAAAATAGCAGGCATAATGATCTTATCCCATTGATTATTCATTAATATGATAATTGGTTATCGAATTGTCATACTACGGGCACGTAACTGGCTAATGAATGACATTGACGATACAACTTAAATGAATACTTGGTTATTTGAATAATATAGACAATTACCATTTGATACATTTTGGGGTAGTTTATTGACAATATAGTCTTTTGATCCAATATTGATTATTATTGTACATGCATAAAATGCTTACACATTTCACTAAATGAACAAACGATCATTGGTTGAAGTTGAATGCACTTGACTCCATTAGGAACTGATCTAATCATAATATTACATGGAATATAGTTGTTAGTTGTTTTAGTGTCTTTACAGGATTCCATAAGGATACTTCTCCTTGGAGGTTTCGACTTCCGAAGAAGTTAGAATGGTGACCGAGGTGACATTGGGTCACTCTTCTTATTGATGCTTACTGGGAATTAGCCCTGCTAATTTGCCCGGTAATAGGATGCATGCTTGCATGCCGCAGCTCATATCCAGTAGAGGTGCTTCACTTAGGCTCATCTATCCATGCAAGGAAGGCACTTTAGGGTTAGGGTTTAATGTTTCCTGTTATTGTGCATGTGTCTAGATTCATTGTATCTTCAAGTTTAAAATGGAGGATGCAGGGGTATAGGTTTTTATTTATTTAGTTTTCAATTCAACAGTTAGCAGTTTGCTGTTTTCCTGTAGCAGATTTTCATTTTCAGAAGTAATTTAATGCAGTAATTGGTTTCGATAGTCAATATATTGTGTTTCCATTATATATTTTCTTGTCTGTGTGATTATAGATTCTAGCATTAATATGGAGTGCAGTTTTGAGGAGCTATATGTTTTCTGCTATTTAGTTTGCTGTAGGAATTATTTTAGAGTACAAACTCTAATTGCAATGGTTGAGAAAATCTAACATGGTATTAGAGCCCAATGAAATCTTCAAGATTCTGTCTATTGAGAGGGAAGTTGTCTTGGGTAGAGAGCCATTGGAGGGTTTCAGAGGGTGGTATGTATAAAATTTAGTGATTGAAGCAGATCTATGCCAAATGATTGGCATGTGGACCTGAGAAGGGATGTGTCGGTGTGAAAATCCTATTCAATCCAGTGAGTGGAGATTGAAGCTTGTTCATTGGAGTTGCAATAATGACCATTTCCTAGTATTTGAAAGAGTCACTTGTTGGAGGAACCTCCAACTTTGTGTTGTGGAAGCTGGGATTGCAAAACCTCTTGGAAATGGCAGATTTATGTTACATTTGTTGAGAAGGTGATTGTGCTACCTATAGATCCCAAAGATTTGGCAAGACACAACAACAAGGTAATGGCAGTGAAGCAAATCCTATTGGATTCGGTGAAGGATCACCTGATCCCTCATATCCCTAGGAAGAAGATTACCAATGAGATGTATAATGCCCTGGGAACCATGTACCTGTGTGTGAATGTATCTAGGAAGATGCTCTTAAAGAACAAGTTCAGTGCTACCTGAAGGAGCAAGCCAAATACAGTAAGAGGGAGTGTTGGGGATTTTTTATTACCTCAAAAAGTGTATAGTAGAGTGCCATTAATAGCAACAATGAGTAGAGGAGACTTGGGTGCATATGGAGAAGGCATGTTACCTCAAAAAGTGTATAGTAGAGTGCCATTAATGGCAACAATGAGTAGAGGAGACTTGGGTGCATATGAGAAGGCATGTTACCCCTCAAAAAGTGTATAGTAGAGTGCCATTAATGGCAACAATGAGTAGAGGAGACTTGGGTGCATATGGAGAAGGCACGTGTTACATGTGTTGCCATGAAAATTAATACCCCAAATTGCAAGGACTGAAACGGTATTATCTAAATCTGATCTCAGTCAATCTGTTATGAGATTGTCACATATCTTCTTCAATCTCTGAAGAAGACCTATCTTGCAAGTCTCAGCTGCTCTAGCCTCAAGCTGGATCAACCACGCCCTCCTCTGCTCAGGAAGTGCACCCCTCTCTTTGTGAAAGTCGCCCAATGCTCAAATCTCTGAGCAATCTCTTCCGTGATGCTATCTTTGCCCATAGTCAATGGCAGATAGGTGCCTCTGATCAAGTGAAGTCAGATCTATCTTAGATCCCTCACTCTCCCTCTCTACAGATGTGCCTTCCTATCTCAGAAAGTCGCCCTCTCTGCATGCACAAGTCGCCCTCCTCTTAAACTTCTCTCTCTCTGATAAGTCTGTTGAGTAACCTTTTCTGATGACCTCCTGCCTCCTTATAATAACTCGCTGTCCGATTAGGGTTTCCGAAACCCTAAAGTGAGTGAATGCAAAAATCCCGCTTTTGCATGCATTTTAATTAAAAACTGTGCAATGCAAAAAGTTTCATGCATGAGGCAAATCATCCTGAAAGGTCCGCATGCATCCACTGTTGGATTCATGCCATCTGGTAGAGTGCATCTCACCCTCTACCCTCGTCCTAATGCCTATACTGCAAATGTACCTCCATGCAAGGCATCTGACCATGGACGACATCTCGAGATACCACTATCTCTAACACTCCCTCTTATCGAGGGAAGTCTAACCACTGATGCTTGGATCCAACAAATCCCTTGCTGCTGATGTAACGACCCTCAAGACCTCCCTTGTGGCCTTCGAGGCCACCAAAGACCCGGCGTTACTTTTTTCTTCTTCTTTTACTTCCAAAACTACACATAGCCGCACTGGACTCGGATCCGCAATCCACCATTGCGATCCACGATCCGCAATCCGCAATTGCGTCTTTTCGCAATCCGCATGGCGTCTTTCTGCAACCCGCAATTGCGTCCTTCCGCAATCCGCAATCCACATTGCGTCTTTCCGCAATCCGCAATCGCGTCTTTCCGCAATCCGCAATCCGCAACCCGCAATCGCGTCTTTTCGCAATCTGCAATTGCCCCTTTCCGCAATCCGCATTGCGTAAGTTGGAAATGCGGACGTCCAACTTCAACCAAAAACTTCCCCTTCTGCAATCCGCAATCCGCATTGCGGAAGTCGAAAATGCGGAAGTCCAACTTCAACGGAAAACTTCCCCTTCCGCAATCTGCAATCCGCATTGCGGAAGTCTAACTTCAACAGAAAATTTCCCCTTCCGCAATCCGCATTGCAGAAGTCTAACTTCAACGGAAAACTTCCCCTTTCGCAATCCGCAATCCGCATTGCGAAAGTCGATATTGCGGAAGTCTAACTTCAACTTCCAGAAATTTCCCTTTCTGTAATCCGCAATCCGCATTGTAGAAGTTGGACTTGCAGAAGCCCAATTTTAACTTCCGGAAAACTTTCCCTTCTGCAATCTGCAATCCGTATTGTGGAAGTCTAACTTCAACTTCCGGAAACATCCCCTTCCGCAATCCGCAATCCACATTGCGGAAGTCGGACTTGTGGAAGCCCAATTTTAACTTCTGGAAAACTTTCCGTTCCGCAATCCGTATTGCGGAAGTCGGACTTGCGGAAGCCCAACCTTAACTGTTCCTGTAGCTCACCAAGGAAAACATCTGAGAGGCATAACTTCCTCATCCCTGGTCCAAATGAGAGAAGGTTGGTACCATTGGAAAGCTCTTGGAGAGCTCTATCCAATGATGCAACTTCCACTCCAAACCGAGGTCTCCAACCCCACCATTTCTCCAACTAAACATTCTGTGCACAACTCCACATTGAATGACTTTAACCTTCTTCTGCCAAGGTTCTGCTCCACTTTTGCCAAGTCCTTCTCCTTCATCTGATCCATAGGGGTGCCTATTCTCCCTGATCATAGTCTTGACTGGAATAGCCTGCACCTCCTAGCCTTGAACTTAGTCTTGCTCATCAAGGTCTATATATGTAAGGCCACATAAGTGTGGAAGACAATATACAGAAGCATGCAAGGTGCAGGAGTAAGGCAATGACATGCCCAACAACACCAGACATAATACTTGGGCATTCAGCCCCATTAACCATCTAAAACCAATCCTACATTTGACACCCACCCATCTAGCATATGTAAAACCAGTAATGCATTAAACTCATGCACAACAACAACTTCAAACACAGGCTCAGATGCAAAGCTTAAGTATACAACCCTACTCATACATAGCTTCCTATTGTTCCATTTCCATATAACTCATTCGATCAATAACTGGAATGCAATGACACAACCATAAACACAGAGAACATCTTTATTCAAAAACACCACAAGGCACTTATCTTTTAATTGAAAACCACTAGGCAACCGACTATGGACTTCAATGTTCCATCCCAACCATAGATCTCTACCTAGCCTCTATCACAATCTCAGGTCACAATCTGAAGCATACTTCAATCCATATCCCACAGTGCCACGTAAGTATCTGAGCACATGTTTTGCAGTAATCCAGTGAATCTGCTTCGGTTCGCACATGAACTGACTGAGGGCATTCACAACAAAACATATATCTGGTCTGGTGTTGGTCAGATACATCAATAGCCCAATCAACTGGCGATACATGGTGGGATCAATCAAATCAGAATCTGAAGTAGAGTCTCTCAACTTCTTCCAATTTGCATCCATCGGAGTAGCCATGGACTTGCAATCCAACATTCCGAATCCCTTCAATATATCAATGGTGTATTTTCCTTGTCCTAGGAAAATCTCTTTCTGCCTCTGCCATACTTCTAATCCCAACAAGTAGTGCATCAATCCAAGATCCTTCATTTCAAACTCAGAGGCGAGATTCTTCTTACACCATACAATAATTTTCTCGTTTCCTGTGAGAAATAGGTCATCAACATATAGTACCAAAAATCAATGGCTCATCATATGCAACCTTGAAACAAAGGTTGGGGTCTGCATCATTCTTATTTACCTACCATCTCATAGCTGAAGCAATAGCAATGATCGATTTGACGGAAGTATTTCGAACCATAGGAGCAAATGTTGTTGATTAGGTTGTCATTGATGCCAACAGTGCATGGTCATTGATGCCAACAGTTGAGTCTTGGTGCCCCTTGTGGAGCCCCTGAGGGTTAGTGTTTGGTTGGTGGTTGTCTGTGTCAAGAGAAGACCTTTTGACTCTGTCCAAGCCCAAGCTTGAAGCCCTTGGAGGCCTTAGGACAATGGCAAAAGCCCTGGCCACCCTTGACTTAGTTAAGTATTCCTAAGTTGTATCTTGGTCCCATTTAAATCCATTTTTGAGTCCCGTTGTCTTCCGGTTGATGATCTCTGAGTCCAATGAACCTGTTGTGGTATCATGATTGGTTGTTGGATGGATGATGTAGTAGTTTAGACCTTTTAACCCACACACATGAAGTCCTCTTGCTTGATGAAGTCCTTGCTCATAAGCCCATAACCTTGTTGATTTAACTTTGAAGCACTTGTATCGTTTGAAGATCTTACTCTTGGTTACTGTTGTCCACCAAACTGCACACCAGCAGCGGAAATCTTTCGAAAGCTGTCTCTTCACTAAAAGTGAGAGAGGTGTGGCCTTAGGGGCAAGCAATGAGCCAGGTACTGTCACCTGAATCCCAGCTCCTCTGTTTAGGCTAACTCCTAACGAAGCCAAGGGGGGTAGTCCCTAAAAAAGAGTTTCACTAAGGCTCTTGTGTTTTAAGTGTTTTTTGTGTGGGGTGATGTGGATGAGTGTTGTTTAGGATTTTTTGTATAATGATGAGAACACAATTAAACACGCAATCCATGTTGCAAATTCCACAAGATACAAATTTAGAAGATGACAATATACTTTGACTTAGAATTAAAACAAAGCATCCACAAGATAAAGATTAAACAAATGACAAGGACATATGGTCCAGATTCAGAAGATATATAAGAGTTTTTAAAGACCAGTGCCAAATGGAGTCAAATGAAATACTTGTGATGCTGAAAAATGTAAGTCAAAAGTAGCTGTTTGTGAGATCGTTTTGAAATTGTTCTTGGTAAATTTTAAATGTTTTAGATGTTCTTGATTATTATGGCTAAAACCAAGGATGTCAAAAGAGTGTTCGGAAAGCAATTCTAAGCAGCTCCTTTAAGAGCATGTCGGACCTGTCTGGAATCACAGCGAGGCGCGCAATGCTAAGTAGCCACTGTGTCGCAGATTGGGCAACCCGGCGCCTCCCCTGAGAACTGCTTTGAATACTTGTTGAACAACGCCGGTTCGTTGGTTATGGGGGTGAAAGTTTTAATTAATTATCACTTATGAGCTTATCAAGTCCTTCACCTTTCTGAGTACTAGTCCAACCGTTTCCGGTTGGCAGAGCATACGGGTGTTGGACAAACGACCAAGATAAATTAATTAAGGGGGAAATGTGGGTTGAAATGCTTTATTTATTAGGAGCACTTGTTCAACTCTCCGACAGAGAGCGCTCTTGACTTAGTCTTAAGACCATAGTTCAAGAGACTTCCTACTTTAAAATGCCTAATGCAAGGAGAAAGTGCAAATCTATATGCTCTCCGACAGAGAGTGCTCTTGACTTGGATTTGGCCAAGTTCAAGAGGCTTTGTTCGTTTTATTGCAGAAAGTGAAGCGATTGTGAAACTTAAAGAAGCAAATGAAACTGAAAATGACTGAAAAAATAAGGATAACCACAAAGAAAGATCTTGAAGATAACAGAAAACAAAATCTAGTGTTCTACCAAGCAGATTTATTCTAAAGTGGGATCAACCTCCGAACAAGGCTAATCACTAGAACCATCAGTCCTGGAAACCTTCCAGCTAGCTGGATGTCCACAAGATGCTGATGGGGGAACGAGAAGCTACCACAAAACTATGTGGCCTTTGGGACACAATCCCAAAGTTAGCTTACTCTGGTCAAAACTTGAAAGAGAAGCGACAAGATGAAAATAAACTACTCTAAAGCAAAAACTGAAAGATCTAACTTAACCAAACACCACACTCTTCCCCAAATGGGGAAGAAACAAAAAAAAAAGTGGAGGCCTCCACTTGAAATTTTATTATGAGATTACAAATGCCTTTGGGATTCAAGCCCTTGAAAGGTCTTTTGAGAAAGAAATAAACTAAAACAAAACTTATGAAAAGAGAAGCTTGAAGCCCTTAATGGCTTTTACAAAGGATAAAAAATATGTAATAAAATTTGGCTTCTCTTGGTTTGGAATTTCACGGTTTTGGATCCCTTTGTTTTTGGTACTTGGTTTCCTCTTCTCTCTTTGGTTTGGTCTTTTATTTCAAGAGTTCTTCTCTTCCCACAATCCTACAACAAAGGATAAATCAACAAACTCATGCACCCATTAGTGTTAGAAAATTAACAAATTTTGAAACTATCAAGTCTAGGTTTGCAAAATGGGACTAAAACATAAAAGAGCATGAGATTTGAATTTAAAATTTTCAATTTTTATGAAACGGATCAGCAAGCTAATATGCTCCAAAAAATGATGGGAATGAGATTGAAACCACAAGATTTTAAGCTATCTTATATGCAAACTTTGCTATCTTTGAAATGGAAACAAATGTCTAAACAAATGCAAGTTTATATTAATGTAAAATGAGATCTAGAATGCTTTTAAAACTAACTTTTCAAAAAATAAAACTACTAACTACTTCAAACCTCTTTTGTTTGCTTTGCTTCTTTTGTAGGATGAATGGAAGGAAGATGGAAGGGAAAGGGCAAAAGACAAAGGGAAAAAAGAGGCCAAAAAGGGCAAAAACGAATGGATGAGGGGAAGAGGAAGGGAACGGAAGGGAAGGAAGAGGCTCACAAGGAAGGGGAGTGAATGAGGGAGAGAGAGGCAAACTTTGAAATGGATGGAAAATGGGAAGAGTGAAGTGGACAAAAGGAAAAACGAAATGGATGAGAGATAGAAAAATCAAGTGAAACACTTGATGGGTAAAACACTATTCAAGAAATCCTTTCAGCTAGCTGGATGATATGCATGCGATAGTGTTGAAGAGAGCACAAGGGAACAAATCCCAAGTTATTTCCCAAGGTTGAAGGAACTTCAACCTTATGGCAAACTAATCTAGGCTTTAATAGTAAAGAACTTCAACTTTGGATTTAGATTTAGAAAGGGTTTTCCACAAGAAGAAGATGGGTCCAAGTAACAAGTAACCAAGAAGAGAGAAATTGTGTTGATGGAAGAGGAAACCGTCTCTGCTTTGATGCCAATCTTAAGATCTTGCTCCTTGGAAGTATCCTGCAAACACACTATTAGTAAAAGCTTTTTGTTGGTGGAGAAGAGGGAGATACAACCGAGTTCATCTCATCTCAACCGTTTTGAAGATCTGCAAATGCACAAAAAATTACACAAACAAAGCTTGATCAAATATAGAGAGTTAGACAAAAACGCATGAAGAGGCAAGGTAGTAAGACCGATTACAATTTGCACTCTTTATACTATTCAAGCATAAGCCTAGCAAACAAATTGGGACCATCAAATGCTTGCCCTACGCTCTTAAGAAAGAGATCTAAGCATGTATTTAAATCAAACTTTGAAATTGCATAAATCAAGAACACATTACAGATATTACCTCAAAGTAAATTAGTAACTCATGAACCAATAGAAGTGTACACAAATTGCCTCCAAAGCCAACTTTATTTCCAATGATAGCCAATAGCTATTACAATCTCTGCAAAGTAAGTTTACAATAATTCTCCATGAAGAGAAAGCCTAAATGGCCTCTCTTATATAACAAAACTCAATGCTAAAACCCTAATTCGAATTGGTAATGAAGAGAGCCAAAAACTCCATAAAAAACCAATCAAATCCATGTCAACACCAACCAAATCGAGCTGGGAGTCTTAACTCATCTTTAAACTTGAGTTTGGAGCCCATAATTTGAGGAAGGAGCCCCACATGCATTGATTTCAAAATCCAACAACCCATTAATCAATTGCCAAATCACAAAAACGAATTTGCATGAAGGTGGGGGAATTTCTCAACTGTAGATCATCCCCAGTGCTCCGAAACTGATTTGAATCAAGTGGGTGAAGATTCCAATCATCATGAATGCTTTTTGCCATGTCATTTTGACTTTTACTTTATTCAATTTGGCTTTTTTTGGAGAGATTTAAATTATCTCCAATTTATTATTTTTTGAATATTTTAATTAATATATCTCATTTTTTGATTTTTTGAGAAAATATTAATTATGAGGCCAAATAATTGTCTGAAACTTAGGGTTAGCTGGTCCGGGGATCATGAATGATTTTTGGCTCAAGTCTGGAGCCTTCAATCACTGAAATTGGATCCCGGATGACTGACATATTACAAATTGAAATTTCTCTATTTAAACTATAGAGAAATTTATTAAAATTTAAAAAATAATTAAAAACCCAAATTTGACGGACCCGGTAAATTTTTTTCGAAATTTTTTCTGAGGGTCCTAGAGACTGGGGACATGACCAGAACCTATTCTAATAGTGTTTAATAGGCTTATATACATTAGTTGGACTCTAATAACCCCCCATGGCTAAAATTTTCAAAATCGGGCATTCCAGCGTTGGAGGAGTGGGAGAAAACCTCATCGATTATAGCTCGGCTATAAGCAAAGTATAATTGACAAGGGAAAAAACTCCCTGGAATACCTTAGTTGCTTAATCAAGTCATGGGGAACCGAGACACTCAGATCCTACTAGCACACTTTATTACAAACCCCCATGGGGCCATGGTCATGTCGACTCAAAAATAAAACTGGCTAGCCAAAACTGGCTAACTGCTGCATTTTGAAACCCAGATACTCTGGAAGTGAACACTGATGTGTTCCAACACTGGCGGCTCAATAAGGTTTCAACTATTTGTACAAAATAGGTGATAACAGTTACCATGATGAAACCCTTGATGCAAAGGTGAAGCCATTATACTTGCATAGAATATGTTGTTCTCATGATGTCCTTATACCTTGAAAATGTCATTGAAGCTTGAAGAAGCCCTTATGCTATAGTTGGTGAGTTTGATGAAGTCTTGCATAAGCTCAAGTTGCACTTGGAGAAGCACTCATTTGATGGTCTTGAAGACCATGTGCACGGTTATGATGCTCTTGAAGACCATGTGCACGGTTATGATGCTCTTGGTTGTACTTGAAGAAATGATGGTGGTCAAGAAGCCCTGAAGTTGATTGAAAAAAAAGAGTATGAAGGACATTGCAAATGCATGCAAAACCTCCATGGATTGATAGCCCTCGTCATGCCGTTTCCAACGGTAGGTGGCACGTCACGTGGTTCCTTATGGTTGAAGAGATGAATTTTTAAAGTTGACAATGTATTTTTAACCCCATCTTGAAGTCGGCCTGCCTAAAGAAATAATTTTTTATACCTTTGTGAGGTCGGCCAGCTCATAATTTAACCCTCAAACGTCTTGCCTAAAAGACCTATATATACTAGACGTCTAGCATGGAAGTAACAAGTTTTATGTGCTCTGAAATTCGGGCTTACTGAAGGTCTGAGGCAGCCGCAGTAGGATAAACAGTCCACTGTGGAAAACGCAGGAGCAGGGGTTTGATTTTATTTATTTATTGGCAGCTGTAGTGTCCCTTTCTAGGGCATCCAAATAGCAGCATATCTCTGTCTAGGGCATCCAAACAACAACATATGTTTTTGAATATTTTCAAGCTATGACTTTGGGCCACTTCTTTGATATTTTTTTGCAGATCTCTGAGTATCTTTCAGCCATGTAACAAGGTTATGTACAGCGACATCAAACAGTGATTTGGGCATCTTTTGATTGAAGTCTTTCTCTGCTAGTGACACTAAATTGAATTGTTTCAATGAAGCAAGTCTGAGAAAAATACACTAAGGCAATCTTCTCCTTCAAAATTTCGGGCTATTTCAGTAAGAAATTCGGTTTGCACTTTTCTCTGAAATTCGGACTGTGTTTTTACTGAGGAATTTCAGACTGTCTCTCTGCAATTTCGGGCTGCTTCAGATTTTTTTTTTTGGACAGTCTCCTACTTCTGTAAAACTCGGGTTGCACAGTGAAAAGGCTAAGACACAGCTGCTCAGTAGCACCAGCTGAAGTGTGGACAAAGTTAGGTTTGTTTTAAGGTACATTTTTGTATCATTTTGTACAACCCCTTATCTATTTATCTTGCATGCTTTAACTGAGATTTATGACCATTTGTCTTTGTACTAATTGATTGCAAAGTTAGTTTCACTGTGTCATAACACTCTTTGGAAAGAGTTGTACCTCTTGTAATAACCTGACTTTATTAACCCAACTGACTATAAATCTAATTTAACAAGTCAAATTGTTGTATACTTACAAGTTGACTATGTGCTTAGGCTGGTGTATTGACTGAGATAAACAATTGATTGACAATCCCCTCTTGATCTGGTTCGATTTGACAGTACTTAACTATAAGCCGTGATGAGATTGGTTTGGCAATAGTTTTATTATATTGTGTGTAACAGTGCTGTAAGTGGACTGATAATGACAGTATTGACAAGTTGACAAAAGTGATTTGACTTGACAAGGTTAGTTGTTGCTTTGACTTGATTTTATTTTGATCTTGACCTTCTTGAGGTAACAAGCTACCTTGAAAATCCCGACCTGTTTTACCTCACTTGATTGGTCATACAAGATACCTAAAGATGTTCATCTAGTAGGTTATCTTAAGTTATGATGGGTTTATTGGTTGACTGAGATTGACTAAGTCTCTAGGTTGATTGTGGTTTGTTGATTAAGTTATCTATTAAGCCTTGTCTGTTTGAGTTGTTAGTCAACTCATGAGTTTGATTAGATGAAAGTATCCATAGGTGGTATAGCATTGACCAAGTTGGTTGAAGACATGATGTAATTGACGTAGCTAGTTATGGATTAACTGAGATTGACCTTTGTTGGTCAAGTCTTTATCTAGTTGATTGAGAATTATCTTTGAGGGTGGTTATGTTGAGTATGATTGGATAAGTTAGTTGTGGTTGTACTAACCTTACTTATCTCAGGTGCACAAGCAACTTGGTATAGGTTGGTTCAGTTGAGCAGAATTGGCACAGGCTGTCCTATGTGCAGTTGGTCTAACTCGGATTGGTTGAGTTGTATGAGTAGTTGGTTTGACCCAGGTGGTCTTGTATATAGTTGGTTGAACTCAGATTTACTGATTCAGATGATGTGAACAACAAATTGATTGGTACAGACAGATTGATTAGTTGACGAGTAGTGTTGCACAGTTGTGGTGCAGTGGTCAGTGGACAGTTGATGAGCAGTGGTCAGTTGATGAACAGTGACAGTGGTTGTGCAGTGTGATACAGATTGTGCAGTGTGGTACAGGTGTTGGATAACAGGTCCGCAGGATCAGTGCGGTTTGTGGTTCAGTAGTTCAGTTTCTATCTTCAAGGTGGACTTCTTCAACGAGGTTGTCATCATCTTCAAGGTCCATCAAGAGTGTCCGAAAGCTCCTCCATATGTGTGGGTCCAAGCCACCACATGCAAGGGTGTGTTTCTTCATCACATCATTTTCACCATTCCTACAAGGGTACAAGAGCCATTAAACCACCAAGTGTGTGGGTCAAAGACATTCTCATGCCCTAGGGCCATCTCCAAGGGTTCTAAGATCCCAACAACCCATAAATGACCATGCACACCACAAATGACCATAGAATGGGTCATTTGGCTCATTTGGTGTTCCAAAGGCTTCATGGGCTTCTTCATCATGCAAGAGGCATGTTCATGGGTTCCATAACATGTCAAAGACCATATAAGGTCATCATCATCATCATACAAGAGCTCCATGACCCCAACAAGGGTTGCGAGGTCATCACCAACACAAAAAGGGCCTCATCATGCATTCCTTCAAGTGATAGGGGTACAAGGACATCGTGACCATGACAAGAGGGCTTCATGGACTTCTTCAACCACCTCAACCACACAAGAGGACCTCCAAGGGTCAAGATCCATCATGCTACCTCCTGTGGTGTTGCTAGGCCTTCTCCTAGGGTATCATGACACCATCAAAGCATGAATGACCACAAAATGGGTCATGAATGCTTTTCCAACCCATCTAGGGCTTCTCCATCATCTACAGGGGCTTCAACATCGTCAAGAAGGTGATGGCTCCAAGATCCATCCCTGTGGGTATAAGGACCTTGTCAACTAGGTACAAGGTGCTTCAAGGCACAAACCATCTCTGTAAGAGCTCTAAGGCACTGGGTGTAAGGATACTGAGATCATTCATACTTGTGCACTGGAAGTGGGACTTGGTGGCATCACTGACAACCTATGGGGCCACTGCAAGTCCATGTTGGCATCAATGACAATTTCATCAACAATCTCCCCCTTTGTCATTGATGACAACACCTCATGCTCCCCCTGTGAGCATGCTCCCTTTTTGTCTTCATCTCTCCCCCTTTGGCATCAATGGCAATTTCATCAACAAATGTCTCATCATAATCGACTCCCTCTTCTGAGAGAATCTTCTAGCAACAATTTTGGCCTTGTATTTCCCATATGCTCCATGCTAAGTTTGTTGTGCCCATCTAGGTCTTTTCCGACCTAGTGCAACATTTCTGGGGATATCAATTGGATCCATGGAATCGATAGGTTCATCCTTTTCTGCTAACTCCCTCTTGAACTAGAGGGGTGTTGCCGCCTGGTTCCACACCTGGGGAAAACGCAGCAGAAGTCTTCAAGCTGCTGGTGTGGCCTTGGGGGCAAGTCAGAGTCAAGTGCTGTCACTTGGGACTCGACTCCTCCGTCTAGGCTTTCCTAGCGAAGCCAAGGGGGGTGGACCCTAAAAAATAAAAAGAAACTAAGGCCTCTAACCTAGGAGTTAGGAAAATATTTTTGGTAACCAAGAATAAACAGCACATACATTTGCCAAATAAAACAATCATTCATCATTTACTCCCATTTTAGAATAATCATCATTTAATTGCACAATAATCAGTAATATGAAAATAAAATTAAACAAGACCAGTGCCTTATAATGGAGTCAAATAAACAAATGCATAAGCAGAAAAGTAGATGTTGTGCGAGTGTTCTTGGTTTATTTTAAAATTAATGTGATGGTGATCTTTTTATTATGGCAGGGGGGTTCCCAATATACGCAAGGTACGGGGGAACATGTCCGGAGTTTTGAAGCGTGGCTTCCCTCTCAGGCTTGGGCTGAATCGGAGTCTCGAGGAGGTGTTCAGATGCTATACCAACGAGGGCAAGCCTAACGGTTTCCAAGAGGTCACTACTCAGTGTGGTCCCAAGCCTTCTGAGAAATTTGCCCACGACAACAAAATACGTGTTGTGCCGGATTTTCACAAAAAGGATTTTTTATTAGGGCGGTGTTAGATCCTATTACTAGTCATCCCCTCCTTTCTGATGTGTACCAACTGGATCAGACTAAGCTGCAAGTCGGCCACAGAGCATACGGGAGAAGACCTTGGTATTTTTTATAAAAATTTTATGAACCCAAATTTTATCTTTTTTAAAACCCCAAGAGTCTCTTTTCAGGCACGTATTTCGGGCAAGCCCTCATACAAAAACCCTACTTCGGGAAAGCAAGGGGGCGTTTTGAGTTTGTAAAAAAAAGTGAAAAACTATGTTATGAGTGAACTTGTGGCCCGCCAATGGAACGGACCAACAAGGTTTATTTTAATCCTAATAAATTTTATTAAAAGCCGAAAATAAAAGAAATCAACTACTCTAAAAATCACGCCATGAAAAGAGACGACACAGGCCACCCCTGGGGGGATGGGGTATGGGCGCTGGCTAGCCCACTTGCTCTCGTTTAATAGTTGTTTACAATGATTAGAGAAGTGCCCCAGTCTACTTAAAGTGACTTGGTGGCTTACAAAATTTGAGGAAAAAATTGACCGGTTTTTAAAAATATGAAAATTTGTCCTCCGGATTGCCTGGATCCTCGAAATTTCGGCAGCACTTCCTCCTACCTGTTCGTCTTTTGCTGCAAACCAGCAAGCAATAATTAGTATAAGATGCCCAAAAACACTTTAAGAGTGTCTTTGGAACACCTCCTAAAAAACCCAAAAAATTCTAAGTAAAATTCTAAGTAAAAATTGCAAAAATTAACCAAGTAAAGCAAGCAGTAATGCTAGTTTTGCTTGGGGTCTTTGCAAGCTTTATGAGCTGCAAATTGTATGCTCTTGGACAGCCAAATAAACTTTTATATTAGATCTAACACTATTTTCAAACTTTTCAAGACTTTAACAATTTTTAACCAGTTTAAAAATTAAGCAATGATAGATAATGAAAGATCTAATCTAATGGAAGATAAAGCTTTAAACAACTAGATTAGAACTCTAAGAATGAATCCGATCCACTTAAGAATATATCAATCAAAAAATAAATCAAGAATCACTCTTTAATCGTAACCAGTAATCAAGAAAAAATTGATTTTATAAGCTGAGGAAGAGAGAAGAGACAGAATGGTCCTTGAAACCAAAGACTTTGGAAGCTTGAAAGTGGGAAACCGAGGGTGAGATCCACCAAAATGTGCACAGAAGAAAAAGTGAAGAGCAAACAAGCTATCCCCCTTTCCACACCTGTCAACCTGTAGCAAACAAAACTCACAGAAAAACCATCAAACTAGAAATGCACATGGTTAGAAATCAAAATAGTATGAGCATAAACAAATGAAACATATAAACTTTGAATCTCTAACCAATATGACAAATACAAGAACAAATTAAAACAAACAAGATTAATTGTTCCTTCCCACAAAATCGTTGCCAATCCTTCAAGCAGGCTAGTAGATGGCTGGAAATTACATGCCCAAAATTTGAACTTGCTACAAATCACTCCACATCATGAGACCATGAAACCACTCACAAAGTATTACACATATGGACCTCCAAAGTCTTTTTATTGATCAACAAAATAGCATAAGCTTACAACATATTTCTGCTCACTCTCCAACTAGAGAAAATGGAGTGGGCAACAATGCTTAAATAGCCAAAGATGGAGAGAAATGGGTGGAATGAGTGGCATAACTCGTGGAGAAAATGGGGCTGCCCACTCCCATGTAATGGGCTGCCAAAATCAGCCCAAAAAATCAGCCATGTGACAGCCCATAAACATAGCTGCAAATTCCATGATTGAAGGGGCCCAATTTTGGGAAATATGCCCCCCTCAAATGGGGAAGTAATCCCACTAATATAGCTGCCCGGAATCTTTCCAAAATCAGCTCTTACAACTCCTAAAACATAGCTGAAAAAATCAGTCCATAAATCACTCCCAAAATTTAATATTTTTATGAGTCATTTTTTCACTTTTTTTTTTTTTCATGACTTTCTGGGTTTTTTGGCCATAGGTAAAAATTTAAGCACCCAAACATTAGGAAAAGTGGGTTTAGGGGTTAAGGGGGTGCTCTGAGTTAGAAAACGAGCACCCCTAAGGCAAAAAATACCTCCAGACGCCCCTTATAGGCCAATTACAAATTTTTTAATTGAACCATAAAAAAAATGGCCAAATTTACGGAAAAATTAAACTATGCCGAAAAATAAAAACAACCTAGGGGGACTTAGCACATGTCCATATGACTCAAAATTAACGCCTAGCATGTTCATATACATTGACCCATAGACTCTAATAATTCCCTAAGGCCCGTCAGCCTCCCCAGGCATTCCAGCTTTGGAGGAGCAGGAGAAAAACCAATTAATTATGTTATGCACTAATGCAAGACATAATAGATAGGTGAAAAAACTCCTTGGAATACCTGACTTAGCCAAAAAGTCCTAGGGAACCAAGTCTTTTACAAAACCCCATGCTAGTACGTTTTTATTACAAACCCCGCAGGGCCATGGACATGTGGAAAAAAGTTAAAAACGAGGGCATTTAAAAGGCCAGCTGGATATCAAATCACCAAAAATGAACATGTATCATGTTCCACTCTGCCCGCTCGCTTGATAATCCAACCAAGTACAACTTAGTTGGCAACAAGGGGGAGATGATCTCATCTCCTTTGGTTCTAGCATTTCATCATCGATCTCCATGTCTGATCCTCTGCCTTTCTTGACAGCTATTTCTTCTTCAAAGGTCACATCCCTACTGACTTCAATCTGTCTGGACCATGGGATGTAGATTTTATAAGTCTTTTAAGATTCACTGTATCCCACAAAGGTTCCCTTCTTTTCTGAAGGTTCCAACTTGGGCACATGTATATAGACTGGACAGCCAAATATTTGAAGGTGGCTCACTTCTGGTTTCACTTCTGTGAAAGCTTCCTCCGAGGTCATCCTTCTAGGCTGAGAGTCATATTCCAGGAAGCTTCTTGCTGAACATCAACGGGATTCATATGTCCATCAGAACAAGTCAAATCCCGACTGATGATCAGTGACATTTCATAATCAAATGTAATGGAAATAGTTTACACATGCATCTTAGCTAATACTTTATCACAACAATCATGAACATGTCTAACAAACACATCTGGGAACTATCTAGATGTCTTCTATCTCCACTAGAACATGCCATCAAGAGTGCACTACCCTAAGCATGCAGGAAGGAGATATCATCTAGACTAGCTTCATGAAATGCTGTGTAGCTCATATGCATAATAAATACAACAAGGTAAACTATATCAATTACTCAATACATATAATGAAGATAGATAAGACAAAACATATCTATGTAAGCAAGGAAGACAAATACTTATCTCTTATTGTTTTTGTCTGTGGGCCCCCACTGCCTTTTTGTGGGAACCAAGAGAGATCTTTGTTCTTGCAATCTGGATCTTCATATCTTCTAGAAGAGGAACTCCGAACAATCATCATTCCTTGAATTCTTGTGAGGAGTATCTTCTTTAACATCAACAGTGGATGCTTCATGCTTCCTTTTACTTGAACTTCGACAGCTATTGGCATAATGTCCATATTTTCTGTACCTATAGCATTGAACTTGAGATATGTCCTTCTTTTCCTTTTGATCTAGGCGAGGACTTGATCTCCTATCTTGGTGCTTGTGTTTATGGAACTTCCTACCTTTTCCCTTACCCTTCTTGGCATGGGAAACAAAAGCTTGGTTCTCCTCAAGTTGAGTGCCATGGCCATGGAGTCTTTGACGTGCTGCAATCTTGGTCTCTTCCTGAGTGCAATCTTCCCAAAGCTTATAAAAATTTGGTAGTTTGGATCTACCACTTATGCTTTGGATAAAGGACTCCCATGATGGTGGAAGACCATTTAGAGTGTGAAGGACAAGTTCCTTATCATTAATAGGATCTCCACTGGTGCTGAACTTGTCTCTGAGTTCTGTGATCCTCATAAAGTACAAGGCAATGAATTCTGACTTTGCTATCTTCATATTTGAGAGCTGGTTTCTCAAAGTCATGGATACATTGAGGCTAGTGTGCTCAAACAACTTCATAATGGTCTTGAATATTTTCCTAGCACTCTTCTTTCCCGAGATTTGTGTAACTAAGTGGTCTCTCACTGAATCCACAAGTATCGTTCTTGCTTTAGCATCATTCTTCCTCCATCGGGATTTATCTTCTTCAGCTTCTGGTTCAGGAACCTTCTTATTTACATATAGTAAAAGATCATTTTATTCTAGGAGTAGAAGCACCCTAGACTTCCAAGAGACAAAGTTGGAGGCTCCTTCCAAACGATCTTCAACCTTCATACCAATCATCTTGCCTGCAGATCTGGTTCAGAAACCCTAGCAGGAGCTAAGTAAAAAATGAAAGTTGATAATTTGAAAAACTGAAACCACAGGTAAATTCACCTTGCCAAGGAGAGTTGAATTGAGGTAGGGCTGATCCAAATCTGTGGAGAGAAGTGAGTTAGAACTGAAACCCTAATTTTGCTGCAGCCACAGAGTTAGGCCAAAAATTGAAAATTCTCGGAATTGAATTCCGTCTTCACCAAAAGATGCGCCTTGCCAAAAACGAAATTCCCATGGCTCTTTTTCTCCAAAATGTTGGGTGAAGACTTCACAAGATGAAACCCTAATTCCGATAGGGTTCCGACAATGTTCAGGCAATGGTTTCTTCTAGAATTGCTCTGACACCATGTTAAATTTCATGCATTCATAACATAATAACATAAATGCATAACCAAGATCACTAGAAGAAAGACAAAGCACAAAACAACAACACAAAGTTTATCTTGGGAAACCCAATTGGGAAAAACCCAGCAACCTTCGTATGGAGATGATAATCCCGAGATCAGAGTACAAATAATAAAAGAGAAAATGTGAGAATGTCTTCCACAAGTAGAAACCCCAAATCTGCTTCCTCCTCCAGCTTGTGCGAATTCTGCTCTCTCCCAAGTGATGCGCAATTGTCAAGTGTGAGAATGAGAATAATGAGGTGCACTAGCCTCTTATTTATACAAGTGCAAACATGAAAAATACCCTAACTGGGCCGACTTCACCTGGGGGCAATAAATAATTTATTTTTAATAATTTTCTTTTCTTCTTTTGCACCCCAAGGTTTACATAGATTCTTTCATGTGTTTACATAAGTGTTTACATAAGGTTCATCTCCCTTAGGAGGTACAAACAAGTACAATGAAAGTACAATAAAATAATGAATAATATCTTCCGAAGTTGTACAAAATCCAACCAATAAAACCCTAGATCTGCAACAATTGCAATTGTTGCTCTTGGGAAATGCTCCCCCTGTTGTGATTTCGGATCTGAATCTCTTTGAAGATCTGCCTCAGCCTGTCTTAGGATGTACTACCCCTCTCACTCCACAACCCTGATCTGCTCAGTCAAAGATGAAATCCTGCTACTCCACTTTGAATACGCCCCCTGCTATGTATGGAAAAGTGTGCCCTCTCTCAGACATTGAGAAATCGCTCTAGCTTTGATCTCAGTCAATCTGCTCTGAGATCATCAAAAATTTTCTTCAATCTCTGAAGAATACCTATCCTGCAAGTCTCAGCTGCTCTAGCCTCAAGTTGGATCAACGATGTCCTCCTCTTCTCAGGAAGTGCGCCCCCTCTCTTTGTGAAAGTCGCCCAATGCTCAGATCTTTGAGCAATCTCTTTTGTGATGCTATCTTTGCCCATAGCCAATGGCAGACAGGTGCCTCTGATAAAGTGAAGTCAGATCTATCTCAGATCCCTCACTCTCCCTCTCCGCAGATGCACCTTCCTATCTCAGAAAGCCGCCCTCTCTGCATGCACAAGTCGTCCTCTCTGAATGCACAAGTCGCCCTCCTCTGAAACTTCTTTCTCTTTGATAAGTCTGCTGAGTAACCTTATTTGATGACCTCTTGCCTCCTTATAATAACTCACTGTTCGATTAGGGTTTCCAAAACCCTAAAGTGAGTGCATGCAAAAATCCCGCTTTTGCATGCATTTTAATTAAAAACTATGCATGCATGAGGCAAATCATCTTGAAAGGTCCGCATGCATCCACCGTTGGATTCATGCCATCTAGTAGAGTGCATCTCACCCTCTACCCCGTCCTGATGCCTATACTGCAAATGTACCTCCATGCAAGGCATCTGGCCATGGAGGAATCCCGAGATACCACTATCTCTAACAACAGCCTCATCCATATCATTGACAAGTCAAAAGCAACAACTTTCCCTCATCAAAATCATGTGCCAAAACCATGGGCTTGAAGAAGGGGGGCACACAACCTAGGAGAAAGGGGAAATAAACTATAGAACACCCAAGTCTTAGACATTTAAAGTACGATTTAGGAAAATAACTTAATTATATGCAAACATTAACATAAAAGGCTATTATGTGCACTTTTCTAGTCACTCATATAATTAATTATCCCAATAACCTTAGAAGTGAGAACTACCATGGTGCAACCATAATTGATCCAAATTTACATGTTACACCCCTAAGACTAAGTGAACTTTCTATGTTTCTAAGCAAGGTGAGGGTAATGAAGTGAATGTAATGAAGGTGAAATTAACTATAAAGTTAGGAAATAGGGGTTGGAGAAATAATTATTATGAGATGATGTTTAAGTTCCAAGTCTTGCCTTTAGCTTTCAAGAGCTAGGGGTTAATGATTTTTCTTCCATATGTGTGCCTTGAAAGGGAATTATTTCTTCTTGAGTTGCCCTTTCCTCGTGCCATTTTTCCCGATCCCTTTTATTTATTTTTATTATTTATTTATTGCTTTTTTTGACAATATTAGTCCCTTTCTTTTGATTTAGGTTTGATAAGTTGGGACATAGGGTCATGGCTTTTTTGCAAGGGGGTATAGCTCACATTCATCATTTAATTTTTTTCCCTTAGAGTACTTTGACTCTTTTGACTTTAATTTAGGCACCATACATAGGAATAATATGTAGAAACCTTAGAACATGACATATAATTAGTTAATTGAGAAAAAGGGGCATGATGGAAATGGGTGAAGTGGCTAGTTGTAAAGTCCCTAACCCAATGTTGGCCAAATTTTTCTCAAATTCACCGACAAAGTGGCTATGGACCTCCGTCAATTACTATTCTTTCAAGCTGCTGTAGCTTACTGAGAATAAAATCTGATTTAGTGTGTAATGGCAGATAGGACTGACTGGAAATTTCAACAAACACTTTGGGTTCTTACTGCTGTAGCTTCTATTTGAGTTGCATTGACACATTTCAATGCATCGAACCTTGGTGTGGGAGTCACAAATGATTTCATAATATAGTGTTTAATGGTTAATGTCACATAAGACCATACAATAGTCCATAAACATAAGAAATAGCACTGTATAATCTATTTTCAGAAAGCAGAGAAGGCAACAAGTAAAATCTGATATAAAACTAAATGGACTGGTTTTACTTGCCTGGAAATTATGTAGGGCAGATCTGGAGTGGATTCTTACCAGCACAATGAAAATAATTGCCCTTGAATATTGCAGCTGACTCCCAAAGTTATGGACTGATATATAATTAATGAAACCAATGCATACTAAGCACCCAACTCATGTAGCAGGTCTGAGACTGATAAATACGGAGATAGACAATGTATACAGTACTCTCAACTCCTGTAGCAGCCAATGCTTCGAATAAATGCAGTAGTCAACAGCGGTAGGCTTCTTGTAGGAGTGCAACCGCCAAAAGACACAACAGAACTTATGCAAATAAGTGTTCAATCCACGGAAAACTGACTGCCCAGTTCTGTAGCAGACTCGTCCTCTCTTCTGATAAATGGACCTTTATAAGAAAGCTTTTGTAAATTTTAATCCAGAGATTACTACTCCCTTTGGATAGCCCTGAGATCTCAAGCGGTTTGAGTCTCTGTATATCAATAATACTCTAAAGACATAAAACTCAACAACTGTAGATCTCTTTACAACATAAACACAATCAATCACACATAAGACACTGCATATACCCTGAAAACCCCAAACGGGGAAAACCAACAATCCTGTGGGGCTTTCTTCTATCTCGAGCCCAGAGCAATATATGAAAAGGACAAATACAACAATGTTACCTCATATGTAACACTCAATCCTGAACGGGTCAAACCCTAGATCTGCATGCATCAGCTAATGCATGCACTGGGAGAATGTGCCCTAACTGTCAATCTGGATCTGAGTCTCTCTGCAGGTAGCCCTGACTGTACTGCATCTCTCAATCCTCCGCTCTGATCTGCTCTGCAACGGAAGAAGGCCAACTGCTCAACTGAAGAATGCGCCCTTCCTTTGCATGGAAAAGTGCGCCTTCCCCTTTGGATGTCAAATGCTTGTACTGGGCCAGATCTCAACAGATATGAGCTCTGATCGTCACAGACCTTCCTCAAACATTGAGGCAAGGCTACCCTGAACTTCTCAGATTCTGAGGCAAGGCTACCCTGAACTTCTCAGATTCTCAATCGATTGATCGGACTTTGAATGAGCTCCTCTCTCCCCAGGTAATGCGCCCCTCCTCCTCTCTGGAAGACATCCTCCTCTATCTCTGCAGAAACCACTCCAGTGAACTATCTCAGTCCACAGAACTGGGCACCAAGTGCCTCTGGAGCAAGTAGTCTCTGATCCAGCTCAGATCTGACCACTCTCCCTCCTGCAGAAGCTCCTCTCTCTCTCAGAAAGTCGCCCTGCATGCACTAATGTGCCCTCCTCACTCCTGACAAATTACTCTCTGATAAGTCAACTGAGCAACCTCATCCGGGACCCCCTGCCTCTATATATAATCTCACCGATGAATTAGGTTTACCAAAAACCTAATCTTGGTGCATGCAAAAAGTCACTTTTGCATGCATCTTTTAATCACTAACAGGTCATGCAAATCTCATGCATGCAAAGGGAAAAACACCCCGAAAGGTTCGCATGCAACCACCAATGGACTCATGCCACTGAGTAGAGTGTATCTCACCCTCTACTCCATCCTGATGCCTATATTGCTGCTGTACCTCCATGCAAGGCATCTGAATCATGGAGGACTTCCCGAGATACCACAAAATCTAACACTCCCTCTTAACGAGGGAAGTCCTACCACTGATGCCTGGATCCAACAAGTCTCCTGTTGTTGACACTGGCCCAACTTTCCTGCCTGTCACTGCTGCCCTCTGACCTGAAGTACCCTGATCAACCTCCATAAATGTGGCTCCAGAAGAAGCCCTTTGATCAACCACTGACTCTGTCACTGAACTTTGATTCGGACTCCCTCTGCTGTAACCAATCCCGAAGACTACTGTCAAGTGGATCCACTGGTCTGTAAGTGGAATCCTTCTGTCTCTGAGTTGACTAAGCTCTCTCCCGAGCTAAGTCCATCTCTACCATCTCATACCAACTCAATCTCCGACTGGTGCCTGTATGAGCCTCATGCTCATCCATCTGATCTGAGTCCAAGGGCTCAATCTCCTAAGACTCATCAGTATCATGAGCATCTCGCTCATCCATCATATAACTAGAATCACGCCTCTGATCGTCATCATCATGGTGAGCATCTCGCTCACCCATCTGTTGTATGGACTCACTCCTCCTAGCATCATCTCTGCTGTGAGCATCTCGCTCACCATCACCCTCTGACTCTGAAGAGGATGCACTCAACCATCCTGATGTGCCAGAAGTGGGCTGTCCCCGAATCAAGTATTCATCGACGATCCTGTGACTCATCAAGACTGGATCTAGTCCTCTAGGATAGGTGAAAATCAGATCTCGCTGGAACACCACTGAGTAACCTGCAGCTCCCAAAGCTGCCACTGAGAGTATACTCCCTCTCAGTCCTGGAATAAATAACACTCCTGATACCTCCAGGAGCTCTCCAAGGTCAAGTAGAAACCGCACTTTACCCACTCATATGACCAAGTGATCAGTCCCCTACACATCCCGAATTATCTGCGTAGGGGTGTGCTCTGGGATGAAGAATGCATCTCGCATCCCTGTCATGTGATTGCTCTGCATGCAGTCAACTCTCCATCTTTGATCAACTTGAACCTCTAGTTGACTACTATCATGCCCTGACTGAAATGAGGCTAATGAGAACTCCCTCTCAAACCGAGAAGTAAACTCATCCACCTCCTCTGCTGCTGCTAACTGCTTATCCTTTGCCTGCTTACCTTTCTTCTTATGCGGACATTGTCCTGCATAGTGTCCATAATCATTGCAGGCAAAGCACTTGATCTTGCTCAGATCCTTCTTTTGTTTGAACCTCTGTTTCCCTTTTGCTGCAAGTGCCATATCCTCCTCCTCTGGAATGGCGGAAGCTGATTCCTGAATATAGCCTCTCCGAATCTCCTCTTGGGTGAAATCGTCCCACAGACAATCCCATTTGGGAAGGTTCACTCTAGCAATAATGGACATGACAAATACTGCCCATGGCACAGTCACGCCATTCAGGGCTTGTCTTACCAACTCCCTACCCTCAACCTTCTCATCCACAACTCCCAACTCATCCCTCACCTGAGTGATCTTGGTGAGATATGTAGACATGTTGTCATCCTTGCCCATCTTGATGCTTCTCAGCTTCTCTCTGAGAACCATCTTCTGTTGGCATTGGAACTGTGATACAAACTAGTCAATGCATCCCACATCTCATAAACATTGTCTTTGCCTGAGACATGTGGAATGACATGATCCTTGATAGCATCAAGTAGGATCCTCTAAGCCTTTACATTCTTTTTCTCATATTCTGCTTTGGTAGTAGCATCTGAGGGAACTGTGACTGGATTTGCGATTGCGCTGTCCACAACATTCCACAGTTCACACTCTTTCAACAAGAGTACAATTCATGCCCTCCATGCACTGTAGTTGGAGGCCCCATCCAACCAGTCCTCCACTCTCAAGCTAGTGGCCATACTCTCTGAATTGAAAAATATACCAACCAGTGATACAAGAATCTCTCATGACCATATATCTGACAGATCTATCCTCGTAACTCATAGATCTATAGATTTGACCTCTACAACCTCAGATCTAAGGTCTTCTATTCAGATTCGGTAGACCTGGTCCCTATCTTTGTTGATCTCAGTGTGATTGATCTCCCTGACCCTTACCAGGGCTCTGATACCATGTAAATTTTAATCCAGAGATCACTACTCCCTCTGGATAGCCCTGAGACCTCAAGCGGTTTGAGTCTCTGTATATCAATAATACTCTAAAGACATAAAACTCAACAA
This sequence comes from Larix kaempferi, assembly GCA_027924585.1. Classification (NCBI taxonomy): domain Eukaryota; kingdom Viridiplantae; phylum Streptophyta; class Pinopsida; order Pinales; family Pinaceae; genus Larix; species Larix kaempferi. The sequence continues at coordinate 13,377,475 of BSBM01000510.1, read as the reverse complement.
TTGTAGGTCTCTTTACAACATAAACACAATCAATCACACATAAGACACTGCATATACCCTGGAAACCCCAAACGGGGAAAACCAACAATCCTGTGGGGATTTCTTCTATCTCGAGCCCAGAGCAATATATGAAAAGGACAATACAACAATGTTATCTCATATGTAACACTCAATCCTGAACGGGTCAAACCCTAGATCTGCATGCATCAGCTGATGCATGCACTGGGAGAATGTGCCCTAACTGTCAATCTGGATCTGAGTCTCTCTGCAGGTAGCCCTGACTGTACTGCCTCTCTCAATCCTCTGCTCTGATCTGCTCTGCAACGGAAGAAGGCCAACTGCTCAACTGAAGAATGCGCCCTTCCTTTGCAGGGAAAAGTGCACTCTCCCCTCTAGATGTCAAATGCTCGTACTAGGTCAGATCTCAACAGATCCGAGCTCTAATCGTCACAGACCTTCCTCAAACACTGAGTCAAGGCTACCCTGAACTTTTCTGACTCTCACTCGGTTGATCAGATTCTGAATGAGCTCCTCTCTCCCCAGGTAATGCGCCCCTCCTCCTCTCTGGAAGACGTCCTCCTCTATCACTGCAGAAACCACTCTAGTGAACTATCTCAGTCCACAGAAGTGGTCGCCAAGTGCCTTTGGAGCAAGTGGTCTCTGATCCAGCTCAGATCTGACCACTCTCCCTCCTGCAGAAGCTCCTCTCTCTCAGAAAGTCGCCTTGCATGCTCTAATGCGCCCTCCTCTCTCCTGACAAATCACTATCTGATAAGTCAATTGAGCAACCTCATCCGGGGACCCCCTGCATCTATATATAATCTCACTGATGAATTAGGTTTACCAAAAACCTAATCTCGGTGCATGCAAAAAGTCACTTTTGCATGCATTTTTTAATCACTGACAGGTCATGCAAATCTCATGCATTCAAAGGGCAAAACACCCCGGAAGGTTTGCATGCAGCCACCAATGGACTCATGCCACTGAGTAGAGCGTATGTCACCCTCTACTCCATCCTGATGCCTATACTGCTGCTGTACCTCCATGCAAGGCATCTGAATCATGGAGGACTTCCCGAGATACCACAAAATCTAACAGCTTTTGCTTTCTCATTATTACACAATATATTATGATAGCTCTTTCAAGCTATTTTTTGGTCTCTTTATATGTTCGATATCCGTGATATGGTATCAAAGCTCAGATAGAGCCTTGAAGACGTGGAGAGCGTGAAGACCTAGGGACTACTGCTAGCAGAGACAGATCGAGGGATCTCTAGCGTAGCACATCAAAGGACCAAAAGGGTTTCGGTTCTGTCGGAACCGAGATTGAGTGATTTTGTGGTTTTAAAGTTAGGTTTGAAAATTTTTGCTTTTGTTGAAAAATCTTTTTGTTCTGGAAATCAATTTGATTTTTTTACGGCTGATATTATTGTTGTGAGGTCGTATGAGTTGGAGCTATCCATATAAATTTTCTTGAAAAGAAAAAAAAGGTAGCCGTCTTTTTCAGCTGCTGTACGGGCCGTACAGTAGCCGCTGTACATTCCAACCGTCATTTTCGCTATACAATCATTGTTTTCTCTAGTCGTTATTTCAGCATACGGATTGTGCTGTACATGGTGTGAACTGCTTGACACAGCCATCGATTTGCTTTGTATGGATTGTACAGTTCACTAAATTGCAGTCGCCATACAATGCACAAATTAAAAAAAGTTAGTTCAGGGAAAAATTAAATTGACTGTACTATACGGACCATTTACTGTGTAGGAGTAATTAAATTGCAGGCCATATGAAATGTACAGACTATCTTTGAACTTGTACAGACCTTTCTTGAGCTAATAATTGCAAGTTATCATGTTTTTTACAATTCATATTATTTTTTGGGTAGAGTTACCTATTCTTACCTGAATTGGTGTCCAAACCCTAATATTTGAAAGATTTCATTGTCGAGTCAATGATTTTCAGTGATTTTAAGGAGAAATAAATTTCTTTGGGGCTGAGTTGACTGTTTATGAGCTATTTATGAGCATATATGCTTAGATTTGCAAGTTCTACAATTGTTTGAGGACAGATCGGGGGTTTACGAGGCTGTTTGTGCATTGATGTACCTAGATCTGCGTGTTTTGGGACTATTTGAGGGCAAATTTATCAGAAATCTGCACGTTGACTAATGATATGTGGCTGCTATAGTGATCTACAGCTAGTATATACAGGTGTTCTAGGTATTTTTTTCGCATTTTTGTGCTGTTTCAGTATTTCTCAACACATTTTATGTATCATTATTGCCTCTTTGCCCAAATCATGTTGGAAGCCAGCCAAAGGATCACTGGCAAGAACTACAATACGTGGAAGCAATGTATGATGGCCATTTTTGAGTATAGGTGCTTGAGTGACATTGTCCTCAGTAAAGAAACTCGCCCCACAGTTGCGGGTAAGGACCGGGACAAGTTTGATGATAGAGACAGAGAAGCAGTCGTGCTACTTAAGTTATCCATGATATATGCTATGCTTCCCGAGGTTCAGACCGGGAAGACTTCAGCAACCATTTGGACGCAGCTAAAAGATCTGTATGAGACCTCAGACAAGGGATGGGCCTTCTTTCTGAAGAATATGTTCTTGATTACGATGGATGAGCGTGCCTCATTACAAGAGCACTTACTCAATATCAAGGATATTTGAGAACAACTGGCCTCCATTGGGTGCAAGATGGAAGAAGAAGATTTGGTGGTAATCACCTTGGAAAACTTACCACGTGCTTACGAGCACTTCATTGAGACTCTCAACTTACTTTTATGGATGTTGACTTGAAGTTTGATGAGCTTTGTAACAAGCTCTTACAACAAGACATATGGAAGACAATTCGAGAGCTGTAGTATGTCAGAGAGTTTTGAACAGGCCTTTGCCACCAATTTTAAGGGAAAAGGTAAATGGGGCAAGAAGAAAGGATAGGGCAGCAAAGAGGATTCTGTAAAGAGTCAAAAGACCATTACTTGTCACTACTGTGGCAAGAATGGCCGTATGAAGAAATTTTGTTGAAAAAGGTTGGCTGACGAGAAAACCAACCAGGGGGGCCTCAACAGAAGGCTCATGTTGCACAACACATAGAGGAGGAGTCAACTTTCTATGCCTTCATGGCTATGCAGCCTCCTTAGGGTCATATTATATACATTTAAGTTTTAACCCCATATATGACCCTCCTTAGGTCTATCAGAAAGTGATCCACGTGCCATATGCTAATGCACCATCATCCATACAAGAACACATCCATAGTCAATCATCATGAAAAGAAGTATCCCATAGCTACTAGCATAAAAAATCCAAGGCATCATCACAAAGGCAAGCATCAATACTAGGCCATCCAAATCTCCATCAACATGTAACCCCTACTGAAATTGTGATAAAAATTATGCATCACCCATACAAAATGGGGGGTAACAGACTCCATAAAGGCACTGGTTCACTACGTTTTTTTTTGCAAATTCACACAAAAGAATGAACTTTTCAGCTACAATATTTAATCTTTCATCTAGGGCATATTAAGATAGGAACTTTTAGGCTTCTTTAATTCTATTTTAGAAATTAGGAGTGTTGTCCGCCAATCTGCACACCAGCAGCAGAAACCTTTTGAAAGCTGTCTCCCTCACTGGAAAGTGGGGAGAGGTGTGGCCTTGGGGGCAAGCAATGAGCCAGGTACTGTCACCTGAATCCCAGCTCCTCCGTTTAGGCAAACTCCTAACGAAGCCAAGGGGGGTAGTCCCTAAAAGAGAGTTTCACTAAGGCTCTTTGTGTATTTAAGTGTTTTTGATGTAGTGATGCGGATGGGTGTTATTTAGGAGTTTTTTGAAATGAGAGACAAAATAATACTCGAATATAAGACAAGATAACGCAATCCACGTTGCAAATACAAGATGAAAGATACACTTGGGCAATAAGTAAATCACTTTTCACGAAATATAAGCAGATACTCCAATGTTGATATTTAGGCAAACAAAATATAAGATAAAGGACCAGTGCCTTATGGAGTCAAAAATTTAATATGAATTGTGAAAACTTGACACAAGTGCTTGAATTGAAAGTTTGTGAGAACGTTGTGCAGCTTATCTTGGTAAATTCAAAGTTTTAGTTGTCTTGATTATTAGGGCTAAAACCAAGGATATCAAAAGATGGTGGAACCTTACCCAAGGAAAGTACTGGCAACCCTAAGTGATCTGTCGGAAGCACCCAGATTCATAAAGGATAGGTGTCCAATGTTTGAACCACCCTTGAGTCTGACAGTGGATTCCCGACACCACCTCTCGAGGGGAAGAACAGTAATTTGCATTGGTTGAGGTTTTGGGTAAAATTTTTAATTAAGTTATCGATCGTAAATTATCAAGTCTTCCACCTTTCTGAGTACTAGCCCAACCTTTTCAGGTTGGCAGAGCATACGGGTGTAGGACGAAACCAAGATAAATTAATTAAGGGGTGTGTGAGTGGAAATTTTTATTATTAAGAAACCTTGTTCAACTCTCCGACAGAGAGCGCTCTTGACTCGGTCTTATGACCACAGTTCAAGAGACTTGCTACACTTAAAATGCCTAATGCAGGGATGATGCAAAAAACTAAAATGCCCTCCGACAGAGGGTGCTCTTGACTTGGATTATGGCCAAGTTCAAGAGACTTTGGTTTATTTTAAAGAAGCAGAAATTGTAATAGCAGTATATTTAACTTGAAACAGATTTAAACCATAGTGTTGATCGACAAGATAAAAATTACTACTAACAATAGTGCTTGCAAAATAAATCTAGTGTTCTACCACACAAATTTTAATCTACTAGGTGGGGTTGATCTCCGAACAAGATCAACCGCTAGAACCGCCTGCACTTGAGAACTTCCAGCTAGCTGAAAGCTCTGCCAAGGAAACCGACGGGGAAGGAAGAGTAACCACAAATTATGTGGTCCTGCCCTTGAGACGAAATCTCAAGGATACAACTTCCGACTGAAGGCTTTGGAAGAGAAGCAAGATAAAAATAAACAAGAAATAGCTAGACTACCCAAGAATCTCTTTCAGGTCCAAGACCCTACTCGGGAGAGCATGGGGGTAAGTAAATATGGAATATAAACAAAATCACTTATTTGAAGCAAATTTTAAACTACGAGCATGAAACTGTAAATCTAAGCTAAATCCAACCACAAGACCCAACACCCTTCCCCAAATGGGGAAGAAGACCAAAAAGTGGAGGCCTCCTCCACTTCAAATTTTTATTAAACAATTACAAATGCCTCAAGGGAAAATCCTTGAAAGGTCTTTTGAGATGATAAGACTTGGAAAAACAAAGCTAACTCCTATGAGCTATTACAAAGGATAATACAAGATGATATCACGTTTTAACTCATCCTCATGATTCGTTTCAGTTTTGCTTTGTTTGGACCTCTTCTCTTCAAGACTTTCTCAAGCACTTTTTCTCTTCAAAAGCACCTATAACAACATTCAACTCAGGATACCCTTTAGCATTAGATAAGTAAAATCAACTTTGAAACTAAATCTAGATTTGCAAAATGAAACCAAAAACATAAAATGACATGAAAAATGGTTCAAAAAAGTTAAGATGGGAAAATGGACCAGCGAACAAAAGTGCCCTAAATACGCTAGAAATTAGATCTAAGATGTAAAAATTTTAAGAAATTTTTATGAAATTTTTTCTATCTTTAACAAAGAAACTTTGGAAATTTAAATTATGCAAGCTATACTAATAAAATGAGATCTACAATGTAACTAACAATAAGATGCAAATAATAATAGATCCTAGCTATGCAAATGCAAATGTGAAGATCTAAACACTACTATTTCAAAAGAAAATGCTACTAACTAGGACTAATACTTAACCATTTTTTGTTGTTTGTGCGAATTTTTTAGGGCTAATAGAAGGGGGACGAAAGGGGGAAAGAGAACAAAGGAGAGAAAGCAAAAAACAAAGGGGATGAAGGTAGGAGGGTGAGAAGAGATGGAGGGGGACGAGAGGAAGGTGAAAGAAGGGAAGGAAAGGAGAAGGAGTTAGGGCAAGGTGACGAGAGCAAAGAAGACTAGGGGTGAGGGGAGACGAGGGCACAAGAAGGGAGGAAAACGAGCTGAGAGGGAGTGAAGACTTAGGAGAATGAAAAGCAAGAAGAAGAGAAGGTGGGGAAAACTAGGAGAAGGGGATCCTAAGGAAGAAAAACGAAAGAAGGAGATAGGTGAAGATGGCTAGAAGAATGTGGACTAGCAAGTCAAAGAAAAATAATTTCAAGGAGAAAAAGAGAGCTGGAAGATAGGAGCTTATGAACCACGGTTACCAATAGTTGAATGAAGTTTTTGTTGGAGAAGGCAAAAGATAGTTGGAGAAGCTCACAACCCTGCAAACAAATTATTAAGATAAATGGAACACTTGATCGGTGAAGGTATTAGATGCCAATAGCTCTCAATGATTGAATTCCCTAAAGACACAAAAACTCAAAGCAATAGATTAGAAGCCTAAGTACTAGATTGTTAGTCCTCAATAAGCATCATAATCAAATTTGCATAATAAGAATAGGGTGAAAGAGATATTACTTCAATGAGATGAAGACACAATGCTAAGAGCCCAATCAAGTGACCTCCAAAGTCTCAAAATATTTTATTAAACAAGAGCTTACAATTTTCACCAGAGTTTCTTTGCACAAAAATCCTTGAGAAGAGAGCTAAAATGCTTCTCTTAAATAGCAAAACACACTACCAAAACCCTAAAACGAATTGGCCATAAGAGAGCCAATGGCAATAGTCACTACCTCGAATTACAATCTCAACCACTCGAATCCCATGTCAAAGTAGGCTTGGAGCGAATCTCCACCAATAAACTCGAGCTTGTATTAAATGGAGGGTGGGGAGGTGGCCTCCACCTAGGCAAGGCGCCCCCCACTCCTCTTTGGAAGCATCACCACCCATTTAACACTTGCCATGTGTAAGAAACGAACTCCATTAAGGATTGACGTGAGCTAGCATGAAGATGGCGTGAGGATATGGTGGAGATCACATATAGTTTACATTGAATGCTACCACGAGTTCTAGAAGGAGCCAATGCCATGTAGTTGCACAAACTTAGGAAGGCGCCCACCACACAATCACCAAACCATTTAAAACCTGCCACATAGCCAAACCGTGAGCCATGAAGGAACCGTACGGCCAAACCCACGTGAAGATGACCATGCTTCTCTTGCTCACGCCATTCATTTATCCAATGTTTTAATTGGTTTATGCTTTATCTTTAAAACATGGTCAAACTCTATTAAACCTTGGTCCACCACCCATGCGAATTGATGTAGGCTACCAACGTGAAGGAGGAGAGGACCACGCTTTCATAAATTGAGATTTTCAAAGTTTTTACCCAAACTTTTATTTAGCATGTGCCTTTAATCTTTTAAGTGGGTCGTACACTTAATACAAACCTATTCCATGCTTTTCCAAATACTAAAATAATGATTTTTGACTTTTTTTGAATTTTGTCACTGAGTGTATTTTATCATTTTCTAGCCAAAATGATGCATTTTTAGCAAAAATTGCTCCTGGGGTGATGTAACTGCCCGGAAACTGAAGAACGAGGGTGCCAAGGTGAAGAGGATGCTCTGAGCGTCAAGATGAGCCTCCCCACGCCCAATTCCGCCTCCGGATGAGGTTTTTATCATTTTTTGAAATTTTTTAATTAAACCATTAAAAAATGGTCTAATTTTATGAAAAAGTTATTTTTTGCCGGAATCAAACGAAACTCCTAGGGGGCCTAGTGCATGTTCATACGACTCAATCGATGTGGCTAACCCGTAAAAAATCCTAGACACAAGACTCTAATAACCACCTTAGGTTTTGACCACCATGGGAAATACTCCAGCTTTGGAGGTTTGAGTGAAAAACTCGGGGATTATACGCCACTGATGAGTAGCGCATAATTCCTAAGGAAAAAACACTCTAGAGTATCCCCCAAATGGCTAAACCTACGGATAGCCGAGTCTTTTATAAAAGGACCCCGTTTAGACCAACTTTTACAAATTCCCCATGGGGGTATGAACATGCAGTTATTACAAAAGGGGCAAAATTGCCCTGAAATTGACCTCTGAACTTCTGAATGCTGATGATGAACATGAATCATGTTCTGATAAACTGGCGGCTCATCGGAAGTTCAACTATTTGTACAAAATAGGTGATAACATCTGGCTCCAACTGCGGGACGTGTGCTCGATCTGGAAATTATGCAAGGAGAGGATACGAGAACACCAAAATCTCTGGTTTATATATATAACCTGTAAAAACATCTCAACTTGACAGAAAAACCTTCAGTAGCACATGTGTTATGAAAAAACAACATCGCATTTTTTTCGCATGTGTCGTTTTGTTTTAGAAGATTCCCTCATTTAACCAATTTGTCCTTCGTTTAACCAATACATCCCCTTTCTAAGTGAGGTGCCATTTTTCTTTGACTTGTCAAATTGTTGTTACAACCACTTTCATTATCTTATTAATTTATTGACCATGTCAAGAGACAAATAAGTCTTTTTTACTTGGTTCTAGAATAGTTCTACTGTTTTAGACATAAATAATTTTTTTAATGAGAAAGAAGTTGAGTTTTAAGTCCTATATAAAGAGACTCTCTCATTTTTCTTGTTGGTTGTTGCACACAAGATCTCTCTTTGTACACTAAGAGAGCATTCTTAATACAAATCATATTTGGATTTGGAGGTGTTACCACCTAAGTTGTACTTAGGTGGACTCCTTGTGAACCTTATAAGACTTGAACAACTCACCTTGTTCATTGCCAGAGTTCAAAAGTTCATTGGGCTGATTTTTGTCCCTTTGTAAAATTTTGCATGTCCAGACCCCCTTGGGGGAATTGTAATAAGTTGGTCTAAGCATGGTATTTTTGTAATAGGCTTGGCCTTCCTTAGGTTTAGCTATCAAGGGGATACTCTAGAGTGTTTTTTCCTTGGGAATTATGCGTTGCGCTTCAGTGGCGTATAATTCCTGAGTTTTTCACTCACACCTCCAAAGCTGGAGTATTTTTCGTAGTGGTCGAACCATAGGAGCTTATTAAAGCCTAAGTGTCTATGTATTTTTAACATGCTAGCCATCAATAATGAGTCGTATGGACATGCACTAGGTCCCCTAGGAGTTTGAGTCCGTTTGGAGAAAAATATTTTTTCTCGTAAACTTAGGCCATTTTTTAACGGTTTAAATGAGAAATTTCAAATTGTAATAAAAGTCTGGTTTGAATGCGGAATTTGGCGTGGGGATGCTTGTTTTCACACTCAGAGCGCCCTCTTTATCCTAGGACCACTTTTCCTAGGTTTTGGGTGATTAAATTATCACTTATGGCATTTTTTCTTAAGGAGACGACAAAATGACAAATAAATGCTAAGAATGACACAAAATGCACCAAATGACAAATTGTGAAAATCGAAAAGGAATGTTTTAAACATGATGAATGAGGTGGCAACTCATCACATGTGGAGGGCGACTTAAGTAAGTGATTAGAGCATGTGTTTTAATAGCCATATGACATGGATGGCGAGTAGCCAAAGTTTGGGATGCGCCATACATTAGTGGAGCGCATATCTCAAATGAAGAGCGAATCATGAGGTGGCGTCATCTTATTAGAAGGTGGAGATCCCAATGTAGTGGGGGCGCACCTCTTGTTAGGTGGTGCCTCCCTCATCTACTCTAACTCCCACTTCATGCTAAGTCAATGGGATTTACTCCCTCCTATCTCTCACATGATGTGCCCTCCCTCCTTCATGAAGAATGCGCCCATCCCTCTCTCTTGAGTGCTATATAAGCAAGGTCTTGCTTCCTCGTTTCCACATGATGGAAAGCATAGAACCTTTGCTCCTGTAATGTGTAATCTCGTTTTGAGTATTAAGATTTGAAGACTTTGGAGGTCAAAATTGGTGGCTCTTGTTCCATTTTCATGCATGCACTTGGTTGAGGTATACTTGTAGAATTTCAATTTTGCTTTCATATCGCAATTGTGGATTGATCTAGCTTGGCAAGGCTCTTTGAGTCTAATAGAGTAAGCATTCATAGCTTTTGATTTACTTATGTATATTTAATTGTTTAGAGATCTAGGAGCAACACATGTAGTCGGTTATACTATTGCCCTTCTAATATCTTTCTGTTGATATACTAGATTTAATGCTCTGTGTATGAGTGCTTTTGAGGTTGCGCAGGATTGGATGTTAAGCTTTGGAGGTTGATCTAGTCTTGACTTTTCTTCCAAGCTTGGTGGCTGGTTGCTTCTCTTTTGATTGACATATTTGTTTTGCAGGCATCAAATTTCCTCCTCTCTTTCAAAGCATAGCTTGGGGTTTTTTCCATCTTCTTCACATAAACAAAATCCTCTTTTCGTTATGTTTTTCTGGAAGCAAGTATAACAGATTTAAGGCTCATTTTTAAACTTCTTGCTTCTCATAGAGCTAGATAGCTTCATTTCAAAGTTAAATCATAGATCTAGATCTCAAATTTTCATACTTGAAGTCATTAAAAATTTCCAATTTTTTCCAAGTATTAAAAGTTGTATTTTTTTTGTATTTATACATGCTTAACCCACTAAATTGGTTGAATTAGCTTGCTGGTTTTTAGCAGGTCCAAGGAAAAAGAGAAGGAAGCTTTGGCAAATTTTCACTAGAAATTGCCAAAATTACATTCCAAGGACCCTCTTTCATCATTACTTCAATTTCTTAACTTGTAAGCCCTTAGATCCAAGTCTAAAAGGACTAAGAGGCATTTCTTTTTGAGCAAAGATTGCAAAATTATTAAATGAGAGCAAGTGGGCTACACAGTGCCCACATCCCATCTCCCCTTGTAGTATCATTTTTCGTGATATAAATTTTTCTAACAAACACAAGCACACAAATAACATTTACTGCAGGATTGTATACTTTAATTGTTTAATAATTTTTCCATTCATATTTTGCAAGTAGTTACAAATAACATCGATCTCGTTGCCACGAAGTATGCTCTCACCACCACATAAAGGCATTGCCGATTAGTGGTGGTTGATCAGAAAGTGACATATAGATCCGGTGATGTATATCTTTCTGCAATTCATTTTTTTTAGCATTTCATTTTCAAGCTTTAATTTGGAACGAACAATTTGCTATCGCTCAAAGTATGCTCTTTCCCTTTGCAGGCATCTGTCTGGTCCTGTCAAAATCAGAAAGAGTTATAGCAACTTATTAATTCTCAACATTTAATTAAAAGCTCACAATAATAAAATTAACAACCCCAAACATAGTGAAAATCCGACACTCAAATAGTTTTGCATGGGGAAATTCCTTAGAAGAAGCGGGAACAACTAGAGAGCGACCTTAGAGCATCGTTAGATTACATCTTTGTTAGTATAGTGTTGAACACGCCCTCGAGACTCCGCTCCAGCCCACACGTCTTCGTGAGGAGCCACCTTTACTTAACTTCCGGACATTACTCCTCGTACCTCGCAGTATATCTCGAGTTTCCATTTTTCCCTTAAATAAATTCCATTACCAATAAATTTAAAACTGACTAAGATACACTTGCAAATCATTTCCCTTTTTGCAGAAACACTTTTTATTTTGACTCCATTGGCACTGGCCTTTGTTAACAACAAGCACTTTATATTTGCTTAATATCAGTTCAATCAATTGTTTGTTGCTAAATCTTTACATGTTGGTGATTGTCTTTTATATGCTGTTGAAGGTATCTTTTAAATCCTTGCAATAATCTTGACTCAGTAGATCACACCCTTTAAACTCCTGAAACATCCATAATTAACTTTCTAAAACATTTTAACAGCTTTAGAACATTCCGTAGGGACTACCCCCCTTGGCTTCAGTTAGGAGTTGGCCTAAACGGAGGAGTCCGGATCAGGTGATAGCCCTGACTTCGAGACTTGCCCCCAAGGGCGTACTGAGCAGCAGTGAGATTTTTGCTACGTTAACCATGTGCGCAATCCAATGGCAACAAGAGGTAAAGACTTGAAGTCTCTTATTGATGTGAATTTCATCTTGCTATTTTGTTTAACTGTTGGAGGTAATATTGTTAGCATTGTTCATTTTATTTCTAATATTGGGCCATTGATGGGATAGTATTATCTAGGTGGATTGAATCTATGGTATGGTAAGTTAGTCTCTCTTATGGATTCAATTGTTATTATGCATTAAAGGGATGCTATATTTTGCATTGTTATTTAATTTGAATGGTGCAATCCCCTTTGTGTAGGGTACACCCAAGAAAGGAAGTAAAGGAGGGAGTTTCTATTTCCTTATGTGATTGCTCAAAACCCTCTAATACATCAAGAGAGTTGAGAGTAGCCTAGATAATATAAGATAAGGTAGGATAATTTTATTAATGTCCAACAAATGACCACAAGAGTAGGTCGATGGGACGTGTGGTACCATGATGTCAATATAACATGGGGAGTTCTAAGGCGCCTCCTATAAAAAGCAAGAATTGTGAATCTAACATAGAAACCAGAAAAATCTAACTCCAAAGATGGAGAGTCGATCCAGGAGAGAAATATACAAAGAGAATGGATCTAGAATTCTAGATACAAAAGTGGTAAATCTGTCATTGTTCATTAGAAGCATCTCTCCTAACATCCGAGGCCGAATGAAGGAATCTCAAAATAATACTTTGTCTAGAGGAAGAAACTAGAAGAGGATCTATAATGTGTAATGTGCCACTGCTTGGAGTGGGGGGCTTGCTGCTATGAGCTGGATGAAATTGCCCAGCTACTAGTATGGCGCCAAGACTGGTCATGTAGCTGGTGTTTGGCGGAAGTGGAGGTGGGTTTTTGTATCCGAACCAATCTGGGGTCGGGAGCAATACTGCCATTCGTCTGTCTCCTGGTGCTTCTAGAAGAAGGGAGCACTAGAAAAAAGGAAGTAACCCACTGAGTGCAGGCTAGTCGAGGTTATGAATGTCGCTGGAGGACGAGGGAGGAAGCTGGATGGCTTCCTGCAAGTATAAGGCTAGACATCTTTGATCAGGATACCTGAAGAAACCAGTAAGAGTTTGAAGCTCCCCGAGAAGGTCCCTAAAAAGACAATGGAACTACGCACAAATCTTGTAGTAGATAGGACAAGGAAAGATGAAGTGCTCCTCGGTCTCAACCTCTTGAAGGTGACATAACTAGTGAGTTTTGTTTGATTGGTCGATTCGGTGATTCGTCTCCACCCTAGACAATGAGAACCCACTCTGAACTAGCCTAAAGGAATACGAAGAACATGTGCTCAACGTCAGAGTGTGTAATGGGGCTAAACAATGAGACCGTCCCTTAGATCCATGAAGTGGTCAACGCAAAAGGGCCTCTTTTGACATAATCTGCCTTGAGGTTTGATCCAAGTGACCTACACAAACTGCCTATAAATGTTGTCTTGGGTGATTCTATTCAACTCTTGCTTGGTAGGTAAGAGGTGGCTAGTTGCTTTCAGGGAATATCTAAACGGAGGAAGCCGATCCATCGCAATACCAATAGACTCGAAAAGATCCGCGACCCCCACATACTAGCACCAAGTGTGGTCTGAAGGGCTAGTTGAGGCAATGAACTCCATTGAGCGGTAGGCTAGATATAGGTACCGAGATTGCCCATTTGCTTAGTCAGCGAAGCTGCGAAGGTGGTATAAGAGTGAGACAAGGATGAACATAGTCTTAGGCCAAAAGGGCCTGGCATTGAAGTTTACAATTGTGATGGGCTGAGGTATTGTCATTTTGCATTTGATGATGCGACCAATGTTGCCGAAGCATGGGAGCGAAGCGGGAGCGGGAGCGGGAAGGAGGAGCGCGGGTGCGCATTTTTCAAAAAATGGTCGGAAGCGAAGCGTCTCGGAAGCGTTTATATATATATTCAAAAAAACATGTAGAATACCAAACTAGATGCAAAATTTATGAAACATGTATGTTTGTTCTACTTCCAATATATGAAATGCCATCTAAATTCCATAATTCACGATTCCATTATAAACATACAAAGTTACGAATTGAAAATTGAAATACATTTTACAAATACAAATACAAACCATCTAGATTCTATCAATTACAAACATACAACCTTTAGAACCATCTAATAGGGAAGTACATCATTAAGTACCAAATAGTTTTTTTTACAAAAATTGGCTATCTGCATGTGCCATGAAGCATAACTTATAAGTACCAGAATGAAAATTAAACTGACATACGAAGACTATAAGGTCTCAAAAGTTCAAAACACTAAACTGAGCTATGATTTAAATCCTATCTAGTAAAATGCAAAAACAATCTATTTCTCCTAGTTCCTCCTTCCACCACCACGATTGCCTTGTGAGGGTACGCGTGGTGGTAGTGAAGATAAAGCATGTGTATCTGAGTGTGACTGTGAAGGTCCTTCTAATGTAGGTACTGCTGGAGTGCTAGTGAAGAGGCCACGCCCATGGGACCTCGCATTGTGACTGGATGGAGGTGGCATCTCAGCACGCTCATCCTCATCTAAAAGAGCATTATCCAACTCCTCCAAAACCAATGCTCCATCCTCCAAGTTGTCCTCCTCTGGATTGTAAGTTGTCCTCCTCTGGATTGTAGTCCCACATCTTATTTGATTTGTCTATAGTTGGATCATCACAGTAATGCGACAACAATCGCAAGTTGTAATGCACATAGACCAAGGTCTCTGCTCGTTGTACATTCAACCTGTTTCTTTTGACATTGTGGATGTAACCGTATGTGCTCCAACACTTCTCTGCTGAAGAAGTGTTCACCACCTGTGAAAGCACTCTCATTGCCATAGTTTGTAGCTGTGGGCAAATAGTGTCATGCATGTCCCACCACTGAAGAGACGGCAAATTCCCTCGATCTCTAGTTGCATGGTTGATCCCAAAGCCACCAGTGCAACTGATGTACTGGCTCAACTGTAGCCGAATGCTATCACACTCCTCAACATCTGGGTATAGTTTTTCCAATGCTTGCATATAACCAGCTTGAACCTCTGGATCTTGGTGTGGTTTTCTCTTTGCCTCACCACCATATAAGGCCTTTCGCTTTTGAGGAGGCCTCTCAGCATCAGGTTTGCAGAGATGCCATGAAGGAGGAGTACCAATCCATCATAAAGAATTATGTATGGGAGATTGTACTGAGACCAGAGGGGAAGTCTGTAGTGACTTCCAAGTGGATTTACAAGGTGAAGCATGCTGCAGATGGCAGTGTGGAGAAGTTCAAGGCTTGATTTGTGGCACGGGGTTTTTCACAGGTAGAGGGAGTTGATTATGATGAGACCTTAGCACCGGTTGCCTGATATTCCTCAATTAGAGCAATGATTTCCATAGCAGCAGATGGGTTGGAAGATCCCACCAGATGGATGTGAAGACCGCATTTCTCAATGGTCTTCTACAGGAGGAGGTTTATTTGGAGCAGCCTTAGGGATTTGAGATCCATGGGAGAGATTCTCATGTGTGTAGGCTGAAGAAGGCCTTGTATGGTCTCAAGCAAGCTCCTCGAGCTTGGTATTCCAGGATTGATGCTTACTTGTTGTCGATGGGATTTCAAAAGAGTGAGGCCGATCCCAACCTTTACTACATTATGGTTGGTGGTGATCTGCTCATTCTTCAGGAGTCTGGTCACATTTTCCTGGGACAAGGAAAGTATGCTGCAAATATTCTGAGGAGATTTCGGATGGAGGATTGCAGGCCGATGGCCACACTAATGATCACCAACTGGAAGAAGCTTCATGCTTCTAAGGGAGAGTTGGTGGATCCCACTTTATATCGTCAGCTCATTGGTTCATTGATGTATCTGGTCAACACCAGGCCAGACTTGTGTTTTGCGGTAAACACTCTCAGTTAGTTCATGGTGGAGCCTAGGAGACTGCACTGGGTAGCCGCAAAGGTGACAGTGGTGTTATCACACAACTTGTAGTTGCCCCTAAAGGTGATCCTATCCAGGATGGTAGAGGTGTTAGGCAACTAAAGAGGTGACCCAAGAGGGCCTCGATTCCCAAGGATGATTGGTTGTCACGCCAATCGAGGCACTCTTCAGTTTAGATCATGACAAAGCGAGATCCAGGGGGAGACCCTTACTAGTCAATGAGGGCTAGCGAATCAACAAAAGACACTCTAAAGGTTTCGAATGATGCACAAGAGTGGATCTTGGTAGATGAAATCTAGATCTAGGGAAACGTAGTGGTTTATGGGAGTTAGAAATCGGTTGAGGAGGCTTAGGCAAAATAGAGATTCTCAACCATAGAAGAAATGTACCACTATGAATTTAGGAAAGTAGATCTAGATAGATCTAGTTCATATAAAAAATACCCAAATTGAATCTACCTTGGGTTTAAGCAAATGAGACCAAAGTGGACCCAAAATACTAGATCCGGGTGTAGAAGACCAGATCTAGATGCTTGATGAATAGATCTGTGAGATTTAGGGGGGTTCAAGCATACCCAACTGATAGATCTGAAAAATGGACCAAAAACCCGAGGGCGTCCCACCTAGAGGAGACTAGTGCTAGATCCAGGGGTAAATGGAGGCGGATTAAGTTGAACATTTAGATCTAGTGTTTTAATAATTATTCCAAAGTGGGTTTTGATGGCCGTACTCAAATAGGTACCCGATCTATCAGATCTAGAAAATGAGGGTTTTAACAATGAGGGTTTTAATGGTGACAATTGGAATGGGTTCCGAAACAACAAAAATAATTTGAAACACCTGGAAATGCTTGCGGCCGCCTTGCAAATTGATGATCTTCCCAAATCAAAGCAATCTAGAGTGAGATCCAACCTCCCCAAGTGAAATCGCTATGCTCCAAGATAGCCAATGCGCCCCTCCTGCCAAAAACGAGCAAGAATTAGAATCGATCTAGACAAGAAGTAAACTATACGGCAAGAAAGATGAATAAAAACGCATCAATATGATCGCAGGATACAATAGAAATACTCCTTGATGCAAAACGTCTTCAGGAGGAGAGATGGAGTTTCCTGACAATAGCGCCCCCTTCAAAAACGTCCTCCTTCTCTACCACAGGGCCCCTGCAAAAAATGGTTATGGAAAGAGCTAGATCCACAATGATGTCGAAGAGAAAAGACTTTACAATCACTTGCAAGAACATTCATCAAAGCTTCCAAGAGTTTTTGCAAAAATATTTTATTATGCCGGAAATCCAAGAGCCCAAGAGTGTCTTTACAATGAGGGGGGTCTCTTTTTTAAATAGGAATGAGAGAGACCAAAACCCTGACAACTTTTTAAATGAGTGGTGGAGATCAAAAGATATAACAATAATAATCAATGGCTAAGATGAGCCGGAAATCAAATACATCGATCACTCTAAGTGAGGGGGACGTTTTTCCTCAATGACGCCCTAGGGGGACATATAACAGGACATAACTAGGAAATATAACATCATAACTTGTTGGGGGGGTCTAGGAGATACTATCTTCCTTAGGCTAATGCCCCGATTGCATCAAATAATAAATACATCATCAAGTGATAAAAATCACTTGGACGTTTTGTCCCAATAATACAATAAAAATCCCCAAATAATAACCCGGAACATGTGGACCCCACTAAATGCTACAACTATGCCGAAAGGTGTGGGATGCATCACAAAAATTCTCTGAACAAACCTTATGCCATTTCCTTGCCTCATTTGCCCAAATTGATTTCTTCAATGACCATTTCTTCCATTTTGTATTGTCAAAACATCACCTGTAAAATAATGAAATGCTTGTATCTCTCTGCTTGGTGCTCCTGGCACAAATCTGACTACACCAAAATGTCTAGGAGCATGGTAATATGCTAATAACGAGTGGCTGGACCCCATACTCCCTCTGTAGCGCCTTAGGAGAACAAAAATAATCTCGAAATGTGCTGATAGACCATTTTATATGGCAAATATGCAATAAAGTGATAAAATGACCATAATCCCATCTGGAATTTTTTGAAACCGATAACTGAGTGTACCAATGGACTCAGAAGGCCCAAATCTAGTAGAGATGAGTACTCATACACCATGTGACCACTTGGATAATCATCTGTAAGCTCCACCATGCCCGAACAATATAAAATAATGGTCTGTAAATGATAATAATAATAAAAATCCACTGAACCATCATATGAAACCTGTGTCTGATGCATGGAATCATCAAGTGGGCACCATAGGACCACAAATAAACACTCTCGAACATCATCGATCCAACTCATCCCGGATCTTGCGGTTGACTTAGTCAAACTAGGTTGACCAAGTCAAAACTGATCAAAATAATGACCCAAGCTCAAACTGATTGATGCTGCAAGTGCAAATGGATAAGATATGCTCCTTTAATTATTTCAATTGCAAGATTAAACTACAAAGTAGCATTTCACTGGTGATTAAGCAATAATACATCAAATATAAGTCTAGATTAAAGCAATCAATTACTAAGAATAAGACCCTCAAGTGTATACCCATTTCATGGATGTGGCCATTTTGCTAGAAATGGGTGAAGGTGGGAAAGAAAAGGCTAAGACAAGGGAATGACTTTACAACTTCAACACTGTGACACTTTGGAAAAATGGGAAAGGGAAAACCACCTAGGCATAAGTTGGGTAGAAAAATACACAAGGAATGGCAGTGTCTCACAAATGAAATAAGTTGTTTTTGAGGAGTGCACATTCAACCTTAACAAATGCCTACAACTCATATCCAAGCTTGCCTCAAGCTCCGTGAGGATCTTTTCTAGAACCACTGTGACTAGGTGCACAGTTAACTGTAACTTGAGGTTCTAGGGGACAATTAGAATTAGTTGTCCCTTACTCCATCTCACATCCCAACCCGTAGGCTCCGTGAGGAATTAATCATTACATTTCAATCATGGCCAACAGTCTTTAGATTTAGCATTTATTTACCCATTGCTTTTTTAGGCTTTTGACCCTTAATATTTTGCATGTGCTTAGAAGCACAACTAATTGCAGCTTTCATCTAGGGTACTTTACGTTTCATTTCATAGCCCTCTTTTATTGTGCTTAAAAGCATAGTTCATTTTTATCATGGGCTTGCATTTTCAGGAGATATAACAATGAATCACATATGCATGTAATGGTGGTAGAACAATTCGTTTCAGGTCTAGCTGACACAACTCAAGCAACTAGGGGGAATCATCCATAACCAGGGCCAAACATCGGGGGCAACCAACTAGAGAGGTCAAGGCTTCAGAAACCAACTCACCTAAGCTCAGGAACCAACACCAGCGGGTTCTCCTGGTCGAGAAGGATCAAGGCTTCGACAAGTTCTGCTGCACAACTCAGAGCCGAGACACATAACAATAGGGAGTCTATCCAACATAGAGGCATAAGTGGGGGAGTCCTCCACATCACAGGCTAAAGTGTAAGTAAGGATATTCATATAACCAATAACGGATGATAACAGATGGATGGGGAAAGTGACAAGTGATGCCATAACTAGCAAGCCATAACTGGTGGGAATGACCAAGTCCATAACTACTAAGAGGGTGAGACCAACGAGTATACACGAGAAATTCTAATTCCAAGCAATTCAAACCACCTCTACTCTAGACAGTCGACCAATAACCACATAGATATATTGCCAAATCATGACCACTAAATACCCAATCAAGCTACCAAGATAAGTAAAAGAGCACAACATGAATATCCAAAGCACAACCATATACCTGCTGGTTCATATACCTGTATCCATCACCTGAACCATCCACTGTCACTGGAACACTGCTGCTATATAACTCTGGGCATTGTCATATCACTGCTCTGGATGGAAGACAATGGCCACCTCAATCATCAAATCTAGGGTCATGAGGCTCAGTAATGGCATAAGGCCGAAAATATCTGCTCTGGGTCTACTGAAGATATGAGTGATCATAGAATGGTTGCTCATCATCAGTTGATCTCATCAAAATGTGTAAAGGATTGGCTCAAAAATATACTGGAAACTGCTGCAATCATGGTAGCCCGGCTACTATGGATGTGACAACAAGTGGATTATGGTTTGGACTACAGGAGTTCGGGTGGAGTTAGTTTGGTTGGCTTCACGAATTCAGATTGGGTAGGTAGTGTGACGGACCGGAAGAGCACTTCAGGTTGTTGCTTCAGTTTGGGTTCGACAGCAGTGTCGTGGTTCAGTCGGAAGCAAAATTCCGTTGCTTTGAGTTCTGCTGAGGTTGAGTACATGGCAGCCAGTCAGGCTAGTTGCGAGGCACTGTGGCTTCACAATTTATTGGTGGATTTATTTGATCAGGAGATGAGGCCCATGATGATATACTGCGACAACCAAAGTTGCATCCAGCTCTCTGAGAATCTAGTTTTCCATGACAGTTCAAAGCACATAGAGATCAGATACCATTTCATCCGAGATTATGTTCAGAGAGGAGTTGTTGAGTTACGGTACATTTCCACCAATGAGCAGGTAGCTGACATTCTGACGAAATCCTTGGGGCGGGGCAAGTTTGTCTTCTTCAGGGACAAGTTGAGAGTGGTGAAGAACAACTTCCTCGGTAAGAGGGAGTGTTGAAGTTTTGTACCTTGGAAGTTATTCCCCTAGGTGATTTTGCCTAAGTCACTAGAAAAGGGGGAAATAAAGTGACCCTTGCACTAAATGACTTGGGATTCGCATTTAATTCCACTTTAGAGATTAAAGTGACTTTTTGATAAATTTAAGTGAGGTGAGTGAAATTAATTTTTATGAGAATTAAAAGTGTATTAATTCTCATTCACACATCTAATTCAATGTGGGCCCTTGGATTAGATGATCCTTCACTCACCCCTAGCATCCAAACAAAAAGGCAAGGGAAAGGCATTTCATACATTCACATGAATGAGTTTTGAGAGGGCCATCGAATTCTTGAGATGAGAACGCAGCAGAGAGGAGAAGACTGAGCACACATTCCAAGAAGACCGTACAGCCAAAATAATCACAGCACGAATTCCAAGAAGTCTGGGCACAGTTCGAGGAGTCCGTACAGCATCATTTAATGCTGAGTCCGTACAGCAGGTACACGAATTCCCAGGCAGAGTTTTTGGACATGAACTTCAAGGCAGTTTGGCACTAAGTTCGAGGTAGTGGGTGAAATTAGCAGTGGGCACGGAAATCGGGAAGAAACAGTTCATGCACAAAAATCGAGGACGTACAGTCCGTACACTGCTGGGTTAGGCATGATTTTCAAGGTGGCTGCATGCTTTTCAAAGCAGCTGTATACTGTTTGTTTGAGACGCTTGCTGGGTTGAATTGGTTGAGATAAGTTCTTGACTTGAATAAATTTGCTGTACATTTGAATTAGCACAAATAAAAATCCTCTCTCTCTCAAACAGGTTTTCCCATTCTGGGTTTTGCCTGGGCAATTTCCAAAAATTTCTGAGTCTACAAATTTCATCGTGTGCATATATATTATTTAATTTTCTGCCTGTAAAAGTGATGTTCATACTGTGTTTCAAGGTCTGAAATTTTTATGAAATTTGCAGCACTCATTTAAACTGGGTTGGGCATTAAATTCTCTATAAATTTGACTTGAAACCAGGCTGGGTTTGAACCTCAGAAAACTTTCACTTGTTTTAACCGTGTCTAAGTTTCTTAGTTAATGTACTATTGCAATGAATGTGTCATGCTTCACAAATCACTAAGACAGTTTAAAGAAAAAATTCCAATGTCATAGTGTAACCAAGGGAAATCAGATTCATTCTCTATATGCTATTATGCACCTTGCGATGAGTTAATAACATCAGTGATTTCCAATTTCCATATATGCATGTAACACAATTCTTTGGTTTGATCATGATATTGCAAAATGTTTAATCTTGATCATGCTCTTTCTCAGTGTTAATTACCGTTTCCTATTGAGACATTTTATAAAATTTGGATAGTCTCTAAGTTGTTTCATTTTTCATGATGTGCACTAATTTGACTTGGATTCTCTTTGGATAGGTTCTTCAACTTTCAATAAATCTAGAAGAGGCTCAAGTAGTGCTGAAGGGCCTAGAAAAAGCATGGATGATGGGGTCCAGAGGAAATTGGAGCTGTTTCATGAAGGGGTTGAAGGACCACCACTGCGTGTCCTGCCATTAGGAGGTTTGGGGGAAATAGGGATGAACTGTATGCTCATAGGTCATTATGATCGATACATCTTGGTTGATGCTGGTCTCATGTTTCCAGAGTAAGTTTCTAGGATTGTTTTTTCAAAGATTGTCTGTCATAATTGAAAGTTGTTACTTTCAGTAATGCAAATTATGAAGGGGAGGCACATGTTTTTTTTAATCAATAGTTGTTCCAACTCTTTTTCATCACTTCTTCTCTAGAAACAGTTACATAACCATCCAAAGATCTGCTGGCCTTACAATTCAAATCTTTGCAGAATTACAATGGCATTAACTGTTCAATCCCTTTGAGTTTTTATTCAGAAGAAATTGATGAACACCCTCTTTGTGTCAAGGCCTTCTCTTAGCTTGTATTCTACTTGTATAACATTTTGCAGCGATAGAAATGAATATTTCTTTGCGCCTCTTACAGACTAGTAACCTTGGAGCAACAATACAAGCATTGTTGTATGTTCATCCATTATATGCTGGATGCAACATTTTGCAGTGATAGAAATGAACATTTCTTTGTGCCTCTTACAGACTAGTAACCTCAGAGCAACAACACAAGCATTGTTGTATGTTCAGGATTCCTTCCTTCTTCAGATAGAAGGCATCTTGATAGACCACTTCTTTCACAACGTAGATAGATATATAGATAGATAGAACAAGAATGGATATATTTGTATTAAAATATAGCTGCAGCCAAACCATCCAGCATGATAAAACAAAATGCATAGCAGAAATAGTCCATACGATTCCAAAATCTGTCAAAAGGAGGTCTTTGCAACTGTCTACCTGTGCTATCTTAAGAAAACTATTGCTATTACATTCTAATTGGCATGTGAAAAGCCTTAGATATTGTCCTTCCATCAAAAGATACTTGCATCCCATTAATTAACTTCAGAATTTAAAAAAGAGCATGCCCTTGACGGGCCACAAAATTACCACCAACCTTGGATACCTGAGCTTCCTCTAATTGATTCTTTTCTTGATGAGCTGCTTGCTGCACTATAGCTTTTTCCATTGCTCTCCATTTCTCAAACCCATAAACTCATCAGAGTGGGAGGGTGGTGAGTATGGGTGTGCCGCATCTCTTTTCACTTTCCTTCATTTTTCCACCTACTCCACTCCCTCCAATGATTCCTTCAGCTCCTCCTCAATTTCTTCTATTCTTACTCTATTGCTTCCACCTATAATTTCAGACCTATGTTGTTTTAACTTCAAACTTTCAATTTGTGCTTCCACTTCCTCCATTTGCTGGTTCCAAGATTGCCTCTCTTTGTCATGTCCTCACTCCCAATTCTTCCTCGACTTGTCTAGTTTCCTTTCTAGTAGTCCATGGCACTCTTGCATCTCTTTAGTATGCCTCTCACAACACCGAACCCCCCTATGTAGATCAGAGATTTCGCAGAGGGCACATTGGTTCGGGTGGAAGTGATTGGCCATGACTCTGGTCCTTGCTCCTTTGCTAAACACAAAAGCTCTAAGACCTATCGAATCCTGGAAGCCAACGACGAGGGAACTCTTGCAAACAGACAAAGGCGAATATGAGATTTTAATGGGTGATGTGTCTGTTACCACCTAAATTGCACTTAGTTGGATTTTCAGTGAGCTGCCAAAGTATGAACAAGTCAATTGTTCATCATCAGTGTTCAGAAGTTCATGCAGGCCATTTTTGGCCCCTTTTTTCATTGTTCATACCCCATGTGGAATTGTAATAAGTATCGTAGCATGATGACTTATGTAACAGACTTGGCTTTCCTACGACTTAGACATCAATCCAACTACTCCAGAGTGTTTTTGCCTTGTTAATTATATGTTGTTTTTCAACGATTTATAATTTTCGAGTTTTTCACTCAATCCTCCAAAGCTGGATAGCTGTCTTGGTGGTTAGGCCTTAAGAGGTTATTAAAGTCTAAATGTCAATGTATATTACCATGCTAGGAACCATCTTTGAGTCATATGAACATGCACTAGGTCCCCCCTAGTTTTTTTTGGTTTTCCGCTAATAATTTTTTTTCCCCGTAAAATGGGCAAATTTTTAATGTTTTTAATACAAAAATAAAAAAAAAAGTCATAAAAGTGGTGTTAGGAGGTGAATTTGTCATGGGGGTGCTCATTTTGTAACCCAGAGCACCCACTTAACCCCAAAACCCACTTTTGAGAGAAAATTAGTGATTATTTATCACAAAAATTGATTCTCCCAAAAATGGCAAAAAGGACCAAATAAATGGCCAAAAAGACATAATAAAGTCAAAATTGGCATCCCACAATCAAAGGAGACATGCTAGAGACAGATTTGCAGTGTTAGCGAGTTGATCGCTAGTTGATTGCAAGTGAACTAAAGTCTTGATTTAGTTGGTGGATCTCCATATGGAGAGGGTGCATCTATCATGAGGAGGGCGCATTTATTGAGGTATATGTGTCACAAGATGATGGGAAGTGCACCTACCTTCTTAGAGGTGGCACAAATCCCCTTCCAATCACTTCTAGATGCTCTAGATCACTCACAAATCACCCCTGTTAACTCAAATTCGCCCAGTCAATTGCCAATTAAGGAATGTGCCCCTCTTGGCTATTTAAGTAGGCACTTGCCTCTTCTTTCCTCATGGCCAGAGGATCGAAAAGCTATTGAAGCTTTTCTCTTGTACCGTGTTACTCTTTTGGAATAAAAAGGCTTTGGAGGCAGATCCATGGTGTAATGCTTTTCATGTGTGGATGGTAATTGTCAAGTGCTTATGAGGTATAATCTGTCTTGTTTTCTTTGCTTTTGTTGGTTGAATTTGACCTTTTAAAGGGAGCTATCTCTCAGTAGGTTAAGATTAGAAAAACTTGTTTGCTTCATAATCTTATTGTTCATTTGCAGGTGGATCTCTTAGAATGGCATATTCATTTTGTTTAATGCTCATGTTTTCCAAGTTTCTACTGTAGGTGGCACCAAGCTTTTTTGACCACTTTTGTGCAAGGATTTCTAAGTTTGCAGGTGATCCCACTTGGCGAATGGGTTGAGCTTGTTTGCGTCCTCCTCATCTTCAAGATATTGTGAAGGACATAGTCCCTCGATGTTCTATTGAAAAGTTAACTAGGAAAGTTATTCTTCAGGATGCATGTAAAATTTTGCATGCACAACAGTAAAATAAAAGGCATGCAAAAAGTGAGTTTTTGCATGCACTCATATTAGGGTTTTGGTAATCCTAATTGATCAGTGAGATGTTATAAGGAGACAGGAGGTCATCGATAGTCTTACTAGTGCATACAGATCAGAGTTAGATCAGTTTGAGAGGTGGGCGACTTTCCTAAGAGAGGAGGGCGCACTTTCTGAGGAGAGAAGGTCGTGGAGGATTCGGATTGAGGATTGAACAACTGAGACTTTCGGAGTAGGTCTTCCTTAGTGATTGAGGAAGAACTGTGACGATCAGGGATCGGATTGGCCGAGATTTGACTGAGGGCGACTTTCTAGTGTTGGGGGAGCAGCACACTTTTCCATGCAGAGAGAGGGGCGTGTTATCAACTAAGTTGCACTTAGGTGATTTCAAGTGAGCTTGTGAAGATAGAACAAGTCTACTTGTTCATAATCAGAAGATTATAAGTCCTAGCAGGCCACCTTGGCCCATGTTTTTTAATAAAATCACATGTCCATGCCCTGCTGGGAAATTGTAAAAATGTCATAGCATGGATGGTTTTTGTAAAGGACTTGGCTCTCCTACGACTTAGTTATTAGTGCGACTAGCCCAGAGTGTTTTTTCCCTTGTCAATCATAAGTTGTTGAATAAACGACTTATAATTTTCGAGTTTTTCACTCATACCTCCAAAGTTGGGGTGGTCGACATGATTTCTCGGTCTTAGGAGGTTATTAGAGTTCTAGTGTCAATGTGTATTACCATGCTAGATATTAAAATTGAGTTGTATGGACGTGCTAGGTCCCCTAAGTTTTTTTTTTAATTTTTGAGAATAATATATATATATATATATATATATATATATATATTTTTTTTTTTTCTCCGTAAAATTAGACTATTTTTTAATAGTTTAATTGAAAAAATTGAAAATGTAATAAAAGTGTGGTTATGAGGTCAAATCTTTCATGGGGGTGCTCGTTTTCTAACCCAGAGCACCCACAAAACCCCTACACCCACTTTTCCTAAGTTTTGAGTGAATATTTATCACTCAATTCTTATTTGTCTCAAAAAATAAAAAAAAATGAATAAATAAATAGAAAAATAATAAATAATGAGAGAATATCTCATCCCTAAATCAGTGGATTCTTGTCCCAACCAAGATCTGAGTTAATTGAGACTCAAAGGGGAGTTGGTTGAGCACCGAATCAATCAAGATCGGGTTTAATTGGCAATCATATCAAGGAAGGCGAGTTATCCTCTTGAAGAGGGGGGCGCATATCTCACTCATGAGGGCGACTTTGCTTGTGTGGCATCCATTGGTTGGATGGGTGATTATTCCAAGGAGAGTGGGCGCACCTCTTGTAGAGGTGGCGCCCACCTCATCATAGAACTCATTGTTTAGCATCAATCAAGTGGGAGTTAATCCCTCAATTACCTCAAGGAATGCCGAATGTGCCCCTCCTCTCTTCATGAGGATTACGCCCCTCCTTCCTCTCATTCTCTATTTAAGCAAGCTTCTTCCTCATTGTAAACTAGTTGGAGTTGTGTTGATAGAAGCTTTCCATTGTAATAGTTGTATTTGCTCTAGTTGTTGGAATAAAGTTGAAGCTTTGGAGGCTACATGGTGCCATGCTCTCTTGTGGATGATCATTGTTGTATTAGCTTGAGGTAACATGTATCTTTAGATTCTTGTTCAATCATATTGTGAATGTGGCCTTGAAAGGATTGGTATCAATTGATAGGAAATGATCAAGTAATAAGCTTATTGCTAGTTTCTTTTAATCATGCATATCTAGAGATCTAATGTAATATTGTTTAATAAGTTTATTAACATGCTTTCTTGATTTCTTATGTGTTTATTACCGGATCTCACAATTTCTTTGGCAAGTTTTTAATTAGTTACAGGTTACAAAGCGTGGAAAAGTATTGGAACAAGTTTGTTCTTTTATTTTCCTGGGATTCATCCAACATAGTCCACAAATTGTCACCGAAAGTCTCTTCAGTTGATCCATCCAACACCAAGGTTCTTTTCTTCCTTTCTCTCTCTTCGCAAGTTTAAAGAAAATCTCCTTGGTTACTGTTATTCTCGGATCTATTTTTTGTTGAAAAGAAATATCATATATAGATCTGATTTGTACTTGCTTAGATCTTAGTTTCCAAAAGTTTTCATTCTGCACTAGATCTAGCATCTTTAAGCTTCCTCATGCAAGTAATTTATTGAAAAAATCTTAAGGCTTGTTAGAGTAGCTTTATATTGGCTTTTAAAGTTTATTTAGCAATTTAAAAAGTGCTTCATTGTCTGCCCTCAAAAGCAAGCCAAGATCCTCAAAAGGACTTGTCATTTTGAGTCATTTTCATTCAATTTTTACAAGTAGATTAGACTCTATCTTTTTCATAATTTTTGTAGTTGCCCAAATCACTTTTAAAAGTGATTTTGGGCATTTTCTAACACTAATTTGTTCGCTGTCCTAAATTTGTTTTTAGCAGGTTTTTGGACTTTAGTGACAAAAATTTGAGTTTAAGGCCAATCCAAGGCTTCTCGGAGCTTCCTAGTTTCATTGGGCAACTTACACTTGCAATTTTGTAAGCTTTTGGATCCAGATCTATAAAGATCCAAAGCATTTCTTTCCTCCAAGTTCATTGTAAATCATAAATAAAAGAACAGCAAGTGCGCTACTCAACACCCACACCCCAACCCCCCTGGGGGGTTTTGGCATCTTTGTGTGAGTTTTTTGTTTTGTTTAACAAATTAATCTAAAGTTAAAATTTAACGTTTGAAGTGCCCGATCCAAATACTGGCCTTCAAACTGACTCAGGACATAGGAACACCTAATTTTGTCATTCGCAGGCAATATACTTTGCATATCAAGCAAATCTTATTATTTCAAGTATTTTTGCCAAAGAAATCAATACTAACCCACCATGCTCTACCGAAGTATCGAAAGGGAAAATATATTCGTGGTGTAGTAATTAGTCCAACAATTTACTTTTAGTCTTTGATTTTGCTTAAGGTAACGAATTTGGCATTGCTTTCCCGAAGTATGCTCTCGTCGTCAAATAAAGGGCTTTGCCCGAGTACGTGATCAGATAATAAGAAAAGAGACTACTTGCCTATAGTAATTAGCATAACTCTTTACTTCACTTATTTATCTTTTGCAATCAAACGGAATAAACATTTAGTTTCCAACTCAAAGTATGTCTTTCCCCTTGCGGGCATTTGCCTGGTCCTATGGGAAATCAGAAAGAGTTGCAACTACTCCTTAATTTTTCACATCTAATAAAAACTCATACTAATAAAATCAACAACCCTGAACATAGTGAAAATCCGGCACTCAGACTTTAATTATTGAGTGGGAAAATTTCTCAGGAGAAGTGGGAACCATTGGGAGGCGACCTTAGGGCACAGTTAGGTTACACCCTTGTTGGTGTAGTGTTCAACACCGCCTTCGAGACTCCATTCCAGCCCACACGTCTTCGTGAGGAGCCACCTTTAGTTAATTTCCGGACATTACTCCTTGTACCTCACGGTATATCTGAAGCTCCCCTTCTCCCGTAATCAAGTCTCATCCTATAATAAACTAACATTGATCAAGAAGCACTTGCAAAACATCTACAATACAACAACACTTTACTTTTCGACTCCACTTTGGCACTGGTCTTATTTTACAATAATTCAATCTTTGATTCAGATCTTACGTGTTACATGATTATGTTGTGCTGTTAAATCTTAAATTATATTTTGCAAGTAAACTTTTGCTTTCAGTCAATCGATTTCGAACTCCTAGACAACTCACCCATTCAAAACTAAACTGCTTAATCAACCGTAGTAACTCATAGGGACTACCCCCCTTGGCTTCGTTAGGAGTTCTACCTAAACGGAGGAGTTGAGTGTTGAGTGATAGTATTTCAACTCGAAACTTGCCCCCAAGAAACGCACCCAAGCAACTTGAAGATTTCTGTTGCGATAACCCCCAGGTGTGTGTTCCGGCGGCAACAGGGCGCATTATTCAGATCTAGATTGCAGGCCTTCATCTTTGACAGAGCAGATCAGGGTTGTGGAGTAAGAGAGATAGTACAGGCAGAGATTGACTTGCAGAGAGATCCAGATCCGAACATACTGCCAGGGCGCATTTTCCAAGTGCATGCATCAACTTTTGCATGCAGATCTAGGGTTTTGATACCCGTCAGGTTTGGTTGTATTATTCTGAAGTTTTGTATGTATCTATCTTCTTCTTACTTTGCTTTGGGCTCGAGATAGAAGAAAGCCCCCATTGGAGCTGGTTTTCCCCATTGGGGTTTCCAGGGTATATTGTGTGTTCATCTTTGTGATTGCTATTTTTATTGGTTGTGTTAAGAGATCTGGCAGTACCTTTTGTTATAAGTCTTTATTGTTTATTTGGCTTATAGAGACTCAAGGTCATTGAGATCTCAGGGTTTCCAGAGTGAGTAGTAACCTCTAGATAATTTTAACATGTTCCACCAAAGCGGATTCCACAGACCAAAGTTCCCAAGCTTCTAGTTGCTTTCTATCTTTCTCTCCTTCACTTCTTTTAAATTTCTCTTGGTTATTGGTTACCTTTATGCATTCTTACTGCAGATAGTTTTATTTTAAAGAATATCAATAGCTATTTCAAAAAGTTTGCATTCTCTTAACTAGATCTGATTTTCAAAGCATTATTCTCAGAATAGATCTAGCACTCTAATTGGTACTTGTGTATATAGGATTTCCTCATCTTTCGGTACTTAAGATTAGTATTATTTTTTTATGCTTTTAACTTCATATTTAGCATTTGAGTGCTTTCAGGTGGCTGGTTTTTCACTTTTGACGAATAGGTAAGAGGAAGTGTTGTCGGAAATCGAAGATTCAGGCCATCCAGGACCTCCCAGAGCAATATACCTTGATCCTGTTTCATCTTGAAAACTTGTAAGCCTGTTGGATCCGAATCTATAAGGACCACATGCATGCACCTTAAAAATGTTGTAAATAATAATAATAAAGCGAGTGGGCTACCCAACGTCCACATCCCCATCCCCCTTGGGGACTTGCATCATTTTCGTGGTGTGACTATTTTGCTTTCTGTTTTCAATTACTAATTTAGTTAGTTTCTTAGATTAGAATAATTGATCACTTAAGTGCACACATATCACTTAAATTAGTTTCCTTTCAGTTTTCCATTTTGCAATAAAGAGTAACGAACCTGGCTCTTATCCCCGTATGCTTTGGTGACCATTACAGGCTTGCCTGATCTGTAGTTAACCATCAATAAGGGAATTCAAGCAACTAGTTTAATGGGAAAATCCACATAAAACTTGAGTGTCAAAGTGAGGGGTTCGCATAGAACTTACTATGGCGTCAGGGGGCTACTTTAAGTCGACTTTATGTCTCACCCCGTTGGACACCTGGTATAGTGGCTTTTGCACTCACCATTTAGGATAAAGGGCTAAGTGGGCCAAACAAGAATTAACCCACCCTTAATCCACTCATCCATAAATAATTAAAACTGACCATGAAGTACAACAAAACATTTTCGTCTCAGCAACAACTATTCAACTGTATTGGCATTGGTCTACCTTTACAAATCATTTTGCTTAAATCAATTATCATTAGAGGAAATTTGGGGTCTAAAATGGGCCTCCTAAGGAAAATAATAAAAAAAGCCATGTCACACTACAAATATGCTATGTCACACTAAGCTAAAGGTGTTATCTAGTGAAGGTCAACCTATAATATCTCATTGATGGTGGTTGGCAAGTATGTTGGGTTAATGTAGAGTTAAGAGATGATGGTTGAAAATTATAATGAAAGGCTTAGATTCTTGTGCATACACAATAAATGATATAGTGGTAAATTTTTTAAATGTATATTATAATTTATTTAATTGTTTAATAAATATACTACTACTTTTTATATATTTAATAAAATCTAAAACTTAAAAAAAAAACCTAAAATTACAATGAAAAAATATAATTACAATAATACTAAAAATAAACAATCACTATTTTTATTGTATTTTATATTATCATTAATTCCAAGTCCTTTAAAATACAAATATCACATTAATTAAGATGATAGTGGAGTAATTTTGAAATAATAAAAACATTTATATAATTAATCTCTTAAAAAGAAAAATAAATAATATTTAAAAAAGAATCATAAATTAAAAAAAATTAGGAGAGAGATAAAATAATCTTTCGCTATTTTTGCTTCGAAATCGAAATTTGACGCCTTTGGTACCATTGGAAAGGTATCGGCGAGAGCCACAACTTTTGAGTTTTGAGTTTTCTGAGATTCCAGACCGATTTTTCAGGGCGGACATTTTAGTATCAGAGTACTAAAATGTCCGCACCGAAAAATTGGTACGAAATCTCGGAAAACTCAAAGCACAGAAGTTGAAGCTCTTGTCGAGACCTTTCCAACGGTACCAAAGGCGTCAAATTACAAGTATGGAGGAGAAAGTTATCACAAAAATAACAAAAACTTATTTTATCTCTCTCTTATTTTTAAAAATTTTTGATTCTTTTTTAAATATTATTTATTTTTATTTTTAAGAGATTAATTATCTAAATGTTTTTAATATTTCAAAATTACTCCACTATCATCTTAATTAATGTGAGATTTCCATTTTAAAGAACTGAAAAGTAGTGATAATATAAAATGCGTTATATTTATTATCTCAAAATTACTCCACTATCATCTTAATTAATGTAAGATTTATATTTTAAAGAAATTAGAAGTAGTGATAATATAAAATGCTCTATATTTATTATTTCAAGTATATTTAACATATTTCGAGATGAACTTTTCAAAATCTTAACCAAGGTGAGGTTTATATGAAGTTAGCTATTGTCAAATAGAATTATGACACATAAGCATCTTTGACTTCTATTTGTCCAACTCAACCATAATGGTTGACCAAAGTTATTGAAATTCTATTGGTTTGAGAAATCCAACTCATCCATGGCACATTGTTTTATAAGGCCCATTTTAGAACCCAAATTTCCTCTAATGGTGTCATTGTTAATCATCTTGCATGCTGCTATATTTAATTCATTTGTTGTTGCTTTCTTGTTTCGGTAATTTGAACTCCTAAATCTTTTTTTTTTAATGCTGTAGCGTAATCAGCCGTAGGTTATTTTTATTAGGGTCCTGTTATCACATATATAGTAACCGGGCTACCATACATTATTTTTCTGATTCCAGTACACTATTCAGCCAATTCCCTTACATTGAGATGCTGAGATGAGCATCTATTATGGATCACTATCAGATTTGGACAGCAATATATATTCCCCATGCCATGACTGAGTCTCAGGACACCTAGAGAGATGACCGATGTAGCCATTATACCATTGGTACAGAGCAGTCAGTAGTGCCCAGAGTTGCAGTAGCAGTTTCAGAGGACAGATGATGGTTCAGATGATGAGCATTTAGGTATATGATTCAGCAGGTATATCATAGTGTTGTGGTTATATTGCTTTTATACTTATTCTTATAGCATGTCTTAGCACTTAGTGTCATGATCTGGCGATCATATAGATATGTGGACCTGGTTGATCTTATTATATATATTATATTGTCCCTACTTAGACTTAGAAGTTCACTATTCATACTCATTGGTTTTACCCGCTTTAGGGAGAATAGAGGTGATCATTCCACCATACTTTGGCTTGCTAGTATTGGCTCCATTATTCATTGTCTTCATCCATCCATTGCCTACCTTTTAGTTTATCACCCTGACTTACTACTTGACTAGTGACATGGAGGATCTTTCCCCCACTGTAGCCTCTGTATTGGATGAGCTTCCCTGTTTATTGTGTCTCGGCTTTGAGTTGGTGACAAAACTTACCTATGGTGAGTTGGAGTTCCTTGTGAATTCCCCCTAGTCACTAAAGTTGTGTTGGCTAAACCTGAAACTTTTAGTGCTGCCATGAATACAAAATCTGGAAAAAATGAAATGCTATATCTTGTATGAAAAGCCCGTTCATGCAATGTGTTTCTAAACACACATGAATGAAAGGCATGCCAAATGAAAATGGCCATGAAAATAAAATGTTATATCTGTTGGAAATATAAATACCTAGGTAAACAAGTTGTCTGTGACACACCTAGAAGTGCTCAGGTAAACAAGTGCCTTAAAAACACACCTGCAACAAAAAGCCTAAAATAAATGTAGATCTATGCAATGTGTTTATAAACACACAGATCAAAGGCTATGGAAACTTCAGGCCCAAAAAGCAATGGAACTTAAATGCTATATCTAAATAATTGCTGGCCTCATTTGTATTATGGATTGTGCGCATCTGTTAAAGGTGAATAAACCCTCTTTGAACAACTCATCCATTTGTGAGACACCGCCATTCCCTGTGTTGTTGCTCATTCGGTATATACTACGGTGTGTATTCCCTTTCCCTGTTCCAAAGTGTCACAAAGTTGAGTCAGTCAAGTCATCCCTTAGCCTAGCCATGTTATTTTAGCCTTCACCCTTCACTAGCAAATTGATCACAGCTATGAAGTGAGTATGGTCTTGAAAGTCTAGTCTGAGTCTTAATAATAATTAATGACATTATATATTTGGATTTAGATCGCCAGTAATGATTACTTTGTGTTATAATTGCTATTTGAATAAGTTGTAGAGCATGCATTAACCTTTGACACTTTGTAGCAGCTTCTGATGATAGTCTGAGTTATATTTGGTCATGTTGACTTGGTCAAACCTAGTTTGACCAAGGTCAATTGTAGGACATGAGATTGTTGGACCTTGTGATGATATAAATAGATGATATATGGTCTATGTACATGTACATGATGATTCTATGCATCAGATACAGGTTTAAGATGATGATTCATGGTTTACAACATTATTTGATCATTTACAAATTATTATTATTTCACCTGTTCCAGTATATTGGATATATTTTATGATCATGTAGAGACTCATATGGTGTATGAGTACACATCTTGGATGGATTTGGACCTTCTGAGTCCAATGAGATAGTCTGTTTTCAGTTCCGGGCACTTACAGTGATGATTGAGCCTCAGTAGGATAACCCAGTGCAGTTTTGGTCTGTCGGAGACCCTGTCAGAGCAGAGAGGATTTTAATTTGGTTGACCTAGGGCATTGTGCTTGGAGGGGGTGGTCCAGCCACTTGTTTTTACCATATTACCCCCCTCCCGGACACATTGGTGCCCTCACCTTGACAGCGCAGGCACTCTAGGAGGCAGTTTGGGGCAGTTTCACGCTTCCCGAGGCATTTCAAGATTGGTAGAAATGGCTATTGAGGAATTCGATTTGGGCTACTGAGGCAATGTCTTGGCATGGGATGATCAGTGATGATGGGTTGATGTCTTCCACACCTCCTCCAACAGTTTCAGCTTCATCGGGGCCTGCATCCATCACTTATGGCACTTTCTGATGATTTCTGAGGCCTCTTAAGGCCCACGATTTGTCCATAGAGGGACGATTTGGTATATTGATGACTATTTTATTATTATTGTGCTATGGGGATTGACCAAGGGTGGCTAAAATTACCCCTTGGACCCACCATAAGCTTCTTATTATATTTTGTCATTATGATATGGTGGGATTCCCCTCTCCTAGGGCGATTTTGTCCACTTATGTTATATTTTATTAGTGATCCAGGTATTTTATTGTTGAGCTCATCTCAACCATTGATTAGGCATTTGCATCTTTTAATCTTAGCCACTCATTCAAAAAGTGGTTAGGATTGTGGTGCCTCTCCTATCTATTTAAAGGAGAGAGCCTCTCATTGTAAAGGGGACTTGTGGCTCTGGATTATTGGAATAGAAAATTATTATTGCATCTATCTCCAATGTTGTGGTGAATGTTTTTGGCGTTCGTTCGTTGGTTCTTCCTTTGCACTGAGTTATTGGAGATCTTGTTTTGTTATATCTTTTGTACCACGTTTTTGCATCTACAGGTGGAGGCCGATTTGCTTTGAGGAGGAAGTATTGGTAGGGGAAGACTCTCCCTACTTCTTCTTTGGATCTCTTCGTTGGTAACAGGGAGTATTACTGTCCCAGGACCTTCTATTTCATGTTACTATTGCATTTCTCTTGTATTTCCTCCATACTTGATCTTACTGATTGAATCGCTATTCCTTGGTTTGACAGGTAGAGGAGGTTGCACTTGTGGGCTAGGGCATCAATTCGGCAAGCAAAATCAACAATTTCTCATTTGATCTCTGCGGGAATCTTCCTCAACATCAAGGCATCTCTCTTCATCACTCAGGTATGATCTCAAGGTAATTTCTATCTCCATGATCTATGCACTTGTCTAAAATATTTCAAACCCTAATTAATCAAAACCCCCATTTTACATTTTCTCAGATCTACTAAGATCTAGTGGCTTCTTGGGTAAGAAATTTAAAACCCACCTCTATAGTATCCACGGCATCCTGGATCTATAGTTTGGTGAGGATTGGCCTCCATTTGACGCTCTTCCCAATGCACTTAGCCTCTCCAAGCAAGGGCGCACTTCTTGGTTTGGGTGAGTTAACCTAGATCTAGTACGTGGGTAGTTGAGATTTCACTTGATCTACAATCTACATATCCAATAACCTACCCCTAGATTGTCACTTTTCTGATTTCTACCTTGTGGGCCCTATTCCACATTTTAAGTGATTTAATCCCCATTTTGGACCACTTGGTATCTTCAAACTCAGATCTAGTAAGATCTAGCCATTGGATTGCCTTGAAATTGTAGATCCACACTCTCACTTGATCAACCTACTTGGATCTAAAAGTTGGATGTCATTGGACTTGTCTTGATCCCATTTATCCCACATTTTACCCTCCTTGGGCAAAGTCGCACTTCCTTGGAGATTGGAGTTGGTCCACTTCTAGGACGTGGGTACATGAGATTTCAGTAGATTTGGAATGAGCATAATTCAAAACCTAGGTCTAGTTGGTCACTTCATCAAATCTTGGCTTGGGGATAGCATTCCTTGTTTTACGGGATTGTGGTCCACTTAGGTCAAACCTTGAATCTCTAGATCTAGA
The DNA here is from genome assembly GCA_027924585.1 of Larix kaempferi. Lineage (NCBI taxonomy): Eukaryota > Viridiplantae > Streptophyta > Pinopsida > Pinales > Pinaceae > Larix > Larix kaempferi. The sequence continues at coordinate 13,341,281 of BSBM01000510.1, read as the reverse complement.
CCTATTCATCCATCAAATCTTTAATTGCCCACTTGTTTCATGCAATAGGAGTCATCAACCACAAGTTAACTTCACTATGACTCCATTATCCCAATTCCCAAGGCACTGATCTCTCTCCAAGTCAATTCGACTTTCCTAGATTGTTGGATTAACTTGTGGTTTGATCCTTGTTTGGTGGACTAAACCCTTTGATCTCATCATATATCATGATCAAGCTTGTCCTTGTACTAGTTAGCCCCAATTCAACCCCTAAACTACCCTGCATTGGACATGGTTCCCAAGGCAGTGGATTTTCTGACATTGAACTAGTACTTCAATCCTGGATCCCATTTCAAATATTATAAGTCATACTCACGTCAACAATGAACCAAAGCTATACTCATTGAACCCCTCACTTGTCTTGTGACTTCATCCTTAGGTCTAGGATAAACCATACACCTTACTTCACTTAGAATTAACTTGATTTGGTGTCTTGGTTTTGATCTCTCCTGTCGGGAGTAGATCGGGTCTCCCCCTTTGTTGTCTGGGCTAGATAACATAAAGCGAAGGTTGCCTTGACTGGCGTGACAACCATCTATTGGAGGTCGAGGTGATCGTGGTTGCACCTTTTGAGTTGCCCTTCCCTATTGCCATACATTAATGGATACATCCACAGGGTAACTACAGTTTAGGTGATAACAGGTCCACCCCTTGGCTTCACTAGGGTTTGGCTTAGAAGGAGGAGTCAAGATCAAGTGACAGTACTTGACTCGTGGCTTGCCCCTAAGGACGCACCCAGTGGCTTGAAGATTTCTGCCACGTAACCCGAGGTGTGTATTAGGCAGCAACAATGTCCATCCTCAATTGATAAAACCCCAAATGGATTTTCATGCCAATACGCAGAAACATGATTTTATTGATCCCACATATATATTTTGTACATATAACACAAAGTTGATTTGTTATGACGCGAATGCTAATTTTTCTAACCCCAACACTCGATAAAACAATTCCTCGTGATTTTCCTTTCTTAAAAATTAATTTTCAGGCCACTGATTATTTTATACTTGCTGAGATCTATCAACAGTAAAAAATAGCAGAAGCAATGTAGGAAAAATATAAAAAACACATGCACAAATTTCTGCCCTTAAAAATCAGCTTTTCATTATAATATTCCAAACTTACAAGGGCTCCCTTCTTGGGAAAATGGCCCTGAGAAAAATACATAACAAACTTGGCAAAATCTGCCCACAGAAGACAAATCTCCACCTGAAAATCTGCCCCGAGAAACTTCAGCAAAAACCTAGATAAACCCAAAAATTATTTTGCTTCCTACTGCCCTGTTGCACTGCCTGCATGATTGTTTGGATTCCATACGATCTGTCTGTATAGATCTACGAATTCCGTACGGATCTACGAATTCTGTACGGTTGTGTAGTATATGTATGTACGGCTATACCGTACAATGGTACGACCTATCCGTACAGCTGCCTGGCTGGTTCTGCTGCTTGGCCTTGCTTTCGCCGAATTGGTACGGTTGCGTACTGCTCTCGAATTGTTGTCTTTTCTCTCTCCCGATCAAGAACTGTAAATTAAAAAATCCTTCTCTTATTTCCCCACTCAATGCTTGAGTTTCTCTCTTGTGAGATTCTTTTTTGGTCTATTTCCTACATTGCTTCCGCTATTTATTACTGTTGATAGATCTCAACAAGTATAAAATAATCAGTGAGCTGAAAATTATTTTATAAGCAAGGAAAATCATTAGGAATTGTTTGATCTAGTGCTGGGGTTAGAAAAGTTAACATGGTATCAGAGCATAGACTTTGAAAGGGAGCAAATTTGAAATCTATTGCAGTAGATCTAGTAGATTTGAGTGACCATCAGGCAGATCTAGTGCAGATCTGGGGTTTACAGCAATAGATCATGGTGGGTGCTTGAAGGAATGAGCACACGACAATTATTTTTTGTAGATAGTTATGGCAACAACCAATCTCATATTTGAAGACAAGTTAGATGGTGCATCTAACTTCTTGTCATGGAAAGCAAGGGTTACACTACTTTTGAAAGACTATGAAATTTGGGACATTGTGGAGAAGGTAGTTACCAAACCAACAGATCAAGCTCAGTTGGCAACACATGAGAAGAAGAACATCAAATCCCAGAGAGTGATCATGGATTCTGTGAAGGATCACTTGATTCCTCATGTAGCTGAGAAGACAAGGACCCATGCAATGTACAAAGCTTTGAAGAATCTATTCTAGCGAGATAATGTGGATGGGATGATGATTTTGAGAGACAAACTCAGAGATGTTCGGATGGCTAGATCAGACAATGTTACCAGCTATCTTATGAAGATCAACCAGATTCGTGATCAACTTGGAGCCATTGGGAAGAAGGTAGAATATGTAGAGCTCGTCCGAGTGGTGTTGAATGGATTCACCAAGCATTGGGAACCATTTGTAAAAGGTCTTTGTGCTCGGGAAAAGCTTCCCAATTGGGAGAGCTATGGGACAATTGCATCCAGGAGGACACTCGGGAAGAGTCCAGAGCATGCAAGCAAGAAGATGGTGAAGAGAACTTGGCCCTTGTCAGCAAGGCATGGGAGGGAAAAGGAAAGAGTTGTAGCAAGAAGGGTAACAGTGAGGCAGAAGCCTCATTATCGAGGAAGGACTTTTGTAAAATCAAGTGTTTCGTGTCCCATAATAATTGACACTATGCATCTTAGTGTTTGGAGAAGAAGAAAGGGAAGGGGAAGAAGCAGCAAGTAGCAACATCTGTAGACACTCAGTTGAGTGAGTTTGCTGCGAAGTTTGAGAGTGACTTTTGACTAGTTTCCTGCCTTTATACTAGCACAATTGTTAGGAGTGCATGGTCCTTGGATAGTGGTGCATCTCGTCACATGGCTGAAGCACGAGAGCTATTTAGCAAATTGACAGAGTCAGACTTAGGGATGCATGTGGAGCTTGGTAATGATGCCAAATATGTAGCCAGAGGAGAGGGAACAATGTCGTTTAAGCTTGAGTCAGATGGTTCGTTTGATACTCAGGATGAGCTATTTGTACTTGGATTGAAGAAGAACCTGCTCTCAGTCTCAGTTATGGAGGACGGGGTTTTTTTTGTTATCTTTAAGAGAGGGCAATTACTCATACATCTATAGGGAGATAGCGTAGACACATTAGTGAAGATTAGGGGTTAGAGAGGGCAACTTATACAGGTTGCAAGGGAAGCCTGTTTAGGTTTTTGGTGACAACTTGTGCGAGCTTTGGCACAGGAGGATGGGACACTTGCACTACAGGGCGTTGCTGATTTTGATGGAGATTGTCTCCGGTCTTCGAGATTTCAGTGTTGAGCAACAGGGCATATGTAGAGGGTGTGCTCTTGGAGAGAATGTCAAGATTGCTTTCCCAAGCAGTGAGAGCAGGTCTAAGGGGATCTTGGATCTCATTCATTCAGATGTATATGAGCGTATGTCTGTAGTATTTGTGCAAGGTGCATCATACTACGTGATGTTCATCGATGACTTTTCCAGGAAAACATGGATCTACTTCATGAAGGCCAAGGATGAGGTCTTTGGTTGGTTCGGGAGTTCAAGGCTCAAGCGGAGAACTTGACATCTTGAGGTCAAACAATGGGGGAGAGTACTCTTCAAATGAATTCAATGATTTTTGCATAGGAGGCAGGGAACAAGAGGGAGAAGACAATCTCACACAACCCTCAGTAGAATGGGGTTGGAGAGAGAAAGAATCGGTCCATCATCAGTACTACAAATGCTATGATTCATGATCAGGGACTGCCTATGTTTCTTTGGGTAGAGGCATGTAACACACCAGTCTATTTGCAAAATAGGAGTCCTCACAGGATATTGAAGGACAAGAATCCTGAGGAGGCATTCATAGGAGTAAAGCTGGAGATCAATCATCTCAGGATCTTTGGTTGTCCAATCTACATTCGTGTACCCGAGGAGAAGAGGATGGAGCTTGTGCCTTTAGGAGAGAAGGGTGTGTTTGTGGGGTACATCAAGCCCTCGAAGGCTCAAGAGAGTACAGTGTACTCTCCCCCATTATTGACTCTGGCAGGAGAGTCAATGATTTTTGCAAAGGAGGCAGGGAACGAGAGGGAGAAGACAATCTCATACAACCCTCAGTAGAATGGGATTGCGGAGAGAAAGAATCGGTCCATCATCAGTACTACAAATGCTATGATTCATGATCAGGGACTGCCTATGTTTCTTTGAGTAGAGGCATGTAACACATCAGACTATTTGCAGAATAGGAGTCCTCACAGGATATTGGAGGACAAGACTCCTGAGGAGGCATTCACAGGAGTAAAGCTGGAGATCAATCATCTCAAGATCTTTGGTTGTCCAATCTACATTCGTGTACCCGAGGAGACGAGGATGGAGCTTACAGACTCTCCTGCTCAGAATATATGGCATGTATTAATTTTTCAGTGAGTTCTGCTGAGGCAGAATATATGGCGGCTAGTTTAGCCAGCTACGAAGCCATCTGGCTTCGCAAGATGTTGGTAAGTCGATTTGATCAGCAATTGGAGCCTACAGTGATTCACTGTGATAATCAGAGTTACATCAAGCTCTCTGAGAATCCAGTATTTCATGATCGATCCAAACACATTGAGATCAGATATCACTTTATTCGTGATCATGTGCAGAAGGGAGCAGTTGAGCTTCGGTACATTTCCACAGATGAGCAGGTTGCAGACATTTTGACAAAGTCCTTGATGAAGAATAAGTTCGAGCACTTCAGGGAGAAGATGGGCGTTGTGCAGAACCCTTTCCTTGTAAAGAGGGAGTGTTAAAATGTTAACTAGGAAAATGTTTGGGAAGAAGATGCATGCAAGGGTTTGCATGCATGCATTCAAAAGTGAGTTTTGCATGCACCTACTTTTAGGGTTTTGGTAAACCTAATTTTTCAGTGAGTTGATATAAGGAGGCATAAGGTGTCTGTCTTCTTCACCGAGATAACTGATCTGAGATAGATCAACTGAGGGGTGGACGACTTTCCTTGGGAAGGAGGGCGCATTCTTTGAGGAGGAGGAAGCTTGTACTGCATCCGGTTGAGTGTTTGAGAGTCTGTAAATTGCAGAATATCTTCGTCTCAGTGATTGAGGAAGATCTGGGAAAATCAGATCTCAGCAGATGTACCTCCATATGTGCCACTGAGTAGAGTAGAGTGCATCTCACCCTCTACTCCGAATTATATAGCATTGATGAGCAACATCATTGATTCTGAGTCTTTCCTGGAAGCATCCGACTAGTAGTTTTGGACGGATGCCATGGTGGAGGAGTACAACTCCATCATGAAGAGTGATGTGTGGGATATTGTGCCTAGATTGGAGGGGAATTTTGTGGCGACTTCCAACTGGCTCTTCAAGATCAAGCATGCTGTAGATGGCAACATAGAGAAATTCAAGGTGAGGTTCGTTGTGAGAGGGTTCTCTTAGAGAGAGGGAGTGGATTATGAGGAGACATTTGCTCCAGTCGCCAGGTATCCTTCGATCCGGGCTGTGATATCTATTGCCTCAGTCATGAGGTGGAGCATTCACCAGATGGACGTGAAGACAACCTTCCTCAACGAGATCACTGAGGAGGAAGTATACATAGAGAAACCTTAGGGCTTTGAGGTACATGGGAGGGAGCCTCATGTGTGCATGCTTAAGAAAGCCTTGTAGGACTCAAGCAGGCACCTGGAGCATGGTATTCCAGGATTGACGGATATTTGTAGAGCATAGACTTCACCAAGAGTGAGGCGGATCCCAACTTGTACTTCATACTTGTTGGATTTGATCCACTTATCTTGGTGTTGTACGTGGATGATCTATTTCTCACAAGTGCAGAGGAGCTTATAGCAGGGTGCAAGGTTGATTTGGCCACGTAGTTGAGATGAAGGACATCAACTTGATGCATTATTTCTTGGGGTTATAGGTATGGTAGAGATCGGGTGAGATCTTCCTTGGTCAGGGGAAGTAAATAGTTGAGATCCTGAAGATATTTAGGATGGAGGACTGTAGACCGATGGCTTCACCTATGGTATCCAACTTGAAGATTTAGAGTGGGTTGATCCCAGAGTATACAGATAATTGATAGGATCCTTGATGTATTTGGTCAACACCAGGCCAGATATATGTTTTGCTGTGAACACCTTGAGTTAGTTCATGGTGGAGCCAAGGCAGGTGCATTGGGTAGTAGCGAAGCATGTGCTCAGATATTTGAGGGGCACAATGGAGTATGGATTGAGGTACCTGTTATCACACCATAGTAGCAGGGCTACTATTCTTGCTTAGCAGATATCTGCACATTCTAGAGGTTAGATTATTCAGAGCTTGGCTATAATGACTTTGTATTTTGAGATCACTCATGATCAGAGCAATATATTATTCAGACTTATTTTAGACCTTGTGTCAAGGCTGAGCCTTGAGAGTTCAGATTTGATGACCGATGTGACCCTTTATTCCATACAGTTTTAGTTCAGTGCCTAGAGATGTATTGCAACAGTGTTTCAGATGATATATGATGATTATTCTTATGATGATGTTGTATGACCTATGGATTTATGATCATTGACTGTGGATTATTATCTTGTTGCTTTAGTCATGTTCACAGCATTAGCTTGGTATATGATTCATGATGTGGCGAACTTTATAAACTGATGAATTATAAAATGGACATTTTACTTGCACATTTAGGTTGCTTGGCAAAACTCACTGGTTTACTACCTCACATAGATATGGTCCTTCTTGACACCATTTCTCTGCTAGCTTAGGCTCCACTATCACTTGACTCCATCCATCCATGACTTTCCTTATTTGGCTTTAACCCTTGACTTGTCTTACTTGGCTTTTTGATATTGAGGACTTCCTTTGTTTACTACCTCTGTGTTTAGACCGCATCCCTGTTTGTTTAGTGTCTCGGCTTTGAGTTGGTGACAAAACTTGCCTTTGGTAAAATGGATTGTAGGCCTAAATCATTCTGGTCGGTTGTCCCGATGTTTGGCACTGGCACGAACTCCCCCTAGTCACTTGAGATGTTGTTGGCTAAAACTGAAAGCTCATGTACTACTTATGGAAACTTATGTAAATTCACCCATGGAAACTAAAAAACTCTAGAATGTGTTTATCAACACACGTGAGTAAAGGGCAAGAGCGATGAACTACTAAAAATACTCCTCGAAGAGTATAAGAAAGGTCCAAAAAGCAATGGTTCTTAAATTCTATATCTAAACAATTGCTGACCTTATATATATATAAACATGCCCTAGATGCAAGCTGCAATTAGTTGTGCTTATCAGCACACCTGAGATCCGAAGGGTTATGTAGGCCAAAAAGGTCAAGAAATGAAATTGAATGATCCTAATGAACTTGGATCAACTTGATGTAGACATGATGCCTAAGTTGAATAAGCACTCTCTAAACAACTTACCCATTTGTGAGGCACAACCCTTCCCCGTGTTATTTGTCCAGCACAGAGTTTGTAGCTTCCCCTCTTCTCCCAGTCCAAAGTGTCTTTTAGTTGAGTTTAGACAAGTCACCCCCTTTGCCCAACCTTGTTCCTAGCCTTCATCCTTAGCTAGCAGTTAGACCATGTCCAATGGGTCCAATGGGTGAGTTTGTCATTTAAGCTATTGTGCAAGTAAATATAAATAACAACGGAATGTGCAAATATGATTAATGCCACTAAATGATGTTATACTTTAAGTTAACCTGTGAGTATGATTAGAGGAACATGTCTTAGTCTATTGATATGATTTATCCTTGGTTGTATATTGACCTAGTCAAACTTAGTTTGACTATGGTCATTTCTTGGGATTCGTGATGATGTGGGCCATGTATGCTTATTGATGATGATGGATGGCCCCACATACTCTTAATGATGATGCTATATGATGGACATATGGTTCAGGTGATGATTGATGCAGTTCAGCAAGTTTTTATTATTTTCAGATCATCAGATTATACATTGTCCATATATGGTGGACCCTACAGTTAGCCCATTAGGGCAACCCATGGTGTATGAGTACATATTCTTAGTAGATTTGGGTCTCCTGGATCCAATGAGACACTTATCTTTCAGTTCCGGGCACTTCTAACAGTGATAGATGCAGTTTTACACTTGTTGACCAGATTTGGGGCTGATTTCCTAGCCTGAGCAGTAGGGGTCATGAGAGGCTAGTTTACCTAGGGCGCTGTATGAGGAGAGGGTGGTCCAGCCACTTGATACTACCATTTACCCCCGCTTCTGGAGAGCCTGGTGGGCTCAGTTTGACAGCGCAGGTGCCCTAGGAGGCAGTTTCAGCAGCTTCACAGTTACCGAGGCAGGATAAAAATGGAATAAAAGGGTCACTGAGGAATTCGATTTGGGCAATTGAGGCAAGGTTTTGGCACTTGGTTTTCACATAGGTCTTCTAGGGTGAACTCCCTATCTTCCAACCAGTTTTCATCAGTCAGTGGGGTCCACAGAGGCCACAGGAGGCCTTTTACTGCATGTCTCTCACAAATTTTGAGGACAGATTTGATCATTTGTATTTATTTTGGACATATTATATTATTTTATTGTGCCATGGGGATGAGCTAGCAAGGATTGATGCCTCCTAGCCCCACCATGTGCTTTATATGTCATGTCCTAGTCATATGAGGTGGGTCCCTGTACTTTTTCCCCCTCAAGAGGATGATGTCACCCTCACCTAATAACTTTTAGCTATGACGCCATCACTATTTTGAGTGATCCATGTGTTATGTTGTTATGGTTCATCTTAGCCATTGATTATGTATTGAGATCTTTTAATCTCAACCACTCATTTCAAAAAGCGGTTTTGAGATCTAGGGTTTTGGTCTTTATTATCCTATATAAGGAGGAGACCCCCTCATTGTAAAATCATCTAGAGAATTTGGCTCTTGGCTCTTGGAATAAAATTTCTATCTTTTGGAGTACATGCTTGGATCTTGGAGTGGATGTTGGTTGCTTTGATTGTAAATACTTTTGTCCATTGCACTGGAGGATCTCTTGTAGCTATCTTGGAGGACGTTTTTGACAAGTGCGAATTGGTGGGGAGGCTTACCCTTCAAGCTTGGAGGAGGACGTTTTGGTTAAATAGGGAATGGTTTTGTCTTTGTACCAACTATTCTTTGCTTATCTCTCTCTTGCTTGTATCTACCTTCAACATGTTAAATTGATTGATGCTTTGCTTCTTGGTTTTGACAGGTTAGAGGGACACACATGTGGCTTGGAGAAAATTGATTTGGCAAGAGGGGTTCAAAATTCTTCATTTGATCTTTGTCAAAAGTAATCCTCATCTCAACTAGCATTCATCTCTTCATCCAGGTATGCTCCAAAGGTATGGTCTTCTTCTTCCTTGGCTTATCCATGAATTCTAGATCATAAAAAACCTAATTGATTAAAACCCTCATTTTTCACTTTTTCTTAGATCTACTTGGATCTAGCTTGGCTTTGGGTAAGATACTGAAAACCCACCTCTATAGCATCCACGACAATTCGGATCTATAGTTTGGTGTGGATTGGCCTCCATTTGACACACTTTCCAAGGCACATTAGCCTCCTTGAGGGAGGTCGCACTCCTTGAGGGAAGCTATTGGGGCTATTTCCACGAGATGGGTAGGTGAGATCCCACTTGATCCATAATCCTCATACTTGATAACCTACCCCTAGTGCCTCACTTCGTTGATTTTTGCCTAGTGGACCCCATTCCTCATTTTGAGGGTTGTGCCCCACTTGGGTCAATTTGGTGATGCATTTTCAATCTCAGATCTATGGAGATCTAGCCATTGGATGCCCTTGATTTTCAAGATCCATATTGATACTTGCCTAAGCTACTTGGATCTAAATTTTGGTGGCCTTTGGACTTGATTTGACACACATTTCCATGCTTTTAGCCCTCCTTGGGCAAAGTCGCACTTCTTGGGTGATTGAGTGGTCCCATTTTGAGAAACTGGGTGTTTGAGATCCCACTTGTTTTGGAAAGAGCATACCTTGAAACCTATATCTAGTGTCTCACTTTGTGAAGTTCTACCTTGGGGGTATCATTCCTCATTTTGGGGGTTGTTGTCCACTTGGGTCACTTAGTGAAATATTAGATCTAGAAGGATCCAACCATCAAATCTTGGGTAGCCCACTTAATTTGCATCCTAGGTGTCCCGATCCACAAATTGATATCCTTTTGACTCCATTTGCCCAATCATTTCAAGGCACTAGTCCACCTAAGGCAAATCGCACTTCTTGGGATTTGTGTCAATTCCTAGATCCCATATGTGGGTATCTATAATTTCATCATAGATCCATAGATCTATCCTTTGTATACCCCTTGGTACCATTTGCATCCTAAACTTTACCTTGTGGGCCCCATTTGAACCATCTCCATATCCCAAGGCAGTGGGCCCCACTTGTGTTTCATGGTACTAGATCTTGTCATTTGATGTCATCTTGTGGCCTAAATCATTCAATGGTTGAAACATAAGTCATCCCTCAAAGCCTTTTTCAACCATACTTAAACTTCTAGGTCCACCTAACCTTGCATCGGTTTCCGTAACTCATCTTTCACACTTCCCTAGAAACCATTGTTTGGGTCCAATCTCCTTTGATTGGCTATAGGGTCTCCCCCTTTGTCTTGATTCATCTTGATCTAAAGTGAAGAGTGCCTCGGTTGACGTGACTCCTAGCTTGCATTGGGAACCGTGGCATCTCTTGGGTCACCTCTTTAGTTGTCCATCTCTTCTACCGTTCCGGATGGGATACCTTTAGGGACAACTACAAGTTGTGTGATAACAGTACCTTGGAGGTGATGGAGTATAGTTGTAGGGTTATGCAGACTTAGATTTGGCAGGGAGTGCAGTTGATCGGAAGAGCATCTTAGGGTGTTGCTTTAGCTTAGGCTCAACAGGGATTTCTTGGTTCAATAAGAAGCAGGCTTCTGTAGCACTCAATTCAGCAGAGGCAGAGTACATGGCAGCGAGTATGGCGAGTTGTGAAGCACTTTGGCTTCGCAAATTGCTTACAGGATTATTTGGTCAGGAGTTGGAGCCTATGGTGATCCACTGTGATAACCAGAGTTGTATCAAACTCTCCAAGAATCCATTGTTCCATAACAGGTCCAAGTATATTGACATTAATTATCACTTCATCCAAGACAGGGTCCAGAAGGGAGTAGTGAAGCTCCAGTACATTTCCACAGATGAGCCGGTTGTAGACATTCTCACTAAGCCCTTGGTGAAAGGGAAGTTTGTCTTCTTTAGAGATAGGCTAGGAGTGGTGGATAATACCTTCCTTACTAAGAGGGAGTGTTGATGTTTGTAGCTCAGACAGGTATTTCCATGGGTTTGTGTCCTTCCCATGGAAATCGTCTCCAACACCTCTCAGGAACTGTTATCACATACATAGTAGTTGGAGCTACAATGATGCATAGGACCATATTTTGCTTCCACTCAGTGCCAGTCGCACATGTATTGAGCATATTTCATCTAGAGATCATCGGTGGTTGAGTATTTTCAAAGCCTATTTAGTTGCAGCAGTATCCTATGTCATGACTTGGCCTTGCACGACCCATTGAGATGGACTTGGTATAGTTATGATTCACTTGGTAGAGCAGAGTAGGCAATTGATTTCTTTCCCTTACCCCATGAGCAGTTAGAGTTGAACTTCATACAGAGACAGGTATATGGCTGAGTAGGTATATGTATGTACTTGGGTTTTATTTGTTTGTCTTGCTCATCTTATTAGCTTTAACTTAACATGGTGACTGACATTGGTGATTATATATTGGATGTTTTCATGAACTTGTTATTAAGAGTAAATGCATGATCCTGAATGCTAAGACCTTTTTATATGCTTACTGGTATTGTCCACCTAATGCAGACTTAGCCTTGCCTTTGCAATGTGTGGCATCACCTTTTCACTGTCTCCGTCCATCTCGTATCTTCCATCCTTTGATTTGAATCCCGACTTGAGACTTTGACTTGTGAGATTGAGGAGCTTTTCCCCCACTTTGACCTCTTTATTTGATAGACTCTATGTTGTTTTGTGTCTTGGCTCTAATTTGTGTGACGAAACTTACAAAATCCTTGACCCTTCTAGGCCGAAGATACCTGTTGGTGTTGGGTCCCGAGCCTAGGTGAGTTGGGATTCTGAAGCCTTGACCTCTCTGGTCGGTTACCCTTGATATTTGGTCCTGATTTTGAATGATTCCCGCTAGTTGACCCCATGCTTCACTTTTGGGCCAGGAGTACATGTTGGTGTTGTGACATGAGCTAAGACTGGTTAGTTTCTCGAGTAGTGTTAGCTAGACTTGGAGCAAGTGAACCTATCATCATTACATGCATTAGTATATCTTGCTATATCCAAAGAAAAGCTTAATGAAATGAAATGCAAAGTGCCCTGAATGAAAGCTGCAATTAGTTGTGCATTTAAGCACATGTAAAATCCAAAAGGACATGAATTGAAATGCAAAAGGCCAAGCATATGTGTACTTATTGAAAATCTAAATGACAGTTGGCCATGTTTTTGATGTAATGATTATTCTCCACGGAGCCCAAGGGTATGGATGTGGGATGGAGTAAGGGACTGCTAATTCTAAGAGTCCCCTAGAACTTCAGAATTACGGTTGATTGTACACCTAGCATAATGGTTCTAGAAAAGATCCTCACGGAGCTTGAATCAGGCTTGGATGTGAGCCATAGAACACTTGTTAGAGTTGAAGGGACACTTCTCAATCAACTTATTCCATCTGTGAGGCACCTCCTTTCCCTAATGTTATCTATCTTGTATATGTCATTGTGGATCCCTTATTATCCCTTAATCTCCGAGAGATCACTATGTTGAAGTCAAAAAGTCAACTCCCCTTATCCTAACCTTGTTTCATTCACCTCACCCATCATAACAACCTGGTTAAGTTTGTATGTGAGCATATCTAAAGGGATTCATGAAAGATCAAGTATTCTACTCTAACACAGGTTATATTATTTTGATTAATTAATTGATTTATCACCATTGTCAAGTTGCTGATGTTTTAGTTGGCTAATAATATGAATAAGAGAGCATCCTTAACCCCTTATGCATACGGGATGGATCAATTTTGGTCTCAGTTATCAGTTTGGTCATTTTTGACCTGGTCAAACCTAGTTTGACCTGGTCAACACAGGTCCCGAGGCAGATATGGCTACTGTAGTTCGAGATGGCTTATTTGTCACTTACATGTATCCAACACACCATTCCATGCTTCAGTTTGATCATTATTGGCTATTATTCAACATAATTATGGTTTATTATTATTATTATTATGGCCATATTTTTATTGTCGGACATTGTGTTGGCTTCCAGATGCTTATTTAGGTGGATTCATGAGGTTCTAGTAGTCATTATTAGTGAATTCGATGTCCGTGAGTCCATTGGCATACTTAGTTTGTTGATCCGAGCAAGGAAAATGGAAATAATGGTACATTTATTCTACAACAATGAAATCAACATTTTAATTCAATAAAAAGTGACCATGGCTACTCCAAGGAAATCGATTTGGCTATTGTATGGCTAGGAAATGGCAGGGAATGATTTGATATGATATCCAGAGGCTCTATGGATCATTCTTCATGTGTTTATCTCAGTGATTGGGTTAACACTTATTATTTTGGCTTGCCTAAGGAAGACGTCCTCCATGAGAGGTGCACTTCACCTTCACATATGTTGTACCACCATGTTATATCTTATGATTTTGTATTGTAATGTCACCTAGGGTGAATTGAGCCCCCAAGGTAACCCCCAGATTATGTACCACATGTTATATTTCATTATTATGATGTATCTCTTCTAGCTTGGGCGTTAGAGGCAAAACTGTGCCCCCCTTTGAGAGAGTGATCCATGTATCAATGTAAAAATAGATCTCCATCGTTGATTGATGTTATAATCTCAACCGTTGGGTAAGAGTTAGTTAGAAAGTGGACACCACTCTTCTCCTATTTAAGGGAGGTGATCGCCTCATTGTATTCATTGGGACTTTTGGCATCGAAACTTCAAATAGAGAAAAATATTTTTCAAATACTTATGTTCTTGTGGATGAATTTGTGGGATGATGATTGAAATTGTATTTCGCTTGCATTGAAAGATCTTGGTGAATATCTCTCGTATCTTTTGGATCCATATTTTTACTACAGGAAGAGAGGTTGATTTGAGGAAGGGCGCACTAGTGGAGGAGACTCTCTCTCTCTCTCCTGAATTTTGGTTAAATAGGGAGTGGTTTTGTCTTTAAGATTAATCATTCTTATCTTTTGCTTCTTGTTGGCATTTACTCGTCTTTCTTGTGAATCTAATTGCTTATTGCTTGGTTTGGCAGGAAAGGAGGGACGCACTGGGTTATTGGGTGTTTCGTTGAATGAGGGCTTCACCAAATTTATCATTTGATCTTGCGAAGGCAATCTTCATCATTACAACAATCATCCATCATAGCCGAGTAAGTATTTTCACTGCTTTTCTCTGTTTGAATTTTCATACAAGGGTCAGTCTCAGCACAATCAACATTAAAACCCTCACTCTAAACTTATAAAATTCTTTGGGTCACAGTTCTTGGAAACTTGGCAAATCCTTTCTGGTTATTCCTCCTTACCCCTGGACCTCACTAGCCTGCTTGAGGCATCACCATTGGAGACTCCATCTTCCTTGTAGAGAAGGCACTGATCTTTAGGCAATTCGCCCTCCTAGGGTTTGATCATTTTCCTGTTGTGTGGCTTTTCCCTTTTGCTTGCGGACTTAGACATTGTCATATCTTCTTTCAAGCAAGTAATATACAGTGTTAGGAAAGCTTTATCTTCGTCTAAATCATTATCTTGGGCATATTCAAGTTTTCCCATTCAAATCCCCAGGGTAGTGACTTAGTCATTTGTCACCTAGCACCTTCATCCTAAATCTTGTGCATCATTCTATAGCCATCAAATTAACCCTTTTGGATTATCTTTCCAATTCCTTTAAGCCTCACAATCCAATATTTTCATCCTGGGTGGCTACCTCTAATTGGTCTAGGGTTTCGTTTGCTACACACCTTACGTACTCTATAGCAATAGTTTGATCTAGTGTTTCAGCTTTAGGTCTTTCCTTTTTGGTTAGATCTGGGTCTCCCCCATTGTCACTCTGTTCCAAGTGGCATAAAGCGAAGAGAATCTTGACCGGCGTGACAACCAATCCTGAATAGGATGTAGGGGTCAGGATCCTCTTAGGTCACCTCTTTAGTTGCCTAGCTCCTCTATCATCCTGAATAGGATTTATCTCAAAGGGGCAACTACAAGTTGCGTGATAATAGGAACTTGGGAAATTCACTTTATTAAAGTGAATGTCTTTTTATAAGTAATTGGGGTTAATTTGGAGAAATGCCTAAGTATTGGGCATTAGTGATTTAAGTTAATTAAATGAATTACAACCGTTGATATCAAGTGAGTGAGATCTAATCTCAGCCATTGGAGTTAGGGTTTTGGTTCATCCCAAAAGTATAAAAGGCAACCAAGGGGAGAGGATAAGACACACATCTCACAAGAGAGAAACTCAAGCATTGTGTGGGGAATTAGGAGGACTTTCTGATATCCAGTTCTTGGTCGGGAGAGAGAGAAGACAGCAGTTCGAGAGCAGCAGGCAGCTGTACTAGTCCGACGGAGTGAATGCCGAGCAACAGAACCAGCCAGGCAGTTGTACGAACATGAAGTACAACCAGGATAGACCGTATGGAATCCACACATCTGTACAGACAAACTGTATGAAATTCGTACAGTCGTACATATTAGCCCGTATGGATCCATGCAGTCCGTACGGATAGGGCAGCAGGAAGCAGAATAATTTTTGGGTTTTTGCTGAAGTTTCTCAGGGCAGATTTGCAGGTGGTGATTTGTCTTTTGTGGGCAGATTTTGCCAGGCTTGCTGTGGATTTTTCTCAGGACCATTTTCCCAGGAAGGGAGCCCTTGTAAGCTTGGAATATTTTAATGAAAAGCTGATTTTGAAGGGCGGAAAATTGTGCATGTGTTTTTTATCTGTTTCCTACATTGCTTCCGCTATTTATTACTATTGATAGATGTCAGCAAATATAAAATAATCAGTGAGCTGAAAATTAATTTTGAAGTAAGGAAAGTCACTAGGAATTGTTTTATCTAGTGCTGGGGTTAGAAAATTTAACAGTGAAGAGGTACCGAAGATGTCATGTGACTTAAATATTGAGCTGAGGTGCCAGGCTGTGGGTGTCATCATTCCTCCACCGCCACCACTTGTCTTTACTCCTTGTATGCATTTGAACCTTTGATTAAGACATTATATAGTTCGTGGGAGATGACATAGAGACAATGCCCCACATTTTTCCTAAGTTTGCCCTTTTCCAAGCCCAATTCAAAATTTCTTGATGACCATTGCTGGGTTTTGTTTTCTTAGAACCTGGAAGTATGACATTGTTTCAAGACTTTTTGCCAACAGATGTCTTTTCTGAGCCAGTCTTAGAAGAAGAATATCCTTTGGGCTTGTTATCATGCAAATCTGCACCAGTTATCACGCAAATCTGCACCAGTAGGCCTGCCTAATAATTATACCCCACCTAGCCTTGTCACCTCTAGATGCCTTTCCATTCGGACTGGTGCTTTTCCAATCTCACGGGGGTGTCTTTATGCATTGTATGCTGTCATAAAACAAATAAATCTGCACAGAACTCCAAGATGGTTCGCACACAAAGCCTCACTCTTGAACTGCCTGTAAACAGTCAAGGGTGATGATAATTTCTAATTACAATCAAGAATGGTTGGGATGAGATCCTTAAGACAGTCATAACAACAAATTCACGAAGATGGATGAATTGAATGTACGCCTTAGGTGAAGATAAATTAAAATAAGTGCACTCTAACTGACCACAACACTGCAATGTATTTTAACCAACAAGCAACCAATAGATTCAAGGAGCTTGAAAAAAAGCATAATTGGACCAAATCACATGTTACCCAACATATTGATTGCACCATAGTAAGTGACAAGTGACAGGCTGCCCTAGATTTCCTTGCACACAGCAGTGGTAGTGGTGTGAACTCTGGAGGATGAGAGAGTGAAGAGTGGTCTGCTGCTGCCACGTGCCAAGAGAGGAATACTGTTCAACCTGTCTACCTTCCTTCAACACTGTATTTAAAGGAGAACACAACTAAGGAGATGAATTCGCCCTGAGTGCTTTTGGAGGAAAGCAAGAAAAATACACCACTTTTTGTCATCCTTTGCATGGCTGCCAACTGAGTCTACTTGCTGATTTTGAATCCTTTTTCGGTTTTCCTGCTGTCTACTTACTATTAATTTTGGGAATGCTATCATGATTACTAATGGCAACAAAATAGTCAAGCATATCCTTCCTTATCATGTCTATCAACTGCAAGAAGGTCAACCACTTCTGCTGTTTCTAATGGACTGTTTTTCCTTAATTCATTGGTTGTCAACCTGCTGTTTGAAATCAGGTCGAGCTGCTGTGGATGGATAAAGTCAAAGTAACTCAAATTGCTGTTGCTGTTTTTATTCTCCTCTTCTTCAGCGTTGATCATTTGTGAAATCATTCTAATTCTTTAACCTGTTTCTCATACCAACAACAGTCAAAAGCTGCTGTCTTCTTCACAGCCAGGTTTGCTGATTTTTTCCATGGATAGACTCCCACGGATTAGCTTGAGCGTAAAGCACATGCAAACCTTTTGTGAAAGGGAAAAGGGTGGATAAAGCACATCATCTTTTTGAGTTAAAACTGACCATGTCAATGATGAATGAAGTTGAGCCAACTGTCTAGATGACAGAATTAGTATTCAAGAAACTTCAACTTGTGTTTTCTGCTTTCGTTTAACATCCTCAGCTTTATACCCTTTTACCTTTTATTTTCATGCAAGGATAAACTCCAAAGTCAAAGTCACTCTTTTTTAGCCCTTTTTTGTTTGGATAGAAAAGCATCTTGGATGATAGGATTATATATCATGCTAAAATAAAAAAGAAAATCGAATAAAATCTTTTGCCAACTATACCTAGGAGGTCAAACCGAATTTTCCTTTTATCCAAGTCAATGTGAGCTCCTCATTCATCCCCTTGGTGAGCTAGGATTTTGTCCAAGAGATCATCCTGGAAATTCCTATTAATGTCACCCTCTAACCAACTGCCACGTGTCACACTCAGTGACAATCCACCTGCTTACACTGCTCTCAACTCAACACTCTTCACAAAGCAGGACCTTGAGCCACGCCATCACTGTCTTCTTGGAACCATGCTGTTCAGCCTGTACTGCCATACATAGAAACTTCTAATTATAGTAGACATGTGTAAAGGTTGTATTCCTGGAAAAAGCAAAAAGCAGGAAAGACTGATCATGAAGGGAGGTAGTATCAGTCTATCTTCTGAAAAAACAAAAAGCAAAAAACAAAAAACAGTCTCACTGGTCTTGCTTTTATACAAGGAGCATGAATATATGATCCTCTCTGTCATGTGGACCCCATGATCTTGGGCTCCTGGAGGAGGCGAACTGCTAAAAATGGCAGTTCTCTCGAACTCTGCTGACTCTGGAAGGAACACAGGTCAATGTGCATGTTTGGATACATGTGCAATGGGACAGCATGATGGAATCTTGCTGGGATTTAACCCTCCAGTAGTGCAAGCACAACTGAGGGTTAACAGAACTCGAGTTGTGGAACATGTGCTTGATTAATATTTCAGAGATGCCTATCGTCTTTATGTTCTTGATCCCCAGCGCTTTGCTAAGCAATAGACCTTGATAAAGAGTGTAATATCCCAAGTCAAACTAGCTGAACTTTTTCCTCACTGACCATGTAGCTTGGTTGGGGACTTTTGACCAATATTTAACAATATGCTGACTTCACCCTCCTGTACATTGTTTCATTGACTAACTAGCAGCCTTAGTGTTTCTTCTGAGTCTTGCTTCTCCTAGAACACTGTTTTAGTTCAGATTGTAGACTGCTGGAAATGTCCTTCTTTATCCCAGCTGAGTGTTGGATTTACGGATGGAGTATAGTGTTTAATGTTGTTCAATTAGTTTGTTGCCCACTGTTGGATTAATGTGTTGTATTCTAATGATGAAGTGGTGCATACATAAGTTTATACAAGCTGATCTTAACATTCACATAAATGACAGCAGTAGCATATAGTTCTCAAGCAAGGATTTATTATCAAAATTGCCACCATAAGAATTGAGGATACAGAGATATTTAACAGCAGTAAGGAGAATATATTCAGACCTCTGTTAAGTCCCAAACTTGGCCATTTCCTGTAGCAGAAAGACTTGTGGAATGAGCTGAGAATGAAGATAAGATGGCTGCGTTGTAAGTATGATGGCTGAGTGGTGTAGTGTTGACTCCTTCTTAGTCCACGTGAGCAAGTTCTCTCTTTAATATCCAGCCTTGATGTCCAACATTCATGCCCAGCTATGTAGAAAGCTTCACCATGATACAATACACAATATGACAGTCAAGTCACAAGAAGATTGGTGCCACGATTTCTAGAAGTGCTGGTATCAGACTACTTCCTTGTGAGATCACAATCCCATACATAGAATCCTGTAGCAGCTTGTATTGAAGAAATGGAATGATTACTGAGAATCATGCTCCCCTTTCTCCTACCAATGGCTGTAGCAATATTCCCACACACTTACAGTAAATAATGTCTGGGCCTTCTCTGTTAATCTGGACACTCTCCACAAGGACACTATTCTCACAATGCTCCCCTTTTCTGCAACAACTGCGTCCTCTTCAAAAGTAGATGATGGTAACACTAGCTGCGCCCTCCATGAACAGTTTGGAATATTATTAAACCCAGCCAAGATGAGAGACCTTACTACAGATGCGCCCTCCTCAGTTTTTCAATCTGAAACTTGTTGCCGCCTGGTTCCACACCTGGGGAAAACGCAGCAGAAGTCTTCAAGCTGCTGGTGTGGCCTTGGGGGCAAGTCAGAGTCAAGTGCTGTCACTTGGGACTCGACTCCTCCGTCTAGGCTTTCCTAGCGAAGCCAAGGGGGTGGACCCTAAAAATGAAAAGAAAACTAAGGCGTCTAATCTAGGAGTTAGGAAAATATTTTTGATAACCAAGACAAAACAGCATATACTTTTGTGAAATAAAACAATCATTCATCATTTACTCCCATTCAAAATAATCATCATTTACTTGCACATCAGTCAATAATATGAAATAACATTAAACAAGACCAGTGCCTTATAATGGAGTCAATAAACAAATGCATAAGCAGAAAAAGTAGATGGAGTCAATAAACAAATGCATAATGGAGTGTTCTTGGTTTATTTTAAAATTAATGTGATGGTGATCTTTTTATTATGGCAGGTGGGTTTCCAATATACGCAAGGTACGGGGGAACATGTCCAGAATTTTGAAGCGTGGCTTCCCTCTCAGGCTTGGGCTGAATCGGAGTCTCGAGGAGGTGTTCAGATGCTATACCAACGAGGGCAAGCCTAACGGTTTCCAAGGGGTCACTACTCAGTGTTGTCCGAAGCCTTCTGAGAAATTTGCCCACGACAACAAAATACGTGTTGTGCCGGATTTTCACAAAAAGGATTTTTTATTAGGGCGGTGTTAGATCCTATTACTAGTTATCCCCTCCTTTCTGGTGTGTACCAACTGGATTAGACTGAGCTTCAAGTCGGCCACAGAGCATACGGGAGAAGACCTTGGTATTTTAAAAAAAAAATTTATGAACCCAAATTTTATCTTTTTAAAACCCCAAGAGTCTCTTTTCAGGCACGTATTTCGGGCAAGCCCTCATACAGAAACCCTACTTTGGGAAAGCAAGGGGGGCGTTTTGAGTTTGTAAAAAAAAATGAAAAA
Organism: Larix kaempferi; assembly: GCA_027924585.1. Classification (NCBI taxonomy): domain Eukaryota; kingdom Viridiplantae; phylum Streptophyta; class Pinopsida; order Pinales; family Pinaceae; genus Larix; species Larix kaempferi. Next base: position 13,320,465 of record BSBM01000510.1, on the reverse strand, counting down.
ACTACGTTGTGAGTGAACTTGTGGCCCGCCAGTGGAACGGACCAACAAGGTTAATTTTAATCCTAGTTAATTTTATTAAATGCCGAAAATAAAAGAAATAAACTATTCTAAAAATCACACCATGAAAAGAGACGACACAGGCCACCCCTGGGGGGATGGGGTATGGGCGCTGGCTAGCCCACTTGATCTCGTTTAATAGTTGTTTACAATGATCAGAGAAGTGCCTCAGTCTACTTAAAGTGACTTGGTGGCTTACAAAATTTGAGGAAAAATTGACCGGTTTTGCAAAAAATATGAAAATTGGTCCTCCGGATTGCCTGGATCCTCGAAATTTCGGCAGCACCTCCTCCTACCTGTTCGTCTTTTGCTGCAAACCAGCAAGCAATTATTAGTATAAGATGTCCAAAAACATTTTAAGAGTGTCTTTGGAACACCTCCTAAAAAACCCAAAAATTTCTAAGTGAAAATCTAAGTAAAAATTGCAAAATTTAACCAAGTAAAACAAGCAGTAATGCTTGTTTGCTTGGGGTCTTTGCAAGCTTTATGAGCTGCAAATTACATGCTCTTGGACAGCCAAATATACTTTTAAAATCAGAACTGCAACAACTCAACAAAACTTTGAAAAATTTAACAATTTTTTGCAAGTTTTGAAAGAAGTAAAGATCTAATCAGTTAAAAATGAGAGCTTTAACAAACCACTAGACTTAGACCTTTTTGAAAGTAAATCTTGATCTATTTAAAATGTTAACAATAGTATATAAATCAGACCCACTTTATGCTTAGTAACCAGTAACCAGAAAATTTGATTTAAATAAAAGTTGAGAGAGAGATGAAGCAAATCTTGGTTGAAATCCGAAGCTTTGAAGGTTGTGTTTGTGATATTCCGAGGGACTGCATATGCAAAAAAAGATTAGAAGGGAGGAAACAAACAAGATCCACCAACTTCCAGTTGAGATAACCTGCACATCACACACTTTGCAAACAAAGATCAAGTGTAGATATACATCTAAAAAAGAAATCAATGTTAGACATTCATAAACAAATGAAATATGCAAACATGATTACTTTTACAAACATATAATAATAGAGTAAACAATAAGCAAATTGCATTAATCTATCTCATAAATTAGTACTAATCTTTCCAATGAGTACAGTTGATGCAAATAGATATCAAAGCTTATGCATGGGTTACCTCCATTGTACAAGCAAAAGATGGTTCATCCACTCACACAATAAACACAGATTTGACCTCCAAAGTCTTCTTTATTCATAATCAAAACCAAATGAGTATTACAACGATAAGTTTTGTGCTCTAATTCTCCCTCTAACAACAATGGAGAGAGCACTCAATATATAGAGAACATGAGCAAAGGGGAGGCGCCCAAGTGAAGGAGAAAATGGTGGAGTGATGGCCAAAATTGTGGAGCAAATATGGGCTGCCAACTCCACCTATCTAGCTGCCCTACATCAGCATAAAACGTGCTAACAGCCAAGCACAAAACAAGCTGCCAATCAGCATGAAACGTGGGCCTCTCATTTGGGAAATGCGCCCACCATTGAAGGAATGCGCCCAACTCAAAAGATGGGAGTCATGCCCATGTATTGGGCTGCCCATTCGTCATAAAACCAGCTCAAAGTGCTCCTAAAATCATGTTGGTCAAAATCAGACCCATAACTTTCTCCAAAAATTAAATATTTTTAAAGTCACTTTTCCCATTTTTTGATTTTTTATGACTTTTTTGACTTTTTGGGGTTTTTTGGCAATAGGAAAAAATTGAAGCACCCAAACATTAGGAAAAGTGGGTTTAGGGGTTAGGGGGGGTTCTGAGTTAGAAAACGAGCACCCCTAAGGCAAAAAATACCTCCAGACGCTCCTTATAGGCCAATTACAAATTTTTTAATTGAACCATTAAAAAATGGCCCAATTTATGGAAAAATTAAAATTTGCCGAAAATTAAAAACAACCTAGGGGGACTTAGCACATGTCCATATGACTCAAAATTAACGCCTAGCATGTTCATATACATTGACCCATAGACTCTAATAATCCCCTAAGGCCCGTCAGCCTCCCCAGGCATTCCAGCTTTGGAGGAGCAGGAGAAAAACCAATTAATTATGTTATGCACTAATGCAAGACATAATAGATAGGTGAAAAAACTCCTTGGAATACCTGACTTAGCCAAAAAGTCCTAGGGAACCAAGTCTTTTACAAAACCCCATGCTAGTACGTTTTTATTACAAACCCCGCAGGGCCATGGACATGTGGAAAAAAAAATAAAAACGGGGGCCTTTAAAAGGCCAGCTGGATATCAAATCACCAAAAATGAACATGTATCATGTTCCACTCTGCCCGCTCGCTTGACAATCCAACCAAGTACAACTTAGTTGGCAACAAAACTGAAGGTTATGGAAGAGGGTGACAAATAATACCATAGGAGGTTGGCCCTCTTTCCAGCTTATGCGTCCACCTTTCTTGACTGTGGGTACGCCCTCATTTCCACTATGAAAACTGATATTCATAGCACTCCCTTCTCTCTTCTCTTCCAACTCCAAGTGCGCCCTCTTTTCCACCATGAACACTGATATTCACAGCGCTCCCTTCTCTCTTCTCTTCCAACTCCAAGTGCGCCCTTCTCAAGATACCCACTGAAAACTGCTTTGTACTGAGGAAAAATCTCCAGATCTGTAACCAAGAACAAACTAAACCACAGTGGTGAAGATCATTGAAAAACCTGAGATGATTCCTCCTCAATGAAAGGCTAGGATAGATTGTCTCACTATCAAAACCCTTCTCCTCCTCCTCCTCCTAGGTTTTCGTCCAAGAGAAGCTTGGAGTTGAAGAGCTCTAATTTTTGAAAATGCAATAGACAAGAATGGAGAGAATGAGCTCTCATGTTCTTTTTATATTTTCTCATTGACTCCCTTGTGACTCTTCAACTTCCCTTTCTCCCTTTTTCTCACTTTTTAATTTAAAAATGACTTTTTAGTGAGAAAGTAGTTTCTATTCCTTCCTTGACCCTTTTTGGCCTCATTTTATCTTTTTGTGCCATTTTTAACTGAAGTGACTTTTATAAAGTCACTTTAGGAAATAATTATCAAATGTCACTTTATAAAGTCCTTTAAGCCTTGGTGACATTAAATAATTAATCCATCCCCTATTACCGCCGACTATACCGTATGGGGATTAACAGGCTAATAATCGTCCATGGAGCTACTTGAAAGGGGACATGACAAAGAGCTGGGATCTCTGCCCGTCGCCCGATTATTGTTCGCCTCGCCTAAACCCCAGGCAAAGGCACGTTTTTTATTTCCTCTGGGATCAGTTATAACCCCCCTTCACCTGCCACCCTTGTTCTTTCACAACATATTATTGTTGGATTATTCCTCTAACTTTTTTTTTAAATGCTTCAAATATTACTTCAAAATGCTCCTTTCCTCTAATTTCATATCAATGAGAGAGGAGATGGATAGCATTATTTGAGATAAATTTCCGATGCATCATGCCAAACAAAGAGTACAGAGTCTCTTAGTGTCAAGTACAGGGTAGTAGCAATTATGGATAAAAAATCATGTAGGTGCTAAGAGCAGGAAATAATGATTGAAGATTCGTCCATGAGCTTTAAATTCATTAATATTTGTTTTGTGAGTTTAGATTCCTCTTCCGTTTCTGTAAATGAGGGAAGACCTTATCTAATTATGTTTTAACAAAGCTCTGCCTGCAATATTTTCTTCATAGTGTGGCATGGTTACATTTTTGAATTTTGCTTTCCTTTTACTTTATTCACTTTTAGATTGGTTTACTTGGACCTTTACTTATAGATTAATAAGGCCTATCTAACTGATAATAAAAAGGGGTTTTAGGATGGTTTTAGTCATTTATCCTTTCTGTGAGCAGCTCAGAATATATTTGCATGCTCTTAATGCACATAAACTTCCTCATATTATGCTGTTTATTCTACTTTGGTGCCAGAGTTGGTTTCTTGTTCAATATTATTCTTTACTAACCATGAAACATGTGAAATAGCTATGACGAACTTGGGGTACAGAAAGTTTTACCTGATACAACTGTTATTCAACGATGGAGGAATAAGATTGAAGCAGTTGTTATTACACATGGGCATGAGGATCACATTGGAGCATTGCCTTGGGTAACTTGTCTTTGTGCATTTTTGTTTTAAATATACCATAGTGATTGATTTGTGAAATTGTGCTATATTATGTAGAGTATCTTTACTTTCTGTTCTTATTTATTTGGGATGAACAATGATTACTGTCTTTGTTTACAGAGATTAAGTAGAATTCACTTGTTCCTTGGACTGAGGTTCTTTCTTTTTGTTGAGATAGAAGCTCCTTTGAATCTATTTATCTTAAGATTGTCAAGATGAATGTGTTTCCCTCGCCAAAACATATTTTGTGCTAAGTTGGAAGAAAATTGTGTTAACGGTGTGCCAAGGTTTTAGCAAGTTAAGCACACAAACTTAAAAGGATATACTTATTAAGATAAAGATAAGATAATTTTAGTAATGTTCAATGAATGACCACAAAGTAGTTCAATGGGATTAAAAGATACATCCAGTGTGAATACAATGTGGGAGTGTGAAGGCAGCTCTTAGAAAACGCTGAAAGAAAAAATAAAGGGAAGAAAAGTACAACCTAGGTGAGTGTCTACGTTAATCACTAGGTCTAGCCGGCACCAAAATATGCATATATAACAGTGTCATAGGTGCGGTGATACAAAGTGAGAATGTCTGAGACTGGAAACATCTTGGTGCTAGTAATGAAAATTAAATTGGGGAGTGCATTTGTGCTTGACAATTTGCCTCATGTAGCCATTCAATGCATACTTGAAGGATGGACATTGAAATTGGTTTAATGAGTTTTAGATCAAGCAAATAAAGTTCCCTTGACTTGGAAGGTCTGCACCATAGCTATTGAATGCACCCATATTTTCTAAAAACGATGTATTTTCATATTTTTTAACTGGATATATCATCAAGCATATTTCTAGACAGGTCAGCTTGTTCCCACTAGTCAGAAAGATATGAGAGCCAGCTGTGTCATAGAGCTCACAGGGCTGTTTGGGAGGGGAGGGAAAGGATTCACAAACGACTCCCTCTTCTTGTACAAAATAATGATAAGTGTCCAACCTTGGCACATGCAATCACAAAGTAAAGAAACCTCATGAGCTGGGTGGTGATGGGTGGGATCCGATTGTCATGAAGGTAGTGTCAACTGGTACAGGTTGGAGGTCACATTCCAATGATCATGATGATCCTTCACCCTATGCTGGACTTCTTTTTGTAGCAGCTTAGTGAATCTTTGTTTATGCTTGGGCCTAGGGCCACTATGTTTGTTGTCTCATGAACTGTCTTTATTATGTCTTTTTATGCATAGCCTTTATGTCGGGGATTTGAAATTATGGGCATTTTGGTAGATAGCCAATCTGGTTTGAGTTTTGAGCATGAAACCTCCTTACACATGGTTTGAGGAGGAATGCTCGAGTTGAGGGCACATCATCGTGGAGGAGATCTTAGGGTTGATCTGAAATATTTACAGTAGTATTTCACATCCCTCCCAACCCAATTTCACACAACATCCCAAGACAAAAAACACCATACAAGTGTTCTTCAATACCACAATGCTACAACTCTTGGGGCACACTTTTCTAGGAATATAACACGTCTGAATTCTCTTATTACAACAGATCTCTTATTACAACAGATCATAATAGCAGCAAATATGATCTTTTATTGTCACGATATGTGTTAAATCACTTAACCATTTGAGCTATATGTTATGCCAAATCAACATGAAGAACAAGTGTTGGAATCTACTCAATCAAGAAGATAACATAAGCTGAAAATAAAACCTGCAAGTACACAATATTTGGACAGCTGAAAACTTAATATATATACAATAGATGAAGTACAAGTACATACCACAACGTATCAAAAAACTGGTACAAGTCCAGTTTTTCAAACCTACCTAGGGAAACCATAGAAAACCCTAACCACAAACTCTTCCTAGCTAGGAATCACTTTAACCAAAGCTAGTCAGCCCTTGGGGCACATTTTCTAGGCATATAATAGATCTGAATTCTCTTATTACAACCAGTAGCAAATATGATCTTTTATCGTCATGATATGTGTTAAAAGTTAAAACTTAAATCACTTAACCAATTAAGCTATATGTTATGTCAAATCAACACGAAGAACAAGTGTTGGGATCTACTCAATCAAGAAGATAAAATAAGCTGAAAATCAAATCTACGAGTACACAATATTTGGACAGCTGAAAACTTAATATATATACAAGAGATGAAGTACAAGTACATACCCTAGTTTTAAAAATCAGTGAAAACGGTATCGGAATCGGCTGATTTACTGATTTGATGGAAGACTGATCTGAATCGGCCTATAGATCAGTTTGGTCGACCGGTTTGGTATTGGCTGAATCACTTAAAAAATTGGCCAATTCTTTTGTCGATTTTGAACCAATGAAGTGTGCCAGCAGGGGTTGAAGCAAACTAGGAAGAGTGCAGGGTTACGTCACTCCGGGTTGAAGCTAATGACAAAGTGCAGCCTACAGGGTTATGTGTTACAGTTTATTAGTTTTTCACTGTTTACGGGTTGCGATTTTTTTACGAAGCATACAGCTAATGTCCCTTTCAGGTGCCAGTTAATCAAGTTTCCAACCTTTCATTTCTTCCAATCACATTATGAACATAATATTCGTAACATTCTTCATGTTTTCATTTCATATTCACTGATTATGAACATTCACGTTTTGAGGGGTATTAATGTTTTCATATATTAACGTTACGAGTGGTATTAAGTTATCCAAACTTCCAAAGGGCTCATGTATTAATGTTTTCATGTCCATATGAACATTCACCAATTCATATATTCCAAACATTCTTCCATTCACTCTTATTATATGGTATATTGTATATACATGAACAGACTTTGGATATTTTGTCTCGAATGCTTTGGAATCATGGATTAGAATCTTAAAAATGTTGTTTTTCTTTAAAATTTAAAGATTTAATGTATTTTTGAGCAAACTGAGTCATTAAATTCAAATCGGCCGATTCATGACCGATTCATTATTGATTTTGATTCTGATTCCGAGTTGACCCTCGATCGATTCCGAGTCCGATTCTGATTTTTAAAACTATGGTACATATCGCAATGTATCACAAAGCTGATACAAGTCAAACTGTTCAAACCCTAAAAAAGCTAGAGAAACCATAAAAAAGCCTAGCCACCATCGCCTCCTAGCTAGGAATCACTCCTAACCAAAGTTGGTCACTCCACCAAAGATCCTCAACATTCTAGTATCATCACTTGCAATTCCTCCTTGGCACTTACATTGGCATCCCACAAGTGTACAATAATGCCTCCTCTCTCCTCCACAACAACCACACCAAGTAGCAGAAGGGATTCCAAATGCCACAAAACCCTTGTCTTCTTCTATCACAAGAGCTACAAGTTAAAATGCTCACTTTGCTCAACTAGGGTTTATTTCAAATCCTAGTCTTCTTTGTCTCTTGGGTGAAACCTTAAGCCTAGTCTTCCCTTAGGATTCCTCCAAGAACCCTAGTGCTCAAGACAAAGAGAGTTAATACACATTGTTGCCGCCTAATACACACTTGGGGGGAACGTGACAGGAAACCTTCAAGCCACTCGGTGTGTCCTTTGTGGCAAGTGAGAGTCAAGTGCCGTCACCTGATTACTCGACTCCTCTGTATAGGCTATGATAGGATAATTAATACTCCATCCTTGTCCTACTTAGCATTATTTTTATTTACTTAGCAGTTGATGATGTCATTTTTCCCCTAGTGGCGTGCAAATGTCATCTAGGACCCAGTAGCCACCTAATGCGCCCTACATGCATGATTTTAGGACCACTAGAGGCAGTTCCCTACATTTTAGGAGCCAACTCAATGATCTGGTTCAATCCACCTGAGTTAGCTGACTCTTGTGGGGGGTTTATACTCCGATTGCCACTGTTTGTGGCCTCATGCTCCGTTTTCTGAGTGATTTGCATGACAAACTCATGATTGCGCCCTCCTTGGTCAGTTAACTGACAGTAGCTTCAATTAACTGAGATTTGGTTGAGTTTAACTGAGTTGGGAGCTCCGGAGCACTGATAGAGGTGACAATTCCTATGCTAGATTGACTGAGACTCGAATTCTCCTATGTGATTCGAATTCTCTCCATTGTAATATCATTGTTGACTATACTGATTATTAGATCATGTGACATTATTATGTTCCTATCTGAGCTTTCATGCATGATTAATTGTTTGCTCATTTTTACTGGAATTTTCATTGTAATTCATCTTTTCTGCTCATTCTTTCTCTGTGAGGTATACTCAGCTCCATGATCTCCTGTGATTTAGAATTTCACAGGCTACTCCTAGCGAAGCCAAGGGGGGTGGTCCCTAGAAAAATAAATCTATGGCTTTTACACTACAAAGGAAAAAGCAAAATTTCTAGAAGTTAATGATGGATGAAAAATTATTGAAACAAAGCATTTGCAGATAAATTAAATCAACAACATTTTAAAGATTGCATTCACTACATATTGGTAGATTGAATTAAACATGAAAATTATATAGTAGGCCAGTGCCGAAAATGTATAAGTTGTTGCTGTGTTGGGAATGCTGCTGATGTCTTTGTTGGTCAGTTTTAATTTATTAAAGATGAGTGATTACGAGTGTGGGGAGTTCTTTGTTTGGCCCAACTTTGACTCATTCCTTCGAACTGAGCGTAGTGACAACTATACCAAGGGTCCAACTAGGTGAGGCATATTAGAAAGTGACAATGAAGGAAGGTCTTCCTCCATGCATGTGTCCTTGCATGCAAAAGACATTAATTGGAAGCCAATAAAATGTATTTAATTAGTTTTCCTAAGTTTACTTTGGAAAATTAATTAAAGTGAATCTCTAATTAATTATTGACTTGATGAAATACTTTTTTATAAAGTATAAGTGAAAAATTAAAGTAAAGGCAAAATCTAATCTTGGCCATTCATTCTCACCGAAGGATCTTAACCTTAGATCTATAGTGAGATTAGGTTATTCGCTTAGCATTGAGTTATAAAAGAAAGATCAATTGGTGGAGAGGACACACAATTGCATTCCGACAGAGATGGAAAAAAAGAGTGTGTGAGAGGAGTTTTTGAGAAGAAGACGGAGCATAAATTCATTGAAAGTAGGAGAGAGAAACAACAGCGGGCAGAGGTGACCATACGGAATTTCGTACAGTATTGTTCGTACAGCCGTACAGGTTTCGTACAACAGGCCGTACGGATCCGTACAACAGGCAGTACAAGCCGTACAGCAGGCAGTACAAGCCGTACAGCAGCAACAACTTGCTCCCTTGGGATCCGTGCCAACATACAGGTTTTTCTCATTGTTTTTCTATGGTACGATTTCGCCTATTGGGCTGAATCGAAATCTGAATTGTATTGCTCCATATTTTCTGAATAAAATAAAGATCTCATACTGCTGCACCGGTTTTCCCATCTTGGGTTTTGTCTGGGGGTTTATACCCAAAAAGATAGTGTTGTCTCGATTGATGTGATTGCTGCTATATTTCTTTCAGTATTTATTTTCTGTTGCATAGTGAAGAAATCCATGTGTGGTTATTTGTTAGAAATTAATTTGGCATGCATCTAGCCCTAGTTGGATTTTAAGGAAATTTACATGGTATCAGAGCTCTTCTGAGCAGGCTGAGAGAAAGCAGCAGGTTGGTTGGATAGATCACTACATATCTATCCAAGGGTTTATTGGTACTATTCATTATGGCCGTACAGTTGAGAGTTGAGGATAGACTCCAGGGGGCACATAACTTTCCTACTTGGAAAGAGAGGATCACCAGGATCCTTGATGTCAGTGATGCTGATGAGCACATTGATGATCAAAAGAGTGCTCCCACAAATCCGACAGATTTGGCTAGATGGAAGAAGATAGACTCCAGGGCAATGTTGATCATCTTGGATGGGGTGAAGGACCACATAGTCTGTCATCTGTCTGGGAAGAAAACCGCACTAGAGATGTGGAAGGCTTTGGAGAGTCTCTACTAGAGTAAGAATGAAAACCAGAAGATGGTGCTGCAGGAGAGATTGCGCAGTACCAGGATGGCCAAGGGTGAAGGAGTGGTGCCTTATCTTACAAGGCTCACACAGATTAGGGATGAGCTTGGAGCAGTGGGCTCTAAGACTGAGGATGAGGAGCTAGTTCTTATAGCTCTCAATGGCTTCTCTAAGCCATGGGACGTCTTTGTCAAAGGCGTGGTGGCTAGGGAGAAGCTCCCTGACTGGCAGAGATTGTGGGATGACTTCGCACAGGAAGAGACCCGGATGGGTCAAGGTTCAGCTTCATCCAGCGGTACTACATAGATTGTGGATCTCTAGCCCTAACAAGCAAAGGTAAGGGGAGGGCAAAGAAGAAGAAGGGTGGCAATAAGAACTTGGACATGGCAAAATTCAAGTGATTCATTTGTCACAAGCATGGACACTTTGCTTCCCAGTGCCCAGAGAAAAAGAAAAAGAAGAACAACACACAAATAGCAGGATTTGCAGAGGTGGATGATTTCAGCAAAAGTTTTGAGGAAGACTATTGCTTGATAGCTTGCATGGCAAGCTCCATCAACAACAGTATCTGGTATGTGGATAGCGGTGCATCTTGTCACATGACAGGACATAGAGGGTTCTTCAAGAGCTTGCAGGAGGGTGGAGTAAATCTCCATATTGAATTAGGAGATGATGCGCGGTATCAGGTGCAGGGTGTTGGCATTGTATCGTTTCAGAGGGAGTTTGGAAAACCTATCAGCTTTGCTGATGTGCTATATGTCCCAGGGATGACCAAGAATCTCATATCAGTTTCCACACTAGAAGACAAGGGTTTTCTAGTGAATTTTCGTGACAGGAAAGTATATATCAGACCAAGTGGGTCAGATCAGAGATTGGACAGAGTGATTGGGGTTCAGAGCGGGAACATTTACAGACTACAGTTTGAGCCTGCAAAGGCTCTGGTCAGCAGCGACAGTAGTGATTGTGAGTTGTGGCATAGGAGGATGGCACACGTACACCATGGTGCACTGAGGCATCTGAGACAGGCATTCATTGGAGTTCCTTTAGTTCAGGAGGACAAGCACAACCACTGCAAGGGTTGTGCGTTGGGGAAGAACATCAGGAAGCCTTTCCCACATAGTGAGCACAAGTTTGAGAGGGTCTTAGACTTGGTGCATTCAGATGTTTGCGGACCGATGAGTGTTCATTCGTTCAGTGGTTACAGTTACTGCATCACATTCATTGATGACTATTCCAGGAAAACCTGGATCTATTTTCTGAAGGCCAAGTCAGAGGTCTTCAATAGGAAATATTCCACCACAAGGGTACTGACTTCATTCATTGCATATCCCCCCTAGGCAATGTCTAGCAAATGTTACAAGATCAAGTCATATCACCTAGGAAAATCCCATCAAGGCAAAGTGTACTTCCTCAACACATCAACACCAAAGGAGAAGGGGTCATGAATGACGTGTTAACTCCATCTAGCATCAAGTATACCCCCATCACACATTCAACCAAGGGGATCATGTAGAACACCACCTCCTAGTGACTATCAACCATAGAGAAAATTAATCTTCCATCAAAGGTCTTCATCAACTATCCATCGTGAAGAAAAGAAGAAGGTGCATAAAGATGTAGATCCCCCAAGTCCATCAAGAAAATCCATGAGTACCATGCTGCAAATCATAGTTTGTGATGAAAATCACAAGTTACCCATATGCAATATTAGGGGTAACACTTCCTTTGATACAATGACAGCCTCTGCTTCTGTGATAGAGTAGAGCTTTTCCTTCACCTGTTATTCTTTTGGACAAAATTCATATCCTACCAAGGTGGGTCAGAGGTAGAATGGATCCCATCCTCTTTCATTGGTTTCTGTTCCTTATGTTTGGCTTCCAGCTGTTTAAAATAAAATATTTTCTTTTGGTGTGCTTCTTCCTGGCCTTTCTTTTAACTCTTTGCCATCCTCTACATCTCTTGCTCTGTCTAGCTGATCACTAAGATGCCTGAAATACTTGTTTAGCAGCTTTCTGGTCATCTTCAGCTGTTATTTCATTGTTGGCCATATAATCCATGTCTCCAGGGGAAAACCCTTTAACCATGCATTAAATTATCCTCCATAAAGTTGCTTTTTTTCTTTTGAATCCTGCACTTCAGACCTCTGAAAAGCACTTGAATAGCCATTACAACTCAACACTCTGAGTAGCAAGTTTGGGTGAGGCTCTACCTGCGTATTGGCAGGTTATTAGATTCAAACTTTGTGTTTTTAATCATCGCCTGACACTCAAATTCATGAAACCCTCGAATCTCTGTGAATTTCTAATACTTATTTGAAAAAGGCTTGAACAGCTTGCAAGATATATCTTTTACTTGATTGAAGCCTATTGAGATTTGGATTTAAACAATTTCATCTGTCTCTTTTTTATTTCCGTTCTATTATTTCTGTCATCTTACTGTATTAAGTTAATGTAAGTTCAAATTTGAAACGGCAACAACATATAACACTTTATAGAATCGTACTTATTACTTGTTTGTTTTTGGTAAATAATACTCCAAAGTAACCAATTTCTCGTGATCCCCACTTTTGAATCTAAGACAGGGTGAAGGGATGACTGGGAAAATTGTTAATGATCTTGTTGAAGTCAGTTTCTGTATCCTGTAAAGTTTCTTCTGAGCCCATGTGCAACTCAGCCAAATGTTTTCTGCACACTCTGTAAATCATTGTTTGCAGAAAAATGTTCTTTTTATCAGCTTTATTTATTTTTTGTAACTTTTATTGACCACACTTTTTATATATGTGCACATGTTTTCTCAATTTATAGTTCATTAAACTTCATTGAACCATTTTCTAGAATGCATTACTATGGTGCTAAGTGTAGTCAAAATATTAGAAATGATCTGTATGGTTGTTTATCAAGTTGCCAATTCAAATTAAACTATGAATGTCTTTTCTTTGAGCAGGTAGTTCCCGCATTGGATCCTCATACTAAAATTTTCTCAACATCATTTACCATGGAGGTACTTCTCTTAGTTTTTACTGGTTGCTTGAGATTGTGATATATGTACTGTTTTCATTTCTGTTAGTATCTTCTGATTCCTAAGAGCTTAATCAAACTAATGATAAACCACTCTCATCTGATAGATGTTTATAGCTTATGCTTTCTTGTATTTTACATGTTTAGGATTGTATCACCAAGACTTACAAATTAATATTGTAATTTATTAACAATATTATCCTTTATAACGTATATTAAAGATAGTGGTAAAAGCTGACGAGGATAGTCACACACTAACTGGAGACACACTAATGTTGCTTTTTTTAACCAGAAAAAAGCGTGTATTTATTAGTTCAGTCAGAATTATAGTATATTTAGATGTGTGCTTGTAGGTGTAAGCACTCAAAATTGTTTTTTAAAGAGCCTTTCCAGCAAAAAAGATGATGTTCCTAAAACAGTTTCCTGATCCTGCTATCAGTCCTGATTATAGTCTTCCTCTTGAAAACAATAACAGCCAGAAAAAGTTTTACATGAATTAGATGAAAAAGTAAAACCTTCAAAGTCATCAGCGGCTTCTTCATGAACCATTGCCATTTTCTGGTTGTATTCCCCTGCAGCGGAGAAGATCTAATCATATATGGATCTGCAGATGGCTGCAGCTTGAGTACTTTCCTCTTCTTTGTTAGAGATAATTGTCATATTTCGAACTTACACATGTTAATTAGGACTTAGGCATATAATAAAGTATCATTAATAAAGTGCGGTAATAATGAAGCATTTCATATAGTAATTAGTGCAGTAGTTAATATTTAGGTATTTTGGGAGTCACGTAACATACTCCTCTTCTACTACGGTGTAATGAGACATTACATTATCTAATAAGGTATGCATTAGTCCATTCTTTCTCATTCTAATGTATATTCCTGCCTGTTACACCCTAGATTGTTTGCAGCATGGCTTTCATGATGTGCTAGAGTGAAGGGGTCTTTTGCCATTGTAAAAGGCCAAGTCTGAGCTTTGTTATCTAAAATTGTTGGTCTAGTGGGGCTCAAGATCCTTGGTCTGGTCATGGCAGGCCCTCTTGGTTTTCATTTCGAGGAGTATTGGCTTAATGGCTTTGCTGACTACGCCTTGATGGGTGGAAGTCCCCCATCATGTTGGGTAATTGTGCCATGAGTTGGTGCTCCAGTGCTTCTTGGGCTGGACCTATTAGGACACATGGCTTAGGGGCTCCTAGCCACACTTATGATTATGCTATGTAGAAGGTGATTGCGCGTGTAAGGGTTGTCATACTTTCCTTAGCACACCTCATTTATGCCAACTTGAGACTTTCTCTTTCATGTATCACCCCTCCTCTTGGTCTCCATGTGCAAAGTTCATGATGATATCCTCTAGAAGAAGGCCTTACCTTGCTAAAGGGGAGGATGTTGAGGGATCTTCTACATAGTTGGGGTTAGTTGGGGAATGACGTCCTCCTCCGGCTCGCCACTTCACTAGGTTGAAGCCATCTACATCGTTTTATTATTATTTTTAGTCTTTTGTGGTTTATTATTTTCATGTTTAAAATGAATGTCCCTTTTGCTTCCATCCAGGGTGCACGCAAAAATATAACACTGTTATTATAGCACAAAGATTTAACAATGGATTGCGAGACCCCAGTATAATCTCCGATGTTTAGTTGTAAATTGCTCATGCTATATTGTTTTTTGTTCCATGAATCTAGTTTTTCAATTATATTTGACTCGGGAATCACTAATTGGTTAGCGAATTCAGTACTAATATAATTATTACATCCGGAGGGATCGATGTAGGTATTTATATCTTTCCTTCTAAGTGTCCCTTTGAGTCTAAGTAGCACTGAAGCAGAAACTCCTGAATTAGGAAACTTTCCTTTCTCAACGTTAACTCCATTTTATTTTTGTCAAAAATTTTCGTCCAAAAAAAATTGGATTATAAAAATTATGTCTTCTCTAGTATGAACTTAACCCTTTTTTATCTTTTTGATTTTCCTAATAAAAGAAGTTTATATATTTCCACCCTTTTGAATTTTTCTCTTATAAAACACTTTTAATAATAAGTATTTAACACTTATTTGCTTTTGAGTTGAAGTAATATCTTATTAACACTTTCGTTCTCAAACAAAATACTTTAATATATACCCTTCACTTAAAAATGCTTCACAAAACCCCTTTTTATAATTCACTATATTTCCACTTAAATGTACCCTATATATATATATATACTTACTTTAGCCCATTTATCACTTTTCACGTACTATAGTTTAACCGTCCCGATTACGTGTTGACGGATTTTAACCTTTTATTTAATTTCACAATAACCGTTGGTATTTAGAGTCGCGATTTATGGGGTTTGATTTTTTTTGAAACGGTTGCTATCCTTGCCTACACGTCACGATCCTAGTCTTAAAAAATGGCGGTTCTATAACGAATTCAAAGATTTTAGCGGCTGTTAAATTGATACCAGATTATATCCTATGTTTATGCAATGAGTGCCACGATTATTTGTAGCGAAAAAGATCAGCGATGTGCTGGCAATAGGTAATTCTGAGCAAATACGAATTTTGTTCGTCTTTGTTCTTCATATTAACTCCTAGTTTTGCTAATTGGACACTGTGATGCCACCTCTCATTGTCCACAACGGCAGTAATTTTTTTTCGTGTTGTTGATAGATACAAATCCTTACAATGGGACGATGATGCAGCTGTTGACAGTGAAGAATCAACTTGACGACTGCGAATTACAACAACACTAGACTACGTTTCAGAATCCACGTTTTTTTCTCAGGACCAATTGATTTTTTTACCATGCCACAGATTTTTTTTACGACTCATGATATATATATATATATTAATTAAACTTCTTCTAGTTACGCGCTTATGACATAAACTCTCTTTTTTTTTTTTAATATGCAATGGACTGGATTTTCTTCACTTGAATTTCTGAACTGTATTTTCATACCCACAAATTTTCCAGGCTACACGATCTTCTTTCTTTTCTTAATCTCCCAGTTACTATCAGAATTCTGGATGCTCTATTCTGTGGTTCTATTCTTTAAATTTTGCAGCTGAACAATTTTTCTTCAACCAAATTTTGAAATTGGCCAAAGGCTGGTTGGTGGTCAAAGACCTAGTGTAATGAGAGAATTTAATAATTGATGTGTGGGGCCAAAGGCCAGGTCAGACAAGGTCTGAGAGATATGGCCAAAAGCCGGATCAGACTAGGCTCTGATACCAAATGGGACGAACAAGGTTCACTCACACATAAATTATCCAAAATATCTGGAATATTAAGTAATCCATTTAAATAATAATATATAGAGTAAATGTATATGAATGAATGAGATGATAGATTGCAACCGAGGGCCCATTATATATATCTAGACGAAGTGCCCTTGCATTAATAGTCATGTCTTTTCAATAAGACACATCTTTTCATTAGGTCTTTTTATTAATTAATTATTATTATTATTTATATTATCTTATGTATATTCATGTTATTTATGTTCATAACAAGTAGGCACCTATAGCATCATCCATCAAGATTGACAGGTACTTAGTTGAGCAAGGGTTCAAGTGTAATCCTTCAAATGTTAACTTATACGTCAAAAGCAGTGTTGATGATATCATGTTACTAGTCATTTATGTAGATGATGGCATTATTATAGGTAGTGAGGCAAACATGATTGAACATATAAAATCAAACATGAGTAAAGCTTTTGACATGATTGAACAAATAAAATTAAACATGAGTAAAACTTTTGACTTGATTGATGTAGGCCTCCTACATTACTGTCTAGGTGAAGAAATTTGGCAAACAAGTAGTAGCATTTTTGTTTCACAAACAAAATATGCTAGGAGTTTACTTGACAAGTTTATAATGACAGATCGTATTGCCGCCTGGTTCCACACCTGGGAAAACGCAGCAGAAGTCTTCAAGCTGCTGGTGTGGCCTTGGGGGCAAGTCAGAGTCAAGTGCTGTCACCTGAAACTCGACTCCTCCATCTAGGCTTTCCTAGCGAAGCCAAGGGGGGTGGACCCTAAAAAGTGAAAACAAACTATGGTGTCTAGTCTATGAAAAATAAAGCATCTAATCTAAGAGTTAGATTATTTTTTGTAAACCAAGACAATGCAGCATATATATGTGTAAAGCAAAAATCATTCATCAACATTTCATTTGCAAACATCCATCATCATTTATCATTTAAATCATTCATCAACAACTTGAAATATAACAAGATAAACCAGTGCCAAATAATGGAGTCAAAATAGATGCATGAACTGAAAAGGAAGTGTTGTGCAATTGTTCTTGGTTTATTTTATTTTTATTGTGGTAATGATCTTTTTATTAGGGCTGGTGGATTCTCGATAAATGCAAAGGTACATGGAACATGTCCGGAATTCAATTGTGTGGTTTCTCACTCAGACTTGGGCTGGATCGGAGTCTCAAGGAGGTGTTCAGATGCTATACCAACGAGGGCAAGCCTAACAGTTTCCAAGAGGTCACTACCCAGTTTTGTCCCAAGTCATTTGAAAAATTTGCCCACAACAGAAGAATGTTCGCTTTGTGCTGGATTTTCACAAGTAGGTTTGTTTATTTGGGTGTGTTAAAACCTATTACTAGTCATTTTCCCCTTTCTGATGCATACCAATGTGTTCAGACTGAGTTGCAAGTTGGCCACAGAGCATACGGGAGAAGACCTTGGAAATTTTTAAGTTTCTTAGGAACCAAAATTTTATCTTTTTAGAGCCCCAAGAGTCTCTTTTCAGGCCAGTACTCGGGCAAGCCCTTATCCTGAAACCCTATTTTAGGAAAGCAAGGGGGTGTTTTTGACAGAAAATCTAAGTCCTGAGTGCACTCGTGGCCCACCAATGGAATGGACCAACGAGGTAAATTTTAATCCTAGTTAATTTTATTTAATGCCGAAATGAAAGAAATAAAACTAATCTAACAATCACGCCATGAAAATTGAGACGACACAGACCACCCTTGGGGGGATGGGGTGTGGGCACTGGTTAGCCCACTTGCTCTCGTTTGATATTCTTTACAATAGATAGAGAAATGCCCTAGTCTCTTTATGACTTAGTGGCTTACAAAAAATAGAGAGAAAAAGTAACCGGTTTGAAAAAATTAAGTTTTGGGTACTACGTATGGCCTGGATCTTCGAATTTTGGCCAGCACTTCCTCTTATCTGTTTGTCTTCTGCTGCAAACCAGTAAGCAAACTTTAGTATAAGATGCCCAAAAACACTTTAAGAGTGTCTTTGGAACACCTCCTAAAAAACCAAAAAAAATCTAAGTCTAAAACTAGTTAAAAATGCAAGAAAATAACCAAGTAAGACAAGTAGTGAGGCTTGTTTACTTGGGATCTTTGCAAGCTTTATGAGCTGCAAATTATAAGCTCTTGGACAGCCAAATAGAACGTTTTATATCAGATCTAACACTACTTTAAACCTTTTAAGATTTTAACATTTTTTAACAAGTTAACAAAAAAAAAGTGTAATGCTAGATAATGAAAGATCTAATCTAATGGAAGATAAAGCTTTGCCAATAACAAGATTAGACTTCAAAGACCAAATCTGATCTACTTAAGGATGTAAAGTCAGAATGTAAATCATAGATCTACTCTTTTCCAAAGTAACCAGTAACCAAGAAAAAATTGATTTTATAAGCTGAGGAAGAGAGAAGAGACAGAATGACACTTGAAACCAAAGACTTTGGAAGCTTGAAAGTGGGAAACCAAGGGTGAGATCCACCAAAATGTGCACAAAAGAAGAAATGGAGAGCAAACAAGCTATCTTCCTCTTCACACCTGTCAACCTGTAGCAAACAAAACTCATAGAAAAATCATCAATCTAGAAATGCACATAGTTAGAAATCAAAATAGTATGAGCATAAACAAATGAAACATATAAACATTGAATCTCTAACCAATATGACAAATGCAAGAACAAATTAAAACAAACAAGATTAATTGTTCCTTCCCACAAAATCGTTACCAATCCTTTAAGCAGGCTAGTTGATGGCTGGAAATTACATGCACAGAACTTGAACTTGCTACAAATTACTCCACATCAAGAGACCATGAAACCACTCACAAAAGTATCACACATATGGACCTCCAAAGTCTTTTTATTCATAAACAAAATAGCATAAGCTTACAATAAAATTCTGTTCACCCTCTAACTAGAGAGAAATGGAGTGGGCAACCAAGCTTAAATAGCCAAAGATGGAGACGAATGGGTGGAATTGATGGAGTAACTCGTGGAGCAAATGGGGCTGCCCACTCCCATGTAATGGATTGCCAAAATCAGCCCCAAATCAGCTAGAAATCAGCCATGTCACAGCCCATAAACATAGCTGCAAATTCCATGATTGAAGGGGCCCAATTTTGGGAAATGCGCCCCCCTTTAGTGGGGAGTCATGCCCATGATTTGGGTTGCCCAAATCTCTTACAAATCAGCCTAAAACACTTTTATTTTATAGCTGAAAAAATTCCGACTTCTAATTCCCCAAAACATGGAATTTAATTTTGTTATTTTTTACTTTTTTCAATTTTTTCGCTCACATTTTCACTTTTTTTATTTTTATTTTTTGACCATAAGTGAAAAATAAACGCTTCAAACACTATGGAATGTGGATTTAGAGGTAAGGTGGGTGCTCTGAGTTAGAAAACGAGCACCCCCAAGGCAAAAAAGTCCCCTAGACCACACTTCTATGCCAATTACAAAAATTTATAATTAAACCATTAAAAATGGTTCAATTACGGAAAAAATATTTTTCGCCGGAAATTAAAAAACAACCTAGGGGGACTTAGCACATGTCCATACGACTGAAAAATAATGTCATGTATGTTCATATACATTGACCCATGGACTTTAATAACCCCATAAGGCCCGTTAACCTCACCAGGCATTCCAGCTTTGGAGGAGCAGGAGAAAAACTCAAAAATTATGTTATGCAAAGTTGCAAGACATAATTAATAAGTGAAAAAACTCCATGGAATACCCGACTTAGTTAAAAAATCCTAGGGAACCAAGTCCTTTACATAAAACACCATGCTAGTACATTTTATTACAAACCCTGCAGGGCCATGGACATGTGGTAAAAATATAAAAAAGGGGCCCTCAAAAAGGCCTGATGGTCACATATCATCGAAATTGAACATTGACATGTTCAACTCTGCCCGCTCGCTTGATAATCCAACCAAGTACAACTTAGTTGGCAACAGATCACAGGATCTTGTCTACACCTGTGGAGATAGGGCTGAAACTTTCGGCCAAGACCAACTTTGAGGCAGTAAATGAGTTATTCTAGGTGCAGCTATTGGGTAGCTTGGTATATCTTACATCCACTAGGCCTAATTTTAGTTATGATGTGAGTGCCATATCCAAATTCATGAAAACACGAAAAGCAGAGCATTGGACTGCAGCTAAGAGGGTGTTGAGATATGTGAAAGGGACTTTTGACTTTGGCATTCTATACAACAAAACCAAATATTCTAGGTTGTGTGGATATTTAGATTCAGATTGGGTAGATTACACAGATGACAAAAAATCAAGCTTTGGATATGTATTTGGCCTTGGCAGAGGTGCAATCACATGGACCAACAAGACGTAGCAAACAATAGCCCTTTCATCAACAGAAAAAGAATATTGAGGACCAGTGAAAGGACCATGTGAGGCGGTTTGGCTCATGAGGATGCTTTCAGGTATAAAGATGCAACCGACGACACCCCTACTTTGCAACAATCAGGGGGTCCTAACACTAGCCAAGAGTCTAGTCCTCCATGAGCGCGCCAAGCATGTTGAGATACATTGCTACTTTATCAGGCAACTTGTAGAAGATGGAACTATTGATCTACAATACTATCCCATAGAGGGCCAAACTACAAACATTTTCATCAAATCTTTGGGTCTTGAAAAACATGTAAAATTTTGAGAGAAACTTGGTGTATTTAATAGATTGACCATTAAGGGAGGGTGTTAAAATAGAATTTAACGTCATATAATGATCAATTAGATATTAGACTTAGGGTTTAATAAAGTCACTTCAAACTTTATATTGTTTTGTGCTTTTATGCTTTATTGTATATCTCCGTCTATTCTACATTCATAAAGTGGATTGACTCAACCTCATTGTAACCCTATATAAGAAAGCTTTCGCTTTCTCATCTATGCAATACACTACGATAACTCTTTTGACTTATTTATTGGTTTCTTTATGTGCTCAATTTTTGTGATATCCATATTGTGAATTGATTTATTAGCAATGTGAATGACTTCTGGGTTGTTTTCTCACAAATTCCCTCTTCATGCCTTGGCATTTGTGCAAGGTGGTATTTTAGCCACAAATTCCCTGCATGATTTTCTTCCCACACAACTTGCAATTCAACACTTGTCGATTATGCCCATCTAAGGGATTACCATATTCCCACATAAAATCCAAAGCTTTCGACATTTTTAGATAGTAATGATTAAACCTAGGGCAAAGAAAAATGAAAATTGAAATCAAGATTGAAGATTGAAAATACTTTGAAATTTCAAAAAAACAAAACTAATGTTGCAAATAAAAAAACGTAGATCTAGATTTTGCTTAAATGGTAGATCTCCCTTTGCAAATTGGCAAGAAGAGGGAAAACTGATGGAAAACCCTAAACCTAGTAAAAATCTAAAAGAAAAACAAAAACAATGTAGAAATGGTTACTCATACCTACAAATGTGGAAACCATTAATGGGAATCAATCCCCAATCCATAATAAATCGGTGATGGTAGATGGAAACACATTACTTCTAGCCCTTATCTCCAAGAGAAATGGTGGAAACTATCTTTGCTCTCAAACCCCTTTAGATTGTTTGTAAAATGATGAAAAGGAAGGGGAAAATGACTTATATGTTGGCTTGTCTGTGGGTCGGCGATGTGTTGGATCAAATCATGATTTGTTCCCTGTGTCGAGACTTTTTGTAAACATTGTGATGTTTCAAAAGTCAGTTAATATTGCGATTTTTTCATTTAAAATTATTGGCTATCAAGTGACATTGTGATATATTGTGATGTTGGCAATGTATCCTCGATGTTTGCACCATTACAAAAAAGTCAATGTTTTGCAGAGCTATCTCTTCACATCACCTTGAGCCTCTTTGCAATAGTCTTGGCAATCCTATCTTTAGGAATATGCCCCTTGTATTAGAGAAGAGCCAACCTAAAGTTGGAGAGGGATTTACTAAGGTGGTAGTGGGTAGCCCCTTGGAGTTACCCTTGGCTTTGCATTTTGTGCATGGGACTATTACACATATGGAGTGCTTGTTGGGGAGGTATGAACCTTCACATTTTCAAGGGGTAATAGATCTCAATTTCTTCAAATTCTATATTTCCCTTGGAGATTTTACTATTCTAAAGAAAGGATAGGAGAATTTAACATATTTGGTCATACCTTTTGATTGTGCTTCCAGCTTTGCCAAATTCCTCACAGACTGTATCCCTATTCTGCACATATTCATTGTCCATCCCTTTGTATGAGTTTATGCTCATATAACTACCTTCTTCTGTTGAAATCGAGACATGTTCTTTACTTGTAAGAGACATATCTTCTAAAATATCCACAACCTTTTCTACTTCTTCCTTGGATGTCTTCCTCTCCAACTCTTCATTGTTTTGAGATTTTTCTTGTATTTCTTATCTCCCTTCAACCTTTTTCCATTCCTACTTCATTTTAGTACGATGATAGTCCCTCATCATATGTCCCTGCTCGTGACATCTTAATCACCATAATGAAATTTTCATAAAGTCCAAAATTTGGCTATATTTCCTATTCTCCAATTCAATTTCAACAATGTATGGGGCCCTTCTCCCAAATCTATTTCTGCTAGGAGTTTCACTACAGTCCTATTAACCTTTGCTAGATTATTTTCTTTCAAACCAATAAACACACCAATGCTATTGCCAATTGCCTCCAGGATTCTTCTATTCCATAATTCAAGGAGAAAACCTTATAATTTTACCCATATAGGTTGAGCAATTTTTTTCCATCCTAGGATCAAAACATAACATCCATATCCTCAACATCAAAGGCTAGCCATCCCTAACTACCACTTAGCATTTGTGTCCATTTAAAATTCAAAGGCTAGCCATCCCCTGATTAGAATATGAATACATGGCATATATCCCAACGTTTGATTGCAAGGCTTATCAATCTATCTGTGCAGGGATTTCTTTAAAAGCTTCATGCCAAAGAAGGAATTAGTGAGGGATTTTCCACTCAGCGAAATTACATCCTCCATCGCCACGTCTTTATACAACACGAGCTTGATCTTTTCCTTTTTCACCTAGACATATTTCTTCTTCCTTTGTATATTCTTAACCTATGTTTTCCCCAAACCTTCCCTTGAATTTTGCATTAGGGCTCCTCCAATTATCTTTGAGACACTCATGTTACCTATCCCTAGACCCCTTTCCAATCTAGTTTTTCCAACTGGATCCTTATTCCCACCCTCAACTCCTAACTCTAGAGATTCACAGTCTAAAGTCTATCGAGGTCAGTGAGCTCCTGTTACATACCTTGGATCAATATCTCATGCCCTTGAATATTGGTTTGATCTTTGGATTCCTCTGCATGAGTTAATGTCACCACTAGATTGCCCTGTACCCACCTTGCCATTACTCTAATTTCTTTGGAATCACCCCTCCTCAAAACCTACATTAGAGCCAATAGGTGCCCGCCCTCGTACTCGTATTCCATCTTTTGACCTAAAGCTTGATGGAATAGACTTCCTTGAATCCTCCACAAAATATTTCTTGTTACTTATAGTTTCAGAGATTTGTAAAGGATGAATGCAAGACCTCTTGGTAGCAGTGCCAAGGTTCTAACTAGGGGCTTTCTCTAGAAAATGAGCTTGAACCCCTCCCTTCTTATCCAACCCTAAAATTGAAACCCCGGCCTCTTGCCGATGAGCAAGTAGCATAGCCCTCGACCTGAAAACAGACCTCACAAGGTCTTCCTCCCCTTCCCCTAAGTAATCAATTAGGTCTTCTTCCTCCATCGTGACCTCAAATCAATTCCAACCAAGGCCTTTTTATCTAATTTGATATGCCACATTTTTTTTGCTACCCCGAAATTGGAGACCATTATATTTCTTTGATGCTTATATGTCTACATCTAAGCTGTCGGGAGCAGGGAGCGGGAGCGGAGCGGAGCGAAAAGCGAAATTTTCAAAAGCTCCCGTTTCGGGAGCGTTTTTTATATAGTATATATTTTAATATATTTTGATGGATTTATATCTCAAAAACATGTAGGATGTTGAATTAGCTATAGAAAACTTGGATTAAACCATATAACATCAATCATCTAGTAGTTATAACTTATAACTTATAACATTGTCATCAAATGATCAACCATAACAGCTTTTATGGGAGCTTGGCAAAGATGGGAGGTACCATAACATTGTCATCAAATTATCAGCCTAGTATAAGAGCTTTTAGTATAGGAGAGGTAGGGAGTGCCTCAAGAGTGTTCTGGGAGCGAGCTTTGGGAGCAGTAGTGAGGGGGGGGGGGGTGCTCTCACGCAGCAGAGGTCTAAATGCATAGTGTCCCGATACTTATCATTTGTTCTATCTATAAGTTTTCATTGAGTTCTAGATTTATGGAAGTTTCTTGATATATACATCTGCTTGAATATTTTTTATATCACATTTGTATTTGGTAGGAGTTAATTGTTTTCTGCTCGTGTTATTCTAAACATGGAATGCATTTATGATTTTCTTGCATTGGTCCCCAACAGTTCCTAAGGTGGTTGTTTAGTTAAATCAGGAGCTCATTAATGTTCTCTTTTAAAATGTAAAAATGTTCAGAACAGAAAGTTGGAAAATCATTATGACAATGATATGCAAACTATCCTTAACTTGCAAAACATTTGAAGGCAATGATCAGTCTTTCAGTTAATTTTTTTTTTCTAGACATGAGATAGAGGCTTGGCAGGTTTTGATGTATGCAGTTTTTAATCAACAGCTCATTAAAAGACGATTAAAGGAATTCGATATTCATGCTGAGGCTAGACTTAACATCATTACTATAAGCGAGAGGTTTCAGGCTGGACCATTTGAGATAGAAGCTATTCGAGTTACACATTCCATTCCAGATTGTTGTGGGTTGGTACTTCGCTGTAAAGATGGGACAATTTTACATACAGGAGACTGGAAGGTACTAACCCTATTTTGAATTTTAATCATTAGTTAAAAAAATGGCAACCCTTTGACTTGCAGCAGCATTTTGACATTTTGAGAGCATTTAGTTGCTTATAAATTAATGTTCATTACTATAATACATCTATTGAGTTTTTCCTGCTGTTATAGATTGACGAATCTCCTGTGGATGGAAAGACCTTTGATCGATCAACATTAGAAGAACTTGGAAAGGAAGGCATTACATTGGTAAGTTTTGCCAATCTTCACATACTACCTGGATAAGAAGTTGAATGGTCATTTGTTCTTTATTTTCAATTTTTTCTTGGACTTCAACAAGTTTAATGCCTTTGTGGGAACAAACATTTGCAACTTCAGAATTTATTTACCATTTTCAAATTAAGATTGCATATCAATTTTGAAATGGATGGTGGCTTCTACATAATGCTTATGAGATGCAAGGAGCTAATCAAAGTTACATATATCGTGTTGGCGAATATATCGCCGAGGGTCCGGTATGTAACTTACCGGCAATATCGGCGAAATATCAGAAAACATTGGCAAATGTTGTGAAACCTCAAAAAACTACAAAGAGAACAATTTTTTTCAATTTTTTTAACACCTAAAGCAACAACAACATCAAATAAACACGCTGCTTCATAAATACGAAAATACAACTAATATATAAGATGCATAAGATTACAAATTGTGGATAACGATCGCTTTTCAACAATAAACTGAAAATACTGAAATATGTTCCGATAGAATGATAGAAAATCACATCAAATGATCAAATAAATTTATCTCTTGAGATGAATCATCATGGTTCATGAGGCATCTAGATACTATATAGTACATTGATAAATACTAGGAATGATTGATCCTCTCTACCCCTTTTACGGGCAAGGGGCACCACTCTTCCTCTGGAATCAATAGGTGGTCCTGTATGTGTTCTGGATGAGCCTGGGGTGGAACTGGAAGCTCCAACTGCTCGGGCTATGGTGGAAGGTAATGGGGATGAGGTGGAAGCCAATGTGAGCTGTCTCCTCCCATAACTACATATCATCAAAATCATTACCTATATTGGGATCCTATTCATCAATAGCACCCGATTACCCCCTCCTCTAGACTCTCGCCCTTGCATCTGCCTTGAACCTCGAAGTTGATCCTCCAAGGACATTAGTCAACAGACTCAACACCCTACAATTTGGTGAGGCTTCCTATTCCAGTCATTAAAATAAGGTAGAAAAGGCTTCTCAGCCTTAATAAGTGATTTGCTTGAGTGAAGGGTACATTTTTATTAAGGTCATGATAGAGGAGTTGATGTGCTTGATTAAATGCTAGTCCCATACCCTCATACATGATAGAATCTAGTGGAAACCTTGCAATCTTGAAATCTTGAAAACTATTAAGTCTGTTGAATTCTGAATGGGATCTAAAATTCTGCTTTTGCATATGAAGTCCGATGAGGTTGGAACCACTCTCAAGCATCTTGAAACAATTAATGGTAGTGTTAAAAATTTAAGTAAAATGATAGAAAATGAAAAATAAGGAGAATGTCACTTTTACTTCAAGAATTTAATATTACAATTTATTATTGAACTGGACCATCTGGTTCCACTCCAGTTGTAATAACACTGCCAAAAGCCTAACCCACGACGTTATTTCCCAAATTCCATGCATTTTTTAAGAGGGCAATATTTTCCAAAATCTCGCGATATATTCCCAATATATCGCGACACATTCAATATATCGTGATATATTGAAAATGTCGTATATGTTACAATTTTTTAGGGTCGATATATCGCAAAAGGGAATGACTCGTGATATATCGCTGATATATGTAACTAATATAAATGGCCTAATTATGTTTTAAATAGTAATGTTATCACACAACTTGTAGTTGTCCCTAAAGGTATCCCATCCGGGATGGTAGAGGAGACGGACAACTAAAGAGGTGACCCAAGAGATGCCACGGTTCTCAATGCAAGCTGGGAGTCACGACAACCGAGGCACTCTTCACTTTATATCAAGATGAATCAAGACCAAGGGGGAGACCTTATAGCCAATCGAAGGTGATTGGACCAAAGCAAAGGTTTCTATGGAAGTGTGAAAGTCAAGTTACGGAAACCAATGCAAGGTTAGGTGGACCTAGAAGTTTAAGTATGGTTGAAAGAGGCTTTAAGGGGTGACTTATGTTTCAACCAATGAATGATTTAGGCCACATAATGAGATCAGATGACAAGATCTAGGACCATGAAATACACAAGTGGGACCCACTTCCTTGAGATATGGAAATGTTTCAAATGGGACCCACAAGGTGAAGTTAAGGGTGCAAATGGTACCAAGGGGTATGCAAAGAGTAGATCTATGGATCTAAGATGAAATTAGAGATACCCACATATGGGATCTAGCAATTGACACAAATCCCAAGAAGTGCGATTTGTCTTAGGTGGACTAGTGCCTCGAAATGGATGGGTAAATGGAGTCAAAAGGGTATCAAAATGTAGATCGGGACACCTAAGATGCAAACCAAGGAGACTCTTCAAGATCAAGTGGGTGTGATGGTTAGATCTTACTAGATCTAATGTTTCACTAAGTGACCCAAGTGGACAACAATCCCCAAAATGAGGAATGATACCCCCAAGGCAGAACTTCACAAAGTGATACACTAGATGTAGGTTTCAAGGTATGCTCTTTCCAAAACAAGTGGGATCTCAAACACCTAGTTTCTCTAAGTGGGTCAACTCAAAATAGTGATGACGTCATAGCTAGAATAGACTCATGGAGGGTGACGTCATCCTCTAAAGGGGGCAAAAATACATGGGCCCACCCCAAATGACTAGGACATGACTCATAAAGCACATGGTGGGGCTAGGAGGCATCAATCCTTATTAGCTCATCCCCATGGCACAATAAAATAATATAATATGTCCAAAATAAATATAAATGATCAAATCTGCCCTCAAAATCTGTGAGAGACATGCAGTAAAAGGCCTCCTGTGGCCTCTGTGGACCCCCCCAAATGATGAAAACTGTATGGAAGATAGGGGGTTCACCCTGGAAGACCTCTGTGAAAACCAAGTGCCAAAACCTTGCCTCAATTGCCCAAATCAAATTCCTCAGTGACCCTTTTATCCCATTTCTGGACTGCCTCGGTAACTGTGAAAGTGCTGAAACTGCCTCCTAGGGCACCTGTGCTGTCAAACTGAGCCCACCAGGCTCTCCAGAAGGGGGGGTAACTGGTAATATCAAGTGGCTGGATCACCCCCTCCTCATACAGTGCCCTAGGTGAACTGGCCTCTCATGGCCCCTGTTGCTCAGGCTGGAAAATCAGCCCCAAATCTGGTCAACAAGTGGAAAAATGCATCTATCACTGTCAGAAGTGCCCGGAACTGAATGATAAGTGTCTCATTGGATCCAGAAGACCCAAATCTACTAAGAATGTGTACTCATACACCATGGGTTGCCCTGATGGGCTAGCTGTAGGGTCCACCATATATGGATAGTGCATAATCTGATGATCTGAAGTAATAATAAAACCTGCTGAACTGCATCAATCATCATCTGAATCATATGACCATCATATAGCATCATCATCAAGAGTATGTGGGTCCATCTATCATCATCAATAAGCATGCATGGCCCACATCATCACGGATCCCAAGAAATGACCATAGTCAAACTAGGTTTGACTAGGTCCATATACAACCAAAGATAAAATCATATCAATAGACTAAGACATGTTCCTCTAATCATACTCACAGCTTAACGTAAAGCATAACATCATTTAGTGGCATTAATCATATTTGTTCATTCCGTTGTTATTTATATTTACTTGCACAATAGCTTAAATGACAAACTCACCCATTGGACATGATCTAACTGCTAGCTAAGGATGAAGGCTAGGAACAAGGTTGGGCAAAGGGGGTGACGTGTCTAACTCAACTAAAAGACATTTTGGACTGGGAGAAAGGGGAAGCTACAAACTCTGTGCTGGACAAAATAAACACGGGGAATGGCTGTGCCTCACAAATGGGTAAGTTGTTTAGAGAGTGCTTATTCAACTTAGGCATCATGTCTAGACTCTACACCATTTGATTCAAGTTCATTAGGATCATTCAATTTCATTTCATTGCCTTTTTGGCCTTCATAACCCTTCGGATCTCAGGTGTGCTGATAAGCACAACTAATTGCAGCTTGCATCCAGGGCATTGTTTTTATATATAAAAGGTCAACAATTGTTTAGATATAGAATTTAAGAACCATTGCTTTTTTTGGACCTTTCTTATACTCTTCGAGAAGTATTTTTAGTAGTTCATCGCTCTTGCCCTTTTTAGTTTCCATGGGCGAATTTACATAAGTTTCCATAAGTAGTACATGAGCTTTCAGTTTTAGCCAACAACATCTCAAGTGACTAGGGGGAGTTCGAGCCAGTTTCAAACATCAGGACAACCGACAGGAATGATTTAGGCCTACAATCCAACTTACCAAAGGCAAGTTCTGTCACCAACTCAAAGCCGAGATACTAAACAAACAGGGATGCGGTCCAAACACAGAGGTAGTAAAAAGGGAAGTCCTAGTAAATAGATCTAGATTATATTTGATTGATCTTTAATAATTCAACCAAAATCTATTTTTCTCTGCAAAAGAAACTAGATCTACTTGCGATTTAACCTTTTAAAGGATAGATCTAAGTAAAAATTGCACTTTAAACACAAAGTAACTAAGAGAAGAAAAGAAGTTTGTGTGGAGAAAGAGAAGAGTAGCAGCATAGATCGTGAGCAAAGAAGACTCTGAAAATCTGGATGTGGGACACTGAGGGCAAGATCCTCCAAAGCAAGTCTTGAGAGAAAGATAGAGAGCAAACACGCTCTTCACTTCTTCAAATTTTGGAAACCTGCAGCTAAAGACACACTTACACAAAACCATCAAATCTAGAAATGCATAAGCTTATAAATCAAGAGAATATGAGCATAAACACATGAAACATATAAATCTTAGGTCTCTAATCATAGGACAAATAAAAGATTAACTAAACAAGCAAGTTTAGCAATCTTCCCTACAAAATCAATACCAATCCTTCTGTAGGCTAGATCATGATAAAGAAAAATGCACAAATGGTTCAGACACATGTTACCTCATGCCACGAGATCATTCCATCCACACACATATAGCATCACACAATTATGACATCCAAAGTCTCTTTATTTCTCAACTAGAATGATAACAAAGCTATTACAAGCGCAAGCCTCTTCTCGCATACTCTAATTAGTTTGAAAAGGAGTGTGAGGGCATGCTTATATAGCCACAAGGACCCAAAGAGGGCACAATCCAAGACTGAGAGCTCACTAAAGTGCAAGAGGAGTGAATAAGGAGCTATCCCAAAGGGATTAGAGAGGAGTTAACTCCAAAGGCTAGAGAGGAGTTAAATCCAAAGGAATGCGCCACCTCTCATGAGGTAGGTGCATCCTCTCTTTGGTTGCATCACCTTCCAATAGAATTCGCCCAACAAGGAAATGTGCCCCTTCTTGTAGAGATGTGCCCCCCCTTGATTGAAGACAACTTGATTTGATGAGATATGATGCTAATCCTCCTGATTTAGATGCCAATCAATCAAATATTTGATTACTTAGTTAACTCAGAGCTCCGAAATTGACTAAATCCATAGTATTTGTCTCTTCTGACTTTATTATGTTTTTTTTGGCCATTTATTTGGTCTTTTTGGCCTTTTTCGAGTAAATATTAATTTTGGAGATAAATACTTACTCGAAACTTAGGAAAAGTGGGTTTATGGGTTAAATGGGTGCTCTGGCTTAGAAAACGAGCATCCCATTGACAAATTTTGCCCACAAACCACTTTTTTATTACATTTTCAATTTTCCGAACTAAACCATTAAAAAATGGCTTGATTTTACGGGAAAATTTAATTTTTTCATAACTTAAAAAAAACACTAGGGGGACCTAGTGCATGTTCATATGACTCTATTCTACTGTCTAGCATGTTCATATACATTGACACATGAACTTTAATAACCTCCTAAGGCCTAACCCCTAGGACGAGCATTCTAGCGTTGGAGGAGCAAGAGAAAAACTCGAAAATTATACTCTACTAAGACGCAAAGCATAATTAACAAGGAAAAACCTTCTTGGAATACTTGGATTGGTTGCTAAGTCCTAGGAATCCAAGTCCTTTACATAAAATACCATGCTAGCACACTTTATTACAAACCCCGCGGGCTAAGTTACCAGGATACGGATACGGATACGGATCCGCTAGTTTTTTGAAAAGCCAGGATCCGGATACGGCCAGGATACGTCAAGTACAAAAAATATATAATATTTTTTTAATTTTTAAAAAACATTTTAAAAGTCTATAATCAAAACCATTCATGAATCACATCACTAGAACTAAAATCATATATAAATATGAACACTGAAACAGTGAAAACTGAAATGATACATCTTGCCTCATAGAAAATTGAAAATGTTGATAGTTACAAAAATGAGTGATCAATGATCACTCTACTAAGATACATCTTGCCTCATAGAAAATTGAAAATGTTGATAGTTACAAAAATGAGTGATCAATGATCACTCTACTAATATGATAGTGTAAAGTATATCTAGATTCTAATTACATATCATGAAATGGGTCCATATCCTCATCTGGATATTGAATCTCTACATCATGAATAGATGGTGGGGGGTTGGAAATGTTGTAATCTGTAGGAGGAGGACGAACTGGTGGTATAACCTCCTCAAGTAGGTTGAGGTGAGTCATGGCATTCAATGTCATGTTTAGATCAGAAATCTCAGGCTCCACATCCCACATCCTGCTTGGACCTTTCTTGTACTATGGACAAGAATGTGATAGAAGGCGGAGGTTGGAATGAACATACACAAGATCCCCGGCCTTTGCTGCTCCCAATCTGTTTCGCTTCACTGAATGGATGAAGCCATATGTACTCCAATTCCTCTCAACTGATGAGGAACTGGCAACTTGTGATAACAACCTAGTGGCCAAGGTTGAGAGATGAATGCTATCCCCGCCATGGAAGCCCCACCAAGTAATAGGATCAAGATGCCCTTGATCATTCATGGCTTGTGGATCTGAAAAGCTACCAGTGGATTGTACAAATCCTCCAAATTCCTCACGTACTTCCAATGCAATGCCCACATCCCTATATATCTTCCTCAAAGCTGTCTTGTATCCCTGTACCACTTCAGAATCCTTGTTTGGCGCTGTCCTACCAGGTAAAGACAAAATTTTGTAATGATAATATTTGGGGTGGAGTGCATAGGCCAAAAGGTGTAATGGTGTGGTCATTTTGTTCCACCTTTTGGTAACTATGTCCTTTATTTCATTGTAAAATACTTCAAAAGGGTCACTTTCACTTGCCTTGATAATTTCCCTTATTCTCTCAAGCATACTATCTATGTTTTCATAGGCTTTCCCCAAGCAAGGCATATCTGTGTCAAATGTCCTGATCATTGTCAGGATTGGTTCTGTAAACCGCAAAAGATATTGGACCTTGTCCCACCATGCATCATCAAGAATGATAGACTTGATTTTTTGCCCCCTATCAGAAGTGGAAGTCCTCCATGATTCCCAAAGAGGGTCAATGACCATTGCCTGCAATGCTTGTCTGACTTCCACAAGCCTCTTTATGACTAGAGTGTGGGAGGCAAAATGAGTTTCAGCAACCTACATAAGTTTTGAAAAGTCAAATTTCAAATTAGAAATGAATCAAATGATAAATCATATTCAAATACGATTAAAATTCATAATTCATAATACAAATTGTCAAATAACACAAATTAAAAATGGAGTACCTTCAATAGCTCCAACTTTGCAAAACCCCGATATATGGCTTGAGACATCGAATGATTAATTATGAACATTTGGATCTCCTTCCCCGCCACATAAATTTCATTGATCCACTCAATCTCACCAATCTTGGCAAGCATAAGGTTCAACGAATGCACTGCACATGGAGTCCAAAAGATGTGATCATATCGACCCTCCACAATCAACCCTGCAGCTCTACATACCTGTGCATTGTCCGTGATGACTTGGACAACATTTTGTGGCCCCATACTTTCTATTGCATCAATAAGGATATTGGAAATGAATGCTGCATCTTTCTCCACTCCACTGCAATCAATAGCCTTCAAAAACATTGCCCCTTGGGGGCATATTGCAATAACATTGATTAAAGGACGGTTTCTTTGATCCCTCCATCCATCAGAAACTATAGACACACCTGTTTCTACCCATGTATCCCGGATTGACTGCAACTGTCTATCCACGTATTGCCTTTCTGATGTCAGCAATGTGGTGCGGACCTTTTCATACCCGGGGGTCTTGTACCCTTTTGGTGCTTCATTGACCGCTTTAATCATATTTTGCCAATATGGGGAGCGCACCAAATTGAATGCTAGCCCATTTGCATAGATGCAACGAGCTACATGCTCATCGGCTACTTCTCTGCCCTGATTATTGAATGCTGTTTCAAGAGGTCCCAAAGTAGGCCTTTTTTACTTGTGGCAACCGGTCTAGATGGCAATGGGGGCCTAGTTGTAGTGTTTTGCATAGGGAGCTTTCCTTTATTAGCATGTCTCCTATCAGCAACATCTTGAAAAGATGCATAGAACATAAGTTTTTCAGGACTCAAACCTGGTCCAGGTTGGCCATTGGGACCATTTGGACCAAGGCATATCAACACACCAGTGTTAGTTTGCCCTGTGAGATGGGCCTTCACTCTAGTGTATGAACCATTTCGGATGTCGTTTTATTCACTACATTTCCATTTATACGAACTGCCCCCCTGATTTTTGCCAACAATTTCTACAAACTCCCATAATGGAGACCTTGGGTCTTTTTTGAGAATGAGTTCTCCTGGTACATTTGCCCCTTGACTTCGTTGCTGCGATGCCATTTTTACACTTCACAATAGTATGTAATCTGTAAAAATTAATTTAGTAATATCAGATATGTAGTTTGTTTGTACCTGTGTATTCAAATTTCAGACTATATCAGACTGTGTAACTATCGAGTCATTGATTGTATTCTAAATAATAATGAGTAATTTATAATTTATACAAAAGCAAACAGCCAAAAATAGACTTACTGTCGTAATTTCTAATAAAATCAGGAAATTCAAAATGTTATTGACTGTGTGTCGGTCAGTTTGTCATGTAGGGAAAACTAATAAATTGTTTTCAATTTAAAAATATTGTAACATTGTTACATAATTGAAACTGCAATTGCCATAATGATAAAATTAATAAATTACCCTAAAATTTAAATTAAATCAATTAATATGTTGCTCTAAAATTTAAATTAAATAAATTTTTAATTTGTAATTACAATTATAAATTATTATTAAAACAATTACAATTTAAATTAAAAAAATTATTAATTGGCCACAAGTTATCAAAATTAAAAAAATTATTAATAGGCCACACCTTATTATATGTAAAAATTATTTAATTATTTATTAATTAATTGAATTTTGCACTAACCAGTAACCTGGTGTGCTCTGTCGGCCACGACCCACGCTTTATCAAGCCCGGGCTAGTTGTCGGCGTCAAGCTCGGAGGTCTCTGCCTGTTGGGGTCTCTTCAGTCAAGGTTATCTGCTAGCTACCGGCATCAAGCTTGGGCCGTCAAGCTACCGGCGTCAAGCTACCGGTTCTCCTTCGCTCTATCCCCATCTAGCTCAGGAGTCGGGCAGTCGTTCCTTGGTCTGTCTGCTGCCGGCGTCTAGCTCGTGTCGTTTTCCACTTTCCTGTGGTCGTTTTCTCCTATTGGGTCACGGGTGCTCAGTGCAATGTTTCGTTGATAGTGGAGTAGGGCGCGAAGTGGGGTAGGGTAAGGCAGACAAAAACCTCGAAAATCGTGCATAAGGGCTTCGATGTGGTGGATCCGCCTGAAAAATGATGTTGACCGGTTTTTTTTCCACTTGATCCATTTCCGATGACGGGATCCGTATCCGAAAACAGTGCCGCGGCAAAATTCGTGGTTCCTTCGTGGATCCTGGCGGATCCGGATCGATCCGGATCCGGATCTGAACCGGGGATCTGTGGATCCTGCAGTCACGCCCGACGGATCCGGTAACATAGCCCGTGGGGCATGAACATGTGAAAAATATAAAAAAGGGCCCTAAAAGGCCTGATGGACTTCAAAACATGGATGATGAACATGTAACATGTTCAACTTTTGCCCGCTCGCTTGAAAATCCATCTAAGTACAACTTAGCTGGTAACACACTCCATGTTGACTAATGTATTTGCTCAATTCACCATGCAATATGGCACACTCCTCTTCTTTAGGGACCAACGTGTCTAATGCTAGCATGTACCCATTTTGTACCTCTGGATCTGTGTGGGGTTTTTTCTTGACCCCACCCCTAGGTGCTAGTTTGGCCAACCAAGATAGAGAATAGTATTTGGTGTAAGGAGGTATGCTAAGGCATGGAGTGGAACACTAAGATTATCCCACCTTTTGACCACATGCTTGTGAATATGATCATACAAGATGGCATCTTTTGGTTGAACAATATCTTTTATTTGGCCTAGCATGCTATCCATTTGCTTATACACCTTGCCATTTACTGGTTGATCAATATCTGCAAATCGAATCATGTTAAAAATGGGCTTGGTGAATTGCAACACATACCTAACACTTGCCCAAAACTGACCATCAAGAATGGTGTCCTCCACCTCCTGAGAATCATGCCTGTTAGTGGATGTAGCCCTACCTTTCAAAATATGCCATGATTCACTTGATACCATACTAGCCAATCCCTCTCATACCTTCAAAAGGTGCTTGAACGTGAGGTAATAGCTAGCAAATATAGTCTTTGCAATCTTCAATAGCTCCAAACTTGAGTGACTACGAAAAATGTGGTGGGCATTACTATGATTTGTAATAAATCTTATCATGTGCTTGGCTTTCTTGTACAATGAACCAATCCATCTATAATCATGATCCTTCATCTTGATAATGTCATGCACCAAAAGGTTCAATGTGTGAACCAAACACTTGGGCCAAAATATGTTGGGGTGTCAATTCTCAATGATTACTCTCGCTGCCTTACAATTCGTAGCGTTATCGGTAATGACTTGGATGACATTGTATGGCCCAATAGATTCAATGGTTTTAAGTTAGGGTTCTGCAATATTGATGCCGATCTTGAATCAATCTGAGTAGTCACGGGATGAAAGGAAGATTGCACCACTAGCAGATACCCTGAGAACATTTATCAATGGCTTGCCCTTTACATTTGTCCAACCATCAGATATAATGTATACCCCATATTCGTTTCAAGCATTTGTGAATTGTGCCAAAGCATTTTGGATCTTGGCTTTTTCCTGGTCAAGTCCCATGGTTCTAGCTTTGTCATACTTGGGGCTCTTGTATCCTTTAGGGGCACCTTGGATGGCTTCTACCATTTCATGGCAATAGGGTTAGCGAAGAACATTGAATGGTATGCCACATGCATAGAGAAAACGAAACACTTTTGTATCCACGTCGTCCCTACAACCTTGGTCAAGGAAATCTGATATTGTTCTACGCTTTGAATGCATTGGCAAGAATCCACTACCATGGGTGGATGGGGATCGACCACTGAATGTTCTATGTGAGCTTGAGGCCCCATGTTCAACCCTTGATTTTTTGGATATGTATTGTGCTTCCTTCTTTTCCATCTTATGTGCGGTTCTATCTTTTACTGGCACTTCCGTACAAGTTTTGACTCCTATAGTCTTATTTTCATTCCATGGCATAATCCCACATAAATGCTTTCTCACACGGCTATATGAACCTATGTAAGTTATTCTACAATGG
This sequence comes from Larix kaempferi, assembly GCA_027924585.1. NCBI lineage: Eukaryota > Viridiplantae > Streptophyta > Pinopsida > Pinales > Pinaceae > Larix > Larix kaempferi. The sequence continues at coordinate 13,283,341 of BSBM01000510.1, read as the reverse complement.
GGGCATACAAATTTAATGGTTCCACCCCCTTTCCCTCTTCCAAGCCTTGTGACATATTTCCACAAGGGTGTTGGGTTCTCTTTGGTTTTCTTTCCATCACCACCATCATCGTCATTTTCATCCTCCTCCTCTTCCTCTCCCTCCTCTCCATGGCTAGCTCCATGGTATGTGCCACTACCCACTTCTTCATCCTCTTCATCACTTCTCATTCAGTTTCGAAACAACACCATCATAATAAAAGATGGAACTGTTATCACACAACTTGTAGTTGTCCCAAAAGGTGATCCTATCCAAGATGGTAAAGGTGTTGGACAACTAAAGAGGTGACCTAAGCTAGCCACGATTCCCAAGGATAAATGGTTGTCACGCTAATCGCGGCACTCTTCACTTTAGATCATGCGAATGCAAGACCAAGGGGGAGACCCTAGCTAACCAATGGAGGCTAGCGAACCTACTCTAGACCTTCTAGGGAAATGTGAAGTTGAAAGGAGAGAGAGATCAAGAGTAAGTAGATGTAGATCTAGGGAATATAAGTGGACAATGGAGTTAGGGCTTGGTTGAGGAGGTTTATAAAAGGAATAAATGCTCAACCATGAAATGAATATGCCACTTATGAGATTAAAGGAGTAGATGTAGATAGATCTAATGCCAATCTAAAAGAGACCCAAGTGGGGCCCACCCTTAAATTAAGGAAAATGAGTGAAATGGGGCCCACAAAGTGAAATTGAAGTATGAACGGCACTAGGAGGAGGGTGGCTAAGCTATGGATTTGAAGTTTAAATGACAAAGTAGCAACACCCAGATGATAGATCTGGAAAATGACTAACAACCCACAAGTGCGACCTCCCTTGGAGACAACCAGTGCCTTAGATCGAGGGGTAAATGGAGTCGAAATTCAACCAAATTTAATCTCTAAGGTTCTTTAATTTATTAAGAGGCGAGTTTTGGTTATTAAGCCCAAATTATCGCTAGATCTATCAGATCTATAAAAATAGGGTTTTAACAATGAGGGTTTGAAGTGACCAATGGGTAAAATGCATGAAAACCAAGAAGTACCTTGTAGATCTTACCTCAAAAGCTTGCGATCGCCTTGCAAAATGATAATCTTCCCAAAGTGAGGCAATCAAGAGTGAGATCCAGCTTCCCCAAGTAGAATCGCTATCCTTCCAGAGTGACCAATGCACCCTTCCCTACCAAAAACGATCTATAATGAGAATCGATCAAGCATGAAAGTAACTATACGGGAGAAAAGATGAAACAAGTAGCATCAAGATGTCCAAAAGATACAATAAAGATACTCCCTGAGACAAAGGTTGATCCGACAGAGAGATATGGGGTTTCTCCACAATAACGCCCTCTTCAATTCGCCCTCCTCTTCTATGACACGGCCTCCCTACAGAAAAATGTTTGGAACAAGCTAGATCCACAATGATAACACACAGAAAAGATTGTATATTCACTTGCAAGAGCATTCATCAAAGCCAGAAGAAGTAGATCTGCAAAATAGTATTTTTATTCCAAGAGTTCAAGAGCCCAAAGGTGCCTTTACAACGAGGGGGTCTCTTCCTTTAATAGGAATGAGAGAGACCAAAACCCTAACCACTTTATGAACCAGTGGTGGAGGTCAAAAGATAAACATAATACAATCGACGATTATGATGAGCCGGAGTTAAAACACATGGATCAACTCACTAATGAGGGGTGCGCACTCACTAAGGTGGCCCTGGGGGGGGCGCACCACATAAAAGATGACTAGGACAAGTGTAAGGAGCACATGGTGGGGCTAAGAGGTATTAATGTCTTTCACTAGCATCACCCCATGGCACAATGATAAAAGATATGACTCAATAACATCACAAAGTGACCAAGTGACCAAATTGTGCCCCCCTCAATAGCATAATAATGCATCGAAATAATGCCCTGGAGTGTGTGTGGACCCCACTGAATGATGAAGTTGTGCCGAAAGGTGTGGGATGCATCATGAATGACCTCTGAACAAACCTAATGCCAATTCCTTGCCTCATTTGCCCAAATGGAATTCCTCAATGACCATTTTATCCTATTTTTTATCCTCGGAAAATCACCTATAAATCAATAAAATGACTGTAGCTCTCTGCTTGGTGCTCCGAGCACAAATCTGACTGTACCAAAGTGTTTGGGGGTATGGCAATATGGTAATAACAAGTGGTTGGACCCCATACTCCCTCTGTAGCGCCCTAGGAGAACCAAATAAAAACTCATTTGTGCTGCCAGGCCATTTTATTATGGCAAAACTGCATAAAAGTGACAATTTGAGTGAAATATCATCCAGGAGTTCCTTTAACTGAAATCTGAGTGTCCCAATGGACTCAGAAGGTCCAAATGTGCTAGAGGTGAGTACCCATACACCTTGTGTCAACCTGTATAATCATTTGTAGTCTCAACCATACCCGGACAATGTAAAAATAATAGTCTGAAAATAATAATAACCATAAAAATATATATCAACCATCACATGAAACCTGTGTCCACTATATGGAACTTGTTGTCCGTCGAATGCATACCAGCAGCAGAAATATTTCGAAAGCTATTTCCCAAGTGGGAAAGGTGTGGCCTTGGGGGCAAGCAAAGAGTCAGGTGCTGCCACCTGATCCCGACTCCTCCGTTTAGGCTAACTCCTAACGAAGCCAAGGAGGGTAGTCCCTAAAAAAGAGTTTCTAAGGCTCTTTGTGTTTTAAAGTTTTTTAAAGGTGATGTGATGCGGATGGGTGTTTGTTAAGGAGTTTTTGATTTACAATAAAGTTTAAGTAACCCAAGAATGTACTTGCAAAAGTTTAAGATGCACAACCACTTGATAATGATGAATTAAACACAAGACATCCACAGTATAATATAGTTTAAAGCATATACCAAAATGCACTTCAGATAGATAAGCAAATAAATAAATCAATTTGAAGGACGAGTGCCTTATGGAGTCACAAAATGAAATGTTGGGGATGCTCGATACAAGTCTCAGGTGTGCTTGATAACTGTTTTGCAATTGTTCTTGGTAATTTTTATTGTAAATTTTATGATGATCTTGATTATTATGGCTGAGGGAATTTCCAAGATATACCTTGCGGTACTGGAAATATGTCCGGAGAATACTCTAGGTGGCTCCGTACAAGGACATGTTGGCTGCCAAAGCTTCAAGAGCGTGTTCAACACTATACCAACCAGGGATGTAGCCTAACGGTGCCCCCAAGGTCTTAGTACAGTGCTCCAACTTCCTCAGGCATAATTTGCCCACTTTCGAGTACTTGCGATTAACGTCGGATTTTCGTTGGTTATGGGGTATGAATTTTATTATGGTTGAAATTGGAATTAATGTGAAAAAATTAAGTAGTCTACAACTGCTTCTGGGTATCCCTGAAGTGGGCAGAGCATACAGAGTTGAGAAAATGGTCGATTCCAATTTTAGGGGATGTGTGAAAAAAGAGAACCTTTGTAACTCTCCAACAGAGAGCACCCTTGATCTGCCTTATGGCGAGATTCAAGAGATTTATGAAGCAAATAATAAAATATCGAAATAAACAAGTACCAAAGATGAACTCTTCGATAGAGAGCACTCTTGATCCACCTTTCGATGAAATTCAAGAGATTTTGGATTCTTTTTACTTAACGATTTATATCAAAAAAAAAAACTAACTAAAACAATAAAAGAAGCTCTCCGATAGAGAGTGCTCTTGATCCACTTTGCAGTGAGATTCAAGAGTCTTTAGGTTCTTTTTAACTTGACAAATTATATAAAAAAGTGAAACTACTTAAGCAAGATGAACATCTAACAATTATTAGAAAAGGAAGCTACTCTAGCAAGACAAAACTAAGCTAAGGGTAAAAAGGAAAACTAATCTAAAGCAGTAAATGAAAGTGAAAAGAGACAAAGCACACTACAAGCTTCCCCCAAATGGGGGAAGTAGGGTGTGGGAGCTGTAATCCCACTTGCTCTTTATTATGGAGTTTACAACTTTTAGGGCTCTTTAATCCCTTAAAAAAAACTTAAGAAAAGAAAAGAGGAAGCTTAAATGCTTCTACAAAAAGGTTTGTCTTCTTGTTTGGTCTTCTTGTTTTAGCCCTCTTCTTGTTCTTCCAAGTCTTTGGACTTCTCTTCTTGATTGATCTCCTTTAAACACCTGCAACTAAGAGCTTTGAATAAGCACTTGTTATGGTTAACAAAATCAAACAAAATGTGAATCTAGGATCTAAAGTAAACTAATATGAAAATGAACTAGCAATGTAAATCTAAGATCTAGATGCAAACTTGAAACATAAATTATAAACTAGATGCAAACTTTGACTTATGAAATGTAAGCTAGATGCAAGATTTAACTTAGAAATAAACTAAGAAAAAATGAGATCTAAACTAGCAAAAGAAAGAAGTAAAACAAAGTGAAGGCAAAGTAGAAGAAGAGGAAGAGGAGGAAGGGTGAGAAGAGAAGATGAAGAAGGAACGAGGGAGGAGCAAACAACAAGGAGAAAAGAAGAGGAGCGAAGAGAAAGGAGGAAAGAAGACATAGGTAGGATGGAGAGGTAAGGAAGCTAGGATAGAAGAAGGAAAGGAGGAAAAGGTAAGAAAAAAGGAGAGGAGCAAAAGGGGAGAAGAGGATGTTCGGGTACACAGGGTACTACCAAAGGACCGAACACCAAGAGCAACCACTTCACATAAACAGATCACAGATCAACACACCGATGTTTTGACGTGGTTTAAACCCTCGAGAGGGAAACACTCCACGGCCCCGGCCAAATAGCTTCTACGGGACAATTTATTATGCAAAGAAAGAAAGTTACAAATGAGCTTCTCATAATCGATCAACTAAACAATGACCCTCCATGCTCTTTAAATAGAGATCTTGGACCAATCGGGTGTTAAGCCACGGATCAAGGTTAGGTTTGATCTAAGAGAAGTTGAGCCGTCGGATCACTCTATGTCGGAAACATATCGTGACCGTCGGATTAAGTATTTACAAATGCATACTAATGCATACTAAAGAAACACACTATCCCTAACGGATATATTACACAAGTTGATCTTAACTAACTCCTAAGTGTCTAAATATCCTAACATCCCCCCTTAAGAACAACTTGGGATAGGATTGAAGGATTTACAAAAGTGACACTATTAGGAGAAGGAAGGAGGCATTAGAGCCTATCCCCCCTTAATGACAAGTTCCTGAACTCCTAACATAGATCGAAGTTTAGAAAACTTCGCTTCTGTAAGAGACTTGGTGAAGATGTCTGCAACTTGATCATCTGTAGGGCAAAAGAGCACTTCAAGAACCCGATCATGAACAAGATTTCTGATGAAGTGCATATGTAGCTCAATGTGTTTGCTGCGTTGATGTAGAACTGGATCTTTGGCAAGCTTGATGGCACTTTGATTGTCGCACCAAAGTGGAGTAGGCTGCTGCTGCTCGAATCCAAACTCTGAAAGGATCTGTCGAAGCCATAAAGCTTCCTGACTGGCATTAACTGCTGCTCGATATTCTGCCTCTGCTGAAGAAAGAGCAAGAGCTTGTTGTTTCTTACAAGCCCAAGTAATAGGTCCAGATCCCAGACTGAAAACATAACCTGCAGTAGACTTTCGATCATCAGGATCGCCGGCCCAATCTGAATCAGTGAAACCAACCAACAAAGGTTTCCCCGCTGTACTGTAATGAATCCCAAACTGAACTGTACCTCGAATATATCGAAGTATTCTTTTAGCTGCTTTCCAGTGACTTTCATGAGGTGTTTGCATATAACGGGCAACTCGACCAACGGCAAAGGAAAGGTCAGGACGGGAATGAGTCAAGTATAAAAGACTACCAACAAGCTGACGATACAAGGTGGCATCTACTTCAGGTGAAGTACAAGTAGTAGAAAGTTTGACTCTAGACTGGAAGGGAGAAGGGGCTGGTGTACAATCTTCCATGTGAAAGCGACGAAGAAGGTCACAAGCATACTTAGACTGAGAAAGAAAGATTCCTTCTTTGGTTTGCAGAACTTGGAGACCAAGAAAATAATGCAAATGTCCTAAGTCTGACATTTCAAAAGTTTGTTTAAGACTGGATTTCACATGGGTTATAAGCTTAGGGTCACTACCAGTAAGAATAAGGTCATCAACATATAGAACAAGTATGATGAGATGGTTTCCTACTTTCTTGGTATAGACATTGGGGTCAGAATGGCATCTAGAAAAACCAGTGTCAAGGAGAAAGCTATCCATTTTGGCATACCAAGCTCTAGGAGCTTGCTTAAGGCCATATAAGGATTTCTTAAGGCGGCAGACAAGGCTAGAGTTATTCTGAACATAGCCAGGAGTTTGTTCCATGTAAATTTCCTCCTGTAAATCACCATGTAAGAAGGCAGACTTGACATCCATTTGATGGACTTCCCAGTTGTGTAAGGCTGCAAGGGAAAGAACAAGGCGGATGGAGTTCATTTTGGCGACGGGAGCAAATGTTTCATTGTAGTCAATCCCTTCAACTTGGGAAAAACCTTTGGCAACTAACCTTGCCTTAAGTCTTTCAACACTTCCATCTGATGCATACTTAGTTCTGTAGACCCATTTACATCTGACAAGTTTTCTTCCTTTTGGAAGAGGTACAAGATCCCAAGTATCGTTCACCATTAAGGAACGATATTCTTCATCCATGGCTGCATCCCAATCTGGATTCCCTGAAGCTTCTGCAAAATTTTCTGGATCATGATTCTCGGAAACTTGAGCCAAAAGAGAAGAGGCTCGCTGAAACTGAGAACGTGTTCGACGTTGATCTCTAGGATCACCGGCAAGATCACCAGCTGCTTCACATGTTGAACGGACCCATCGAGGAAGCACTTGTGCTGGTGCAACTGGAGGAACATGAGCAGGCGGAGGTGGATTTTCATCCTCACTGTCATCATCAGGAACTGGAGTTGGAAACCTGTCAAGGAAGTTGGAAGAAGAAGAAGAAGGCACAAACGCCGAATCAGGCTCGCAGGCCAAAGATGGCACACTCGCCGAGTTAGGCTCGCAGGCCAAGATATTTTCATCAAATTTAACATCTCGTCTAATGATTATAGCATGAGAATGTGGTTGAAGAAGTCTATAACCTTTTACATCTTCAGAATATCTAACAAATATGCACTTTTCACTTTTAGGCTGCAATGCTTTCCGTTTTTCATCCGGAATGTGAGCCCATGCTTCACTACCAAACACACGAAAGTGACTTACATCAGGTTTAACTTTACTCCATGCTTCTTCCGGTGTTATACCTTGTAATGCTTTTGTGGGGGTGCGATTAACTATGTAATTTGCACAATTAATGGCTTCAGCCCAAAATTGAAGACTTAGTCCCTTAGATTGGATCATACAATTAGCCATTTCTTTTAAAGTGCGGTTCTTCCGCTCAGCTACACCATTTTGTTGTGGTGTATATGGAACAGTGTGTTGTTGTTGGATGCCTTGTTCAGTGCAGAAAGTAGTGAACTGTTTGTTAACATATTCTCCTCCATTGTCAGATCTTAACTTGATAATTTGATGACCAGATTGTTTTTCAACAAGGGCCTTGTAGGCCAAGAACATGTTAAATACTTCGCTCTTATGTTTTAGGAAATAAACCCAAGTGCGTCTGGTGTAATCATCAATGAAAGTTAAGAAATATTTGAAACCAGAAAAGGAAGCAGATGGAAGAGGACCACACAAGTCACTATGCACAAGCTCCAAGGGAACCGAGGCGTGCCAAGAGGCACGTTTGTCAAAACTGTCCCGATGATGTTTTCCGAGTACACAACCGGAACAAACACCATCTCTACAAGATACCATCGGAAGACCTGTCACCATATTTTCTTTACATAGTTGTTGTAATGAGCGATAATTTAAGTGACCAAATCGCTCATGCCAAAGTTTGCTCAAGTTATCACTATGAGCAACAAAAACTGAAGGGAAAGGTGATGACCCAAAGTTGTTAAACTTGTACAACCTGGTAATATCATCAACAATTCCGGTAGCTAGAACCTGTTGAGGATCTTTAAAATCCTTGATTACAACTTGGTGAGGTGTAAAGGTCACAGTTTTACCTTCACCAGAATGAGTGATCTGATAGACTGATAACAAATTGCAGGAAATTCTTGGAACACATAGTACATCACTAAAATGACCATTATCTACTGGAACTGTTCCAGCTCCTACAACACTTAGAGATCTATCATCACCAACAAATATTTGTTTGGTGTTACATTCATGCATAGTAGAAAAGATGGCTTGATCCTTAGCCATATGATAAGATGCTCCAGAATCAATGAGCCATTCATTTGAAGTAGAAGAAGAAGATGCATTATAAGAATAACCAGAAGCACAAAGTGCATGTCCATGAGAGGTAGATTCTGAAGGCGAATCTAGACTGATGTGGTGCTTCTTCATTGCTGCTTCCAAGGCTGCCATCTTCTTGAAACACTTGGATTCATCATGATTATCTTTCCCGCAATAGTTGCAATGACGCTCAGTCTTCTTGCCTTTTGGCTTGGATCCTTTGTCATTTTTTAAAGAAGGAGTTGACTGAGAGGGTTTTGGACCCTTGTTTGACTTATTATTGCGAAAATTTTGTTTCTTGGGAGGCTTGGACTTTTCTTTCTGTTGGGACAATAAGGCTTTCCCAGATGTATCTGCATTGTTGATTATTCCAAGATGAATGAGTTTATCTTGTTCCCTAATCAAGGAATCACAAAAGGATTCAAGACTAGGCTCTTGATAGCTAGCTGCATTCAATGACGCTTTCATGGAGTAAAATGTAGATACAAAAACAGAATATGCAGGTCCAAGTTTGGAAAGAATATGATAAATGCATTGTTTGTCTTCCCTCTCAATCTTACATTCTGCACATAAGAGCTTGAGAGTTTTGTACTTAGATAAATAATCTTGAATGCATGAAAAATCACTTGGATTTAAAGAAATCAACTCATTTTCGAGTTGGTGACCTCGAATTTCATTGTGTTTACCAAACACAGTTTCCAACTTGTCCCAAGCAGCATTAGGTTCATCAATTCCAGATATGTGGAATCGCAAATCAGTAGAGATTGACATCCCAATCAATCCACGAGCTTCATCACATCTATTTGCCCATTTTATTTTCTTATCATCATCAGTGGGTTCTTTTTCTTTCCCTGTTGTAATTCTGAAAAGTCCCCTACTTCGTAGAACATCCTCCATACGAGATTTCCATGAGAAATAGTTGGAACTGTTAAGTAGAATATCACAAGGGGCGGCCATATTTGTAAATTAATGGCTGTAAATGCAGAAACCAATAGTCTGGATGTGAAGAGCTCGAAAAAATAGGCGGTTTCAAAAAAAACGGCACTGAAAACGGACTCTGTATGATGAAGTTATGCTTGAACAAAGAAACTGTTGAAGATGTCCCCAATAGTGACGTGGCAGCTAGAGAATGTCCAGCAAAAAAAAGAACCCCCCTCTTCCCAAGATGAACCTTTTGACAATCACTTTACAAAAAAGTTGCTTTTAAGTGAATCACTTTTGTAAAATAAGTGATTTCACTTTTACAATGATATTACTTTTAAATAGTGCAACAATAAATAAAAAGCTTAAGTGACTCACTTGTATTTTTATTTTTTATTATTTAAGTGAGATGCACTTTTACAATAAAGTAACTTGAAAATAGAAATTGCATGCACTTTTCTTTTTAAAAGTAACTTCCTAAGACTTGAACTCAAGACCTATTAAGGAATAAAGCAACTTTGGACCAAGTGAGCTAGTTTAAAAGGTATGTAAAATATGGAAATGAGGAAGGGGGCTTTTTTTTTTTTTACTCTTCTTGCTCGGTTTGCGTGCTTGCCATTTTTCCTGCAAAACAAATCACAAAACGAAACAAAAAAAACTTTTCCACACTTGTGGAGTTAGATCTTGTTAGCTTGCCCGGAAAGTCTACGTTTTCTCTCTGTTTCTGATTTGCCGAGATCGCGCAAAGTGCACGGCAAAGAGCATACGCAGCCGAGAAAAACCCTTTCCCTTTCTGTTTCTGATTTGCCGAGATCACTCGAGGTGCACGGCAAAGAGCATACGCAGACGGGAAGGCAACAATCCGAACCAAAAAAATCTAACAGTAAAAAAAAGATGAAATATGAGATTTTTTTTGTTGTTGCAAAAAACGAAAAAAAAATGTGTCACTGTAACATTATACCTTCAGATCTGATGAAAAACGCGTTTCTGGAGCAACCGGGAACCGTTTTCGATCAAACGAAAACTATTTTTCAATGGAAACGACGCTCCGGACGCAATGGAACACCTCCCACAGCCCAGAAATGCACAGAAATATCAGAACTAGAAACCCTTTCGAGTTTCGGCAACAGCAGTTCAAGATCTAGATCATAACTGGAAGCGGCACTTCATAAAAGCTCTGATACCATGTTCGGGTACACAGGGTACTACCAAAGGACCGAACACCAAGAGCAACCACTTCACATAAACAGATCGCTGATCAACACACCGATGTTTTGACGTGGTTTAAACCCTCGAGAGGGAAACACTCCACGGCCCCGGCCAAATAGCTTCTACGGGACAATTTATTATGCAAAGAAAGAAAGTTACAAATGAGCTTCTCATAATCGATCAACTAAACAATGACCCTCCATGCTCTTTAAATAGAGATCATGGACCAATCGGGTGTTAAGCCACGGATCAAGGTTAGGTTTGATCTAAGAGAAGTTGAGCCGTCGGATCACTCTATGTCGGAAACATATCGTGACCGTCGGATTAAGTATTTACAAATGCATACTAAAGAAACACACTATCCCTAACGGATATATTACACAAGTTGATCTTAACTAACTCCTAAGTGTCTAAATATCCTAACAGAGGAAGAAGTCGAGAGTAGGAAAGACTAGGAGAAAAAGAACTAGAGCGAAAGCAAGCTTGGAAGAAAGCAAAAGGGAAGAGCAAAAGAGGGAAGGGAAAGAGAGACAAGCAAATGAAAAGAACAAGCCAAAAAAAAGACAAGGCAAAAGAGGGAGTTGTGAGCTAGAAGGAAGAAGAAAACAAGAGGCAAAAGCTTGAAGAAGGTAGGCTTGAAGATCAAATACTTTTGCAAAAAGTAACCAAGTAACCAAGAGTTGAATTTGTTTTTAAAACTTTGATGGGTGAGAAAGAGAGCTCCTTAGTGAAAAAAGATCCTGCTTGTGAAGCCAAGATAGATGTAGTTGAGCCAACACTTGTCTTCACCTTCGATGAATCTTGAAAAAGCCACAAACCTCAAACACAAGTGATATCAAGTACTAGAATGCTAGATAAAACAAAATCAAATAAACATTGGTATAACTTACTACTTCTTGTTCATTTAGATCTTGAGAAATTTTGCATAACTAACCAAATTGAAGACAACAAATGGCTAATCTTGTGTGCTAGAGTGATAGCCTTCCTAAACCAGCAATGATATAAAACACTTGCATAAAGAGAGATGGGTTTAGAGAGATATCACCTCAACACAAGAGATGCATTCACCACAACAATTGACAAAGTATGGACCTCCAAAGTCTTGATCTTTTATTTCCAATTAAACAATAAACACATTTCAATTTGAGCAGAGTTCTCTTGCATCAACAATCCATCCAAAACATGGAGCAAGAGACTCCTCTTTATACAAAACAAGAGAGCTAAAACCCTAGACGTGAGCATGGAGAAGGAGGGCGAAATCCAATCAAGAGATAAGCTTGGAGTCTTGATCGAATGGTTAACTGGAGCTTTGGTAGATGGGATTGAGTGATGTGGCTGTTATCACACCATAGTAGCAGGGCTACTATTCTTGCTTACCAGATATCTGCACATTCCAGAGCTTACATTATTCAGAGCTTGGCTATGATGACTTTATATTTTGAGATCACTCATGATCAGAGCAGTGTATTGTTAGACTTATGTTAAACCTTGTGTCAAGGCTGAGCCTTGAGAGTTCAGATTTGATGATCGATGTGACCCTTTATTCCATACAGTTTCAGTTCAATGCCTAGAGATGTATCGCAGCAGTGTTTCAGATGGTATATGATGATTATTATTGTGATGATGTTGTAAGACCTATGGATGTTTGATCATTTATTGTGGATTATTATCTTGTTGCTTTAGTTATGTTCATAGCATTAGCTTGATATATCATTCATGATGTGGCAAACTTTGTAAAACTTAAAATGAACTATCTTGATGAACTATAAAATGGACATTTACTTGCACATTTAGGTTGTTTGACAAAACTCACTGGTTTATCACCTTACATAGATATGGTCTTCCTTGACATTTCCTGTCTGCTAGCTTAGGCTCCACTTTCACTTGACTTCATCCATCCATGACTTTCCTTATTTGTCTTTAACCCTTGACTTGTCTTACTTGACTTTTTGGTATTGAGGACTTCCCCTTTTTCTACCTCTGTGTTTGGACCGCATCCTTGTATGTTTAGTGTCTTGGCTCTGAGTTGGTGACAAAACTTGCCTTTGGTAAGTTGGATTGTAGGCCTAAATCATTCTGGTCGGTTGTCCTGATGTTTGGCACTGGCTCGAACTCCCCCTTGTCACTTGAGATGTTGTTGGCTAAAACTGAAAGCTCATGTACTACTTATGGAAACTTATGTAAATTCACCCATGGAAACTAAAAAGGGCAAGAGCGATGAACTGCTAAAAATACTCCTCGAAGAGTATAAGAAAGGTCCAAAAAGCAACGGTTCTTAAATGCTATATCTAAACAATTGCTGACCTTATATGTATATGTAAACATGCCCTGGATGCAAGCTACAATTAGTTGTGCTTATCAGCACACCTGAGATACGAAGGGTTATGTAGGCCAAAAAGACCATGAAATGAAATGGGATGATCCTAATGAACTTGGATCAACTTGATGTAGACATGATGCCTAAGTTGAATAAGCACTCTCTAAACAACTTACCCATTTGTGAGGCACAGCCATTTCCCGTGTTATTTTGTCCAGCACAGAGTTTGTAGTTTCCCCTTTCTCCTAGTCCAAAGTATCTTTCAGTTGAGTTTAGACAAGTCACCCCTTTGCCCAACCTTGTTCCTATCCTTCATCCTTAGCTAGCAGTTAGACCATGTCCAATGGGTGAGTTTGTCATTTAAGCTATTGTGAAAGTAATTATAAATAACAACGGAATGAACAAACATGTTTAAATGCCACTAAATGATGTTATACTTTAAGTTAAGCTGTGAGTATGATTAGAGGAACATGTCTTAGTCTACTGATATGATTTATCCTTGGTTGTATGTTGACCTAGTCAAACTCAGTTTGACTATGGTCATTTCTTGGGATCCGCGATGATGTGGGCCATATATATACCTATTGATGATGATGGATGGTCCCACATACTCTTGATGATGATGCTATATGATGGACATATGATTCATGTGATGATTGATACAGTTCAACAGGTTTTATTATTACTTCAGATCATCAGATTATGCACTGTCCATATATGGTGGACCCTACAGTTAGCCCATCAGGGCAACCCATGGTGTATGAGTACACATCCTTAGTAGATTTGGGTCTTCTAGATCCAATGAGACACTTATCTTTCAATTCCGGGCACTTCTGACAGTGATAGATGCAGTTTTACACTTGTTGACCAGACTTGGGGCTGATTTCCCAGCCTGAGCAGCAGGGGCCATGAGAGGCCAGTTCACCTAGGGCGTTGTATGAGGAGGGGGTGGTCCAGCCACTTGTTATTACCATTTATACCACCTTCTAGAGAGCCTGGTGGGCTTAGTTTGACAGCGCAGGTGCCCTAGGAGGCAGTTCCAGCGCTCTCACAGTTACCGAGGCAGTCCAGAAATGGGATAAAAGGGTCACTGAGGAATTCGATTTGGGCAATTGAGGCAAGGTTTTGGCACTTGGTTTTCACGGAGGTCTTCCAGGGTGAACCCCCTATCTTCCAGCCAGTTTTCATCACTTGGGTGGGTCCACAAAGGCCACAGGAGGCCTTTTACTGCTTGTCTGTCACAGATTTTGAGGACAGATTTGATCATTTGTATTTATTTTGGACATTTTATATTATTTTATTGTGCCATGGGGATGAGCTAGCAAGGATTGATGCCTCCTAGCCCCACCATGTGCTTTATGAGTCATGTCCTAGTCATATGAGGTGGGCCGATTGTATTTTGCCCCCTTTAGAGGATGATGTCACCCTCACTTTATACCATTTAGCTATGACGTCATCACCTTTTGAGTGATCCATGTGATATATTGGTATGGTTCATTATTAGCCATTGGTTAGATCTTTTAATCTCAACCACTCATCTTTTGTAAAGTGGTTTTGAGATCTAGGGTTTTGGTCTTTATTATCCTATATAAGGAGGAGACCCCCTATTGTATAGCTCACCTTTGGGCTCTGGAAAACTTGGAATGAAAAGAATATTTTGGAGATCGACTTCTTGGCTTTGATTGGGCTACTCTTGCATATGTTCTTGGATATCTTGCTTCTAGACATTGTTTGCTTTTCAGATGAAATCGACTTCAAGAGAGGGAGGCCAAATTGCTCAAGCTAGCTCATCGAATTGCTTTGTGGGAAGATTGTAGGGGTTGCTCACATCCCCCATGGGAAAATCGACTTCATAGAGAGGGAGTTTTTCAATTGTGCTTTGTCCATTGATTGCTTTCTTGATATGACATGCTTAGATCTTATGGATTTGTAGATCAAATCTAACTTGATGTAGTTTGATTTGCAAGTTTTCATGAGACATATTTCCTCCTAGGGTTTGAATGCCATTGGTTGAAGACACTTGGATCAAGCTTGGAATTGTAACTAGGGCAAGAATTCTCCATATGCGAAGAGGCCGCAAGCTTTTGAGGTAAGATCTACAAGGTACGTATTGATTTTGCTTGCTATCCATCCCATTGGTCAAAATTACATTAAAATCAAAACCCTCATTTTTGTTTTTCTTAGATCTACTTGGATCTAGCCTTGCTTTTGAAAAGATATTGAAAACCCACCTCTATAGTATCCACGGCAATTCGGATCTATAGTTTGGTGGTGATTGGGTTCCATTTGACACACTTTTCAAGGCAAAATAGCCCTCTTGAGGCAAATCACACCCCTTAAGAGAAGCTAGTTGGGTTAGATCTAACACATGGTCGGTGAGATCCCACTTGATTCACACCCTCCTCACTTGATAACCTACCCCTTGTGCTTCACCTTGTTGATTTTTGCCTTGTGGGCCCCATTCCTTATTTTGAGGGTTGTGCCCCACTTGGGTCAATTTGGTGATGCATTTTCAATCTCAAATCTATGGAGATCTAGTGATTGGATGCCCTCGATTTTCAAGATCCACATTGATACTTGCCTAAACTACTTGGATCTAAAGTTTGGTGGCCATTGGACTTGATTTGACACACCTTACCATGCTTTTAACCCTCCTTGGGAAAAGTCGCACTCCTTGGGTTTTTGAGTTTGCCCACTTCTAGGACATGGGTGGTTGTGATTCCGCTTGATTTGAAAAGAGCATACCTTGAAACCCCTACCTAGTATCTCACTTTGTGAAGTTCTGCCTTGGGGATATCATTCCTCATTTTGGGGATTGTTGTCCACTTGGGTCACATAGTGAAATATTAGATCTACTAAGATTCAACCATCACATCTTGAATAGCCCACTTGATTTGCATCCTAGGTGTCCCGATCTACATTTCCACATCTCTTTTGACTCCATTAGCCCATCCATCAAGGCACTAGTCCACCTAGGGCAATTCGCACTCCTTGGGATGTGTGTCAATTACTAGATCCCATATGTGGGTATCTCTATTTTCACCTTAGATCTATAGATCTACTCTTCACATACCCCTTAGTACCATTTGCACCCCTAACTTCACCTTGTGGGTCCCATTTGAGCCATTTCCATATCCCAAGTAAGTGGGTCCCACATGTGTATTTCATGGTACTAGATCTTGTCATCTTATCTTATCATGTGGCCTAAATCATTCATTGGTTGAAACACTAGTCATTCCTTAAGCCTCCTTCAACCATACTTAAACTTCTAGGTCCACCTAACCTTGCATTGGTTTCCGTAACTTGTCTTTTACATATCCCTAGGAACCTTTGTTTCGGTCCAATCATCTTTGATTGGTTATAGGGTTTCCCCCTAGGTCTTGATTCATCTCGATCTAAAGCGAAGAGTGCCTCGGTTGACGTGACTCCCAGCTTGCATTGGGAACCGTGGCATCTCTTGGGTCACCTCTTCAGTTGTCCATCTCCTCTACCATCGCAGATGGGATACCTTTAGGGACAACTACAAGTTGTGTGATAACAGTGGCCTCCACCTAGGCAAGGCGCACTCACTCATCCCTTGTTATCTCCATTAATCCAACCAACGAATGCCACCTCAAGCTAGACATGAGAGCTCAAGGAGAGGGCGCATTCCTCAACTGAAGATCTCTTGCAGTGCTCCGAATAAGACTCAAATCAGGTAGGTGTTGATTGGAATCACCTTTAATGCTCCATGCCATGTCATTTAGCCTTTTATTTTATTCAATTTGGCATTTTTTGGAGAATTTTTTATTCTCTCCAATTTATTATTTTTTTGAATATTTTTAATTAAATATTCCTCATTTATTGATTTTGAGGAAATATTTAATTACTGGCCATAAATGTCTGAAACTTAGGATAATTGGGTTTGGGGTTTAACTGGAATTTTTGGCTTAGGACTTAAGCCTCCAATTATTAAAATCCACGCCCAAACCACTAAATTATTACATTTTGAAAATTTTCAATTAAACCATAGTAAAATGGCTTTATTAATTGAAAAATCTAATTATTAAAATAATAAAAAATAGAAATCCAACACGTCCGGTAAATTTTTTTCGGACAAATTTATTAACACACCTAGGGACCTAGGAAATAACCATAGGACATACAAATAGTGTCTGGTAGGTTCATATTTAACTGTTGGACTCTAATAACCCCCCAAGGCCTAACCGTCAAAATCGGGCATTCCAGCTTTGGACGAAGCAGGAGAAAAACTCATCGATTATTACTCGGCTAGAGGCAAAGCATAATCGACAAGAGAAAAAACTCCTTGGAATACCTTAGTTGACTGTCAAGTCTTAGGGAACTGAGCCACTCAAAACCCCCATACTAGCACACTTTATTACAAAATCCCCATGGGGCATGGTCATTTCAACACAAAAATAAAAATGGCTAGCCAAAATTGGCTAAGTCTAAAAAACTGAACTTCTGATACTCTGGATATGAACATAGATCATGTTCAACAACTGGCGGCTCAATGGAAGTTCAACTATTGTTCAAAATAGTTGGTAACAAAACCAACAAAGGTGTATCAAAAGACCATAAACATCATCCTCGAACATCACTGGTCCAACTCATCTCAGATCCCCATGGTTCACCTGGTCAAACTAGGTTTGATCAGGTCAAGATTGATCAAAATATGACCTAGGCTAGAAATGCCTGATTCTGCAAGTACAAATGGATAAGGTATGCTCTTTTAATCATTCTAATAGCAAGACTTAAAGTAGGAAGCATCATTTCACTAGCAGTTAATCAATAATTATATCAAATGCAAGTTTAAATAATCATTTACTCAAAATAGAACCTCAAGAATATACTCATTTTGTAGATGTGAACATTTTGCGAGCAAAGGGTGAGGGTGAAGAATGCAAGGCTAGGATAAGGGGATGACTTGACTGACTCAACACTATGATACTTTGGATAAGGAAAAGGGAATACACACTTAAGCATATGTCAGATAATAAACACACAGGGAATGGCAGTGTCTCACAAATGGAATAATTTGTTTAGAGAGGTGCTTATTCAACCTATGCAAATGTCTACAACTCACATCCAAGCTGAATCCAGCTCCATGAGGATCTTTGCTAGAACCGTCGTAACTAGATACACAACTAACCGTAACTTGAGGTTCTAGGGGACACTTAGAATTAGTTGTCCCTTACTCCATCTCACATCCCAACCTGTAGGCTCCGTGAAGTATTAATCATTACATTTAATTTCTGGCCAACAGTCTTTGGATTTAGCATACATTTAACCACTGTTTTTTTAGGCCTTTAGGACTCTTTGGATTTTGCATGTGCTTAGAAGCACAACTAATCGCAGCTTGCATCCAGGGTGCTTTAACATTTCAATTTCCATAGCCCTCTTTCATTGTGGGTCATTCCCCCATTATGGCTTGCTAGTCATGGCATCACATGTCACCTTCCCCATCCATCCGTTGTCATCCATATTTGGTTGTATCCTAACTTACACTTTGGCCTATGATATTGAGGACTTCCCCACCTATGCTTCTGTGTTGGATAGACTCCTTGTTGTTATGTGTCTCGGCTTTGAGTTGTGCAACAGAACTTGCCAAAGCCTTGATCCTTCTGGGCCAGAAGAACTCGTTGGTGTTGGTTCCTAAGCTTAGGTGAGTTGGGATTCTAAAGCCTTGACCTGTCTGGTATGTTGCCCCCGATGTTTGGTCCTGATTGTGGATGATTCCCCCTAGTTTCCTAAGTTGTGTCAACTAAAACTTGAAGCAAATTGTACTACCATCATTACATGCATTTATTGTTAGAGTTTGTACTTTAATTCAATATTATCTAGGATCTTTAATTGAAAGAATAACAAGCACAACAAAACACAAGAGACACAAAAGTTTTCCTCAGGGAAACCATAAAGGAGAAAACCCCGCAACTTCCTCAAAGATAGTTTCGTCACTAATGCAATATCAAGCCAAAAGTGGAAAACCCAAAATATGTCTTCTGCAGCTTCTCTCTTTTCTTCACCAGCGAACTTGTTCTCTCTCTCTTGCTATGCGAACTTGTGTGAGTGAGTAGTGTGTCCAAATGAGAGAGCAAGGCTCTCTATTTATACTTTACTTTTAACTTGACCTTTTACCTAACTAGGTCGGCCTCGACTAAAACTAACTAGGCCGACTTCTCTAGGAAGACTCAATAACCCTATTACATTTGACTCTAGGAGATCTATTGCCCCGACATACAATGGAGGTTTTACCTCAATGACTTTGCATGACCAAATGTAATAATGACATCTTCGACCGGAGGGGAAACATCTCCGTCGGAGGTACAAATAAAATACAATAATAATATCAATATAAAATACAATTGAATATCTTCCGAAAGTTACAATTACAACAACACTCCCTCTTAACTAGGAAGGTATTCCCTCGCCACAGTCATCATCACCCTGGACATAATTCTGGACGTCATCATCGTTGGATCATCTTGAATGCTGGAACATCATCATCAACACTGGATCATCATCGTTGTTGCTGCAACAATCTTCATTCCGTTGATCATTGATTAGTGACATCTCTTGAATTTATCCGTCATAGGAAGTTCTACAGAGCCAACCCTTTTTCATGCTGGGTGTAGGCCTAGCCCTCATGTAGGTCTTCATCATCTCTGCGAGCAAGCCATCCAATAGGTACAGCCTAGGACCAGTCATTACATTGCCACAGCAATCACCTGCGTCTCCTACTATCGCCTCATTGTATCCAGATCATCTCATCATCACACGGAGCACAACCCAGATGCACATCTCATGTCCCACAATGGTCGGCCTGTGTCTACCAGCATGGGAGGACAATTGGGAGCACCCCAGGTGCATTACGTCCTAAGGACCACCTATGCCTTCCACCATGCAAGATCCTGCCTAGGCGCACACACAGTGTCTTATGACCGGTGGACCTCTCAACGTCTCCAATATTGGAAGACAATCATGAGCATCCCAGATGCATTACGTCCCAAGGACCACCTACGCCTACCACCATACGAGAAAAAGCCCTTACATCTACCAACATAGGAGGACAATCAGGAGCATCCCAGATGTGTTACGTCCCAAGGACCACCTACACCTACCGCCATGCGAGAATGGCTCTATCTTCTCCAGCATGGGAGTACAACCCGGGGCACACCAAGTGCATTACGTCCCAATGGACAACCTGCGTCTTCCACCATGCGAGAACCAGTGCATCTGCGTCTTCCGGTCTCATCACTCCCTCTTAGGAGGAACCTCGATCTGGAGAACACCAAGTTTCTCTCTGAAGTACTCGAACTTCACTCTGGCTAACAACTTGGTGAACACATTGGCTATCTGCTTGTATGTCGCTATATACTGGAGCTTCACTGCTCCTCTCTGCACCATATCCCTGATATAGTGGTACTTGATCTCAATGTGCTTCAACTTGTCATGGAACAACGGGTTCTTGGACAACTTCACACAACTCTGGTTGTCACAGAAGATACAAGTCACCTCTAACTGGAGATCAAACAAATCAGGCAGTAGCTTCCTAATCCATATTGCTTCACAACTAGCCAAACATGCTTCAACATACTATGCTTCGGTTGTACTCAGTGCCACGCACGACTGCTTTCTGCTAAACCAGGAGATCATACCAGATCCCATATTGAAGCAGCATCCCGAAGTGCTCCTTCTGTCTACAACACTGTCTGCCCAATCCGAATCAACATAACCCTGCAGGTTAATCTTATGATTCGCGTCATATTTGAGCCCATAGTCAACTGTACCCTTCAGGTACCTCAATACATGCTTTGCAGCAATCAGGTGAACATGTCTCGGATCCATCAAGAACCTGCTCAAGGTGTTCACAGCAAAGCATATGTCTGGTCTCGTGTTCGTCAGGTACATCAATGAACCAATCATTTGACGATACATCGTGGCATCAAATGACTCTGATGAAGCATCACACAATAGCTTCAAGTTCTATGCCATGGGTGTGGCCATAGCCTTGCAGTCCATCATTCTGAATCTCTTCAGAATCTCCACTGCATACTTCCCTTGTCCAAGGAAGATTCCATCCGCACTCTGCCACACCTCCATCCCTAAGAAATAATGCATCATCCCCAGGTCCTTCATCTCGAACTCTGCGGCAAGACTCCTCTTTGTATCTGCAATGAGCTCATCCTCCCCTGTTACAAACAGGTCATCTACATAGAGTAGAAGTATCACTGTATTTCCCACTTCAACCTTGTAGTAAAGGTTGGAATCTACTTTACTCTTGGTAAAGCCTAAACTCATCAGGAAGCTATCCATCCTGCCGTACCACGTCCTGAATGCCTTCTTCAATCCGTACAAGGCTTTCTTCAATTTGCACACATGAGTCTGCCTGTCATGTGTCTCAAATCCCAGTGGCTGCTCCACGTACACTTCCTCTTCAACTACACCATTCAAGAATGTTGTCTTAACGTCCATCTGGTGTACCTTCCATTTCATCACTGCAGCTAGTGCAAGTATAGATCTGATGGAAGTGTATATGGCAACAGGTGCAAACGTCTCCTCGTAGTCTATGCCTTCCTTCTGGGAGAAGTCACATGCCACAAAATTTGCCTTATGTTTCTCAATGCTACCATCTGCAGCATGCTTGATCTTGTAGATCGAATTCGAAGTCACTACAGACTTGCCTTCTGGTCTTTGAACTACCTCCCAGACATTATTCTTCATAATTGACTGGTACTCCTCGATCATGGCATCCTTCCATTCTTTCTTCTCTGTTGCTTCCTCATAGTTGGAAGGTTCTTTGTCAATGATGTCACACAACAGGGCCACATAGCTGGAGTATGGTCTAGGTCTCTTGCTTTCTCCGTGCATCCCATCTGGAGCACCATACTTCTCTGCATCTTGTATTGCCTCCCGTACCCATGTTGGTCTTCTCTTGTGGGAGTTTTTCTCACGAGGTGGATCTACAGGTTCTTGTGGTTCTTCCATTTCGTGGTCTTCATGATCTTCTGGAACTGCTTCTTCCATTATTGAATCTCGAATCCTGGGAACTTCAGGTTCTTCAATATCTTTAATAGGTAGTTTTCTGGATTTGTTGTATGTTCAATCTTCGTCGAATGTTACGTCTCTGCTGATGTCGATCTTCTTGAATCTTGGGAAGTATATTCGGTAGGCCTTTGAAGTTTCGCTGTATCCTACGAATATTCCCTTCTTTCCTGAGGGATCTAGCTTCGTCCTCTTCTCCTTCGGAATATGTATGTACACTGGGCAGCCAAATATCCTGAGATGGCTGTCTTGTGGTTTCTCGTCGAAGAAAGCTTCTTCCGGAGTCTTGTTGTCTAGTACTCGGTGAGGAGTACGGTTCTGTACATACACCGTTGTCCTTGCAACTTCTGGCCATAAGTGCATTGGAAGATCCTGGTCATGTAGCATTGCTTTTACTGCTTCCATTATCGTTTTGTTCTTTCGTTTTGCAACGCCATTCTCTTGAGGATCATAGGGAGTGCTCAAGTCCCTCTTAATCCCATAATCTCTGCAAAGATTCTTGAATTCTTTTGAGGTGAATTCTCCACCATTATCTGATCGAAGGGTCTTGATCTTCTTTTCTGTGTGGTTCTCGACCAAGGATTTGAATTCCTCGACCAAGGCTTGGAATTCCTTGAACTTACTAAATACCTCATCTTTACTTTTCAAGAAGTAAATCCAAGTCTTAGGAGAAAAGTCATCTATAAATGAAACATAATGAACATACCCCCTAAGTGAGATGGATGACATGGGACCGCATACATCCGAGTGGATTGTCTCCAATATTCCTTTCGCTTTGCTTTCACTGCTGGGAAACACCTTCTTTGCATTCTTTCCTTGTGCACATCCCTTGCAATTACCTTCATGTTTTGCCTGGATTTCTGGAAGTCCTGAAACTTCTTTGCTTGCAATAGGTAGTGCTCTATAGTGCACATGTGCAAGCCTTCTATGGCATAATTCACTTGGCTCCATGGAGTCATGAACCAATGCTTGTTTAGGTTGGCCCTTCAATTTGCACAAACCTCCCTCTTGCTCTCCAATCACAATTGCATCATCTATTGTCTTTCTCTTTGGCCACATTAGAACTTGGCCATCAACAAATGCAACCCTCATACCCTTAACCTCTAGTGTCGATATGGAGAGACGGTTCTTCTTTAATCCTGGAACATACAACACATCTTTCATCTTCAAAGATTTACTGGAGTCTAGCTTGTAGGAAGCTTCTCCACTTCCTTTTTTGGGGTATTGGTAATCATCCCCAAGTTTCACCTTGTGAGGTGACTCATGCTCAGATAGATTGACGAATGATTCTTTATATCCCGTCATGTGCTTGGAAGCTCCACTATCTACAAGCCAATCATTGCTCCCATGTGTAATAGTGCCCGTGAGTGATGAGATCAGGACATATTCTTCATCACTTGAAGAATCATCTCTTTCTTCTTCTCTGGTTCTTTTCCTTGCAGGTTCATCGTCTTCCACGGTGTGAGCATGATGTCTCTTCTTGTTTGTCTTCTTGTTGGAGCCTCTGTTTCTGGGACAATCTCTAGAGTAGTGTCCCTTCTCATTGCATGTATAACATCTAATGTTGGATAGGTCTCTTCTGGGTCTTCTTTTTTCTATCGTAGTTCTCCTTCTTACTTTGATGGTGGTTCTCCCTCTTGTTGTGATGATGGTGCTCCCTCTTGTTGTGGTTTCTTCTAGCGTGAGCTGTGAGAGCTTGATCATCATTCACTCCCATCTTCTCTTCTTGTGCCACAAGGCGAGCTTCTTCCTGTGTACATTCCTCCCATAGTTTGTTGAATGTGATCAACTTCTTTCTGGCACATATCTCTTGAAGGAATGAGTCCCATGATCTCGAGAGACCATTCAAGGTGGTCATAACGATCTCTCCTTCTTCTACCTTTTCTTCAACTGCCTCAAGTTGCTCCTTGATCTGTGAGACCATTGTGAAATAGGATTGCATGGTCTCTGAGTTCAGGATCTTAATGTTCTTGAGCTGGTTCCTCAATGTCATCTTCTGATTGATGTTCTTTCCTTCGAATAGCCTTGTCAATGCATCGAACATCTCCTTGGGTGTCTTCAAGGATGACACATGTGGGATGAGATGATCCTTAATGGAGTTAGCAATAATTCTCTTGGCCTTAACCAAGTTCTTGTTGTGGATAGCCTTGGCCTCATCTCCCTTTGGTGCTGGAACCTCTTTATTCACATACTTGTCCAAATCATTTTCTTCAAGGACAAGGGCAATCCTATACTTCCATGCTCGGAAGTTATCAACTCCCTCAAGCTTATCCTCAAGCTTGGTTTGGTGAGACATTTTAAATGAGTACCTCAAATGGAAATAGCAAAGATTTAGATCTTACCAATTTGAGATGCCCAACCTGGTTTTGGAGTTGGTTGGCCTAGGGTTTGTCTGAGAAACCGTAATTTTCCAAACTTGGAATCTTGAACTTCTAATTGGACAGGAAGATGCGCCTCCTCAAGGCGAGTTGTCCAATGTACTTACTTTTCCAAATTTGTCGACAGAATCCCAAAATAACTGATGCCCTAGTTTTCCCCCCGGTAGTAGTGACGGGTCCAAAAATGAAAATTCTCGGAATTTGATTCTGCTTCGACAAAAAGATGCCCCCTTCTAGGGCGAGTTAGCCTAGCCTTCTTTTCTTGATGAACTGTGGAGAGAATACCTCAAACTTGGAAACCCTAGTTTCCCGCTGCTGCACAATGTCTTCTTTTCAGGCAAGCTATGATACCATGTTAGAGTTTGTACTTTAATTCAATATTATCTAGGATCTTTAACTGAAAGAATAACAAGCACAACAAAACACAAGAGACACAAAAGTTTTCCTCGGGGAAGCCATAAAGGAGAAAACCCCGCAACTTCCTCAAAGATAGTTTCGTCACTAATACAATATCAAGCCAAAAGTGGAACACCCAAAATATGTCTTCTTTAGCTTCTCTCTTTTCTTCATCAGCGAACTTGTCCTCTCTCTCTTGCTATGCGAACTTCTGTGAGTGAGTAGTGTGTCCAAATGAGAGAGCAAGGCTCTCTATTTATACTTTACTTTTAACTTGACCTTTTACCTAACTAGGTCGACCTCAACTAAAACTGACTGGGCCGACTTCTATAGGAAGACTCAATAACCCTATTACATTCGACTCTAGGGGATCTATCGACCCGACTTACAATGGAGGTTTTACCTCAATGACTTTGCATGAACAAATGTATTAATGACATCTCTGACTGGAGGGAAAACATCTCCGTCGGAGGTACAAATAAAATACAATAATAATATCAATATAAAATACAATTGAATATCTTCCGAAGTTACAATTACAACAACATTTATGTGATCCATTATTATATCTTATGAAATGCAAGCCCATGATAAATATGCAATAAAACTGTGCTTGTAAGGACAACAATGAGGGCTTTGAAATGCAAATGGAAAGCACCCTGGATGAAAGCTACAATTAGTTGTGCTTTTAAGCACATGCAAATACGAAGAGTCATAGACCTAGAAGCAGTGATTAAATAAATGCAAAATCTAAAGACTGTTGGTCTTGCTACCTGAAATGTAATGATTATTTCCTCATGGAACCTACGAGTTGGGATGTGAGATGGAGTAAGGGACAACTAATTTTAAGAGCCCCCTAGAACCTCAAGTTACGGTTAACTGTGCACCTAGTCACGGTGGTTCTAGAAAAGATTCTCACGGAGCTTGATTTTAGCTTGGATGTAAGTTGTAGACATTTGTTAAGGTTGAATGGGCACTCCTCAAAACAACTTATTCCACTTGTGCAACACCACCATTCCCTGTGTGTTTTTTGTCCAGCATATGCTTAGGTGGTCTTCCCTTTCCTTTTATCCAAGATGTCACAGTGTTGAGGTTGTGAAGTCATTCCCTTGTCCTAGCCTTGTCTTTTTCACCTTCACCCATTTCTAGCAAAATGGCCACATCCATAAATGAGTATACACTTGAGGGTCTTCTTTTAAGTAATTGGTTGCTTTTATCTAAACTTATATTCGATAGTTTATTGCTTAATCACCAGTACAATGCCACTTTGTACTTTAGTCTTGCTATTGAAATATTTGAAGGAGCATATCTTATCCATTTGTACTTGCAGCATCAGTTAGTTTTGGCCTCGGTCATTATTTTGATTAGTTTTGACCTGGCCAACCCAGTTTGACCAAGTCAACCGCAGGATCCTTGACCAGTTGGATCGATGATGTTCGAGATTGATTATTTATGGTCCTATGGTGCCCATTAGATGATTCCATGCATCAAACAGAGGTTCCATGTGATGGTGTAATGGATTTTTATTATTATTATTATTTACAGACCATTATTTTTATTTTCCGGGCATGGTTGAGCTTACAAATGATTATCCTGATGGGCACATGATGTATGAGTACTCATCCTTACTTGATTTGGACCTTCTGAGTTCATTGGGACACTCAGTTATCATTTTTAGGCACTTGCAGATGATGGTATGGTTAGTTTATCACTTTACAACATATTGCCATGTAAAAATGGCTTGTTCAGCACTTTTAGAGATCATTTGAGTTCTCCTAGGGCGCTACAGAGGGGGCATAGGGTCCAGCCACTTGTTATTAGCATATTGCCATACCCCTAGACATTTTGGTGTAGTCTGTTTGGTGCCTGGAGCACTTGGCAGAGAGTTACATGCATTTTTATCTTTTATAGGTGATATTCTGATAGATAAAAAATGGAGAAATGGCTACCAAGGAAATCGATTTGGCTAAATGAGGCAAAGAAATGACATGAGGTTTGATCAAAGACTTGTTATGATGCATCCCACACCTTCTGGCACAATCTTCAACTTCAGTGGGGTCCATACGTCCTCCTAGTCATGTGATGAGGGTGTCTTCTTATGTATTGGGGACAACACGTTCTAGTGATTTTTATCACTTATCTTATATTTGATGTACTTGGGGCTTGGTCTATTGAAGATGTATTATCTCCTAGACCGCCCCAACATATTATTACGATGTTATGACATGTTCCTAGTCACACTTATGTTATACGTCCCCCCTAAGGCGTCATTGAGGGAACACATCCCCCTTATTTGAGTGATCTATGTATTGTATTGTCTGGCTTATCTCAGCCGTTGATTATTATTGTTATATCTTTTGATCTCAACCACTCATCTAAAAAGTGGTTAGGGTTTTGGTCTCTCCCGATCCTATTTAAAGGAGAGACCCCCCTCATTGTAAAAGGACTTTTGGCTCTAGAATACTTGGAATAAACTATTGTTTTGCAGATCTACTTCTCTTGCTTGATGAATGTTCTTGTACATGATTGGAATGCCTCTCTTTTGGACATCCGAGTAGCTCTAGCATGATTTCATAGCTTTTATAGTGGAGGACCAAGGTAACAACATGTGAAGTCCTCCTTGGATGAATATAATCCATGGAACATGCATGTAAAGCCTCATCTCATCATAAGAAATCATCCCCAAGTCATTTCCTCACCCACATTAGCCAAATCAATTTTCCTAAAGAAACCATGGTCATTTTTTAATGAATAAAACTGTCGATTCATCATGTTGGAGAATAAAACCATCAATATGTCTTTTTCCTTTGCCCAAAATCCACATCTGAGTACACCAACTGAATCAGAGACATTAAATCCATCAATAGTGACTACACATATCCCATATGTCCATCAAAATATGCATCTGAAGCCCGACACCACATCCAATAATAAAAATATGGCCATAATAATAACAATAATCAATGCAACTGTTGTATAGTGACCAAATATCACAAATTGAGCATGGAAATGGTGTACGGGAGACATCTGGAGAACAAATATACAATCTCGAACACTACAGTCACTTCCTTAGGAAACGTGTTGACCAAGTCAAAACACTCAAACTGAAGGCTGAGCAATAATTTGGATGATCATGCATGGACACTGGATGAATAATGCTCACAAGTTTATGTTAATAACCAATCTAAAACATGTAAAACATAACAGTGGCCATCATAATCACATAATAATATACTCGTGTCAGAGAAACCATCAAGTCTTTCATGAATCCCCCTACATATGCTCACTCACAAACCTAGGCAAACTGCTAGGATGGGTGAGTTGGAAGAAACAAAGCTAGGATAATGGGAATTGACTTGATAACCTCGACACTGTGATCTCTTGGACACAAGGGAAAAAATGAACTACTTAGACATATGCAAGATAGAAGACACTAGGGAATGGCGGTGCCTCACAAATGGGTAGTGCTTGGAAAGCTTCTAGTAGACTCTAGACAATCATCCTTTATTGCATTTAATTTCTTGCCAACTTTTTGCACATTTAACATTGAACATTGAACATTTAGCATTTAACATTTTGATCTATCTTTCACTAGCCAGCCTCCAAGGAAAGGTGCCCCGAATAGCCTTACAGGCCTCAGATAATGACTCTTTCTTACCACCATTTCCCACCAGTGTCCATAGGTGCGATGGAGTTACCACCCTGTTGCCCTGTAGGGGCAAATGGCCTTACATCATACAAAAGATGAATGCTCATCCCTTGGCGACTGACTAGCTACAAAAGACTTTTTTA
Organism: Larix kaempferi; assembly: GCA_027924585.1. Lineage (NCBI taxonomy): Eukaryota > Viridiplantae > Streptophyta > Pinopsida > Pinales > Pinaceae > Larix > Larix kaempferi. Next base: position 13,254,996 of record BSBM01000510.1, on the reverse strand, counting down.
TTTATTAGTGTTTAAAAACACTTTTTGTAGCTGACTTTTTTGCATCCGTTTAGATATAGCATTTATGCGTTCCGATTCTTTTGTGGGAGTACTTGTTTTCGATGACTAAAGGACAACATTCTGGTGACACAGGCCACACACTCCAAAGCCGAGACACAAAGTAAACATGGAGTCTACCTAACACAGAGACCTAAGTGGTGGAAGGTCCTCGATCTCACTAGTCTAAGTACAAGTCAGGGTCAAAACCAAATAATAGAAGAGGCGGATGCATGGAGAGAGGTGAAAGGTGATGCCATCAAAGCATGAGTTGGAGTAAGTCTGTGTAAGGTGGGAAATACTAGCAAGCATATATAATGGCCTTGCACTAGGGACTCTCTGACAACTCAAGACACAAGTTTCAAACCATAAAGCTCAAATGCCATTGTCAGTAGAACATGCATAGTCACAGTGATTAAAATAAACTATAGAGCAAATACAACATCCATATGCAATATATACCTCTGCTCAACCATATACCTATCTCTGGAACCATCTGCAAATGAATATGTGCAAAGGAACATCACCGGCCAACTGCTCTGCTCTATATGTAAAATGAAATTATGAACCATGACCAAAACATAATCATCTCAATGGGGTCATGCAGGATCAGTCATGACAAGGGGGCAAACTGCTGCTGCTACTGACTCATAAATAACTACATCACCGGCTCAGAAACCGGATTCATTGCAAACCCTTGCAGTGTCCCGAATCGGTCGAATCGGACACGATTCGATATGAATTCGTGTTTGATTCGACCTTGCATCGAATCCTAAATCGGGACACGAACTTAACAACAAATCGGACACGCAGTTGCATCGAATCCCGACTGTCAGACACGTTTTTGAAAAACAGGACACGTTTTTGGCGGAAAAGGGCGTCCGGGTTCACTTAAAAATAGAAATTTGCCTTTTTTTTTGTCATTTGCAAGGAAGCATTTGGTTGAGAGTGAGTTGTATGTGTAGGTGAAGGAGATTTGAAGGAGATTTGAAGGCTATCCATCGTTTCCAAGCGATTCCAAGTGTATTCCGGTGGATTTGTGGAGAGGATTGCAAGCTCAACCATCACAAAAGAAAAGGAATGTCTCAATCAGCTAGGGCAGGAGGTAGGGGGCAAAGGAGAGGGAGAAATGCACCATCTAGGGCCTCCCCTCCTATTCCACCAAGCACAAGCGGTTCTCCTCCTCCGTCAAGTGCTCCATCGACTGCTAGTGGAGCTCATTCTATGGCTCCACTTAACCCTGTTTTAGCAAGACAACAAGCCCAAGAAAAAAAATACCCTTTGTGGAAGTATGTGACAAGGAAAGATGGACCCGGGGCAAAGCTTGGTGGGGGAGGCAATGTGTCTTGGAGATGCAATTTTCGCAAGCATGAGTTCATGAGCACATATTTCCGGGTTAAGGGCCATTTGTTGGCCCTTCCTTCTTGTGGGATTTCTTCATGCAAAGCGGTGACTGTTCACCAAAGGAGGGATATGGAAAGAGAGGATCATGTTGGCTTAGGGAAGGTGGCAGCAGCAAGCAAGAAAAAAGAGGATGATCCTCTTCCATTCTTGAGGAAGTCCTCTAGCACCAAGCCTCCATTTCCACCTAGCATTCATGGGCGTGGGCGTGGGCGTGGGGATACTTATCAAACAAGAAAGAGGCAATCTACAAGTGGTCCAATGGATAGGATTTTCCAAAAAGAGGCACGAGAAGAGGTAGACCTTACTATTGCATTTTTCTTCTACCTCAACTTCATTTCATTCAATGTTGCACGGCCACCATTGTATTTTGAGACGGTTAAAACTATCTTGGAACGTGCTCCAAATGGTTATGTGCCTCCTGGTTCAGAGAAGCTTAGAACCACATTGTTGGTTAAAGCAAAGAAGGAGGTAGATAAAATTCTTGAGCCAATTAGATCAACATGGCCCTCATCCGGTGTGAGTATTGTTTCTAATGGATGGACGGATCCCGCACGCCATCCACTCATCAATTTCATGGTATCTTCCCAAAATGGACTGATGTTCTTGAAAGCGGTTGATGCTCTTGGCGAATACAAGGATGCACAATTTATGGGTGATTTATTCATCAAAACCATTGAAGAAGTGGGTGTTGAGTCGTGTGTACAAATCATCACGGACAATGCACCTGTTTGCAAGGCTGCTGGCATGATTGTGGAAGCTAAATATCCATAGGTATGTTCATTTTGGACACCTTTCATTTCTAATTTGCTCATTGTTTGAATTTGGGCATTGCAATGTTAGTGTTGTAGAGTCATTGATACATGCTTTTATTGCTCTTACAGGTTTTTTGGACACCTTGCATTGTCCATTCCTTGAATTTAGCACTGAAAGCCATTGCTTCGGATGTGGCATGGATTGACAACCTTATTGAGGATGCACGCCATATCCGTAACTTTGTACAAAACCACACAAATGCCCTCACCATCTACAAATAGTACACACAGCTTTCATTGCTGAAGGTTGCAGATACTCGGTTTGCTTCCTCATTCATCATGCTCAAGAGGTTGAGGGAGGTCAAAACCGCTCTTGGGTTCATGGTGATTTCAGAGTTTTGGGCTTTTTGGAGAAAGACGGATCAGGCTGCTTCACAAAAGGTGAAGGACTTGGTGTTAAATGATGGTTGGTGGGACACGGTGGATCTTACTATTAAGATCATGGAGCCAATCATTTCTTTGTTGCGGTATGCAGACACGGACCAGCCCATCCTAGCAGAGGTTTATGAGGGGTGGGATTCCATGATTGAGTCCATGAGGTCCATTGTCATGGAGAATGAGTGTCCCGAGTATGGGACATTGGCAGAGAACTTATGGACCATTATTCGGGATATTCTTATCTCCAGGTGGGATAAGAATTGCACACCTTTGCATTGCTTGGCCCACTCCTTGAACCCCAAGTTCTACACTCAGGAGTGGCTCACTGGTGGATCGGGGGCCTCACACAAAGTCCCTCCTCACATGGATGCAGAGATTGCAAATGGGAGGAAGATAGCACTTAGACGGCTATTTCAGGATAGAGACATGCTTGAGGAGGTGGAGGATGGCTTTGTAGATTTTTCCACTGGCACTGGGAGATTTGGAGGCTATGATGTGCTTAGAGATAGGGAGGGTAAGACACCCTATCGTTGGTGGGCAACTCATGGGGCAACATCCCCTATTCTACAGAAGTTAGCCTTCAGGGTCATCTCTCAAGTTACATCATCCTCTTGTTGTGAGAGGAATTGGAGCACATATGGGAACTTGTACAGTGTGAAGAAGAGCAGGCTTGAGCAGTTCAGGGCAGAGTCCATGGTGTATGTGCACTCCAACCTTCGTCTTATTTACAGGAAGAGGGAGGAGTGGGTGAAGGGAAAGACAAAAATGTGGGATGTCTTTCCTGATGATATGGGTTTGGACAGCAGTATTGAGTTGGCATTAGCCAACATGGATCTTAATGATCCAGTGCTAGAGCCGGTCACTTTTGATGATAGTGATCGTATAGAGGGGTCATCCTCCACAACAGCAGATGCAGATCGTCAGATGGGCAGAGAGGAGGAGGAGGGGGAGGAGGATGAGGATCAGGGCAGTGGCAGTGATGAGTATGTTGATTCAGGCATGGAGGAGGACTACTGACATATGGGATTCTCCCATCTTGATCCACCCCTTTTTGTATTTACTATTAGTCTATTTGGCATTTGCCAGTGGCCCAGTGCCCAGTGGCATTCCGACATATATGTATACATTTTGATTTTGATGACTTAATGAGAAATATGGTTCCGACATGCATCTGTGTCTCATTGTGATTTGTGAATGACAAATGTGTTGTGAATCGTGATTTGTGAATGACAAATGTGTAATCATTAATGTGTTTTTATTCTAATTTCTATTGAATATTTGTAAATGTTCTAGTTTCTAAATATTTTTGGATCTATATGTCTATATTTTTAAATTTTAATATATTTTAAAAAATATATATATATGTATATAAAACGTATCCTACGTGTCCTGATTTCGGGGGTCACCGTGTCCGTGTCGGACTCTCGTATTTTCGTGTCCTACGTGTCCCGTGTCCTCGTGTCAGGTGACTTTGATCACCGCTGATCAATAGGCTCATCTCAACCACAGGACTGGCTTATGGATATGAAAAAATCTGGTCTGCATCATGGTAGCTCCAGCTACAATGTATGTGATAATGGGCTCAAGATTGACGAAAGCCCATAGTTGTTGGTTTTTCCCTATTGGGGTTTTCTAGGGTATATCAGTGTGTTTATGTGTATTTGATTTCTAGTTCCGTTGTGCATTTAGAGACACGTAGATTGGGTTTATTGTATTGCTGCTTATAGATCAGATCTGATTTATTTATGTATGTATCTGACATTCTATTGAAAGTAGTATCTCAAAGTTAAGCCCAAAGATAGAAAATCTACAATATCAAATGACATCTTTTGAGCAAATATTGTTTATAAGTGTATTTGATGGTATGGCAAACAACAATTCTCCATCATTTTAAAACACTCGTCTTAGATTATGTGTATTTGATTTCTAGTTCCGTTGTGCATTTAGAGACACGTAGATTGGGTTTATTGTATTGCTGCTTATAGATCAGATCTGATTTATTTATGTATGTATCTGACATTCTATTGAAAGTAGTATATCAAAGTTAAGCCCAAAGATAGAAAATCTACAATATCAAATGACATCTTTTGAGCAAATATTGTTTATAAGTGTATTTGATGGTATGGCAAACAACAATCCTCCATCATTTTAAAACACTCGTCTTAGATTATTTCATGCTGTGATTCACTTATATTTTCAGCACTATTGGTTTGCACTTGCTCAAGAGTTTTGTTGATACTTTTTCATAACATAATTGGTTTGATCCATTTTATCTCAAGGTCATATGTTGTGAATAAGTAAAATTCATAGCGTGTTAGGCAACCATCATTCACTTTGAATTCATATTGGCTAGGAACCACATCAATCACTTTCCTTTAGCCATTTTGCAAACTTAAACTTCCACTCACATCTTTACCTAAGCTCTCCTAATCATCAAGCTAAGTGTACCTCATTTCAAACCCATCTCAATTTCCCTAAGTACCAGTCATTCTACAAATCAATTGAACTAGTACTTAAGAAAGCTAGGCCACTTTGTTGTGTCCTTAGGCGTTCATGTGGAAACCACTAGTCAGTACCCTGGAAAGTTTAGTTGGGGTCTCCTCCTATGGTTAGTCTAGATTTCCTGTGGGGAATTTAGGAGACTTGAATAAAGAAAGTCCTACCTGTGTGATACGTAGGGGTAGATCTCTAAGTTTTGCTGGTTTAAGCAGTCGATTTTCCTTACAATACAAGACTGCTAAATTTTGTAACAACAGGGCTTTAATCACACATGCTAGTTTGAGCTGTAACAAGGGCAATGCTAGGAAAAGTGTGTGCATCCATAATGCTCCCTGAGTATATAAAATGATGAACGCGTATAATTTAATCTGTCTGCAATTTATAATTGGATTATACCAGACTGAGAGTGCAACTTCATGCAACATGAGGAGTGCCGGTGCTTGAGTAGGCTTGCATTCACATTAATATATAATGGCAAGTTCTTGTCCTTTTTTTCTGGTTTGAGGTGGCAGCCTGTATCAATACTAGATAGTCCTCTTAGAGATTTTATTTTCTTAATACAATAACTTGATAGATTATAAATTTACAGTAGTCAACATGTTAAGAATAAAGAAAGGCTCTCTAGATGAATTATGTTTTATTAGATCTATCTATGCAAATGCAAAAATCTCGTACATTGTTTTGACTGAGCTTCAAATGTCACATTTTTTGTGTTCATAGACCCAGCCAGATAGTTTGTAGATGAATTATGTTTTATTAGATCCAGCAGTCCATGCAAATGCAAGAATCTTGTACATTGTTTTGACTGAGCTACAAATGACACATTTTTTATCTAACGAAACCCAGCCAAACAGTTTGCGGCCTATGCCTGATTCGATATGTTGATTTTGCTTGATAGTTTTTAGTTTCTGGTCCAATCTCACTTTGGCTGTTGTCAGATGATGAGCGACTCTACCAACATTCTTTCACCGGGAAGAACTACCAGTGAAACTGATGTAGCAGAAGCTTTGTTGCGAAATATTGCTGCTGCAAAGGGAAGAGTTATCACCACTCAATTTGCATCAAATGTTCATCGTCTTGGCAGTGTGAAAGCTGCAGCTGAGTTGACTAGTAGGAAGCTGGTAAGAGACCATTTTCTCAATTTTTTATTCTTTAGATATCCAGGCTTCAACTAGAGGACTCTTTTTGTGAAGAGAGCTAATGAGAGTGGAAGTATCCTATGCACCAAATGGTTTGAATATCTTATACCTCTGTATCTTATTCTATTCTATTTTATATTGAATTGGCCCAGGCTTTTGTTGGGATGTCATTAAGGACTTACTTGGATGCTGCTACCAAAGCTGGACAAGCACCTTTTGATCCATCAACTTTGGTATGTCATCATTGAAGGTTTAAATCATTAATGTATTGTTGAGGCCACACATTGAAACATAACAGTATTATCATATTTCATCATATGCTACAAATTTCTCTATATAGTTTGTCTGATTTTAATTCAGAGAATACAATGTGTATTCTGGAGTAGTAAATGTGCAGTTCATTTTCCATATATGCAGTTTTTAACTAGCTAAGACCAGTTCTGGAATGGTAAAAGTGTGTTTCATTTCCAATTTATTCAATTTCAAATTTCAATAGCTAAAACTGATTGCAAGTTTGCAACTAACATTCATTAAGCCATTATTCCCATTATATAAATGATGACCAGGTAGCATATATTGATTAAACAGGCTTAGGCATTCCCATAGTTTCCTGATTTATGCAAGAAGATGCGATTTCTCTCTTACAGATGGTATACTATACAACTTAACTTCTGTCTCTATTGGCAGGTTAAAGCTGAGGATATGGATGCATATGCTCCTAGGGATTTGCTAATTGTAACAACAGGATCACAGGTAAGGCAGTTTGAAGGGATTGAAACTTAAGGAAATGTATGAATCTTTATCTTAGTGTGCTTTTATTTCTTGTACCGATGTATGGCAGTAGACTGTTATGTGTGAAATTAAACATTTTATTTGCACATTTTGAGGCAGGCAGAACCTCGTGCAGCTCTCAACCTGGCATCATTTGGAAGCAGTCATTCCCTCAAGCTAAACAAAGATGACTTGATTTTATACTCAGCAAAGGTAGTCACATATTTTTTATATTTGCAATGGTTTTGTTCAGCTTCTTTAACAGCATTCTTGTCATTGTGGTAATGTTTAATAAGTGTTTGACAAGAAACATTAATACTTTTTTTTGAGGAAATACTTCATATATTAACAAAACAAAAAATTGTACAAAATAACAAAAGGAAAGTATGTACAATCTGTGTAGTCGCAGCTCTACAAGAACTGAGATCAGATCAGAGTAAGCGCATCAACATTTTTAGCATCCCTAACCAACAAAGAGTCGTTGGCTAATAGATGAAAGCTTACCACACAGTTTTCAAAGATACACTTGCATCTCATTTTCCAGATTGAGTCCTGCAATTTGCTTGAACTGAGTGATCCTGCCCCAGGTCGAGGGACATGTCTTATTTTTAAAACATAATTCTCATGGAAAATGGCACTTGGACTTCACTGTCAGTGCTGATTGGAGCCTGAAAATTTAAGTGTCATTTTGGGCTCTAACAGTTGATTATGTGGGGACAGTATCCCCCGTGCGGGGTGCTGAGAACTCAAGAATCTCTAGCACTGCACCTGTGCTTATATAATGGCTTATAGAATTGTGCAAGCAATAGTATAACCTAAGATATATCCATGGAGTACAGACGGCAGGAATCATACTGCAGAAGCAGACGATGAAAGCACCAGTTCCAATCCCTCAGAGACATCTGCTATCCCCAGTCCTTAATGCTCTCTGGCTCTCCAGGGATTCGAAGGATAGATGGATTCATCACTTTAACAGGGTGTGGTCAATTTGGCTTTCCTACAAGCTGAGAGTTTTTTCTTGGTTAGTGATATACTATGGGATTCCATTAAAGGCCAGGCTGGCCAAGAGTGGGCTTTCTGATGGCCTTTGTCGTATTTGCTAGTGCTCAAAGGCAGTTAAGCACCTCTTTCAGGAGTATCAGTTTGTCAAGCAGTGTTGGAGGTTTCTTAAGGATCAGTGCTCAGGGTTGATTCAAGACAGGATTCACTAGAGGCCTGCATGATTTGGTGTTTGCCACTCACAGGTTCAATCTGTGTGTGCAGGGATTTCGAATTGCCCAAGGTTTCTGTCTTATTTATTTGTTGTAAGATTAGGGGCAAGGCCATTTTTGCTCATGAGGTGAGTTCTCTGTCTTCCTTTTGTTCTCTATGGCAGGATGAGGTATGCCCAGTCTTTCAATCAAGCTGAGTATTCTGATTTTATTTCAGCACTAGTTGCTCTAAGGAAGAGGTTATGATCTCCATTGTATATACCCTTCCAATTTTTGTTCAGATTTTTGTAAATATCTTTTTTTTTTAAATATAAGGTGTAGTTGATTATATGACTCTAAAAAAGGAGTATGTAATGAAATTGACTAAATGTGTGTCATGAGTGCTTAATGAGTGGTTAGGTGGAGGTGGATGTAACCACCCTGACCATTCCCATGTTGTATAAATACTTGTGAAGGATTAGTGCAAAATGGTTGGTTGACCTTCTGACATTATATTATTAAGCTGATTCCTATTTAGATGGTTATCTCAATTGGTAATGTTGCCACCGCATATGCACCTCTGGAAGGTTAGCGTGGTAGAAATCTTCAAGTCACTGGGTGCGTCCTTGGGGGCAAGTCTCCAGTTGAGATATTGTCACTAAGCACTCAACTCCTCCGTCTAGGCCAACTCTTAGCAAAGCCAAGGGGGGTAGTCCCTAGGAAAATAACTAAGGCTTTGGGTTATTTAGTTATTAAGATGAAAGATGAAATTAATTATCTAGGAGTTTGAAGTAAACACTGATACAATATATTGCAAAACACAGATTTAAATCAACAGCAATAAACAAATTATTCCATCAACATATGAATTCACTTAAAGATGTTTGTGATTGTTGCAGATAGATTAGTGCCAATGGAATCGAAAAAGAGTGTTGTTGTGTCGAAAAGGTTTTCCAGTTGGCTCATTGGTTAGTTTTACTTATTATTTGATGAGTGGATTAAGGAGTGGGTTAATTTCTTGTTTGGCCCAAAGAAAGCTTTTCCTTTGAAGTGAGTGCTTGTTGCAATAGTACCAAGTATCCAACGGGGCGAGGCATAACCTGCTTAAAGCAGCCCCCTAACTCTATGGTAAGACCAACGCGACCTCCCAAGTTCTCGAAAATAAGGTAATTTGGATTTCCCTATTACGCTAGCCACTCTAATCCCTTTCTGGTGTGACCAATTGATCGGACAAGCCACAGAGGTCCAGAGCATACATGGAAAAGAGTCCGGTTCGTTTTAATTGAAATAAACAGATTGTGAAAGTAAATTATTAACGGCTGAAAATCTCTTTTCACCTACTTGAGCAAGCTCTTTCGGTTTACTTCGGGAATGCACAGCCAAAATGTTTATTGTGATTATTGCACAAAATAAAGATTGTAATAGAAAAGCAAATGTGAAAAGAATATGTTATTCTAATTACTAACCACGAATCTCTTTTCCAAACACTGTTTACTCGGGCAAGCCCTTTCAACCAGTGTTGTACTTCGAGAATGCGTGGGACAAATCGGTTACTTTGCAAAAATGAATAAAGCAATAAAAGCAGAAGTAACTAATTTAATCTACTTTAATAAAATTAAATCTACTCTACTAATTAGTGAAAAAGAAACACATGCAATCAAAGGATGATACAGGCTCCCCCATGGGGGGAGAAGGGGTGTGGGAGCTGTGTATCCCACTTGCTTCTTTTATTAAGATTATTACAATGCTTATGAATGAAAGAACACCTTTGATCCTGTGATCACATCCATAGTAGTTGGGGATACCATGTCTTCAGATCAGTTTTCAGTACTTTTCTAAGCCAGTCGTTTTGCTATGATATGCATGAGATCAACAGTTGATGAGTATCTCTTTGACGATCACTCCCATATTCAATGGACCCAGAGTATATTTCATTTAGCTTCATGTCAAGACTGAGCCTCATGACCCTAGATTTGATGACCAAGTTAGCCATTTTCTTCCAGACAGAGCATATATGATGATAGTGCCCATGGTTCATGCAGCAGGTGTTCCAGTTGATATTCAGTGGTTTAGATAGTGGATACAGTGGTTTAGATAGTGGATAAAGGTATATGACCCAACAGGTTTATGGTTTGTACATTGGATATCTATATTGTGCTCTTTTACTTATCTTGGCAGCTTGACTGGTATAGAGTGGTCATGATTTGGCGATATCTTAATGTGGTTCTTGTTGATTGTTTAGAGTAGAGGTAACTCAGTTGCTTTGAATTAGAAATTCTTGTGTATACTTGTTGTTCATGCCCTTGTAGTAGTATGGACTTGGTCATTCCCCCTGTTATCACACAAGTGTAGTTGCCAACTGAAATATCCTATCCACGATGGTAGAGGAGGACAACTAACCGGTGACACCTAAGAGGGCCTCGATTCCCAAGAAGGATTGGTTGTCACACCATTTGAGGCACTCTTCGCTTCTTGCTATCCAAGCCACAGATAACAAAGGGGGAGACCCTGATAAGAGAGAGATCTAACCCAAACACCAAATCAAGCAAATCAAACGATGTATGTAGAGTGAAGGGTGTAGAACCCTAGATTTAAGGAATGGAGCTACTGTAGAGGATTAGGGAAGATGAGATATGAAAGTTGATTAATTCAATTACAGTAACTCGGAATTAAGGATAAATCTAGGATAGAGGTGCTAGGGTAAATGATCAAAATCAACCGCATTGGGAAACGTGTACTTAAAATAGGGAAAATGGTCCCAAGGAGTAGATATGACAAGTTTAAGGCTTCCTAGCACAACTTGACCATAGATCTGACAATATCAAAGGTCACAAGCTCAGAGAATAAGGTTTTGATCACTCAGAAGGCTAGAAAACAAGGGGGGTGCAAGCAGGGAAAGATCAGTGCCTAGGAAATTGGGTAGGAATCCACAAAGCAAGATGCCGTTGAGGACCCACTTGGGGCTAGGCCTAAGGATGAAAACCCATAAATTGTTTGCCAGAAAACCAAATATTAAAACCTAGAGAATTTTTACAAATTTTATATTTAGGGTTTGAGCAGTAAAATTAAATGGCCATGGTTTAGAATTTCAAACAAAAGATCAAGTGTAGATCTTACCTGGAAAATCCTGTAGATGCCTTGAAAGTGATGATTTACCTCTGCCCAATCAATTTAAGATGATTTGACAATGTCTCCAAGTGAAATCAATTTGCCCAAGGAAGCCAATGTGCCTCTCTCTCCCACACATGCAAACTACGCAAGATTTGATGTTCGGAAGAAAAAGACTATAACAACAAGCGAAATATCATGAAGCATATCAATGATCACAGATACAATTGAAAACCCCCTGATACAAAGCCATTTCAAAGTGGAGTGAGTTGAGGAGCCCCTGCAAAAACGCCCAAGTTGAAATTGCTCTCCTGCAGTAAAACAATGTTCCCACGAAAATATTTTGGATCCACAGAAATATCTCAAATGCTAGGAGAAATCAACTTTACAATCGCCATCCAAGAACAATCCACAAAGAAAATTCAAGAGTCTCTGCAAAATTTCTCTTTATTATGAAAGTTTCAAGAACCCAAAGGTGCCTTTACAATGAGGGGGGTCTCTTCCTTAAATATGAATGAGAGAGACCAAAACCCTAACCACTTTTTGAAGGAGTGGTGGAGATAAAAAGATATAACAATAATAATCAACGGTTAAGATGAGTCGGCAATACAATACATGGATCAACTCACAAATAGAGGGGAGCGCACTCACTAAGACGCCCTAGGGGGACGTACCACATGACAAGTGACTAAGACACATGATAAAAGCACATGGTGGGGCTAGGAGGTAATCATATCCTTCACTAGCATGGCCCCATGGCACAATAATAAATAATATGATCATGTAACATCATAAAGTGACCAAAAGACCAAATCGTGGCCCCCTCATCCAAATAATAGCTTGGACTGTGTGTGGACCCCACTGAATACTGCAAACTGTGCCGGAAGGTGTGGGATGCATCACAAAAATCCTCTGAACAAACCTCATGCCAATTCCTTGCCTCAATTGCCCAAATCGATTTCCTCAATGACCATTTATTCCTTTTTTTATCCTTAGAAAATCACCTGTAAAATAATAAAATGCCTATACCTCTATGCCCAGTACCTCGTGCACAAATCTGATTGCATCAAAATGTCTGGGAGCATGGTAATATGGTAATAACGAGTGGCTGGACCCCATACTCCCTCTGTAGCGCCCTAGGTGAACCAAAATAATCTCAAGATGTGCTGACAGGCCATTTTATAGGCAAATATGCAATAAAGTGTTAATATGACCATAAACTCATCTGAAAGTGCCTGGAATTGATATCTGAGTGTGCCAATGGACTTAGAAGGCCCAAATGTAGTAGAGATGAGTACTCATACACCATGTGACCACTTGGATAATCATCTGTAAGCTCAACCATGCTCGAACAAATAAAAATAATGGTCTGTAAATAATAATAATAATAGAAATCCATCAAACCATCATATGAAACCTGTGTCTGCTGCATGGAGCCATCAAGTGGGCATCATAGGACCATAAATAATCAATCTCGACCATCATCGGTCCAACTCATCTCCGATCCTGCAGTTGACTTGGTCAAACTGGGTTGACCAAGTCAAAACTGATCAAAATCATGACCCATGCTCAAACTGACTGATGCTACAAGTGCAAATGGACAAGATATGTTCCTTTAATTATTTCAATAGCAAGACTAAAGTATAAAATAGCATTTCACTGGCGTTTAAGCAATAATACATCAAATATAAGTTTAGATTAAAACAATTAATTACTAAGAGAAAGACCCTCAAGTGTATACTGAGTTTATGGACGTGACCATTTTGCTAGAAATGGGTGAAGGTGGAAAAGATAGGGCTACGCTAAGGGAATGACTTTACAATCTTCAATACTGTGACATTTTGGATAAGGGAAAAAGGGAAAATCACCTAAGCATATGTTGAACAGAAAACACACAAGGAATGGCGGTGTCTCACAAATGGAATAAGTTGATTTGAGGAGTGCGTATTCAACTTTAGCAAATGTCTACAGCTCACATCCAAGCTGGAACCAGCTCCGTGAGGATCTTTTCTAGAACCACTATGACTAGGTGCACAGCTAACCGTAACTTGAGGTTCTAGGGGACACTTAGAATTAGTTGTCTCTTACTCCATCTCACATCCCAACCTGTAAGCTCCATGAGGAATTAATCATTACATGTTTATTATGGCCAGCAGTCTTTAGATTTAGCATACATTTAACCACTTCCTTTTAGGCCTTATGACCCTTTGGATTTCGCATGTGCTTAGAAGCACAACTAATTGCAACTTTTTATCTAGGGTGCTGTACATTTCATTTCATAGCCCTCTTTCATTGTGCTTAGAAGCATAGTTTTAATTTATAATCATGGGCTTGCATAGAAGATATACGAATCAGTCACATATGCATGTAATGATGGTAGTACAATTTGCTTCAAGTCTAGCTAACACAACTCAGGAAACTAGGGGGATCATCCACAATCAGGACCAAACATCGGGGGCAACCGACCAAAGAGGTCAAGGCTTCAAATCCAACTCACCTAAGCTCGGGAACCAACACCAGCGGATTCTCCTGGCCCAGAAGGATCAAGGCTTCGATAAGTTCTGTTGCACAACTCAAGGCCGAGACAGAAAACAACAGGGAATCTATCCAACATAAAGGCATAAGTGGGGAAGTCCTCCATATCACAGGTTGAAGTGTAAGTCAGGGTAAAACCAAATACGGAAGAGAATAGATGGATGGGGAAAGGTGACAAGTGATGCCATAACTAGCAAGCCATAAATGGTGGGAATGACCAAGTCCATACTACTTAAGAGGGTGAGACCAATGAGTATACACAAGAAATTCTGATTCCAAGTAATTAGACCACTTTAATTCCAAACAGTCAACCAATAACCATATCTATATATATAATATTGCCAGATCATGACTACTAGACACCTAGTCAAGCTACCAAGATAAGTAAAAGAGCACAATAAAAGTATCCAATGCACAACCATATACTTGTATCTATCATTTGGACTATCAATCGTCACTGGAACACTGCTGCTGTATAACTCTGGGCACTATCACACTGTTTTGTATGGAAGAAAAATGGTCACCTTAGTCATCAAATCTGAGGTCATGAGGCTTAGTCATGGCATAAGGCTTGTCATATCTGCTTTGGGGCTGCTCAAAACATGAGTGATCATCAAAAGTACTGCTCATCATAAGTTGATCTCATAAAAAATGTGTAAAGGATTGGTTCAAAAATATACAGGAGACTGCTCTGCAATCATGGTAGCCCGTCTACTATGGATGTGATAACACCCCCATTTATGGTTTGTTAGTCATGGCATCATCTGTCACTTTCCCCATCCATTTATTATCATACATCTTTGGTTTTATCCCGACTTACACCTTGACTTGTGATATCAAGGACTTCCCCCACCTATGCCTCTGTGTTCGATAGACTCCATGTTTACCTTGTGTCTCGGCTCTGGAGTTTGTGATTATAGTCACAGTGATTGTTATCCTTTAGTCCTCGAAAGCAAGTATGCCTACCAATAGTGTTGCTAAACACTAAAGCATCATAACTTAAGTGTGTGTATTCTTAACGGATGCTAAGTCAGCAATAACAATGTTTCTTAACACTATTGCATATATCTATATTAGCTAGTCAGTGGCCAAGGGATGCGCACTCACCCTTTGTATGATATAAGGTCGTTTGCCTCTACAAGGCAACAGGGTGGTCACTCCATCACACCTATGGACAGTAGCAGACAATGGAGGTCATACTGAGTCATTATCTGAGGCCTGCAAGGCTATTCAAGGCACTTGCTCTTGGAGGCTGGCTAGTAGAAATATTTATAAATGAAATTAATGTTGAATCTCAAAGTGCAAAGCTAACAATAAATTTAATTGATACAAAAGTTGCTTGTCTAGAGTCTACTGGAAGTAATCTCATCACTCTACCCATTTGTGAGACACCGCCATCCTCTGTGTGTTTTTCTATCCAGCATATGTCTAGGTGGTCTCCCCTCATTCCCATATCTGAGAGGTCATAGTGTTGAGGTTGTTGAGTCATCCCCTTTACCCTAGCCTTGTTTCATCCACCTTCACTCGTTTCTAGCAAAATGACCATGTCCATAAATGGGTATACACTTGAAGTTCTTCTTTGGAGTAGCTAGTTGCTTTGATCTAGACTTATATTTGATGGTTTTATGTATAATCGCCAGTTTAAATGCCACTTTATATTTTAGTCTAGCTATCAATATAATTAAAGGAGCATATCTCATCCATTTGCACTTGCAGCATCAATTATTTCTAGCCTAGGTCATCATTTTGATCAGTTTTGACCTGGTCAACTCAGTTTGACCTAGTCAACTGAAGGTTTTGGTATGAGTTGGGCCGATGATGTTCGAGATTGATTATTCATGGTCCTACGGTGCCCATTAGCTGGTTCCATGCATCAAACAGAGGTTTCATGTGATGGTTTGTTGGATTTTTATTATTATCAACATTTACAGACCATCATTTTTATTGTTAGGGCATTGATGAGCTTACAGATGATTATCATGATGGTCACTTAGTGTATGAGTACTCATTGTTTCCTGATTTGGACCTTCTGATTTCAGTGGGACACTTAGTTATCAGTTTCAGGCACTTTCAGATGATGATATGGTCAGTTTGTCAGTTTACAGCATATTGCCATTTAAAAATGGCTTGTACAACACTTTCAAAGATCATTTGAGTTCTCCTAGGGTGCTACAGAGGGGATATGGGGTCCAACCACTTGTTATTACCATATTACCCTATTCCTAGACATTTAGGTGCAGTCAGTTTGGTGCCCGAAGCACTTGGTAGAGAGTTACATGTATTTTTATCTTTTACAGGGGATATTGCGGCAGTTAAAAATGGAAGAATTGGCTAGCAAGGAAATCGATTTTGCCTAGTGAGGCAAGGAAATGGCATAGGGTTTGATCAAAGACTTGTTGTGATGCATTCCACACCTTCCGGCACAGTCTTCAATTTTAGTGGGGTCCACACGTCCTCCTAGTCACATTATGAGGGCATCTTCTTATGTATTGGGGACACAAGTCCTAGTGATTTTAATCACTTATTGATGTATCTTATATTTGATGTACTTTTGGCTTGGTCTAGTGAAGATATTATTACCTCCTAGACCCCCCCAACATAATGTTATGTTGTGTTCCTAGTCACATTGATGTCATATGCCCCCCCTAGGGCGTCATTGAGGGAACACATCCCCCCTATTTGAGTGATCCATGTATTGTATTGTCTGGATCATCTTAGTCGTTGATTATTATTGTTGTATCTTTTGATCTCAACCACTCATCTAAAAAGTGGTTAGGGTTTTGGTCTCTCCCAATCCTATTTAAAAGAGAGACCCCCCTCATTGTAAAGGGACTTTGGCTCTTGGAATTTTCATAATTAAGAGAATATTTGCAGAAACTCTAGGATTTTCTTTGTGGGATGTTCTTAGATTGTGATTGGGAAGTCTATTTCTCTTAGCATTTAAGATATTGTTGTGGATCCAGAACATATTTTGGAAATAGTGTTTAACTACAGGAGGGCGACTTCAACTTGGGCGTTTTTGCAGGGGTTCCTCAACTCTCTCTTTTGAAACTAGCTTATATTAGGGGGTTTTCAATAACATCTTTTGATCTTTGATTTTCTCTTTGATATGTCTCATTCTTTTATAGTCTTTTTCTTTTGAGCATCAAATCTAACTTAGGTAGTTTGTTTGTGCAGGAGAGAGGGGCGCACTAGCTTTCTTGGGAAAATTGATTTCACTTGGATACACAACCAAATCGTCTCAAATTGATCGAGAATTGATAGATCATCACTCTCAAGGCATCTGCAAGATTTTCTGGGTAAGATCTACTCATAATCTTTTTGCTTGAAGTTCTAAACCATTGCCCATTTGAATTTACTGCTAAAACCCTAACTGTCGTAACTTCTAAAAATTCTCTAGCTCAAACAACTTGAAATCGTGGCGAACGATTTCTAGGTTTTCACCTTAAGGCCTAGCCCTAGGTGGGTCTCCTTGGGCATCACCCCTAAGAGACTCCTTCCTACCCAATTCCCTAGGGATTGTTCTACTACCCTAGTGTACTCCCAGACTTAGCCATTTTTTCTGAGTTGTTTTATGTCGGTTTTTGACTTGTGAGCTAAGACATTGTTACATCCTTCACCAAGTCTCGTCCAAAGGTACCAGAAACCCTCATTTTGATCTTAACCCTTCTACCTTGGACACACATCCCAAGGTAGAAGAAATAACTCTCGTCTATTAGTGCCTTGATCCTAGATCTGATATTTACATGTATGTGTCACTTGTACCATTCACATTGGGTCAACATTTGATATCCTTTAAGCCTCTTGATCCAAACTTAATCTATCTTTTGACTTCATCCATAGATCTAGGGTTTCTCATACCTGTCACCTTACGTATTCTAGTGTTCTAGTTTGATCTGGTGGTTAGGTTAGACCACTCCTATCGGGAGTAGATCTGGGTCTCCCCCTTTGTTGTCTAAGGCTTGGATAGCATAAAGCGAAGAGTGCCTCGATTGGCTTGACAACCAATCCATCTAGGGATCGAGGCCCTCCCATGTCACCTCTTTAGTTGCCTATCTCCTCTACTGCCTCGAATAGGATCATCTTTTGGG
The DNA here is from genome assembly GCA_027924585.1 of Larix kaempferi. Classification (NCBI taxonomy): domain Eukaryota; kingdom Viridiplantae; phylum Streptophyta; class Pinopsida; order Pinales; family Pinaceae; genus Larix; species Larix kaempferi. Next base: position 13,237,033 of record BSBM01000510.1, on the reverse strand, counting down.
GCAACTACAAGTTGTGTGATAACATTTTTGGCTCCGTTACCGGGGAGGTAGAGGCTTACCTTCGGTGTCCGTGCGTTATTTCATATCATATCGCATTCGGTATTTTACTTTGATGATTACATTTATTGTTGCATAATTAACTTAATCGCCAACTTAATTCACTCATCTCACCTCTCATTATGACATTTATCTTTTCGGTGAATTTTTTTTTGGTTCACCTGACGACTCCACCCCGTGACTCTACAGAGGAACGAATCCAACAATTCAATCTAAGTTCCTTAATCATGTCCTATCCTGAAGAAATTGAATCTAAAACCAGCGCCACTGTAAACATGATGACTCAAATGATAATGTTAATTCAAAATCTTTATGGTTTGGTTTCAGATCAACAAGAAGAAAGTAGGAGACGTGATGAATATCTTCATCAATTATCTGAAAACGTCTATACTAATGATTATCCCAAAATCAACATCTGAGTGTACCTAGTGAATCAGAGACATCAAATCCACCAATAGTGACTGCACATACTCCATATGTCCATCAAAATATGCATTTGAAGCCCAACACCATATCCAGTAATAAAAATATAGCCATAAAAATAATAATAATCACTGTAACTGCTGCAGAATGGCTACAAGTAAAAAACTGAGCATGGAAATGGTGTACTAGATACATCTGGAGGATAAGTATGCAATCTCAAACACTGTAGTCATTGCCTCGGGAAATGTGTTGACCAAGTCAAACTAGGTTTGACCAAATCAAAGTACTCAAACTGAAGGCTGAGCAATAATCTAAATAAGCCTGTATGCATAATGGATGAATAATGCTCATAAGTTTATGTTAATAACCGGAGTAAAACATGCAATACATAATAGTGGCCACATAATCAAATAATAATATACCATACCTGTGCGAGAGAAAATATCAAGTCTTTCATGAAGCCCCCTACATATGCTCACTCACAGGCTTAGGAAAACTACTAGGATGGGTGAAGTGGAAAAACAAGGCTAGGATAATGGGGAAGGACTTGATAACTTCAACACTGTGATCTCTTGGACATGAGGGAAAAGGGGAGACCACTTAGACATATGCTGCATAGAAGACACTAGGGAATGGTGGTTCCTCACAAATGGGTAGAGTGCTTGGAAGGCTTCCAGTAGACTCTGTTGGTCAAAGCAGCTAACTGATGGCGAGGCTCTTTTTTCTCCCCAAACTTGTTAGTGAAAGCAGTTTTAAATGCAGCAAAGATGCAAAGGAGTTATCAAGTAGATTGATGAACCAGTCACCAGCATCTCCATCCAAAGATAGTGCAAGAAGTTTCATGTAAACATCATCATGTTTGTGAGTTGGATCCCCGACATAGGTGCTAATACATTTGGCGAAGCTTTTCAGATGGTAAGCAGCAGTGATGGCATTAGTGCCAGTGAAGGCGGGCAACTTGTCTATAGCTTTGTCTGGTATATCATGTGGTTGACCTGCTATCTGAGTAAAGTTAAGAGGACTATAAAATTCGGCCAGTGGATCAATCAAACAATTATTATGTTCTACAAAAAGAGAATGGATGTCCGAAATAGACTCAGATCCAAGATTCACAAGGATCCTACGAGAAGTTAACCTATTTAATCTCCTCCTATAAACCTGTTCAAGTTCAGGGATGAAATCAAGTAGGCCTACAGAGTTTCTTCTTGTTGAATACCTTGGTAAGTTAATTGACAATGGAGTCGCCAGATGGATTTAAGTTTAAAATCAAAGAGTTGTTTAAACTACAAACCTATCAAAATGGTAAAAAACTAAGTTAAAAGTCGTCCAGGAACAAAAAATTTGTCCCCGTCAACGGTGCCAAAAATGTTGCCCGCCGAATGTGCACACCAGCAGCAGAAATCTTTCGAAAGTTGTTTCCCAAGTGGGAAAGGTGTGGCCTTTGGGGAAAGCAAAGAGTCAGGTGTTGTCACCTGATCCCGACTCCTCCGTTTAGGCAAACTCCTAATCCTAGTTACCGAAGCGCCCCCCCCCCCCCCCCCACGGTTCGGGATCCAGATTCGCGCTCCGAGCGAAAGCGCTGCCGAAGCGTTTTTGGAAGCTCGCTTCGGGCAGGAAAAAAACGCTTCCTGCCACTGTGCGAAGCTTTCTCGCTTCCGAGCGCTTTGAGCTCTGCCCTCCATGCTTCGACCTCGCTCCGACCTCGCTTCCAACCTCGCTCCGATCTCGCTTCCAACCACGCTTCCTGAGCGCTTCCGCGGACAGCAGGAAGCTTCCTGTTTTTTTTTTTTTTTTTCTTTGGCTCTTTGGGTGGGTCCTAGGCCATTTTTAGGGTTAGAGAGGGGAGATAAGGCATGAATTATGGAATTTAGATGGCATGATAAGGCATGTTTATAATGGAATCATGAATTATGGAATTTAGATGGCATTTCATATATTGGAAGTAGCACATACATGTTTCATAAATTTTGCATCTAGTTTGGTATTCTACATGTTTTTTTAAATATATATATAAACGCTTCCGAGACGCTTCGCTTCCGACCATTTTTTGAAAAATGCGCACCCGCGCTCCCGCTCCCACGCTTCGGCAACATTGCTCCTAACGAAGCCAAAGGGGGTAGACCCTACAAAGAGTTTGTAAGGCTCTTGTGTTTTAAATGTTTTTATGGTATGTATGATGCGGATGGGTGTTTTTAGGAGTTTTTTGAAGATTTACAATAACAGTTTATAAATTCCAAGCATATACTTGCAAAAAGAATTAAGATGCACAACCACTTGATTAATAACAGATTAAAAATAAGGCATCCACAGCATGATACAATTTAAAAGATAAAACAGTGCTCCAGATAGATAATAAGCAAATAAATAATGAGTTGAAGGACCAGTGCCTTATGGAGTCAATGTCTTTGAGTGTTTGGGATGCTAAATACAAGTCTTGGTGTGCTTGAGAACTGTTTTGCAAGTGTTCTTGGTGAATTTTATTGTAAATTTTAATATGAGTTGATTATTAAGGGAAGGGAATCTCCGAGATATACCTTACAGTACTGGAGATGTGTCCGGCAAAATAATCTAAGTGGTTCCGTACAAGGACATGTTGGTTGTCCGGAGTCTCTAGAGCGTGTTCAACACTACACCAACCAGGGATGTAGTCTGTTGTCCGCTAAAATTGCACACTAGTAGCGGAAATCTTTCGAAAGTTGTCTCCCTCACTGGAAGTGGGGAGAGGTGTGGCCTTGGGGGCAAGCAATGAGCCAGGTACTGTCACCTGAATCCCAGCTCCTCCGTTTAGGCTAACTCCTAACGAAGCCAAGGGGGGTAGTCCCTACAAAGAGTTTCACTAAGGCTCTTGTGTTTTAAGGTTTTAAGTGTGAAATGATGCGGATGGGTGTTGTTTAGGAGTTTTCTTGTAATGAGACCAAATTAAAAAAAGAGATAACAAGATAAGATGCAATCCACGTTGCTAAATAAGATATCAAAGATAACAGTATGTTTCAAGACTTATAATCAAATAAAGCATTCACAATATGAAAATAAACACAAGGACAAATGGTCCTGATCAAGATATAAATTTCAAATAACCAGTGCCTTATGGAGTCAAAGAAAAGTAAAGATTGTGATGCTGAATGTGTGGGTCTTGAAAGAGTGTTGTTCGTGAGATCGTTATGCAAATTATCTTGATAAATTGAATATTTTAATGGTCTTGATTATTAAGCTAAGAACAAGGATATCAAAAGAGTAAACCTAACCAGGAAAAATACTGGTGACCTCTTAGATGATAGGTCGGGAGCACCCAGATTCAAAGGATAGGTGTCCAATGTTTAAACCGCCCTCGAGTCTAATAGTGGATTCCCGGCACCACCTGTTTCAGGAAGCAACCTCAGTATTTGACGCCGATTTGGATTGGGTAAAGTTTTAATTAGGTTATCACTTGTAAGCTTAGCAGATCCTTCACTTTTCTGAGTACTAGCCCAACCTTTTCAGGTTGGCAGAGCATACGGGTGTTGGATAATCAACCAAAAGTAAATTAATTAAAGGGGGAATGTGAGTTGAAGTATTTTATTAATTAAGAGCACTGTTCAACTCTCCCATAGAGAGCGCTCTTGACTTAGTCTTAAGACCAAAGTTCAAGAGACTTTTCTAATCTAATATGCCTAATGCAAGGGGAAAATGCAAGTCTAAAAATGCTCTCCGACAGAAAGTGCTCTTGACTTAGATTTGGCCAAGTTCAAGAGGCTTTGTTTATTTTATTGAAAGTAAGAGCAGTTGTGAAAGTAAACCATGTGATAGCTCAAAAGATATAAAAGACAATTAACATGCTACTTGCAAAATGAAATTTAAAAAATTGACTTAGTGTTCTACCAAACAAATTTACTCTAAGGTGGGATCTTCCTCCGAACAAGGTTGACCACTAGAACCGCTAGTCCTTGAGAACTTTCCAGCTAGCTGAAATTTCGACCAAGGAGGCTAACGGGGAAAGAGGAGTAACCACAAAGTTATGTGGTCCTGCCCTTGGGATGAAATCCCAAGGATACTACCTCAAGTCAAAACTTGGAAGAGAGCACAAAAATGAAATATTTGACTACTCTAAAGCATGGAAAGCAAAGATCTAAGTTAACAAGACAACACTCTTCCCCAAATGAGGAAGAAAACCAAAAGAGTGGAGGACTCATCCACTTGAACTTTTATTATGAGATTACAAATGCTTTTGGGATTCAAGCCCTTGAAAGGTCTTTTCAAGTGAATAAACAAATTATGGAAACAAGACTTATAGCCCTTAAATGGCTTTTACAAAGGAGAATGTAGTTGTTTCTTGATTTTGGTTTACTTCTTCTCTTTAAATGTAACTTTGACCCTCTTTAGATCTTGTCCTCACAAGTGGTTCTCTCCTTGAAGAAACCTACACAAGCTTAGAAAATGCTCAACAATGCACCCATTAACATTAGAAAAATAAAACCAACTTGAAACTAGTTAAGTCTAAATTTGATGACTAAGGTTTAAAATGTAAAATGCATGAGATTTTGAAATGAAATTATTAATATGGTAAAACGGACCAACGAACAACAAATGCCCTAAAGATGCTAGAAATGAGATCTAAAACACAAAAAAAAAAAAGATGAACTATTTAACATGCAATTTTTATACTTTTTTGAAAGAGATCACAAGAATGCAAAAATTTGGCTAAGTGCAAACCCTAAATGAGATCTTGACAAGGCCTAAACTATTTTATCATAAAAATAAAAACAACTAACTCAAATAAACTCTAACTTTCAATGGGATCTAGGATGCAAGAATCTAACAATAATATGAGTGCTAAAGTGCAACTAGCTAATGAAACAAGGAAAAGCTAGATCCGAAGATGCCTAACTACCAATCTCTTCAAAACATAAACTACTACAAGTTACCAAACCTTTAAGAGTCCATTCGTTTTTGTGCTTTTGTATGATTTTTAAGGTAGTTTCAAGGGTGGACGAGAGGAACTAAGAGAGGACAAACGAGAGGATAGAGGGAAGATAGAAGGAGCAAAACGAAAGGGAGAGAGGGCTGTTATGACAGTGATGGGACAGTCAACACACAGGGATAATGGGCAGCCAAAGAAATGAGGGGAAGAGACTGCCAATGTAGGGCAAACACAGCTGCAAAATACTAAGTAATGGACATCGATGAAAAGGTGGTATGGGCAATAGTGAAGGTAGGGCAACGAGCTAGATGAAGAGATAGAAAAACAGAGATGGAAAGAATGATAGCAAGGATAGATCTAGGGTGAGAGGAAGAGGGCTAGCAATCAATGACAAAAGATCAAGGAGAAAGTTGATGGCTTGAAGAAGATAGCCCTTAAGAACCAGTAACCAAGGTAAAAGATTGTTTGAATGTTGATGGGGAAGAGCTAGATCCTCTTTTTTATCAAATCCATAAAGCATGAGACTTCTTTGGCTTTATATGGAGTGAAGATGTACCTGCAAGAACCTTAAGCATTTGCAATATATATAAAACAAAAGTATTCAAGCGAAAAGAACTAGATACATGCTTACTTGTGCTAGATTGTTAGCCCTCTTGAAGCAAGATCTAAAACTTAATAATCTCAAATCCAAATGCAAAACAATATCACCTCATTCATAAGATGAAGCAATGGCCACCAAGAGCCTCCATGTTTTTTACCTCAATATTGTTGAAATACTGAGAGGGGGGTGAATCAGTATTTGCTAATTACCAATTAAAATTTTTAACTGAAAGCATAAATCATCAGCAATAAAACAAGATGCACAGTACACAAGATTTTTTACGTGGAAACCCAAGTCCTGGGGGTAAAACCACGGAAGCCTTTTATAATAAAATTTGACCCAGCAACAACTGGGGTTACAAATTTAATACAACTTCTCCAGCTACAACTGGAAGGGGCTACAACCCCTAGGCTTCGTCAGCCACAACTGACAAGCTGCTGCAACAGCTCAGCTCACAAGATTGTGAGCCCTAGCACCACCCTACCACCCTTTAGAAAAATATGATTGCTGAACCTGCGGACCTGTTAACCAATAAACCCTGACCTCTCTGCTGCTTATAACCTTTGTTCCCTGTTTATTTCCACATCAAACTTCACACTGATACACTTTGTACCAAATTACACAACCTGTAAATCTGTCACATACCAATCTCTGTATCTGCTTGTGCACACCATTCACTGCCAAAGCATCCCTGTGTATCCAAGTTTTCTCTCTGCCATAACAATCACATATTAATCACTGAAATACTTCTGCTCATGCCCTGTTACTGCACATTCCCATAGTCTGCTCATTCAGCAGATGTCCTCAACTTTAATTGCTACTCATAGTCATCAACCTGTCCCACAATACTGCTGCTAGACTGTTTATCAACACAAGTGCTTTCAACTCTGTCAGGTTATTAGGATAACTCAGCCTTGGACTGATCTCACTCCTCATTGACTAGGGCTTTCATCATCACTTGCATGTCAATTTCTAGGGTTGCATCTAGTTCATAGTTGTCTGCTCATAAACACATCATGGTTTCTGTACTGTATTTTTGAAGCTGTAAACTATACAAATAACTTGTACACTGTTTTTCATCCGAGGAACCCTTGAAGACAAAGAAAATCCATTCATTCTAAAACATCTGCAATTGTTCTCTCATTTGAGACCTGAAATCCATCCAAACTAACCTTCTGCCATGCAATGTAAAACTACTGTGGTGTGTCCCGGGCAAATACCTATTTTCGAAATGTTGACAGTGACAAAGTCTTCCCCAGATGTGAGTTCTTCTTTCAATTCAGATGTATGCAGAGAACACAGAAAAGGGGAGAAGATTGGAAACCCTGTTCCTTAAAAACCTTTTGCGTTGTAGGGACTGAGATCTGTCTTCAATTATCAACCACGTCTGCGCTAGAAACCACGAAATTCTTCATATCTGTCAATCAAATCGTAAGAGCAAAAACCAGACGATAGCTTCTCTTCTTCGCGAGCATAAATCCTTCCTTCTCGAAATTGAATGGGCAGTAAGGACCACAGGCCAGCCTGATACCTCACGCGGGGAGCTGATAACCCTCACTCCTTTCTACATTCGTCAATTGAAGAAGATAATCAGTCAAGCTGTCAACGCTAGAGACTGGAACCCAATCAATCAAGCTCACGATTCAGACTTCCTGTAGTAATAGCTGAGATAACCAAAAATTGGTTGGCCGATTCTTCACTTCTCTGCAATGACGCATTCACTCAGACTGAAACTCAGACACGTCTCGGTTTCTTTAGCAAATTGCCATACTCACCGTGGCTAAGATACTGTGCCTTTACCAAGAAAAATCCAAGCTCTTCACACAGCTGTGCCTTCAATCAACACCGAGTTCTGTCTCCAGCGAAACACCAATACCAAAAAAAAAATTTCAGACTGCGATAGAAGCCACGGATTATTGCTGGTAGTTGCTCACCCGAATTCTCCAGACCAGCGAAAGACTCCACACCAAAAAATTGCAGACTGCTGTAACTAAACCAAAAAACAAAATTCGTGTTCCTAAACTGTGCCTTCAGTCAAAAATTCGAGCTATTAAAGCAGCTGTTCGTTCACCAGAAATTCGAGCTATAACTTCACCATAAACCAGAAATCGAACTCAGTCTTCAGCAAAAAAAAAAAAATCAGAGCTTCAATTTCACATTGCCTTCACCAGAAATCGAGCTTTATCTCCGAATTAATTTTGTTTTAACAGCAGTTCAAATCATCCTCGGCGGCTTCAAAATTTTAATCCATTCATCTCTTTCACTCTTTCCAAATCCAACTTCATGCCCGGTTATATATAGTTGTTTTTCATAAAAAATATGAAGCCGACATTACAAAATACAATTTTTAATTTGAATTTTTAATTTAAATTATGGGCCGTCTTTGTCTCAATTAAATATTTTTGTTTTAAAAAAATTTCCCGCCTTATTTGGAGCAGCATACTAAATTGGCTCGATTATTACAATAAATGAATTATATATATATATTGTTTATTATAATTAAATTAGTTTTTAATTTTGTTTAAACCTCCCCTTTTTTTTTTATTAAGTGACTGGATCGTTGTTTAATATTTTTAATAATTAAATTAATTTTTAATTTTGTTTAAACCTCTTTTGTTTAAACCTCTTTTAAACCTTTCGTTGGTTGAATGGTTTTTTTTTTTTTTAAATGTGCATAACAATGTGTGTGAAATATTAGGGCTTCCACAAGCGAGGGTATCATCATACCAAGGTCCAAGAACTCACCACATCAACATGTTAAGATGCGGGCTTTATGAGCACCATCATAAAGGAGCTATATGCCATATGTAAGAGGGTCCAAGAGACATCATACCACAACACATGTGGGTGCCAAACACTTTCTCATGTACTGGATCCATCTTCAAGGGTTCCAAAAAAAACTTATTGCAAACACAAATGACCACAGAATGGGTCATTTGGCCTATTGCAACGCGCCAAGGACACATTCTAGGGTATTAGGGCATAGAAACACCTTAGGGGTCACTCAACCAAGCTAATGGGTAGCCAGGGCTTTTGGCAGTGTCCCAAGGCCTCCAAGGGCTTCAAGCTTGGGCTTGGACAAAGTCAAAAGGTCTCCTCTGACACAGACAATTACTAAACAAATACTAACCCTCAGGGGCTCCACAAGGGGCACCAAGACTCAACTGTTGGCATCAATGACCAGGCACTGTTGGCATCAATGACAACTTAATTAACAATCTCCCCCTTTGTCATTGATGACAACACTCAGGCTCCCCCTGAGAATAGGCTCCCCCTAACCACAACTTCTCTCCCCCTTTGGCATCAATGGCAAAGGGTATTACCTTGATGTAACACATCCCCTCAGAGCATGCTTTCCCAAACACCTGGCACTTTTCTGTGAAGAATCAATTAGTGAGAAGAAGAAATGACCCCCAATTTTTCTCGGAGGTACTCAAATGTCCCTTTAGGAAGTGGCTTGGTGAATATATCTGCTATCTGCTCCTTTGTTTCAATGTATTCCAACTTGATGTGCTTTTCTGTGACTTGTTCACGAAGAAAGTGATATTTGATAGGGATGTGCTTTGTCTTGGAGTGCATGACCGGATTCTTGGAGATGCTGATGGCACTTGTGTTGTCACATAGAATTGGAATCGGCTCATTGTATGTTACTTGTAGGTCTTGCAGGTTCTGTTTCATCCACAGAACTTGAGTACAACATGCTGCTGCTGCTATATATTCTGCTTCTGCTGTTGACAAGGATACTGAGGATTGCTTTTTGCTAGACCATGATACCAGACAGTTTCCTAAGAAAAATGCTGCACCACTTGTGCTTCTTCTGTCATCCACACATCCTGCCCAATCTGCGTCTGAGTAAGCTAATAAGTCCAACTCATTTCCTTTTGAATACCATAATCCAAAGTCCATAGTTCCTTTGAGATATCTGAAGATTCTTTTGACTGCAATGACATGAGTTTCCTTCGGAGCTGCTTGAAATCTTGCAACCTGTCCAACAGCTTGCATCACATCTGGCCTTGAAGCTGTCACATACAGTAGGCTACCAATCATTGACCTGTAATGTTTTTGATCCACTGCATTTGATTCATCATCTTTGCTTAACTTGCAACTAGTAGTCATAGGAGTGCTCACAGGCTTACAATCTTCCATCTTGAACCTCTTCAACATTTCTTTAATGTACTTGGTCTGAGAGATGAAGATGCCTTCTTCACATTGTGATATTTGAAGTCCCAAGAAGAAGGTCAGTTCACCAAGTAGAGACATCTCAAATTCGTTTTGCATAACCTTGGCAAATTGTTGGCTCAGAGTATCATCATCACTACCAAAGATAATATCATCAACATACACTTCAACAATAATTATGCTGTTATGATCAATCTTGATATACATATTGCTGTCTACAGTTCCCCTTTTGAAACCTTGTTTTTGCAAGTAACTGTCCAATCTAGAGTACCAAGCTCTAGGAGCTTGCTTTAACCCATATAGGGCTCTTTTTAATCTGCACACATAGTCCTTGTTTGCTGATAGTTGGAATCCTTCTGGCTGTTCAATGTAGACTTCTTCTTCTAGTTTGCCATTCAAAAAGGCTGATTTGACATCCATTTGATATACTTTGATGTTTTTAGCACAAGCATGGGCCAATATCATTCTTATAGCTTCCATTCTAGCTACTGGAGCAAATGTTTCTTCAAAGTCTATCCCTTCGATTTGAGCATATCCTTTGCAAACCAATCTTGCCTTGTTTCTGATTACCTGTCCATCTTCATTCAGCTTATTTCTGAAAATCCATTTTGTGCCAATCACATTTTTGTCCTTGGGTCTGGGAACTAGTTCCCAAGTTTCATTTTTCTCGATTTGATCAAGTTCTTCTCCCATGGCTTTGACCCAATGTTCATCTGTACTAGCTTCCGCAAAGTTACTCGGCTCAACTGTAGATAATAGTGAAAAATGTACTTGTTCTGGTCTTCGGACTTGTCTTCGATCTTTTCTGGTTTCTATGCCGGCATTTTTGTCACCAATAATCAATTCCTGTGGATGATTCTTTTGATACCAATTCTTAGGAGATGTTTGTTGTTCTTGTTGTTGATCATGTACTTGTTGATCCTGTGTAATTGTTGGGTGAATTTTTCTCTGTTCTTCTTCTTCTTCTTCTTCTTCTACTTCATCATCATCATCTTCTTCTTCATGGTCTTTTGAGTCTTCCTGACATTTTGGCAAGCTCGATTCATCAATCTTTACATTGATGCTTTCCACTATCTTACCTAATCTCAGGTTGTAACACTTGTAGGCCTTTCTTGTGGAGGAGTACCCAACAAATATTCCTTCGTCTGCACGAGATTCAAATTTTCTAATCTTCTTGTCATCTCTTCTGATGTAGCACCTGCTTCCGAACACTCTGAAGTGTTGAACATTAGCTGATCTTCCCGTCCATAACTCATAAGGAGTTTTATCAGTGTTGCTTCTGAGCAATCCTCTGTTCATAATGTGGACTGCTGTATGTACTGCTTGAGCCCAAAAATTTTCGCTTAGTTTAGCTTCATTCAACATAGTTCTGGCCATTTCTAACACTGATCTGTTCTTCCTTTCTGCTACTCCATTCTGCTGAGGTGTTCTAGCAACTGAAAATTGTCTTTTTATACCATTTTCTTCACAATACTGATAGAATTCATTTGATGTGAATTCTCCGCCATTATCAGATCTGAGACACTTGATTCGTTTACCTGTTTCATTTTCAACCTGTTCTTTAAAGATCTTGAAGCATTCAAAGGCTTCTGATTTCCTGTTAAGAAGGCAGACCCATGTCATCCTGGAGTAGTCATCAATGAGCAGCATGAAGTATTCTTCACCATCCAATCCTTTATTCTTGGTTGGCCCACATAGATCAGTGTGAACAAGTTCTAAAGGTTTTGTAGAAGAGTATTCTTTTGTCTTGAAATTTGCTTTCGTAAGTTTCCCATGCTGACAGTGCTTGCAGATAGTTTTAGTAGGCTTGGTAATCTGTGGCATGTTCCTTACGGCTAGCTTCTTGCTGATCTTGACCAGATTATCAAAATGTACGTGTCCCATTCTTCTATGCCATAACCAATTTTCATCTTCTTTTGCTAAGTGACATTTCTCTTCCGTGATTTCGTCCAGAACATATATGTTGTTTGGAGTCCTGGTAGCAGTGGCAACTAACTTTCCTGATCCTTCCTTTCTTATTTTGCAAGACTTCGAGTTGAATGTAAGTTCATGTCCTTGATCACACATCTGGCTGACACTCAACAGATTATGCTTCATACTGTCGACAAACAACACATTTTCTGCTACTGTATCTTTGCTGCCAAGATTTACTGTACCTTTTCCAACAACTTTTGCTGATTTATTGTTCCCAAAAGAGACAGATCCTTTATCTTTTTCTAGAAATATGAAAGCATCTTTGTTACCAGTCATATGCCTAGAACAACCACTGTCAACATACCATTTGCTACTAGTTTGGGCTTGAGCTTGAAGAGCTATCCCACATTCATGAACATTCAGGTTGTTCTTCTGTCTGATCCATACCTTTTGTTGGTCACCTGTCTGATTGGTTGATACTTGTTTAATGCCTGTAGGAGGGATTGTCATTCTGCAATTTTTGGCTGTGTGCCCAAAGTTGTTGCATTTCTGACATTCGACTTCAGAATACAAGGGAGAAAAACTGTTGTTGTTGTTTTGTTGCCATCTAGGATTCTCATACCTGCTTCTGTTTTCTGCATATCTTCCTTTTGTACAATACATTGCTTTATGCCCAAATATTCCGCAAGAAAAACAATAACCATAAAATGCATATTCATACCTGGGAACAAATGGTCTTCTTGGAGGTGCTGCCCATCTGAAACTTCGATTTTCAACTGGAGTCCATTCAGAGGTTGATTGTCTAGGTTGAAATGGTCTTCTTAGAGGTATTGTCGTGTTAACCTGTTGATTTTCACTTGGAGCCTGTTCTGGTTGTTGTTTTGGCTGATATATGGGTACTTCCTGGATGACGGAGTCTTTGATAGCTTCTGGTTTATCCTCTGCTGTCTTGGAGCTTGAACCTTCATCATTGTGCTTCTTATAACCAAGACCTGTTCTGTCGAGATATGGCTTTTGATTATTGATGATCTGATCAAGTATCTTGGAACTGTTGTCATAGCCTTGACTCACATTTTTCTTTTGCAGTTGAGTTCTTAGAGTCACTATTTCCCCCATTAGTTTCTCACCTTCATTCATACTTTCTTCTAGTTGTATTCTGAGATTGTCTTGAATTCTTTTGGCTTCTTCTAGTTGAATAGTTAGACTTTGAATGAGTTGATCTGTTTCTTCAGATATCTGAGGTCTTTCCCGTAACATCTGTATCTCCTCTTTAAATATTTTGTTCTTTTTCCTTTCTCTTCTTAGTTCTTTCAAAGCACTAATCAATTCTTCCTCCAGGTCTACTTCACCTTCTGAATCGGATTCTTCTTTGTTTTCGATGATCTTATCTGAGTCTTTTGAATCGACAGCCATGAAGAGTACCCTTTTTGATTCGTTGTCACTGTCACTTTCTGAATCACTCTCACTATCTGAGTCATTGTCAGAATCTTCATCTGATGAGCTGGAGTTTCTTTTAGAGTAGAAACTTTTCTTCTTTGCAAACCTTCCATTTTTCTTTCCTTTGAAGTTCCTGTATTTCTTGTGTTTCTTAAAACTGCCATCACTATCAGAGTCTTTCGCATAGGGACATTTTGAAGCAAAGTGACCTATTTTACCACATGAAAAACACTTAAGAGGTAACTTACCTTTGTACTTACCTGTGCCTCTTTTGAGCTTTCTTACGAAGTTTGCTATCTCCTCATCATCTGAATCGTCACTGCAGTTGAAGTGGTATGCTGTCTTGGATTTGGATTTTATTTCTGAATTGTCCTTCTTGTCTTGTTTGTCTTTCATTGCTTGCTTGGAGGAAACTTTAAAGGCTGCTTCTTTTCTAGGTGAGTCTTCATCTTCTAATCTCATTTCATAAGCCACAAGTGTCCCATGTAGCTGATCTACTGTCATAGTATCCAAATCCGTCCTTTCTTCCAAGGCTGAGATTTTAGGATTGAATCTGTTGGGTAGCGTTCTTAGTATCTTTTGAACAACAATTGATTCTTCAACCGTTTCACCCAGGCCTCTGATAGTATTTACAAGTTCATCAATTCGAAGAAAGTAGGTTGCAATATTCTCGTCATCCTTCATCTTTAGATGTTCGAATTGTCCTCTGTAGGTTTGGAGTTTGGCTTCTTTGACCTTTTTGTCCCCTTCATAAATGGTCTTGAGTTTGTCCCACATTTCCTTAGCAGATGTACAATGCATGACTTTGATGAAGACTGATTCATCCAATGCACTTGAAATATGATTCGTCGCTTTTGAATTTGTATCAAAACGAACTAATTCATCTGGATCTGTTGGTGGGGGTGTTGGTACTTTATATCCATTTTCAACTATTTGCCATACCTGTACTCCTTGTGCTAGCAAAAAGGATTTCATTGTATACTCCAAAAGGTGTAGCCAGTCCCATCAAACATGGGTATTCCATTTTTATTGTGCCTGGCAAACTTGCCCATAATTTCCTTCCAGTGATTAGACTGTTCTTGAAGGAACCCGCTCTGATACCAATTGTTGAAATACTGAGAGGGGGGTGAATCAGTATTTGCTAATTACCAATTAAAATTTTTAACTGAAAGCATAAATCATCAGCAATAAAACAAGATGCACAGTACACAAGATTTTTTACGTGGAAACCCAAGTCCTGGGGGTAAAACCACGGAAGCCTTTTATAATAAAATTTGACCCAGCAACAACTGGGGTTACAAATTTAATACAACTTCTCCAGCTACAACTGGAAGGGGCTACAACCCCTAGGCTTCGTCAGCCACAACTGACAAGCTGCTGCAACAGCTCAGCTCACAAGATTGTGAGCCCTAGCACCACCCTACCACCCTTTAGAAAAATATGATTGCTGAACCTGCGGACCTGTTAACCAATAAACCCTGACCTCTCTGCTGCTTATAACCTTTGTTCCCTGTTTATTTCCACATCAAACTTCACACTGATACATTTTGTACCAAATTACACAACCTGTAAATCTGTCACATACCAATCTCTGTATCTGCTTGTGCACACCATTCACTGCCAAAGCATCCCTGTGTATCCAAGTTTTCTCTCTGCCATAACAATCACATATTAATCACTGAAATACTTCTGCTCATGCCCTGTTACTGCACATTCCCATAGTCTGCTCATTCAGCAGATGTCCTCAACTTTAATTGCTACTCATAGTCATCAACCTGTCCCACAATACTGCTGCTAGACTGTTTATCAACACAAGTGCTTTCAACTCTGTCAGGTTATTAGGATAACTCAGCCTTGGACTGATCTCACTCCTCATTGACTAGGGCTTTCATCATCACTTGCATGTCAATTTCTAGGGTTGCATCTAGTTCATAGTTGTCTGCTCATAAACACATCATGGTTTCTGTACTGTATTTTTGAAGCTGTAAACTATACAAATAACTTGTACACTGTTTTTCATCCGAGGAACCCTTGAAGACAAAGAAAATCCATTCATTCTAAAACATCTGCAATTGTTCTCTCATTTGAGACCTGAAATCCATCCAAACTAACCTTCTGCCATGCAATGTAAAACTACTGTGGTGTGTCCCGGGCAAATACCTATTTTCGAAATGTTGACAGTGACAAAGTCTTCCCCAGATGTGAGTTCTTCTTTCAATTCAGATGTATGCAGAGAACACAGAAAAGGGGAGAAGATTGGAAACCCTGTTCCTTAAAAACCTTTTGCGTTGTAGGGACTGAGATCTGTCTTCAATTATCAACCACGTCTGCGCTAGAAACCACGAAATTCTTCATATCTGTCAATCAAATCGTAAGAGCAAAAACCAGACGATAGCTTCTCTTCTTCGCGAGCATAAATCCTTCCTTCTCGAAATTGAATGGGCAGTAAGGACCACAGGCCAGCCTGATACCTCACGCGGGGAGCTGATAACCCTCACTCCTTTCTACATTCGTCAATTGAAGAAGATAATCAGTCAAGCTGTCAACGCTAGAGACTGGAACCCAATCAATCAAGCTCACGATTCAGACTTCCTGTAGTAATAGCTGAGATAACCAAAAATTGGTTGGCCGATTCTTCACTTCTCTGCAATGACGCATTCACTCAGACTGAAACTCAGACACGTCTCGGTTTCTTTAGCAAATTGCCATACTCACCGTGGCTAAGATACTGTGCCTTTACCAAGAAAAATCCAAGCTCTTCACACAGCTGTGCCTTCAATCAACACCGAGTTCTGTCTCCAGCGAAACACCAATACCAAAAAAAAAATTTCAGACTGCGATAGAAGCCACGGATTATTGCTGGTAGTTGCTCACCCGAATTCTCCAGACCAGCGAAAGACTCCACACCAAAAAATTGCAGACTGCTGTAACTAAACCAAAAAACAAAATTCGTGTTCCTAAACTGTGCCTTCAGTCAAAAATTCGAGCTATTAAAGCAGCTGTTCGTTCACCAGAAATTCGAGCTATAACTTCACCATAAACCAGAAATCGAACTCAGTCTTCAGCAAAAAAAAAAAAATCAGAGCTTCAATTTCACATTGCCTTCACCAGAAATCGAGCTTTATCTCCGAATTAATTTTGTTTTAACAGCAGTTCAAATCATCCTCGGCGGCTTCAAAATTTTAATCCATTCATCTCTTTCACTCTTTCCAAATCCAACTTCATGCCCGGTTATATATAGTTGTTTTTCATAAAAAATATGAAGCCGACATTACAAAATACAATTTTTAATTTGAATTTTTAATTTAAATTATGGGCCGTCTTTGTCTCAATTAAATATTTTTGTTTTAAAAAAATTTCCCGCCTTATTTGGAGCAGCATACTAAATTGGCTCGATTATTACAATAAATGAATTATATATATATATTGTTTATTATAATTAAATTAGTTTTTAATTTTGTTTAAACCTCCCCTTTTTTTTTTATTAAGTGACTGGATCGTTGTTTAATATTTTTAATAATTAAATTAATTTTTAATTTTGTTTAAACCTCTTTTGTTTAAACCTCTTTTAAACCTTTCGTTGGTTGAATGGTTTTTTTTTTTTTTAAATGTGCATAACAATGTGTGTGAAATATTAGGGCTTCCACAAGCGAGGGTATCATCATACCAAGGTCCAAGAACTCACCACATCAACATGTTAAGATGCGGGCTTTATGAGCACCATCATAAAGGAGCTATATGCCATATGTAAGAGGGTCCAAGAGACATCATACCACAACACATGTGGGTGCCAAACACTTTCTCATGTACTGGATCCATCTTCAAGGGTTCCAAAAAAAACTTATTGCAAACACAAATGACCACAGAATGGGTCATTTGGCCTATTGCAACGCGCCAAGGACACATTCTAGGGTATTAGGGCATAGAAACACCTTAGGGGTCACTCAACCAAGCTAATGGGTAGCCAGGGCTTTTGGCAGTGTCCCAAGGCCTCCAAGGGCTTCAAGCTTGGGCTTGGACAAAGTCAAAAGGTCTCCTCTGACACAGACAATTACTAAACAAATACTAACCCTCAGGGGCTCCACAAGGGGCACCAAGACTCAATTGTTGGCATCAATGACCAGGCACTGTTGGCATCAATGACAACTTAATTAACAAATATAATAGATACATTCACCGTAAAACCTGACACCACATGGACCTCCAAAGTCTTGATCTTTATTTCCAAAGTAAGCAAAAAACAATATTACAATTCTCAACAAAGTTCTCTTACAAAATCATCCACCCCTAATGGTGAAGAGAGACCTCTTATTTATACAAGAATGAGAGCACCAAAGACCTCATGCGAATTGGCATGGAGAGCTAGGGTTGAAGGCGCCCTCACCAAACTCATGAGAGATTCACGCATTGATTTGTGGAGAGGTGGGCGTGATGGTAAGCTTGGAGTGTTGAATCTCGAGTTGGTTGATGCAATTGGGTTGGTGGGGGATGAGGTGGAGCCCCACTCCAATTGAAACCAACGCCCTTACTTGGAACATTCGCCCACCAATTCAAAGTTGAAACCGCCCACATGAAGAGGCCCACGTGAACCATGCTCACGTCATCCCTCCTTTAAACCATTCGCTATCCTATGATTTAATTTGAGCATGTGCTTTATTCTCCAAGGTGGTCATATACCTCATCAAGACCATATGCCACCTTTACAATTCTTTAAAAAAATCATTTTGTCATTTTTTGATTGTTGTCCTCATGTGCAATTTCTCATTTTTTAGCATTTAAAATGTTGTTTGTAGCACCTTTAGCGAAAACTTCCTCCAGAGGCGACGTAATCACCTTGAACCTAAAAAAAGTGGTCGCCAGGGTAAAGAGGATGCTTTGAGCGTCAAGACGAGCCTCTCCACGCCAAATTCCACCTCCGGATGAGGCTTTTATTACATTTTGAAATTTTCCATTTAAACCATTAAAAAATGGTCTAAATTACGGAAAAAAAAATATTTTCGCCGGAATGAAACGAAACTCCTAGGGGACCTAGTGCATGTTCATACGACTCAATCGAGGTAGCTAACATGGAAAAAATCCTAAACACAAGACTCTAATAACCACCTTAGGTTCGACCACCATGGTAAATACTCTAGCTTTGGAGGTGTGAGTGAAAAACTCAGGAATTATACACGACTGAAGCGCAATGCATAATTCCTATGGAAAAAACACTCTAAAGTATCCCTCTGACAGTTAAACCTAAGGATAGCCGAGTCTTTTATAAAAGGACTCCGTTTAGACCAACTTTTTACAATTTCCCCATGGGGGTATGAACATGCAGTTATTACAAATGGGGCAAAATTGCCCTGAAAATGACTTCTGAACTTCCGAACACTGACGATGAATATTGAACATGTTCAGTCACTGACGGCTCAATAAAAGTTCAACTATTGTACAAAATAGTTGGTAACAGACCCTAGACAAACAACCTTTTGCATTTAATTTATTGTCAACTTTTTGTACATTTCATATTTAAAATTTAACATTTGACATTTTGATCTATCTTTCACTAGCCAGCCTCCAAGAGCAAGTGCCCCGAATAGCCTTGTGGGCCTCAGATAATGACTCGGTCTTACCACCATTGCCCGCCACCGTCCATAGGTGCGATGGAGTTACCACCCTATTGCCCTGTAGGGGCAAACGACCTTACACTATACAAGGGATGAGTGCTCGTACCTTGGCCACTAACTAGCTACGGAAGATTTTTTATTTGCTTAGTGTTTAGCAACATTGTTTGTAGTTGACCTTTTTGCATCCATTTAGATATAGCATTTATGCATTCCGATGCTTTTTGTAGGAGTACTTGCTTTCGAGGACTAAAGGAGAACATTCTAGTGACACTAGCCACACAACCGATCCATCTGGTATTATACAAGCAAACTAGAAGGGACTAGGCCACACACTCCAGAGCTGAGACACAAGGTAAACATGGATTCTATCCAACAAAGAGGTCTAAGTGGGGGCAGTCCTCAATCTCACTAGTCAAAGTACAAGTCGGGATCAAACCAGATAAATGGAAGAGACGGATGAATGGAGAAAAGTGAAAAGTGATGCCATCAAAGCCAAAGTATGACTAAGTCTGTGTAAGGTAGGAGATACTAGCAAGCATATGCAATATTCTTACACTTGGGACTCTCTAACAACTCACGACATAGGTTTCAAACCATGAAGCTCAGAATGCCACGGTCAGTAAAACATGCACAGTCACAGCAATTAAAATATACTATAGAGCAACTAGAAAATCCAAATGCAATATATACCTCTACTCAACCATATACCTGTCTCTGGAAACATCTTCAACTGACCATGGGCAAAAAACATCACCGGCTAACTGCTCTGCTCTGTATGAACCACGACTACACCAAAATCATCTCAATGGGGTCGTCATGTTGGATCAGTTATGACAAGGGGGCAAACTATTGCTATCAGCTCAGGAATATGTGCCTCACCACTGGAAAATAGGCTCATCTCAACCAAAGGACTGGCTCATCGAGGTGAAAAAATATGGTCTGCATCATGGTAGCTCTAGCTACAATCTATGTGATAACAGGTATCAAATCGTGGGATTGAGAAGTCGCGAGGAGGGATGAGGGGAATGTGGGTATTAGGGTTTTTGCATGAGAGAGGTGAAACGTAGCGGGGAAGATTGTTGAGTGGAGGGGGAGGGATGAGAGGGGTGAGCCTGTGGGGAAGCAATTTGGGTGAAACAACGGGCATGAGGGGATGAGAGAGCAGAAAATTTGCATTTTTTATTGGTCGAGACAGAAATAAAGTATTGCTCAGCAGAGTAGAAAGATGTTAATTCAATAATACCCCATAAATCATAAGAAAGAATAGAAGACAGTTTGAGATGAAGACAGAACCTGGGAAGAGAGTCGAGTAAGGTCTGACCAAATGGAATGAATTTCTACTCTGAGTATAGCTTGACCTGCTTTGAATAAGATTTGGGTGTGATTAGGATCCCTGAGGTGATGCTTAATCCGAGCAAAGGAGGGAAGAATAGATGAATCTCTGCAGCGTTTGAGAAATGCCAGGTCTGCCATTCTCTTCCTCAATTTCATTCTGAGCTTTTCAAAGATCTTTGTCTCTCTGAGACATTCCTCTCCATAGAGGTGAAGAATCTGACATTGGATGTTTCCACAGTGGTTAGACATAATAATTGAGTCTTCTGTAATTTCACTGCGTTGAGAGATTGAGTTTATCTGTAGCATGTGTAATGATGTCGTTGAACACACTTATTGCATGCCAAGTATGCTAGATGAGGTGCCTGAAGGTGACCGGTTGTATGAAGGTTGCAAGTTACAGCAAATGCGACTATCAAGAGAGTTGAGACACTGTCAAACTCAAGAATGATGTTGAAGCCAGAATGCTTGATCAGCATGAAACATAACTATGGTGCATCACGCAGCTTCTTAAAACAAAAAGCGGCTTCTTTAAACATACTTCACGTCATCACAGATTCTTTAATAAATTGGCTTGCCAAATAGGTTGTTTATTAAGATATCATGACGGGATTGTTGTGGTGTATTTTACCAATTTTTAAATCGTTGAATAGAACATGGTCGATGCTGTCACAATCGGGTCCCATCATATGCTAGTCTCATTGATAGGGTTAAGAGAGAATAGTCACATCGTTTCCCACGAAAGCCAACCCTAAAGTAAAATCGAGTTGATGTTGTCGTTCGAAAAAAAATAATATTAGTGATGAGTCCTAACAAATGAATTCCAATTTAAAGACAATTTTATGATATGGAATTTTTATTTTTATTGAGGTGGGCGACAAAATAGGAGAGACGGAATATAATTTAAAAAGAAAAGAAAAAGGACCAAAAGTGTAGTGGAAATTTTTTAAAAAAATCAAAGAAGTTTTTAAGGCATATGTCAAGATTAATATTGACGAGTGTGAGATTTAAAAAGGAAGTTAAGAATTGAAGATGAAGATTAAAGTCAATAAGCTTTGGGGACAAAGCTTTTTTGAGCGGCAATGTTATGAAGACAATATATATGTATATAAAAAACAATAAATAAATTATAATATATTATAATAATATTAATATTAATGTTTAATTATAATTAATTATTAACATTATTATAATATTGAACGGGTGCCTCCATAAGGACTGACCTTATGTGAAAGGTCACCATCAGGCCTATATATATATATATATACAAGGCTATTCTATTGTACTCATTCATCTTTTATTCAATACAAATATTTATATACATATTACATATACTTGGTATATTACATTTTTTGAGCATTTAACTACATGTTTCCGCTTTTAAGTGCAACATAATGGTGTGGACCAAACCGGTTCACACAAATTATCCATAAGAATAATGAAAATAAACCATGTTGAAAATAAAAAGAAATATGTATTGATAATAAGATGATGATATACAATAAGAGAGTGTCAAATATATATACATAATCTAGAGGCACTTATGGTGACCCTTCGAAAGAATGTGTCCCTTCCCAGACTTAATAATTAATTATTATATATAAGTTTAAATGTCTATTGTTTATATGTTTATTATCTATGTTGCACAGGGACCCGTCCCCCCCAAAATTTCATCTGTTTCCTACGTTCCCACATTCCAGGGACTTTGGAACTCCTCAGAAACTTCCCCAGTTCATCGGGGACTCCATTGGGGACTTGGGGACTTCTCGGTCGTACCCTAACTGTACCCATCAAAACTGGGGACATTTCAAGAAAGTCCCTGAAGTCCCTCGACCAATCGGGGACTCCTGGACGTCCCTAAACCTACACAGTTTAAAAAATATAAACAAATTGAGTTACAAAATTCAGACACTTCCTTTTTTGTTGTCTTGAGGTTTCAACGAGTTTATGAAAGTTTTGAGAAATCTGATATATATCGTTGTGATTTTATTAATTATCGTCCTGGGCAAAGGCTTTGGACCAAATACTATATATTCAGTGCCATTAATAGACCGGTGCAATCGTTTGTATGTTTGGAAGAACAAATTGGTTGTAGTGTCTTCTCCTTCCCAAAATTCCCACCCCTAATGACAGCGGTAGTTACAAAGAAATAAAGACATTGCTGCCTATGAAGCTATTTCAACCATCGTTATAGATTGAAGAGTGTAATTGACATGTTTTTAGCCATTGCTCAGCCAAAGAATGCCAAGCGTATATTGGAGGCCATACATGGGGTAAGATGTGCACGTCAAGCTATAGTTCGTGGATGTTTTGTTAACCCCAAGTTGCATAGAGTTGACGTTGGGGGTGGCCATGCTTTAATACACCTAAAAAGGGTTTTCTAATGGCCCATCCACCCTTTGGAGGGTTTGTCTACATATCCATTGTGGCCATTTCTTGGACTTTGGAATTTCGTTTCCTTTTCATGTGGCAATTACATGTCAATTTCCTTTCAAACTTTTATGCAGGCTACAAACATGAATTGTGGTCATCAAAGGGAAAGGCTGAAAACATGAACTGTGGTCACCTAAGGGAAGAAACACATCATAATCAATATATCTGCTACATAAAATATGATTATAAGCAGTAAAGTATTTTATATTTCATTTTGTAATTTGAATTTCATAATTAGTTCTAATTTTAATCTTAATGTTTATAATTATATATATTATAATTTATTATATATATAGATAATTATATATATTTATTTATATTATATAATTGTCGTCCCCAACCTGCTGTCCCCTGAAAAATTGGGGGTGTGCTCTAGCCGTCCCGGAAACGCGTCCCATGCATCCCCCCGTCCCTGAGGCCAATGCAACATAGTTTATTATTATTTAATATTTTATACATTTTGTTTATTGCATTGCCTCCCCCTTAGAAATGCTTTGTCTTCAAAGCGTAATTAGTGAAGACTTCATCCCTTGGTCTTGCTCGTAATGACTTCTCATGATCTTTTGTGCTGGTAGCTGCGATACATAACGAAACGAGACGATATGTTCTTTTAAACATTGAGTAAAAATGTTGCATCATTTGTAATGTGGTCCAACCCAAATTAACCTTCATTGGGACTTTTTCTTGATCGATTTGTTGGATGGAACTTTTCTTTTTTTGCTTCCACATAGTCTTTTGATTTTTTCTCCATTCTTTTTTGAAATCACAACTCATCTATGTATGTTCCTGTTGACATTGTTGTTGGTCATATTGATTCTTGTGATTTGGATGACGATAAGGCATCCTAATATTTTGTGATTGTTCTTCAAAACCATTTTTTTTTATGTTTGTAGTGGTTTGTAAATATAAGCATTCTTCTGAAATTGAGCACCCACTGAATCTATATTGGTTCCACTTTTAGATGTTTGAATTTGAGTGTCTCATGACTTCTCTATTGTGCCAGTCATCGTTTCTTGATCGACTAACGATCCTTTGCGATCTAACTCTTCTTGTAAAGATTTATTATCATGCTTTAGCTTCTTAACTTGTATAAGTAAGTCCTGATTATGTCTCCTTAAGCGTAAGAGTTCTTCCTTATAGTCTGACTTGTCGACTTCCTTTTGAGTATTTCAATTCTCTTGCTCTTCTTCTCTTAACTCTTTTATTTGTTCTAGCAATTCTTGATTAACCTTCTTTACGGAAGAATTTTCTTTGTCTTTTCTTGATAGATTTTTCTGGATATCTTGAATCTCCTCTTCTAACTTTTGATTGCACTGTGTTTTATCCTTTGTCTTCTTGAATAACCTTCTTTAAGGAAGAATTTTCTTCGTCTTTTCCTGATAATTTTTTCTGAAGATCTTGATTCTCCTCATCTAACTGTTGATTGCATCGTGTTTTATCCTTTGTCTTCTTGATTTGAACAAGTAATTTTTTTTATGATCTCTTAGACGAGAGATCTCTTCTTCTTTGTCCATGACAACTTTGTCAAATTCTTTCTGTATCCTTTGTATTGACTTCTCATTTTCCTACGAAATCACCTTTGATATATCTTTGAAGTCTTCAGATGATGCAACTTTTAAATCTAACTTCATTTTAATGTCCTGCAATGTGATTTTCTTCTTCTTGTAAGAAAATGTCAAAAACTTCTTTTCAACATTTAAGATAAAAGTCCCCAATGTTTCTATCCAAGGTAATCCCAAAATTAGGTCACCATCATTGCTTCACAAGGATCTAACTATGAATTGCGAGACGCTAGTATAATCTCCAATGTTTAGTTGTAAATTGCTTATTTCATATGCTTTCTTATTCCAAAAGTCTACCCTTTCATCTATATTTGACTCTGGAATCGCTAACTCATTAGCAAATTCAGCACTAATATAATTATTGTGTTCAACTAGAGCAATAGAAATAGTAATATCTTTCCCTTTGATTGTTCCTTTTATTCTATGTTGCATGGGTACCCATACCGGGCACTTGGGTACACGTAAGGTACGTTTCCTGCCGTACCCAATACTGGCTCCACATACCCGAGACGTCGTTATAAAAAAAGGGTACTTATAGGCTAAATGGTACGGCGTACCCTGTGTTTGGGTACTTCGTACCCCGTGTTTGGGTACTTCGAGGGTATGGTCAACTCAACAAAATGCAAATCCACGGGGAAAAATGTAATGACCCCCAACCAAAACTGAACTAAATTTTGCTAACTGCATATGGAGTCTAGTTCAGGACTTATGTCAAGCACTTTGCAACACCATTCAAATTCCACTTAATATTGTCCAAATCTGGTAGACTGATTTTGCATTGATTTACAAGGAATGTTTTTATGGTTTTGTGTTCAGCACTCATGGAACATAATTTGACTACCAAATGTGCACATAAAAAATATACATATGTATTTAATACTAAGAAATACACTGACATCAACCCAAGAATAGTTTTGCAACTTTTTATTGCTTGTAACAACAGTACAAATAGGTGTTTAAAATCAGATTTCAATTGTACCTTCAGATATGAGTTTGATTGTTTGTTACAGCTGCTTGGTACAATGATTTATCAAATTTTATATAACTTCCAGTCTTCCACTTGATATCTACTATGAGTCTATGATTGATCAAATTTTATGTTTCAAATTTTCAATGCGAATGTTCATTGTTCAATGAATCATTGAATTTAGAATTATGAGTCTATGATTGATCAAATTTTATGTTTCAAATTTTCAACGCGAATGTTCATTGTTCAATGAATCATTGAATTTAGAATTATGAATCATGATTCATAATTTATGAAGAAATCTGAAACATGCATGTATGATGTGACTGGGACATATATATATATATATACAGTACCCCCAACGTACCCAAGTACCTTGTTTCAAAAAGTGGCATCCCCGTCCCCGTCCCCGTACCCAAGTTTCCTAGCAACTTAGCTTTTATTTGAAATAACACTAAAGCATAAATTTTTTAAGTGCTTGGGAATCTTCCTTGTTTTTCATTACAAGACTCCATTTGATTTCGTCGATATTTTCGTCCAAATTCCACTAATAAATAATAGGCTTCAATGCTTTTTTTTGTACTTCAAAACTTCCTTGATATAAATTTTATATTTTTTTTCTTTGAATGCTAAATTCCACTTTACTCTTTTTATTTTTTTATTATATTTTTTTCAACCGTCACTAATAAAAATAGTTTTTATATTTCACATAAATCCTTTGTAACCGCTTATTAAAAGTAATTCCTTTTTCAATAAGAAGATGCTTCACGTTAAACTGAATGGGGTTGGAAAATAAAACCGTGTGTTAGTTTTATATTTTTTTTTCTTTTTCCCTTTTTTTATCAATCTTCTTTCTTTCTTTTTAATTTATTTTTTCTTCTTATTTTCTTTTTCTTCTCTCCCACGAGAAGCTTCCTTCTTTTCTTCAAATATTTAGTAATTGAATGGAGCCACAAGCTTGTAGATTTTTTTTTCCCATTGGAAAAGAAAAACTAAATAAATTGACCACAGGTCAGCGGAAAAGAACGGCTCTAATACCAAATGGTGTGGACCAGACCAGTTCACACAAATTATCCATAAGAATAATGAAAATAAGACATGTTGAAAATAAAGAGAAATATGTATTGATAATAAGATGATGATAAACAATAAGAGAGTGTCGAATATATATACATAATCTAGAGGCACTTATTATGGTGACCCTTCAAAAGAATGTGTCCCTTCCCAGACTTAATAATTAATTATTATATATAAGTTTATATGTCTATTGTTTATATGTTTATTATTATTTAATATTTTATATATTTTGTTTATTACAGCCCCATGATGATTCATCTCATGAGATACATTTATTTTTGTTTTGATGTGATTTTGTATCATCTTGTCAAGGCTTATGACTCAGGAGTCAGGATAGATATCATATTTCAGTATTGATGTGTGATGTAACATTTGACATGATCTTATACCTCTTATATATCAATTGTATTTTCATATTTATGTAGCAATGTGTTCGTTTGATGTTTTTGTTGCCTTACATGTTTACAAAATTAAAAAAAATGATTATTTTTGTACTTTTTAAAGTTTCCTTATAGTTTTAGATATTTTCCCCAATATTGCCGATAAGTTTGATTCCGAACCCTTGGCGATAAATCGCACTCCATATCTGGGCCCTCCATCATACACATAGAGGATCACAGGAAAAATCCTTTGGATGGATTTTTCCAATGCGTTTAGAGGATGATGGTTGAGCTGCCCTTCATACACATAAAGGATCACAGAGACCATTTTTGGGCTGGACAACCATTCAATGAACTAATTAGGACTTATTAATGGCATCTTCATAATGTCCTTGCGACATCACAAACAACCCACTTCATATAGTAATAAAATGCATCATCATATAACAATAATAAGAAGACATCATTCAACCACGTCATTAAAGAAAATATGTAAGTGACCAACTTGGGCTAACAAAAGTCCTATTAGAGGTGAACTTATTTTCACTAGGTCCATAAGTCAACGACTTAGACATAAAACTCCTCAAAAAGATAAAGGAAGACCTGAAGGGGCTTACTATGATTACATGAAGAAACTAAGTTCTTTATAATCTTATAGATTATATCACTGATAGGTCATGGAAATACAATTCATGATTGGAAAACTATTAATATAAGAATATAGCCTTAAGGTTATTCAGGTGAGGATTAGGTAAGAAGTTTTACCTGTTAACTTGCATCATCCCCAGAATGACAATTTTCTGTGACTTTTTAGCTGTCTCAGAGGCTGAGTAGCCTCCTGAACCTGAGCACAGAAATGATGGGTTGGAGCCCATTTGTCATTGGTCCAGAACTTGCTATCAATGCATGGGGGTCACCCACCAAGAACAAGGATGACCCACCACTGGATATGGGCATGATTCTTGATATTGCTCAAGTTATGTGATGTTTATGACACACTGTGGGGGGCAGCTGACCCTAGACTTGATTATTTTTATGTACTTGTTATTAAGCTTACTAGGTGGCTAGTTTCCATTATCCATAGGCTATCAGCTAGTGGTGGATGCTTTTGCAGCCTGCTTCTATTTTTTTGTATAAAATGACCTGTATGGACATATTTTGCTTAATCGAAAGTTAAAGGAAGAATTTTATTCAGAAGAAAAAAGTAACTAGCTTCACATGGTGTAAAAAGACACCAGTGACGATTTTAAAGGGACAGACAAGGAAGACCATAGATTATGCACAAGAATGATCTCCTCGATCTCATTGGAGACTCATTGGGGATGCAAATCCCATGGTTGTACTTTCCGAATCACTGTGGATAACCGTTCTGTTAATTTATATCAGTTTCTATGAATGAGTTTATTATGGTTTGTGGCTTTTCTTAGATGCTATTAAGATCATGTATGCCTATAATTACTGTAATTCAATTTTCATTGATTGTACAGGTTATACCTGGAAATGACATTCGTGTGATGAAGATGATGAATCGGATAGCAGGGATTGGTTCTACAATAATGATGGGAAGAGGAGATAATTTGCATACATCTGGTCATGCTTATCGTGGAGAATTGGTGAGGAATACATTGATTTCTAGTACTTGCGAGATAAATAGGATAATGCAGCATATTTATGACTAAAACATTGTCAAGTTATAACTTTTGCGCATGTACAATATTTTGTTTTAATCAGTACCTCAGATATGTTATTCTCTATCCATTTTTTTTAACACGGCAGTAGCTTTGTCATTTGACATACTTCTCTTCTAGCATGTTTGGTTTGTGAATTTTCAGTTTCTTGATTGAAATCAAATGACAAAGCTACTGCCGTGTTATATCAAAAGTCCAAAAAGCAATGGTTAATCAAAAGTTATATCTATTATTTGTTGACCTTGTGAATGTAAATATGCCCCGGATACAAGCTGCGATTAGTTGTGCTTCTTAGCACATGTGAAATCCCAGAGGGGTCATATAGGCCAAAAAGGCCATTGAAATGAAATGATGATCCTAATGAACCTGGATCAGCTTGATGTAGACATGATGCCTAAGTTGAATAAACACTCTCTAAACAACTTATCCATTTGTGAGGCACTGCCCTTCCCTTTGTTATTTTGTCCAGCACAGAGTGTAGCTCCCCCTTTCCCCGTCCAAAGTGTCATTTAGAAAAGTTGGTCAAGTCATCCCTTTTTGCCCAGCCTTCACCCTTTGCTAGCAGTTAGGCCATGTCCATTGAATGAGTATGTCTTTAAAGCTTTTGGGCAAGTAAATTATAAATAACACTAGAATATATAGGTATTAATTGCCACTGAATGATGTTTGTACTTTAAGTTAAGCTATGAATATGATTAAAGGAACATGTCTTAGTCTGTTGCTATAATCTAGTCTTTGGTTGTATTTTGACCTAGTCAAACATAGTTTGACCATGGTCATTCTTGGGATCCGTGATGAGATGGACCACTTGTGCTTATGGATGATGATTGATGGTCCCACATACACTTATTGATGGTTCCATATGTTGGACATATGCTTCAGATGATGATTGATGCAGTTGGTTAATTTTATTATTATTTCCAGATCATCATATTTTACACTGTCCGGGTATGGTGGACCTTATTGTTGACCCCACAGTTCAACCCATGGTGTATGAGTACTCATTTCTAGTAGATTTGGGTCTTCTGGATCCATTGAGACACTTATCTTTCAGTTTCGGGCACTTCTGATGATGATAGTAGCAGTTATCCACCTGTTGACCAGTTTGGGCATGTTGATCCAGCTTGTCCAGCTGAGGCCTTGGAGGCCAGTCGTTTCCTAGGGCGTTGTGTAGGAAGGGGGTGGTCCAGCAACTTGATTTTACCATTATACCCCCCTTCCAAACAGCCTGGTGCACTCAGTTTGACAGCGCAGGCACCCTGGGTGGCAGTTTGGGGCATTTTCAGGGTTTCCAGGAGGATTAAAAAATGGAATAAAAGGGTCACTGAGGAATTCGGTTTGAGCAATTGAGGCAAGGTTTCGGCACTTGGTCTTCTCAAAGGTCATCCATGGTGAACCCCCCTTCTCCCAGATCAGTTGGCATCGGTCATTGGGGTCCATAGTGGCTACAGGAGGTCTTTTACTGCTTGTCTCTCTCAGTGTTGGAGACAAGATTTTGATCATTTGTATTATTTGGACATGTCATGTTATTGTGCCATGGGGATGACCTAGTGAAGGATTGATACCTCCTAGCCCCATCATGTGTCTTTTGAGTCTTGTCCATGTCATATATGGTGGGCCCATGTTACTTAGCCCCTTTGAGGCATGACATCACCCTCCTTAGAGACTTTTGAGGCATGACGTCACCCTCACTTTAGTGATCCATGTGATATATTGTTAGGCTCATCTTACCCATTGATTATTATGTTGTATCTTTTGATCTCAACCACTAGTTTCAAAAAGTGGTTTTGTGGTTTAGGGTGTTGGTCTTTATTATCCTATAAAAAGAGGAGACTCCCCTATTGTAAAAGCTATCTAGAGATTTTTGGCTCTTGGCTATTGGAATAAAAATATTTTCTTGGGCATCTTGGATTTTATCTTCACTAACAATTTTTGCAAGGAAAGAAGACGTTTTGGAGGAGTGCGTATTGGTGGGGAGGCCTACCCTACAAGCTTCAACAAGTCGTTTGGGTGACAGGGAGTTGTTTTGTCTTTGTACCAACAATTTCATGTTTCTTCATCTCTTTTGCTTGCATCTACCTCCATTCTTGATTAATTGATTGATCTTTATGTCCTTGATTGACAGGAATAGGGAGGCCGATTTGGTGAAGGAGGCAAAACGTTGGCAAGAAGGGCTCCATCAAGTTTGGCATTTGATCTTTGTGGGAAGTAATCATCATCACAAGCAACCTCCATCTTCATTTTCCAGGTATGTTCCATGAGGTATGACATTCATCTATCCTACCCATCTATTCTCTTAGATCACAAAACCCTCATTGATTAAAACTCTCATTTTTACATTTTTCTAGATCTACTTGGATCTAGCTTGGCTTTGGGGATAATTTTTAAAACCCACCTCTATAGCATCCACGACAATTTGGATCTATAGTTTGGTGGTGATTGGCTTCCATTTGACCCATTTCCCAAGGCACGTTAGCCTCTCCAAGGGAGGTCGCACTCCTTGAGGAAGGCTAGTGGGGCCAATTCCAAGTTGTGGGTAGGTGAGATCCCACTTGATTTGGATAGATCCACCTTGATAACCTACCCTAAGTTCTTCACCTTGTTGATTTTCACCTTGTGGGCCCCATTCCTCATTTTGAGGGTTGAGCCCCACTTGGGTCACTTGGTGATGCATTTTAAATCTTAGATCTATGGAGATTGTTACCCCCCCATTTTGGCAGGGGTGTCCACAGTCAGCTGAAGGTATTTTGGTGACTACTGGTTTAGAGGATGATGAGTTAATAACATGGTAAATGTTGTTGAGTGCTGAAATTAGGAGCAGCCTTTACTGCTGTTATGAAGCATAAAGATCAGGATGCATGTAATGATACAGTGGAAGGAAAAGACAAACATGCGGGATAAAATTTATGATAAGCAAGTATCACCAGCTACAGACCTAGACACTTCTGTTGCTTCTGATTGTCAGTCTGTTCACAGTATTAATTGCTTGAAATCAGATGTGATGACCATTTTGAAACTGGGAAGGGGGGAAGGAGCTTTTGAAATCCCCATGCAGCCATAAATTTAATAGCAGGGTTACAAACTGCTAGTATGCTGTAGCCTTGAGTTTATTGGATGAAGGATAAGTTATTTTGGGTGTGTTGGCCTGCCCAAGTTTGCCCTGGACATCAGTTAGCATTAGTGCTCGCCCTTCAATTGATCCAGTTGGATGTCTTTTTCTGCAAGAAAAGAAGCTGGCACTACAGTGAAATCATTAGATGGTTCTGTACAGCCTAAAAGGGTGTATGTAAGTGCCATTGAAAAGTTTGAAGAAGCATCTTTCTTTGAGGCAGCACTTTCCACGCATGACTTGACAGCATGACAGCTTGCAAAAATTTTAAGGCAGGCAGGACTCTATTCGAGTGAAGCCATTGGGAGTGTATCATTATCCCATGGCTGGCAAATGATGAATATCGAAAGCCCTAAACAGGTTGTTGAACTATCCAGTGAACTAGAGAAGTTTCATAATGGTTTAAATTGCTTCGGGCTGTAGTGGAACTGATATGGGCGAGAGAAAGTTTGATGTCATTTCATCTGCTGGTAGTGATGACAAAAATGAGTTTGTGGGCAGCAATTTGATACTGTCTTGTATGAAAAATCTGCTTTTGAAAGAAGTGTTCCTTTTTGTGAGAGGATAGGTGAAGACTGATGTTATCGGGTTGCATGATGGAGAAATTACAGGTCCTCGTTGGGCACGAGCCAAGCTTTCAGATAAAGTTGATCGCAGTTACTTGCTCAAATTGCGAATGCATTGAGCTGGCAGCATGAACATAGGTTTCACGTCCCCTGATCATTTTTTTTTACCCACAGGTGTAGCAGCGATCAAAGGTTGTGGCCATTGTTGTGATCATGCGCCCATATATACAAATGGAGTTTGGTTCTACAGCAGCAGAACAAATTAACTCACACACCCCCAAAATACCACGCACCTCATCGACAAGTTACATCTAATTCAGAGCTCGGGTCTCCGTCAGATAACCCGCACATAACAGAGCCTGAATCGGTGGCCATCCTTCAAGTTGCTTTTTGAGGGGATCTGTGATTGTAAGCTTTGGATCCGGGCTGCCGCGGGTCATGAAATCTCATTTGGTGAAAGTTCCATTTTGAAGCGGGTATCACAACAATGTTGATAGCCGAATTGGGAGTTCTGAGTTCTTTTCAACAGCCGATTACAGAGTTAGTATCAACATCGAATACAACGCATGGTTTTCTTTTTGCAGCCGATTACATGTGACAGTCCCTCACTATTTCATTGGATCATGGAAGCTCGTGTCCATTCCACAAATCGGTGGCCCATAACTCAGGCATTGGCGCGTTTTTTCACTTGTCCGTGACTCAAGACTGAAGCTATCTCTTTATACGTGACCCATGTTCACCTAGAAACTTGCCCACTTTACATTTGCTCCACAACGCCAGAACTCGGGATTCAAAAAGATGAACAGCACACAGCCGGTTACGCCAAATACGGGGGTTCTCCTTTGATTTCGTGGCTGCCATCACAAGCACGGTTTTCTTGACTTTACTTCCGGATCCAGCCACTGCTAGTTTGGAAATCCTGGTTATACATAAACTTGACAGCATACGTTTTTTCTCTGACACAGAATGACAACGGAATCTGGAGTTTCAGTGAGTTAATCAGTGCACAGCAGAGCCTGGGCAGCCGATTGCATTTATGTCTCAGTTATGTGAAGTCTTGAAGCAGTGGCCTTATCCACCAATTGACCCGTGTATCATTCTGGCAGCTAGAAGCTCGGAGTTCTTTTTCATTTATATCCAACGAATAGCCAAAGTCTGAGTTAGTCATGCTGTCTATGAAGAGAAAAAAGTGGATCTAATTCACTTTTTCTCTATTATTTTGTTATTTTATTTTCTGCTTCATTTTTATGAGAGCCTTTTTGGCCTATAAAGAAGAAAGGCTCTTTCACTTGTAAATGATGGAAAACTTTTGGGGTTTCTTTCCCTTTTGAGCTTAATGAAAATATCAGCTGGGTTTTTAGGGACAGATTGAATATCTTTCATGTGGTTGTGCGATGTATTTCAAGTTGCAGAATAAATCTAGCTTGTGAGGGCTTTTTTAAGCACAATAGATTAGCCATTTACGGTTGTTAAGTTGGTTAAGTATGCTTGAGCGATTAGTATTTCGATGGATATTAGTATTCGATTGTACGAAATGTTGATTTAGATATGATCGTTTGAGCATTCTAGATTAGTCTCACTTTTATGAAGCACAAGGCCTTCATGAGTCCTCTTTTGACTCCATTTCCCCTTCTGGTACTGGCACTGGTCTTTCCCTGAGGATTGATCTTCCCTTCTTTTCCATCACCCATTTAAAATACATCTTTTTTACATTTGTTTCTCTAAGGCAGCCTCTTCAATTCACCTTGCCCGTTTACTGTACCTGCCTTAGCGATCCTATCTTAGGGATACCCCCCTAGAGTTGGAGAAGAGCCAACCTGAAGCGAAGAGGAGAGGAGTGTGGTGACATTGGCCTCTCTCCTGAGAGAGTTGTCATCTAGCTGGTGTGTTACATTTTGGGCTTCAACAAACATGCATGCCATTTTGGGAGACAACAGAGATCTAGCTTGCATTGGGGCATGCCATTTCAAACCCACCTTGATAATTGCCTTAACTACCCCGATCTACATTTAGGTGAAATTTTGACTCTCATTTGCCCCCTTAAATTAAGGCACTAGTCTCCCTTGGGTAAATTGCACTCCTTGGGCTAGTTGTCTTTTGGCTAGATCCCATATGTGGGTGTTGCCTCATTCATCTTAGATCCATAGATCTACATCATTGCATACCCCTTAGTGCCATCTCACCCTTAACTTTACCTCGTGGGCCCCATTTGGACCATTTTCCACTTTTTAAGGAGTGGGCCCCACTTGTGTATTTCCATGGTACTAGATCTATCCATTTGAGCTCCATAAGTGGCCTTAGTCATTCATTGGTTGAAAAACTTGTCACCTCTTAAGCCTCTTCATCCACACTTAAACTCTTGGGTCCACTTAATCTAACTCACTCATTGGTTTCCGTAACTCAACTTACACATTTCCCTAGAAACCCTTGGGTTAGCTAGTCTTCATTGATTTGCTAGGGTCTCCCCCTTGATCTTGATTAGTCTTGATCTAAAGTGAAGAGTGCCTTGGTTATCGTGACACCCAACTTGCATTGGGAACCGTTGCATCTCTTGGGTCACCTCTTTAGTTGTCTGTCTCCTCTACCATCTCGGATGGGATACCTTTAGGGACAACTACAAGTTGTGTGATAACAAGGATTTGCCAAGAAACCAAGTTGTGTGACCGAGAGAATTTTTATAAATTTTAAAGCTAGGGTTTGAAGTAGATCTAAGCCACGACTAATGGATAGATGAATAAAATAGAAGAATAACACTTGCAATCACTTACTTGGTGTTTGTAGAAGCTTGTCGTATGGTGAAGACTAACCCCAACAAGATCAAGTGAAAGCTTTGTGTGCTCACGTCCAAGGAGCCAAGTGTGTCCCTCCTTTCCTGCACAACAGAGGAGAATCAATCAGTAATGCAAAAAAGAATGGATGATAACTAGCGAGAGACAAATGATAAGAGAATAAATGGTCATAGACAAAAATACTCCATGTTAAACCAAGATCTGAGAGAGAAGAGCAAGGAGAGTCCCCTCTACAAGTGCACCCCTCTTCAAATCGGCCTCCCTACCAACAATAAAAAATTGGATCCAAAAGATATGAGAGCTATCACAAAGATCTTTCAGTGCAAGAGAAATCTAGTTTCAGTCACCATATCTCACATCCATCCACAAAGACACAAGTGTTGGATCACAAAATATTTATTTTATTCCAGAAATCCATAGCCAAAAGTCCCTTTACAATGAGGGGGTCCTCTCTCTTAAATAGATTGGAGAGAGACCAAAACCCTAACCACTTTTTGAATGAGTGGTTGAGATTAAAAGATACAATGGAGATCATCAATGGTGGAGATCTTTTTATTTTTACATACATGGATCAATGATCAAGTCATAAAGGGGGGGCACACTTTTTCCCCAATAACACCTTAGCAAAGGCAAGTACAATATAACAACATGATGTTAGAAAAACAGGATCGCAGAGCAATAACAATAAACAGAAATGCAAATATAATCACAGAAACTCATTACAAGAGAGACACCAATATATCGTGGTTCACCCAAGATGGGCTACGTCCACACTGAAATTGCCAGTCCTTATTATTATACCGTCCAGCAAAGTGAAGGGATACAACCTGCAGCACAACTGCTGCACTTCCTCTTCACTGTCTCACAGTCTCTCTTCTTGATCTCAGAAATCTTTACAGTGCATAATATCTAATACATCAACCCTAGCCGTATTACAATGTCTTTCTTTTATAAGGGAAATACAATGGGAAAATACCACGGGTTACCCTTGGGATCGTGTCGGGATCATAACCAAACCTGGGGTTCAAACACGGCTAAATCATCATCTATGAAACTGGAAGATCAGGCTCCACAACCAACAATCTCCCACTTGGAGATTGATCACAGCAACTCCACCGTTGCTGTACTTGCTGGACCTTGGACTTGGCAAATTTCTCATCTTCACCTTCACGCTAGATGGCCAACTGAAACTGAGCAAGAACTCAGTTTCTCTCTGGTCAATACTTTTGTGAACATGTTTGCAGGATTCTGGCTAGTGTGTATCTTTTCCAGCGTCAACAGTTCATCTTCCAGAACAGAGCGTATGAAATGGTACTTGAGCTGTATATGTTTAGTCCTGGAATGGAATGTTGAGTTCTTTGCAAGATGAATGGCACTTTGGCTGTGACTATACAACCTGCTATCATTCTACTGCTTACCCAATTCCTCCATAAACCTATGCAACCAAATCATCTCTTTGCTAGCCTCTGTAACAACAACATACTCTGCTTCCGTTGTTGAAAGTGCAACAACCTTTTGCAGTTTCGAAATCCAACTTACTGTTGTTCCACCTACAGTAAACACATACCCTATGGTGCTCCTCCTGCTATCCTTATCACCTGCCATATATGCATCAACATATCCCTGTAGAACAGTGTCTGAACCTCAAAAACATAATGCCATATCTGCATCAACATATCCCTATAGAACAGTGTCTGAACCTCGAAAACATAATGCCTGAGTGGTATTACCTCTCAAATACCTGAGAATCCACTGTATTGCTTTCCAATGTTCTTTACCTGGATTGTTCATATATCTTCTCACAACTCCCACTGCATGTGCAATATCTGGTCTTGTGCACACCATGGCATACATCAAGCTGCCAACTGCTGATTGATAGGGAATCTTGGACATGTAATCTATCTCCTCTTGTGTCTTGGGACACATTTCCTTACTTAGTTTGAAATGGCTGGCCAAAGGTGTACTAACTGGTTTTGCATTCTGCATTTGAACCTCTCCAACACCTTTTGTATG